>CM074802.1:62447472-63697472 GCA_037356375.1 Drosophila affinis | reverse complement strand
AAGAGCTTTCATATAGGGCTTATAGAGGGTAGCGGTAATGATAAACTCTCGAATGTTGACACTGAATGATTTATTTTCGCAGGTCGTTCAATCGATAGTTGGGGAGTGGTCGTGAGAGTGGGCTTAGGATGACGATGGGTGGGGGTAAATGGGGTGGGGGTTCCCGTCATGTAATTCAATTAACCTTGGAATGGTTTACAAAAGACAAAAAAAAAAAAACTATAAGCAAGAAGAAGATAAACTATGAAAGAGAAAGAGAAGGCGAATGTGTCGAAAATTGTTTTATTGAATGAAAATTGTTTGCTTGATCGGCGAGAATAGACTGAAATGAAACAATAATATTTCACATTCCTTTTGTATTTCTTAAAGGGAAATATTTCAAAGAATACCAAAGCTTGCAATCTTATAGAATACTAGAATACAAACTCTTAATTTATGTTTGTTTGTTACAGCTGTCATAATTTGTTTAATTAGTGAACAGATGCTACTATATGTTCTATATATATGGGACTTTGCTCCCCACAAACCCTAGAACAAACACATGACATATTAGATCTGATAATTGCATTAACATTTATTAAACCCATAGACTTCTAAGGAAGTGTAGACCTAAAAGCAAATGTATATACAACAAATAAAAATAATAAACGAATCAGAATTTGCAGCGTTAGCGTCCGGCAAGGGAATTATTCATACGCCCCGTGTGCTGTGTGCTCTATCGTTAGATGGGGTTTCACAGGGTATTGGGTTTCCATTGAGAGTGCCGTGCCCCTTGTTTAGATTCTCCATAGATCTCTGGATTTCGTGGGAAGAGAAATGATTAGTAGACGCCACACCAGGCACTTATCATTGGATATAAGCATAAACAAAACCTAAAAATAATGGACAAGTTATGAGAGTCTGTTGTTTATGTCTGAAACTGTAATTCTATCTCTTGTTTTTGTTGTTGTCTTGCAGTGTGGAAATTGGAGAATCGGTGCGCGGCGAAGATGTGTACATCGTGCAGTCCGGCTCCGGGGAGATCAACGACAATTTGATGGAGCTGCTGATCATGATCAATGCGTGCAAGATCGCCTCAGCATCTCGTGTTACAGCTGTGATTCCTTGCTTTCCATATGCCCGCCAAGACAAAAAAGATAAGGTAGGTCTGCCTCAACATGATCTATGTATGTGCTTTTCCCCCGGAACCCCCCAAGAAAGACCAACCTACTATCTAGTTCTATCTAGTACGTGCAACATGCAAATTAGATCTTCTAAAATCAAAGCACACACAAGAACAGATGAAACTCTACACCGATTTTCTGGCAAGGGAAAAGCTAAGAAAAGAAAGAGTATGCTTTTCCCTTTAAATGTTTTCCAGTGTTTAGCTCTATTGTTTACATCCGTATACTACTACTATATGGATACTATATTTCTCTCTCTCTCTCTCTCTATATATATATATATACTATATCTGTGTGTGTGTATGTTGCTAATGCATTTTGTTAAACAATTTGAATTATATTTGCAAGAAAGCTAAGCTGGATATACAAAAAGCAACCAAAAACCAAAAAAACAACAAAACAAAAAACCAAAAACAAAACAAAAACCCAAAATGCACGTAATTGGAAAATGTGGAAAATATGTTGAGATTAATTTTATGTGAATTTTTGATGAATAATTTATATATACCTATAATTTTCTCCTCCATTTAGTATTTAATATTTAATTTATATATTTTTTATATATTTCCGTGCCACGCTCTCTCGCTCGCTCGCTCGCTGTCTCTCTCTGCCTATTGCTCTCCCGCTACACCTCAACCCCCCTCCACCCGCTCTGACTCTGCCCACCCCGCGTGTGCGTGCGTGTGTGTGTGTGTGCCTCTCTCCACTCTCTCTCTCTCTCTCTGTTCTCTCTCTCTCCCTCTCTCTCTATCTATTTGTTTATCCGCTTCTCTCCTGATGTACTATCCTTGTGATTCTTGGCGAAGTTGGCTGGCGGTGAGGATAAAGAGGAGAACAAACTAGCCAAGAAAAACTACGATTGGAAATTTAGGGTATTTACCTTTCCTTCTTTTATCTAGCAAAAAACAACAAACAAACAAACAAACCAACTCTCACCTACTTATATCTCACATTTTTATGTTCTATATACAAACTACTACAATAATGGGAATTGAAATTTGATTTCTCTAATTAAAAACAAAACAAAAACAAAAAAGATTCAACTCTAAAAGGAATATCCATGGCAATAACTCTCTCATTCTCTCAGATATCTCTCATTTCTCTCACCACCCCCCAAAACAAAAAAAAAACAAAAACAAAAAGGAATCGTCGCCGTCTTTGGGTTAAAAGCAACAACAAAAAGTTTCTCTAGAATAAAATCGCTTTTTGTCTGCCGCCTGCATGTAATATACCCCCCACCCACCCCAACCCCCGTTGAGACCTATCGCTAACTAATATTTTCAATTGGCTAGAAAAATAACCAACAAATTTTCCACATTTTCCCCCCACCACCCCCCTTTGGGTCTCCCCAAAAGTGTTTCGTTTGTTTGATTTTGGCTTTTGTCTCTCGTTTTCTGGCAAACGCTGTGCATTGCAACAAAGAAAAATTAATTAAAATATAATAAAATCAAATTAAAACAAATATGAAAATGTACATACATGCATACAAAAACAAAAACATAATTAATCTTCACATAAATATGTACATGTTTTGTAATCAATAAACATATGTAGATTTTGGTGTTGTGCTGTGGACTGTGTGTGGATTGTGGATCGTGTTGATTTGCTGTGGTGTGGTGATTGTTGTGTGTGATCTTGCACTTTTGGGATCCGACTTGATCCCCTCCTATCGGTGACTGGCAACAGGCTTGTTTTCCATTTATTTTATTGAGATTTTCCACTCCCATTCGGCACAGATAATCGATGCATTTTTGACGTCAATGAATGCAGGGGGCCTGGGTGGGGGGCGGGGCTGTGAACCCGAGGGGTTACATCCACGAATTGCACAAATATTTTTCCACTTGCTGTAACTGATAGCAACAATCTATGGCTATAAACAACACAAACGATTTCATTGAACTGAAAATGGGTTTCTTGACATTCAGCTGGAATACATATGTATATACATATAGTACTTCGATCTGCTTATGCTGCTCCTAGAATGGAACACTGAGATGAATCGATGTTGCCATTCCCCCCTTTAAAATGTTTGTTTTTACTAATACCAAGCCCAAGAGCAGAAGAAGACTCTCCACTCCTTCAGCCTCGAAGCCACGACACAACCTGTCCCTGTCCCTATCTCTGACCGTGTACCTGTTCGACCCATCCCCACCCCCACCCCCAACCAACCGTTTTCCAAAAGCTAATTTTAATTTTACAATTCTTCAATTCTTTGATTATTCTGACATTTTTATGTTCTCTTCTTTTTTTCTTTTTCTTTTTATAATCTCCGTCTCTCTCTCTGTATCTCTGTCTCTCATCAAACAAAAAAATACCCAAAAAAATTACCAAAAATATACAAAATTTTCGATCAAAATTTCGACTCGTTAACTTAGGAGTTTTCAGCCAAGCAATATACTGTGAGTAGTCGTGAGTGGTGGCGCCCGCCCAGCGGCCCACCATGGGCTTTTGGGCTCTTTATCCTTTATCTGGTTCCGATCCTGGCATTAATTTGTAGTGTTGCGGCAGTGCAAACAAAAATAAAATTGCTTTCGACTTTTGCTTTGTTGCGTTCGTTTTATGTTTTGATTACTTTGAGTTGACTTTACCCCCCTCCCCCCCCCAAGATGATGAAGCATATCCTCCCTCAGCCCCACAAAAACCCCAGCAAAACCCCACTGAAACCCCAGCAAAACCCCACTGAAACCCCAGCAAAACCCGATTCCTATACCACTCACAAATAGTAATCGTATTTTTGCATGCCAAACAACAAGAACAAAAAACAAATTGGGATAAACAGATATGGCACTTGCGTTTCCGTTTCCGTCTAATTAACCGATCAACAAATGTATCTCTAACTGAAGCTGCACTCTCATCATCCAGATACATGATGTATCTGTATTTGTATGTGTATGTGGGCGGGGGTTTGTTCTCATGCAAGGATCTTCGCTCTCAGCTCATCTTTTTTTTGTTGGGGGTGCACCGTACCGCACACACATCCATATTTGTGTCCTTTGTGTTGTCGCAAGCGAAAGGCTCTTTTTTTGTCTGTGAATTATACTATATATATTGTAACTATTGGAACGTTCCGCCTCTTTGTTGGTTTATATGTATGTGTACTATATCCTATATACCTTGTATATGTATGTCCATGTGTGTCCATGTTCGATTTTGATTTTCATTGGTTTACAAACCTCATAATGCCTTTAGCCCTAAGCCCCACACCACAACCACAACCGCAACCGCAACCACCTCCCACCCACCATGGGAGGGGCAGCCCCACCTTACTAGCTGCGCTAATGTTAACTTTACCATTGCCTCTCTTTCTCCTACGCTGGTCAATGCACAGAGTCGTGCGCCCATCTCGGCCAAATTGGTGGCCAACATGCTGTCCGTTGCCGGTGCCGATCATATCATAACCATGGATCTACACGCCTCACAGATTCAGGTAAGTCGAATCTCCAGATGGTTTCAATGTGGACTGTTAATAGATCTGCTATCCATCATAAAATCTATCTATCTATCAGCTATAAAACATTAGAGAACACACAGTATTTTGGCTGCTAATTGTTAGTTAATTTAATAATAAACACAAGAAAAATATGAAGGCCAGGTATGGACGGTTCCAGGTATGGAGCTTCCTGTTATCGTAGAATTTATCCGAGGTCTTTTCCCTATCGATATTTGATTTGATTTGTCAGTCAGCCAGCCATTTGCCATTTGCAGTGCGATAAGGTAATTTGCTTCGCCTCCAGCCAACAAAAATGTTTTGAGAACTCTGAGAAGTGTATGCGTGTCTATGGGAATGTTGCCAGGAACTGTGGAAATACCTGAAGGAAAAGAGTAGAAAATAGTTAAAAATCACAAATGGTTTTGAGGGAACAAAGCTTACACTTACTTAATGGGTCGTTTTGGATCCGAATCCAGATTGTTGATTGTAGTTTTGACCTTCGTGCTCTGGACGGACGAACAGTTCGTGGAAGAGCAACTCGATTGCTCCCACCTTGCCTTCAGCGAGCTCCGTCATGTACATTTCGGTCAGATTCATGTTCAGTTTCTTGAGAACCGTAAAGTTGAAAACCTCCCAGTTCTTCAACTTGTTGGCCACACTGTGGCGTGGGGGAGTGAATAGAATCAGGTCCACCAGATGTGGGTAGAAACGGTGGAGTATTTTGGCCACTGGCAGCACATCGGAGAATGTGCGTCTTTTCTGGGGGTTTAGATCGATACGCTGCCTATCGAGCCACTTTTGCAGCTCGGTGGATTCATAGGAATTGAGTTGACGAATATGTGACATTGTTGTTGGAATTTCGGTTCAATACTGATTTGATGTATTGACCTGAATATGTTTGCTATACTAAGCACTGACCACTTTGTTTTGAATGAATCCACCAGGGTTTCTTCGATATACCAGTTGATAATCTCTATGCCGAGCCAGCGGTACTCAAGTGGATCAAAGAGAACATTCCCGAATGGAAGAACTCGATCATTGTCTCGCCCGATGCTGGCGGTGCCAAGCGGTAAGTTGCTCACCCACCACTATTGGTATTGGTATTGGTTTATTGGTATAACATTTCCCCCATTCCCATTCACCACGCAGTGTCACGTCGATTGCCGATCGCTTGAATGTGGAGTTCGCTCTGATACACAAGGAGCGCAAGAAGGCCAATGAGGTGGCCTCGATGGTGCTGGTGGGCGATGTGAAGGACAAGATTGCCATTCTGGTCGACGATATGGCCGATACATGCGGCACCATTGTTCATGCCGCCGATCGTCTGGTCGAGGCTGGAGCCACCAAGGTAAGGACTTCTTGGTCTCCTCTCATTCTGGCAACTATTTCTGTATTCCCGTATTCCCGCATTTCAGGTGTATGCCATACTGACGCATGGCATTTTCTCTGGTCCGGCGATCTCGCGGATCAATAATGCCTGTTTCGAGGCTGTCGTTGTGACCAATACCATACCACAGGATGGACATATGCGCGATTGTCCCAAGATCCAGGTGCGTTCATCCATCTAAGGCCATCTATTGTTGCCCTCGCTAATCCACCTCCGTCTTTCCCATTGCAGTGCATTGATGTATCGATGATGTTCGCCGAGGCCGTCAGACGGACACACAATGGCGAGAGTGTGTCGTATCTCTTCTCAAATGTTCCATACTAAACCCACGACTAGAGCACCAACTTAGAGGAGCAGCAGCACCCAGATAATCCACAACAACCACAACAACCAACACCCATAGTAACTTTAATAACAATTTAAAATGCAGAAAATGCAAATGCAAAACCACCAACAACAACAACAACACAACAGAAACAGAAACAACAACAACAACAACTTGAAACATACATATTTTGCCATCATCATCGTTATATATTTTTTATGGATTAACTAATGTAATTGAAAGCAAAAGCAGAAGCAAAGCAAATTGCCACTCAAGGTAGATCCAGGGGGAGGGGAATGAAAAACGTCATTATGTAATTATATACTGAATAGAGCATAAATATAACACACACACACACACATATATACACCACACACACACGAAAGTACTCTATTTCCATGGCTTTCCTTTTGTATATTAAGAGTTTTTGTTCAAACCCCTTTTTCCCCGATTCTCAAGAGAATATCCCCCTATTTTTTGAACCCCCCACATTGGCCTGCTCTTAGAGAGAAATTTAGATATATAAACAAAACAAAAAAAAACACCGTAGAAGATACATACATATATATATAAATAAACACACACCTCTACAAACACACACACCTCTACACACACACACACACACCTCTACACACACAACAAGAAGAATATTGTAATTTTACACTGTGCAACAAATTTTTGATGATTCTTTAATCTATGTAAGTTCTTGAGCAGAGAAGCAACAAACTCAAAAAAGAAAGAAAACGCAAATAAACTTGCAAGTTCAAAGTAAAAAAACAACAAAATAAATTCTAGTAAAATTAAGTAAAACAAAAGATAAGAGAAAACAAAATACAATTGAAAACAAGAAAAATAGCAAATAGGCGTTAAACAAATAATTAACAACAAAACAAAAACCCAATCAACAAAAAAAACTAAAGAAAAATATACAAAAAAAAAATATTACAGAAAACTAATCAAAAATAGTTTTATTCGAAGTTGTTCCTAGAATAGATGGGCTTATGCCATCGTACTGGACATATATAGGATACTGCACACATTTGATCGGCACTAGCGACTATTAGCCATTCGCAACGAGCGAGTTTTTATCCTGAACAGATCTTTTAACAAAAAAACCATAAGTATTCATATAGAATTTTATTTTATTCAAAAGCAAAAACAAACAATTAACATTAGGATTTCGCAATTCCTAAAAGAAAAAGGGAACGATTTACAATAGCAATTGAGAAATGTCAAGGCGTATGTCCAAGCGTACCTCGTGCTTTCTTGGGCATATCTAAATACTTAAAATTGATATTCATGGATAACAACTTCAGCGATAGCTTACACATTTGGGTCAGCAGTTCGTTGATTCGGTCCTCCTTTATATTGACAAGGCCTTCCAGATGTTTTGCTTTCTTCTCTAGTTTGCTTATAAAGACGTCTTTTTCTACGCTCATACGCATGTCCTTCACGTAAATATCGTAAGGTACAACGTGGAACGGCAACGCTAGCTCCTTCCCGTTGATCGTTTGTCCCGCATCGACGATTAACATCTCCGACAATTCCAGCACTGGGGCAGGCCTTGAGATGTTGGTGAAGGTCAGTGACCTAGCCTTCAACGACATTGGCTCAACTGGAACCGGCCTTGGGATGTCGTTGACTGTCTTCGACTGGCTGGTGCTCACAGGCGTCTTGCTCGGTGTCTTCGACGCCTCGCTGGGTGTCTTCGAGTCTCCGCATGCCTCGAAAATTTCGTAGAACAGCGACTCTATCACACCCTTGCTGCCTTTGGCAAGCTCCTGAATGTCTGCATTGGACAGCTTTATGTTCAGTTTCTTTAGAACTCGCACATTGAAAATCTCCCAATTCTTTAGCTTGAGATCCGTGCTGTGCCGCAAGGGAGTGTAGGGATGCAGGTCCACAAGACGGCTGTGGAACTTCTTGACAAGCGTTGCCACCGGCAGGACATCGGAGAATTCGCGTCTTTTCTTAGCATTCAGTTGGATGTCCTGCTGCTCCAGCCACCGATTCACTTTTTCGCATTCCGCGGCGCCAAGTGTACGCATGTGTAACATTGTATAAGAATTTCGATATTTTTAAAAGAAAGAAAAATTGATTTTTTCTATAAGGATTCGTGTATAAGAGATTTCGTCTACAGAAATGATTTAAAATGACTACAGTATGAGCTTGTATGCTAAAATGAATATACCAAAGAACACTAGATGATTTTTATGTTTTATCATTGTAATTTTTCCATTTGTATGGTTTCTACAACAGATGGTATTCTTATGCATTATAGAGGTCCATTGATTCTTAAACCATTCCAATTAGGATCTATTCCTTAATCCCTTTTCAATATAAATTTGTACCCTAGCATTTAGTTATTAATAGATTTCAATGGTGCTA
Source organism: Drosophila affinis (assembly GCA_037356375.1). Lineage (NCBI taxonomy): Eukaryota > Metazoa > Arthropoda > Insecta > Diptera > Drosophilidae > Drosophila > Drosophila affinis. Next base: position 63,688,779 of record CM074802.1, on the reverse strand, counting down.
TGGATAGTCCTAATCCCTAATCTTAAGCCCTACCCCTTGAAAAATCCATTTCTGAATACATTTCATTCGTTTCCAGACGACATTTATTTATTTACATAAATCAGAGGAAATATTTAGTGATTTCGATCTGGTCTCAGTAATCATCTAAATCATCGTCATCGCCTCCGGCTTCGTCCACATTGTCCATGCCGACCTCCTCGAAGTCGCGCTCCAGCACGGCAATGTTCTCGCGCGCCTCGGTGAACTCTCCCTCCTCCATGCCCTCGCCGACGTACCAGTGGACGAAGGCCCGCTTCCTGAACATCAGATCGAACTTGTATGACAGATTGGAGAAGGCCACCGAGATGGCCGTGGTGTTGGAGAGCATGCAGCAGGCACGGGACGTGGGGGCTAGATCTCCGTCGGGTACGAACGCTGGCTTCTCGTAGTTGATGCCGATCTTGAAGCCGGTGGGACACCAGTCGACGAACTGAATGTGCCGCTTCGATTTGATGGCCGAGACGGCGGCATTGACATCCTTGGGCACCACATCGCCACGGTAGAGCATGCAGCAGGCCATGAATTTGCCGGCCCTCGGATCGCACTTGACCATCATGTTGGAGGACTCGAAGCAGGCGTTGGTCAGCGTCGTGATGGCGTGCTGCTCGTGGGCAGCTCGCGCGGCGGACATCAGAGGTGCGTAGGCCACCAGGGGGAAGTGGATGCGCGGAAAGGGTACCAGATTCGTCTGGAACTCATTGAGATCCACATTCATGGAGCCGTTAAATCGCAGGGAGGCCGTAGTGGAGCTGACAATCTGGGCGATCAGCCGATTCAGATTGAGATAGGCCGGTCGGTCCACACCCAGGCTGTTGTTGCAGATATCGTAGATGGCCTCGTTGTCCACCATGAAGACGCAGTCCGAGTGGTCGATGGTCGAGTGGGTGGTCAGCATGGCGTTGTAGGGCTCCACCACGGCCGTGGAGACCTTCGGCGAGGGGTAGACGGCAAAGTCCAGCTTACACTTCTTGCTGTAGTCGGTCGAGAGGCGCTCCACCAGCAGCGAGGTGAACCCAGAGCCAGTACCTCCGCCCAGCGAGTGAAAGATGAGGAAGCCCTGCAGACTGTCGCACTGCTCGGCGATCTTCTGCAGCCTCGACGTCACCTTGTCGATCACCTCCTTGCCAATGGAGTAACGGCCGCGGGCATAGTTGTTGGCCGCATCCTCCTTTCCCGAGATCAGCTGTTCCGGATGGTATAGATTTCGCATGGGTCCGTTCCGCACATCATCGATGACCGTCGGCTCCAGGTCGACGAATATGGAGCGTGGAACTTGCTTTCCGTTGCCCGTCTCCGTGAAGAAGGTCCGTGCATCGTTCGCCGTGGTGTCGTGTCCCACACTGGCGCTGCTGCCGCTGGCCGTCAGCTCCTCCTTGGTCTTGGGGCTGCCATCCAAATTGATGCCGTGCTCGAGGAGATACAGCTCCCAGCAGGAATTGCCTATCTGGATGCCGCACTGCCCGATCTGGATGGAGATGACTTCGCGCTAAAAAGAGGGAGAGCGAAACGAATGATAGAGAAGGAGGAACAGAGAAGACGCCGCCATTGTTGGAGGTTAGAAAAACTACAACAATTTCGGAGCAGGAAAACTCTTTGGATGATCATCTGGATCCCGATATCCCCACTTTTAGACTCCCATCAATATTCAATTAGGTATATCTCTGGTCTGCTAGAAAAATCGCATAGAAGCGACTTTCCAGCATATTTTTTCCCTGGATTTAGCCCTTTTTTTAAACCATTATGTTGTTTTGTGCGCTTTATTCGACAGATCTATATATAAATCTCACCATTTTATATGTTATAAACTTTTTTGCACAGCTAAAATATGGAAATACAATTTAAAATAAATTTTCAAGGGGCCACGGGACAAGGATGGATGACTTCCACGCCTATTGGATATCTTCTTGTTCTCCTTTTGGCTAATCCGTCCACGCCGCTCGAAAAGTACTTGGAAGAGCACCGTTACGGATTGCGCGCAAGGAGGAATGTCAAACTGCAGTAGCGTTGCCATTCATCCAAACTGCAGTCAGGGGAAGAGGCTGCCATCCAGGTGCGATCGGTACAATCGGTTTGAAACTCGGGTTTTAATGAGCATTTATCGGTTTCGAAATCAAATTTAAACTTTAAAACTTAAAAATATATGTAAATAATATCATGGCTGGTGCTAGGACTCGGACTAATCCTTGCTGATGCCAGGTGGGAGCGTCACATCGAACACAATGGGGGGATTGTTGGGTAAATAATTGATGTCGCATGTAGAGGCATTCACATAGATGATCCGGCCGTCGCTGGTGATGCCATAGCCCTCGTGGACATGGCCGAACACATGGTACTTGGGCCTCACCCGCTGCTGAACCGTGGAGAGCAGCTCCACACAGCCGGCCCTTACGCCGGAGCAGCACAGATCACCATGGCCCACAGGCGGCGTATGGGTGACGAGAATATCGACGCCCGCAGGCACTTGGTTCCACTTTTCCAAACAGGCGGCGCCGCGCGGCACATTGAAGGCCCAGCGACAGAACTCCGGCTGCCAGGGCGAGCCGTATATGCGGACGCCCCACAACTCTAGCAGCTCGTCCTCCAAGTACGTGCAATTGGTGAGCACATCGCGGATATTCTGCGTCTGCACAGCACTCTCCATGCTCTCCTTGGCATTGCCCAGGGTCGGCAGGTCGTCCAGGATGGACATGCCCGTGTGCTTGGTGCTCGAGTGTCCCTTGGCCTTGTTCTGAAACGGATGCGTGAACGTTCGGTCGAAGCTGAGCTCGTGATTGCCGGCAATCACGATCTTGTGTCGATGCGGCAGAGCTCCGATCCACGTGTTGAACTCCTCCACCTCCTCCAGCTGGCCGCACTTGGTGAAGTCCCCGGCGTGGATGAAGATGTCACCATCGGGCACATCGAATTTGATGTACGGCGTCAGGGAGTGCGTGTCGGACATGCAGACCACGCGCGCCTTGTTGGCCGCCACCGCGTTCGTCGGGGGCTTCATGGTCACCTTAATGACGCGCTGCGTCTTGCTGATGTCCTTCCACGCGGCAGTTGGATCGCTGCTTAGCGGGTGAACGGGCACTGTCGGCATTTCCATTGTTTTTCTGCAAAAGTCCACGGAATTAGGACCGGACCGGTAAGCGGTGGAGGGACAGGGACTGCAGGGAGAACTCACTATTTCTTTGTGGCGGACTGTTCTGGCAATGTCTGTCAGTGCAATCGCCAGCGCATCGCTGAACGCTGATTAGGAGACATTTATTTATGTTTAGTCAAGTATTTGGTGTATGTAAAAATTTGTGTTGTGACGTCATACCAGCTGGCCGCCGATAATCATTTTAAGCTTAGTCAAGTATTTGTTAGAAGGTAGAAGTTAATCGATTTTTTTGCCCATACAATTTAATCGGTATGATTTTAGTCGGCTCTGGTGGAACATTTTTTCCAATTTGATATTCCGTTTAATATTACTAGCTAACTAAGACCCTCAGGCCTGAGAGCATAATTTTATACGATTGATGAATCAATTGTCTACAAGATTGGTTAAGTTTAGTGACTCTTTTTTTTTAGATTGTTTCTAAAATGTCGTTTAAGCCAAGGTATAAAATTTAAGTGAGCATGAAATGAGACGTAGGAAAACGTAAGTGAGCATGAAATGTCACGTCATTTAAACACTTGTTGCTTGTCAACCGTAGTATCGACAATTGTATACCCTTTTTCCATTGATTAATGTTATATTTATTTTTTTCAAGATGCTTTAAAACGCAATTAATATTGTACTTTGCACATATTTACAATTTTTGATCCAATAATTCATTTGATGAATTTATTATTAATAACATATCGATCCCGACACCCATTTTCAGTCTTTATAAGAAGACCAAAAACCGTAACACATTCTGAGATAGAGACTAACTAGTTTCTGCAATAATTGGTGCCTAGTAAAACAAACTTTTCTTAAATTCTACAATATCCTTTCTTAAGGGCAAAAGGTTGCTATTCCGTGCAAATGTTGTGGGACAATGTCGCTAATTTCGGGGCACATGCTGCTGGCCCATACAAAAAAATGTTGCCAACGGTAAAATACGTGAGTGAGCATGGAATGTAACGTAAGGAACGTAAGTGAGTATGGAATGTAAGGTATATTGTTGCGATGAAAAAGGAAATGATGTTGCTTCCACAAAATCCCTCAAAAAGTCCCAGAAAAAGTCCCAACAAGCACGACGGCTAAAAGGCAACAAAATATCGATATTTCTTCAGCTAAAGTATTTGGTGTACTATTGTCGTATTTTGAATATTTTGTTACTTTTTGTTCACGAGAATTAGAAATAACATGGAAACATATTTTACCATGTAAGTAAACGTTTGCTACACGCCGACTACATATTTATGTAAAATTAATCGACTTCTACATGATTCATACATGTGTGACGACATACCAGCTGACCGCCGATATCCTAATCGACTATATCCTAATCGAATATATCTTCAGCTGATGTCCGACCAGGTGGCAACGCCGCATAAACAAAAAACAGCTGGTCGGTTCTTTCTTCTTCTACTACTATTTGTACAATTTTCATTTAAAATTAAACAAAAAGTGACCCAAATAGACTAAAAGAAAAGCATAGAAAAATAGTTATAACGCCGTGCAAAAGTGTTCCCAACCGCATGTGAGTGCAGCTGGAGTGCACAACATTAGGGAAAACAATCCGCATGCCTCGACGTTGTTAGGCAAAAAAAATGGCCGCAACTTTCCCAGACTCATGTTTTTTGCAAAAAACCCAATTGTAACACCAATTGATTGTTCGAGGAGGCGTGTTCGTATCCCAGGCGCCCCCGAAATTACAGCAAATGGAGGAGCAGCTGGAGCTGCAGGAGGATTTGCTTTCCCTGGACGGTGGTAACGGTGGAGTAGGAGGCGGCGTTGCAGGTGAGTGTCGGTCGGGTTGTAAATAAATGTTCTATTTCTGGCCAAAAGCACTTAAGTGTGTGTGTGTTTTATTTTTTCTGGTCTGCCGCCTGGGTCTGCAGCTTTTTTGTAATTAGCTGCGTTTCTTTTTTGCTGCAGTCGCTGCTAATTGTTTACGCCCACCTACCAGGCCAGACCACAATCGTTCTGCCCCTGCCACTGCTGTGCTGTGCTGTGTGCAAGTGTGTGTATGATATCGCATTTACAGTTAACAGTGCACAGCTTTCGGGCGTCTCTCTCCCCTCCTTTTTCCACATTTAGCCGTCTGCGTCGGCGCTTTTGCATCTGTTTATCCGTTTGTTTGTTTGCTCTGTCTTCCTCATTGCTTAAGTGATGATTCACTTTGATTGCACACGCACACACGCAGTCGTACGACACTCGACTCGCAGCCACACATACAGACATGTGAGCACATAATCAAATACAACAATTTATGGTTTTTTATTTACTGTTGAACAGTGGGGCAAAAGTTCATTGAAAAGTCCATTTATTGGAAGTGTAAAATGAAATGTGGTCGAAACAAATCGACATCCTACGTAAGAGCTGTAGAAGCGCTAACAAGGAGAAACATTGGGTAGACTACAAAGTCAGTCTTGCCCAATACTAAAAAGAAACACGAAAAGCATAAAGGGCCTCTTGGCAAAAATTCTGCTCGGAGATAGAGGAGACGGTCTGACGAGCATGTGAGATGGCTCAGAGGGGGTCTAGCTGAGGCCACCGGACGGGTCGCAGGTTGCGGATAGCGAATGACCTACCTTTGGAGGTAGGCCAGCTGCGAATAAGCGGTCATCCCTAGGGAAAGCACCGAAATAAGCAGTCCCGGACAGCCAGCGGATGTTCGCGAAGTAGCAACACTGACGATGCGCTTGTACTACACATTACCTACCCACATCCAAACCCCCACACTCATCTCACACCGGGCCGGACTAAGTGTGTTATTCGACCCGTGCCGAGAGTCAGCCTTGCTGGGGGCCCGGTATAAAAACTAGCCTAGTCGTTAACGGAGAGCTCAGGGACTTGGCAGCCCACTGTTCTAATGATGCCTTATCCGGGCAACGTGAATCTCTGCCCGGACGGACCGCCCTTTCTTTGCAAATCATGGGATCTAATATGGAAAACAAACAACAACAAAACAAAAACGAGTCTGGCGCTCCCCAACTGCCAACTGGGAGTAATCCCATTCAGGAGAAGGCATCAACCCAAAGGCCTGGCCTGACCCGCGACACAGCAGGTAAAACCAGCGCGGCGGAAGACGCTAGGGCGAACCTCAAGGGGTCCCATCCCAGTTCTGGGGTGGGTGGCAAATCCCCTCCTAAATCCGATACCTTGGTGGAGTGGCTCTGCAACCCTGCGGCTGCTCTGCCTGCTGGTAAGGCTGCGGGGAGCGAGGTGCCATCGACTAGCGCCCAAGCCAAAGTCCTCCTGGACCGGCTCCGAAGCGCTCCAGAGTGCTGCCGAACGTGTCGTTCGCGCAAATCGCCAAGGAGAGGACGCTGATCGGCGTCCTGGATAAAGGCAGCGTGGACTCCTAGATCCCCAGGAACCAGTGGAAGTGGGTGGAAGCGGCACTGGCCGACCGCTGCTTCGATCTACTGGACAAGCAACCCGGCCCCCCTCCAGTCTGTAAAGACATGGGGTGGTACCAGGGTTGTATCAAGATCATAGCCTGCGAAGACGAGCGCTCCGTCCACCTCTATAAAACAGCGGTAGCGCAAGTCGGAGAGGTATACCCAGGGGCGAAGCTCGTCGCAGTCGATTGGAGCGAGGTGCCCAGTAGGCCTAGAGCGAGAGTTTGGGTGCCCGCCTCCATAAAGGAGCCGGAGCGCATCTTAAAAATGTTGCAGCGGTGCAACCCGGAGCTACCCACCTCCGATTGGAGGGTAGTATAGGTTGAGGCGACACGAGGCCCGATGCACCAGGCGGCCCAAACCATCTTCACAGATGGGTCAAAGCTGAACAACAGGGTCGCAGGAGGTATATACTCCGAACAGCTAAACATTAGGCACTCCTTTAGACTCCCTGATCACTGCAGCTTCTTCCAAGCGGATGTCATTGCAATCAAGGAAGCCCTAAACTGCCTTCAGGAAACTACCGCCATGGTAACCCGCGTAAGTATCTATAGTGATAGCCAAGCTGCAATCAAATCGCTTAATGCGATCTCCGCAAACTCGGCCACCGTTGCAGATTGCCGCAAATCTCTTCACGAGATGGCTCAGCAATTTGTTATCAGCCTTATATGGGTCCCGGGCCACCGGGACATCGAAGGCAACTGTATTGCAGACGAGCTGGCCAGACTTGGCACTACAGTCCCCCTTCTCCAAGACAAGGAGGATACTCGTATGCCGATGGCCACATGTAGGCTCTTAATAAAGGAGCAATATAAGCAACTAATAGACAACAAGTGGCAATCCGTACCATGTTGTCGAATAACTCGGCAAACATGGCCAACCATAGATAGGAAGCGCACCTCTGAGCTATGCAAGTTTGGCAGACAAAGGTGCAGCGCAGTCATACGCTCCCTAACGGGACACTGGCTAATAGGTACCCACGCTAATAGACTGGGCGCCCCATACAATGATTTTTGCCGTAGCTGCAGAGACGAGGAAGAGGAGGAAACGGTGGAACACCTGTTCTGCTCTTGCCCAGCTCTCAGCAGGAGAAGGCTACAGCACTTGGGCTCGCCCTTCATATCAGACATTTTGGTAATGTCCACCATATGTCCCAGAAAGATAGGTAACTTCATAAGAGCTGCAGGCTGGGACAACTGTTGACCTTTGATCTCACTATGCGAGAAGGGGTAGATTCTCCGCAGTATCACAACGGGCCAGAAACGGCCTAGGTGTGCTGGGCTCCCAGTGAGTCTGGCAGCCGCTGTAACCTAACCTAACCTAACCTAGAGGAGACGTCAGAAGCCGCAAGGCTGTGAAAGATCCTCCTAAAAACTACCCCCTCGGTAGGGTATCTTAAAAGAAACAATGGAACGCGGACCAACTCCAGCGAGGAGTCGCTCCACGTACTGCTCGAAGCCCACTTCCCTGGGTGCACAACCATTAAGCCGACGCAAATCCACAGGGGAGGCCCAACAGCACAACATGCCTACCGCAAAGGAAGATCCACGCGAACGGCACTCCATGAAGTAGTCTCAGTGATAGAGAAATCCCTATCAGTAGTAAAGTAGTGGCATACGCGGATGACGTCGCAATTAGTTTATCGGGGAAATACCCTCAAACACTCTGTGACCTTAAGAGCACTAAGCTCGTCCGGCCCAAGTGTGACGGGTTTTTGTGGAGCTTTGCAGCCGCCTTCACCTAACCTAAGCTAAAATGAAATGTTGGCGAGATACATACATAGATAGATTTCCAGGACAAACTTCAACGCTTTGCAGATATACATATGTACATATTTACTTTCTCAACTCTTTCTCTGATGGGTCCAAGGACAGAGATGGTTTCAAATCCATTTACTTTTTTACAATAAAAGAAATTACTGTCGTACCACTGTGCACACGTCTGGAGTGTTCTTGGTGTGAGAGTCTCCAGAGGCCTTTCGGTTTCTCTCCAATTTATTGACTCAACATTTTGTGCGCCAGGCAATTTTTCATTATCCCGTTCAAGATTGATTTACCGTTAAGTTAAGCCCAGACACGAACCATTTGGCGCGTGCCACACTCACGCGCTGACTCTCTCTCTCTCTCTCTTTGTACTTCTATCTCTGTTGCACATTTCATTCACACGCAAAAACAAGAAGACAAAACAAAAAGGCGGGAAAATATATCAAATAAACCTTGATAATGACATTCAGCAGAAACAAAAAAAAAACCAAAGGAAAGAGCAGCAGCAGCAGCAGCAAACGTCTGGCGTCAATGGGTTGTGTGTGTTGTGTTGTGCTCGGGGTTCGGGTCTGGGTCTGGGACTGCGACTGGGGCCACAACCTGGCAGTTATCCAACGGACTTTGTAGCGCACTGTGGCAAAATTAGAAAACATTCCGCCTGCCTATCCTATCCTATACCATCCGTCCGGTCCGACTGGCACAGTCAAATGTCGAGGCGTCGTTACCATCACCTGTGCAAAATTGCATAAGTTTGAGAGCTCCAAAAGCTGTGCCGCGCCGGGGTCGGGCCCTCAGCTCATTTGTTTGCCCGCCGTCGAGCTGCCAAGTACAACCAGCCAATACCTCGCATTGAACCACCCCCCCCCATCCAACCCCCAAAAATTCAAACCAAAACCAAACCAAAACCATCATCAAGTGCGTTCTCAAGTGCTTATATAGCGGGTGTAAAGTGCGTTCCGGTCGCGTGTTGTTTGCCTTCTCGAATCGCGTGTTTGACGTTAGTTCTTCGGCCTTCTGCCGCTCCACACCGCTCCGCATCGCCACTGCCTGCTCTCCATTGCTTAGTCGGCGGCGTTGGGCGTGATGTAATTTGCAATAAAAGCAGTTAACTAATTTCACAAACCAATATTGTTCAAATGGCAAAGGCTGGAAAGTGCCAGTGGCCGGCCAAGTGCTAATTTCCCACACAAACATCTGTATTTAGACCCGACCCCCAATCTGAACCCACCCCACACACCAATATACATATGTACATTGTACATAATCAATTTAGTTGTTGTTTGTTGCTACCAAAATGCGCAGGGTGTTGTTTGTTTGTTGGTTGGTGATTTCTCTGTTTGTAAAATAAATTTCTTGCTTAGAAATTTGCATCTGTATAAAAAGGGAAAATCCACAGGAGGCAGTGTCAATATAACCTGAGAAATGGTCAAAGTTTGATAGATTTAAGATGGAAAAAATAATCAACAGATTACATTAAATAAAGCACAGGTTCTTGAAGATCTGTGCATAGAGAAGAAATTCGGGGCATTTGAATATCCAATCTTTCCTTGGGACTGTAAGCAAATGCTAAATGCGTTGCACCCTTACTCTGTCAGATACGTAATCTCTCCTTCAAAGGGTTTTCACACATCCATCAAAGTGCATGCATACATATGCAGATCCCTAATCTCTCCTTGAAATTTCTTTGCACACTTTTTGGGTTAAGGACGCTGGCTCGCCCCGGCTTCCGCTCTGCGGGACAGGACAGAAAAAAGGGCGGAAAGTTTTCCGTTTAGCACATGCTGTGCCTGCCTGCCTGCCAGCCAGTGTTCTGTATCTCTCCCTCCCCCTAATTGAAGCTAATGCGAATGCCATAAGCACTAACAATGCTAATCAGTTAGAATTAGAATTCGTAAGCAACAAACAAATAAACAAACAAATGAGCAGCATTTAGCTTAATCATCTCTCATTTCGTACAACGCGTCGTATGAGCAGTTTTTGGCTCGCCGCAAAAACAACAGCTGTTCCGGCATGGCACGGGCACCGCTACTTAATCACGCTCACTCTCTCTCTCCTGCTAGCTCTCTCTCGCTGGCAAGCTCTTACTCTCTCCAGCTCTGTCTTTCTTTGCTGGCTTACGAGTACGTTCTTCTGCTGCTCTCCTGACCACTGGGCCACTGTCTCACTGTCTCTGTCGCCGTCTCTCTCGCAATTGTTAATCATAATTTTAAATAGACAAAATAATCGTTTGTTTTGATTTCGAGCTTGCGCGAGTTGCTCACTTTTTCGCCGTCATCGCCGAACGTTCGCCCGCCAGTCGCCCGCCGTTTGCTTTTTTCGGTTCGTTTTCGTTTTCGCCGCAGTCGAAATTCGTCGTCGTCGTCGCCGTAGCGTAGCCGTTCGTTCTGTCCGCATTTTTGCATTCTACGGTTTCATTTTCGTTTTCGGTATTGAAGAACTTTTTATTTTGGATTTAACGTGCCACCCCAACCGCAACCCCAACCTGTCGTCTCTCGCCCCCCAAATATACTCTACACATATAGACAAACTATATATAATATCTATCTATCTATCTATTGGATAGATTTGTTTGTTTGCGTGTGTGTGTGCGTGTCGTCTATACAAAAATCGGTCTTAAAGGCAAATAATTAAATTCAAATTGCCTCATTCCGTAATTTGACATCACAGCCAGAGCCCCACAAACACATACAAAACAAAACAGAAAAAAAACGATTCGTTTTAGATTTTTCGAAAACGCTGAGCTCATTATTTCTCTGTCTCTGATTAGCATAAAAACTATTAGCAAACAGCGAAATATTACAAACATAATCGTCATCATCACCATCATAAAAGTAAACAAATTTCGGATTATCACTAATTAAATAGCCAAGTGAACTCGAAAGAGTGCTGAGTGCTGACCCAGTGACACAATTGAATGCGGCGCGGCGGTCCTTATCAGCAGGAGCAGTGCCAGTTGCAGTTGCAGTGGCAGTGGCAGTACGATTAACCCCCAAAGACCCCCAAACCATCTAATCCCCCAATCCAGAGGATAGTGTCCGACAATTAATAAATGCAATAACAAGTCACGTGCCTCTAATTGCAAGCAAAGCAAAAGCAAAGTAAAAGCAAAATCAAAACAATTCTGTGTTAATTAGTGCCTTGGCACTACTCTACTCTCATCTCGTTGCCGATCGTTGCCGATTTTCGTTGTAAATCTGCCCGAATATCATTTTCCCAGCTGTGATTCCCTCACAAATTTATGCTCCACTTTCATGTTATGGAATTTTCAATGGACACCAAAAAAACTAAAAGGTTTGTGGTCTCTACTGCTATCTGCTATATACATAAGCTATATACTATATATCTGTGGGGCATATGTATGACGTATTCTCACGAAAAGTGATAAATACAAAAATGTAAGAAAAAATATAAGTAAATATTAAGGAAGTGCTGGCTGTGGCTGTGGCTAAAAAATGATAAAGAAAACAAAAAAGTGATAAACAATTCGAAGGTTTTACATCGACTCTCTGTTGAAGTTCAAGTTAATGAAGATATATGTTTGTACATAGTATATTTCTGTAGATATTTCCACAGTACTCGCATGAAGTTCAAGTTGATATTGGAGGTAGACATGGGAGAGAGAGAGAATATTGCTCGTTACATGCTATTTCACCATTGAATGTTGAATTTTGATATCTTATCGGAATGATTTCAAAATACCATATAAATTAAATTGATTTTGCTGTCACCATAGAGCGCAGATAATCGATTCCCCCGAAAAGGTGTTCGAAAAGGGGTAAGGGATGGTGGTTTGATGGATTAATGGTTTGGTCCGATTAGATAACGATTATAAATATAGTATATAGTGATTTGATTTATAATTGTCAGTGTTTTGGCTTGACGAAAATAAAAGTTCCCATTCGTCAGTTTCCTATTCCTGTTCTATAAATCGTATTTCCCTATAAATATTGCACTGATCTTATAAAATCCCATGGAACTGCACTTCTACCTGCCCCTCGATAAATCTTTTGTTATTCAGCGATCTCTCGAATCATTAAATCATTTACAATGATTAGCACATAGTTTGGTTTATTTATTTTTTCATCCGCCATAATCGTTTGGGAAGGTAATAGAAATCTGTGTGTGTGTTTCGCTCCAAGTATCGTCGAATAAATAACACTTGAACCCTTGAACTTTTCATGATTTTCTCATAAATATCGACTGAAAGATCAGATCTCTCGGAAAAACAAAGCGAAAATCTATGGCATACTTGAAATTTTCAACAACGACATTAAAAAAACAACAACTACAAATATTTTCCAATGAATTTTCGAAAAAGAAAAATGAAAACTTAAGATATTCCTGCTTTGTAGGTTTCTTTGATACCCTAACCATATGGAGTGTGGAAGGGAGTATATTGGGGGGAGGCATGGACCAAAAGATTGATTTTGTTGAATGCTTAGACCTCAAAGATCTCTAGAGTGTAATGGGTATACTTTCTTCGAGATATTTGAATGGTTTTCCCATGCTGTTGCAGTTTTTGTTTTCTTCTGCTCGGTTTCTGTTATTTTGTTCCGCTTTATTTCGGTTTTAACTTGGCCCAGTGCGATGTATCTGATGAATCGGTTAGCGAGAGCCACAGCGAGAGATACATTCATACATATACGTTTTTCGGGTTCGTCGCACGCCCCTCTTGGAAGTGGGTGTGCTGTTCGCGGTTCGGTGGAAGGGGGGAGGGGGGTACGGGCGCGCGCTGTGTCGTTGTTGTTATATGACACATCCGAAGAGCTTTTATAAGAACGATTCCGAACCGTTGGAAAGACGGAAGATTTGGGAGCGAGCGTGCTAATACGTTATTAATAATACGAATGGGGAATATACCTATATGTACATATATACGATATGCATATCGGTTTGTACATATGTTTTCAGCATGTGTGGGGCCGTCAGAAATTTCCCATTTTCTTTTCCACATGTCAAACATTTTTCAGTTGCCGCACAGATTGTTGTCTTGTCTCTAAACTGCCATTGATTGCACACAGCCAAAAATTCATGTCATTTGCGTTTTTAGTTTTTCGTTTTTTGGCTATTTCCTTTGAACATTTTTCAATGTTTATTCTTCCTGACAATTGAGGATAAACCCCCTCAACCGCCTAAACCTTTATGCACCTCGTCCCTCGTCTCGGCAATTGCCCTTGTCCTGCCCAACTTTATCAATTATTCACCGAAAGCAGCGACAACCTTTACCCTGAACTTTAACAGACCTTCGTTTTCGGTGTGGTCTGGCTTTCGGGCCCCGAACTTCTAAACAGCTGGAACTACGTCACGGCCACAACTACGACTCTTACATGCCGCATGTCGCAGGCCGGATGACACATGGCATATCGTTTGGGCATCCATTATTTATCCACCGTGTGGCACCAACGACAATTGTACTTGACTCTCAGCCGCTGTGCCACAGAGGAGAATCTATGTATTGATTGACTTCGATTTTAAAAGGGAACAAGCCAGAAGAAAGGAATTTGAATGTTATTCAAGAATAGGATATGCCTGAGCACACCACAAATAATTGATAGATGATTTTCTGGGGGCTTAGAGAAGTTAATTGTTGACTTTTAGGTGTGGTAAATGCTTGGCTATTATTGATTCAAGGGAAGCCATCGGATGTTCTAAAGACTGAAGGTAGTAAAGGGTACATCCTATATATTCCCTGACCTTCGTATACGTATAACAAATTATAGGTAGTATTTATCAGCGTGTCTATTAATTTTACGAGTGGGAAAGTCGTTAATTATTTCATTGCGTTGCCAATTTGTGTTTGCCTTATCTTGAACTGCAAGAAAATTGGTGACATGAAGGCCAATGATTGATAAGAAAACATGATTAAAACTGTCAATGAAATGTACACATTTCAAAATAAAATAAAACAATATTATTTACGCTTAAAGCGAAATAGATCAGCAATCGTAGTGGTTCCCAGATGCTATATTCCAGCCCATTCCTTCAAATGTTATCAATGCAGGGATCTCTGTTCGTGTCAGTCTCTGTTCGTGCCAGCGACAATTCGCTTGTGGGAAAGTTCTGAATACAAACTAACGTCATTCGTCGTGTGTTCCTAGGAATCGAATCGAATCGTCATCGGAACAACAGTGTCATGTCATGATCAAAATTTCTACGAAATTCCTGGCCCTTGTTATTGGTTTTGGGTTTTTCTTTTGAAACAACCAGACAACCCTCCACACTTCTTTTCCGATTTTGTTTTGAAACCTTATCGGCACCACCAAAATAGCGATCACCGATAAGGCGGGGAATTGTAATTATTATTTTGCATATTTCGATTTTGAAGAGTGATTTCTTTCGGTTGGTCTGGTGGGGGCGATTGATTCAATCAGGCCATATGCAAGGCGATATCAAGCCAAAAACAGTTATAGTCTTGCCAATTAAGATATAAAACCCCCATCGGATGATAACCGAAGCAACGGAACTCAATTTAGAGCCAAAGTCCAGAATCGGACGCGTAAAAAGGGAGTGTTATTCCATCATTTTATTCTTTCTTTTTTTGGGGCGTGTGGCAGACACTCCCCCACACTCACTCCCACACCCACACTCTCGTGATAATGTTGTTTGATGATGTTTATGATGATGATAATTTCTATTTACAGATTACATTTTATAGGCGTGTCCTAGAACCAGAGTTTTTGTTTTGGGTAAAAGAAAAGAAAACAAAAAAAGCCACAAATCAACCAAAAATTCATGATTTCTTTTACACATGAGCGCTAGGCGTAATTTATTGTATGATTTGTGCGTAGTATGAATCATTTTTAGCAAATCCACATTGAACCACATTGATAAGGAAAGCCGAATCGAAATTAAAACAAACTTTCCCCCCCTTTCCTTCCCCTTTTTGTTTTAGGCACAAATCAAAACCCAAATGAGCAACATCTAAATGACTCTGCAGTTGGCGGCGGTTCACCCTCCACTAGTGCCAGTCCCAATACAACAGGAGGAGGAGGAGGAGGAGTGGGAGTAGGAGGTGCGACACCCACAAAAAGCCCACAGCGTAATGCTGTTTTCCAGGAAGATGCTTATCAGACGGCCCTGGCTGTCGGCAGCGTCGGCGGTGGCGATACCGTCGATAACAGCGAAACAACGCAGCAGCAGCAACAGCAACAGTTGGTGGACAACATCAGCAGTAGTGCGAACGCGGGATCACCGGGCGGCAGCGGCGGTGGGCAGCAGCAGCGTCATTCCATAAACTCAGCCGAGTATACCTCAACGCCAAAGACCAGTCGGAATGGTCCGAGCAGCACTGGCAGCGGCGGCACCACATCGCCCATTAATTACCAACTGCCTGGCGATGAGTATCCCTATGGGATCGAATATGAATCACAACTGGAGTACCAGCAGCTGCAGCAGCAGTCGCACCAGCACCAGCAGCAGCAACAGCAGCACCTGCCAGTGAGCAGTCTAGAGCTAATCTCATCGTCATCCGCATCCGCATCCGCATCTGTATCGGCCTCGGCATCGGCTTCAGCATCGGCTTCGGCATCGCCATCGCCGGCCATTGCTTACCAGAGTGTGCCGACCAATCGCCAGAGTTACGCCTCACCACCGGCTTTGGTCATACCACAGCGGCAGTCGCTGTTGCCGTGGGGCGCCCACTCGAGGAGTTCCATCATCAACGTCCTGCCCAGCTACACGCAGGCGGAGATGCACGCTCTGGCGGCGAGTGTGGCCGGCGTGGAGCTCGCCGGAGCTCCGCGTCCTGGCGAAATTGTGATGAGGAATCTCTTCAGCGATTTCACGGCCCAGGCGGAGAAGAAGATCGAGCTGGTGATGCTGGAGAGTGCGGACAAGAACCTCTCGAAGCTGCTGCAGCGCGGCGAGGACCAACAGTTTGATCAGTTG
This sequence comes from Drosophila affinis, assembly GCA_037356375.1. NCBI lineage: Eukaryota > Metazoa > Arthropoda > Insecta > Diptera > Drosophilidae > Drosophila > Drosophila affinis. The sequence continues at coordinate 63,672,568 of CM074802.1, read as the reverse complement.
CTCTCGGCCTTGGGATCGGTGGCCGAGCACTGTCTGCCCTCGCTGCTGCACACGCTGCTCGCGTGGCATCGCCGCCAGCTATCCGACATGGAGATTAAGAATGATCTCAAGAAACCACCGCCCACCAGCAGCGCGCAGGCGTCTGCCAACAGCAACAACAACAAGCCCGCGGATCTCGACTTTCAGCTGCAGCGTCGCGAGGCGGCAGTGGAGTTTATATTCTGTTTGGCCCTGATTGAGATACTCAAGCAGCTGCCGTTCCATCCGGGGCACGAGGATCTGGTGCGCAGCATCGAGAACCTTGCCTTCAAGCACTTCAAGTACAAGGATGGCCTACAGAACAATCCGAATGCCCACAACATACACATGATCGCCGATCTCTATGCGGAGGTGATTGGCGTCCTTGCCCAAAGTCGCTTTGCCTCGGTGCGCAAGCGTTTCATGAGCGAGCTGAAGGAGCTGCGCGCCAAGGAGGCCTCGCCGACGACCACCCAGAGCATCATCAGCCTGCTGATGGGCATGAAGTTCTTTCGCGTCAAGATGGTGCCCATCGAGGAGTTTGAGGCCTCGTTTCAGTTCATGCACGAGTGCGGACAGTACTTCCAGGAGGTGAAGGACAAGGATATCAAGCATGCCTTGGCCGGACTCTTCGTGGAGATCTTGGTGCCCGTGGCGGCGGTAAGTAAAAACCAGTGGGAATGTAGTGAGCCGCGGCCCTTGCCGCTACTTTTATACCCGGTACTCATAGAAATAAAGAAACCACTGAAGATTTTTTCCCTGTGTTATTCATTGAATGACCATTTTTTGTGCTAATATTTTGTATTCCGCTACATCTGTCTCTCTCTGTCTCACGATTAAGAGCAAGAAAGAGGGAGAGAGATAGAAGGAGCAAAAGCATGGAAGGGGGATCACTGAAATCTTCGAGTACCGGCTGTAATGATTGATGCCTGCAGCACTTTATTTATCCTTTCTCTGTCCTTTTGCAGGCCGTCAAAAACGAGGTGAATGTCCCTTGTGTGAAGAACTTTGTAGAGCTGTTGTATGTGCAGACGTTGGATGCCTCCACAAAGTCCAAGCATCGACTGGCACTCTTTCCGCTGGTCACCTGCCTGCTCTGCGTCTCGCAGAAGACCTTCTTCCTGACGAATTGGCACTACTTCCTGGCCATGTGTCTGAGCAATCTGAAGAATCGCGATGCCAAAATGAGTCGCGTGGCCCTGGAGTCGCTCTACCGCCTGCTGTGGGTCTACATGATACGCATCAAGTGCGAATCAAACTCGGCCACGCATTCCCGCCTCCAGAGCATTGTTAATTCGCTCTTTCCCAAGTGAGTTTATCGCAGCCCGAAAGTCACTACCTTTCTAATTGCATTTTCTTTAAAAAAAAAACAGGGGCTCCAAGGGCGTTGTGCCTCGCGACACGCCGCTGAATATCTTCGTGAAGATCATTCAATTCATTGCCCAGGAGCGTCTGGACTTTGCTATGCGCGAGATTGTCTACGATCTGCTGTGTGTGGGGCGATCCATTAAGCTGATACTCAATCCAGAGCGCATGAGCATCGGTCTGCGGGCCTTCTTGGTCGTTGCCGATTCGCTGCAGCAGAAGGACGGCGAACCGCCGATGCCTCGGACTGTGCCGGTGCTGCCATCGGGCAACACGTTGCGGGTGAAGCGGACCTACATCAACAAGATGCTGACCGATGACACGGCACGCAGCATTGGCATGTCCACGTACTTTCCGCACGTGCGAAGGGTGTTCGTGGACATACTGCGGGCCCTGGACGTGCATTACGGCCGCCCGCTGATGATGACCAACACGCAGAACCAGAACAAGGAGCCAGACGAGATGCTATCGGGGGAGCGGAAACCGCGCATTGATCTTTTTAGAACGTGTGTGGCCGCTGTTCCTCGCCTGATACCCGACACGATGACCGCCCACGAGCTGGTCGATCTGCTGTCCCGCCTGACCGTCCACATGGACGAGGAGCTGCGCATACTGACGCACCAGTCGCTGCAGACGCTGGTCATTGACTTCCCGGATTGGCGTCAGGATGTCGTGCACGGTTACACCCAGTTTCTGGTGCGCGACGTCACCGACACCTATCCGCAGCTGTTGGAGATCTGCACGCGCATCTTGTTCGTTTTCCTCAACATTTGGCGCTGTGCGATCAATGTGAATGGCAACAATACGACCAGTGCCCAGAGCAGCGGTGCTCCCGGCGGTGGCACAGCCAATGCGGCCAACGCAGCCCAGCCAAAGGCAGCGCCAGTGACGACCACTCCGGCTGTGGCGGCAGCAACTGCTACCGTGGCCAGCAAGGATACCACCAGCAGTCAGCTGTCAAAGCAGCAGCATCTTAACACCGCCAGTAGTGCTGCCAGCAGCATCACCACATCCAGCGGCATGTCCAGCATCACTCAGCACACGGTGCTGAATATGGCCAGCGATGCGAACAAGAAGAACGAGATACCCTTGGCCACCACGCTCCATTTTGTCGAGGGCTTTGCCCTGGTGCTGCTCTGTAACTATCGTCCGTATTTGCGGAAGCTGGCCGCCATGATTCTCAAGGAGGTTAAGAATCTGATGCGTGCCCTGGGCATACCCGAAACTGAGCCGCCACTCATCGATGTCATGGACCGGTGTGTGCCATCGATTGTGGAGAAGTGTCTGCCACTGCTGCCGCAAACGGAAAAGACGGCCATACTCAATGCCAACTGCATTGACCTGCAGTGGATAGCCGAGCGCTCGAGTGGCGTCTGGCTGGCAGGACTTACAGATGGTAAGCGAATGGCAGCGGTAACACCCGACTCAACTCCATTGAGTCATTTGCAATCCACTCTAACATTTCCCCAACATTTCATTTATACAGACAACTCAAAGTCTTCCACATCGACGCTCAACTTGTCTCAGGCCAGCAGCTCAGCGGCAGCTGCTGCCGCTGCTGCCAATGCCTCCACCCCACAGCCGCCATTCGATCCCTGGGCCACCTGTCTGTTTGGCCTGTTGGAACGTCAGCGCATCCTGCAGCAGTGCCCATCAGCTGTGGCCCAGGCCTGGCCCATTTGCTTTACCCGACTCAATGCCCTCTACAGTGTCATAGATCCCACGTGAGTCTCAGCATGACTTTGGACTCTGGAAAAACATCTAATGCTGGCCTTCTTTGCCTTCTTTGCTTTCATTGCAGCCCTGTTAGCGATAATCGTGCCTCATTGCTGCGCAGCTCAGCGCCCACCAAGAAAGTGCCCACCGAGAGCCAAAAGGATTCCTATTTACGCTTGTGGCGCAATCAGGTGGCCTGTGCCATGCGCCTGGTCCCGCAAATTCCCAGCGTGGCGGTGCGCTGTGCCTCCCCCGATCTGAGTTTGAGGTATGTGTGTGGCCCCCCAAGCATCCCCCACCCCACCCCCACAAAAGCATTCAACCTACTCACCTGAAATTCAACTCCAGCAACAGATCCACAAAGCAGACACACTTCATTTTTTCTGTTTTATTTTTGTTTGATTAACATTAATTAATGTTGTGCATTTAATTGCTTGTACTCGAACATTCGGCACGAAGCATCTCGGATTGCATCTGATATTTTGCATTTAAGTGCTATTTTTATCTGTGTCCTGTGTCGTCCCCTGGATTATTTGTCTTTGTATCTCGCTAGCTGTGCTCCTGCATTCACTGAGGTTCTGTGCCGAGTATGGAGTGTGGTGGTGGTGGTCTCTCTGTGCATTTATCATGGATTCTTATAGTAATTCCCACACCCACTCACACCTACACTATCCACACACACACTAATTAATTTTTTAGTTTTTTTTGTTTTATTTTTGGGCATATATGAGAGTTGCCATTAATTAAACTGTTTCCACACTCTCCATTTGCATAATTTTCCGTACGTTAATTGGATGTATTTCATGTAATTCCTCATTATCGCCCTTGAATGTTACCCATACGCAGCGTTGTGTAGATTTAGTTGATTTAGTTGTTATGTTTTACATGCATGCTTCATAAAATTATCATATTTCAAATGTTGTTAATGGCATTCAGTGTCGTGTATCGGCGGATAAGCAAACAGAGTAACGGCCCATTGTCAATATTTGTGTATTCGCTTTGATTAGTTTGAATATTATTTAAGCACCCGCTCGGCAAGGATTGAAGCAGGCGAAATATGATAAATAGATGGAAAAAGGTTCAACTATGAACAGAGCAGTGAAAATTTAAAGGACAACACAGGGGAGAGCCTAGGGTGCCAAAAATACAAATGGAAATTTGTAATCTACTTGTGTGCCCTGCAGAATGCACTTGCATAATAATAAATAGATATCAGGTGATAATAAAATGCTCCTACCGGAAAGGATTCAACATCTCTCTCTCTCTCTCTCTCTCTGGCAAAGGCTAAGGCCAAAGGCTGTATCAGTTACTTGCTATTCATGAATAAATTGAACTAATTAAGTCAAACTAAAACCATTTCGTGTAGGCACAAAAGGTACATGCATGCATATGTACATATCTATGGGCCATCAGAAGAATATAAGAAGTAGGAAATGTATCATATTTCGTTTGTGCAAATGCACTATTGGCAAACATTGAGATGCTGTCAGTTACAGAAACATATATACATACCTTGATGGTTTCGCCTTTAGCATTTATTCTCTTTAAACAGCAATGGAATGTGGGCAGATTTATGGTTAGTATTTCAAAGATTGACAAGTTTCCAGTCACGTTTAACCCTGGACCGTCCGTCATCCATATTTGACGACTATTTTGATGGACAAACTATCGTATTGTAGCATATTTGCTTTCAATTTAGGCTGGGGCTTAGGGCTATAAATGACACTGGTTTTTCAGCTTAATTTCAAGGATTAAAAGCCACCAGTCACGTGTAAACTAAACGTCGAATGATGAATCGCATTCGATGCGCTTGCATGGTACGAGAGAGGGGCTTAATTCGATTCAAGTACAGCTTCCCATTTAATTAAGTCACTTATGGGAATGAAACCTCTATTCTATGGTTATATAAATAGTCAGCTATTGAGATTGAATTAATTTGGTTATCTATCGGTTATTGCATTTGAAATGTACAATGTAATAAATGTGTATTTTAGTCTAGTTTTTCCCGTCTTAGCGTGCGCTTGTGCGATTCAATTTGAACATAACTTAATTATAATCCGTACAAAATTCACTCATGAAAACCATTTTCCATTCGCATCCGTTTACAAATGTTGACCCAAAGGGAAAATGTCAATAAAATATATGGGATTTCACAAAAACCAACACACGCACACAAAAAATGAGCCGGAAAAAGCCACTCTCAGGGAAAAACACACACACATGCACAAACATTCATGTGTACTCGAACTGTATGCCAATGCCCATGGCCCACCCAAGACCACGTCCACCCACCTCACGGCCATGTCAACACACACACTCACACCAGCCAGCCAGCCATTCACTTTCCCTTCCCCATTCCCATTCCCATGGCAGAGAAAGGCAAATAGGTTTACAAAAACTATGTAATATTTGCCAAAAAAAAGAGATGAAATGTCGATCATGCAAAACCAAGAAACCATGAAACCAACCATGAAACCAACATCCATGTCCATGTCCATGAAACACTGTCCGCATTCACCGTACTTTGATGTTTGTTTCAATATCTATATGGAATATTGTAATTTATAGTTTGCAAGATCAGTCGGACTCGCGTTCGCTGTCCGATTCCCTGGACAATATACCATCCAATGTCTTTGGGCCCGAGGGAATTGTCACGCGTTTCACGCTGCCGCTCTCCTATGGACGCAAAGAGGCGCGCCAGAAGCGACTTGGGTAAAGCAAAAACAAAAACTAAAAACCTTAAAAACCTTAAAAACCTAAAAACCAAAATACCAAAATACCAATTTCCATGTCTTGTATAAGCAGCACAACTTTAATATACCCAAAAATATTATATATTTATATTTAATTATCTAGATATTTATGTGTATCTCTGTGTATGTGTGAGTGTGTGTGTAAAGTAAAGTAAAATACTTTGTGTGTGTTTGCCCCGTAGCTTGTCTGTGTGTAGCTTTTGGCATGTAATTGAATTTTTGAATTGTCATCTGAAATTCATATTTGCTCTAATGCTCTCGAGCCAGTAATTTGCATTCTTGATTTCCCTCCTCTTTCGAAATGTATTTTTTTAATTTAACACAAATTCATAGTTGCAAAAACTTAAAGTTATGTTCTGGTTTTGTTCTGAAAGTTTTCCTTATTGTATTCATATATGTACGCGGCGTGGCGTGTGGCGTGGCTGCTCCTCCCTCCTCTCTCCAGAGAGAATTGTGAGCCTGTCTATTTTTGTGTACGCTTTGACTCGTTAATTTCTTGCTTGTTTTCGCATATATAAATTTATGTATTTTTCTTTGGCCAAGAAGGAGAGTGTTCTCACGTTTCTATTGGCCTGATTTTGAGTCGAGTTGTTGCCATATAATTTGCCAAACAATTTGCTCGTTTCTTTGCCGCTTTGGCCCCCACAAGCACCCAAACCGGTCACGCCCCCTTGTTTGCTGTGTGCTGAAAAATAATTTTAAGACAAGTTTATTTATTTTTCAAATAGCGCCAGGCCTCCACCAAGCCCCCAAACAACCCCACCCCACCCCCAATAACAAAAAAAGAAACATCCTCCGCAAGAGCTTTTCTTGGCTTTGGCTTCGTTTTCCTCTCGTTGCGTGCAGCAGTGGAAAAACAAGAAGAGAAAAATTAAAGAGAAAATGAACAAAAACAAAAAAAAGATTGTTATTTGCTTGCTGTCATTTATTATTATTATTCGTAGCCGCTCTGTTGCTGCTGCTACTGCTGCTGCTGCTTCTGGTGTTGCTTCTGCTGTTGTTGCTTCTATTGCTGCCTGCCCCGCTGCCCCTCTGCAACGTCTGTTTCTGTGTAAATTTTCAAATGTTCACCGAAGCAAAGAAAGTGAAAGAAAAAGAATGGGATGAAAAACCCTATGTAACCCTCAAGGGGGGATTCTCTTTTTTTCTCTTGTGCATTGCCTTTTAATTGAAAAACAGATTTCGAATTTAATATTCATAATGTTTATCGTTGGAATGCAGGAGCAAAAGGATTGTGTTTGCCCCTCTATACGAGTATATGTGTATGTGTATCTGTATTGAACGTCCGTCTGTGGCAAAAACCAAAAAGTTCTGTCGAGAGTCTGTCAGCAAATGAATTTAAGAGCCAGGCACGCAAAGCCCGTGTGCATCATTTTAAACCTAAATAAACTTTATGGACCTCTGGTTAATGATGGATGGCGCTACCACGAGCACGACCACGACCACGACCCTGCGCCATGGCGACACGACACGACAAAGACGAACAAGAAGCACATTAACAGAGATTACGAGTGCCCGGCCCGGCCCGACCCTCAGGGGAGAGCTCTTCTTGGCGCCCCGTCATCACTGTTTGACACTAAAAATCCCTGGCTATAAATTTATTTTACAGCTCATCGCCGGACTCCCTGAACGCCGATCGGAGTGACAAGTCTGCCATGGGCAGCGCCTCGCCCCACGCCCTCTACAAGCTGGTGGTGCCCCTCCTGCGCTGCGAGGTGGTCGATGTGCGGGACGCCGCCGTCAATGCACTGGGCCTGATAAACCACGACGCGCTCAAGTAAGCACCAAATCGTTTTCACCTAAATTTGTGGCATTTATTCAACACTTTGGCTCTGGTGGTGGTGGTTCCTGACAGGGATCTGATGGAGGAGCTGGTGCTGTACATACGTGAGGCAGTCGATCGCAAGCAGGAGAACATGAGAAGGAGACGTCGTCGCGACGCCCTGCGCCTGCAGGTGGTAAGGGTTCTGGAGAAGATTGCCGAGAACGGAACCTTTGGAGTGAGGTGCGTATCCCCAGCCCATTGAAGTGTGTGTATGGCCCATTCAAGTGTGTGGCACTCATTAGAAAGTTTTCGTCAAGCGTATATTTTTCGTCTACTTTGCAGCACCTGTGTGCTGGAACGTGACACGATGTCGCTGCATCCGACCTTTGTCGAGTACATCGAGGGCGCCATGGCCTATTTAATGGCCGAAACAGACAAGGACAATCTCAGTATACGCGAGGTGAAGGCACACTTTTGCAATTTCATTCGCAAAATGATTAAGAACTTCTCATGTAAGTCCTCAAAGGAATACATCCCATCTGTCCCAAGTTCCCATCTGATTGGCGCCTTTTCTTTTCCTCGCCTTGTGCCTTGTGCTAGTGGAGTCCTGTGCCACGCTGCTGTCGCGCGACCTGAAGCGTAATCTATTCAATTTGTTTGCCACGTGGTGCGGCAGCTTCTCCAAGCCACTGAGCATTACCTCGCAGATTGGCCAGACCCTCGAGGAGGAGAAGTTGCAGTTCAGCGCCTTGCAGGCAAGTATAATCCACAGCCAGCACGATTCCCAAAAGTCTTAACCAAGTTTTCGCGCAACAGGCCATGTCCGCTTTGCTCTGCTGCGGCCATATCTTCTATGCGCCGCACCTGCAAGACGATGGCATCATATACAAGTGGCTGGATCTGCTGCTAACCTCCAAGGATGAAAAGGTAACACCAACCTCCAACCACCCTCACAAACACACACACCGACACACATGCCATTCTTTTACCCCCTCAGATCTACCAGTTGGCTCGGGATACGGTGGTGCTGCTGCTGGAATCCAATCCGGACATGGGCCAACTCCTTGAGTGGGTCATCGATCGTTGCTACACATCGACACCACGCGAAGCGGATGCCTGCTTCCTGGCCCTTGCCTCGATCTTCAGCGCCAAGTAAGTGAACGAAGGAGAAAAAGGCGGCGTACATGGGGAGATTGGAGGATGGACGGGACGGAGGTAGCAGCGCTTAAAGTTTAAGCGCCTTACGTGCCCCTCTGTACCCCTGTACCCCTGTGCCCGTGTGTTCCCGTTTTAATTTGTTCCAGCCTGTTAGCCTCCACTACCCCCATGTCCCCCCACATCGTTCGTAAGCTCATTTGCCACATATCCAGCTCAGCCTCCTCTCCCATGGCCGCTCTTTGGGGGGCACTTAAGTATCGTTTCACGTGTCTGTCGACAATGGAATCGCTTTAAATTTATACATACACCATGCCACACCACACCATACCACACCACATAAAGCGGGGGCACGAGTGTCTGACAGCCTATTTGTTCAGGCCATGCACGATTTTTATTTCCGCTTCTTATTTTTCACTTTCCCCTCATAATGTCGAGTAGCAGCGGGCAAGGAGCAGGAGGAGAACATTCAGGAGGAGCATTTCGTAGATAAACATTAATATGACAGCCGCATGCAAGGCTGATTGCATTAAATGCATGCTAGGGCACAGGCGGCAAATGTTTCAAATGCGATTGCCATTTCGTTTGCCAAGATTGCCTTGAACTTTTGCACAATTAGGGAATCACAGATTACGCACAAAAATTGAAATTTAAAGATGGAATTGACATTAGGTAAATGTTCAGGAGAAATATGTATTTAACTGCTGGCTAAAAGCTAGACCCGAGTCGAGTCTCGTGTAGTTTTGAGAGTTGCGCCAAGAAGACGCCATTTTGCTTTTGATGTTTGCTAATTTTGCATGATGTCACCACAGCACACCGCAGCAGACCGCAGCACACGAGTTTCAGTTTCAGTTCCAGTCAGAAGCAACATGTGGCCGAACACAATTTGATAATTGGCTTGAATGTAGTTTCAATGAAAAACTAATTTGCACGTCTGCCACATTAATCTCAGCCTCAGACACTGCCGCAGTCTCGCCGCAATTGAAAGTTTCCACCGTTTGCATGTGTTGGCATTTGTGGAGGGTCCTTGGTCCTTGGTTTTGACTCACGGAATTCCTTTCCCTTCCTCTTATCGTTACCAAGGCAAACACACACAGTTCTGTGGTTTCTCCAGATTGGGGATGTGATTAAATAGATTTCCCAAAAACAAGCCTCAATCACACACAACGTCGTGTGTCGGCTGGACCTCGTGTCAGCAGAGATTTAACGTGAGAGTGGAGTGCGAGTGTTTGTGCCATGCCACACATGCAGCATCCATGGAATCCATTCTTTTGTAGCTTTTTTTGCGAGGCATATGATTGGGCCATGAATCGCAAGCTGCAACAGAGTGCATGTGGCTGCCACATAAAAAAGGAAATATTTCACATTTTATTGGACAGGGTGTGGAAGTGGGAATGGAAATGGCAATGGAAGCGTCCTGGCCTGGCCTGGACTGGCCGTATAAATTTAAATTGTTGAACGAGTCTTGACACGAGCAAAAAGGAAACGGAGAGGACATTCCAAGGAACTTCAGGCACAAATTGATTGATTATATCGGCATATGTATTGTGTCTTGCCGATGGCTTTTGCGGGTCTGCGGCGGGCCTGCTGGTGGTGGCTCTTTTTGTGTCCCGGCTTATCGAAGGGCAATTTGCGTCTGACAATTCGCTTTATTCAAATGGCCGGCAATTTGGCCATGAACTTTGATCTTAATGCCCATCAGGAATGCCCGCAAATATTGTACACATGCGCTGAAAAGGCCAATAGGTTTTGTGAACTTAAAGTTTGCGCCTTTTACCCCCACTCCTATCTTCTCTTGTGTGCCAGATTTGGCGAGAGGAACATGTGCTAAGTGCGTGGTTCGACTGGGGAATATCCGGGCACTTGGTAACGGTGGGATCTATCCTTGGATGATCAGCACACCAATTTGATGACGCTATCTTTCATAGTCTCTCAGATTCTGTTTGCGTAAATGGTATGTGTGCTGGGCGGGACCTACCAGAACAAATAAATACAATGCATGCCCGTAAATGCCACGGATAATACCAGGTATTAAAACTTGGTACTTTGTTGTCTGCCCGCCTCCACGTGTACCTGGTATGCGAGAGTAAAGCAAAAATCGATTTGCGTAAAATATTCAGTTGAATGTGCGGCCTCAAATATGTTGGCCTGGACTTGGGGTTACCCGCGCTGAGCACCAGCTGCGGGGAGGGGGTCTGGGGGGTGCCGTGTGCATAGATGCAGACTCGTATGCAAACCATAAGTAGGAAGTTAGCTTCGAAATTGTAATGGGTTTTTATTGCGTTTACCGGGAAACTGTTGACTGACCGACTGAGTGTTCTCTGAAATTGTGTGCTCTTAGCTCAAGACGCAATGCAAAACCACAGGTCAACAAGTCATTAAAATGCCCTGGGAACCAGCTCACCGCCCACAGTCCACCGCCCACAGTCCTTCGCCCACCGCCCACTTGTACGTTTAATGAGGCTATTATATTATTTAACTTGAATTTTGTGTGTTTGGCATTTCAGGGAATATCCATGCGACCATTACACATCGGTCATCACCGTAACGCTCCTGATGACTGGCTGTCCGCGCGTGGAGGTGCATGCCACCGCCCTGCAGCTGCTGCAGATCCTGGACAAGCGTTTCTTTGGCAGTGTCGTCGGGACCCTGCACAGCGACAACGAGAAAGGTATGAGCTCTTCCTATTGACATGGCAACACAAAACTACAAAACTACTACTACTCTACTGATGATGGATGGTACGGTGCTGGTTGTTGCTTGTTGGCGCGAAATAAAATGAAAATGCTGGCTAATACTTGGCGGACAACTATCGTAGCGGTGGGATTTAGTCTTGTAAGGGACTTGCTGGTGGTACCTGCAACCTGCTTGCAACCTGCCTGCAACAATGTTAAGTAAATCGCACAGTTTGCTTTCGGGTTCGTTTTTCGGGTCTGCAACGAGCGGAAAAGCTGTGTAAAGCTGGGAAAAGCTGTAATTGAAAGAAACTCGAGTCAACTCGAGTAAAGGTTGACCAGAAACAGAAACAGAGTAACTGAGAAGGATAAACAGAAACGAGCGAAAAATTAACAATTAATTAGAGGTAACCCTTCAGGTTTAAAGATTGTTTCTGTGTCTCCCTTTGGAAGTACATTTTGTACTCAAACAAATTGGAATCAACTTGAAACTACTTTCGTGTCTCTTTTGTGTCTCACTCAAGTTGGGAAGTCAAAGCAGCAGCAGCAGCAGCAGAGCAGCTGTAACTAAAGTGAATTCAAAGTAGTTTGGAGTCAAGTTTACTTGGGTTCATGGGGAAGCAGAATATATTATCAGGTAACCGACCGCATCGACCAACATCCGCTGGAATTATTTCCCCTGAAATTAGGTATCTTCCACTGGCAGGGCCACAGCCACTGCCACTGCTCTCTCCGTAATCCTTAATGTGTTCAGAATGTGTTTCTGTTTGTGTTTCTGTTTCTGTTTGAGTCTCAGTTGGAGTTGGTGGTGGCCCTTCAGCCCTTCAGTCCCATCTCAGGGCTCAAATCTGAGTTTGTGATGGGCTTAAGACACTGTCTCCCGCAGTCCGCCTTCTGCGTTCTGCCCCCTGCCTCCGTGCCCCTCATTGCTGCCACCATTTTCCCCGCAACATTTCCCAGTGCGTCAAGCGTCAAGTGTTGTTTATTTTTCTTGTTGCTGTTTGTATTTTGCATTTTAATTTCATACACCTTATTGATGCTGTTTCCTCTGGATCTCTCTGCTGCTTTCTGTGTGGGTTTGTAGGTGTGGGAATTGCGTATGTGTGTGTGTGTGTGGGTGTGTGTTTATTGCATTACATAAGAAGCTTTAGGATAAAATACGTTGGATGCTACTGCTGCTCCAACGGATGCGTAAATTGTAGCCATCGCTCGGTTTTTCGTTTTCTTTGATTGGATTGAAGCTTGTTTACATTTCGTTTTTACTTTCGATTTTCGATTTCTGTGGGCGTTGTACACGCACTCGTTTATTTTAATCCTGATCTTTGGGAGCCTTTGCCTTCAGAAATTGAAACTTCCGAGAAGGCATAAGGAACAAGGGACCTTTTGTTGTCCCCCGCCCCAGATAAGGGCAGAATCTGCGGGGGCGACTCTATAATTAGACAGATTACCCCACACTGCTGAATGCCTGGCGGCCTGCCTGGATGACTGCCTGCCACTGCTGGCTTGCACTCGAGTATTACTTGTGTTATTTGTGGAAAAAACACAAAACTTGGCAAGTTGTCTTGTTTTGTCTTGTCTTGTCTTGGGATTTTAAGCTGTTTACCCAAAAAACATTACAACATTACCCAGGCACACACCCACACACACACACATTTGAAACTGTCCGAAAAATGTAAGCCTCTTTTGACCTTTTTGCTGTATTTGCACTAAGCTGATGAAGTTTCCTCCTCCTGCTCCTGCTCCTGCTCCTCCTGTTGCATCCTTCATGCCGCTGCTCCTAGTATGAGTATCTCCAGCTCAAAAAGGTAAAATGTTAATAATAAGCCTCCTCCTCCGGGGGAGGGGGGTGGGGGGTGGGATAAGCTCGAGCTTCGAGGGATAAGTATCAGCGGATAGAGGATGAGATCTCATTTGGCAGATTCAATTGTCCGTAAGTTGCCGAATTACCAAATGAAAAGCCCCATTGAGCCCCCGCCGACCATTCAAAATGGTGGGATAATGCGGCGGCGGTGGGTGCTGAGGGTGGCGAGGGGGGGTAATCAAGTTAAATCAATTGGAAAATGAAAATGATTTAAATAGCAGTTATGGCCATTGGGAAATCCAATTAAAACACTCTCGTCGGCTTCCAATTTAACGTAATTAACATTTATTACATTTATACATCGCTCGATTAAACTGCCATACATTGATATCGGGTTTTTGTGTATTATTTTATCCTTGGTTTTGCTTTTGATTTTGTGTGATATTGACATTTTCAATTAGATTCCAATTTCCAGGGTTCTTCGATTGGAATTAGGCTAAAACTGGGATTTAATTAAGCGACAAAAAAAGAGTTGAAATTGATTTCTCTACGCGGTTATTTAAACACTTATAAATGGAGATTTTTGTCTACTTTTTTTGTTTTTGTTTCTTTTGGTTTGTTTGATTTCTTTTTTTTGCTTGCTTTTTGCTTTATTTTTTGTGCAATTTCCTTTTTCTTGGCCTTGGCAAACATCACAACGAAAAAAAAAAAAATTCCCCCTGCACCTTTTCTTTTCTTTTCGTGTTTTTTTTTTTGTTCTGTATTTCTTTGAATACTAATTTTTGTTCTCGGACTTTTCCGTTTTTTGTGTGCTTTATCTTTGCTTTTTTTTGTGTTTTTGTTTTCTTGTATTTTTTTATGTGTTTTGTTTGCTGCAATCTAATTAAAATCGAAATTCCTGCTTATCCCCGGGCGCAGTTTCTCCTCCATTCGCCATTCGCCTCTTGCCATTTGCCTCTTGCCTTTTGCCTCTCTCGACGCTCACAAGTGGTAGGAGCTGCTTCCCGCTCACTCACTTCTTGCCTCACTTGAGTGGATGCAACTCGTGCATTTCGTTCCAGCAATGCTGCGTCATCATCCGCCGCCGGGTGGAGGTGCCTGTATTACGGCAATACTCCGACACTGTCAAAGAGAACAGAGAGGAAAAAAAGTGACTGAATGTAAGGTAAAATCAGGCAGGAATATAACGAAAGACAGAGAAAGAGAGTGACTGAGAGAGAGTGAGAGCGCCCTCGTGCACTTATATTAATTTCTTTTGTATCCCATTCCCTAGAATTGAAATTGCCATAGGGAGGAGAGGAGGGGAGGGTAGAGCAGAGGAGAATTCATTAAATGGCAGTCAAATGAGTTTTTTATTGGGTTTGGCATATTCTCAATGGAGGCACGTGACGTGTGATGCAGGAGGATGGAGACTTGACTGGGTTAATGGTTAATAACATCACATACTCCGTGATTGATTCGTGCCAGCTTGTACCGCCAGTTCTATTGATATGGTAACTATGGGATCCATCCAGTTGTGGCACAGTTTGGTGTTAATTAATTTGAAGAGCCAACGCTTAAGTCTTGGCTTGCTTTTGTTGTTGCTTTAAAACGATTGTGGGCGTCAGACTAGATGCTAAGCAGTGGCTGTTTTGTTTAGGAAGTACTTATTTATTCATTCCCTCTTCCGCACAGAGAAGTACTCTCAAGTACGCCCTTAGCGAGAGAGAGAGTGAGAAAGAGTGCGGTTTCAGCGGGGAGCGAGAGAGAGGCAGGCCCCTACCACACATTCATTTGTGGCAAAAGCAATCTATAATTGATAGATTTGTGTCCCTTTACCATGCAGGGGCCATGCACAATAGGCTTACCATGCTCTTTGACCTCTGACCCAATCAAGCCTCGTTAGTCAAAAGGATTATGGTGTGGGCGGGAGTCGGAACTTTTTGGCAACCGAATCATTTACACATTTAATTGAAATTCCTTTCAAATTCAGAGCTTAAAGAGCCTCGTTGCCACCGCTGACATTGCTGCACCACTCAACACGGATTTTATGAAGCGTTCGGCATTGAAATGGTCCATCAACCAGGATACAGGCTACAGGATGCAGGCTACAGGATATTAATCGCTTGGACAAAATCCTATTTGGCCTTTTTCATATTTAGGAATCGGTTTATTTGGTTGTTGTTGGATTTTGCTGGCTGTTGGACACTCACAAAGCAGCGATTTACGGGCATATTTCCGGAGTTTTGTAATGGCTGAACAGCAGACTATAAATTGGGTATTTTTGGGCTTTTGGGGCTCTGCTATACCCGATATTGGATTTCAATGAGTGGGGCTTACTGTCACTCCAGAAAGGCTTATTTGTGGGCGATTTCACCTTTTAGCTTTCAGGCTCTGACTGCTGACTGCTGATGGGTACGAAGCAGGTTTTTCTGTGTTCTTTTTCCCTTCGTTTTCCCAATTGAAAGCTAAATATGGCAATCGGCAATCATTCTACATGGAATATTCCAAATGAGGCTAATTTAAAATAATATCTCAGTGTCGCAGTGTCGCAGTGCCCCTCATTGTGTCTTGCCTTTTTTCTTTCTTTTTTTTCACTGGAATATTGTATTGTATTTCACGGCAATCTGAGCTAATCAATCATCCGCATATCGTATAGAACGTATCCCATAAAATACTCGCATAAAAGTGCCAATATATTTTAGCCAGCGGCAAAATTTCCATTGAATGCTCCATTGAATGCCTCACTCCAGCACCCAAAATGTTTGTTTTTTTTTATTCTTTTTTCGGAGTGTGTTTGTTTGTTCATTCATGATCTGTGCCGCGGGGCAATGATGGTTATCCTTGGCAGCAGCTATTTTCAGACGATCCAATGGCACAGACAGACAGACAGACAGTCCTCACCCTCTGAAACACTCATAAATATCCTAAATTAAAACCCAAAATTATATGCTCGACACTGTACAAACATTTCCCAGGCGGCTTCTAACTTCCAACTTCCTTCTTTTTTTTTGGTTTTTTAATTATTTTAAATGTATCTTACGCAACCGTGGAATATAAATAGCCCCACTCGAGGAGCATCTCCTCTGCCATCGAATTTCAAGCTCTTGTGACGTTTTCTTCAACATTTTTTGTGTTGTGTTAAGATGATTGCCATGTGTGTGTGTGTGTGTGTGTGTGGGCTGGTAAGATTAATGATGACGTTCCTGGGGCTGTCCTTGACGTATCTCCTTTTGTGTGTCAGCTTTTTATTCACTGAATTATTATATAAATTATACAGTCAGCCACACAAAAGGCGGCGACTTCTCACGTCATCGCAAGTTCAACTTCTAGTGTGAAGAGCTGGCACAACATCATCGAAAACTTAAGTGAAATGCTCTGGTGTTTCATTCCATTCCGCCTTTCGGATGAATAGCTCTCGCCAACCTCTCCCCAGGACTGGGATCTGGGAGGTGAACTTTGCCGAATTTTCACAGTTCGAGGACATTTTAGTGTCCCTCTAGGCCAGGGTATCCCAGGGTATGTTCAACAATGAAGATAGAGGCTTTGAGGTGCCATATATCGTATCTCCAATTCAACATTATTGGACAATCCACTTAATAAATGGCCGGAAATTAGCCACGTATCCTGTAGAAAAGTGTTTCTCGGTCATGATACGGGCGATAACTACAGCTAATGGACTTATGGCCTCATGGACTTATGGCTTATCTCCTCAGCAGTTATTCGGTAGAGTTCGAGGAGGAGGAATCGGACGAGGTATCACCATCGTCTAGCACTCCCAATTGCATCATATTGACTTGTATCT
Source organism: Drosophila affinis (assembly GCA_037356375.1). Taxonomy (NCBI): domain Eukaryota; kingdom Metazoa; phylum Arthropoda; class Insecta; order Diptera; family Drosophilidae; genus Drosophila; species Drosophila affinis. The sequence continues at coordinate 63,655,536 of CM074802.1, read as the reverse complement.
GCTGTGGCATGCTTGAATGGAGGCATTGGAGGCACATTGAGCAGATGGCGCGAGAGACGGAAGCGTGTGGCACTCGCACCGCTTCTCCAGAGACGTGCACTGATTGACTTGGGGGCTGGGGGCAGACACACACACACACATACACACATACAGAGAGAGAACGTGACAGGAGGCTTCGGTAATTTATGGCCAATAAGCAACACCGTAATGAGAGCGAGAGAGCGGACAGAAGGACGGACGGACGGATGAGTGCGACCCGCGAGAGTCCTCCCATTGTGGCCATTGCATTCAGCGCACGTAGCACGTGGCGTATGAGTAATGCCTGGTGGCGAAAAACGCCAAGAAGAAAATGTATTTGCAAAAACTGAGGATGCGACGAGCCCCGCCTCAGGCCGTGATTAGGTGCGGATTGGCCATGAATAGGTAGCCAGCCATCCCGCCCATCCCGCACTTTCAGCGAATTTGAACGATTTGCTCATTAAAAGCGCCAGTTGACGGCGGGCCCATTGTTTGATTTTTGGCTTTTGCGCAGACGGGAATCCAATTCAGTTTTCCCATTAACACAGAGTGTACGAGGCATGCATCCGTATGGCAACATTTCACTGATTTCACCACGGAAAACGCATGTACCTTAAAGCACTCGCCAAGTGTGGATCCGCCTCTGGTTCTTTACTTGGAACTCGGGAAACGGGAAACAAAAGAGCAAACAGAATGGCAGGGGAGGCAGTTTGGCGAACAGCAAATAGTCATAATTTTAATAAATCTCCAGCCGGGTGTCAATTCCGGAATGTAATTTCATTTGCTGCGCTGCAACACACCCCCGCCCCCCACACACATACCAAACATGCAAACAAACACTGACACCTTGGGTATTTGAATGCTGTAAATATTTGCACGGAGCACACGGCGAACGAGGAGCGAGGAACTCCATCCCGTTTGATCCTTTTTGGAGGCGAAAACCAGCAGCAGCAGCAAAGAAACGAAAAGATTGTGGTGCATGTGAAGCCGGTTCATGCTTCATGCTTCATGCCGCTTGCCGCTTGCCGCTGGTTGTAAATTTCGTTTAATTGTATTTGCTTTTCCCGGGACGTCGTTCTCTTTTGCCACATTTGTCAACAGCTCCTTGCAACCGTGTTGCTTCAAGGAGCCGCCAGCCCACGCTGCAATTCGTTAGAGTCTCTCTCTCTCGCCTTCTGGTTGCAGGCAGAGCTCTCTCTTGTGTGGCCTTTGTGCGCCTTTAATGAATCGGCAAACACTTTTAATTAACAGCCAACGAAAAACCATATTTTAGAATAAATATAAAGAACATTTTGATGGCTTCCAATATATTCCGGCCCAGGGGGTGCTGGGGGGACGGGAATGGAGACGGATGGGAGCCTAAGAGATTGCCACTGCCTGCCTTTAGTAAGAAATTAAAAATTGATGCCTCTCCCAAAGGTTCTGCCCCGGGAATCGTAAAACTAAATTTAACGACTACACAGAGAGGAGACTTCAAGTGGGAGAGAGAGAGTGTTAGAGAGTGAACTGGAACCACTGTCTGCTCGGGGATCAAGTGCCTCAAGTGCCTCTCGACCTCACTCAAAGCTATAAAAGAATAAATTTGAATTTGAATTAATATTGAATCCATATCGGTGGGGGCACACACCAAACTATAAGGCAGCATTTGATGCTGAGACGAGAGGCGGGGGCGGCGGGAGAGGCGGCACAATTTAGTCCATTAAAAATTGATACCCATTGAGTAATAATATATATCCTAATAGTGCTTTTCCCTTTTGCCCAAGACAAAGTTGGACTGGGATTAAATGGTCTTTTGGCGAGGACTAGTGCGTGTCCATCAAAGCAAATACTTTTTAAGCTGCTCTTTGTGCTGCTCCTTTATGGCTTAAACGAAGCTCAAATTCTGCTGCTGGCAACAGGAGACAGACTTTCACTGGTTTTTTGTGTGCAGCAACTGCTGGGGTTCAATAAACTGACAACTCGTCAACGTTCTTTTCTTGAGCGGGGTGGGGGGGTGGCTACACTTCCTCTTAGTTTTCCGTGTCATTTCCCGAGCACATTTCATTAACAGAACTGTGGAAAAGTGGTGGCCGGATGCTGATTTGTTTGCCTTCAGGGGGGGAGGGGTTGGGGTTGGGGCTGGGGCTGGGGCGACCCATTAAGCCGAATCCCCCGAAAGCCCTGGCAGGGGCGGGCGTTTATTGCAAAAGTTTTTGCCGTTGGCCAACAGAAAAAAGCGCAACAACATGGCAGCAATTAGTGACCCTGCAACAGGGTCTCCAGTCCAGCCCAGCTTCTGCTTCTGGCTGTCCTCTTGGACTGGACCCCCGCCTGCTCCTGCTCCTGCTCCTGCCTCTGCTACTGACACTCCTGCTTGGACCCCTGCTTGGACCGACTTTGAGCCCAACCCGATGGCAAATTGCATTGCTGGATTTAATTTTCCAGCTGCTGACACTGAAAATGATGCGTAGAGTGGTCTCTGTTTAATCCCTTGCCCCATCTCCTTGCCCCACTGCTGCTGCTGCTGCTGCTGGTGACATCTGTTTCTGTTTATTTTGCTCTCATTTGAACTTTGTTTGGTTTTTGTTGAGTTTATCTCGAATTTTGTTGGACTAGCAGTCGCTGCTCCTCCTGCTCCTCCTGCTGCTGCTGCTGCTCCTCCTCCTGCTGGAGCCTCCAATGATATTTATTCAAATGTATTTCCCATGCTTCCCATGGCTCTTTGTCCCACGGGTCGTTGCTGGTGCATAGTTTGTGTGGCATGTCAAAGTGGATCTATAAATTAATTGGTGTCATCATCCCGCACCCCCGCACCAGCCCACCAGTGCCAGTCAGTGCCAGTCAGTGCCTCTCATCCTCCTCCTCCCTGGGACAGCCTTTTGTTGCTGTTGTTTTTTTCGCGGTTTTTGCGGTTAAACTGCAGCTGTCGGCCGCAGTCCTGTTGGCGATTTCTGTTGGACTTGTCAGCTTTAAGGAGGGCTTAAAAGTAAATTGTGGAAAGTTTTCTTTTCCGCTAAGTCGTTTGACTCAAGGGCTTTTCCTTGCGGAAATTTATGCGCAAAGTAAAGAAGAGAAGCAATTTGCAGGCATTCCGAGGCATTCTCTGAGGCAGAACTTGAATTGTGGTCTGTTTTAGCATTGAAATTCGATTGGCAGATACATAGGTCTATGGCCTATGGTCTATCCTTTTCTGGTTCGCTCGATTTGTATTCTAATTGAAGTTTGTTCTCAAGGGTCATCATATTTCGTTAACCAATTATGTTGGAGATTCGATAGGCCAAGGGTTCTGCGAAATGCATGAAAGAGAGTTCTCTGAAAAGCCTTTGAATATCTCGCCCAACCCATTATCAGGCTTGACAATTGAGTTTTCCTTTCATTTAATCAATTGGATGCCTGAAAAGATACCCGAAATCATCCACTTAATTGAATTCACTCGACTTTAATTACTCCCCGTATTTGAGGACGAGCTGAGACAATGAACTGTGACATCCGTTCGCCATTCATTCGCTTAAATTCAAACCAATTAAATTCCAAGGCCCTGCCTGTCTGCCTGCCTGCCCAACCCAAAATCGTATTTGCTGAGTATTGAGTTTGCACTTCATTGCCGTATACTAACTGCCGTATGCCAACTGCCGTATACCATTTGCCGTGTGTGTGTGTGTGTGTGCACTGTGGTATCCTTTGATTAGAATCTGTCTGAAATTCCTGACTCACCTGTCACCTGAGTGTTGCCCGCCTCCCGCTGGGCGGCGGAGACTCGCCGGAAAATGCTCAGCACTGCTTTGCTGTAGGGAGAGAGGGGGGGGTGGGGTTGGGGTTGGGGGGATGCGGAATTTGTAAAATATTTATTTGCGATAATTTGCGGCGGATTTACTTACCGAAAATTCTGTCCGCTGACGCAGTAGAGCACAAAATTGATGCCGAAATTTGTGATGAAGAAAGCGTGAAATATATATTGCAAGGCAATTGTTGAGTTCTCATTCCTGGCCGATTCGGTCTGCAGAGAGGGGGGAGATATTACAAAGGAAATCGCATTAGAATGAAGTTCGTGCGCCAATTAGAGCCTACTGGCTGTCCTGGCTGGTTCTGTCGTGGCTGTCCTGTCAGTCCTTGCTGTCTGCCACGCTGTGCTTCCTGGCTGCCATTGGATACCATTCTATTTATGAATCGGACCCGGAGTCCGGAGAGCGGAGTCCGCAACCCGCCTGACAACGGAGAACGGAGAACGGACTGTGCACCGCTTTGGGCTCTGAGCGGATTTCGGAAACGAATTGCTGGTGGAATGGGGTACATAATTCACTAATTGCCAATGGCTATGAGAATGCGTGCTTTGTGTCATTAGTTACAGGTAGACAGAGAGCGAGGGCTTTGGCATCTATTCACTCTGCCACTCTGCCGCTACGTCCTTTCAACCATCCATCCATCTGTCCGTCCATCCATCCATCAATCATACATATGTATGCACGGACACGTGCCACATCCCAGGCCCCCCCTTTTCGACTAGTGGACCTGTTGAACCACAAATGGGGAACACAGCGACACGACACACAGTGTATGTGTGCGCGTGTGTGTGTGTGTGTGTCTCTTTGGCTGTCGAAGAGCCTCTTTCCTTCCACTCAATTAACTTTATGTCGCAATCAATGTCCGAGTTCTGGCCCATTTTTAAGTTGGCATGTGAAAGCGAGTGTGAAAAGCAATTTGAACGCATACACTGCCGGAAAAGCATATTTGTTTGCCATTTAGAGCAAACTTGCCCCTAAGTTGCCCCTTCTTCGATTTGGCATTAAGGCTATGCATATGTGTTAGAAGGATAAAGGATATTGGATAAACATTAAGCAACCATTGGGGGGGCCCACTGCAGCAGACTGATTCATTTGTAATCCGAAACACAAACAATCCTGGAAATTTGCAGCTGCATATTCAACGATTCATTCAAATAAAGTTTCTTTCTTCTGGTGATTGAAACTTCCGTGTAGATTGGATTGTTTCCTTTCTGCTTTCTCTGAAATTTATTCATTTAACCTAACCGACTGTCCGAAGTGAAAGTGGAAGTGGATGGAGCAGCGTGTGTTTTGCATACGAAAAATCTGTCTCTGTCGCTGTCAGAGGCTGTGCTGTGACAACTTGAGGCATGTTCGGTATTTGAGAAGTTCTGGGAAATGGCCGAATGGCCCATCAGCACGGCTCAGCTTTTATGGATTGAGAGATAGAGATTGAGTGGCAGTGCGGCAGTGGCGGGGGCATTGAATTGATGAATTTCCCTCCTGGTCAAGCAGATGGATCTGCCTGAACCGAGTTGAGTGCCAAAGTGGCAAGGGGAAAGGGCAAATGGCGAATAAATAAACTGCAATTCAGCCGGCAGTCTCTGCTGGGAATAACAATATAGAAACAATATTTCTCTAATGAATTTTTGCTAATTGCTTGTTAAATTTTGAGGTCCTTGGGCCAATGTTAAGTTAAATCCAATTAGTTTCAATCAGCGCTCAAGGATGCGATAAGGATAAGGATAGTGCCAATCGATTTCCGAGGGATTTTCATGCATAAACTCAGGCATTCATACGCTCCAAGTGCGGTGGCATTGCCTTTGGCGTTCATCGATAAGACTTAATAAGGCTTAATGCCATATTATGGCCTTATGGCATTATGGCACAATAATCCCTTGTATTTGTTGCTAATAATTATCAACATTTATCACTCGTTGAGAGAGGGGCATAAATCTCCCAGCCCCATCGCAGCCCTCTGTTTTGGCTTTATTTATACATGAAACTGATTTTATTTTTACGGTTTGCGAGTGCCTCCGAAGTGCACAAACTAATTAAAGGCTAATTAACACCTATGAGGAGTGGAGAGGAGCGGGGAGTCAGCCCTTTGCCATGCCAGCAGCAGTCAGGCAGTCAGGCAGTCTCTGGCTGTGTGTCTCTCTGGTGAAGGCATTAATACGAGTGTATGTTTTGCCTTTTGATGTAATTCATGCATTAAACAAGGCATTTGAGGGCCACAGCCAAAGCAGGCAAGGCGCTGTAACAGGATCATACGAGTATAGAAAGAGGAGCACTACACATCCATTGGCTGCTCTAGTTCTGAGACTCTGAGAATAGTTTGTCGTTGCCATAAGCACGTTACGACTGTTTCTTTTCTGTCTGTCCAACAGATTGGATCTGGACCTGGGCATTTGGGGGCATTTGTTTTGGCAGATAATTAACAAGCGACAGCTGCCGATGCGCAACACAACTTTTGTATTCGTCGGGCATTAGGGGGACGATTGGCTGCTCCTTTTCATGTTGATCTAATTATTTGGGTCAAGCAGAGCAGGCATTCCCCAGAGGCAGTTCCATTGTCCCGGCCCCCCCCACACAATTGGAAAAGCTTAAGCAAGGATTGTTTTTCACAAAACAAAAGACCTCTGCCGCAGACCCCAACTGCAGTTACAGTGCATCTGGTCAGTCAGTCAGTCAGGCAGTCATTCTCTGCTGCATTCGGTGAAATCAGACTTCAGCAGTTCAGCAGTTGAGCATTTCCATGGAGCACTTACCTCCCAGTAGGCCTCGATGCGCAGCAGGCAGCTCGGCAAATTCAGGCAAACGAAAACCGTCGAGACAATGAGCAGCATTTTGGTTACCTTCAGCTGCGACGAGTTCTGCACCTTATGACGGCGATCTTTGAAAGGGAGACAAGAGGCAAGAGGCAGAAACTTGAGTGAGTTAAGGAGTTGACAGAGGAGGTGGGTGGGGGTGGGGGGCAGAGAGCACTTTGTAATTAGTTGCAAATTATATGATAGTTGCTAAATTGTTAGACAGTTTTGTGTCAGTGTCAGGGAAAAGTTGGCAGGGCACAGCATGGCATGGCACAGAATGATGGCATGTCTCTTGGATGATGATTTTTCATCTTTTGTTTTGTGTGAGAGATACTTGAATGTCACTGTGCCACTCCCTCTCTCTCGCCCTCTTTCTGCTCCGTTAATTGGCTCAAAACAAATTCCGAGTTAAACTTAAATGGCTTAAAAGAAACTTTGGCCCGTGCCATGGTATGCCTTGGCAACTTTTCCTCCTGCTCTGTACTTTTTCCTGAGAAGAAATTCTCGCTCCAAAGCGCTGCGTGGCGCGTGAGTGTCATAGAAATGTTGTTTTCCGAATGAGAAGTCATCGCCGTGCTCGCTCGCTGGCACTCACCTGATTTCTTTGTAATCTCGCAATGGTGCTGACAACTGTTTATTTGATGCTGCTGCTGCTGCTGCTGCTGGTGGTGCTCCTGCTGGTGCTCCTCCTGCCTGGACACACTGTGCTGTCCACTCGGATGTGTGCCAGTGGACTTCTGGCGTTTCAAAGATGCCGAAATACGATACGAGGCGACCGCCGAGGGGCTCGTTGAACTCGATGGCATGCTTGTAGTCTGCGGCTTCCTGAAGGATACAACAAAATATATATACAATATATATAGCTGAGATATGTTATGTTATGTTATGAATAATTTAAAGTGTCCATTTGCCCAGGGCCATATGCAAATGCAAATGCCAATGAGACTTAAGCCAAACAATCGAGAAGCAAACTCCTCACATCTTGTGCATGGTGAGGGTCCGTCGGACGGTGGCAAACTTCCACACTGTGCAGCCCGTGCAGGTGTTCAGCACGGCGATGGTGGTGAAGGGCACCGCATAGACGACAATCGTGTCCCAGTAGTTGAACAGGGCCAGTTGCTCCTGCAAAATGCAAAATGAAAATGAAAATGAAAGAGTTGTTATTCAGGGTGATAATTCGATTTGTTTTGTGGTCTAATCAACATGGCAGCAAGGCAGCATGGCAACATGGCGTATATGTAATTTACTCCTGTACACAGTCCATAGACATAGAGGACACAGTGTGAGGTGGGTGTAATAACTCTAATCTACTTTGCTGTGCATTTTCCACGCTAAAAGCTGCAAATAATTCAATTGCAAAAACAGAACACACACACAAGCACACACAAACACACACACACTCACACAAACAGCCCAAAGGCAGTGGCAAACTTAAATTTGTAGAAACTTTCGCCTTTCGCTTTAAGCGCCTCTCTGTAATCTCTGTAATTTGAAACCTCTCTCTGTAATAGTTTTTCTTTTGATTTTCCCCTCGAAAGGAAAGCCTTTATTAATTTGCATACTTTGCATGGTGGGATACTTAATGGAATTATTTCTACGTCCACTGATAACTTCTTAAGCCACGTTCCACGTCAGGGCATGCAAAAATAAACTCTACCTCTCAACCTTTCTCTCTCTATCTCTTTCTCTTCGCTTTTCTTTCTCAATCTTGACATACTTTTCAGCATTTCCATCTTTAAGAAGTGGCTGGCAGGGGATAGGGGGTTGGGGGTGGGCGTTGGAGGAAAGTCAAGCCTTTGGCTTGAATGCTTTGTTGGAAAACTATTCGGCCCGCGTTCTGCGCATTTATTATGTACCCGACAATCGAAGAGATCAAGAAGAGAGGGTATATTATATATTGTATATTCTACATTGTGAATCGCATACGTGTGCAAGGTAGTTAATGGCCACAAGAATGGTGGAATCAATCTAATTGAAGTCTTTATCAGTGCTTCCACTGTGTATGGGTCTATCTATTAGCCAATACACTCGTATATTATTAATCATATTGATTATATTCCATTAATGAGTAGCCAATAGTCGGTTACCCTCCCACATTCCACACTCTCCATTTTTCCAGTCCCATTTCCAGTCCCAGTCGAGACCCGACCACTTGCCTTGGTTCAGTTCAGCTTAGTTCAGTACAGTTCAGGGCTGTAGCCTGATAAATTCCTGGCTGCCTGCATATTTTCATGTCTGAAATGTTCAATCTGTAATGTTCCAGGACATTGGGATTTAACCATCGGACAGATGTGGGCGGTCCAATGGCGGATGGCCTTCGAGTGCTGCTATTTCTGTGCTGCTCTTTTCTGTTCCATTGTGCTTCTGGCTAATGTCCGGAGCAAACAATGCCATTTGTTTCAATCACAATTAACCAAAAATGGATAAGAGCGTTAGCATAAGCGCATTATCATTCCCTAGGAAGGAGCCGACTGCCGCCTGCCCCATTAGTCTAATTAAACATGCTGGTCGCTCGGTCTCTCTCTCTCCCTCACTCAGTCTCTCTGGTGGAAATTTAAGGCAAAGCCAGCCAGTCAGCCAGCCACTTTAAAGAACGAGTTTAATCCCCACTCCACCACCACACGATTGTCTGCTGTCTGTTGTCTGCACTCGCAATCATCGTAATCATCATCCTCATCAGATGGGGCTTGTTGTAATTCCATTTACATAATTTCAAGTGTTGGCAAGCATGTTTCATAACCATTCAGAATATGTTAATCACCAGCAGAGGAATGAAATCAAAATTGTTTAACAAGTAACCATCCATCCATCCATCCATTCATCCTAGAGCTGCTGCTGCTAAATATATTTTATATATATTTATTGGGCATAAATTTCAATAGCTTGGCCTCTAGCGAGTTTTTTTTCTCTTTTTTCAAATCATTTTTAAATGATGTTTCTCATCAAAATTTCCTTTGTCCTTTTTGGGCCGGTCAAAAGGCCAAAATGTGAGGCCCTAAAAAGGTGTAGGATTTTTCAAATGTAATTATTATATGAATTATATATTGCATATTGCGTATACGTATGCGAGTGGAGGGGTGGGCCGGGCGAGAGCGTAGGATGAATGATCTATTGATTGGACATTTCATTTGGTTTTGACCATTTCCCCAATGAGGAGGCGGGTGGGTAAACACCTCGGAAGGGCCTGGTCTGTCATAACAGGCAAAAGCCGGGCGACATGGCCGAAAGCATTAAATTTATTTACTTCTCCCATTTATTGTTGGCTATTGTTGGTTTTCCTGCTCCTGCTCCTGCTCGTGGTCCTGCTCCTGGTCATGGTCATGGTCTTCTACCGTCAATATTTTACGGCTCGTGTGTTTGGTGGTATTATTGTGTGTGTGTCGAATGGATCAAAGTGTAATAGCTCGTAAATTTTCAATCAGCAGACGACATTGATGTTGTTGCTGCTGCTTCTGCCACAGCTATTGCTATTGCTATTGCTATTTGATGCTCATGATAGCCGTACACGGAATTGTTATGGCCGTATAGCTAATTCCAATTGAAACTTAATTCCTATTGGCTCCTGCTTTTGACCGACAACGATGGCCAATGGCCAGCCTTCTGGCCGACTGGCCGGTCCTTCTGCCTTCTTCATATGGAAAAGGATTTTGATGTTGATGATGATGTTGATGTGGGGCCCTCCCTCCCTGACTCCCTCCCTCCCTCCCTTCCTTCTCTCTCTTTCTTGCCTTCCATTATCAAATTGTAGTATGCATTGAGCCATTAAAAATCTGCACAAAATTGCAAAAATGTTTAACGAGTAGCCAGGGCCTGAGCCAGAGCCAGAGCCAGAGCTTGAGCTGTACAATACTGTCTATGCCAGTACAAAAACACATATGTGCGTTGCCCTGGGGGCGGGGGCGGGGGCGGAGCTGGACATTAGCCCATAAGACTTCTTAGACACTTCCTGTGACCTTTTAGCCTTCTGGTTCCTCTGTTCTTCGGCCAGTCAATTTCAATTTGGCTTTGCATCTGCTCCCAGTTACACATCAAAGGGATAAACTTGCTGCTCCTGCTGCTGCTCCTGCTGCTGCTCCTTTTGCTGACCCCCATCAGAGATGGCCAGAGATTGCCAGGGGCCAAAAGTGTGGCTGCTGCTGCTCCCCTTTAAATGATATTTAATTTGACGCAATTTTCTTAAATTTCTGCAGCTGGCAGGCTTTTTTTCCCTTTATGGGGTTTCAATTCCCATGAATCGCAAAATTACCTTTCGTCAACTTAAACAATGATTCCGATTCCCGAGCACCGGCAGAGTGCCATAATATCTCTGTCTGTCCATTCATTAGAATGCCATTCAGAGACCGAGACTGAAACTGAGACTGAGACCGAGACAGAGAGCAGTATCCGCGTGAGTGGTGTCTACTTGGAGTGCTTCTTGCCCCAAACGCTGGGGGAAGGGAGCATCATCTGTTTGCCAAAGGGAGAGTAGGAGAAGGTGAGGGGAGGAGCACCCTCCAACCTCATCTCTGCTGATGCTATTACCCAATGATTTGTTTCTTTCAATATGCCAACCGCCAAGTGCAGAACATCTATTTACAGCTTAGAACCGATGTCTGTTTCAAAAATTTATGGTCTCCCTAGGACACGGCAACTGTGTGTGAGTGGGTGGGTGGCTGGGTGTGTTACCCATTTTGCAATATTCCAAAACCGCAAAATGCGGGTGGAGGCTACTCTAGGCATTCTTCTCTCGCCAGTCGATAGCTGCCATCCATCCTGGCATCCTGCCAGTAGTGAGAGGACCCTCTGAAAGGAGGAACCGCGCATAATTTCGTGGTCTGCAGACAAGGGAAGAGCCATCTGTTGGCAGGAGTCTTGTCATCTCTATATGCGCGGCTGATTGAATTTGAATATTCCTATATTCCTATATCCCTATATCCTGTATCTGTATCTGTATGTGCGTACATGCACATAGTGTGTCTGTCATCCATCATCCATGGGTTGTCTGCTGTCTGCTGTCTGTTGTCTTCGCTAAGTCGTAAGTAGGCGCGACTCTTTACGCTTCATTGTGTGGCCAATTTGGCTAATAGGCCCCGCTAGGCTCCGTCTTGTGTTTCGCCTTCGCATTTGCTGTGTGCGTAATACCCGCTCGTCCCTGTCCCTGTCCTATGGGGAGCCAGCCTGTACCCTGTGTTTGACTTACAGTGTGTCTGGGTACACACCGAAATTAGCATTGAATTTCATTGGGCCGTCGCCTAAAAAGCGTGACTTGAACCGTGCAGGAAACGAACCGAAAGAACGAACTGCAAACAGCTGAGAAATGGAATGAAATTTGAGATTTATCGGGGCAAGAGAATTGAAATTGTCACTGAACTGAACCTATTGCCATCCATGGATGTGCCTGGCAAAGGAAAGGAATGGAGACGGGGACAGGGACTGGGACTGGGACACACCCAGGCCGAGAACACGCGCTGCGGCTTTGGGTTGTCCTGTCATTCCCAGTCCCACTCCCACTCCCACTCACACTCGTCGCTTCCCCGTGTCTTGTGTTTGCCTTGCTTTACGAATTACAAGCGTTCCTTTGTTTTTTTCTTATAATGCCCAAAACCACAAGGAACTAAAAGGGTATATTCGGGGGCTCGTTAAGTATATTGGGTAGTTCAGTTTATTTTAAATATTCTTTAATACTCTTTCCTCCATTCGAAATCGAAAGCATTTTGTGGCGCCCCACATCTGTATTATAGACATTATTTAGAGCGAACTACAGAACCACAAACAACTCATAAATATAACGAGCGGATCGGAATTACACTCAAAATAAACAAAAATAGCTGCTCCGCCGATGTTTGAAGATAATGATTGTTCTGCTGTTGTTGTTGCTAGGGCAAAGAAAATGAAATTATTTTTCCAACTGGGAGAAGAGAGGGTACTTTACAGTCGCAATTCTCTTCATTGTGTTGGCCTTTTGCCATTTTTGACTTGCTGCCACTGCCACTGACGCTGCCGCTGTCTGACACATATTCGGCGGAGGGGGGATAATTTGTGGCGGCCTTTTCTTCCGCTAATAAACGGTTAATTTGGTCGCACAACCCACGCAGCGGTATATATATTCGACCAACTAATTGACTAATTGCTCTAGTTCGCTCCAAATTATCGTCTCCCTGCCCTGCCGATGGGAGGAATCGTGAGCCGCATATCTTAACGACATTTATTGGGATTGGGCCCCTGGGTTAATTGAGGAGAGTGTCGATGCCATGTGAAGCGAAAGTAACGAAGGATATGAGCAGTTGGTTCGTGGCGATGACAGAAGGGTCCTAGGTTCTAGTCTTTAACCATTTCCCACACCCAATTCCAACCACTCCATGGTTATGCTTTGATTGTAATTTTGGGATATTTTACAAACAATTTGGTTGGCGATTTATTTGTGCACAAACGAAAACGCAAACATACTTTGTCCCACATACTGTGCGTCGTGCTCAAAGCCAAAGCCAAAGCATTGCACATTCCGATAACAATACTAATGGTAGAGCAAAAAATTCACGAATACCAAGAATCCATCCAGCCATTTATACATATGTATGTATGTGTGGGTGGCCCGCATACGCACCTCGCTCTCTCTCTCTCTCTCACTCTCACTCTCTCTGTCTATCACATATATTCATTTTCTCGCTCAAAGAGTGAGGTTACCAATGGCAGCCCAAATGAAAAATTCTAGGCACCGGAAGAATGCGTTTGATGAAGTTGGATTTTGATGTGTGACAGGGAGATGTCTGCATCAACCAGCAAAAAATTCTATATATATTGTAGATGTATATCTACTACATCAAACACAAAAAGTATTTCCTCCATGCCCATGCACGCACCGGTGCGTATGCGTATTCGTATTCGTATTCGTTGCGGTGTGAGTGTGGGTGTGGGTGTGCGGATATTGAAGATACTTACTTTATATTCCGAGTTGAGATCACAAATGGTGGCATTTAACTTGGGTATAAAGACGGGCTTGGCAATCAGGATGTAGGGCAGACAGTGCAGACATCCGGCCAGAGTGAGGCACGCGAGCACTATCTTCGCCCGCCGCACAGTGCACATGGTCTGGCGCTTCAGCGGATAGATGACCGCTATGAAGCGCTCCACGGTGAAGGCCACCACAAACCACACGGAACAGAAGCTGGCCAGGTAGCTGAAGAACGTGAAGAACTGGCAGAAGTAGTTCCTGTTGTAGATGTCCACGTTGAGAAAGTTCAGCCACTGGGCAAAGAGACCGCCCAGAAAGCAGGTGTCGCTGACGGCCAGTGCCGCCAAGTAGAAGCTCGACGACAGCTTCCGCAGCTTCGTCTTGAAGAAGACGAACACGGAGAGAATGTTGCCGATGCTGCCCGTGCAGCAGAGTATCGGAATGTAGTACTGATGGACAAAGTCCCCAATGAAGAAGGCGATGCGTAGCATCTCCTCATCGTCGCCGGACATGTAATCCGTGGAGTCCGGAGTTGTGCTTGCGTTTCCGCCGTTGCCCGCCGCCGTTGTGTTGCCGCCATCGCTGGCGGTTGTTGCGGCTTCTGTGGTTGATATGTTGCTGCCGCCGCTGATGCTGCTTCTGCCGGCCAAGGCCTCCATATAATCCATATCCATGGTGCCAGATAATGCTGTTATTGTTTTTACCTGTATCTTTAAACCATTTCGCACACTGTTTTCGTTCTTTGAGAGAGAGAGAGATTCTGTTCTCTTGTTCTCTTTTGTTTTGTTGTCTAATCACTTTTCAATTGTGGGCCATGCTACAAATTAATGGCATTTCTCACTTACACTTTTCCCTCAAACTTAAACAAAAACATTTGTCCCACTTTCTCTTTCTCTTTATCTCTCTGAATCTCTATTTCAATCTCTATCTCTATCTGTGGCAAGAGGCATTCAGTTTCCTTTGCTTGAGAGGAGCACCTGTCAAGTCAAACAATTAAAAGTTCCGACTGCACACACCAGCAAGTGCTCTATTTGAGTGTTTCCTGCACTTACGATTCCCGTATTCTATTCGATTCTACGAGTACGGGTACGGGTACGGGTACGGGTACGAGTACACTATTATATTATGCGTACACTCCAAAAAATAAAAACAAAGAGAAAATGTTATTGGATCTTTCGATGGCCGTTCGTTCGTTCACTTAGTTTTGCCCTCCCAAGTTCATTATCAGCGGGAAATCTTTCGCGCGAGTTCCGTAATGAAGTAAACAAAAGCACAACTAAGTATATTTTCAGGTGGACTTAAAAACTTTTGCCACACATTCAAAGTTTTTCCCGGAAAACTTCTTACGCTGCTCTGCTCGTCTGCTCGTCTGCCCGTCTGCTGATCTGCTGGCCTGCCGCTGGCTTTTTGGCGGTCTAGTTTTATTTTTAATTTCAATTTTTTCGAATGCCAAAACTTTTTGATTGAGGTCTTTGCTTGTGGCCAAATATTATCTTTGATAAAGTAGGAATTCGCGGAATTAAATGTTGGGGCGGGGATATTTTATAGGGCGTTAATCCATTTAAATAGAGTTCTCAATGGACCCGCTTCGACTGGAGTTTTGAGCTCTGGTTCTGGCTCTGGATCTGGATCTGGCTCTGTGTCTGGTTTCCTTTCTGGCCAATTCGACCAGCCAACAGGACAATGAGTGCGCAACTAAGCCGAGACAATGGCCGCGGCGGCCTTATAAACGACTCCTCACGTACGGGCGAGCCGCTTTGCTGGAAGGCGCCAAACGAAAGCTCTTTTCCTCGTGCTGCTGCTGCTGTTGCTGCGGCTGCTGCTGCTGCTGTCGGCGCCGACGCAGTGGCTGGCTTTCATTCATAAATTCAACAGGTTACAAGGTCAGGGCTGGCAGGAATGCCAACAAGTGTCCGTGCAGCACGCTCGGGGATTAGCCCATCAGCATTGTTAGCAGGCGAACGCCATTCTGGTTCTGGCGGCAAGACAAGGAGCCCAGCAATGAGCTTCTTGTGGGGACTCTTGGACGGGCGGGAAACCAAACAATAACAAGCCGAGCCGAGCCGCCATTCATGCCGCCAGCTTTGGTTACTGGGGGCAAGGAAAGCTTTCGCGGCAGCGCTGGAATGCTGCCAAGACCATGTGCTGTCAAGGGGGCGGAAAAAGCTGGCAGCTGGCCACAGTCGCCTGTGAACGTTGGTCGTGTCCGGAGCTTCGCAATGGGCTTGGGTTGGGCTTTTTCCGAGCGTTCTTTCTGATTTCTTTTTTTAAACATTTAATCGCACTTCTAACTTTTCTCGTCTCCTGTTCGATTGCAGAGGACGACAAGGTAGGAACTCTGGATGTGCTGCTGAGCAGCGCCTACTGCCGGTCGCAGCGATTCCTCTCCAAGCAGCTGGCCCAGCTACGGCCAGAGCTCACCATGTCGATCTTATCGGGTGAGTGCCATGACATGCCCATCCCATGCCCGCCCCTGTTCCAACAAGGACTTGAATCATTATAACTTTTGATTTGTTTTTGCAGAAATTACCCATCGCTTTCAGAGTGCCCGCGAGGATGTGCGCGCCCTGCTGCTGCAGTGCCTGCTGCCCTGGCTGCAGAACATGGAGCTGGTGGCCACGAGTGTGCCGCCAGCCACTCCCCTCTCCTACATTATGGTAAGCGAATGGAAGCATGAAATCGCTTCCTTCTGTCATGCTCTCTGACTCGATTCTAACGCTCGTATCCTGCTCTCTTCCGGCAGTACTTTCCGGATTCGGGGACACGAGGCCGCCGCGAGGGCACCGGCTCCACAGAGGCAACGGAAATGATTCTGAACAATCTCTTTTACATCACCTCCAAGGTAGGAAGGACTCTTCTCGTTGTCGTTGTCACTTTCAATCTTTAATCGTTTTTAATCTTCGGCGGCGGCGGCATTGCAGTTCTCCGACGCCCATCCGCGCGACATCGAGGAGCTGTGGGGCACCTTGTGTCAGTTCTGGCCCAACAATCTGAAGGTCATACTGCGCTACCTGGTCATCATGAGCGGCATGGCCCCCACCGAACTGCTTCCCTATGTAAGACATCCTGTGCGATTTGCTCTGGAAAAAATAAGACGCTAATCTTCTATTACTATCTTCTATTACCAGGCCAAGCGAGTGGCTCTCTATCTCGCTAGGAGTTGTCCAGATCGACTGCTGGATGAGCTCATGGCCGAGCTGCAGACTGTGGAGACTCTGAACTGTCTGATTGAGCGCACAGAGACGCCTCCCTTCTATCGGCTGACCAGCATGCGGAAGGCCTCCAGTCACAGTGCTGATGGTAGCTATCGAAATCCTCTTTGCCCCTCCCTCCCTCTCTCTCTGTTTACATATAAACATAATACCATTCCCGTTCGGCAGGCCAAGCTGTGGGCGGAATCAATGACTCCCGGATTCAAGATTTGGCCGTCGAAAAAGGCACCATACACACCAAGCGCCACAGTGGCGAGGATCCAATTAAAATTGGGCAAGTCTCTGAGAAATGTTGTGTCCCTTAAAGCTCTCCAGCTAATGTTGATCCCATCCGCAGAACCTGCAAGTCGGACAGCGGCATTCGAGCCTATACCCAAGCGGCAGCTGCCGCAGCCGCCGCTGCAGTCACGCCCGGCTCTGGCGGAAGTCGCCCGCCCCGCGGTGCAGACAAGATACGGGCCGCCTCTGGTCCGTCTATACTGCCCCGACCGGAGGACATACTGATCAACGACCCGGAGCTGCGACAGGAGGAGAACGTGGAGCTGCGCGGTACCTCGGATGCGCCAACAAATGCCCATCCACATCCGCTGCCTATGCCCGAATACGGGGGATACTTTGCACCACTCACCGAATTCCTGCCGGATGTCAGTTTGCCCATCAGCGGATTCCACCGGTGAGTCTCTTCTCACAGTAGCGGCAGCGCACCAGCAAACAGGTCTTCTGCTTTCCTCTTTATTAAGTAGAACGATTAGGGAAATTGTTTTCCAGCCACGTGCCATCTGCAAGTATGGGGGCTCTTTGATAAGCCCATAATTAAAATATGCAGTAGAGTCTGCCCCATCTATTTCGGCGGTTAAGAACTGGTTATTGCTCACATACGCCCTGAGTAAAAAGTCTGCAAAAATTGCTACAGAAGTTATCGTTTGACGCGTGCGTCCATCAATCAATCAATCATTCAGTCAGTCAATCAGTAAAAAAATAATCGAATTTTGTAATAATCATTCATTTAGTATATTACATGAATAGATGCTCTTGTTAGTAATAGGCCACTCCTGAGTTATCGCGAATCCATTCCAAGTGATCGGAGACACGTGTGTAGCCTGAGGGTCCATTCTTGCAGGAGGTGGAGGCAAAGGTAATCACGCCCACCAGCATTGGATCGTCCTGTGTGACCAGAGGGCCACCAGAGTCGCCACCGCAGACAGAGTGTCCGTCCGACATCCTGGTACACATATCGGTGCTGGCCACAGAGCCATAGGACTGGGAGCACTCACTGTTGCTGATGATCTGCACGTCGATGCACTGCAGCCAGTCCGCTAGATTGCCATTGTCCATGCCTCCCCAGCCGCAGGCGACACACCACCAGCCCTCGAAGCGATCGCCCTGTTGGTCAAACCTCGGAAGGGGGATCTTGTTGACAACGTTGGTGAACTCCACATACGGAGTGCGGATGAGGCCGATGTCGTGGCCAGCCGAGTTGCCGAATCCTGGGTGAAGGATAAAGTTGTCCCTCCTGACGTTGTGCTTGTACTGGCCCTGCCAGCCCCAGTTTGAACCGTAGTTGATGTCCACCGAGTCCGTGGTGAGGCAGTGGGCTGCTGTCAGAATCCAAGTGTTGGATATTATGCTGCCAGCTCCGACGGCTGCGCTGTTGCTGCCGTCGTTGAGCAGGAACAGGCCGACAATGTACGGAGCCTTGCCTTCGTACGCTGGGTAGCCATTGACGATCCGATCCGAGCGTTCGGTACGATTGAAAGTGGGACTTGCACTGGCCAATGCCAAGGCAGAAGCCAACAATAGAGTTGCACACGATAGCTTCATGGTTGTGCTGAAACTTAGATCTCCATGGGGCTGGGCACGAGCTTATATACCATTTGGCAATAAGTATTTTGCATCTTATCTATGCAGATAACGTTGTTTTGTATTTTATTTTATTTAATAATTTGGTTTTTTACCCGGGTAGAGTGGCCTCTTGTGAAGTACAGGAAGGAAAGCTTAATAAGTTAGGTACTTAGCATTTGCTGATCGGCCATAAATATACCGATAAGTGTGCCTAAGAATTGCTTTACTTTGGTTTACTTCTGTTTACGTTATCACCCTGAAAATCCATGGAAAGATTATGGCCGATCGGTAAAGGAAATTAAAGTTCATGAATGAAACGTTGCTGTGGCTGTACGCGTTTTATCTGCGAGCTCCGAACGAGTTTTTGTGCCATAATATATCCCTGATGATCTCTGTTGTATTCCTGGAACGTTGTTGTAACGAACCGTTTTCTGTGTCCGCTTGCGGCAGTCACTGGGCTCAGTGCAACGAATTTATAAATGTTGCCTCAACGACACATAATAAGACGGGTCTTTCGGTGTAACAATGGTTTATTCTTGTCCTAAGCTTTTCTCAGGGCTATGTTAAGGACTAGGGCTTATGGCTAGGGCATATGCTATTATGCTTATAGCCATCTTCTTAACATGATCTGGTCGGTGACCCGTCTGCATGCCCATATTTGGGCCTGCACCGGGCCGCTGCTGGTCCCGTGGTTCCCTGCTTCCAGTGAGAGTTGCCCCCTCTCGCCGGTAGTGCTCTCTCCCCCGCCGGTGGCTTATCCGCCCCTCAGGGCGTGAGTTCGCGGTGAATTGGCGGCCGACCCGTCAGCCTTATCGTTCTTGTGAGGCACACGGTTCCTCGGATAGGAACGTATTCATGGATCCATCATAATGCACTAGAGACCAATGAACCGTCCAAGCGATGTACTATTTTTTTTTTTTTTGATGCACGCGGTGTCTGTTACACCGAAAAAATATTTATTTGTAAAGAGAAAAAAAAATAACGAAAGCATGTTCCGTTGAGCCAGCGTCAAAGTTAGTAGTAGGCCACTCCGGATTTTTCGCGTATCCAGTCCAAGTGATCGGTGACACGGGTGTAGCCGGAAGGTCCACTCTTGCAGTTGCCGGAGGCAAAGGTTATCACGCCTATCTGCATAGGATTGTCGTGTGTGACCAGAGGGCCACCTGAATCACCGCCGCAGGCACTCTTGCCGTCCGTCATCCTGGTGCACATATCGGTGCTGGCCACAGAGCCGTAGGACCTGGCACACTCGTTGTTGCTGATCACCTGCACGTCCATGCACTGGAGCCAGTCAGCGAGATTGCCATTGGCCATGCCACCCCAGCCGCAAAGGACGGTCCACCAGTTCTCGAAGCGTTCTGGCTTTTGGCCAAACTTCGGGAGGGGGATCCTGTTGACAACGTTGGTGTACTCCACATACGGAGTGCGGATGAGGCCGATGTCGTGGCCAGCCGAGTTGCCGAAGCCTGGATGACGGATGAAGTTCTCCTTCCTGACGTGGTGCTTGTACAGGCCGTTCCAGCCCCGATTCGATCCGTAGTGGATGTCCACAGAGTCCGTGGTGAGGCAGTGGGCCGCGGTCAGGACCCAATTATGGGATATAACGCTGCCTGCCCCGACGGCACCGCTGTTGCTGCCGTCCGTGAACAGGAACAGACCGACAATGTACGGAGCTTTGCCTTCGTAGGCTGGATAGCCATTGACGATCACATTATCCGGACTCCCATCCTCAGTACGATTGCCTTTGGCTAGTGCTAAGGCAGAGGCTAAGAACAGAATTGGCAACGATAGTTTCATGGTTACACAGGAACTTGGTTCTCCACTGGGCTGGCTCCCAACCTATATACGATCTATGAGGGCTCTCCTAACATGGTTTATTCTATCTGGGAAGTACTTCGGCTGGGGGTAATTAGCGATAGAACCTGACACCGGAAGATATTATTATCACTGACCCCTAATGACTCCTAATATCCATTAGTTAGTTTTGATGTTCTTTAAACGTAATTTATGCAAGAAACTCTTAAGAAACTTGGAGTTTGAAATCGCATCCAATCCGCATATTCCTATCATTTACAGATGCAATGTGGCCGTGATGCTGCTCACAGACATTGTGGTAGATGGAATTCCGGGCATCGACTGGACGCTGCACCTGCCACTGATGCTGCACATTCTGTTCCTGGGCCTGGACCACACACGCATCATAGTGCGGGAGCACTGCAAGCAGCTGTGCGTCAACCTGCTGATCGTGCTGGCCGAGCACAATGATCACCTGACCGTGGCCCGCATCCTGCTGAACAGCGAGACGAGCAAACTGGACCTGGGCCTGACCGTGCCCGCCCTGCCCGTGATCGACAACAATTTCACGGAGCTGCACCAGCAGTTCGACAGCTATCTGCTGCATGTGAGCCCCCAAGCAGCGGCCTACGCCCTGCAGCACAATCTTTCGAGCTCCACGATCATTGCGGCGCACTCCAGCTCCAATCAGCAGACTCTGCCGCAAACGCCGCATAACCTGCAGCAGGCATCTGGCTGCCAGCCAAGCGCCAATGCCACGCCCTCGGGTCTGGCAGCCACGCCCGCCGCCCTGCAAATCAATCCAAACAATTCGGAGAACTCGGAGGTGCCGCTCATCCACGCCGACGAGCATGCACCGCCCCAGCCGGGCCCCAGCATGCCCATAGCCCACGTCATCAAGAGTCTACTGAAGTTCCTGGCGCAGGATACGTGCCAGCCGCTCTGGAACTACGAGGACATCACCGCCAAGGTGTGGGCCGTGAAGTCAGCGGAGCAGCTGAGCTGCTTCCTCAAGCACATGGTGAAGGTGTTCGCGGACAGCTATCCACAGGCGCGCATCCCCGAGCGCTGGGCACAGACCGCCCTGCAGCTAGGACTCTCGTGCTCCTCGCGCCACTATGCCGGACGTTGCCTGCAGATATTCCGGGCTCTGAATGTCCCGATTAACTCCCGCATGCTGTCGGAAATACTGTCTAGGCTGGTGGAGACGGTGGCCGAGCAGGGCGAGGACATGCAAGGCTATGTGACGGAGCTTTTGCTCACTCTGGAAGCGGCCGTGGACAGCCTGGACTCAGACTTTCGGCCGCTGGATGTGATGAAGGACATCTTCAAGAGCACACCCAATCTGAACAACAAGGACGGCGGCCCCAATTCCATTCTGCCCGGCAAGAAGTCGCCCTCGGGCATGACGCCTCAGTCGTCCAACTACTCGATCCCCAGCCATGGACGCAGCACCAGCTACTCGGTCTCCTACTGCGGCCGTAAGGCTAACAACTCGCCCTGCGACAAGCAGGTGGAGCTCAGGAATCGCGCCTCCGGCATCGACCTTGAGCGCAGTGTTGTCTGCAAGTTCGGTGTCGGCGGAGTGGGAATGGGCGCTGGCTCGGCCCTGTCGCGATCCCGTAGCGCCCAGAGCCTGAAGATGCTGGGCGACACGGCCACGCAGGATGACAAGATGACGATATTGGCGCAGCTCTTCTGGCTATCGGTGTCGTTGCTGGAGTCGGACTACGAGCACGAATTCATGCTGGCTCTGCGCCTGCTGACCAGAGTGCTCCACCGCCTGCCGCTCGACCGTCCGGATGCGAGGGACAAGGTGGAGAAGCTGCAGCAGCAGCTCAAGTGGACGGCCTATCCGGGTGTGCATGCGCTGCTTCTGAAGGTGCGTGTTCCCAAACGGTCAAAGGTGTAACCACAAAAGTACTATTCGAATATTTTTATTTTAGGGATGCACCCACAGTGCCACCTACGAGCCGACGATCACGCTGCTCTCTCAGTTTGCACCGCTGCTTACCCTGCCCGTCTGCGATCCGACCCAGAGTTGCGCCTTCCCCATGAACGTGATTGCGCTGCTGCCGTACATGCTGTTGCACTACGAGGACGCCAATGAGATCTGCATACGCAGTGCCGAGAACATTGCCCAGGTGTCGACGGAGTTGGGGGCCAAGCTCGAGAACCTGGGCACCGTGATGTTGCTGTACAGCCGCAAGACCTTCTGCAAGGAGTCCTTCCAGTGGACAAAGTGCGTGGTGAAGTATCTGCATGACACATACGCCCACATGGGCCTCCACATGGTGGCCTTCCTCATCGAGGTGCTGGAGAAGGGTCCGCAGCAGGTGCAGGTGCCAGTTTTGAATGTCATCCATTGCATGCTGCACTACGTCGACCTGTCGGCCCCACAGGCCCAGACCATCAATGCGGATCTGTTGCGAGCCATTGGAAAATACTTGGATGTAAGTCGGCTATGGGAAAAGTGTTCCGCCAAGGGCTAAATATTAATATTATTGTTGTGTGTTTCTGCCCAGACGGTCAACTGGAAGGACTCGCTAAAGATCCTCAAGCTGATTGTGACACGCAGCTCCTCGCTGCAAGTGGTGCCGCCCAGTGACGGCAGCAGCGCCGGCTTATCGTTCTCCTTCTATGGCGCATATCCGGACTCGGATATGTTCTGTAAAAAGGAACTGGCCGGTCGCACCATGGAGTTCACCTTCGACGTCTCGCAAACGCCGCTCATCGGCCGCCGCATCCTGCTCAAGAACGAGGAGTCCGTCCCGGTCGGGGCTGCCTCCACCACGGGCAGCTCTTCGCTGAATTCCACCCTGACCAATGCCACAACGGTGACAGTGGCGCCCAGTGCCCAGCAGCAGGCCAATGCACAGCTGCAGCAACAACGCGCCCAATCGAATGTGGCGGCCATTGCCGCGGCGGCTTCTGCCCAGCATCAGCAGCAGCATGCAATCGGAGCCGGGAGCAGCCTGGTGGGCACCCCGAACTCACCCCGGCGCAGTGCAAGCCTGTCGCCGGCGGATACCGTGCCCCTGAGTGGATGGAAGCGGCCCTGGATGTCGCAGTGTCGCGTGCGTGAGTGTCTGGTCAACCTGCTGACCACCTGTGGCCAGCGTGTCGGCCTGCCCAAGTCGCCATCGGTAAGTGTCTGCTTTGACGGGAGCTGGAGCTGCTTCAGCATTCGGCTGCTGCTTGTACATAGCCAGGTGCATGCCTTAGGCTCCCCTAGAGCTATCCTAATCCCTCTCTACTGTACTCTACTCTCTGATGTGGCCTTCATGCATATGCGATTATTTATTTCTAACTCTTTTTCTTTCATGTAAAACAAAACAAAAATCAAAATCCAAACCAAACCAAACCAAAAACCAAAACCAATTAACACGCCATTATCATCATTAACCAATCAAACCAAATCGATACCAAATCGAAACATACTCGTACTCAATCCTAGGACGATTTCATAAACTCAATTTGCTCAAAGGTAAAGGACACGTTTCTCTGTGCCGCGACTTGTTTTTCTGCTTTTCTGTATACGATATCTGTACAATAAGATCGCATGTAGTAGCTTTTTCCCAAACAATTATTCGTTTCTTTCGTACTGCCTGTGTTCCGTTCCGTTTCATTCCATACAATACATATACATTCCAACACAAACCGAACCGCCATTCGCTTGACCGTTACTGTTATTCCATTGCCATTTTCATTTTCATGTTGTGCATGTGTTTCTTTTCAAACTGTACCTTTCGTTTACTCTGTTCGTTTATCTGGGAACACATTTAGTCGTTAAGCACGTCACTACTAACCGGATCGATTGCCACCAGACAAAGCGTAAGCTTTATCTCTATATCTATATAATATTTCTACTACTCTACTATAATCCCTAAATGTTTAACAATACCGCATTGCTCAGAGTCGTGCTAATCTCTGCCACTCTAACCACTGTACCACAGGTCATCTTCAGCCAGTCATCAGACCTGATGGAACGGCAGTCGTCGGCCGCCTCTTCCACCGAGGAGACCTCGGGTCCCCAGGGCGATCTGAGCAGCGGCTCGCGTCGCGACGATGGCCAGCCCGACTTTACCGTCTTCAAGGACTTTGACTTCCTCGAGTACGAGGACAGCATTGCTGGCGAGTCCACGGACAACTTCAACTGGGGCGTGCGTCGTCATCAGTTGTTTGAGGGCGATGAGGACCGTCTAAATTGCGGCAGCGGCATCGGCGGCTCCATCAAGGGCGGCCATTCCTCCGCCCTGGAAGACAGCTTCAGTGACAAGACACCGATACTGAGCAAGCGAAAACGACAGACTGCGGACGATTCCTCCGATGAAGAAGCCGAATCCGAATCCCCCCTAGATGAGGATCATCGCCAGTCGTTCCTAAAGTCAGGCTACAGTGCTGTGCCGCCCACATCCCTCAGTCTGCGGGAGAGGAGGCGTCGCAACTCGGTCTCGCGGAGTGACACCAGCGGTTCCAGTGCAGGGGATCTGGGCGATATTACGCCATGCAACGCCTCGCCGCATTTGCCGGGGATCATAAGATTCGGTGCCGCCATTCGGGATGAGGCGGAGGAAAACTGGCGGCGTCAGTTGCAGGCTATGCTAGTGAACCAGCCCTCGGCTCATACGTCGGAGCTGCTGCAGCAGCTCTACAGGCTGGTCAAGGAGATAACCTTCAAGACGATTAGCATATCGAAGGAGGCGAAGAAGTTCTTCACTGGCATTGGCTCCCAGCTGGGCAATCGCATCTCTCTATTTACCGACCTGCTGAGCTCTCGGGCTGATCCTCCCCAGGTGTGGTGCAGCGAGCTGCAAGCGACCACTCCAAAGCTGTTCGAGACGCTGCGCTTTAATGTGCTGGAAGTGCAAGAGCATTTGGAGACATTCTTCGACCGCAAGGACCAGGTCTTGGAGGTAAAGTAATCGGATATTTGCCAATAGAGACAGTATCATAAGCAATTTTATATTCCAGTGCCTGGACGCGGTGAAGACCAGTTGTAAGCTGTCGCTGTTCAACGAATCCGATGTGGCTGCTTCCGGCTTGGAGCTACCCAGCTGCTCCAGCATAGCGTACATGCCATTTGATCCAGCCTCCACCGAGGTAGTCTTGGACCTGGGACGGTCTTTGTACAAGCTGATGTTCCAGCTTCTTTTGCTCATTGAGTCGAATCACAAGATATCCTCAAATGTGGTTAACCATTTCCGCATCAACGAAGACGTAAGTGAACGTGGAGTCCAAATGAAGCACAGTCTAATATAATCACCAACCATTCCCTTGCATGGCAGATGCATGACATATCCGATCTCTATGCTCTGGTTCGCGATGCTCTGGTGCGTTACACCAGCGAAGCTGAACTGGATTGCCTGGAATCTTCAACATCCACGGAGGGCGAGCACACACCAACTCCCTCGCCCGGCTTGCCCATGACTCAGGAGGAATTCGAGTCGGGTCTGCACGAGCACATCGATCTGCAGCGCTGGCCCAGCGCCTTTGCTCATGTGCGACAGTATCGGCGGGTGTCGACGCTGGTCGCTGCCGGTGATCAGAACCTCACTCTGTTCAGCTATAGTAACCTGGACAGTCGAATGAAATGCGATGAGATGTCGGTTATATTGAATGCTTATGCGCACGGCATCATGAAGGACCGCACGGGTATGCTCAGAAATGAAGAACCTACTCTATGAACCCCAGTAACATGCTTTCTCTCCTTCAGCAGAAGCCTTTATCGTGTCCAAATCGGATTCAGAACTGTTCGAGGTATATGCTATTCTCTCGGAGAACTTGTATCACGTATCTAGCGCCCTGACCAACATGGAGATAAGCATGAAGAGCTACTCGGCAAGCAGCGCCTCCGGCAATCTGCATCGCAGCGAACAGGACATTGTGACAAATCTTTAAATATGACTATACGTAGACTAAATTAAAGCATATCTAAGCTACTTACTTTTTTTTTTAATCTGTTAGCCCCTAAGCAGCATTGTAGACACTACAATGTACGTAAGCGATCATTATTACTGTGTGCGATCAAATGTGTTTTAGGTACGATCTAATTATGCATATATATTTATCAATTAAAGAGCGCAATCCATCATTTACTATCCCGAAAGAAGAACACCAGATTTCATCTTTGTTTGTGGCAATCCACTGACTGTTGTTACTCGTAACTCAAAAACATTTATTAATTAAGTATTTACACACAAGAGCGCCGCGCGCGCCATCACCTAAAACCCACATTTCCGAAACTATGCAAACAGATTTTTGAGCGCATTTCGCTGCTGCCGGTTGTACTCGGCCAGGAGCTGCTTGGTGGCATTTAGTTCATTTAGGATCTGCTTATTGTCCGGCAGGAGAGCGTGGGCACTCTTCAGATCGTTGATAGCCTCCTCGTAGTTGCGCAAGGCGCGATGTGCCTGGCCCCGTCTGTAGAAGGCTTTGCTGCATCTGGGATCCAGTCGAATGGCCTCGGAGCAATCGTATTTGGCACTCGTATAGTTTCCCAACTTGAGATCGACAGCGGCCGCGTTTATGCTGTTGACGGTGAAGAAGGCTTCAAGTTTCTTCATATTCGCATCGTCGGAGGAGGTCTTTTTAGAGTTTCTCAGTGGCTGCCAGCCGAACTGGTTGCTCAAGTAGTGATAGTAACGATTGGCCTTGCGGTATTTGGCACGAGCTTCGTGATAACGGCCTAGCTGATAGAAGTGATTGCCCGATTGGCGAACGCCAGTGAGCAGATCCACCGCTTCATCCGACTGCAAGGGGAGGGAGTGAGTGACGAGTCCAATGAGCATTGCAATTTTTGTAACATACTGTGAACTTATCAAACTTGCCCGTCCAGTCCATTGGGTAGAGCGGGAGCTTGTCTGAGGTCTCGTCGCTGCACTCGATTCCCCAGTCCTCGCCCGGATCCAGCTCACCGCAGTTTCTTATTACAATCTCCGCCGTGGGATCTCCCTCATCGTTGCAGTTCAGTTCCATTTCAGCTATGATGCCAAGACCGCGCAGAACGCGACCCACAACCACATTGATGCCGTTGAGATTCTCGCATCCCACGGCCGTCACGAAGAACTGTGAGTTATTGGTGTTTGGGGAGCCATAGTTGGCCATGCTCACCACACCTTCCTCGTTGTGCTGCCGCGGAAGATTAGGGAGATTTCCTTAGTGTGCCTAAGATTCTCTTCAAATTCATTGTTCACTTACTGTCAGCTGAAAGTTTTCGTCCTCAAATACGGGCCCATAGATGCTCTCGCCACTGGTGCCATCGTTCTTCACCACATCCCCGCTTTGCACAGCGAACACCCGCTTGATTCTGTGAAAGCGATTCCCCTTGTAGTGCAGAGGCTGTCCCAGCTGCCCGATGCCGCACTCGCCCGTACACAGAGCCCGGAAATTTTCCGCTGTCTTTGGCACAACATCCTTGCGCAGCTCAATTACCATGCGTCCCGCTGTGACATATGGAAAAATGGGGTTGGCATGGACTGAATCTGCGGCCCAATATCCAATATCCACTCACCATCCTCCATTCCGATGTCAATATCCAAGAAGACAATCGGATTTGTTGCCTTGACAGGTTGCAGCAGTTTTCGTCCATCCATGTTTGTGCTCCCCGGCGGGCAATACAACTTTAGGAATCGTTGTTACTGTTAACTTCTTCTTTTAAAAACTCCGATTATTGGATTCGGTCTACAAAAAGTTTAAACAAGGAAGGTCAGAAAATAGGTCCCTTTTCCTACATGGCAACTACACTCTAACTACACATTTGCTACACATCAAAAACATTTTAACGGAGTGTGGACACTTGTATACCCTTCTACTTTTGAATGAATGTTAAAATACTATTTTTCAAGCTAATTAGCAATGCATTTTTCTCCTATTGAAATGTTTTTGACCTATTCATGCATTTAATTAGATTCCCATGTATATATTTATAATATAGGTTTATAAAATCTGGTTCTTGCGTTCGTGGGACAAACATTCCCGAATTCCCATGCCCTTCTGTAAAATGCTACCTTAAGGAAAACCAGGGTATGGACAACAGGCCAAACGGCACAGAAATTTCAACGCATGCAAGGTAAAATCCACCCAATTTCTTAGCATACCATGGACACTTGCATATTACACGATAGCCACACTGTTTGAAGGAGCTTAGTTTTAGTATTTTAGTACCAAAAATGTAAAATGTAAAATACTCAAAAGTTGCAGGGAATACAGTGAGTTATCTATCGATAAATGAATTAAACTCAATAAATCAGAATTGGCGTTTGGCTGCATGTGTTTGACCGAATTTTAGAAATCAACCACATTGTTAATATGGTTGATTTACTGATAAAATTTATTTAAAGTATTGGTTTTAAGGATTATATGTATACTTGCACGTGTTTTCTCAGCCATAATGCTTAAGCGCCAAAATTTATATTTTACGCTGCTAATATTCGTTTTAATTAGCGGTGATAGTTTCACGATAGACAGATCAGGGTTGAAATATTCGTAAAAGCGGAGAAACTCAACAGAACGCAACCAAAAACTCAACTTTTTTGCTTATTGTTTATTGTTTACATGGTAGCCGGTAACTATAAATTTTGATACATATCTACTAAATAATACTGTAAAAAATAGTTATCCTCTCCAGTATCGATATATTCATCGATAGGACATATGTCAAGAGGCTGCAACGGCGGGTAACGGTTTGAATTTAAAAAACGGCCGTTCCGTGGAACTCATAGAAAAACTGTGTGCAAAACGCTTGGATTATATGACAAATCAAACGGAAAGGGCAACTATTTTGCAGAGAGTATGGCGAGAGGGAGAAAAGAAGAGGCATATCTCTGGCACCAAGAGCATGAAGAGGAAGAGTAAACTAGAAAAAAGATGAAAGGAAGAGGTAAAGGCTGAGAAGTGTGAAGGGTGAAGAGGGTGAAGTGGAATACAAAATAAACCTTGTTGCATGCAAATGAAAACCGTTTTAGATTGGCTTCCAATGGAAATTTCGTTTGCTTTTGGCCACGAAAATCGCTCTTAGCCATTTACAATTACTTAAGCTGTCAGAAAAAAGAAAGGGAAAAGGGACAGAGACCCAGAGGCGCTTCAGTAAAAATGAGAACTTAAAATAAAGCAAAAAGGGAAGAGAACAGAAAAAAAAACTCAAGAATAGTTTCCTCTTTCCGCCTCTTATATTTTTCCAAAAATTCAATACATGCAAGACAGGCCTCTGAATATTCTGATAGGAACATTACCCTATTGGCTAAAGGAGCGATGCGAAGAAATGAATGCGCGAGATATCTCATTCTTTATCATCTTTATTAAATCTTAATCATCCAATCAATCTAATAAGTCTATAAATTAGGTGGTAATTTTGTGTGTTTCGGAACTGCTGAAATATTTAGCACAATATTATCAATCATGTGGTTGGTAATGGTACCACAAGTCCCTCCGTGAGATCTATTAAGATCGAAGACATTTTTGGAAATTATATGTATAGCAAAATTGTAACTACAAATCAATTAAGCAAGCACTTCTTAAAATATAAATATGTAATTGTTACCTTTGACATGTGTGCTGGGCTCCCAGTGAGTCGGGCAGCCGCTGCAACCTAACCTAACCTACCTTTGACATGTAAGCTAATACAAGACATTTAGCCTTGGAATCTCAGGTGCTTTGTTAAAATGATCGTCAGGCGTAAAACAATTTTGTTTTTTACGTAAATCATGGCGAAAGACAAGGACAAGAAGAAACCGAAGAAACCCAAGAAAAAGGAGACAAAGAAACCAGCTAGCAGCCGTAAAACCAAAAAGAAACGGCCCAGAATTAAACTCATAGCGGCCATTGAAAGGAATCTGCTGAAAATATGCTACTGCATAGCCATAAGCGATCTGATTCATGCCCTGTATTTTGCAGTGCAGGCCACAATTCTGCTGATTGTGCGCGTGAGTATTTGGCAACAGTATCTGTGTATCTGTATCTCAAAGATTCTCCCATTCTGCCATTCGTACTAGCAGTTTCACATCGTTTCAAGCCTCGCCTTGGCTGGCACCATATTCTGGGTTTTGGTGGTCATTGTTCTGCTGGTGGGCCTGTGGAAGGTTCGTACAATTCTTTGAGCCCATACACCATATCATACCATATCATGCCATGCCTTGGAATTTAATGATTTCGATTTATACGTTCTACAGCGTCGGCCACCCTTTGTCCGGGCGTGGATACTATTTTCTGGAGTGGGTTTCATAATGGACATATTATTCCTGCTGTGGGGCATAACAAGTTCCATAACTGTGGACTGGGATCACCTTGCGGAGTTCACGATCATATTTATTGGCATACGTGGGTTGATATTCGAGCCCTTTTGATTGCTTAATGACCCCTTAATTTTTGCTCCATTTTTAGTTGTGGAATTTACCTGCATATATTTTGTATACCGATATTATTTGCTAATGGATGGTGGCGCGAGGTCGAAGGGAGCTGAAACGGGATGTAAGGATGTAGATTAGGAACCTTTCCGGTATTTCTTGTAACATTTCGATCACTCTCTGGAATAGGTTGTAAGTCCGGGGGCAGTACAAAAAGCAGCGGCACGAAGAAGAGTGGAAGTGAAAGGAAGAAATCGGCTGACAAAAAGAAGGCACAGGAGAAGAAAGCCAAGGAGAAGAAGAAGAAAGCGGATGCCAAGAAGAAAGCGGACGCCAAGAAGAAAGGGAGGAAATGATTCGTTGCTCTCTTCGTTTTGTTTGTCATTCTTACCCCATATACTCTATTTCCTTATTGCTTGGTTGGCCTTGGCCTTGTGTTCCGATTCCAATTCGAATTCCAAATAAAATATTTCTATTTTCCATACATTCCGAACATTCCAAACATTTCGAACTAAAAGATAAGACATGAAAGATCAGCCCAAAGAGATGCAGAGCGATTATCTGAAGAGAGTTTGTATCGCGATTGCCGCATTCGAATTGCTTCACTCGCTGTACTTCCTGTTGGACACCGCTTATCTACTGATAACGCATGTAAGTGTCATATAGTCAATCTTTATTGGCAATGCCAGTGCCTAATGATCCTCCTACTCCCTGGGCTTTCCTATACAGACCAATCTATATACCACAATGGCTTTCCTGGGAACAATCGTTTGGCTACTGACTGTTGTCGCCCTCTGTGTGGGTCTATGGAAGGTAAATTTCACAGAATGTTACATCCAATTTGATCCTCTCTCTCTCTCTCTGTCTCTCTCCCTCTACAACCCACTCAAGGGACGACCGATACTTTTTATATTTTGGCTTTTCTTCTCGGGAATCGGCGCTGTCACGGATATTGTGTATATGGTGTGGAATGTGACATCGTCACTTACTTTGGACTGGGTCCACTTCCTCCGGTGGACCATTCTCTACTGTGGAATAGGTATACACAACCTACAACCCATCAACAGAAACAGAATCGTAACCATCTACCCCCATTGATTGCAGTTCTCGAGTGCACTGGTCTTTATTTGGTCTGCAGTTACTATCGAAGATTGAAGTACGTCCAGATGGACCCTAAATCAATACACAAACGTCACATACATCTCCTGGATCGAAGCGATCATACGACCGAAACGACATCGTATCCAGCTACAGCTTCAGATGCGAAGCACTAGGTAGCACTAGGGACCGATAAATATATCTTACTATATGCAACAGCAGACTTCCCTGCCTAAAAATCTATTCCCAAAACAAATTCCAATGCAATTGGGGTTGGGCTTGCTTCATTTTACTGGTCCCCGTGACTTGGTGGGGGAATGTGGTTTCTTCTTCGTCTTCGAGCCGATGGGCCGACGAGCCACAAACAATAATAATAATTGACTTACGTAGTTTTCTATACATATAATATTTTTTGTGGCCTGTTCGGCCGCTGTCTTCGACCTGCTAGTCACGTTGCTCCCGCACTCCCCCCCACACTTGCCACTCCCCAATGGGGCAAGAATCCAATCTCCAAGGCTTGCTGACAAAACAAATGCCATAAATGAAGGACGGACAGATGTTCACACAAACTTGTCACATAGTCATTGGTGGGTGGTGGGTGGCGGGTGGTGGGTGTGTGGGTGGTGTACTGGGGGCGGAGTCAAATCACATTGGTATTGATTGTTTTGGGATTCCAGAATGCATTACTTTTTACAGCTGTGTAACCATACGGGCAGCAAGATTATTCTTTATGGAAGGGAGAACCATAAAGATAATTACACGAATGAAAATTGGTTCACATGGCTACCAACAGTCCAACGGTGTGGAACCCACTGTGCCACAGGCCAAGGACTTTTGGCAATCAAACGGCATTGATTAACAGCCAGGGCTTTTGTTGTTGTTGTTGTTCTGGTTCTGGTTTTAGTTCTGGTTGCCTGACTGTGAGCTCTGTGAGCTCTGTGTGCTCCGTGTGTACACCCCAACCCACCCCGACCCAGCTCGACACGACCCTTGCAAAGTACGTGCTTATCATCATTATAGCTTTGATTTAGTAGACAACAACGTTCAACATTGCCGGCCAGTGCCCCGATGAACTAACTTTTGGCTAGGACGATACGATGAAGTCGTCGAATTCGGATGGATACTTAGTGCTGTGCGCCTATGCCATTGCACTGCTCGATTTGCTCTCCGCAGTGCTCTTTGCCGTTGTCTCCGGAATGCTCTATGCGAAGAATGTAAGGGCATGTCATCCGATCTGTGATGTGTGTGCTCACCATTCACTATTTCTAGAACCATTGGACCTCTCTGGTGGCATTGATCTTTACTATAGTTTGGATGATCATAATTGTCGTGCTGGCATTGGGGATCTACAAGCGCCACTTGATTTTGATTCGCTGCTGGCTGGTGTTCACCTGCCTTGGAATATTTCTGGATGGGATTATTCTGATTTACGGCCTGAGCCTGGCCGTTTCCGTGAATTGGGAGGGTGTCAAAATCACAGTCATTCCTTTCGTGGGCTTGGGTGAGTTGGCCCAAGCAGTTGCTCCATCTCACGATAAATCATCTTGTCTCTTTCCAGCTGTGGAAATGACCTTTGTCTATATCGTACATCTCTTGTATCTGGAAATGACTGGATTTGTCGAGCCACAGTACCAGCAGAAGAACCCGAGGAACCGAGCCGGATCTGAAACGAAGATCTCAGAGATGAAATTCTCGGAGGCTAATGAGAAACCGGCCAAGAAAAACGTAAAACAGCCAAGAGTTTCCTCCAAGGAGGAGGAGTACGAGTACAAGCGTCAGAAAAGGCTGGCCAAAGAGCAAAAGCAACGGGACAAAGCTATCCCCAACAATCAGGAAAAGAGGAAGCGCCACGGTTAGGTCTAAGGTCATCTTCATAACGATCCATTCTGTCTGATGAAGATGACACCCACACACACCCCCACACACACCCACATAGTTATATGCATATTTTAAATAAACCTCAGAGCAGAACTTGCTTCCTCCTTCCAGCACTGCATCTCTGTGTCTAGATCAAAGCTCTTTAAGTTTATATAACATTAAGGATGCGGACCACTCACGCACACTGGGATGCAGATGTGTACGTACACGTGCGTGTGCGTGTGCCAATGTTAAACACAAAATCCTTTTAAAATAATTTGCGCAGCAGCCAAGAAGGAAAAATCAAGAAAAAGGCATTCAGACGTAGAGAATCGAAGCTTTAAACACCCTAAGAAAGTGTATCATTATATAAAATATACAACCATGTAAGCATTTATACTGAATTCTAATTGAAACAAAGAAAGATCACGGATCACGGTTACTCTCATTGGAACTAATTGGATTCCTGCGGTGCAGCAGATCTTTTGCAACGAGACAGAGCCTTGTAGAACTGACAGACGGTGTACAGGAAAATGAGTTCCACAACTGAAAGGATGACGAGGACGTGCAGAGGTGATTGGAAGTACTGATAGATAAGGCGATAGGGCCATTGGCGATACTCACTCAATCCCGCCACGAGAAACAGGCTATTCCTGGCCAGGCCCGCTTGGAATGTGCTCTGGCTGAAAAAGGCGTACACAAGCAGAGACATCTCCACCAGGATGCCGCCCACGGAGAAGAGGATCCAGGCACGTATGCATCTGGGATTGCGCTGTAGTTAAACGACCTTGCGGTTATTATTATTCGGGTCCCACTCGGGCGTGGCGTACGTACCGCATAGATGCCAAGTAGGAGCACAAAGATCATGGAGACCCAGAAGATGCCGAACACCACTGCGAATATGGTAAGCCAACTCAGCTGCGAATGGGGTACATTTGTATATGTGGGCTGGTGGGGGGACACATGCTTACATGCTCAAAGATCGTGTCGAAACAGAGCCCGGCAAATAGCGAAGCGCAGATCAGATCGAACATGGCAATGATATAGGCCCAAATCAATAGGGAATTACTAGGATTGAGCATGGCTGGAGAAAGTAGCAACAGAGACAGATAGATAAACAGACAAGACTTTGACAACCCATGGAAAGTAGGTTTGATTGCTCTAGCCGAGTATACCCCTACCCTCTGCTAGGGTATTAAAACGGAAACGGAAACAGCAGCCGAGTCTCGGGCTTGCTCGGGGGCTGGGCTGACTTGGCTGCCGAGGTTGTCGCATCTATTTATGCAAGGAAAAAATGAGACATACTCCTCCTATACATACACATTATATACATACATATATATGTACATATATACATAATGCCATGCTGATGAAATACGTGCGGCGGCTACACACACGCACACACAGCCATTACTCTTCCTGAGTGTGAGAGAATCCCCGTTGACAAATATAATTTACTTTTTTCGCGCTCATTTGCAACTCGGTTTAAGGAAGTGGAGGCCACACGCTGCTCTACTTCCCCCCCACCCACCACCCACCACCCCCCTCCCCAGTGCCCCCAGGGTGCTACAAAAACCTTTTTAAACATTTCACTTCCAGTTTCAGTTTTTTGTCAACAGGCAGGCAGGCAGGCAGGCAGGCAGTCGGAAAACAGTCAGAGTGTGAGTAGAGAGAGTAGAGAGTAGAGATAGATAGAGAAACGGAGACGAGAAGAGAGAGATATACTGGCATTATGGTGAATACCTTGCATGCCTTTGGGCTGGCCATTGGCTGGATGGACATTCTGGGAGTCCTGGTCTTCGAGCTGTTGATCTTCTACCTGCTGCGTAATCGCCCGACCCAAGAGGCTCTGAACGATGCCGAGCAGCCACCAGATGAAGACGTTGTTGTGCGACACAGGAACCTGACACGTAAGTAAATGGTAACCAGGCCTGTAAGCGATGTGTCTTCTCTTCTTTCTGCACACCCTGCACCCCTGCTCCCCCCACCCATTAGGATTATTGGGCCACAGCTACCTGAAGGACCCGACAAAGACTTGGATATTCTGGGCATATTTGTTTCTATTGAATCTCTGGATTGTGGTAACGTTCCTCATGATAGCAGGCATCTCATGGGTGGGTGGTGCCCTAGCACATGCAACTCTCCCTGTACCTCCCTCCATTCATAGCAAAAGCCAGAACTGATGATATGCTGGCTGATTTGGTGCGTTTGTGGCCTATTCCTGGATATTTTCTTTGTGCTTTGGTGGTGCTTCGAGCTGTGTGGTGGCGACGCCATTGAGGCCCTGACCAACATTATTATCTCCCTGCTGACCATGAGTAATTTGTGCGGATATTGAAGATTATAGCCATTACCTAATTGGATTCTCCCCCTTCCAGTTATTGAGTTTGGATTCATGTTTGTGATTTATACCATCTATACGAACTTGTCGAACGCACCCAATGAGCATCTACCCAATGAGAACGACACGGATCCCGGTTTATTTTTGATCTTGAAAAATGCCATGGACCCGAGGCAGTGGATGCGTATATTCCCGGCTTAGAGCAGTCAGCAAATAGCATTTCCATTATAGCACAAGGTTACTTCTCAAAGACATCTCCTGTACATTCTGTTTTATACAGAAGTCAGCTATAGCCTTGCGACTTTGCTATCTTTTCCATAAATAAAAATGCATTCAATTCAAGAAACACTTCTTGCCATAAGTCAGACGACATGAAAAACAAGCACAAAGGACATTTTGTACAGTCACCTCCGCCTCCACCACCAAATCCACTTCCACTTCCACTTGCAGTTCCAGCTCCAGCACCAGCTCCAGATTCGTCTTCGTTTGTTGTGTTACTTTATTTCATCTTGCTCTTTCGACTGCTTTGTAGTTTTTAATGGCTTGCAACACGGAAATTGATTCATTTCCGCTTTTGTTTTGCGTTTCCGTTTGCGTTTGCGTTTGCGTCGGCGTTTGCGTCTGCGTCTGCCTGGACCAAAAGGCCGATGGCCGCTTAAAGCTGGGGCACGGATCCTGCCTGCCTGCTGCCTGCCTGCCTGCTGCCTGTCTGCCTGCCACATCTGAAATCAAATTGAAAATGTTTAGTCCTAATTCGGCATCTAATTCTATTTGTCAAGCTTGGAGCAGACTGCGGACTGCGAGCTGCGAACTGCGGACTGGGACTGCGGATTGTCAACAGCGCCAGCGTCAGCATCAGCATCAGCGGGAGGGGGCTGTCACTTGCAACACGAAGCCAAAGTGAAAAGCAAAATATTTCTTCTTTATTAAACATAGCTTGGAGTCGCTTTTTCCTTCATTTTCTTGCTTTTTTGTTCGCCGTTCTCCTCCAAGGAGCGACTGGCTGCTCAAATTTATTGTTTGCAAATTGAAATTCTTGTCGACACGCACGAGCAAATCCATTGGGAATGCACGGCACAGCAGCTCGTCAGCGTCAGCTTCGGCTCCAGCTCCAGCACCAGCTTCAGCTTCGGAGTCCGCCCCAGCGTCAGGAGGAGTGAGCCTTGGCTTTGGGGACGGGACGTCGGCTTTGGGATGTGCTTGGGCAGCTCATCATGGCTTGCTTTTTAGTATTTATTAAAACTGTGCCATGTGCCATGAAATTTATTTCAAGAAAATAAGCAAATATTTTATAGCTGCAGCGCTGTCAATACGTCAACTGGGTAAACTCGAATATTGGGGATGCCTCGTACAAGTTTCCATAGAAATCACAAATGCGCGGATGGACCCCTCACAGTGAAGCATCCTCGAAGAAGCGCCTCCCCCCCCCCAAGGATAAATCCAGTTGATACTCTGCCTGGGACACTCGTACAGTCGTCGTTGTCGTTGTCGTCGTCGGTGCAAGGCTATGGTTACCAAGAGTCAAAAGAGTCAAAGGGAGACAGGTAAGTGAAGGCAAGGTAAGTTAAAACAAGGTGAGATCTCTTCTCAATCCACACACCCTACAATACACATCAACGCCAACATATTCTCACGACTGTCGGCGAAAGGTTTCTGGTAATCTGGTCATCTGGTAATCTGGTCATCTGTCTGCGTCTTGGCTGGCGTGGATACCTCAACTCCTAACCGACCTAGACCCGTCCTGAACCCACAGCACTGCAGGCGCCCGAGGAGGAAAAGGATAACAGCACTGATTACACCCACTGCGGGCACAATTACTGCAGCATTTATGCCAAGGATATTCCTCAGCCGTATGAGAAGGACGTCTTCGTACTGATCATGATATATGTGCCGTGTCTTTTGATCGCAATCGTGCTGATAGTCTTCTTCTTGGACCCGCTCACACGCTACGGCGAGGGTCGCAAGGGCTCCCATGCCAAGGATAGCACCGTCATGCGAAACATGTTGGCCACATTTCGCCAGATGAAGCGGACCAATCAGCAGATGCTCATCCCCCTGACCATTTTCATCGGACTGGAGCAGGCCTGGATAGCGGCGGAGTACACGCAGGCCTTTGTGGCCTGCGCCCTCGGCGTCAACATGATTGGCTATGTGATGATCACTTGGGGCGTCATGGACTCCTTGGCATGCGCCTTATTTGGCGTAATTATGAAGTACATCGGCCGCTCAATGATTATATTTATAGGTGCATCCTTGAACGTCTGCTTGATGGGATTCAAGCTGCATTTTCGCCCAACGCCGGATAACCCGGTAGTCTTCTATGTTCTGGCCGGGGTCTGGGGCATCGGTGATGCCGCTTGGGTTACCCAGATTCAGGCCTTCTACGGCCTCCTTTTTCGACGCCACAAAGAGGCCGCCTTCTCCAACTACCGCCTGTTCGAGTCGATCGGATTCGTGCTCGGCTTCGTCTACTCCAGCCTTCTGTGCATCCAGTTCAAGCTCTACATCATGCTGCTCATTCTCACAGTGGGCCTGATCGGATTTCTGGCCGTGGAGGTGCTCTATCAGAACAAGGTGAGTGTTTCCCCAGGTGTGGTGGGTTTCGGCTGTGGGGGGCCGCTCAATTGTGACAAGAGAGACTCCAAGCGCAGCACAGCACAGAGCACAGAGCAGCGAAGTTCATTCTCCACGATATAGTCGGACTGCAACGCCGCTGAACGGACTAGTGTGCTCCCAAGATGCGGACTCTGCACGTCTTTGCTTTGGTTTTCTTTCTGGTCTGGATGGATCTAGATGGAGGTACAGTAGGAGACCCCTTCGATCTTCAACTTCAACTTCAAGCTCAAGCCAAGTTCTGTGTTCTTTAGGCCAAGCGGAACGACCTGATGCCGCTCACCTAAGCGTTTTTAGTGGACCAAAAAGATCGGACAAGAAATCGGAACTTGGATTTGGATCTGGATCTGGTTCGACTGCTGTATCTGTAGCTGGCAGAAATGGAAGGCCAGGTGCATCTGTTCAGTCCCGTTGTCCTTGCTGTGGTGGCTCTGGAGGGGGTGGACGAGGAGGTCATGGAGGCGGCAACGGAAGCCCAGGACTCCCCAGAAATCCAGGGGCCAGTCGAGGCGATAATCAACAATAAAGTTACGGCGATCCCAGCGAATCGTTCATAAATACATATGTGTATTTTCAGCTGTTAATAGTTAATAGTTATGACTAAGAACCAGCACCTGCCGGTTTCTAATTATTTTTTCACTTGACCATTCCCGTGTTTTACGAAACGAATGGGCCAGAAAATAAATCATATTGCAGTTGGGACGTGTGTAAAAAATGTCTGGCTTCTGTGCCATAAATATATATATATCCATATCATGTTTAATGAATATTTGAAAAAGCGAATGCCTCTAAGCAACGCTGCCGCATTCCACATTCCTCGCAGTGCGCTCAACAATTTTAATTAAATTATGTAACAATACAATACAATACAGACCACACCCACCTCTTCGCAGCATAATCAATGCCCGCATTCACCTGCCCAACTATTCAATACAATTTTTTTTCCAGTTGCGGACAAAAGGTGTTCGTTGAGAGCAGAAAAAGTCCAACCAAAAGGCAGTGTCTACGCAGGAAATTGATTGATTTCCGCTTTGCGGAGGTGCAAAAGAAACGGAGAACGCGGCTGCCAGTTGCCACTTCTAAACAAACTCCGCTCCGCTCTGCTCTTTTTTTTGTTCCTTTTTGTCGGTTTTGTGGGATTAGACTTTGTGGGTGGTTGTGGGGGGTGGTAATACTCCCAATGTGGTTGGGCAATTAGCTGACTGTGCTCGGGGGCAGGGGTGCAGCAGCAGCGCCTCCCGCAGCCACCGAATGTTGGTCCTGGCCAAACACAAATTGCGTGCGTGTCCTGGCCTGCAGGGGCATCAACATACATACTTGTGGCAGCAAACATAAACATAGACAAAACATATACTATAACTCCTCACACCCACCACCTACACACGCACACACACACATAGTCGTACACACCCACAGACGCGCAGAGAGATATGTTTTCGGGAAATGGAGATTATTTCGGGGATGCCACCTTGCCACAGCTTCGGTGTTCCGTTATGTGTGTGTGTGTGTGCATATCTTTGGCACTGCCAATGCAAGTCTGTCCCAGTCTGTCTGTGTGCGTGTGTGTGTGTGCTGGTTTAGGGTAAAAGCTCTGCTCAGCTCGTTACATGCTCAATTAAACCGGAAGCGACGCCACAGGAAGCTCAAGTCACGCTTTGTATAGTTTTGCATTGCCAGTCGCACCGAAATCTGGATCAGAGCCAGGCGACAGCAAAAATCTGAAATCTTAACGAGTGTAAGTGCACAAAAAATCGCCAATTTCAATCTCTCTTATGTTAGTTTTTTCCTCAGATACTTTGTTACTATGCAAAACGGATATACTCGTAGTCGTAGATAGTTTCAGATATGCACATATGCTCTTATTTGACAGTAGAATGCATGTATTTGGACAGGAGTTTCAGTGGATACGGTTACTTTGGGGAGAAAGGGTGGGGGTTGAACCTCTTGCGCCTGAAAGGTCCGCAGAGCCAGTACTTTAAGCCTTTCCGTTTTGAATCGCGAGAATCCTCTGCAGGGCCCCGCGATTTCAGGGATCTGCCCCTTTTGAGATGGGCAAACAGGCTGGCCCTCATCGATGAGTGTGTGCGTCGGTTCAGCATCTCCGCTATGCCTCGCCGATTGCAGTATTCGAAAATGAGATCGCACTTGCAGCGTGGTGGCAGCAGCGACAGCTCGTGGATCAGGCTCGTGCAGAGCTTGATGTTGCGAAGGAAGCAATTCTGCGGGATGGACTCGTTGACCACGTGAGTGTAGTCCATGCGCAGGGCATAGGGTATCAGGATGATGGGCTTGCCGGTGACCTTCCGGAAAGTGCTGGCGATTGGCAGACAGGTCGCAATGTTCACCGCTAAGAAAGGCTCCTGGTGGTAGACACGGCTGATGGATCGAATGAGGGCCTTGCTGAATTTGGCATCGAGGTTCCACGAGAAAGGATCGCACGCATCCAACAGATGAATCTTAAGGGCGGTCCGAATCTTCAGCTCCTCGTACTTCGAGTGCAGATACTCTTCGATGTGGGTCTGGACAAGGTGTACCATTTGATCGGGCAGAAGCTTAATGGAAAACTTGCCCATCACAGACATTGGTATCGCCGTAGAAGTGCCCTTCCGGCTGTAACAGCCTTCGATTCCGTGCATGCTCAAGGTGCCCTGGCACCAACGACTGTGCAGCAGCTCGGCCTTCGTCATCTCGTATCTGAGGCGCCTGATGCCCAGCTGCTCCTTGTAGGCATAGTCACTGAATATCGCCGACTCGATCATGGCCCACTCCTGTGTCTCAGTGGGTCTAACCAGGTGGAGGATCGCGGGTATCTTAATTACTTGCAGATTGTCGAGAAGGCTGTTCATCAGAATGCACACGTCCGTCATTGGCTCGAATACGAGGCCCCCCGCCGCCCCCTCAATGGACTTTGCTCCGCCTCGCAGCTCCACGCCAAAGTGCGCCCAGCCGGTCAGGCTGCAGCTCAATATCGGCTTGTGTTCGTTTAGCCAGGAGTTGTTGCCGAACGCAATGCAATCCACGTCCAGAAAGAACTCTTTCTTCACCTCTATGTAGTGCTGGAGCCCGACACTGCCCACCGAGTGCATGATCTCCACAATGAATTTGATATTTATCGGCAGATCGTCGTCCTGCTCCAGCCAGGACTCGACGGCATGCAGCCAGCAGACTGCCATGCCCT
Organism: Drosophila affinis; assembly: GCA_037356375.1. NCBI lineage: Eukaryota > Metazoa > Arthropoda > Insecta > Diptera > Drosophilidae > Drosophila > Drosophila affinis. The sequence continues at coordinate 63,613,756 of CM074802.1, read as the reverse complement.
TTCCGGTGGAGACTCCGCGCCCGTACAGCATTTCGTCGTTAATGTACAACTCAAAGGGGTCCGACAGCCAGCCCTCTTCCAGCTGCGCCGGAGTAACGTCGAGATACGCGTAGACCAGAACCGTGTTCTTCGTGGGCGAAGAAAAGTAATGGGCGAAAAGGACTTTCGGATGAGGTGAGGTGTCACAGACGGAAACGGGACCGTTGATATTGTACTCAAAGATATTGAACCTCAGCCGCTCCAGCCGGTCCCGAAACAGACACAAGGCTTTCAGACTCTCGGTAATGCATGCCGCATCCGCCGAGACTGTTTTCAGGCGTACAAAATCCTCCAGGTCTGCCAGGGCATATTCGAAATTTCTCTCGATGGAAGCCTCCACCCGTCGATGCATTGCCGAGGCTCGGAAATTGTCCTCCTCGGTCCGTCTGGGCCGATGCTTGATCTGACAGTGGACGCAGCGACATTTCTCTGGGAGCTCCACCTCCAGCTCCTCATTGGAGTCATACGCGCGAGCCGATGACCGTCTCGATCTGCGTGGCAGGCGGACATGAGTCTTGTAATCCAACATGCTGCCGAAATTAACTTGAAATTTGGATAACTGCAAAATTTTGAAGACAGCCTGACAGTCAGACGTCAGTCAATGAACACGACAAGGCAAGGCAACTATATTTGTACGATCCTATAGATGCTACTTTCCAGATCTCTGGCAGACCATATACACATATGTACATATATGTATATATAGTATGTATATAGTATGTGGTTGTGAATATTCTGCAATTCTGGCTATTGGCTGGCATTTGTCGCCTGCACCGAGCGACTCTCACTGTTTTGTGCGCACGGAAGTGGCGACAGGAGAGCTCCTTCAGGCAGGCAGGCAGGCAGGCAGTCAATTTGCTAAACAAACCCCGCAGTTAGTGCATTTTCCCATTGTGAATGTTTATTAAGCAATTTAAAAAGGAGCTGCTGCACTTGCCACGAGGACTCTTCGAGCCCCTCGGCCGTGCCGCAAGCACAAACATGCACAGCCCCTGTGCGTCAGCCGAGTGCCACCTGCCACCGGCCACCTGCTTTGGTGCGAGTATCTGTATCTGTATCGCCTTGAGCAAATTATCGAGCACGCAAAATTGCTTTAGCAGAGCGGCAGGCCGCTGCAGCACAAAAGCGGCTGCCAATTAGCGCAACGCGACGCGACTCGGTGGTAACAGCCTCTATAATGTGCTTAGTCATGGCAGGACCTTTTACATCGGTACAGTGGCGACAGGACACGTGCCAAATACACACACACACACACACACACAACATACACACATACACAGAGAGAGAGAGGGACCATCTGACATTTGCCAATGGCCAAAGGCCCGCAACTATAGTACATAATACGACTTGCAACATTGTTTTCTAGGCCATGGTGGAAAAGTTGTCCCCTGGCAGGACATCATGACTGACACACACTGGCACATTCGTTCATACACGGACATGGGTTACGGGATATGGGAGACGGGATACGGGCACACTTGGAATTGCAAATCAGTCGACTAATGTGTACATAATCAGTCATGTCCCAACATGTGAATTCCATTAGTGATACACGGCCATGCAAACAAACAAGCATTAATCAGCAGAGGCCGAGGATGAGGCGGAGGAACTGCGAGGAGCTGAGGAGAGGAAGAGCAGAGGAACAGCGAGATTGGCAGCGAAAGAGAGGGACAGTGAGAGCCCAGAGCCCAGGGAGGCAGAAGTACTCCTGTCATACAGTCCACTCGCTGTCTATTACATCTGGCAGTCCACATTCCATATTCCATATTCCGTCTTTCATATAGTATTCCATGTTTATGTTATTTATGTTTATTGTATGGGGTCCCATACGGACTGCCAGTAGCGTGAATGGAGAATGGAGAAATATTGCCTGCTACTTATCGTGGTGGTCCCCACGCGACTTACAAATTACCGCAGCAGCAGCCTCACCTTGATTTATCCTCACATTTCAATCCCCTGCCAAGGCAAGGCGACGTTCTCTTAATACGCCATTCATTTGGTCGCGTTATACTTCATTAAAGCAAGAGCACCATCGCCAGCGCCAGCAGCAGCAGCAGCGCCAGAACCAGCTCCAGAGCAGCGTCAGTCGGGGAGAAGGGCAAGGACCCTGGCCCAGGCCCAGGCAAGGACCATATCCGGCGCCTTGGCCGCAAAGTGCAGTCGGCAAAAATTATGCGGCTCGTTTGCCATTCCATGCCATGAAATGCGACGGACGATGGCGATGGCAAATGCAATGCCAACTTCGACTGGCCCAGCCATTCGTTTATCCCTTTGTTCTCATTTATTTGCATGTCATTTGTTTCGCTCGGCATCTGTGTTGCTGTCTCCCTCGCTGCGTCCGTCCGTACAGCGGTCTCCTTCCCACTCTCATGAGTTGTTCGGCTGCTTCGTTTTCTTGTGCTTCTGCTGCTGCTGTTGCTGTTGCTTGGGTCACGTTTGTCTGCCAGGATGCCAGTTACTTATGGCTGTTATGTGCATTATCAATATGCATTGTACAGCTCCGCTCCGCTTCTCTTGCCGCTTTATATTTTCCTAGCGTTTTCCTTATTCTCCGCAGTGGGTAGCGTAGCACAAATTGGTTGTGATGTGGGCCATAGCAGAATATGAAAACCCCTGCCACTGCAAGTGCTGCCTCGCATGTGAATTCCAAGTACGTAGTTTTCTTTTTACGATTCCTTCAAATCAAAACATCCAGTCACCCGATTGGGTTGACTTGGCAAACACTTTGTCCAGATCATGCTTCTTCCACAGAATAGATGGGGACGGGGATGTCGGTAATGCAGTACACTATCGGATTGGAGAGCGAATTAAGCAGTGTGTAGAAAATAACAGAAAAGAGAGCACAGCTTTGGGCTTGGCTCTCTCTTAAACTGTCCCGATCGTGAGAGACCTAAGAAGGCAGCAAAAGCCCAGTTAGAGGCTGAGTTCAGAGAGAGGCTAAGTTCTGTGCGAAAGCACAGAGAGAGAGAGACTGAGGGGTAAGCTCATGCAATTTCAATTGGAGAGCGGATCAAGCATAAATATATAGTACATATATGTGCATATGTAAAGTAAATGGCAGGGCAGCTGGACAAGTGCATTCCCGATTCGTGTTGGGCCTGGACTAGCGGTGCTTTTTGCTCGCATTGGATATTTCGCCTCTCTGCTATACAGTTTTAATAACGAATTGCTTTTTTATGGTTTCCGGCTTATGGAGCAGCACAGAAATTGGCAAAGAACGTCGGCAGCAGCGACAGCAGCAGCAGCAGCAGCGGCGGCAGCAGCAGCCACCGAGGTATGGTAAATTCTTAAATCATGTTTTGTATATATTTTGTATTATTATTTTTAAAGCCCGATTCGAGATCTTTTTCCTGGTTGCTGGAGTCGGAGCTGTTGCCGTGGTTATGGGTTGTAGCTGTTGCTCTGGCAGCTTCTGCCATTTCTTTGCTATTATTGTTGCGTGCGCTTTGTTAACCAAGTCAAGACTGCGCCAGAGCCAGAGCCAGAGCCATCTCCAGCTTCCGTTGTCGCCACAGTTGCCATTCCCATTCGCACTCGCATTCGCATTCCCGCTGCCATTTGTTCGCCGGGCGTAATTAGTGCCCATGGCATAGGGCGCACTTCCTTTTACGCGCTGCTCCTGTCCTGTCCTGCTCCGTCCTGCTCCGTCCTGCTTCGTCCTGCCGCAGCTCCTGAGTTGTTGTTCTCCTGCTGTTGCATTCCATGCACCAATACCATTCCCTGGCACCATTCCACGCCGCTCCTCATTTGTAATCACTTTCTGTGCAAATGTATGTGTGTGTACCACTATACGAGTATGCATGTATGTGTGTGTGTGTGTGTGTTTGTGTACTGGCAACTGGCAATGTTTTGTTCTAAGGATTTAGCCTGGTCTTGGTCTTGGTCCTGGTCCTGGTCCTCGCGCTGGGTCCTGCGACACAGAAGCACTCACAATTACTTTGACTTGGACTGGAGCAGGAGCTGGAGCTGGAGGTGGGCCTTGGCCTTTCTTGGCTCTGACATCTGGCCATTGTTGTAATTTTAATGTTAACAAATTTCTTATTTGCCAGCCATTGAATTTCCGTTAATTAAGGCCAGGCTAGAGCAGGCAGGCGGGCAGGCAGGCCCTGGCGGAGATTAGCGAGGAGCTGGACCCCCTTACTTTCCATAAATATTAAAGAGCAGTTCCCCACTTGGCCTGGCCTGGCCAGTACGTGTGCCCGTGTCCGTGGCCGAGTATTTCAAGACATATCAACTTTCTCGCCGGCTAATTGCCATTTACAACTTTTCCGGTCTCAACTAAAACTTTTCAACTGTTCAACGTTCCCGTCCCGTCCGGCTATTCCCGGCTATTCCCATTGTTGCGTTGCTGCCAATTCTGGCCGGTCCCTGGCTGATTCAGCGAACCGATTGCCGCTGCTGCTGCTGCTGCTGCTGCTTCTGGCTTGGCCCTGTAGCCATTGCCATTGTTTGAGTTCACGCAGTCTGATCATTAATTTCGCAATTAGCGGCCCAACCACCTGCTCCAGCAGCTGGCCAGAAGTCGTGGGGCAGCAGCAGCTCTAATTAATTTTCCACACCCCACACCCCACCCGTCCCCCCTCCTCCTCCCATGCTAGTGTGCGTGTGAGCGCTCCTCTCAATTGTCCGATCATTTTTCCGCAACTATTTGTCGGCAAACTTTCGAGCTGGAAATTGTCTAAGGAAACATGTCAGAGCTGCCAAAGTGACCAGCTGTTGCCCGACCATTTCCAGCTGCATTTCGACGGCACGCCCATTCCGCAGGCCAGGCCCCTGCCCCCCAGGCCCCCCCCCCCATCATGCTCTCTACTTTGCGCCTCGTCATGATTTCTGCTGACTAACTTTTCCCTGGGGATAGCAGCAAATCTAGGAGAGCGCAGCGCGAAAAATTTAAATTTATGTAGCTCAATATTTTATTTATTATGCTGGTGTGTCTGTGTCTGTGCCTGTGTCTGTGCCTGTCTGTGTGTGTGTGGTGTGTCTGCCTCACTGCGTTGATGTGCTTTTTGCCTGGCATTTGCTTTTAGTGGCAACAACAGCACTACCACCGAAGGGGGCTTGCGTCGCGTGTTGGTTACGTGAGGCCAAAGTGAAATTTTCTGCTGACGCCGCGTTGTCAACTTTCACTTCACCTGCAGCTGTGGCAACATATCCTTTTCCATATCCTCTATCCACAGGCACCAGGCTCCAGGCTCAACCCAGCCCCAGTCCTTGTCCTTGTCAGTCCTTCTCCTCTGACATGCATTAGCAGCAAATAGTCAAATAACGTGGATGGCACTCATCCGCCATGTGGTCCCTCGTTTTCAACTTTAACTTGAATTATGTGCGTTGCTGGAAAGTTTGCTGTTTTCCTTTTACTTTTTCTGGGGAGCGCACTACTCGTATACGAATGTATGAATGTATGTATGTATGTGTGCGCGTTTATTTGTGGAAAAGTTTTTCCTTTTCGTTTTTGTTGCTTCCTGCCGTTGATGTAATGAAATTTGCTGAATTGTAAGGACCAAATAAGGAGCGGGGGGATTCCATTAAAGCGTATTCTGTGCCTCGCTCAACTTTTGGCTGAAAGCGTTTCACAGATTGATTGGCATCAGGAGTGGCTTCAGCTCTGCAGCTACAGTATCCCTCATCCCTGGCTAATGTTGCCCAAAATTCGGCGAGACCGTGTGTAAGACAATAAAAGTAATTGAGTGCGTTACATTTTCCCCCACCCCACCGCATCCCATCTCATCGAGTTTTTTCTCCATCTTGTTGGCTCCTGTCAATGTAGTGTAAATTGTGTCACCAAAGTGTAATATGTGTCTGTGTGTGGGCTGGACGACACTCCACTGGGGGGGAGGGAAAGGTTGAGTGCGATGGGGCGTTTGCAGATTGGCCCGCAGATAGGCCCAAGCCATTACCGTGTGCCCTCATTGGTATTGTTGCTGGCTCTGCTGGCTCTGTGTAGCTGGATGTGTCCGACTTGTCAAATTGCCGACTGGACAATGGACAATGGACGATGGAGATTGCGATTACACTGGCTATTTGTTGGAACAGAAAGTAAGGCAATAAAGTTCTCATTATCTGTGGGGACTCGAGTGCGAATCGGAATGAATGCTTTTGCAGGTACACTTAAATATACACATGTACATATGTATGTGTGTACGAGTGTTTTTGGGTATTTCAAAACTAATTCAAACAGTTTATAGATAGCATTTAATGGTCTATGTTTTTGGGGCTACGCTAGCTTTCTTCATTCTTCCCTTTGCCTTTGCCCTGCCCCTTCTCCTTCCCCTTTCCCTTCCCGTCTTCAACTTCCTCTGTAGCCATTTTCAGTTGTCATTTCCTTTCCTTTTGCGCTATTTATTTTTGCCGCTTCAACAAACAAACGAGAACCCACTTTGCCACTGCCACTGCGGCACGACTCCAGCAGCAGCTCCGGCAGCTCCACCGACTCCACGTCCCACACAATTCATTCATTCATAATTTGCATAACTAAGCAGAGTCCAAGTCCGGAGACGTCAAAGCGGATTGCCGCACTCCCATAGCCAGTTCCCCCGGGGATCCCCCCACACCCTTCGGGGTCTCGTCTCTCCCAACAATTTGGGCGAAATGTGCGTCCGTTTCATAACTTAATTTTAATTGAATTATGTAAATCACATGCTAAAAATTAGCAGGCGCAAACTATTTTTTAATGATGCTTTGTTCGCTTTTAATTAAAAAGCGACTACAAATTAAATTTAATGAGCGAGCGCTAGGCCCAGGACAGCAGAGGACAGCAGAAGGACAGTGGAGGACAGTCGAGGTCCAGGCCATGTCCAGGCCATGCCAGGTCACCTCTCTGTGCGGGGGCGGTGCAGGGTATTTACTGGCTGGCTATGGCTATGGCTGGCTGTCGCACTGGCGGGGCGATTTATCATCGTTGTTTGGCAAAGATTAGCTGCCAGCCCAGTGGAGCTCAAGCTGCCTGCCTGCCGGCCAACCCGCCAACCGACCAGCCTCCGGTCCAATCCGCACTTGCAAATGATGTTCAGTTTGTGTGCCCGTGTCCATGTCCATGTCGGGGACAGTATTCCTCTCTCCCGTCTCCCGTCCCCTATCTTGTGTCTCTTCCCGCACCTCCTCTGTGTGGAAATTATGCAATAATCTTTGGCAATGCATTGGAACTGTTGCCAATGGCAGCTTTGCCGTAGGAAGTTAGTCAAAAGGAGCGACACAACAACGGCAACAAGGAGAGTATTATCCGCAACAACTGCTGCGACATCCTGCTCGAAATCTGCTGCATACGCTCCGGCGTTACGGGGTCGGTGTCGGCGTCGGTCTCGGTGTCGGGGTCCCTCCTCGAGCTTCTCCATATGTGTGGAGCTATCCGAGTGCTGTGTGCTGCTTGTGTTTTGGGCTTGGGTTTGGGTGTCCTGTCCTGTCTCTCTTGTCGTGGAAATCGGTTTAAGCGCTTCAGTCGCTTCGCTCGACCGTAAAGCGCTGGTCATTAGCCCCGGGCTGCTCTTACTCCATAATGTGTCTGGACTCCTAATTATGTCCCCTAATGCCTGGCACACACTAATACCTGCATGCATGCAGCAGGCATGCTGCTGTGGCTATTAATGCCTTTTTTTAAGATTTTAATACATTTTTTTCGGCGCCAATTGAATGCAAAATATGTATTTTAATTTGCATATGTCCTGCCGTCCCGCCGTCCCGTAAAGTGGTTGAAAAATGGTTGTTATACAAAAGTATCATAAAGAAACCACAAAGATACACACACACGAGTACAAAGGTTAAAAAATCATCGCAAAATAAACAGACAGACAGACAGACAGAGATAAATACGTACAGTGTCCGCCATGTGTGTGTTACAACTATAAACGGATGCAATTAAAACCGACCAGCCTTTAACCATAACTCAATTGTTAAACATTTAACATTGCGAACAAAGAAATGTAATTAATATATTTTGTTTGATTATTTTTATGAACATTTTATAATATTTAAACCAATTGAATTTCAACCGCAAAACCAACAAAAAGCTGGGCCCAAATTCACGTGTTAATCGCCTAAATATATCCGCATAATAAAAAAGGTTATTGTATAAATATGAGATGCACAAAAAATACCCCCAGACGACCTGTTAATAGCATTCCATTTGCATATCATATGCGTATTTGTATGTATTTATTTCTTCCAAATATATGTGTATGTAAATGTGTATGTGTGTGTGTGTGTGTTTGTGGTTTATCGTTTAATCATGGCGATGCAGCAATTACAATTTAGGCCTTAAATTATCCCAGCTAAACTTGGAGCTGGTCTCGACTGTTCTTTTTATGCAAATTCCAACATCATTTGCATACAGAGACTCCCCACTCAAGTGGAACATAAACACAAGTACATACCTACCTATACATATACATATGTATATGTAGAACATGTGTATATTTCAGTCGATTGCAGCCATAATTTAAATTGGGTATTGTCTCTAACTGCATGAGGCTGTGTGTGTGTGTGTGTGTGTGTGTGTTCCAGAAATCCATTTCTCAGCGAAAGCCATGCATGAAATGTGCAATTTCCCTCTCGGTTTTCTCTGATAATAATGAAAAAGCAACACAAGTTCTAGGCAATTCAATCATCAGTTTGTTGTGGCATATGGAAAGCGGCTTAAGAAACGCTTTTCAGAACACTTTTGTGTGTGTGTGTGTGTGTATCGATGGCCGGATAAATTGTAAAACGGCTTTGATTAGGCCGCACGTTAAATATGACTAATTACGTATACGCCATGTGGTTTGTGGCCCCCTTTTTTGCGTGCACCGCACGCAGAAATCCAATAAACTGCAGAGCTGCCCTTAATAGCATATATAAAAAATACATACAATGTACATCTACAATACACACACATCCATATCCATATACTCGTATAAATTTTTCACATTTCTGTCGTGGCCAAAAGGGCATGGGGCATGGGGCATGGGGTTTGATGGATTTAAGTGAACCACAGACGGTTTGATGCTGATGCTCCTGCTGCTTCTGTTGCGCATATGGATTTGCCAATAAAAAAAAGAGCTACAACAATGCACATACATAGGACCATATAAAACACACCCCACCCCCCTCGCTCCGCGCAAGTTGGGGGTCACATGGAAATCATGCTTTATTTATGATGCCCGACGCGTCGCTTGGAGGGCCCGGAGGAGGACTGGCGGAAAGATTGACATAACATGACATGCCAATCGTGCGGCGAAATGTATTTTTTCTTATATTTATTGGCCCCGAACGAACCGAACGACCCTAACCATTTTTAATTTACTTTTCTTTTTGTATCCAGCCAGCCAGCCAGCACTCTCGCACTTTGCCGAAAAGTAATTTCCATTGCATTGTTAACTTTTAGCTGCACTCTCAAATAATTGCAGACACTCAAGTAGTGCCTATTGTGATGGTGTAATGGTGTCCTGGTCTACTGGTCTACGGGTCTACGGGTCTACTGGTGCGGGAGGACATTTTAAAATAATTTAACAGCATTTTGAAGCGCATTCAAGTCGACTTCCGCTGCTGACTTGGCTTGGCTTTGCTTGGTTGCCGGAATGGAAGGGAATGGAAGGGCAGGGAAGGGCAGGGAATGGCTTTGGCTTCCTTCTCAGTCAGACTGAGACGACAACGACAACGACGACTGCGACAACGTTTGTGCAATTTGTCATTTGGGAAAATACACATGGAGACGAATGGCATGTCCTTTTGCTGTTGCTGTTGCTTCTGCTTCTGCGGATGGCTGCTGTGAGGAGCTGCTCCTGCGGCTGCGGCTGCAGATGAGAGTGTGAAAACTGCACATGTGGGTGCGGACCACGAGGACGGGTGGCCACGGGGACAAGTAGCAAACAGATGATGCACTTCAGCAGCTTTTCACGAGGCTTAGCCTCGACAAGCCCAGAGCCAGGCTAATTTTTCAATCCATTCCATTGCAGTCCGCAGTCTTGTCATCGTTTTCAATAATCAATTGATTCACACAACACAAAATGCTACAAATGTTTTACCTGACATACATAAATGGCAGCTGGAAGATGGAAGATGGATCCCCCGCTGATTGTCCTGGCCAAGAAGTTGTTCCATTAGCACTATGATTCTGTGGAAATGTTGCGAAAACTCTTGCACTTAATCTTCCTCATTCCACATTCTTCGGGACCAACTTTGGCCCTAAAACAATCAACATTGTCTGGCTGCGCCACAGGCATCTACAGGAGTTGCCTGGCAGGCAGGCAGCTGGAAGCCTGGGAAGCCTGGGACGCCTGCGAAGAGGAAGGTAATTAAGCACTGAAATTTCTCATCTACTCGCAGATGATTCTCTGCTCTGCTCTTCTGTGAGTTCTGCGCAATTTGGCGTTCAATTAAAAGTCACTTCCGGCCAAGATATTCTAGAGCCAATGCAGCTTCAGCTTCAAGTGGTCGATGGCAGATTGCACTTGGGGGACATTTTTTTGAAAAAATAATTGCTTTCATTATCATTGCAGGGCAGCATCATCCAGCCACCCAGCCAGCCAGCCAGCCAGCCAGCATTCAGCATCCCATCCTATGACTGGTGCTTCTCCTGTTTAAATATTCATCGAGTGGGGCCCGGGACCGGGCCCGGGCCGGTGCCGCCTTTTCGTTCCACTTGCCGGCAATGGCAATGCAAACAAGTTTGGGGCGAACAAATTGGCCATGGCCAGAATGGGCGGGCACTTCTGCCTTGTCTACGTGACCTTGCCAATTGAACGGGTTTAAGTTCTCCCATTGATTTTCGTTTGCTTTGTTTTCCATTGTACTTTGTGCTGTGTTCTGTGTGCTGTGTGCTCTGTTCTCTGTTCTCTGTGTTCCCTGGCCAAACAGCTCAATTTCATTTGCACTGGTCCTGGTCCTGGCCCTGGCCCTACCTACACCCACACCCACACACCCACACCCATACACACACCCTGGCTCTCGCTTAGTCCTGCCATGAATAAACTAAAGTTACAATCCTGTCTGCAACTGCGAGGCTGATAGAGAACGAGTCTAGGATATGCGGCCCTGTTCCTGTAATCGCTTTCACTGCGAAAGCACCCCGTGGAAACGTGCATTTCATTTAGCAGAATTTCTAAAGGTGCTCAAAGGTGCTTCAAAAATACGAGAGTTTGTATAAGCCGGAACAGGGCCAATAGCCTGAGTCGGAGGCGGCACAACTGTACCGTTTTGTAGCTCACCTAAGTGCTTCATAATATTTTAACACGCTTGTCTCCGACGCTGTCCGGCCCTTTCCCTTCTCCCCCGACACCATCTATCCTCATCCTCCAGCTTCCAGCTTGCAGCTTCCTGCCCATACCTTTCAGGTGCTTAAGTTTTGTGAAACTTCTTGCCAACTTTTTCGCTGTCTCACAGCCAGCCCCAGCCCCAGCCCCAGCTCCAGTCGCAGCTTCAGAGCCAACTCCATTGTTTCCATTTTTGTGTTTTACGCTTTGTCTTTGGTATTTTAATTAAAAAACTGTCGTTAGTTGCGTTGCAAGTTTAAATTAAACAGGCGAACAACCAACTCGCCAACTCTCCGCGGAGCTGCCAATGGTCTCGGTCTTGGTCTTGGTCCTGGTCTACGGTCTATCGTCTTCTCCCCTAAGCTGCGGTTACTCCAGAGCAGCCGTGGAAACCGACACAACTTTGAATATGTCTTGGCCCGCTCCAAGAAAGGTATTTCGGCTTATACTTTTTGGATGGATGGCCAACCGAAAGCGAGTATTTCCCCCGCCAAAAGATATGTATCCTGCGATACAGATAGCAGATAGTTAGTGCGGGAATCCGGGGAGGATATCTCTTTGGCAAAGTTTAATCAAAACTTTATCGAACAGCCTGGAGCATTCAGTAGGGGAGGGGAGGGGAGGAGGGGAGGGGAGCCTAGTGGACTGCTCCTAGTGTACTCTCTGGCTGCTGATTTCTTTTTTGATTAACTTTCCGGCTTCGACGTGGCTCGATGTCCGACTTAATGGCTTCTAATTATGGAAAATATTGCTAATCACTACTGAGCACAAATCGCTTTATTAATCAGATTATGTGCAGCACACACACACACACACACATGAGCACAGCTTAAAGGAAGCCCAACAAGCGGGCACTGGCAGTGCCACTTGCTATGGTTAGAGCTGGAACTGGAACTAGAGGGGGAGAGGGAGATGGAGTTGAGGGCCTGGTCAAATCCCTCCGTGCTTGATTAGCCATCATACGACTAATTTGCACATTGATGGCGTCTTTTATTGAGGCACTGAGCCGAGGCGGGGTTGGGCATTGCTGATTGGCATAATTAGAGCCAAGTTAGTTGGGTTCGTGTGGGCTCGGTCCTGTGTGTGTTTGTGTGTGTGTGTTATAACTCTATTTCATTAGTGTTGCAGCCGGTTCGGGTCTGTTCTGCATTATTTTAGTGGATGTCGCTTTCTACGCTCCGAAACACAAGCAAAAACACACAAAAACACACACACACACAGACACAGACAGAGAGAGAGAGAGAGAGAGAGAGACACAGCCTGCGGAGCTTAACTCAAGACAAGAAGAGCGAATAGCAAGAAGCGAGGAGCGAGGAGCGAAGGAGAGAGGAGCAAAGAGAAGCCTAATGAAAACATGGTAATAAAAGATAAGCCCCTCATGTGTGCCTGCTTGCTGCGACAGAGATATGTGTATGTGTATGAGTATGTGTATGTGTATATGTATGTGGCGAGATAATGGAGAGGAGCAAGAGATGAGTCCATTGTCGTTCGGTAGATAAGAAACGAAACGCAACGCAACTCAACTCATTTGGGTAAAGTGGCAAGTACTATTTGTATCGAGATCTAGCTACCTCATACATACATATATACATATGTGTATCTCGGTCTCCCTCTCGCTTGCTGGGGCTGCTCCTCTAGAGCATGCATAAATGAGACGCATATTAACTGAATTTCAGTTCGAAACTAAACTCATTAAATGATGCTGCTTGCCAGCTTAAGGCTAGAGGCGGAGTCGTAGTCGGAGTCGCATCCTCTGGGGGGTGGGGGATGGGGGATGGATGCGAGTAGTCAGTGTGCGAGTGGGTGTGCAGGGGGGCAGGGGGGATGGCTGTTCAAAAGCTCGTTGTACACGATTGTAATCACACCTGCCGCTATAAATTTGCTGGCGGGGATTTACATGGCCAACAATTAAATGAATGCAAAACTTCGCTTCAGCTGAAACTCGACTCGACTCGAGCGATGCTTTTGTTTCTATGTATTTTCTGTTTCTGTTTCAGCATCGAGTGGGAGAGAGAGAGAGAGAGAGGGAACAGGAGAGGAACAACCGCCGAAATGGAGAGCAGAGCAGAGCTGGAGCTGGAGCTGCCTGGAGGAATTTGACTGATTAGCCGGTTTGAAATGGCGTTGCTCCAAATGGAGCACGTGACTGTCAGAAACAGTGAGAGAGAGAGCAGCTACACCGAAGCATCCGATACTCTTTCGATACCAAGTGATCGAAGCGGTAACGATGACCATCCATAATAATAATTGATTGACTGCTCTTCTGACTGATTTCCTGTCCTATCTGCCAAATAGCATTCATACCCCACGAAAGGGTATACAAATAGTGCAGATGGGAATGCCTGAGGGAATCATGCTGCTGCTGCTGCTGCTGCTGCTGTTGCAGCTCGGTGCTTGGCAAGTGCACGTTTTGTAACGAATTGAAAACATTGTCGTCGCCCGATGCGCAGTGCTTTTGCATTCATTCCCTTGCTCACAGCCCCTGCACCGCACCCCTCTTACTGCTCTCCCTTCACTCCACTCACTCTACTCACTCTACTCACTCCTCTCATTCATTCAGTCGTTCATTCACTCATTCATTTGCTGCAACATTGTTGTGAGGCAACCAACAATGATGCCGTCTAATGAATGTGGCAGACATTTCGACAGCAAACGAAACTCAAACTGACTTTTTATCGCTTTTAGGGGACTCCGGCAGTGAATCGCCCAAAAATAGGGGCAGCACTACCCCCTCAACCCCCCCCACCCAACGGACAGAGGGCCATCAAAGCCTTAGACCCAGCATTGACTCCATCAAATGGCATTTGCAATGACAATTTCTTTCAATTAAATTGACATTTGGTCGTCGTTTCCAGCTCAAACAAAGAAGCACTTGGAGGCCATGGAGGAGGCACATGGAGAGACACATCCAGGGACGGGCTCTGGGACTCTTTTGGGAATTAAATACAAAAATGAATATCTAAAATGGCCCAGAGCTAGTCAGCTACCCTTCTATACCATCGCATATCACCCATTCCCATTCCATATCCATTCCGTTTCCATTGCAACCAATCCAATTCAAATTTCAGACATGGCTAAGTAGCGCAGAAAGGAAAGAAACTGCAAAAAGCAGAGAAGGAGGAGGTGCAGGAGGAGTAGGATAAACTGAAACACTGAAAAGCTGAAGCGGAAAGCTCAAACAAACGTGCAAAGGGAAAACTATCCCTCAAGTTATGTTGGTTTTGGTTGTACGACAGCCATGGAGAGAGCCAGCAACCAGCCAGCAGCCACCAGGACTCCTCCTGGATTCAGGAGAATTCAGCTTTTTGTTAATTTGGCATAAGTGACGAGTGAGTGACTTTTAGCAAATGCTTTTGGGCCACAGCGCGAAGATTGATTAGAGCGTGAAAACTGTTGGCATTGCGCGGAGTTTCCGTTTGTTATGTCACTCTCATTTCCCCATTTCCCATTCCCCATTTCCCAATTCCCATATCCGTGCTTCCCATCGCCGCTGCAGCCGAGCCGATCCAACAATTGATGACTGTCAATGGTACATAATTAATTAACATTTAATTCGCAGAGTGCAATGCATAATTGATGGACTCGCTGGCAAATAAGCGAAATAAATAAACTGCATTGCAAAAAAGAATGAATAAATATTTAACAATTGCGCTTTATGCATGCGACAGTTGTTACGTTGCTCGTTATTTCTTTCGCTTCTTTCGCTTTGATTTCGTTTGGCGATTATGTGGAAAAAAGTGTACGCGATGCAGCGACGCAGCCATGCAGCATTCTATGACAGTTCTTCACAGCTCCGACACGGCGTATGCGCAATAAAGCTGCATTATTGCTGATATAATTGAAAGCGTGGGGCACGGCATGGGCTCTGGGGGGAGCTCTGATAATGCTCTGGGGATGGCGTGGGGCGGGGCGGGCTCCCCCTGAAAAAGTCAGCAGGTCATTAAGGAGTCGAGGAGTATGCTTCACTCTAGCATTCTTACTCGCTTTCCACTTAATGCTGCCTAATGGCCCAACAGCCTGACAACCATGAGGACAACTACAGCAATAGCAACAGCAACAGCAACAGCAGGCAGTCAGGCAGGCAGATGGACCAGAACAGCCAGAACACCAGCCCGGGCCGCCCGAGCAGCGGGAGAGAATCGCCAAAGAGGCATCAATCATACGCCACGTAAACCGCAAGCCGAAAGCCGCCAGTCGAAAGCCATTTTAAGCTGCATATTTATGGCTAAGCAGGAGCTGGAGCTGGAACTGGAGCTATATCCAGAGCCGGGAGCCGGGAGCCGATGCCGATGCCGGAGCCGTAGCCGGAATGAAGCTGTAGTCAGTCCCGGGGGCGGGTGCCGGTACGGGTACGGGTACGGCTACGGGTTCGGATGCTGTTGCTGGAGCAAAAAGTCAGAAACATGCAAAAACGTTGCAGCTGCGTGTGCAGCAGCCGATAAGCGAGAAGGAGCCAGAGAGAAGCAGAGAGGCAGCTGCAAATGGATGTGGAAAGTGGAGCTGTTACTGCTGCTGCCCCAACCTCAGATCCAGCTTCAGCTCCAGCTCCAGCTGTAGCTCCTCTCTATCCCTGTTCCTGTTCCTGCTTCTGCTGATGCTCCTGCTCGTGCCCCCATGGGATCCGCTTCGCAACCCAACGAGATATGCATGTTAAGTTGCGTGAGGCAAAGTTATGCTCGGTCTGGGGTCTGGGCCGCTCGACTGGGCCGCTGTACTGGGGCCTGTAACTGTAACTGCGGTTAAGTCAACAAATTAAAACTTTTCTACTCCCAACCGAGGAAAATGAGCTGGTGTCGGCCTGGGCCTGGGCCTGGGCCTTCGCCTCGGTTGGGTTCGGTTGTGTGGAGGTGGAGTCAAGTGACGGCTAGAACGGGTGCAACTTATGCACGAGTTATGCGCATAAGCGGGAGACACCGAAAGGAATAAAATACTATTTAATTAAACTTTTGCACGTGGCCGTTCGCATGTGCATATCCATATGCATGTGCATGTGCCTGTGCATGTGCCTGGGATGCTGTGACTCTGGCTGCTGCTGCTGCTGCTGCTGCTACTCCTGTTTGTGTTTGCCTCGAAATATAATCATTTTAATTCAATTTACACCAAGTTGGTCCACATTAATAGAGGGAGCATGCCATCCCATAGACACCACATAGTATAGCAGACCGGGGCTCCTCACTGCCAGGGATTTTCCATTCAAAACTAATTTGGACATGGAAGATTTTGGGTTCGGCCACGTGATTTCCAGGGCATAAATAACAGTCTGTGGTCCGAGCATGTTGCTCATTTGTGCAGTTGGACCGGATCGGAGCGGAGCGGACGGGACCGCTCGGGCAGGGTGGGAGACTCCCTGTAGCTATCCCTAGGATGAAAGAGTGGCTGGGGTGCCCGAGTGGCGTGGTGGCCGGGTGGCGGGCTGCTAAGGGGTTTCAGCCATATAAATTGCTTGTGAAATTGAATCTTTATGGTTCAGCTGGAATATTTTGGCAGATAGTCTATAAATTATGGCCACAAAGGGCATACACACACGCAACACAACTTTTTGTTTGGGATTTTTCTCCTTTATTTATTTTTTCTGTGTTCTCTGTGCTATGTGCTATGTATGTGTGTGTTGTTCCCTTCTGTCTGTGGCTGTGTCTGTGTGTCTGTGTCTCTGTTTGTGTCTGTCTCTGTCTCTGCCCTGGGAAATGGCTCACATACACATGTGGTGTGGTGGTGTTGTTGTTGGCCCTGGCTTTGTCTGGTGGCATTGTTGTGATTGCTGTAAATGATTATCCTGGGTCGCCTGCCGACTCATTGCGTTGAAGTGGCACATTTTGTGGCTTGGCAATGGAGAAGGAACGTTTCCAAATAGTTTCTAAATTAGTTTGCAAATGTTTTTGACGTTCGTTTCGGTGTTGGTTGGTTGTTGGGATTGTTGGCATTCTGGCGAGTAACATGTGGCGTGGCATGGTGTGGCGTATGCGTAATGTCTTTTCCCTTTTCTTCTTGTGTGCGTTGAAAAATGAGAGGTTGAAGTGTGGGCAAATGGGATCTATCTTGTTCTCCTATCGTAATATTCCAGTTTCAGTTTCAGTTCCAGTTCTATCTGGCTCGTATAAGTGCTTATCGGCGGCTGTGCCTCACCGCTTGGCTTCACCCCTTTAAGCATTTACAATTTGCACATTTTTCACGCTACACCACATGACGTATACGCAATATGCTAATCAGGCTTTCATTGCATACTTTGCAGCTCATTTGCATAGATACTCCCCCACACGCGCACACACGCACACACGCACACACACACCCACATATTGTATGTAGCTTCGCTCCTTCGCTGTCAGTTTACACATTTTAAAAACATACATTTTTTATGCGGATATGCAAGAGTATCTATACATAAGTGTGTACATATGGGTGTGTGTGTGTGTGTACACCTACAAGTATGTACTCCTATGAGTTATTTCCGCTCTGATGTCGTAGCGGCAGGGTACCGACTGCCGACTGAAATGTACATATAAAGTATCTATGATTGATCAGACCTGCACCTCCACCTCCACCTCCACCTACAATCCTTCCTCAATCCTCCTTCCTCAGGTGAAGTGGAGCAGAGTCTTGTCATTTCCTAGCTGCTTTGGGTTAATTCCCTTCGAGGGCGCCTCCTTCTCTCCGCTCTCCTCTCTCCTCTCACCTTGGGTTCAGCCTTTGAATTTCCATTAAGTTACTCGCCTTTTTACAATATTCATGCTCGAGCTCTGTGGCCAGGGCCTGGGCCTGGCCCTGGGGCTCGGGGCTGTGGCTGTGGCTGGGGTCCTGGGCAAAAAGAACCATCCCTGAGTCTGCCCAAAGTCAAATCGAGCCTTGGGCCATTCGCTCGTTTACAGTTGTAAGTGTTGTAATAAGTGGAGTGTATTTACCCAGCAACAAACCAGTCAGCCATCGTCGAGCCATCGAGCCATCCAGCGGACAGTCGGCCAGCCGGCCAACCGGCCAACCGACATCCTTAAAAGCTTCTGCTGCCGTTCGTTATTCTCCTGCGAAAGGTTCCTGCTTCGACCTGCCCGGCTCTTGCATTGAAAGTTTACGAAATGTTGGCAAATTGTTTGCGGCCATAAAATTGTGTGCAACCGAAGGTCCGAAAGGGGCCCCCAGGCTGAAATTGTAATTGGGAATGAGCCCAAACAGACATGGGCATCGCCCCCCATCAGCCAGGGGGCATTTTGTTGGCTCTTTTTGCCCTTGCTCTGGAGCAGGCTCTGGCTTTGGCTGTGGCCCAGTTCCGGCTCCGGCTCCGGCTACGACTCGTGCAGCTCCTTTGGCTCCTTCTCGGTTTATCTCTTTGGCTATCAAGTTATTAAGTTTATGTAATTGTTGCTGCATTCAGGGCGTTTGATTTGAAATGGCTTGTGGCAGCTTACGAAGGCGTTATCGTTAGATAACTTGTCCCCAGGCTGCCATCTGTCTGTCTGCTGTCTGTCTGTCTGTCTGTCCGTCTGTCTGCTGTCTGTCCGTTTCAAGTTCAGAGCTGTGAAGCGAGTGAAGCGAGTGTGGACTCTAATCAGACTCAGCTGTGCAGTGCAGTGCAAAATCAAGTGTCAATGTGTTGACTCTTTGTTATTTGTAATTCAGGAGACAGGCCCGAGCATCCTCTGTATGTATCCTCCTCTGTATGGAGACACATTCAGGATGACAGAAAGAGAGAATGATAAACAGCGCTCATTCCCATTTCCATTCCCATTCCC
This sequence comes from Drosophila affinis, assembly GCA_037356375.1. Lineage (NCBI taxonomy): Eukaryota > Metazoa > Arthropoda > Insecta > Diptera > Drosophilidae > Drosophila > Drosophila affinis. The sequence continues at coordinate 63,594,774 of CM074802.1, read as the reverse complement.
CAGTCTCCATTCTCCATTCAGCATTCCCAATCCCCATTCCCCATTCCCCTTGGCATTGCTCAACAATTTGCTCACATTCCTTTGGCTTTGTCAATTCGCCTTGTCGGCAGTTGATTAATGATGACAAAAGTGGGACCCGTGCAGGACTCCAGGTCGTGCTCGGCCTAGGCAAAAGCTTAATCAACAGATGCGACAGAACAGCGTCGGGCAGCGTCCCATGTCAACCCCAATTCTCAGCCATTATCCATCTCCAGCTTCAGCTCCATTTCCAGCATCTCACTCACGCCCACACCCACGCCCACGCCCACGCCTCACCTCACCTCATCAACGTTTGACGTTGTTTCGAGCATAAAAAGTGGGCGGTCCGCCCGGTTACTTTGATGTGCCTCACGTAGCAGACTCCAGCCCCTGCCCCTGCCCCTGTCGCAGCTTCAGCTCGGCAACCCATAAACATAAAAATTCCCCTGAAAGAGGCTTTAAATTCGCGGAGATGCGGGGAAACCGAATGAAAATGTCTCCGTCATCGGCAAGCATCAAATGCCTTGCTAATAAAAATTGTACCAGTTAAGAGAAGGGGAAATGGTCATTGTTTCTGAATCGATTATCCAAAAAGGGTTGGCCATAAATCCTGGGACCAGCGAATGAATCATTTGCCGATCGGTTCAGTTCGGATTGGATTGGTTTGGATTGGTTTGGAGTGGAGTCCGGCTGTCAATCGACTGGCTGGCTAGGCGGATGCGGGTTCGGGTATAGGCCTAACAAGAGGCGCACTCGGCATAAATGTCGAAAAATTTGATAGAAATGCCAATCAATGTGGAAGCAGAGCGCAATTTGTGTCTGTGCGTGTGTGTGTATCAAAAATATCTCTTGCATTTCATTTCGCGTATTTAATTTCATTTTATGACATTTTATGGGGGCATAAGTCAAAAGAGCTATGAAAGGCTGGGCCGGAGCTGGGCTGGGACTGGGCTGGGGCTGGGAGCAACCAAGCCAGGCATTCGCGTATATTACGCATACGCCGTGTTGAACACGCAATAAAAATACCAATTGCAGTGCCCACCCCACGCCCAGGCGCACGCCCACACCCACACCCACTCGCACTCGCCCTCCCACTCCCACTCGCACTCCCACGCTTACGTGAACGCCCGCAGAAAAGGGGGATTCCTGTTGGCCATTGTTTCGTAATGTGGCTGCATGCAAAATTTATTGTTGATTTTATTTCCAGCGTCGTCCTTTTTACACAACACATTTTCCGCTTCCTTTTTGTGCATTTTTATGGGCATAAATTTACAAGCAGCTACCGGAGCCGTAGCCGTAGCCGTAGCCGTAGCCAGAGCCGGAGACGGAGGACCCTGGAAACAGTAGCCAGAACTGCCGGCCCCCAGGTGCGTTATTGTGGCAGCCTTGACCGACAGCCAAGAAATCTGTAACAAGCATAAATTCAGCTACAAAGTCGGCAGCTGGCCCCGGTCCCGGCACAGGCGCAGGCACGGAGGCACAGAGGTACAGGCACAGACCCCTGCCCCTGTCCCTGCCCATTCCCAGGACAATTCCAAGTTGAAAAGTTAAATATACACAAGGTGTATATATCCTTGTTTGTGTGTACACTTGTGTTTGGCTAATCCGACGAGTAAGGGCCTCAAGATGCTTGTCTTTTGGCAGCAACTCAGACCCCAACTGCACCTCCACCTCTGATACCGATTCCGACTCCGACTCCGGGTCGAACTTCTGGGGGCTTGCGTGCACGGCACCCATTAGACGAGGACAACGTGAAAGGGAACCACGAAACCCGGGCACGTGGCATCGAATATACTCACATATCCTCCCCCCCTGACTTGCCTTACCTTGCCTTGCCTTGCCTTGTCTTCCTGGCCATCCTTGCCATCCTTGCCTTGAAACGAGCGTGAAAGTATTTTCAGCATTTTTGGCGTAACGCTGAAACGGCCAATTAATATGGTGTGCCCTCCTTCCATTCCACTTTTGCTTTCTTCTCTTCTCCTCTCCTCTCCCCTTCTCCACTTCTCCTTTTTTTGAGGCCTATTGATTTTTTGTTACCTCTGCAAACTTGTTGAGGCGTACATTTGCTGTATTTGCTCTGAGGGGCGGCGCACGAGGAGGAGGGCGTGTGCCCAACAATTAAGCCATTTTGTTTGGGCCTGTACGTGTGCTTAGTGGGGCCAGAAGGATTTCTCTCTGTGTCTCTGTCTGTGTCTCTGTCTGTGTGTGTGTGTATGTGTGTAAGATGTCTGACTCGAATTGATATCGCCTCATTGCATTCGCTTTCGTGTAATTGCAATGCATAATTTGCGGTTGACGGGTTATATTATGGCGTTATGTGAAGCGTTATAATGCGCTTAATTCGTAGTAGTAGTAGTAGTAGTGGGGGGGAGGAGGGGGCAATCGGCATAATCGGAGGCAGCCAACTAATACAATTAGGCAGATAACGCGTCCAGCCATATCAAAGGCAGCAAGTCAGTCAGCAGACAAATGGCTTCTGTCAATTCATTAATCCGAAAGGCCAATGGGTTGCTGGAGTGGGAGTTGGAAGCTGTCTCACCTTTAAAGAGAATGTTCCCCTATATGTATGTATGTATGTATGTCCCACCTGCCAATTGCATAATCCAGGGTACTTTTACGATGTTTTAATTGTCCTTAAATGGCTATACTTATGCATAATTCTGGTAAATGAATGGCTCGCTTATGTTTTCCTCTAAATTAATAGCATAAATTACTAAATTCCCCCTTTCCGAAACACACATACAGACGCCAAGCAGGAAAAGCCACTTGTTGACTCGCACTCTGCCATGCCAAAGGTTGTGTAAGCCAAAAAAGGAGTCCCTCTCGCCCAGTCTCAGCCCCTGCCCTGTCGCACTGTTGTCACAAAGTGTTCGCACAATTATTTTAAATGACTCGACACAAAAATTAAAAATGCAATAATTGCATAATGAAAGTGTGTGCCAACACTAGACAGAGAGAGCAAGAGAGAGAGAGAGAGAGAGACCTCCAGTCGAGCAGACGCCCGGAATTGGAACTGAAACTAGAGCTGGAGCTGAAGCTGGAACTGGGCAAAAGGCCAAAACGGATGAGGCATGCCCCCGAAACTTGTGTGCATAATTCAGTTAAGGGGCGACGGCGACAGCAAACGCATGTGTGGTGTGAGTTGCGGTGGGGTGGGGTCGCGGGCGGCAAACAACGGAAAAAGGTCTCGGCAAAAAGGTCTGAAGAAGACGAAGAAGAAGAAGAGTTGGAGAAGGCGTGAACAACGGGGGAAAATCCAAAGCGGCTTAAATGTGTGTGCTAAGTGCCGTTGAGCTTATAATGAAACACCACTACAACTACACAGAACCACTTACACCTGCGCACACACCCACATACACAGGAGAGAGCGAGAGAGAGAGAGAGAGAGACAGAGAGCCATGGACCAAGCAGTGAAGCACACTTCCCGCACAAATGCCACACCCACTTCCGGTGTGTGTGTGTGTGGGTCTGTTTTTGTACAGGTAAGGCTCTCGGGGGCTAACAGAAAACCACAAAAACCACCAACACATAGTCGCACACCACAACCCGAGGCCCACACAGACCCGACACAAAACTAGGCGCAGCCTCTACCGCAGCCAGGACAATGCCAGGACGAAGGCAGAGTCGAGGATAGGGACGAGGACGGGGACGGGGACGGGGCTAGCGCTTGCCTCGTTTGTTATCATATTTTTTTATGATTTATTTGCCAAACAAAATTTCCGTTGTCATCTCTTTGATTGATGGCCCCGAGGCCCCCGTCCAAGCCATCCAAAGGATCCAAGGGGATGTTCTGTTCTGTTCTGCTGTCAGTCTTCCTATTCTATTCATTTGAGTGTGTTATTAAACTCATGCTTAATTAACGCGATTATTGCTGCCATTTGCTACAGCCACAATGCCTGTGGTTTTAGCCGAAACTTGGATACAGCTGGCCTGGTCTGGATGGCTGGCTGGACTTCATTTGTTCTCGTCCATGCCATGGCTGTGACGCACATCCCTCAATTTCGTGTCACATCAAAGTGCTTTGCCCCCGCCTCTGCCCCAGCCCCTGCCCGCCACTCACTCCATTTCCCCGCGGGCTGTCAATGTCGGGCGTTGTTGATCGCAAAATTGAATTGTATATACAATTGAATTTTTTTGTTGAAAAATGGTTGCACAGGCATCCTCGAACCATTGCATAATGCCGAAACCAGACAGGACCCACAGACCGAAGCATTTTGAGTTATGACACTCGTCTAAGGTCACAGCCAACAGAAGCAGAAGCAGCAGCAGCAGCAGCAGCAGCTGTGCATGATATGATGGCTGGCCTGGCACCGTGAGGTTGGACATTTCCCATGCATGGCAAATGACAGTCAAGGTGCTTGAGGATTTTCCTGGGCCATGCCATCCATCGAATGCACTGGGACGGCAATAAGGACGAGAGGACTCGTAGTTGGCCAAGAAAGTGTGTGAGCAGTGAGTGTCGAGTGCCGAGTACTGAGTGCTGAGTGGGGAAAAGGTTGCTGCTGCTGCTGGAATTGATTGTAAATAAGAAAATGATTGCATATCGTATTGGATTGTGAGCAATCTGACTGGGGAGAGGGAAAACCCGACCATTTGGGCGTTTGTTCAAAATTGATCTAGACGGGTCTTTTTCTTGGATGCATTGGTACGTGCAGTTCCCTCTCAGATCCCCACGATTCTGGTAGAGTAGAGTTTGCCAGAGATATAGCACCTCAAACTTTTGGCTGTTCCTTTCATTGACGTGCAGTGCAGAACCTCTTTAAAGTATTTACAGATTATTTTACTTTAACGAAAACACTTGCGTCGCAGCCCAATCAATGGAAATTCCCTGGCGATGCTATTCGAAACTGAACTGTAAACATTTTTGTGGTCTGGCTGCCATTTGAGAGGAATTTTGAGTGTGCCATGGGAGGACAATTGAAAATCTGCTGTGTCCTCAGAAAGCAGAAAGCAGAAAGCACCTCCGTCTCCGTCTAAATATTTAGACAATCAAACAAGATTTGCGGCCAGTCAAGCTATTTATTTTGTGGTTAAGGTGCTTGCCTGCCAATCGATTCAGATGGAACAACATGTCATTCGATGGACAAGACAAACGCATACCCCCCTTCCCCTCCCCTCCCCCACCGCCCACCACATACATATGGTCGTAGCCAGGACATACATAGCTGCTGCTTCCTTTGCGGTGCCGGATGGAAAATGTTGCATTGATTGGAATCCCGTCTGGCCCTCCCAGATCCCAGATCCCAGATTTTGTGTGCTGCTGTTTGATGCCAAGCGGGAGGAGGTACGAGTGCCAAATCAAAGGCCAAAGCCGAATGCCAAAAGCCAGTGGATTTTTAATTAAACGCGCCAATGAGGTCAAAGGGTTAAAGGTTCCCCCAAATGATCCTTGAGTGTTCGATTCGATTCGATTAATTAGACATTTGGCTGCTCTTTCTCTACCCGAAATGAGCAGGGCAAAGCCGAAACCCATTGTGCATAATCAGAGATGCCATCGGGGCGGGGCGGTGCGGTGCGGGACGGGGCGTGGCGTGCCACGGGGCCTTTAAAAACTTTTAATTGAAACCGCTCTCGAGTCACGTACTTAAACGAGTGCTCGTACGAGGCGACAACGACACTGTTAATTATAAATCTCCGGCCGTGTCTGTCCGTGTGTGTGTGTAGTGATGTGTGCGAGTGTGCATTTTTATTGCGATGCATCGGCAATTAACAGACAAATATAACAACAAATAACTGGCGGCAGGCAGCAGGCGGCAGGGTTTGCAGATGTTGCGATTTTTTATGCCCCAACTCTTGCCCCTGAATTATTGGCGGTGGCGGTGTGCTGCACGGTTTTTGCGTAAGCGCAGCTGCCGGAGCATTAATCCAACACGGTCACTACCAGGACACGGACACGGATACCCATACTCCAGCGCCTAACCGATGCGCCTCGTAAAGCACTCCGGCAATACCGCGATCCGGAAGCTCCATTCCAGCTTCAGCCCAATGTGAATTTCTGCAGTGATTTGCGTGCATCGGCATGTCCTGCGAGGATTTCGACCATTTTGGCTGCTGCAGGGCTTTTTTCGTTGTTTCGCTGTCATTCCGGGGGCAATGCTACAGTTCCAGTTGCAGTTCCAGGACTATCCTGTATTTGAGTGGATACATTTCAGAGTCGGACGAGTATTAACGGGTATCTCGTAGCCTGGAGACTCCTTGCCATCATTCACTTTTGCAAGTAGTTTTTCTGTTCTTTTTCGACACAGCATGGCATTCAATTGAACCGAAACGTGTATGGTCACTGGGGTAAACCATTCTGGGTTGTCCGCCCCGTCCAGCACCCACACCCATACGCATACGCAAACGCACTCTCTGATTGCATCAAGTTGAAATAATGTAATTAGTTTTTGCGCCGCGGTCGAGTGTCGAGGGCAGGATGCAATTTGGTGGAGTGGGGATTGCGATGGCCTGGCCGATGTGGTCGATGCGGGGATCGCGCGGGGAACAGGCCGTGGCGAGGCACAGATAAGTTTGCCTGTTTGATGTTTTGGGGGCATCGTTAACAGTTTGTTTTGCGAACTAAGGAGAGAGAACTCCCCCCACCAAAAAGGTGGAGTCTGGGCACGATAAGAGATCCATTAAATGTCAGAGAGCACTATAGACAATTATCAGATGTGTACGATATGCAAGAGATTGGTTTTATTTGGCAAATGTTTTGCAAACAGCATCTCACATTCCAAATCAAACAAACCGAACTAATTAAAGCTGTATCCGCACCATAACTCATAATCCATTCAAACATCTGCTCCAGCCGCCAGCCTCCAGGATGGTCCTGGTGTTGGTCTTGGTTAGCTTTGCCATCATTTACGTCGCGGAGGACCACAGTGGGCGACCCACTCCAGTTGTGGCCTACATAGTTAAGTATCTGGCTTTATCAAGTTCCCGGCACGAGAAATACTTTTTGGCCGCATTCCATTGCGAGGAGAATCAGAGAGCGAGCAGTCCAGTCCGGGCGCCGGCCAATTTAATGGCGCCCATTATGCGCCCATATCCAATGGCCGCCCAATTGTGCCCGAAAAATTATCGCACCCCGGCATGCCATCCGCTATTCGCTGTCCTGTCAAATAATTAATTAGAAAATAATTGCACGTAATAATTCATTGGGCCCAGTGGGCCATTCAAATGGAGATAGATGGAGAGAAGAAAGCAAATAGCCCATGGGCAGCCTGCCACACAGATTTCATTTCTCTCTCTCTCTCTCTCTCTCTCTCTAGCTCTTTGCCTGCCAGAGGATGAGCTGGCACTAGCACAGGCACTGTGCTCTGGGAGGAGGATGGTTCATAGCCAATGGCTAATTCCGACTGTTAATTTTGTATGCATTCGATTGGGTGCGTTGGGGGTCTCGCTTCTAGTTCCCCTGGTGCCCCTATCTATTCTGGGCTGTCATGTCGCATACATCTAAAATTAATCATTGGAATGCAGCATAATTTATTATGTCACACAGCAGCCGCACTGGCCACAAGCCCAAAACTGCCAGACGAAACCACACCAACCAGAGAGGGAGATAGAGAACGAGAGAGAGAGAGGGAGAGCTGCCTTTCCGCATAGGCGTTTACTTCCTGTGGTTGACGGTTTGTCAGGGCGCCATTTAAAAACGGTCAGGACCCTGCTTGCCGCGCGCTACCTCAGAAATGTAATGTCGAGTGTCGGGTCTCTTCAATCAAATGTGAAAATTTGTATAATTACAGGCTGGACGACGGCGGGCTTCCAGCGGTGGAGCCATTTGATTTAATCAGGTTAATAGCGTTTGCATGTCGCGAGGGACACACACACACACACACAAACTCAATACTTACTGGCATGGTCAGAGTGTGAGTGTGTGCGTGTGGAGGGTGGGGGGGACTTAGAGGTGTTAAATGTTTGCGGTTGCATTGTAATAAACTTGCATGCAAATTGCCGCCCATCAGGTTTAATTACAAGGCCCTCCCAGGGCTGCCTGCGAGTAATGAAGAAAAACTGCCAACCTCCGCCGGAAGGTAAATTGATGATTGATGAAATTTTTGTATGCTTGAGTGCTGGCGGAGGTGTGAGCCATCAAAGGGTTTCCTGCTGATGTATGTGGGATAAAGAGCTCCATGATTGATTGCCAGTTGTTAAATCTTCCATTAGTGCCACTCAAAAGGAATCTGTAAAAAAGAATGCTTTGCCTTTGCCTTGGCCCTGACCCTGGCCTTGACCCCTTCAAAGAAAATAAACACAAACATTTTTGTTTTTTAATTTGCATTTTTTTAAAGTTATTTTTATTGCATTTCTCGCCTTCTCTTCTCGTCTTTTCCTCGCTTTTCCAAATGTGTTTTGTATGAGAATCTCAAATGATTTCATTTCATTTCATTTGCTTTGTTTTGTTTTGTTTTGTTTGCTATTTTATATGCCATTACCATTACCATACAATATTACATTTTTGTTTCATTTCTTCCATTTTTCTGCTTGTTTGTCAAGTGATTTGCCATGGTTTCTCTTGTTTTGTTTCTTGTTTTCTTTTTTCTATGTTTGTTTACAATTTGTCACAACCTTACAAATTGAAAATTGATTAAACCAATAAAGTTTTGTGTGTTTGTGTGAGAGAGTGCTATTGGAATTGCCCTTCAATACTACTCGTACTCGTACACGTACTCGTACTATCCGGAATAGAAGAAGTTTTGAGCTGGATTTACCATTTTCTACCATTCATTTTGGCTGGGCTCAGATCTGCGATTGCTTTTTAATATAATACTTTCTCATCGTTATATCTCTGTCTTCAATCTATTATCAATTTGGTTTCGGTTTCGGTTTTGGTTTCGGTTTTGTAAGGTGGCGCCTGGGAAAGGGCCTGGAATGGGGGCTCTTGGATGGGGGATGGGGGCGCAGGCTTGCCGTTCCCCGACGCCTCTCGTTTCCTATACACGATGCTAAATTTAAAAAAAAAATTCTTTACCTTTACCATCTAAATGTTTACAGTTCAAATGTGGGGCTTGCTTTCCTTCTTATTTTTGCTCTCAGAAGGGGCGGGGGGGGGTGTTGTTGGAAAGTGTAATGCTATTTTCAATGTCAATGTTTTTTATGTTTTAATTCATATTTTTATTTCAATTTGTGTTTTTTGCATTTGCTCATAAAAAACAAATGGTACAACTTACAATTTGGCACATCATTAAAGATTAGAGTTCTCATATAATATATATATATATATATTCATATACTTTATATTTATACCGTATATGACGCCTACACGTCTGATCTATGTGAAATTAAACAAAAAAAAGTGGCGCTGGCTTATGGTTAGACTACACACAGATTCGTGTCTCTGGGACAGTGTGGGGGGTGGTAGGGGGCTCTGGGGTTAGGGGGGTCACAAAATAATGAGTCGGGTCGGGTCATATACATAATATATAATATATATCGTAGGCTACTACCATATAGCTGCAGTGTTTGATTGAGTTTGCGTTTGCACTTATTGCATAATTTATCCGAGGTCTGACTCCGCCCTCAACGCATTGCTTAAGACAAAAATTGTGTTTGTTTTCCCTTAGTTTTGTTTTTAAAAATTGCGGTGGAAGTTGAGTTTATAATTTAAATGTATATATCGTACCGTATTATGTTTAAGTTTTTGCTTTATAACTAGATGGTTGTGTTTTTTTTTCTTTCTCTTTTTTTTTTTTGTATTTTCTGTCTGCTCATAAAACCCAAATCTATGTCTGCGTCTGCGTCTGCATCTGCGTCTGTGTGTGTGTGTTTTAAGGGTGATTCTTGGGGTGGACCCAAACTATTTGTGGCGCTATTTGAAAAATGTATTATTTAATTACGTCTTTATTATAGATAATTCACTTGAAAGCTACATTTAATTTGGCAATTGTTGGGTTCGATTTGTTCTTATCATTTTATAATTTTCATCTTTTGTTTTCCATCTTTTCTGTCCCCTTTCTCTGTCTCTCTGTTTCTCTGTCTCTCTGTCATCGGCGTACTAACTAATATCTAACTAAAAATCGTTTTAAAATATAAACTTTGGCTTTAAAAATGTCAACGTAATGTATATAGTATATGTATCAATATAATAATTATGAGAGAGAATCGACAAAAAAAAAACGTGGTAACACATTTATGTGCGTATAAATCTGAGTATGACATAATTGCTTCGAGTTTTGTTTGTGGGCAACCCTGGCAACCCTGTTTCTACGCTCTCTCTCTTTCTATTTCCCTTACTCTTTGTGTGCGTGTATTTCTGTGTGCGTGTGTGTGTGTGTGATTTTTTTTTTGTTTTTGTTTGTTTTGGGAGAGGAATAATGTCAAATATTATATATCTTCATAAATATGTACATTCTGAGACAGTTTCCAAGTGAAAAAAAAGAACACACACGAAAAACTCATCATAGTTGAAGCTCTTTGGAGTTGATGAAATCTTCCTGCCTGCCCGACTGTCCGACTGTCCCTGCTCTTCCTCATATAATTTCGCATAGTTTTTGCTTTAGTTTTGTTTTGTTTTTTGAAAGAACGAACACACTTAAGAATTGCACGATTACACACACACTTACACACCTACACCTACACACACACACACACACACACACACATGTAATATTTAGTAGCTTTGTTTCCTTTAGCATAGTATGGTTCATAAACAACTAGTATAAACTTGACGACAGTAGCTGCCTAAGAATCAAAATCGAGAACGTGAACGTGAACGCGAACGTCGTTTTGGTTGTTGTTTCCGTTTTGAGCATTTCATTTGATCGTTTGATAACATTTTGAAAAATACACAACGTTAAAAGTTTTTCCATTTGGTATTTTTGCTTTGCGCATTTTGCATCTAGCATTTGTTTTGTGTGCATTAGATTCGAGTGTGTGTTAGAAAATAAATTCTTAGTTTTCATAGGGAAGGGTGTCTGTTTTCGGTCTAGTCCGAAAGTGAACAACGATTCAACAAAGATTCAGATTCTTTTTTGGATCTTTGCTCTGTTGCTGTTTTCGGTTTTTAGTTTGTCTTTACACACAACACACAAGGAAAGTGCTACGGAGTAGGAGCTAAAAGTTGTTTAATTTTTAATGCTTATTATTCGATTTCCACATCATTTTCATCAATGGCTTTTTTGTGTCACTGGAAGCTTGACTTTTTAAAAACTAATTTCTTTTTCTTTTCTTTTCTTGTATTTTTTTTTTGTTTTTTTTTTCTTTTCTTTTTTTGTTTGCTTTGCTGCTATGGCGGCATTTAAAGTAAATATTATTGTATATTCCAAGGATATGTCTACGTGTTGATCTTTTGCATTTATGTACGTACCTATGCACTACGATTTTTTGTTTTTCTTTTCTTTTTTCTTTCTTGTTTTTGAGCAATTCGAATTGAGTCGATTTCGAGTTCTGTTTTGGGGGGTTAGCTGCCAAAAAATATATATGTATGTATGTTTGTATGTATAAATACTAGGAACAACCAAAGCAATGCGCATTAAAAATAAATTCGTCGACAATACAATACAGTACAAATACAAGTACAGTACAGAAATGAGTATTCTTTGGGTATTTTCAAATTAGAAATTATATATGTCTAAAGTATATGCAAATAAACATACTCTATAATGGTATCTATGCTGTGTGCTTTGTGCTTTATGCTTACTGCTTTTTGCATTGTGCATTGTCCCGCTCTCCCCTACAAACTACACAATGCCACGCAAATCATTCAAAACATTGGGAGAGGGAGGGGGCGGGGGAGTAAACTTAGTTCCAAATATGTTCTAAAAATCAACAACCAAAAGTTATGCTCGCTCGTATCTAGTATTATTATCTGATGGATGATCTGATTCCGCTTGAAAAGTATCTAAAAAAAAAACATTGCTCTTTTTGTCTGGTTGGTTTCTGATATACAAATACAATGCCTTTATCATAACTATATATCTTGTTGCTATATATATATCTGTATATATATATATAATGTATGTGTATGTATATATATAAATTCTGCTTTGCCGCACAAAGTTTCAGCTTTTGTTCTGGTAAAAATCTACGCATGAAGCACATGTTTTTTCTATCTTTCTTTCTTTCTTTCTTTCACTTTTTGCAAAACTATTTTGCAATATGAGTTTTTCTTTTAATTTTATGTAACTTTCCTTTTCTGTTGCTTTTTTTTTTTGTTTTGTTTACTTATACAAACTCCGTAGAACTGTGTTTAGCGCTTTTTTGTTTTGTTTTTGTTTTGTTTTGTGGCTTTTACTGGACGACATTGATTTGTTTATGTTCTTTTCTTTTCTTGTTTTTTTTTTGTTTTTGTTTTTTGTTGCATTTAGCTTTGATTTTCAACTCTCCAAGATCTTTTTGAGCGGCGGCTGTTGTGTGTTGAGTATCTTGTAGCTTGTATCTATCGGTTTGGTTTTTGGTTGTAACTTCTACTTACTGCACGGAGTAGAGGAGGAAGGAGTATTTACTTCTAAGTTACTTGCTTATCTGCATTCTTGCTTATTCGCATTCCTGCATCTTTGTTCATATATTGAGCATTTTCATCGAGAGTAGTTCAAGTGCATTATTTGGCTGACTGGCGTTCTTCTTAATGGTTCCTAATATGGCGTGAATCGATTGAAGCCGCCGCGGTACATGGTTGCCTATAAGAAGAGGAGGAGGATAAGAGAAGAAAGCAGAAGATTTCGGATTAGTATATCACAATAAAAGATCTCTATTGCATTGCATGTCGGCAGCGTCCTATGCACTGTGCATAGGAAAAGGTCACAGAGCAGCGCAGTCGGCGCACACATAGTGTAAAAACTTCGTGTAGCGTCGGCCCTAAGCACACGCGGCTTCGTGTTGCTTCGCGTATCTTGTCTGCGCACACAAACATGTGTGCGCACTGAAAACATGTGAGTATCTGTGTGCCGACCTGCGCCCTGGTATAAAGTGTAAGTGAAAGTGTGGTCGAAAGAATCGTGTTCTGCTTACCCCATAGCCGGGCACGGGTCCAATGCCATGTCCTAGATAAGGATCTGCATACTCGCGCGCATATCTAGAAATATGTTTTGGTTGTGGATGTTTCATCTTATTAGTAAATTCGTATGTGATTCTGTCGTGGGATGGTTGTTAATTTTGTTTGTGATGGTTTTTCGATGAAATGACGGTTAATTTTAATCTTTTTCTTCCTCTTAAACTGGATGTTCTTTAGTGGTTTGGTTTATTCAAAGTTGTTTAGTTCGGAAATGGTTATGCAAAGGAGCTCAAAGGTTAGTCTTAGGGCTTCCTTGTTGGGCTTTAGACTGCTGCTACACTTTAAGCAATTACAAACACAGTTGTTAATCAATATTGTACGAAAGAGAAGGCAGAAAACAAAATGGTTTAATGGTTATTAAAATGTGAAATGACGAAATCAAATAAATCGATGAAATAAACTTAAAAATTCAATAACTAAATAAAACATAATACAAATGCATGTTAATGAATATGAAATAATAAAGTAATATAAATTAATATATTAAATGATAATGATACATGAAAACATATAGAATACTTAGTTATACATATATAGAAATCTTTTCAGATGATCAGCAGTCTATAGAGTACCAACAAATACCTCCCAAGTTTATTGATTAGTTGTGTGTTTGTTGATTATTTCGGGGTTGGTTACTGGGTTGGACGGGATGGGAAGGGAGAACTTACCCCGCTACGGTGGCATATCCGGCTAGAGCCGGCTGGGCGGCTGCTGCGGCAGCGGCCCCGTAGGCCGCTCGGGCAGCAACCGCCGTGTAGGTGGTGGCCGCAGTGGCGTACGCCTGCTGCTGGGCCTGAGACAGGGGTGTCTTTAACAGCGGAGCAGCGGCCTGGAATAATGTCAAGCAGATCGGGCGTTAGACAACCAACGGTAAAGGGCGGAGGGCGAAAGGAACAGAGACGCAGTTACAAATTTTTGGGTTTTGGGGGACGACAACGGCAAACGGCAAGACTAGCGGAGGAGAGAGACAGTGAGCAAATATTGTGGAAAAATTAGGAGCCTAAACCGGAAAGGAAAATGCCAAAAAAAAAAAAACAAGTATAGGTAGTACGAGTACGAGTATATTGTTTGTACGAGTATATAGATTGTAATATTAACCAAAACCAAAACGAGTGCAAGCAAAATGGAGTCGGTGTGGCGGTGTGGCATGGTGTGGCAGTGTGATGTGGTGGGTGGATGGGTGGGTGGTTTTTGTGCTTGCCAAAGGATATACAACATATTGAAGTAATATCTATGTACACATTGATATAGCGGTAGCACATAGTACATAGTGTGTGTGGTGGGGTGGTAGAACCATTGAAAGAACCGAGAACTACCGAGAGAACCCAAGATGCCAGACTACGAAAACCCAAAAAACGGGACACGAACCAGTAAAGAACTTAGCATACATAAGATTATACAACTAGGGTTAACTTAAGACTTATATAATATATATATATATATTGATATATACAAATACGAATACAAATACAGATACAGATACATATGTACGCACTACTGCAGCACATATGTATGCAGTATGGTGCAGCATGGGGGCATAGAACATACACAGAAAAAGAGGCGCATTAACCAAAACGGGAGCAACAAACGAACGAAAACAAAAATCGGGCTGGGCTGGGGTGGGGGGTGGGATTGTAGAGGGGGTAGGGGGGATATGCTTTAAAGATGTGCAATTATCTAAAACTAGATATGATTATTTTTACCAAAACATTCTGTGGTACCGGAATGCGGTTGATCGTATGTGGGTTACTGTTTAGCGTAGTCACAGTGCGGCGCTGTAATTTATGGGTATTTCGGTTTCAATAATTGATTTGTTTTCGATTTGTGTTTGAGTGTGTGTGTGTGTGTGTTGGGTATTCGATATTTGTCGTGAAAGAATAACCAAACAAAACCAAACTCGTAGTAGTTACAAAAATGTAGTTACAGCATCGAAGACAAGAATAGAATGAAATAAGTTATTATTCGCATGTATATATTTCGGCAAAGGCAAACAAAACATAATCGAGAATAGAGATCAAGAGATAAAGAGAGAGATAAAGAGAGCAGCGTAGAGCATAGAACGTATAGAGCGTAAGAGCGTAAATGCTTGTAAAAGCGATCTTGTGTTCAGGTCAGTCACAGACAAGGTATACTAACAAAGGTAGCCGCATAGAGAGCAGCAAAGAAGGTATTCTTAAGTGTCAAAATGACAGAAGAGAGAGAGTGAGAGAGACACTCTCACAAATGCGTTGTACGAAAGAGTCTCAAAGGAGGAATGTTCACAACAGACTGAATCGAAAGAAGCAAAACAAGAGAGCGAGCGAGCCGATACGACTACCTTTATTAGTATACCTTGGTCACAGACGCCTGCGAGAATGTAGGAAAAGGAAAAAGGAAAAGTTGGAAATGGTAATGGAAAACCGAAAACAAAAGAATGGATGCAATTATACGAGTACGAGTACGAGTATTTAGTAGATCTTATACACAAGTGTTTCAATGTTCAATCGATTCAAGGATTATTGTTAGGTAAGCCTCCTCGCTGGGGAGTGAGTAGATTATTTTACGACCAGTTCTCAACGAAAACATACGAATACGAATACGAGTACGAGTATAACACAGCCAGAAACCAAATCAAATCAAATCAAAATCAAAACGCGTCGTTTCATAAATCAGGAAAATTGGAAAATGCAAAGGAAACATAAAGGTTGTAAGTAAAAGCGCAGTAAAAACAATACGATACAACAGTATGTATAAATGTATAAACTTTTGTTCCAAAAACCAAGTCAAATGTTTCAAAACTCAATCGGTGTTTGTTTTTTTTTTTTTTTTGTTTTTTCACAAGCTAAGTACCATCAAAAATATTAAAAATAATACAGATTGTTCTTTCATTTTTTGTTGTTGTTGTTTTTTTTCTCTTTTTTTTGATTGTGGTTAGCATATTAGTTTGAAAAAGTTTTATTACATTTAATATGGCGGCTGGCTGAGCGGCTGGAACTTCAGTGACCGGTTTGGCTGCCTGCAAAATTTATATATAGATATTTTTTTGGTTCATATTTCGCATGTATGGGGTAAAGTATATTCAGTATTCAGTTTTTAGTTCTCGCCTAGACTAGAGACTATAATCATAGCTTAAAACATATCCTAAGGTTGCTATTGTTTGGTTTTTGCTTATCAGCTAACTATCGATTATCTGCTATCGGTTATCGTTTGGCAGTGGATTCGAGACTCACCTGGAAGCGTAGATTCTGATCAGCGGATGCAGCGGCTGCTAGGAAGGGATCATAGTATACACTGCGATTCGGGGGATAAGAGAAGTGGAGAAAAGTGATAGATTAATACACAAGTTTAGGCAGCGACTAGACTAGAAGTTCATGGGGTCGGTGGGTCGGGGTGGGTGGTGGTTGGGTGGAGAGAGAGAGGGCTCGTTCGTGTCTCTCGTTTGTTCTTTTTTTTTCTTTTTTTTTGGAGGCACTTGAAGCAAAATTCAAAAATTTTCTTTATTCAACATTTTTGGGTTTTCAATTGTTTGTTTTCATGTTTTTTGTTTTTTTTAACGCACTTGTGTGGTTTAGGACGCTATGAGAAAACAGATTGGGATCAAGTTTTCAAATTTTCAAATTCAATGAAAACTTTATCCGCATTCTGTGTTTGGCTTTTGTTTTGATTAATTGTTGTTTTTGTTCTTTGTTTGATGGTTTTGTTGTTGTTTTTGTTGTTGTTTTTTGGTACCGGATGCTGTGGGTAAATGGCTGAAACTTAAAGCGTAACTCAACAGAAACTCAAAACAAAAGAAGTAAGTCAATCCCCCTAAAGCCTAAACTGACTGACTAACCTAACACCTAAACCTGATCCGATCCGATCTGATCCGATCTGATATCTATCTGCTGCGAGTCTGCCCCGCGCTTGATGGCACTTGAACTGATTGGAGGAAATGTATTTGCATTTTGATAGATTCAAGAGAACGAAAGGAAAATCATAAGGCACAGATGTATGTATGTATGTATAGAGTGGTTTATATATATAGAAGAGAGAGAGAAAGAGATAGAGAGAGTACTAGCAAAAGATAACCAACCAACCAACCACATACATAGGTCATTCCATTTCCCAAAAAACTACATACTTAAATGGTTCTTGCTTGCTTTTTGCTTGCTTTTAATGCTTGCTTTTTGCTTTTTATAAGACAGAACAGACACGTCATGCATGCACCTATTATGTATCTAATTAGTTTTGCTAGATCGCATATGTTTTCGTGTTTAGATCTCTCTGTATATGTGTGTTTGTGTGTGTGTTCGGGCATTCATTCATACGCTATTCATGTGTGTGTGGTCTATGTGGGGTGTGTGTGTGTGTGTTTGTTTGTCTGTGTCAAAGCGCAGCCACAAAAGAATAGGTAAATGTTCTAGGTATATAGGTACATGGTTATATGTATGTATATGTGTGTTTGTGTGGGGGAGTGGGGAGGCACATGCACGCAAGGCTCTGGCAGAGCGCCACACTTTCAAGTCAAATTCATATTCAAATTCAAATGGAAATTCATCATACGCCTAGTGGTACGGTACACAATATACACAATCAAGTAGGTCCCTTAACCATTAATTAATTAATCAAATAAATCAAAAAAACGATGCCAAAAACACACTGCCGTCAGTCAAAATATATGAGTATGTGGATATATAGAGGCATTATGTATTATTATATATATGTAGTACGAGTACGAGTATAGATTTGCTTTTTATAGTACTATTATGTAAATGGTTTCTTCTTTTTGTTTTTGGGTTGCGTGCGTTAATTGGTTTGGATTTTGGTTTGCTGTTTTTGCAATTTCTTTGTATTCTGTTTGGGTTTTCGATAGTAAGTTCTAGTAATAGTAATTTTTATGCTGAGATTTCAAACTTCTAGTTGTAGTAGATTTCGTTATACTTTTATGCGAGCTTAAAACTTTACACACACACAAGATAGCTAAAAAAACAAAACATTTCAACATAAATCAAAACACTTGTCACCAAACAAGATATATTATTAACATTAGAGAGAGAGAGCAAGAGCAAGAGAGAGAGAGACAGAGAGCGAGAGAGTGTAACTCGGACACAAAAACAATCTCTTTAAGCTATAAACAATTGGAAGCTCGAGTGTAAATTAGAACAACAAATGGATAATGGATAATGGATGGATGGTACTTCCAGAGGGTTAAACGAACACAAAAAAGTAAAGGGATAAACCATAACAGTATTATGTAATATTTATAGTTTGTATAAAGTTAGAGATCGATCGATCGAGTGCGCTAAGGACTACATTCAAAGATCCAAAGAAGTTTAGAAAAAGATTTGGTATCCAAATGAAATCAAAGGAAACCAAAGAAAATACAAAAAAATATACAGCTACAGCACAAAAGTTACAACTACTTTTTGGTCGGGTGGCGGGTGGGTGTGTGCACCGTCGGAGGACTGGACTGGACTCTACTTACGGCGCAAATCCATGCAAAGCGGCAGCATTGTTGGCCGCATTGGCCGACGCTGCCATGGAAGCAGCAGCCGCAGCAGCAGCGGCCGGCGTCTGTTGAGCAGTGGCCGCCGACAGGCGGGCGGCGTACGCGGCCGCGGCAGCAGCGCTCGCATTGGTGGCGACTCCCCCCTGGTTCTGGGCGGCCGCAGCAGCGGCCAGCGACTGTTGCAGGGCCGAGTGCTGCTGGGCGACGGCAGCGGCATTGGCCCCGGCGGCCGTCGGCACGGCCACCGCCTGGAGGGTCGGCTGGAGTCCGGCGAGCGCGTGGGCGTGGGCATGGGCATGGGCATGCGGATGCGAGGCGGCTACGGCGGCGGCGTGCTGTTGCTGCTGCTGTTGTTGCTGCTGCTGCTGCTGTTGCTGCTGGTGCTGGTGCGCCGCCGCCTGCTGCTGCTGCTGGTGGTGGGCCTGCTGCTGTTGTTGCTGCTGCTGTTGCTGGTGCTGGTGGACCTGCTGCTGCTGTTGGGCGGCTGCTGCGGCCACGGCGGCGGCGGCCACCTGGCGCTGCTGCTGGTGCTGTTGGGCGGCGGCGGCGGAGGCCGCCAGCAGCGCTTGGTGGTGGTGCGGATGATGGGGATGATGGTAGGGTGTGGCACCGACCACGCCCACATGTCCACGCTGAATGGCCACTCCACGCATGGCAGCTGCTACGGCGGCTGTGAGGCGTAACGGGGATGGGGGGTTTGGTTTTTCGTTTTTTGCGATAGTTTTTTGGTTTTGGTTTTTTTTGCAACGATTTCACACAACATTTTTGACCAGTGTAGACGTGTTTAAGTGTGTGTGTGTGTGTGTGTGTTGGGTGTATTTGTGTGTGTTCGTGTGCAAAAAGTAGAAAAAAGGAAAAGAAAAGAACATAAAACTCATGCGGTTAGTTTTCTCTTATTTTTTTTTGTTTTCTCTTTATATATATAAGTAAATATGTATATATATATAGGTATATAAGTAGAATGTATATATGTCGTATATATTTTGCAAGTTCTAGGCAGTAAGTAACGGTTTTATTCATAAATAGTATGTATATATATATTTATAGCGCTGAGATGATGATATGTTGGTATATACATAGAACAATACATAAGACGAATACATACGTGTGTGTGTGTGTGTGTGTGTGTGTGGTAGTTCTCATACATACATATGTAAATATGTAAATGGGTTTTATTCGAAAAAGTACTTAAGATTAGAACACACTCAATTACCAAGATAAAATGCTACGCAGGTTGCATCCTCAGATTTAATCAGATATATAATTAATATATATATACATATATGTATATATGTATACAGTCTATGCATATGTGGTATATATGTAAATGTGTATATGGAGAGAGATCAATTATCAATCATCAATCATCAACAGTAATAGTAACAGTAACAGTGGCAGTACAGTACGAAAAAACATTGGACCGATCTTTAGTACATACAGCAGTACATAGTAGTAGTAGTAGTAGTGGCATGTCACGTATACATATGTGGCAAGACCTTCTTTTTGTTATGTGGCAACAACTGCTGGCAGTGTGGGGCGGGGACGGGGACGGGGGCGGTGGAAGCATATCGAAAATGTACAATTTTTAAGTTTAACCCTTGCACCTTTCAAAACTAGCAGAAAAAAAACATTTACTAAATACTAGAACAAATGATGTAGATGTAGATATGTATGTAGATATATGACAGGTAGATATAAGATATGCAGATGATGTAGATGTAGATATGTATGTAGATATATGACATGTAGATATATGACAGGTAGATATAAGATATGCAGATGATGTAGATGTAGATATGACATGTAATTATAGCAGTTTACAGCACAGAAAGAAAGAGAGCGAAAGAGAGGGAAAAAAGAAAGAAAGAAAAGAAATCAAAAGACTAAGAGAATGGCTTTCGTGGCAGGGAGAACTCTTTGTGGCAAGTTCTTCGGACCGATAGCAAAACTCATTCAATTTGAAGTCTGGCCACAAAAGCCACAATTTTTAATATCATACACATTAAATAATTCCACGCGGTTTTCTCACTCAATTTGTAATAATTGCATCTATGCATGCGATAATTAACAACCCCCTCCTGCACCCTGCCTAAACGGGGCAGAAGCGCTTAGGGGGCGGAGGGGCGGGGCAGCCCAAATCATAATTGAGATTTTTAGGAAATGCTGAATTATATTTGATTTGATTTTTTGTTGCTGTTGTGGCATGAGGGTGGTGCAACATTTTGCCGCAAATTGAAAACCTGTTTGGACAGGGTGCAATTAAAAATTCGATTTGCCATATTTGAATGGAAATTATTGGCCAAAACTAGCGAAAATGTTTCTAAAATATTGCCAGGCCAACATTCATTTCATTCTCTCTATGTTGCATGTTAATTTTCTGTGGGCGAAACGAAATAATTAAAGATATATCAACTGTTGTGGGGGGAGGTAAGGGATGGGGGATGGGGGATGAGGGTGGGGGTGTGTTTTAGTAACATGCAGAGAAATTTGAAATTTCAAAAGAGGGGATTTCATTTGGCAAATTGATTCAAATTCAAATTCGAATCCAAATTCGTTTTTCTTTGCATTTGCTCGGCTAAAGCGAAGATTAAACACACAAAAACAAATCGAAAATGGCAAATGGAAAATCGTGCAAACTGCAATCGGCAAATAAAAAAAAAAACTAGTTAAAAGATAGAAAGAGAGTACAAAGACAGAGAGAGTGTAGAGTAGAAAGTAGAAAGAGAGAGTAGTTTGTATGGATGCTCTAAGAGAATAAAAGGCCTTACGGAAAATGCTTGCTGCGTCGCTACCGATTTACGATATGCCATTTACGGAGGATATATGTATGGTACATTATAGTAGATATATACTGTAGGTAGACTATGGTTAAAGCTAAAACCTCTTCCACATACTTAACGGCTAAGAGTTACGTTTACGCATACGAATACAGCAGTAGTGGCTTTCGGGGGGATGAAGTTGGGGGTGGGTTATCGCCTGGTTATCGATTACTCGATGTATCTGCGAGCTAGTGTGAGTGTGTGAGTGTTTACTAAGTGGTGTTTGTGTGTGTGTGTGCCTAGACGTTCTGGAACAATGCAATCTCAAGGGCGCCAAAAAGGTATGCAAATATTTATATATTTTAGATATATGTATGTACTAGTTTCAGATAGTTCAAGTTCAAGTTCAAATAGTAGTCAAACCCAAATGCGTAAACCAAATTAACAAGACAACAAACATTTATATGCGGGTACATAGCATCGTATCGTATTACCATACAGAGAGTGAGAGAGAGAGAGAGAGATTCTCATAGCTAAAAGAGTTTTTTGTGGTTTTGCTGGTGATTACAATCTCGATTCAATCATTCAATCACGGCTTTAGGTTTTTGAATTCTGCTTTTAGAGGCCTCCTCCTCCTGCTCCTCCTCCTCCTCTTCACGCTTCACACGCCTCCACCAAAGACCCATAACTTTTGTCAGATTCTCAGATTCAGTTTCGGATTCAGATTCAGTTTCAGATTCGATCATATACTTGTGCTCGTAGTACCTCCGCCGAGGCGCTGTCGCTGCTGTCGCCGCTGCGTTGGACATGGCGCTGTGCGGTGGGCGTGTCGTCAGCATGATGGGCGTGCCACCAGCAGCGGCAGCTGCCGCCGCAGCCGCAGCAGCAGCAGCAGCGGCCGCTGCCGAGGCCTGGGTGGCCACGGGACCGTGACCAGGACCGGGACCCTGGGTCGGTGGCGTCGCTTGGGCCACGGGCATCGGCATCGGCATCGAGACGGGCATGGGCATGGGCTGCAGCGTGGGCGCTCCGGCGCCGACGGGTGGACCCAGGAAGGGCCAGGCGGCGGCCACCGGCAGACGATATCCTGGTTTTACATTTATGTTTGGATCAATTTCAATCGTCATTTCACCATTGCAAATGTTATGGCATGAATGTTTAGGTGTGTGTGTGTGTGTGTTTTAAGATATATATATGTATATACATAGTCAAGTTGTGGATGCAGTGGGTGGCGAGGCGATTTGCATTTGCTTTTTTTTGGCTTAGTTCTCTAGTGCTCTAGTTTGGATTGGATCTTTGGCTCGCGACGAGGACGACAGTCACCGGAGGCAACCAGAGGCAACCAGAGGTGGTGGGTGTAACCATCATGTAATCATCATGATCATCGTTTACAGTTACGAGTTATGCGAGTTACGAGTTACGAGTACGAGTACGAGATTATAAATACGAGTAGTTACGTGGCTAAGGAGCATTTTCAGACATGTTCAGACCAAAAGTAATACCAATAATGAACTCAGGACAATAAAGAATACCGAATCAAGATAAACATACAACAGAACAGAGAGAGAGAGAGAGAGAGAGAGAGAGAGAGCGAGTGTGTGTGTGTGTGTGTATAGGCAAAAGTAGTTGGTAGCTTTCGGTATATATGTATGTAAAACGTAAGATAAGATAAGGTATATAAGGTAGTAGCAGTAGTAGTAGTAGTGGGTGGTAGGTAGTATGCATAAGACAACACAGCCGCAAATACATCATTGGAATGATCGCATCAATCAGTCATCAATCAGTTATCAATCATTATTATCAAGACTAGAGAGAGAAAATGGCCGAGGCGACTGATTCTCATTGTCGAGCGGGTTGGTTCGGTTCGAGGCGTGGCTGTGGGGGGCGGGGGGTGCAGACGAAAAACCATAATCAAATCAACGCATAAGGAAGGGAAATCAAAGTAAATATATTACCAAAAAAAAAGAGCTGTAATCACTTATGTACGTTGCAGCATTATATTTAGAGTTAGGGTATATATAGGGTGTATGCATTCGTTTTTAGGTTTATAGTTTATAGAATTAACAACGCAATTTGTCATCTCCGTCGGGACCTACCGCAGAGCAAACGAAAAACTCATTGTACCATATAGTACTCTATGTATATATAGGATATCAAACAGAAACAGAAACATAAACAGAATGCTCTCAAATGCCGCTCAAATGGAACATACATACACAAGAGTATATACGTGTGGTACAGGTACGGGTACAGGTTATATATATAGGTATATGCAAATCAGACTCATACTCATGTGTGGGTAAAAACGTAAAACGAATGTCATTTCTGGGGGGTGGGGGGTGAACCTCGATCCTCTTCTTCCTACCCTAAACATACACTTATATTTATATGTATATGTATTTGCCACGAGTACATATGTATTATTCCTGCCTAAAAACATTTGTGTTCTTCTTCGTTTTGGTTGGGGGTGTGGGGGGGTGGTATGGGGGGCGGCTTACAGGCTAGAAAATGTCTCTTAAATATAAATTCATATTGTTTGTATGTTTGGTAAAAAACTGATGAATTATTATGGTACATAATAGTAGTTTAATCTCGTATGGATAACTTATTGTTCTCAGTGTAGCTGTGTGTGTGTGTGTGAATGTACAACAAAACGTACGGTAGGCAGGCAGGCAATAAATACGTATACGTAATAGTAGTAGTAGTAGTAGTAGTAGTAGTAATTGTAATAGTAATTGTAATCGTAATTGTAGTAGTTATAAAACATCGAGTGATTGGCTTGGCAATACGTTGACAAATCTCTTACCTTCTGGCCATTGGACGCAGACTGCAAAGGTTCATCCAGCAAATGTTTATGTTTATTTAGTTGGCATGGAAAAGAGAAAATAATTTCATTAGTTTTTCCCACATTTAAATGGAGATTTCATTGCATTCATTTTATGTTTTCTTTTGTTTCTGTTTTAAATATTATTTCGATATACAATATACATAGATATAGATATACATATGTGTGTGGGTGGGCACACAGGATAGTTGGATACATTTTCTTATGGCACACACAAAATATAAAACAGGCAGCTTCTAGTTATGATTAGACGACAGTAGACATACTTGTATATAGACATACATAGATATATATATATAGACAGTAGACGGTAGACAGTTACTTGTACATTTTTTGAGTTCTAATTGATTTCTGTTTGGGCGGGGCCGGGGGCGGGGGCATGCAGCATCTCTCAAAAGGGGGGCTTAGGGCATTCAAAGACATTCAGCAAACGGAGCAAACGTGGCAGAGACGGGGCAAGCGGGGAGGTGCTTTTCCTTCTTGTGGCAGGACTCAGGGCTATGCAAACTCACAGGACTCACTGGAGTCTCTGTCTCTGTCTGGTTGCTGTGAAAATGGCAAAATAAATACCCAAAAATGCAGCAAAAGCAAAAGCAAAAGACATGTCAGACAGTGTCAGACAGGGGGGGATGCAGGGGGAGGGGGTTGGGCGACATAAAGGCGCATTAAGTTGAACATGTCAAAGGATCAACGTAAAAAATAACACATACACATGCACACACACATGTACATGCGCCGCACACCAAGAAAGTTACAAAGACAAGAAATAGTCAGCAGTGCGGGGGGTGGCATAGTTGGCAGGGGGTGGAGTGTGGGGTGGGGGGTGGCAAATCAGCATAGACACAGGGCAAAAGTTTCTTGCGCAGCGTAGAGCAGCTCACATTTGCATAAGACATAACACATAACATCGAGCAAAATAAAACGTTTCTGCGGCATGCCCCCAGGGGTGCTCCTGATTCAGCTTCTGCCTCTGCCTCGGCTTCTGCCTCTGGCAACTTCCAGCAAAACATTTCGCTTTCTTTTTTTTTGCAGTAAATGTGGTGAGTGCGTGTGAGTGTGTGTGTGTGTGTGTGAGTGTGCAACATGTTTTGCAACTTTGTGGTTTATTTGTAATTATCCCCGACTACCGCTTGCTTGCTGGCTTGACTGACTGACTGACTGTCAGATGGATCCTGGATGCTCCTGCTCCAGCCCGACTGCCAGTTTGATCCCACTCCTGCCTGCCTGCCTGCCTGCCCGACTGACTGCCACCTAACGAGCAGGACAACGACGTGAGTCCTTCCTCCTGCTCCTGCTTCTGCCCTGGGTCTCTGCTTCTGCCTCTGCTTCTGGGTAATAATGTTGCAAGCGATTTGCCATGCAAAAGAAGCCGAAAGAAGTTCGAAACGTGATAAAGTGACTGCCAGAGGCGAGGCGAGCCGAGGCCAGGCCTGGGAAAATGGAGCTCCGTTTCTCTCTAATATCCTGCCAGGTCAGGGCCTTTGCCGAGCTTTCCTCTAAATAGAATACTTCCAACCTCCCCCCATCCCAGCCCAGCCCAGAACTCCTGCGAGACCTCCAGCATTTAGTGCAACGCAAATGAAGCGCATTAGGTGCACGTGCACGAGAACAGGACGTGGACGAGGACGAGGAAGAAAGAAGCTCTTGTCCGGAGGATGGGGCGGCATTGAAAAGGGCAACAGCCAGTCAGTGGATGTGGCTGTAGCTGTGGCTGTGGCTATTGCTGCCTCTGTCTCCGAACCTCAATCATATTGGCTTTTTTGCGTCCAAGTCAAAGTTTTGTTGGCAATACAAAAGCATTTTGCATCAGCAGAAGGATAACCGACCCGACCAGACCAGAGACCAGACCAGACCACTGGGGAGTCCCATCTGCCGCTGCCGCTGCCGATGCTGCCACTGCTCCTGGCAACGCTTTGAGCCGCTTTACCAGAAGGGAGATCCATCCCTTTCCCCATGCCTTTGCCTGGATCTGGTTCTGGTTCTGGGTTCTGGGTTTGGTTTGTAAGCGGCTTATCGTATTGAGCGAACCCGAACGAAAGTATAGATTGTGCTCTGTGAATACTTTTTAATGGCAAACAGACTGGAGACGATTTAATCAGCAGTATTATTTATTATACATTGCATGGAAAAAGTTTTCTCGGTTTCATCTACTACTTCCCCAACCCCCTACCCGCCCCCTCCTGTCTCTTATCTTTGCTCTCTCTCTCTTTTTATAGTTATTTGTAAAGAAATGCGAGAGGAGACGAGACGAGGCGAGGCAGCCACAAGTTGCACAGAAATTCAATGCTAAACTGCCAAATGGCACATGGTACATGGTACATGGAAATATTTCTAAGAACTTCTAGCTGAATTAACTTTAAGGAGCAAATTGGTAATACATTTTGTCAAGGAAGAAATCAGACGACAGCGAAATAGCCAAACAATCAAAGGGATTTACTCAAGTAGAAGGCAAATGCAATGAAAAGAGATTATTTTGTACATAATTTTAAGAAATATTCTAAATCTAGCAACAGTTGAGAGTGGAAAGAGGAGAGTGGAGCGTGTAGGGTGGAATACATAGAAGAATCAAATGGAAGAGTAACGGCAGCATTTCATTTGAATGGCAATTTGCCAGTCTCTTGTAAACGTTGAACCCCAACGAAAGAGAGCATCAGCAGCATCTGTTTTCCAACCCATTTTCTCCACTTAATTTGCACAGGACACAGTAGAAGATGGTAGACAGGACACAGTAGAAGTTGGTAGACAGGACACAGAGTACGGTATACGGTTTACGGATTACGGATTACGGATTTGTTTTGAACATGCTGGGGGTAGGGGGGGACTGGACATGTACATACATGGGGGGTTGTTTCTTTTCAAAGCTCAAGCATCATTTATGTTTATTGTGGGGATTATATATCATTTTTTGTGTGGCGGAGACAGGGAATAGAATTTAAATTTTGATTTCATTCAGCCAATCGATTGGGGGGTGGGGGGGTTGGGGGCGACAGTTAACGTGCAACATGCCATAGTTCTC
Organism: Drosophila affinis; assembly: GCA_037356375.1. Taxonomy (NCBI): domain Eukaryota; kingdom Metazoa; phylum Arthropoda; class Insecta; order Diptera; family Drosophilidae; genus Drosophila; species Drosophila affinis. The sequence goes on along the minus strand of CM074802.1, from coordinate 63,567,696 downwards.
GAGTGGATGTGGTGGCAGGGATACACATATACATTTGTAGATATACAGTTTTAGGGGCAGGCAATCTTATTTTAGTTTTTGGTTTGCAAAAAACAAAAACAACAAAAAAAAACAAAAGATATCGAAGATATTTTCTTCATTTTGGTTTTTGTTTTTGAGGGGGGTTGAGGGGGTGGTGGTATGGGTGGGGGGTGGGGATTTGGCTCACCTAGAGCTGGGGCCGGTATGGCACCATCTTTGGTCAGTACAACTGTGTGTGGGGTGTTTTCAGAGCGAGAGAACGAGAGAGAGAGAGAGAGAGAAAGAACGAAAATGATAAAATATAAGTAATTCTTGTCAATCATCAATCATCAATGGTCATCAATCATCATTATCATCAATCGTCAATCATCAATCATCATCATCATTATCATTATCAAAGCAGACGCATTAAACATAACTTAAATCGAAACCACAAATTACACATTAAATTAATTAATTGTTGAATTAATATTAGAATTATTTCTATTGTGTATACGTATGTGTGTGTGTGTGTGTGTGTGTTTGGGTGGTGTTTAGGGTATTAGGCAGCCGCAACCCCGCAAGAAAACAAAAAGCAGTCAAAATCTATTAAGGTTTTCCAATGCGCGGCGCACACAGGTCAAAGGTTAGTGGTTCGAGCTCCGCGTTAACAAGTTTTTTATTGCCCCCACTGCCACCCACTGCATACTCGATTAACAAACAAACAAATGGGTGAGCATGTGCCCCCCAAAAACCCAAAAAAGAAACAGAAAGGTGGGCGCAGGGGGGGCAGCGGTGGGGCAACGTAACATTTTCATTAGGAACACACACACACACAGAGGAACATTCTCGCCAGGGCAAGGCAAGGCGAGGCAACTCAATTTCTCAGTTGCAGTTGCAGTTGCAGTTAGTTTTAGTTTCAGTTTTTGGCCACCAAAGAAGTTGATGTGAAAAGTTCCAAGGCAAACAAACAACAACAAAGTATATGGAAAAACAAAACAAAACACAGAAGAAACAAGAATGTACAAAAAAGAGTGTACAACAAAAACACAACTAAAACTAAAACTAAAACTAAGGGAATGCTGAGAAAGCAACAGTACGGAGTACGGAGTAGCAGCAGCGGCAACAATGGACATTCCAAGTACTGGCTAAACGGGACAGCACAAGAGCAGCAGCAAAATCTTCAGCTGGTTTGCTCCAAGCGACTCCAATTGCTGTCAAACATTGAGCATGTCCATGAGAAAGAAGTAGTCGTCGTATGACGGTTGCTTCTTTAGTCTTATGATCTTGCCAAGGCCAGAGGACTCATCTCAGAGGACTCATCTCAGAGGACCCATCTCAGAGGACTCATCTCAGAGGACTCATCTCAGAGGACTCATCTCAGAAAACTCATCTCAGAAAACTCATCTGGACTCCAAGCGGATTGCTGTCAAACATTGAGCATGTCCATGAGAAAGTAGTAATGGTTTCTCCTTTAGGCTATTGATCTTGCCAAGGCCCAAGGAGTACCTACTAAGGGGTACGTTTAGACAGTACTTATAAAATGCTATGGCTATCTGCTGCAGCTCCTCCTCCTGCTCTTGTTCCTGTTCCTGGTTCCTGTGTTCTGTGGCTGTTGCATTGCATCGTAATTGCATTTCTTTGCCGAACATTTCAACTTGTTTCGTTACGTGGCTTAAACCTAGCTTCCATGTTTCTAACTATCTATCTATGTATGTATGTGTGTATGAGTGTGTGTGTGAGTGTGTAAGTGTGTGTGTGTGCATGTGTTAGGATCACTTACCGTTGGGTACTGCTGTCACTTTTTTGGTTTGTACACGTGCAGTGGCGTTATTCACCTTCACAATTGGTTATTATTTTTGGTATTTTTTTTTTTGGTATTTTTTTTTGGTTTTAACGAGCGATCAGCGAGCGGTGGCGGTGGTGGTTGTTGGTTGTTGTTGTAGTTGTTGGTTTGGTGATGAGTTTTTTATTTTTTATATATATATATATTTTTTAATTTCATATATCATATACACACACAAATAGGTAGAGTATATATATGTATATATATAGAGAGAGAGAGAGAGATAGATCGCATGTATATAGAGAATGTAGAAATAAATTATGTGTTAGTTAACAATTACAACAAAATCTTTGCAATTTTTGTGTGTGTGTGTTTCAAGTGTTGGTGTTGGGTGTTGGGGAATGTGTATAGTGTTGGGAAATGTGTGTAGGTGTTGGGAAATGTGTGTAGGTGTTGGGGAAGGTGTAGGTTTTGGTATGTGTGGGTTGATCTAGGGTTGGGTTGGGGTCATCTTTATTTGCCTTCCATTACAATTTTGCAGATACAGATACTTTTGTTCTTGTATCCTTCCTTCTCCTTTTGGTTTCAGAGATCATCCTTAAGGATACCCAAAGGACAAGCTGGGGATAGGCCCGACTGCAGTCGTATATGTTGACCATTTTTATTATTATTTCAATTGCATTGATGCTCGATTAATATATACTTTTCGAAATTAATTTTTTGTGGCCTTTTAGCGAGCGGACGGCCAGGCGACATCCGTTTCCTGTGTGCGGTGTGTGGCATGTGGCAGACCTTTTGTGGACGCAGAGACTTAATTAGACTCGTGCAACACCCGGAGGCATTTGGCGAGCGGAAAATAGCATAGCACAGCCTTTTGTGCGGCTCAGTTAATTTTGTTTAACCAACCATCGGCCCACGGACAGCCGGACGGACAGTCCGATGCACTTTGTGCATTTTCAGCATATTTTAAATGCCAATTATTTGCGGCTCTCCATTTAACATTTAACATTAATCAGAATAAAGAGTGAAAGAGAGAGAGAGAGAGGGAGGGAGAGAGCGAACAAAAAGCTGGCGAAAATTGTAATTAATTTTTAATGAAAGGCAAATAAGAATCCCCAATCCTGAACACAATTTAAAAATCAATCACGGACGGGGGACGGGGGATCCCCTCTGACCTCTGAAAATGAGGCTGACAATGCGTGAGGCGATCCCCAGCGATTAAATGAACAACAATTATGGAAGTGGAAGATAGCAGCAGAGAAGAGTACATATACATATACAAATACATATATACATTTACTTTAAAGCCGCATCTCTCCTTCCACAAGTTACGTTACGTTACGTTACGATATGCTGTGACATTAGTGTTGTTTTGCTGTTCTTCTAGGAGGATGTGTATATGTGGGGGTGGGATATGTGTTTAGGTGTGTGTTCGTGTGTGTGTGTGTGGATATGGTATATGGTATATGGCATGCACCCACCTCGATTTTGCGTCCCTCAACCACGGTGCCGTGTAGACGTTCGCGTGCTCGTTCTGCTTCGTTGCTGTTAGCGAATGTTACAAAACCGAATCCCTGCCATTCGCAATCAAACATGCAATTAAAGAAACATATAGAGTATATAGATTACGATTTCCAAAAACTAAAAAACTATACAAAAAAAAAAAAAAGAAGTCAAATAGTAACATTTTCTTATAAATAATCCAAACAACAAGGTTATCTGGGGGGGGAGGGGTTTGCTTTTATATAGTTTTTTATAGTTGCTTGGTTGGTTGTAGTCGTTTTCAAAAAGCTATTGCTACAAAAAATACATCAACAAGGCAGGGCAGGGCAGGGCGGGGCGGGGCACTGGGGCGGGGCATTGGGTGAGGCGGAGCGGCCAAGGACATGCTTCGGACAGGGGCCATTGGCACATTTCTCGCTTATATATTCTGAAGGATGGATGGAGGGTCGGGTCTAGTCCCTCTGGGGGCATGGATGAGGGGGGTGGCTGAGACTGCGACTGCGACATGCACGTGCCCTACGCTCTGCAGGCGGCTCTGTCTTCGCTCTGCGCCATGGCTCTTGGCTCATCCCTCAGCTACAGCTTCACAGCCTCCTCCTTCGCTCTCCTCTGTGCTCTGCGCTCTGCGCTCTGCGCTCTTCAATGGAATACATCTCAAGGTGTTGGGAGGCCTTAAATTATGCACCATTCCTGGTGCCATGGTAACTGTGCAATTATTTTTGCCTGGCACCATGATAATGTTCAAACGAAGAAGGACAGGCAGGACAGCCTGGACAAGAGCCAGGACACAGAGAGCTCTGGTGGTGTGGGTGTGGGTGTTGCCAAGGCAACGACAGACAAAAAACATCTCCTGGGAATATCTGGAGTGCATAATTTAAATGAATTGTGCGACAATTAGATGCAAAATGTCCCACACAATTGCCGCCAGGCAGAGAGACAGAGGGAGAGAGAGAGCTGCACAGCTACAAAGGAAGACAGAGAGAGAGAGAGAGAGGGAGAGTTGAACGTGCCACAGGACCTACCTTGCTGCCGCGCTCATTGAATATGATTTCCACATCCAGAATGGTTCCAAATTGCTGTGTGGGGGAGCAAGAAGAAAAGAGAATAAAAATTAATTCCATGTCATCCCCAAGGAGTGGCAGGCGGGCGGCCTCCGCCTCCGCCTCGTCACTCACCCCAAACATGGCACGCAGATCGGGATCCCGGAAACGGAACGGTATGTTGGAGACATGCAGCCGCTTGGGCTGGCTTTTGGCATCCATGGAGGCGGCCACGGCCTGGGCCACCGTCGGCAGGGCCTGTGCGGGGACTAGAGCGCTGGTCAGGCTGGTGACCACGTTCGGCGACTGCACGGAGGCGGTCATGATGCCGCTGGCTGCTGCCGCCGCCGCATTCAGATGGGCAATCACTTGCGAGGTACTCGCCGGCACCACCAGCGCCCCGCCATTGGCCATGCTGGCCATGCTGTCCAGCCCGGCGGTGGGCAGGAGGCCCACGCCCACGCCACTGCTGCTGGTGGCGGCCAGGGCGCCGGCGGCTATCGAGCTGGCCGTCACGGATGTGGCCGCTGCCATCGATGTGGGACTGCTGCAGAGGAGCGGCATTTGCTGCTGTTGTTGCTGTTGCTGCTGCTGTTGCATGGCGGGCGGCGTCTGGAGCAGCGGCTCGCCGCTGGCTATCGGTGAGGTGTTGCCCGACATGCTGCTATCTGTGGCACTGCCATTGAATGTGACGGCTGCTACTGCGGCGACTGGGGCCTGCTGCTGCTGCGATGCTGTGACGCTGGACGGGGAGCTGCAGAGCGGGGAGCCAGGCGGTCCACCGCCACCACCGCCGCCGCCGCCGCCTGTACCACCGCCTCCTGCTCCTGTGCCGCCGGCATTCGAGAGGGCTGAGGAGCTCTGTTGCGAATCTGCAGCCTCATTGGCAATCAATACTGTGGACTGTGGAGGAGAAGAAGAGGAAAAACATGGAAATTAGTTAAAGGATTTCACCAGTCGAAGGCTCTCACTTAAGGCTAGAATATTCGAGTTTTGTTTTAAATTTGAAATTAAAGTTTGCTCTTCAAGAGCTGGCAAAACTTTTGCTGCTGTTGCTGGCATTTTTGGTGGGTGGCTAGTGGCTGGGGGGTGGTTGGGCGCTTTCAGCACTTGCCTGGCAAATCGAATGCGAACGAACACAAGTGCCGTGCCGCCAATAAATAAACAATTGAAATGAAAATACAATTTTCAAGTGGTTTACATCCGAGCGCAAAAGGGATGCCCACACACACACACACACACAAACATCTCTCCCTCTCTGTGTGTGTGTGTGACCCAATAAAAAAGTTACTGCTGGGCAAAGCGGGGGGGATAGGAATACACGACTACAGGAGTGCAGGAAACACACACACACGGGGGCGAGGCGAGTACATATTTTGTGGCACAAACTCGTGTTGACTTATGCAATAAAACTGTCGCGCAAACTGTTGCAATATACCCCCAATCCACCGCACAGTGGCAGCAGTTTCGTCTCGCCTCATGCTGCATGCCGCATGCCGCATGCCCCACACAGCCCCAGGAGAAATGGCAATCCCAATCGACCCTGCGGAAATGTTTGCATTTTGTATTTTTGCATTATTAAAACTGAAAATGCACTGCCGTGACTGGCTATTGTTGTTATTCCAAGCCTCTATAAAGCACACACATGACACACACACATGACACACACACACATGACACACACACGTACAGCACAATGCCATACCATTTTCCCCTATCGAAGCTTTGAATAATATGAAAAATTCCCTATTTACGCAGGAATATAAAAAACAGAAGGCTGCCAGACGTTGGCCTCGACTTAGAGACGAAGCCACAGATACCCTGGAAGATCTAATGGTGATTCCAAAGGCAGAGGGAGCTCCTCTTAGACAGGTTAAGGACCATCCCTTAGCCAGGATAACCACATCCTCTCTTCCCTTTTGGCTGGACTGCAAATCATCATTCTCTCTCAGGCAGAGGGTAGCAAAAGGAAAATAAGCCCCCAGCAAAGCCCCCAACAAATTCGATGACAATGCAATAAAAATGAAAACAGAATGAACAGCAGCAGGAAAAAATGAGAAATGCAAATGGCAGAAACCTGAATGCCACGCCAGGGCATGCCCCATAATGTAGGCAATAGAAATAACGCTTAACTTAATTTGCTGCGCATTGTTGACACATAAATCTAAACAAAAATTCCCGCATCTACACACACATCTACATCTACATCTACACACACATATACACCCTGCATTTTTTTCGGGTTTCGGGTTTTGTTTTTTTCTTCTGGCGGTTTGCATGTTTACCGAACATTTCGGCCCCAAAGTGAAATGGCGTGAAAAACTTTGGCCATATAAATGGCTAACGGCTGAGAGGCCGCAGGCGGCAGTCCAGGGGGCGGGGGGGCCGTGGGGGGGACTGTTATTGTTTCGGGTATCGGGTTACACGTAAATGACATTTAACGCTTTTTAGTTTATCGAAATGCTTTTGTGCGGCACGCGACAAATGCCTGAATGCCTGAATGCCTGGCAAAAAGGTCGCCTGCCTCCCGCCTTTTGATTTGGTTTCTGCATTTCTGCATATATTTCTGGGGGCGGGGCTCCAACTTTCTCAAAGAAATTTGCCCTAAATTGTTTCCTATTTGATATTTACTGCACGAGGGGGTCAGGGGGCGGGGAGGGCTATGTTAGAACTTTGAGTTCTTTCGTTTGGTTTTATGGCTAAACTTTTCTCGATTTTTTGTTTGGTTTACTTTTAACTGATTTAATTGGTTGCAAATTTATGGTTCTTAAGCTTAAAATTGTAGGGAGGATTTTCGGTTTTTAATAATTCATAATTTTAACAATTAAAAGGAAATATTTCATAATGGGAAACGAATAAACACGTACTGTCCTTTTTGGGAAATTTTTTTAGTATAAAATACAATTTTTTAGTATAAAATACTATAAAATACTATATTAAATACTATAAAAATACCTATTAAAATACCTATAAAAATACCTATTAAAATACCTATAAAAATACCTATTAAAATACCTATAAAAATATGTATTTTTCATATTAATAGTTTAATATAAGAGACAACAATTTCGGTTTACAATTTCTACGCTCTGGGTCAAAATATACTCCACTCTTTGGGTATATATTCTCTGGGTATATCCTTCGAATAATCGTTTATATTTCTAAATCCAATTGGTTACACTTATTCGGCTTTTCCTGCTGGCTATTTCCATCTCCGGCCCTGATACCTGGTTTAAGGACAAACAGTCGAGGGAAAAGGTTATCAGCCATCAATATTTCCAGCTCTCAAAGCCTCTCAGGTAGCATTTTGCCATATGGGCTGCCCCCACTGTACTCTCAACATTTAGTGGAAATTATTTAGCAAATAATTATATATTTAACCGAATCTTAAACTCATAAGCCAAGCTTTGAAAACTGTAATTCCATTCGCTGCACTCACAATTAATTATAACAAAACAAAAAAAAACCGCAATGAAATGCCTCAAAAAAAGAAACCCTGGAAACATCTGCTGCCTCTGCAGAAAGTTCTTTGCCCCACCCTCTACCCCTCCCTCTTCCCCCCTCTCTGTCGCTGTCTCTGTCTATCCGCAGATGATGAAAATGCATACAAAATGCTTTTACAAAAGAGTTCAAGTTGAGGCGGAAAAGAAGATTTTCCCCCGGCCAGTCGGCCAGTCTGCTGGTCGCCTAATGAAGATGAGCACAATAAACAAAAAAAAAAACCAGCAAGAAAAACGAGTAAAAGAAAACATGGCTAAAAAAAAACCCCTCCCCCCGCCCCCCAAGAAACTGGCACGTAAATTTCAATTGTGTGCTCTTCTCTGCTCTTCTCTTCTTTTTTTTGTTTATTTTATTATAATTTTTTTTGTGTTGGTGGCCGTTGGTTTTGGGACTCACTATGCTGAGCACATTTTGTGGGGGCTGCGATGATTGCTGGTGGTGGAGATGCTGCTGCTGGTGGTGTAGCTGTTGGTGCTGCTGCTGCTGCAGTTGTAGCTGCTGGTGATGCTGCTGCTGCTGCATGGCATGTCCATTTGTCAGGGATGGCTGCGTGACCACTGAAACTGGGATTTGGCCAGGACTTGGACCCGCACCCTGTCCGGGGACTGTGACTGTTGAGGAGGCACTGCCACTGCTGCTGCTACTGCCGCTGCTGCTGCTGGCTGTTCCATTGTACAGTGTCTGTGTTTGTGTTGACAGATTTGTCTGTGATAAATTTTCAGATAACAACAAGGATTTGCGTTTTAGTTGCGGCGTTCTTCACCCACTACCACTTCGTACTCTGTATGTGTGTGTGTTTGTGTGGATTAAGATAGATACAGGCTATAAAAAAGGAGGAGAGTAAAAAATACACCCACAAAAAGGCAGAAGACAGGCAGGACAGGCTGGGCGACCAACACCAACAATTTGCTTAAATGTCTAGCTTAATTTTTGTCTACATCCCGAAAAACTGCATTTACAAGTTGCTTAATTGCTTGGAACATGCCTAGAACATACGTTTACAGTTACATTTAGCATTTGGCATATTACATATTGTATGTACTAAAGTATATATATAGAGATTATATATTAATTAATGGTTATATTGTTATGTGGAAAAGTATAATGGAATCATTACAAAATGCAAAATGAATATACAACCGGGGACCCGTACAGGGGGGTCGGGCTCGGGGGCGGTGGGCGTGTCTTATACTAATGTTTCAACAATGTTTTTCAACTATTTATAAACGGTTTGTTCCAGTGATGCGGCATATAATGGGGCGTATGAGTAATATTTATAAAAATACAAAAAAAAATACATTCAAGAAGACATTCCTGGGGCAGCTACCCCTCCCCTCCCAACCCCATTCAAGCTAAGTTTTCCCGCTGTAGTTTTCCTTTTGTTTAACCTGCTTTTTATTGTTTAATTGAATCAAAGATGAAATCCCATTTCATATTCCAGAATAAGTAAGCGCATAAATAAATAAAAACACACAGCAGCAGCCTTTGGCATTTTTTTGCCAGATTAATTGGAGTGTTCGATGGGTGGGTGGGCAGGTGGAAACAATGGAAACCCCCCTCGCATTGTTCGGTTATAGAAACACTAAATATATGTATATATTTAATTAAATGCACACTATATTGTGCAGCAACAACAAACAACAAGTGTGGCAAACATGAATGGGTAGGTATTTATTGCAATTAATTAAATATTTGCTTAATTTATTACACCTGCAGCCACCAGTCTCAGGCGCAGGCACAGGCAAAAACCAAATTTACTGAAAGCAATACAATATCTATGTGTGTATGTGTGTGTGTGTGTGTGTGTGTGTGCGTGCGTATGCATTGTTAAAAAATGAAAGCAAACCTAATGCTTGCTCTCTCTCTCTTTCTCTCTCACTCGCTCTCATCTGTTAAATTATTCAAATGCACGAATCAATTTCCATAAACAAATATCCCTCGGGGCATCAACAAAATCAAACAAGCTTTTTGTACGTGTATTTATTGTACGGTTTAGACCGGAAAAAAGTTACCCCTCCCCCCCCCCCCCCCCCCCCCAAACCCCTGCACTATGGTCCGAATGACCACTTTTGTTGGCCAAAACCTATTTTTTAAAAGTTGACAGAACACCTTAGTTTTTACCACTCTGCATTGGAAAAAGAATGACCTTTAAAGTTGCGTACCAGAAATTTCCATAGATGGCGCCCCATTCGATAAATCTGCTCTGCAACCCAACTGTTGTTATCGAAAAACTCGTGCAGTGAAAAAGTGCAAATTTAATTACAATTTTAAATCTTTGATAAATTGGAAAAAAACCATTAACTGATCAAATTTTTGTTATGAATTTTAATCATAAGGTCTTATATTACGTGTTTCGTTATGTTAACCGTTTATAGTAATTGTGATAACTTCGTAATTATAGCTTAAAGTGAGCCGTTCAAAATGACTCAAGTTGTAATGAAAACTCATTTTTGAAAAGGTATACAAAGTGAGTCCCACCTAGTCCCACCTTGAAACCTATTGCGTGTCGTAGATTAGTAAATCCTTTTTGAAATGTATATAGTAAAAAATGCCACATTTTGCCACATTTCTTGAAATTTGACTTAATAGATTATAACCTCAAATGTATCAAATTTGAATTTGAAAGCCAAATAATTTCCAGACGGTAAGCTGAAGCTACAAAGTGTTCAGGTCCGATTTATAGATGCTTTTATGTACTTTTCAGAATTGCACAATTGAATGCAACCAGATGTGAGATACTTGAGTTATGTTAAAAAAACAAGCACTACCTCTGAAAAAATCTAAAAAAATCATTAAAATAAAATTTCAGATTTCAAAAATTAAAGAAAAAAGAAATATTATTCTTTAAAGATTTTAAAAGCTCCAATTCTATAAAAATAACTGTATTTGGTTCACAGCGGCAATAAAAAGTTAACTTTTGTGACTAGTGCCCTTTAAATATGCCTTAATAAAAAAAAGGCGGTGCCACACCCATTTTTTTTTTGCAAATCCACTTCCTATTGATTAGATATATTCAACAAAATAAACGAAATAAGAAAATATCACTCCGTTCGCGAGTTATTAATTTTGGCCAACAAAAGTGGTCATTCGGACCATAGCACTATGGGGAATTTGACCACTTTTTCTGGCCTAAATTAATAACTTCCGAACGAAGCAATATTTTTAAGTTCGGTTTTTTGATATGAGTTAAAAATAGTAAGAGGAAGATATTTTGAAAAAATGGGCGTGGTAGCTCCTTTCTATACCCGCTAATTGAGAGTACCGTCTTTTGAGCGCCTAGATCTCAGAGACCATAAAAGCTAGATGAACCAAATTTTGTATTCAAGCTCCTGTTATATCACACTTTAAAAACAAACAAGTGTAGCTCAAAATTTCGCTCCGCCCTTTTCCGCCCACGCAAAGGACGAAAATCTGTGCCGTGCACAATTTTGAAGATACGAGAAAACCAAAAACGCAGAATCATAGAGGATGACTATTTCTATCAGGATGTTGACTCTGGATCAGATCGGATCAATAATATAGCCACAATGAAGAGAACCATTTCGCGACCCTGTCTGTTTTGCCTATTCATCCAAATGAACGCCTTGATCTCTGAGACTATAAAAGCTAGAGCAACCAAAGTTTCTATCCAAGCTTCTGTGATATCACTTCAATAGAATTGTGTTTCAAAATTTTGCCACGCCCCCCTCCGCCCACATAAAGAAGGAAAATCTGTGGCATGTCCAATTTTAAGGATACGAGAAAATTAGAAACGCAGAATCATAAAAAGACATTATATATATCAGAGCTTTAAATCTGGATCAGATCTGATCATTATCATAGCCACAAAGCAAGAATCTCTAATTTTGGATTTTTAGGTAAAGTCCTAAAAAATCAAATTACAGAGAAAGTGCAAAAAAGTGCACATTAATATTATATGCATTTGAAAGACAATTAAATTCTCTACAATATGTATTAAATCTTAGGGGTGCAAAAGGTGTCACTCTTTTTGTAGGCCCCTTTAAAGACAAATTTTTGTCACAAAATAACGCCAGTCAAACTATTCAAAATTACACGAAATATAAGGATAATTTGTACAGTACAAAAAGAAAATAATATATTAAAAACCCCATAGATTTGTATCCATTGTAAAAACCGCACTAAAATTGGTCAATTAATCACTTTTTTTAACTTTAAACTTTGAGAAAAATTACTCTGTGCAAAAAAAAATGTTGCTTCACAGAAAACAGCTGATTTTGAAAGCTGTTAACTTAACAGTGGTTCGCTCTGTTAAAATTTCGATTACGTAACATTGAAAACCAATGTTATTCCGATATATATCCGTTAAAAATTTTTAATTTTACCGACTTTTGGAAAATGGGTTTTGGCCAGAAAAAGTGGTCAAATTCCCCATAGTGCATAGTGCCCTGCAAACAAACAAACACACACACAAAAATATATATTTAGATACATATTTGAGTTGCAAAAATTCGGTTGTTCTAGAGTATGCAACTGATTTTGGTGGTGTGTTGCATGTGTTGCATGTCTCTGATGGTCAATTTTTAATTAGAAAAGAACCAAACAAAAAACAAAAAACTACAAAGCAGAGTGTGTCAGTGTGTGTCAGTGTGTGTGTGGGATGCGTCCTCGGGGCAGCCAAATGAGAAACGAGAGCAATCGCAGTGGCACCTAAAAGTATGCTACAAAAAAATAGTCACAAGAAAACAAACGACGACAGTGCTGGCACGAATATTATGGCCACCTACTATCTTGAGCATTAAGTACCTACTAAAATCTACTAGTATCGCCACTAAACACAGGCTTTCGACTACTGTATCATGTATATTGTTTCTAGGTTCAGGACTAGTTTCTGTCACTTCTTGATGGGACTTAGCCAATAGGCAAGCCATCACTGTTATCTGTATGGCAGGAAGGTGTTACTCTAGTTCTCTCTGTGTGTGTGTGAGCTGTGTGTGTTCTAGTGTGTGTGTGAGCTGTGTGTGTTCTAGTGTGTGTGTGCCGTTGGCGCTTTACTCTCTGTTGCTGCTGCTCAAACACGCATGCAATTAAAAATGTAAAAGGCCGCAATATCAGTGGCAACAACAACAACAAAAAAAAAAGGAGGATAAACAACAAAGAACTGAAACTGTTGTTGCAATAGGAAGAACAAGCACGGCCTACTGGTCAATGTCTGCATATGTATGTGTGTGTGCATCTCTGTGTGTGTGTGTGTGTGTGTGACCAAATCAAAGCATCAGCAAAAACCAAAGAGAACCAAAACCAAACTAAAGGTGAAACCAAAACCAAAAACACACACACAAACACACACACATACATAGGCATAGTTAGAGGTACACAGAGAGAGAGACAGAGAGAGCGAGAGAGAGAGAAAGAGGTGTGGAGGAGGGGGAAAGGTAGGGAGGTTGTAGGTTGGTTGCACTCACCTTTGTCTGTTGCATATACAACGGTGCGCACTCGGACACACTCGTGGCCACCACTGAAGCCGCTGCCCCACCATTGGCCGTGGCATATTCTGTTGAAACTCCTCCGACAGCTCCTGGCGTTGCCGCTGCTGCTGCTGCGGCGGCTGCTGCTGCTGCTGCTACTGTGTTCCCGGCGGCAGCTCCTGGTCCGCCTGCCTCGCCGGCCGCCTTCAACTGGGTCACTGGCTCGGCCTGCTGTTTGGCTGCCGCAGCTGCCACAGCGAGGGACAGACTATCGGCGGCTGTGGCAGCGGCGCCGGCCTGTTGGGCAGCGGCCGCAGCAGCTCCGGCTTGCTGGGCAGCGGCTGCTGCAGCCGCGGCCGCTGCTGCTGGCCCCGGAGCGGCGGCATAGCCGGCCGGAGCGCCCGGAAATGGCGCCACGCCAGCCTGCACCATGTGCTGCAAAAGAGAGAGAGAGAGAAAGAAAGAGAGAACGAGTTGGGGGAGAGGAAGAGGGAAGAGAGAGAGAAGAGAGAAAGAAGGGTTTATGGATTAGTATTGGTGGCATCAAAATCGCAAGAAAAACAACTAAAAACATTATGGGTATTAGTGTTGATGGCCCCAAAGAGTATATTACTATTATGACTATTATTATTATTATTATTATTACTATTATCTCACAAGCGAAGAGCCCTGGAAATCCCTTCAGAGATCCTTCCTTATTCCGCCCAAGATCGGATCATCCCTAACCTCTTTTTTTGCACCTGGTGACACATTTCATGCATCTTCCGCCCCCAGCCACCACCCGCAGCCGCATAAAAGTGCAAAATGAAATCCTGGTAGTTTATTTAGCAGGTGGCAGCCCCCGCATTTAGCCCACACATTGGGTGCCCAGAGCTTTGGGGTTATAAGCTCTGGTTTAAACAAAGGACACACACAGAGGGGGAGGGAGTTGGGGGGAGGCTAAGGATATCAGTGGTGTAGGAGGGGGAGTGGGAGAGTGGAGTGCTGTAGGAGTGGGAGTGGCGTGTGGGAGTATGCGTACAAAATGCGCTTTAAATTGTCAGTTTTATTTGTATAAAATGTGGCCCTTATTTGGCTTGTCTGCCCCACCCCTCACCGCCCACAGCCACTGCCACTGTCAGCATCTATGAAATATGCAAAATTTGCAGCTTATTGTTGGCTGTAGCTAAATACATACATACATACATATATATATAGAGTTTCTCCTCCCTGAAGCAGCAGCGCAACTTTTTCTGGTGGATTTTTGTGGTTCAGGGTAGTGCAGGGTGGCAGGGGGAGGCAGGGGATGGCAGGGGATGGCTAGGGGTGGCTTGGTGTGGAATTAACATGTGAGTGGCATTTTAATATGGTTTTTAGCCATAGAAAATTGTTACCTTGCACCAGGCAGCAGCAGCAGCAGCAGCTTACCCCGCGAAACGAGTGGCAGGAAAATGCCGCTTAAAATTGGCAACAAATGTCCTTGGACGCCCAAGATTTGCTAAACTTTCTTCGCCATCCTTTTCCTGCTGGCTTGCCACACGGAAAGGTTATTAAAGGTCTTGAGTGTGGCACCCAAACAATCGTTTCGTTTATAATTAGTGGGGGACACTATAAAAATAACCAAAAAGCGATTATAAATACCAAGACGACAGAGAGCAGTCGGTGGATGCAGTTCATCTGTCTTGGCAAGCAGGGCATAAACCAGAACCACCAGAAACAGCACCACCAGCATTTCAACAGTGCCACAAATAGTGGCAGGCACTCCCCTCTCCCCCCGCCGCCTGCTCAAATGTGCAAACGTGTCGCAGATTTGCTGTTTATTTTGGCATCAGCCCATCAGCCCCGAAATTGCAGTCGTCATGGCCTCCGCTGGCTCCTACCTCTACCCACCCCCTACCCTACCCACCCCTCCCTCTTCCTCCCCCCTCTCTCTCTCCCAGTAGAGCCAAGATTCTGCTTCTATTTCCTCGCAATGCGATTTGTGCTTTGAAAAATTAGCTTGTTAATTAAATTCAAGCTACATATGACATGTCGCGGGCTGCTTTCGCCTCCACTGCGTTCGTTGAGATGCACAAGGTATCTGTGTATCTATATGCGGACGTAGCCTCCCCCTTCTCCCCCCTGATGGTGACATAATCCACTGTGCAAATTGGCGCTCATGTTGCTCATACGCCGCGTTAGCCAGGCGACACGATGATGTATGTGTCTTCTCATTTGCGAAAGTACGTACAGGGTATATACATGCACTTTAAATTTACATAAATGCAAACAGAGAAAAAGAAGGAAAATTCTATGCGTTTTATGCGGTGCCAATGAAAATGATTTTGCCGCGCACTTGATTATTCCCGCTTGCCGACTCCTTTGAGGGTCTCTTTCTCTCCCTGTCTCTCTTAATGAGGAGTCTGCCTGGCTGCCTGCCCCGTATGTGTCCCTTTTCATTTCGTGCAACTCTTTCATAATTTTTTTCAACTGTCAACTGGGGAAACGGAGGGGTCGCTGGTCCCAGTCCCCGTTGCAGTCGCAGTCTCTGGCACTTCAGAAAATATCGTGCTTTTGCTGCATTCACAAATATTTTTCATTTAATTGCACTTGAACACAGAGAGGGGTCAGAGGGCACACCAGCAGGCCAACCAAAACTCTGCGCACAGTTCAAATATCCACCCTTTTTCTGTTGCTGTTGCTGTTTCTGGTTCCCTTCTTTTTTTTTTGGTCTTGTTTTTCGGGCCATATTTACATGGCAAATATTTCGTTGGGCATTGCAGCAGCAGCAGCAGCAGCGACAGAAACGGAGCTTCCTGGCCGTCCTGGCAATTTGCATTTGCCGTTACTCTTCAAAAAACGAACCAACTATCGGCTGTGACGACTTTGAGATACCCCCTAAAAATAACTCAAATTTCAGAAAATTTCCATAAAGGTTGGCTCTCTCTTTCTCCTGCCTGTCGACCCTTTTGCTGACTCACTTTACAGGGTACTCGTGGAAGAACCAACAACAACAATTTGTTCGGCAACTGGCGTTGTTTTATTGACTGCGGACGGGGCGGACGGGCGGGGAGGCGGGGCACCAACGATAACGTTGACGCTGACGATGTCCTTGCTGTTGGTTGCTTTTGCTTTTTGTTTACATTTTGCATCCCCCCGCCCTCGCCCACTTCGTTTTCGGTGTTGTTTTTGGAACATTTTCAACAAAACACTTTTCCGTTTTCATTTTGCAGTTGCAACAATTTCTGGCTGCTGCTGCTGGCTGCTGCCTGCTGCGCTTTCAAGTGGCATTTTCAAGCCTTTTTGTCTTCTCCAAAGTGTCTTTTGACGCTCAGCAAATATTTCGGCACGCGGAATGGAATCATTCAAAAATTAAATGAAAGAGAGGGAGAGAGGGGAGAGAGGGGAGAGAGGGGAGAGTAGGAGAGTGGGAGAGCGGAGAGTGGGAGAGCGGAAAGTGGGAGAGTTGGAGATCGGGAGAGCGGAGAGTGGGAGAGCGGAGAGTGGGAGAGCGGAGACTGGGAGACTGGGAGAGTGGGGAGTGGGAGAGCGGAGAGTGGGAGAGTGGGAGAGTGGGAGAGCGGAAAGTGGGAGAGCGGAGAGTGGGAGAGGGGAGAGTGGGAGTGCTCCAAGTGCCATGGAGAGGATTTTCCATTTAGCATTTAGCATTTTCCATGTTCATTAAATCCATTACGTTTTTGGCAATGCCGTCACACGCTGCGCCATAAGTTATTGTATATCGGGTATATATATATGTATATATGTATGTTTGTATGTATATAGTATATTTTTAAGTGTGTCACACGGCAGGCAGGCAGCATTCCACCTCTGTCTCTGTCTCCCCGTCTCCCGTCTCTCTCTAGTGATTGATGGCGGGGCCGCCAGAAATGTCGGGAAAGTCGAAACAATTTACGTTTTTCAAAAATGCAACTGGAAAAATGTGCGAGAAATACATGTATGTACACCGTGCATGCATATGTGGTGGAAAATGCATGAAATATTTTCGAAATTTTTGACCAAATGCCCGAAAAAAAGCTGTCAAAAGTCAAACTAAATTATAAAATAAACAATGTCTATGGGTATACAGGGGAGGGGGTATATAGTGGTGGTACATGGGTGGTACATAGCTGGTACATAGTGGCCTATAGTGTTATGGTCTGGCCTCAAAGACATTACATCAACAGAATATTAATAAACAATGACGTGAGCCATGGGTGAAATTTTGGCCACTTTCGAACCAAAGACCGCTCGAAGACCGCTGTGCGTCAGTCAGTCAGCTGCTGCCTGCCGCCTGCCAGTCCGTCCGATCCCCCACAAGTTTTGAACCTGACATAGTCCAAAGGCATTTTGGCCAATTGCTCAATAGCCGCCGCCGCTGACGCAATCCAAACGCCCAATTTTGGTCAATGCAATGGCAAAATTTGGGGCGATGCTCGTTAAAAGCCAGGCCAAGTCGGTCGTCGGTCGCCGGTCGCCGCGGCGAATGCCAATTGAAAACTGAATTGGAAAATTTGCTTAACACGCGCCCAACAGTACACACACCGCCCTCGTGGCTCTGGCTTTCAATTGTTTGATTTAAAGTATCTGTGCGATTGCCCAATGGGTGGGGGACAGGTTGAAATGTAGGTCGATGCAGGTCACGTCTGGCATGCAGATTACAGCAGCAGCAGCAATGACGACTCTATTCCGGGAAAGTATTATATCAATACAGAGTCCGATTCCGATTCCAATATGCCAATGCCTATTTGGGAAGGTCAGGAGCAGGAGCAGGTCCAATCCCAGTTACATCTCTGGCCATAATTGTCACAAAAAAACAGCACACACAGGAGGAGCAGGCAAATGCAGAACGTGTCAAATTAATTTACATGGCAATTGAATGCGAGACTGAAAGCCCAGTCAAGGATATCAAACATATGGCACAGACACACATAGGTACAGTTCGGTCTGGTTGGGGTCGTAGTTCGGTGTTCAGGTCAGTCCTTGGGCAAATTAGGACCGAAAGAGAGTGTTTCTCTGTGTGTGTGTGTGTGTGTGTGCTGCCGCCTGTCAGCTCTCTGTTTTTTCCAACAGGAAATTATAGCGAAAGCGTGTTGAAGTGTAAAAGGATGTTCCCCCAAATAGAAATGCAGGTGTGTGTGGCACAGAAAGGGGCAACAGCAGACGAAACTGACATGTAATATGACTACAGAAAATTGCTATGGCTATGGCACTCTCTCTCTCTGTCTCTCTCTCCCGCTCTCTCTGGTCTGGCTGTGATGATGCCGATGCGGATGTTGGATGCTGAAATTGCAGCATGCGGGTGTCAGATACAAGCTACAAGATACAAATACCTGTGTGTGCACACTTCCATCTATTTCTACTTTCATCTGTGTGTATCTGCTGTGTGTATCCTGGGTGTGTGCATCTGCTGTGTCTCTGTCTCTGTCTGTGTGTGTGCATCAGTGTGTCTGTCTGTGTGTGTTCGTTTTTGCAAATCAACAGAACGGAAATTTATTTCAAAATACACACCAAAATGCAATGTTTGCTCTTCTAACGCTCCCCTGCACACCAGCACACCTGCTGCCTGCCCCTGCCCCTCCCCCTGCCTCTGCCTCTGCTGCACATCCTTCTAATAAGACAAATACGAAATACGCAATTTGATGTACGCAAGGGTGTGTGTGTGTGTGTGTGAGTTAATGAATGGCGCGCAGCGTATACGTAATAAGTCCCTGTAATGCCATAAGCCTAAGCCTGCCGCCCGCCGCTCAGACAATAATTGGAATGGATTTCACAACGAAAATTACTGCCATTTCCCATTTCCCATTTCCCGCAAGGAGCCAAAGGAGCAAAAGGCCAAACATTTTCACTTGAGTAATAATTGAGTCTCCGTCTGTCTGCCTGTCGTTTCAGATTTCCATTTTGGGGGGGAAATGCAGTTAACAGTTAGCAGTTACAATCGCCTTTCGGCTCTAATCAATGGCTACAGTTTGATGCCAGAACAATGGCAAGAAGGATGAACCATACTTGGTAGCTGATGCCACTTGCAACTTGCCACTTCTTCGTAGGGTTTCCATGGAGATTGCTGCAATGATTGCTGCTCCCATCCCCAAAAAAAGGTCACACGTTTCGGGATTATCTCGCAGCGAGAAGTTCAACCAATTTTGCGGCACCTTTAAAGGTTATTCAACGATTTTTCGCCGGTAAAACTATTCCAGCGCTTTATGAATGAAATTATAGCGAGGGGCAGCAGAGGGGGCAGCAGAGGGGGCAGCAGAGGGTGCAGCTGGCAATAACTGCGAGAGCTACTGACCAGGCCAACAACAAAAAAACTGGGCAAAAGCAGTGGCAACAGTGGAAAACTGCCACTGCCAAACGGTAAACCCGAAAAACGTCAAATGCAGGTGCCTACAGCAGCAGCAAAACGTTTTACAACGAGAAATGGCTAAAAAGAGGGAGATACAAATAGAGAGAGAGACAGAGAGAGAGAAGAATAGTTGGCCCTAGGCTCTGCAGCTTCAGCAAGCCATAAACTGGTTGTTGGGTTGGTAAAAGGACAGGAAACGCTGCGCTTCGGTTCGGTTTGGTTTGGTTGGGTTTTGGGTTCAGTTCGGTTTGGGCCTGGGTTCACAGGCTGCGCATCTGCACAACAACAACAAAAAACAGCAACAACTGTAAACCGAAAGCGAAACTTCAACGGAGAAGGCACCAGCCCCAGCCCCTGCCCCAGCCCCCGCCCCAGCCCCCTCCCCCGCCCCAGCATTTAAATGCGGTTTCAGTTACTCTCAGTGCGGGCAGGAAGGTCGAAACTTTGGGTAACTGAAACTACAGATACTCTCTGGCAGGCCAAGAGGCGGCGCTACATAGAAGACTTCTCCGAGGAGATCCACTTCGAGCCCATATTTCATGCCAAGATCCTGCTGGAATCTCTTCCAAGCAAACAGCCAGGATAATCCTTAGAGCCCTGTAAGCACTTCCTTCTATGCTCGTGGCACACACTTTGACCTGGTGGTAATACCCCTTGGCGAGGGTATTTAAATGATTTCCAGCATTTTTGTGTGTCACTGGGTCTGGTGTGATGCGATGCCCCCACATGGCAGTTGCCATAGTGGTTAATGGCTGAGGCTGCAGCTGAAGCCGAATCTCAAGTCGAACCTTAAGCTGAAGATGCACTTTGATGACGACGACGACGATGATGACGATGATATGGAGGAGCAGCAGTGGAGGAAGAGGAGCAGTGGAGGAGGAGCAGAAGAGGCGCAGTAGAGGAGCAGCAGTGGAGGAGGAGGACCAGTGGAGGAGGAGCACCAGTGGAGGAGGACTGTTGCTGGTTGGCGACTGGTTTGCCATTTAAGTGGAATTTATGCTGCTGCCGTACCCACAGAGCTCTTCGCTTGGGTCTTGGGTCTGTCATCAATTGCCTGGCGGCGCTGCCAAATGATGCATGCCCCACAACCGAACAGCCGAACAACCAAAGGGGCTCCTACACATAGTTTCCTCTCCAATTGCCTCTCCCTTTTTATTTTTTTAGTGGCAGGAGGCGGAGGAGGAGGAGCAGACGATCAGTGGAAACCTTAATGCCAATGGAAACGTGAGAATTTCATCGTCATTGAAGATGCACTTTGGGTTTTCCTTTTTTTGCCGATTTTTATCGCACACCATTTCGTTTTTCCCACTGGCCTTTTTGTGCTTTTTCTTTTTCTTTTGGGGTTTTGTTACTTTTTGTCGCATTTAGCTGGAGAGCCAATGAAAAACTACGTGAAAAACTAACAAAACGTGAGCGGAAAATTAAATAATTGAAAATCCACTGCGGCGGCTACTGCTTCTGCTGCTGCTTCTGCTGATGATGATGATGCTGCTGCTTCTGCCGCCACGGGAAAGGTCGTTCTGGGCGAGGCGGCGATAGATAAATGCATTGTGATTATTCACTGGCTTAGCAAATGAAACCGAAATTGGCCATTGACCACCGGACGAGAGCAGACCAGCAGCAGCAGCAGCTCTCCATCTCCCCCCATGGAGAGCGAGAGAGCAAGAGAGCGTCAGAGCGAGAGGGCGCCACTAAATCACCAACGACAGTCGAAGCGCAGAAACAGCACAAAAATCAATATAAATAAATGAAGACAAATATCCAAAAGCACACACAAATGTTGAGACAACAAAAACAAAACAAAACGGAAAACAAAACAAAAAATTATCTACAGAGAAAAAGTCTAACTTCGAGGGTCTACAGATTTGGATGCCCTTGCAGACATGTACATACATATATATATTTCTTAGCAAACATGTACATATATGTATGTTGCAACATGAAGGGTGTCTAGCAATAAGAAGCAAAGATCAAATAAACTACGCAGCAAAGTCGAGAGAGTACCGTTTCCCCCTATTCCTGGGCTTTTACACTTTCAAAGAGCCCCAGGAGCGACACAATTCTGGCTCTGCTTAAAGGAAATGAACATGATCGGACATGATCGAACAGAGAGCTAACGAACATGCGACTCGCAATACAGAGTACGAGTATGTATGCATGTGCACTTGTAAGTATGTATTTACGTGTGCAAGAATCGCAGCAGCTTGGAATTGAAAGCTGAGTGCAGTAACTGTTGTTGATGTTGTTGGTGCTTCTGAGAGAGAAATAAAGGCACTAAGAAACGGCGAGAGCAGTTATTGTGCGTGAGAGAGCAAAAACTCCCTCTGTCCCTCTCATAATTGAAAGCTGAGTGCAGTAACTGTTGTTGTTGGTGCTTCTGAGAGAGAAATAAAGGCACTAGGAAACTGCCAGAGCAGTTATTGTGCGTAAGAGAGCAAAGCTCCCTCCCTCTCTTTCGCATGGATGGCATGAAGATCAGACAGAGAAAAGACAATTGCGCACAGGGAATAGGAAGAGGAGCATATATACATATGTAGAGTATATAAATATGCAGAACTGAATAAACCGCTCATCAGAAACTGCTCATTAGGTGCTATGGAGGTGACAAAGAACAGTAGGAACAGTGGAGACAGTTCACAGCGGACAGGGCACAGGGGACAGTGGGACAGTGGCGACAAACTTCTGCCCAAAATCATGATACCTCAACTTCTGCAAGGTGTATTACGTATACTCTGCACTGTTCGGTTCCTTCTTCAACTTGTCAATAAAACAAGGCAAAATGTGACTCAAAAAAGGCAGCAGCAGCAACAACAAGAAAACAAACAAATAAAAAACTCGTGCAAATACGAAATAAATTTGTATTTAAGAGCAAATGTTTGGCTATGCAAACGGCGTGCCACCCGAGCGGCAGAGCGGCAGACAGTCGGACAGGCGGGCGGGCGGAGGAAGACTTGAATTATGGCCGCAGCCAAAAGATGCGTTGACAAGACCAAAGAAAACACAAAGAAAAAAAATGCCAGAAATAAAATTAAATCAAAAGAGTGGGAGTGGGAGGGGCAGGGGAAGAGGGAGGGGCTGTGGGGCTCTGTAAAAAACCAAAGAAATTAAAGGCCCTGTCAATTGGCGCAACATCAAAAAAACCCCACAGACGGACGTCGGGGGGCGGGGGACAAACTTTACTTTTATTTCTATTTTTTATTTCTATATTTTATGTATTTTTTTTTTGGTATTTGTTTTAATGTGGCTTCTTTTCATGGGCTAACAAGCAGCACGAAAGCGTGTCCAAGAGATACGATGGATGGCCGATGATGACGATGGACGACGATGATGATGAAGAAGAAGAAGATGATGATGATGGCTGCAAAAGGGCTGACGAAAGTGAATCTCATCTGAAATGATGCGAAGCAGAGAAAGGGGCGAGCTGGGCGAGCTGGGGCTCCGGAATCCACCTTCACCTCCACCTCCAGTCTAAAAATAATCATCATGTTCTCCTTGTTTGATGTACGGAATGGGGGAGAGAGAGTCAGCATACGGTTTTCCTAGTTTTCCAAAGTTTTTCCTTTTAATTGGACAGGAGATTATCGAGCAGCGAGCAGCTGCAATTCCATTTGTGCTGCGGCGAGGGGAGGGGATGGGTACCACCCAGTGCAATCAAAGACATCGATTACGGAATGATGAAGTACAAAAACCTTAAATCACCAAATTGCCCCAAACGATTTTGGCACAACACACACATACAAACATACACACACTAGCACACACACACGAAGTGCAATCAAGCCGAAAATATCACATTACAGACACAGAGAGGAAGAGAGAGGGAGGGAGAGGGACACAGAGAGAGGGAGAGACAGAACAAGAAGTAATCGTTCCTGGCGAAGAAGTACACTTTTCTTTCTTTCTCTCCCCTCCCCCCGCAGCATCCCAAAGAGGCGAGAGCGAGACATCAATTGTGCAGCTCTCGGAAAAGACAACAAATAAACGTTAAGCGGTGGCACGGAGAGGGGGGAGGGGGGGTTGGGGTTGGGGCTGATTGCAGCAGCGAAATGGAGACTCCTGGCTGTTGGCTGCCCTTTTGATTGATTTGTGTTGCCCCGGACATTAAATGCAATCAAAGTAACAATATTTGTCCTGGCCACGCCCACCCAGAGTCACTCAATAAATCAAGTCAGTCAGTGGACTCCCCCAACCCCCAATTCAACCCCCCACCCACCCCTCCGTTGGCCTGGTGTTCGTTTCGGTTATGTCGTGGCCCTAAACACGCAAAGGCGCCCCCGAAGACGGGTTATTAAATTGCCTCCTCCTGAAATCCTCCAAACAAAACAAACAAAGAAAATCCTTCCTCCTTCTAACAGAACGGAACAAATAAACACAAAGGCGGGCAGGGCGAGGGGGGGGCCCTACGGGGGCATAACGGAAGGAACTAACGGCTGGAAAACAAAAGCTCACTTCCTGCCGCCAGCTCGCGCTCCTGCATCGCCCCAGAGGAAGGTTTATGAAATATAAATGAGCTTTATGAACAATTTCAAAAACGAATTCCAAAAATTACACGCAATTTATGGATGGGGGGGGGCAGCCGGCAGGTGTGGCAAGTGGCAAGTGGGCGTGGCAATTGGCCCATTAATGCCCATTCGGCTTTAAAGAGCACGCGACAAAAAAGAAACACCCCGCTCCGTAGGGGGCTGTCGCTGCGGGGAGACCTTACTGGGGGGAGGGTGGAGTGGGGGGTGGTGGAACTGGCAGCAATTACCGTTAAGCGGATTGTAGTTTACACTCTCCATTGGGGGCACACACAGCGGAACACTTGCACTTACACTACTCGTAATGTAGAACTAAATGCGCGCATTCCTATGTTACACCGCACCCCCATCCCCACCCCCTACTGTACTTTGCTTGAAGATTGCCATCGGGGTATACAGGTCTCGTGGAGCGCTCTTTGCATCCTGAAGAGAGAGTACGCCTTCCAGGGTCTCCTATATGTAACTTCGCTTGTCCTTGTTCCTTGTCTTGAATGTATCTGAAGGATTTCATCTACTCATAGGTAGATAGATCTACCATCTACACATCTACATCTACCATCTGCACATCTACATCTACCATCTACACATCTACATCTACCATCTGCACATCTACATCTACCACCTGCCCATCTACATCTGCATCTAACTTTCTCCCTTTTTCCAAGTATATAAAGCTCTAGTCAGATGCAATTTACACAAATGTAGATGTAGAGGTAGATGTAGATATATGTACATCTAAGAAAAGTCTTAGTTCCTGGGGTAAGGGGTCCTACTTTCTTTAGAAATCTATTCCTAATATAGCGTACAACCGGAAAAGTCGGACATTTTCACACTCTTATTCTTTGTTTCTAATTTTCATTCCGTGCTACGGTTATTGTTATGGCTCTCCCCCTGCCCCTGCCCCCGCCTCTTTCAGAGCATTCTCACACTTGTAAATCAATTAATTTTACAGCTTTCCTGTTGTTGTGGCCACTGCTGCCCCCTCGCCCCCCTCTGACACCCATCGACCCTCGCCTGCTGGGCTGGTCATTTAGCCTAAGCGCCAGCTAAGCTCCAAATGCTCGACTGCTTCACTGCTCGACAGCTCGACTGCCCCAAGGACTGTGCTGTAGTCCTGGGAAGCCACTGCAATGTGAGTGACTCCATGTGTGTGTGTGCTGTCTGTGTCTGTGTGCTGTCTGTGTGTGTGTGCTTGTGTGTGGGAACTTTTGTTGTTTCGAAAGCAAATTGTTGGCTATAAATGTTGGCCGTTTGGGCCAACCGGCTTTTGCGATTTGCTTGAGCGGCTGTCCGTTGAATGTGCCTGGTGAATGTAATTAATACCCGTAGTACCGTCGGTTGTACCTTTTGCCACCGCTTGACCCCCTGCCATACCTGCAGGCACACACACACACACACGAGTGAGAGAGAGAGCTTTGGGGTCAATTGCTGGCAAAGAAGCGTCCGCAATGCGGTGGCCAAAGTGTAATTCGACTTAATGGAGCTCAACATATACCCCTACCCACTCGTAGTGTGTTGTCTCTTGATGTCTGATGTCAAGGAATCAGCCAGGATTCCAGCTACCCTACCCAAGCATGCCGTTCCCCAAAATCTCACAGTTTTATTTCAAAATTGAAAGTATCAGATCCATTCCCAGAACAAAAAAATCTTTTAACAAAACTCTTTTAAATATTTTACTCGAATCGGGATCCATGGCATCGAAATTACTGGAGGTCACACCTGTGGGACCCATGACCTTCTTCAGGGAGTACAACAACGCGATCGAGATATCCGTGAAGAACATTGCCAACGATCCAGTCTTGTTTAGGGTAAAATCGAATCGCATATCATCTTGCAGCATCTCCATCTTTCTCCCCTTGTGGCTTGCAGCTCCAAAGCACCGTCTGGGGCAAGTTCAAGCTGCATCCCCGCTGGGCCGTGCTGTCGCCGCAGGAGGAGCGACAGTGCAACATTCGGCTGGTCAAGGGGGTGGAGCTCTCGAAGCACGACCGCGATCGCGTCATCTTGGTCTGCATGACGGCCCCGATAAACTCGGTGGACATGGACTTCACCTCGGCCTTCTGGCGCCGCAACATCTGCTACGATCCGATGGTGGAGAAGCACTCGCTGAGCTTCAAGCAGTCGCCCGATGCCGATCAGGAGTCGGTCGTCCCATATCGCAGGGCCCCCATCCACTGGCGGTAGACCCCAAACCAATCCTGTGTCATGTCCTGCCTGCCAATTAGGCCAGACTCATCCATGGGTCAACATTGCTGATGGGCCTTCATTAAAAACTAAGAGCATGTCTATGAGCATGTCTATCTGTCTGCCTGCCTGCCATGCCTGCCTTCCTGCCACCAAGAGAGTGCCACCTGCAGTTGTGCTGTGCCACCGCCGCCCTCAGTGTGTGTCTGTTACACAACAGCCTATCGTCAAGTGGTGGCTCGTACAATGCTCAAGTATCCTTTCCTGGTTGCATCAAGTGGCAACTGCAGTGGCAAATGGCAACAGATAAACCAGCTCCACCCCACCCCCCCAATCATTGATTAATAACCAAATGCTAACTGAGAGACAACTCAAAGCAATTACTGAAGGCAGGACGAAAGGACACTGATGAGGATGAGCGTGTTGTCAGGAGAGAGAGAAAATGCCTGAAAAACTAAATAAAGACATTTGAACATTTTTACCCTAAAAGTCACTCGGCCAGTAAATTAGGTTCATGTCTCAACTATGAAGTGGGGGAGGTCTGGTCTGGTCTGGTCTGGGGGGAGTTTGACCCAAAACAAACATTCAAAAGATGATCATTTCGATGAAGATGATGATGATGATGTGGAGGAGAAGGCGTTGCCAAAAACTGGGCAGCACTTGTTCTGCCTCAGTTGTGGCTGCTTCTGCTGTTGTTGACCAACAGCCCTGAACAATGAAGTAAATCATAGCCCCATGGAGCAACCCCCAACCCCCTCCACCCACTCTCTCTCCCCCTCCTCTCTCGTGTAATAATAATGAAAAGCAACACAAAATGTGGATGGCCATTCAGAAATTGTATGCTGGAACGAAATGTATCTTTGTATCTTTGTATCTGTATCTATCGTTCGTTCGTTGTGGCTCTGCTTGTGCAACCTGCAGTTTGCCCCTGAATTTACGACACACACACAAAGGAATTACGGGGTAACGGGGGCAGAGACGTGACCAACAAATATATATATATATATATATATTATGCTTTTCCGAAATAAAAGAAAGCAAAATCCGGGGAAAAATTGTAATAAAAATTGCAGCTCATGCGAAGCGATAAAACCTTAACCCACCCCTGCACCCCCCTCCCACCCCTTTTTGGGGGGTTAAATCTCAGTCATAAACTATACAATGACTTTGCATTTTGCTTAACCCATTGGTGACCCCCGCTTCCGCGTGGGGGGTGGTGGGGGGTTGCTTTTCTGCATGATTTAATGCGTAATTTTCAGGAGTTTGCAAAAATTTTACGTATAATTTATCATTTTTACACCAGGAAACGAGAACTTTTGCACAGGTTTTGGATTTCTTTTTTGGGGGGGAAGCGACACCTGCCTCTGGCAGTGGCACAGTGGCAGAGTGGCACAGTGGTCTGCCCCCCTGCCACCACTCGTTGCCATAACAAATGGTTCCCAACGGCAGCCAAACAGCATTTTGTGACCACAACTCATTGACATTTGAGATTTAGTGGCAAGACGGCACTAGAGGGGTGCCCCACCCCTCGTTCGTGCAGCCTTAATTAAAATTTTCACCATCTATGTGGAAATGTGGTCCTGGGAATAATAAGCTACTGCCAGTGGCACCAGCACT
Source organism: Drosophila affinis (assembly GCA_037356375.1). Taxonomy (NCBI): domain Eukaryota; kingdom Metazoa; phylum Arthropoda; class Insecta; order Diptera; family Drosophilidae; genus Drosophila; species Drosophila affinis. The sequence goes on along the minus strand of CM074802.1, from coordinate 63,539,818 downwards.
GGTCTCTCCCTCTCTCTCTCGCTCTCCCTCTCTCTCTCTCACTATTCCATTGTTGATAAATGTCCTCCTGGGCATTCAGGGGGGGATTTTCGCAGAGATTTTCCCAAACATGCCCAAAAATGTTATATGAAAAGTGCTTTTTAGCTTTTTAGCTTGGGCCTGGATCAAAAATTGATTTGCTGATGGGCAGGAGGCTATGGAAACTCCATGGAGAGTCGAGTGAGGAGTGGGGAGGGAAATGGGGGGACATTAAAGAGCATTAGGGAGTGTCCATTTTCCATTTTCACACAGGATTTAAGCTGGAGTTTATGGTTGAAGCTTCTGAAGTGCTGCTGCCGCAATAATTTCCAATCAAAACAAAGTTTCCAACAGTTTTCCATCTTTCCATCTTCCATCTTTCCCTTAAAAAATATATGCAAAATACTTGCACTTAATTAAAAAATGATTAAACTCGGTTCATGCTTCAACGGCTGCTCGTTGCCCTCCGCACAATATGATTGGAATGCAGCAATATGTTGCACAGGCATGTGTAAGTGTAAGTGTGTGTGTGTAACTAGCAGCCATCTAGCATCGGCCCATTGAAAGCAATTAAAAATGTAATGCATAGTCGGGCCTTTGATTTAAGTTTTCCCCCCAGACGAAGAGAGAGAGAGAGAGACAGCAGGGCATTCTTGCCACACTGGGCAGGGGGGGGGTGCCCTTTTTGTGCCCTTTGGCTTTTAGCCCTCTCACATAATTTATGCAATGGCAAATATTTTGGGTATTTATGAGTGAATATTTGCATTCCATAAAGCAGGCAGCATGCAGCAGCCTGGTGGGTGGCAGGTGCAATTGCAGGGCATATCCCACATCCAATCTTCACATTAATTACACACAATATTCATTTCTCTCTCCTCTATGCTCTCTCCTGCTCTCTCCTGCTCTCTCCTGCTCTCTCTTGCTTTCTCCCGCTCTCTCCTGCTCCAAGTATGAACATTATCGATCGGATATGCCGTCATATATAGACTTCAATTAGTGTAGGGATGGAATTTGTGATTGATTTGTGTGGCACAGGTGCTGTTGCAAGTGCGAGTACAGTTGCAACATCCCCTGCAATTTGTCGTCTCATCTGGGCACCTTGTTTTCTTCTCCTCCGGCGGTTTTCCATTGCCAGCCAGCAGCCCTCCCTTTGCCTTCCCTTTGGCCCCGCGCTGCCCCCATAAGTCACACACTTTGAAATGCAACACATGGCAGGCAGCAGGCGGCAAGCGGCAGGCAGCAGCAACTGTAGTGATTTTTCCTTTGGTTTTTTCTGCTTCGGCATTTTGCTACAATATCCTTCTTCTTGTGCCTGGCCCTGTCTCTATTTTTAGCCCTGCTCTGCCCTGCCCTCCCCCCTGCTCTTCCCTCTCCTGTGTCTCTGGGGTTCGTTCGCATTATCACCCGGACGGATAGCAGTGGCAGTGGCAGCAACAGCAGTGGCACCAGTGGCAGTGGCAGTGGATTTGGAGTGTTTCACGTCCATCTTCCATCTTCAGGGCAGACCCCGACCGACCAGAGCTCTCCTTTCCTCCGCTCTTTTGCCTCTTCAATAAACTTTTCTTTATCCGTTTCTCTCTCTCTCTCTGTCTCTCTCTCTCTCTGTGTCTTTGTGTGCCTTGTTCTGTTTGTTTTTCCTGGTGCTGCTGCTGCTGCTGAAGTGGCTGCTGGCACCCCATGCTGCGTATCTGTCCGTCCGTCTCTCTGTCTGTCGATATGCCTATGGGTCCCATTCCCATTCCTGAGGCCAAAGGCAGCTAAAATTAGACTCCAGACGCTTTCCGTTCCATTCCATTCCGTTCCGTAGGCGACCATGGCAATGGCATCAAACATCAGAGAGAAAGAGAGAGGGAGAGGGGGCACAGCATTTTAATTTGCGGCATTACGGCGTAGTAAATGAATGAGCAGGGCAGGAGGGGGGCAGGAGGGGGGCAGGAGGGGGACGTACATAAGGTACGGTACGGCATTATAAAGCGCTTAAACAACGCAAAAGATTCCCCCTCCCCTCCCCCCTCCCCATGCCAAGATTCCGACGCATTAAAATGGCATTTGTGAGCCCCACTTAGGGGGTCGGTAAGAGGCGGGGCGCAGGGGGGCAGGGGGCTATTGTGGTTATTAAAGTAAATGAATTGATCTAGATTTTACTTGATATTTCCCAAATAATTGTATTTTGAGTGCGCTCTTTGTGGACATACCTGAAAGAAAAGAGAAGAGAAGAAACCAAATTATAGATTAAATGTTGCAGGGAAATTAAAGGGATATTATAGGGAAATTTAATGGTAATTTAGGGAAATTTAATGGCCATTTATGGTAGGTGAAGGGACATTTTATGGAAACCATTACGAATTCTCTGATAGATGTATCTGATAGCGATCGTGGCTGTCTCTCCCTCTCTCCTGGAGATCCTGGCGGTAATAGCTGCCATGGAGAGCGAGAGGGCAACCAAGAGAAGAACGTGACTGTCCAGGATTTGGGGGGTCGCCATTCGATGAGAGTTCCACGGTTGAGGGAAGCAGCAAGCACCAGGGAAAACCCCAGCATCCTCCCCAGCACCAGCCCCAGCGACTGCTGACACGGCGGACACCGAGGTATTTGCTAAATAAATTCCCAAAACTAAAACATATTTCATAGTGATTTCGATTTTAGATTAAAATTTATTTAGCCTAAGGTCTGCCGACCAAAAATTGTTTGTTTTTTTTTGTTTGTGTTTTGTATAATTATCAGAAAAGTCGATTGCCTGATCCGATTTGCCGACTGCCAAACCAAATAATATTTATTAATATTTAGCTGACCGACCGACCATAGAAAGAATTTCCGCAATTTTCAGCAAATTTTTCGACAAATTTTGCACAAAAATTTGAAGCTTTAAAGTGGAAACGAAATAAAATATTGTCCCCCGCACATAAATCCGCTTATTTTCACATGAATTGAGTTCAAAAAGTCAGCAGCAAACACACACACACACACACGCACACAAATACACCTATAGAAATCATCCCCCCACCCTCGCGCTACCCCCTCGCCCTGAGCGGCACATCTGCATTTTTGCGCTGATTCGCTGCGTGACAAAAATGCAAAGCATAAAAATGGAATCGAATGGAATCGGAAGTGGAATTGGACGTGGAATTGGAATAGAATGAAATGAAATGAAATGTTCTGGCGAATTGTACATAAAACCAAATCGAATTAAATACTCCACTATGCACTGTACATGTATGCACTGTATGTGTATGTGTGTAGTGTCTGTGTGTCTTTGTGTTTGTGTATAAATTTCGATTAAAATGTGCGTAAATTGTTTGGAATTTCATAGCCAAAAGCGGATTCCCAGGCTTTGTCTGGGCGATAGAACGCAAATAAAGAGCACAAAAATATATACAAATATATACAAATAAATACAAACATACATATATATACATATCTGTATATGTATATATTGCATATTGTATATTTCTGTTTGAATTTGTAAACAAATTGAGAGACCAAGGGGCAGGGGGCAGGGGTTTGGGGGGGTACATAGACAATTTACAACACAAATGAAACAAAAACCGCAAATGGAGGGAAAAACCAGAGAGGGGGGGAGAACGAAGCGTTGATACCCTGCAGCAATCAAGGAAACGCGAGATAAAAGAAGGAATTATTATTTATTGATAGCCAAACCAAAAAAATAGTCTTAAAGTTTGTATAAATCCACTTCGAAATAGTACAATTTTGTGCCTGAGAATCATCATACCCCACCCCTTGCTTTGCCTGCACAGGGTAGCATGAAACCCACAAGCAGATGAGTATAACATTTCCGCTCTTTACAGGGGCAGGGGTAGGGGTACAGGAGGGTACAGGGGGCTACGAGTGCTCCTACACTATCTCTTTGTCTCCTCTCACTCCTCCACTTACTCAATATCGCTCTCGTTCCCCTCTCTCTGTCTCTCTCTCTCTCTCTCTTGCGAGCCACCACAAAGAGCAGGAGAGGGGGAGGGGGCTGTCCGTGTCTCTGGGCCCGTTTAATCAGTTTAAATTGACACTGGGGGTCAAATTCATTAAGATAGAAATTCCTTTTTGTTTTTGCTTCGCTGCCTGCCGCCGCCTGCCTCTTGGGCGGGGCGCCTCTTCTTAGCAATGACAACAAGAGGCACACAAGACGACGACGACGACGACGATGGAATTTCAAAAATCATAAATTTCGAACCAAAAAAACAAAACAAAAATACTTCAACTGCAGGCATTTTCCATTAGCAAGCGGCAGGGGAGGAGCAGGGTGCAGGGAGGGGGGCAAGTACTTCCCATCTGCTTGCAACACACTTGTAACCAGTGCCTCTACCTATCCCAAGCAATTATTGCTTTACCCGGAATACCCGGGAATACGGGAGGGAGTACGGGTATAGATTTTGTATCTCAAGTGATGGGCATGTAAAAATTAGATACAAGGCAAAATGTTTATAGATAACCTTAAAAAAAGGCGAAAGAATAATGACAGGGCGGTGCCCGCGGCAGCAGAGGCGGAGGCGTAGCAGCTGTGGGAGGAGTGGGGGGGAGTGGCAGAAGTGGGAGCTGTGGGCTGGTGCAGGATATGCGTGACTGGCATTGGAATTAAGCAAAAATATTTTAGCGCTCAGTGTCAAACGAGGCGAGAGACAGCCTGACAGGCGGGACAGAAAGAGAGAGAAAGAGAGAAAAAGAGAGAGATAGAGTGGGGGGGAGAGGGAGATATATGTATGTATGTATGTATGTGTGGGTGGTGGTGGTGGGGGGGTACCTCTATGAAGCGAGGAGTCATCCCCGTAAAGGCGAAAATACATAAATAAATGTAATGGCTTTTGCAACAATAACAAGCAGCCATTACAGCCGCACAAATGGCAGAGCTAGACCCCAGGAATACCCTGTAGGAACACCCTGTAGAAACACCCTGTAGGAACCCCCTGTAGGAACACCCTGTAGGAACACCCTGTAGAGCTGGCTAGAGGCCCGAGGAATACCCTCTAGGAAATATTCCCAGAAATCTCTCAAAGAGGCAAAGCTTTATTTTCTATTTTTATTTTTTAATGATATTTTCTTGGTATTTACTTCCCTATGGATCTGCCCCTAGATATCCCCCAAGCCAAGGGTAGGCGCTGTTCCATCACCAGGGTAGCGCGCCGCTTCAGCTACCAATTTATTTTTGGCTCCAGGCTCAGGCGGGGGTGGGGGTGGGTGCGTGGCCGTGGAGCTATGCATTACTTTGATTTCCAGAAAGCGTTAACTTAACAAAGATCTACGACCAGGAGGACGACATGGCCCCTACACACACATATGTACATATGTTTGGGTGGGTGTCTGTGTGGGCTTTTGCCTGTGTGTATGTGGGCGTTGATTAAGTGCCCATGTGTGCGTAAGTACAGCACATGTACACAACTGGAGGGGGGGGCTGCTCTGGGGCTGCTCTCAAGAAGCTGCAACCAAACTCCGGGCTTATTTCAATAAATTCGTCATAATTGCATTCAAAATTCCAAGGGACCCGCAGAAGAGACCAGCAGCAGTCTCTACACCCCCCACCCCTATACTTCCCCCCCTCTTTATACTCCCCCCTCTTGATACTCTTCATACTTTTGTTGTGTCCGATCAAATTGTGAATTGCCTAAATTGCCCTTTATTAGTTTTTTCACACACACTAAACAGGGGTTGGAATTACTACCAACAAAAACCAGCAACAAAACCGGCAACAAAAACAAGAATTAATGTGTTTCATGGTTGTTAAAATACAACAGCAGCAGCGGCAGCAGCAAAAGAAGTAGCGGTTGTGGCAGCAACAACAAATTGGTCTCCGGCCATCGGAATCGGAGTCGGAATCGTCCGGAGGTTTGCGTGTTTTGTCCGCATTAAAGGTGCAGCTCCTTAGCCAGGAGCAAAAGGGACACACACACAGCTAGAGACCCCGCCCCCTCCCTCCCCCCGCATTCGTGAAACTAAAGCACAGCTCCAAGGAGAAACCGAGTAAACCGTGGAACCAGCAACCAGGAACCAGCAAGAACTTTTCAAGCAAACCGAAGACTCAAATACTCTTTGCCAGGGCTTTGCTTTTGGCCTAATATTTTAGCTGTTCTATGGCTGGACGCCATAGACAGAGGGTGCTGTCTCTTCTCAGGCTCGGCTTTCGCCTCTAAAGTTGCCTACAGGTTGAGTCGGTCCCCAGAGGCCAACAACAACGTAAACAGTCTTTGCTGGAAGTGCAGTAAAGGCTTGATCTGAGCTGGAGCTGGCGGCCTACCTGTGTCCTTTTGAGTGCCTCTGCCGTATCCTTATATAGACTTGTCGTAAACCTTATATCTAGACATATTTTCCACGGAATCGGAATGGTAATCCCATTTTTGCAGGGCTTTTCATGGCAGAGAACTATGGAAAAACCTTCCTTCAAGCTTTCTACTCTGTTGGCTGCCCTTTTGGAGGCAAATCCAGAGATCATTTGCTGCAGTTTCTCTTCCCTTTTTGGGTGTGCTTTGTGTGCTGCCACCAGTCGGGGTTACCTTCTCCCCTAAAAGGGTAAACCAAAGGCAACAAAGACATACAAAAATCTCATTCTCATTCCCATTCCCCTTTTTTTTTCTTTTTTTCTACTTCAATTTCTTACTTTGTTTTACTCTCTCTCTCTCTCTGTCTCTCTCTCTGTCTTGCCTTTCTCCCTCTCCTTTTCTCTCGCTTAATATTACCCTCATTATTATTTCGCTTTCGTTTCACACACACACAGAGAGAAACACACACACACATGCAATTAAGTGGCCCTGGCCTAGGTGGATCGGATACAAGAATCCTGCTGGCCCCCCACCCCCTGCTCCCCCCTGCTATGCAGGAGAGCCACCTCGTCAAATCGTTATTGATTGTGTAGTGTAGTGGAGCTTCTGCTGCTGCTGGGGGTTGCCTCCCCTCTCCTCTCCCCTCCCCCACCCCTCGGGAGACTGGGAATTAAGTGCCCTGTTTTGGGCTATCATTAAAGCCCGTATCCTGCGGGCGCGCCTCATAAATATCGCCAAAGCATATTGATGGTTATCTGGCACGCAACGAGGCGAGCCTCGAGACTCGACTCCTCTCTCCCTGTCTCTCTCTTTTTCTCTTTCTCTCCCTCTCTTTCTCTGCTCGACACTCGAAGGCAACAAACTCTGCAAATTTTTCGTTTTTATTATCTTCTGTTCCTCGTCTAAAGATAATTTGATAAGTGTTTGGTCTGCCCCGCAGGATGTGGTGTGGCGCTACTGTATCTCTCTCTCTCTCTCTGTCTCCCTCTCTCTCACTCTTCAACTGAGATTGAAATCTGCGCCTGGGAACTGGGAAATTTCCCTCATAAATGTGGAAAATCCCTCTGGCTGTGTGTGTGCGTGTGTGTGTGCTTTGCTGATGACATAACAAGGCAGGAAGGTGTTGGTGCTTCACATAGACCCCACCCACCCCCTGCCACACACCACCCTCCATTGACATCAACATCGAAATCGTTTATATAGTGCCAAAAGCTGTCCTGCTTGTCATTTGCATGCAGACGACGGGAACTTGAAAACAAATGTCAAAATCATAGAATCCATAAAGAGATTGCTAGGGGGGACAACAACAGGAGGGGGAGGGGGGAGAACATAGAACAGTCCATACAGAGGGGAGGCACACATGTGTGTGTGTCTGTGTGTGTGTCGTTTGCGTTTATTGAATACGCAAAACATGAAAATCACAAATGGAAGGAATGGAAGGAAGCCCAAGCCCAAAAACAGAAAATCACACAATCGCAGAGAAGCGTAGAATTCATAGAGAGAGACAGGGAGAGAGAGACAGAGAGAGAGAGACAGAGAGAGAGAGAGAGAGGTAGAGGGAGAGACAATAGGCAAAAGGCATAATTAACATGCAAAACATACAACGATTATTGGAATTTATGTGTAAGCGATAAATAGTGAATGGTCAGAGCCCAAGAGAGGGACAGATACCCATAGGTAGGTAGAGGGAGAGAGAGGGAGTTACCCATGGGTAGCTAGAGAGAGAAAGGGCAAGAGTACTACCCATAGGCATTCCATGTGTAATGGCAATGTGCGAGAGAGAATACTAATTCAGAGCCAGAGACACACGCACGATGATGAAGGGCACACATTTTGCTAACCAACCTGCCCCACCTGCCCTTCACTGCCACACCAAGGACAACCAAGGATCGACAACAGCTTCTGAGAGTGTCCGCCTCCCGAGAATGCCTCTCTCAATAGGACCTTTCAGCTTTCTGCTGAGCTTTCTGCAACAAGCAAGCTGCAAGGCAGCAGACAGCCTGAAAGCCTGCTCCAAAGAGAGCGAGAGAGCAGGCTGATCTGCAACAGGCTTTTGCGTGCTCTCTTCTGGATTTTGAGCAACATTCTAAGAGGGGGACAGAGAGAGGGAGAGAGAGAGCTCGAAAGTGGGTACCATGGAGCCATTTGCGTGCCTGCCCTGCCCTGAGATTGAGGAAACAAACGTTTCATCTAATTGAAAAATAAAGAATGGATTTCGTCAGCCTTCAATGCAAAGTCAAGGGGGCATGCCACAAGGGGGTATGCCACACACACACACACCAGAAAGAGAAACAGAGAGAAAAAAAGAAAGGCGAAAGTGCATTGTGCCCCAAAAAGAGTGAGAAAAGGAGGAGGCAGCTTATGGGTGGGCAGCAGGTTGTGTGGTTCACCAGTATATGGCAACAGGATAGGGGGGAGGGGGAGGCCATCGAACAGGAGCGTTTGAGAGTCAGACAAAGCGGTGGTAGGAGGGAAAGGTAGAGGCGTAGAGGGGGGAGAGAGCAACGCCAGAAAAAGCCAATTTAACGCTTGAATACAGTTTTCAATTTAAAGTTTTTGGCTCTTTATTTTGCCGTTTACTTTTTCCCTCCGTTCCCCGCTACCCGTTACCCGTTCCCCTTTCCGCGTTTCCCTCTCCGCGTTTCACTCTCCCCGTTCCCCTTTCCCCGTTCCCCTTTCCTCGTTCCCCTTTCCTCGTTCCCCTTTCCACGTTCCCATTTCCTCGTTCCCCTTTCGCTTCTTTCCCTCTCTTTCTCTTTCTCTCTCTTTATTTTTTTTTGGTGCTTCTTTCTTTGCGAGACTTTGGCGGGGGGGAGGAGGCGGAGGCGGAGGCGGAGGTCGGGGGCAGGCTGCAGCTGTGTTTTGTCCACATTCAATACTCGAAATTTACTCGGGATATACTCCTCCCTCTTCCTCTGCTCCCTCCCTTGCTCTCTCCATCATCGTCAGGATGCTATGCGTAGGAGTACGAGTATGTGTGTGTGTGTGTGGCAACTTGTTACTCTCTCTCTCTCTGATGGAAACGCACAATGTGCTGATGGAAGGCGAGAGGCGGTGGGCGGTAGGCGGGAGCTGCTGCTGCTCAAAATCCATCAAGCCACGGAAAAACCCAAAGAAAAACAAGAAAGAGCACGCCGCATGCCTCTCCTTGCTCCTCTCCCTGCCTCTCCCCTCGTTGCCTTGAAAATATGTGTATAGCCAAAGCGCATAAAAGTTTACTTTGATTAAAGTTCGATCTAAAGTCACAATGTACAACCACCCAGCCACCCACACACCCTCTCCGCCCACCCACACACCCCTCTTACAGAGATATAAATACTTTCCTTCGCTTTCTTTTGGCCCCACCAGGAAGCTATCAAGGAAAAAGGAGGCTGCCAGGGAGCAGGGGGAGCTGGGGGCGGGGGGGCCTCTCCTCAAAGCCAAAAGGCAAGTCAATGTAAGTGAAGCTGTAAGTGAGCCCCAAAGCTGATTGAAATGATTGAGGCCAAATGGTGCGATATTGAGTGCGGGCGGAGGGGCGGGCGGGCGGGCTGTGGCTTCCAGCAAGGATACAGGCTCAAGGATGGATTGGCTGGGAAAGCCCTTGGTTTGAGTTAAAGTCCGCTTAGAGGCGGCTACTCGGTGGAGGAGGAGGGGAAAGCTCACTTAGAGAGTGACGGAAAAGTTCACTTAGCGGCGCGCAACGAAGAAAGTTCTCTGCTCAGGCAGAGGCAGTGGCAGAGGCAGCGGCAGAGGCAGAAGCAGTGGCTGTGGCAGTGGCAGAAGCAGTGGCAGTGGCAGCGGCAGTGGCAGAACCTCTCAAGATGGTGGCTAAAGTACGCAATGCTGTTATGTGTCAACAAACGCCAAGACAGGACAGGACAGCACAGGACAGGATGCTGTTTATGGCTTGGCAGCAGCAGGAGCAGGAGAACCAACAGATAGATGGATAGAACCAATAGATTATCCCAGGATAAACAGAACAAAATCAAGAACAAAGAGGAGGAAAACCCCTGGCAAGTTCTCATGGAAATTTCGACTGTTTTACAGTCTTGTTTCAAGGTCAGAAACAGCCAAGGAAAGAGAGGGAGGGACACCACACCCTGCCCCTACACTCAAAGAAAGGCAAGCATAGCCCTACTTCCTCCTAGTTTAAGCTACAAGTACTTAGCCCCATGGAACCCATGGAAACCCACCATGAAACCCCTTAGAAATATACATTCTAAATACGAAATAATTTGTATATTTAATATGAAACATATTTCGATCCAAAATTATCATTTTAAAAATGCAAAATGCCCTACAAAATGTCCACAATCGCTGCCCAAAATATCATCTCGAAAGATCTTCTCTCCTCCCTCTGTAATCCCATAGATCATGCATGTCTTTAGCTGATTATAAACAACTTGTACTCATCACTGGAATCAATCATTTTCATAGCCAGAGACGTAGGAGACGTGGGAGACTTACCTGCAAACGAGAGAGAGAAAAACGCAGACAAATTATGATAAATGCTTCGATTTAATCATCCATCAAAACATACAACTTGGCTTGAATGTATCTATGTATCTATAGATAATGCTTAATCAATTGGTGTTCACAATATTTTGGCATTACCGGGCAGTATTTTGGGTTTGCCTCATGCTTTTGGCCCTCACTTTTCAGCACAATAGAATCATTCGTTCGTTCGTTCGCTGAGTCGTTGATTCGCGGCTCGAAACTCGTTAGAGGCCTAAAAACAGCCGCTCGAAAGCGCTGTGTTGGCCTTTACATACAAACTGTTTTTAATGAGCATCACCTGGTCCCCCCGCCCCGCCCCCCCAGGGGCCACATTATGATCTCTTTGGCCACGCACAAAACTTAACCAAAAATGTGAAAAAAGAAGGCCTCAAACTCAGCCTCAGCCTCAGTTTCAGCCTCAGCTTCAGCCTCAAAGATAGTCATAATTAAACACCAAAAAAAAACCATCTCTTGCCCCTTTTCTTACCCCTTCTCTTGCCCCTTCTCTTGCCCCTTGTCTTGCCCCTTTTCTTACCCCTTAGCTTGCCCCTTCTCTGCATGTATGTAAAATGTTTTTCTTCTGTTGAAAAACAAGTGCGGAAACACACACAAAAAGCAACAGTGGACTAATGACTGAGAGAGCTAAAGAGAGGAGGGAGGAGGAAAGAGGAGCAGAGAGGAGGAGAGGAGAGGTAAGAGGAGAGGTAAGAGGAGAGGAGAGAGTAGTAGATGAGGAGAGGAGAGAGGAGTAGATGAGGAGAGGAGAGAGGAGTAGCTGAGGAGAGAGGAGTAGCTGAGGAGAGAGGAGTAGCTGAGGAGAGAGGAGCGGAAAGAGTAGTAGCTGCGGACTGGCCGTTGTCTTCAGCAGCATCTATAGGTCACGGGGCTTCGATTGCCCCCCGAACAGATCCGAAAAAGAAAACTCTGCATTTTCCTGTCTTCATTTTGTCTCTCTCTCTCTTTATCTATCTATCTTTCATTTGTGGCACGCACCAAAGACAAAAACAAACAAATTTCAATCCATTTCTCAATTCTCGTTTTGGCCACTGAGCCTACAGGGGACACTCTTTCACAGTCGTTTCTGTGGCACGAATACAGTAATACCTGGTAGCAGTCTATGAAGTCTATGAAAGGAAGGTCCTTAGATGAGAGTCAGTGGAGGGAAGCAGTGAGAGTCTAGATCAGAGAGGATATTCTCTGCCATTTGAGAGCATTTTCCCACCTAATGAACCATAAATAAAGCTGTCCGTTTCCAGGTATTCCGATAGTCGAAAGGAATGCCAGCAACACCCCTTTACCCCCCCTCCATTCAAATGGCAATCAATACCTAGAAAAACAGAGAGAAAGAGAGAACGAGAGAGAGAGAGAAGAAGGGTTTCAGTTCATCTCACGGACAAAGTCGAAGGCTTCTCAAATTGATTTCCCTTTGAAATTCAAGCCAAAATGATGGGCTACCATTTGACTTCATTCCTCCATTCAGTCACTCACTCACTCAATCCAGAGGATACCTTTTTGCTGTCTCTTTCCCTCTCTCCCTCTCCCTCTCTCTCTGTCTCTGTCTCTCCCTCTCCCTCTCTCTCTGTCTCTGTCTCTGTCTCTCCCTCTCTCTCTCTCTGTCTGTGTTTGCCTTCCTGTGTATCTGTTTCAATTTTTAATTAAAAAATGTGAAAATATTCGAGCTCTATTTCAGCTGTTTGTACCTTTAAAAATCAAATTAAACTCAACTTCAGGTTTAATCCTCCTCCACACACACACGCATTCTCCCTCTCTCTGTCTCTCTCTTTGGTTCTCTCTTTCTTTTTCGCGAATTTGTCTTGGCTTTTTCCCCTTTTGGCCTTTGGCCTTTTGCATTGTTGCATTCATCTACTGCGTGCAACGTGCAGCGTGCAGCAGGGAGTGTGGGTGGGTGTTCGCGCGACATTTTCATTTGAAAATTTTATGCCCAAGAGGAGAGCAGAAAGAGACAGAGAGAGAAAGCAACACCAAAGCATCCCCTCAATGCTTCTCATCTCCATTCGACCTCCCTGCCCTGCCATGCCCTCTTCTGCCCTCTCCCGCCCTCTCCTGCCCTTTTCTCCCCTTTTCTGCCCTCTCCTGCCCTCTTTTGCCCTCTCCACCCACACATCTTGTTTTCATTTCCGTCAGAGCTACAATTGACGCCGCTCAACTTAACCTCATTCGTCCTGCTGCCGCTGTTTCATTTGCATATTCACTGGAGGGAGACCCCACCCCACCCCACCCTACCCTTCTCTTCATCTCTCTCTCTCTCCCCTCTCACTCTCTCTCTGCAGAGTCCTTCTCTTTTGGGGTTTTCCTGACACGACGACACACCTGACCAAAAAAAAAGTATATATATATATTTAGGGGCGGAGGGAGTGGAGTAGAGGGGAGAGGAGGGGTGGGGAGGGGAGTGGAGTGGAGTGGTGGGGAGTACCTGCAGTTTTTCGAGCACTTTGTGCATCGCTGCTATAAATTGCCCATAACCAAACGGACACCTTTGGCTTCATTGCCCTTTTTATACCCGGTACTCGAAGAGTATAGGGGTATATTAGATTTGTGGGGATAACGGTTGTGTGTAACGCACAGAAGGAAGCGTTTCCGACCCCATAAAGTATATATATTCTTGATCAGCATCAATAGCCGAGTCGATATAGCCATGTCTGTCTGTCCGTCCGTCCGTCCGTCCGTCCGTCTGTCCGTCTGTCCGTCTGTCCGTCCGTCCGTCTTCATTTGCGCCTATATCTCATAGACTATTAAAGCTAGAGTAACCAAATTTTGTATCCAGTCTGCTTTGTGATCACACTACTCCAAATGTGTTGAAAAATTTCGCCCCGCCCCTTTCCGCCCCCACAAAGGACGAAACTCTGTGGCACACACAATTTTGAAGATACAAGAAAACTAAAAACGCAGAGTCATAGAGAATGCCCATTTCTATCAGAGTGTTGAATCTGGATCAGATCGGATAATTATTATAGCTACAATAAAGAAAACCATTTCGAAAGTCATCATTCCCTCTCGCTCTCTCTCACACGCGGCCCCATCTGCTTTGCCCATTCGTATTTTGCGTCGCCTAGTTCTCAGAGACTATAAGAGCTAGAGCAACCAAACTTTCTATCCAAACTCCTGTGATATCGAACCAGCACAAGTGTATTTCAAAATTTTGACACGCCTCCTTCCGCCCCCACAAAGAACCAAAATCTGTGGAATCCACAATTTTTAAGATAAATGAAAACCAAAAACGCAGAATCATGAAAAATTACCATATCTACCAGATTACCGAATTTGGATCAGATCGGATCAATATTATGGCCAGAAGAAACAAATTAAATTTCACTGGCTACGCAACGCCTGCCAAGCGATGACTCATTCCCTCTCTCTCTCTTGCAAACACTTGTACGTCTCAAATATGTAGTGATACATGTCATGTAGAAATGTAGGCGCAGATATACAAAGCATATGTAAACAAAAATGGAAACATGTATAAAAATTCCAAAAAATTAATTTTTTTAATTTAAATATTATTTTTGTCCCTTTTGAGAACATATAATAAATTTCATAAATCATAGGCTCAAATATGTATGTATGTATGTATATACTGACTGAGTACCGGGTATAAGGTAGAGCCACGGCCTTTGCCGCGGCTCACAACGTTCCCTCTCGTTTCATATTCGAATTTTGCATTCCTTCTGGCTTTCCCCCTCCCCCCTGGCTTTCCCCCCCTTGCTTTGGCCCCAAAGTCAAATTGGAATTAAAACAGAATATTCTACTTGCCTTTTTTTGGGGCATGGGGCACCATGGGGGGGTGTGGGTTGGGTTTTCACTCGCTGCTAACTGACATGATAAAGTGTTGCCTTGACTGCCTGCCCCGAGTGGCAATGTTGCAGCAGTGCCGCCCCTCCCTGGAGGCTGTCTCCGCATTGTCACGTTTCAGCGCGCCCTCAACCCAGCCCTGGGGGGTGGTGCCACCCTCTTCCCTCTCCTCTCCTGCTGCTGCGCGGGGGTAATGCACTTATTCAACCATCCCCAACCATGCAACCAGGCCACTTGTTTCCTATCAAATGAATATAAACTTTCGAGAGGAGAAACACTTGCCACCGACTCTGCTTCTCCTCTCTGCCTGCCACCGACTCTTCTTCTGCTCTCTCTGCCTGCCACACATCATTCGATGTGTCTGCTGCTGCTTGCCACCTTGCCACCTCCTTCCCTTTTCTCCTTTTGGAAAATTCACAAACAATTTAGCTTTGCCCTCGGCGTTTGCTAATTGCAAAATGAAAAAAAAAGAGAAGAAAGATAAAGGAAAAAGAGAAAATAGAGAAGAGAAAAGAGAGAGGAGAGAAAAAGGGAATCTTCTGGCAATTTTTGAAAAGTGCAACAACAAGAAGCATGCCACAGCAGCGGGGCGAGGGGCAGAGGTGGCATATGTGTTACAAATGCAAACACAACAGAAAACAGGAGTCGGAGGGGGGTTGGGGTGGTGCAAGACACATCATCATCATCATCAGCGACAGCGACTCTTCATGCCACACACCATAGACTACATTGTGTTCTTGCCACTCTCTGTTGCTGTTGCTGTTGCCGTCTCTGTCTTATATGGCTTTTCCCTTTTCCACGTGCCAGAAATTTGTGCGGAAATTTTCGTGTGCTGTGCGCATAATTACGTGGCAACAAGCAGCAGCAGCAGCGTGGCAGTGGCAGCATCGTCGCGCTACACCAAAGTGTGGCCAACAGGGTCGGGCTGAGGCTTTGTGTCTCCTTGCAAATGACGCATACGTCATGTTGCACGAACGCAGGAATCGCTGCCTGGCTGCCTGGCTGCTGCTGCATATATTTCTTGTAATTAAAATCGCATTGAAGCATGCAACGCAGAGCGCTGCGCCGCGCAGAGCCAGACTTTTGCCTTTGAGGCAGCAGCAACAAAAACTTGTTAACGTGTAAGCCCCACAACCCCACCCCCCTGAACACCCCACACACCCCGCAACACCCCACACCCTCTAGTATATCCTTGTGTCTGTCGCTGTTGCTGTCTGTCTGCCCTCTCATTCGCTCCACACTATAGACTGCTCTCTCCCTGTCTCTCTCCCTCTCTCGCTGTCTCCCTACTGTACTGTCTGTCTCTCTCCCTCTGCTGTCTCTCTCTCTCTCCCTCTCTCTCTGTGTCTCTCTCTCTCTGTGTTTGGTGTAATTAAACTAAATTAAGAACTCTCTTGGCATTAAAATGAGATTTACGCTTCAGCGGCATTGAACGAGGGGCAGAGAGCAGAGCGGAGCGTCGAGAGTGGCAAGAGCTTAGGGAAATGACATTTTCAAAGCAGATTTAACGCCACTCCCCCCGCCAGCCCCCTCTGCCACACACAAGCACGCTCGTCCTGACTTAATTACTGTACAAAAAAGAATGGAAATCAAAATGAATTCAAGGCGAATACAAAATTTCCCTCCTTTCTTTTCGTTTGTGGCATTTCCCTTTGATTGTTTCGTCACAAACTTCTCCATCATCGAATATCAGAAGGAGGCCAGGAGGAGGCCAGGAGGAGGCAGGAGGAGGCTGGAGGAGGCCAGGAGGAGGCCAGGAGGAGGCAGGAGGGGGCCAGGAAGGGGCCAGGAGGAGGCAGGAGGCGGCAGGAGGAGACCAGGGTAAGGCCAGGAGGTGGACTAGACTCCCCCTCGTGGGCTTTTCCCCGTGCAACAGCAAAACAACACACATTTTCCCTGGCCAAAAGAAAAGTTTCTTGCGGCCTCCAACCCCCACCCCCTCCCCCCGTATGTGGCATAAGAAAATAATTTCCATGCCATTTGCATATGCATGAGGGTAGGGGTGAAGAGGGGTGGGGGGGTGGCTGCAGGATCCCCGGAATCCCAGTGGCAGACAAAGTTTAAAGATTTACAGAAAGAACCGCAGAAGATGTGGCACGAATGGCAATGCCAAATGGAAATGTGGCAAAAATCGAGGGGGGGAGGAAGCGGAAATGGAAATGGGGGGTTGGGGGTGGTGGTGGTGGGCAACCAAATTGAACGAAAGAGATGGGCAATTATGCAAACGCGTGTAATTAGTGGGTGAAAGGAGAGCAGAAGAACCAGCTACCACTCGCTCTGTCTCTTCCTCTCCACCTCCTCTTCCTCCTCCTTTCTCTGTCTCTCCCTCTCCTCCCCCTCCTCCTTTCTCTGTCTCTCCTTTCCCCCTTCTCAGTGTCTTCCCTTTTATTTGTTTCTTTATTTCTTAACTTTTTATTGCCTCTCTTTTTTCGGTTGAGGGGGGGAGGGGGTTGGCGGGCGGCAAGCTGCTGGCTGCGGCTGCTGTCAGGCCCAAATGCGTATTTTATGCATGCCGCAAAAGGTGGCAAGCCAAGGCCTGGCCCTCTGCGGCAGTACTCTGTTTTTTAGCCAGAATTATAACAAATGATTTCCCCCCCAATGCCGCCCCTAATCCCCCCTTCTCCCCCCCTTTACAAATGATTGTTTAGCTGCAAAATGCGCATTTAATTCGGGGACGCAAATCGAGCAAAAGAAAAAAAGAGAAGAGGAAACAAAGAGGGAGAGAGGGGGTTGGGGGGGGAGGGAAATGCAAATGCGGAAACCAAAAAAGAGAGCGAAAGAGAGCGAGAGAGAATATTATTTTAATATGGTAAATAAAAATGCCATAAAAAGCGCGCAAAAGCAAAACCAAAAGCAAAAGCAAATAAAATTTATGCATTTCAATTATGAAAAATACTTTTCCAAATAAAACAGGGGGCGGGGACTGGGGGCGGGGACTGGGGGCGGGGGGATCCAATAAAGGAAGTCCACACTGCAGGAAGGACGAGGAGGAAATGCAGGAGTGGGGCAGGGGCAGGAGTGGTGGAGGGGGGCGATTCCTGGCGGTGGAGCAACTTTTTGCCGGCGCACAGAGAAATAATTCAACAAAAGGCCAAAGCCAAAGCCAAAGCGAAATTAATTAAGAGTGCAGCAGCAGCAGCAGCACAAAATGCTGACTTTGATTGTGGCAACAACCCCCCACCCCCGCATACCCCCCTCTGCACCCAGCACTGTGCTACACCTGCATTCCGCTACTCTACACTCACCTACATGGGCCACAAACAACAGAAAAAAAGAAGGGAGAAATGGGTTAGACAAGGTAGAGGGGCAGGCAGGGAGGGGCAGGGAGAGGCAGGGGCAGGAAGGGAGGGCCAGCTGCCGCCAGGATATTGCCGATGCCAAACAAAAGTTTTGACTACGAAAAAAAAGCACCCACACACACACACACACATACAGGCAGGAGACAGGCAATGTGTGAGGCATTGGGGATACCCTGGAAAAAGAGAATCAATCAAATGATTCCCGTTCAAAGATGGAGAGAGAGATATATGGATGTATCTCCCGATTTGTATCAGTTTCCAGCTTGAGGCATCTCCAGAACTCTCCAGGACGAAGACCTTGCCCCCAAAAAGGGTATCAGAAAAGCGTACAACTCGGGGGAGCCGCCTGTGAGTTTTCATTTCATTTGCGTTGCACTATGTTGGGTGGCCTCTGCCTCTGCCCCTGATGATTGAAAAGCAGAAGCAGCAGCAGCCGCGCCGGAAAAGCGGTAGCAACCGCCGAAAACAAAAAAGCCAGAGAAAAAACTGATTTTTAAAATCAGTGTGCGGCGTCGTGGCGACACCATATAAACAGCAGTGGCAGCAGTGGCACTGGTGGCACTTGCCAGTCCGTTTGGTGCCCCGTCATGTGGCGCCGAGAAATATGCAATAAAATTTATTTGCTGCCGAAAGGATTGCATAGAGAGGACACCCGACGCCGACCTCCCTGCCGCTGCCGCCCTGGCGCACATATGTTGTGCAACATTTCCGTTTCCGGCGACGATTTTTCATATCCAAACACCAGGCGGCATCCGCCCCCTGCCCCACGCGCCCCGCCCGCCGCGCATATGCAGCATAAAACTTTTACCCAAAAAAACAAAAGAAAATACGAAGAAGAAAGAGAGGGAGGGAGGGATAGGGGTGGGGGGTTGGGGGTTGGAATATGACAAAGTTTGCACTTTAACAAGAAAATAATCAAATAAATTATCATAAAATGTCTGGGCGACCAAACAAAAAAACAGGAAAAACAAAAACCAAAGACAAGAAAAGCAGGCAGAAAAGAACCGTTTTGTTTTGGCCGGAAGTCACGTACTGTCTGCAGAAAGCAGCGGCCCCACTTATGCATATGTGTGCGAATGTGTGTGTGTATTGGTGGGTGGGGGCGGTGGGCGGTACACACTTTATTAACTTGGTAAAAAGTCGTAAAAACGAAATGTCACATAGCTCTCTCTCTCCCTCTCTCTCTGCCCGCCCTTTAAATTATGGCCAAGTGGCTAAATTATGGCAATGTCGCGTAAGTCCTCTCCCCTCCTCTCTTTCCCTCTCCTGAAACCCAAACCCAAAGGACGAGAAGACAAATGGTCTGAATGTGTAAATTATAATTGGAAATGAGAAAGAGAGACAGAGAGAGGGGGCGGGCGAAAGAGAGCGGATGAAGTGGTGAAGGGTTAAGCGGAAATAGGCAAAAGTTTGCCGAAACTCAATGCCAGGCCACGCGAGGGGTGCGAAAAGGCCATTAGGGATGCAAAGTATGGAAAATTCAAGGGAATAAGAGAACTTTCAAGGAAATGCAATACGGTTGAGCAGCGCTGCTGCTGCATTGAAACGAAGAGAATGACTTTCGCATTGAGATAATCATCTGTTTGGTCCGATTCAAGCCCCAACATCGAGCTCAAACACCGAGCGCAACAAATGCCAAATGCAGCAGCAGCAAGCAGCTAAAATGTTCGATCGAGCTCGAGAGCTCGCGATTCAAGCCCCAACATCGAGCTCAAACACCGAGCGCAGCAAATGCAGTTCCAACTCGAATTCGACGCTCAAGCGGCGAAAATGTTCGATCGAGCCCAAGAGCTCGCGATCGAACATGCTCTAAGCGCAGCTGGGCTTTCGGCTTCCTTCGGCAGCTTCGTGTATGATGGATCTTTTCTGTTCGGCAAACTTCGCGTTGGCTGCGTGTTTGTGCTTGCTGTTTTCTGTTTCCCTACTTCGACTTCATTCATTCTCAATGAAAATTCTCATTTCCTTAAAGCACTCTCTCTCTGTCTCTGTCTCTCCTCTCCTCTGCTCTGCTCTTTAAGGAGCCAGAACGGAATGCCTGCACCCACAGGCAACAACTAACTCTGTCAACTCATTCACATGACAATCATAACAGGCCTCCAGGACACCAGACCAGACCAGACCCAACCCAACCCATCCAAAAGGAGAGTCCTGTCCTGTCCTCTACTGCTGCCAGTGGCAGTCTCTTTTTCGCTCCCTCTCTGCTGTCCACTCATCATGGAATCCCACTTCACACTGAGCCCCAAAGTCAGAGACAATGTTATCGGGGCCAGAGATATGTATGTGGGTAGGAGGTTAGGGAGGGGAAGGGAAGGAAGCATATGACGTCCATGACCAGATAAGGGTGACAAAAATATGTATTAAGTGCATGAAGAGACACACACAAGTGAACCACCAGGCAAGAGACAGGGCGAGAGACGTGAAGAGACAGCCCAGAGGCAGGCAGAAAGCCAGAAAGAGACAGAAAGAGACAGAAAGATGGGGGGAAGGCATAAAGGCGAACAAATACGAGAAAGCCCCAACAACAGCAACAACACCAACAGGCAGGCAGGAGCAAAAAATAATAAAAAAGAAGAAGAAGAAAAAAACACTCCACACAGGCAATCCTGAAAGAAATGAAATGAAATCCTTTCACACACACTGACCATCAGATGGGAGACACCACACATACACATGTACATACATACACATATATATCGTGTGTGTGTAAGCGAATCAGACAAAGGACAACTTGAATGAGGGGGGTGGGGGGGAAGGGGAAGGGGAAAGGTGAGCAGCAGCAGACCAAGGGTGCCGCCGCCTTGTGGCCCCATGTTGCACGGTCTGGTGGTGGATGTGGTGGGTCTCTGGTGTCCTGCTACAACAAGTTGACACTTTTATGAGGCACTTAAATGACACAACATACAAGTCCCCCCCTCTACCCCTCCATAAGCATGGGATTGACATGCAAACAATAGACCGAAAACCGAAAAGGATCACAGCAGATGGGGGGGGTCAAAGGGGAAGTCAGCGCAACAATTGCAATTGTCCAGCAGAAAGAAAAATGTTGACTTTAACAAGCGATGGGGCGGAACGGCACGCCACCCTCCCAGCAATAGAATAACAATAGAAGAAAGCTGCGCTGCTCTGCTCTGCTCTCTCCCAGCGAAACTAATTTCATGTCCAAAAATAATATCTACAGAGAGAGATGGAGAGAGAGAAATGCTAAATAAATAATTGGAAACTGCCAACTTCCGCTTACGTAGCAGTCGCTGGCGTTGGCGATGGCTTTGGCGTTGGCATTGGCGTTCCATCAGCCATCCATCAATTGGAAAGCAGCACCAGCAGTGCCTCCCCCCCTCCATCAGTGCCTCCCCCCCGTGCCATTGAGTCATCTCTGCCCCCCTCCTCCTCCCCTGCCATTTCTGCCGTAAATCAGTTGCCTGGCACTTGGCCAAAAGAACACGAAAGAA
Source organism: Drosophila affinis (assembly GCA_037356375.1). Taxonomy (NCBI): domain Eukaryota; kingdom Metazoa; phylum Arthropoda; class Insecta; order Diptera; family Drosophilidae; genus Drosophila; species Drosophila affinis. The sequence continues at coordinate 63,518,503 of CM074802.1, read as the reverse complement.
TTTATGAAAATTGAAAATTGTAAGAAGAGAGAGAGAGAGACAAGTGCGGTGGACACACGGACAGGAGGGGAAAGGGAAAATTGGAATATTTTCTGACACATTTTTATCGTTGGAATTGTCAAAGAGTTTAAGCAGAGAAAAAAACATGGGGGGAAAATGGAACTCATCATCCTGACTGCCGGCTGCCTACATCATTGACAGCCTCACATATCGATATACACCATATATATATATAGCGATATGTATATGTGTATGAGTGTGCACCTTCTTTGCCTGTGGCCCAGAAATTGAGAAATTTGAGACGCCCCCGGGGCAACAGGATGTGGAAATTGCTTTGTCAATATATCTTCAAAACATAATTTGTGACTGTCAGCGGGTTAACAGAAAGAAAAAAAACATATACATATATTTGTATATAGGTATAGGTATAATAGAAAAAAAAGAAGATTGAAAACATGACAAAAGCATAAGGAAAACCTATTAAAAATTTAAATAGGCCAGGGAAATTCGAGCTTGAAAGGAAGGTAAATCAATCTTTTGGGCGAAGAATTTCAATAAATATTTCTTAGACGGCAATGAGGGGATAGAAAGGGTTAAAGCAATAAGAAGCGGAGATCAAAAAAAGCAGCAGCAAAGAAGAGAGAGACTTTTGCCTGTTTCGGTTGCAGGAGAGAGAGAGAGGTCCGCGCGAGAGACTTTTGCTGCTGCTGAGCCTCTCGCTCAGAGAGTGCAGTTAGGTGTAGTAATTGCGGGACCAGGAGAACGCACAAACGAAAAAAGCAATGCAAAACAAAACAACAAAAAACATCGACGTCGACGTCGCGCAGAACCCAACTGGGCTGCGCTTGGACATGTTCGAACACGTTCGATCTTGCACATTCCGCTGCCTCTTGGACGTCGTGTTCGTTTTGAAGTGCGTTTGCGATACTCTGGCGAGACTTTGGTCGTCGCTTGCTCTTCTCTGACTCCCGTCAGCGAACATTTAACGAGACTTCACTCATCGCTCCAAAATTCGTTTACGAACATTTTACGATAGTTCCGTTTTACTATCATTTGTTGGTCCACTGGGCACACACATATGTGCATATATATGTATATGTATGTGCGTAATTAAAACAATTTATAATTAAATGATGGGGGGGGGGGGGGGGGGGGGCGGGGGGGGGGGGGGGGGGGGACACTAACTATAATGGACAATAAATTCATGTTAACATCGATTACATCGATTTGACAGCAAATTTAATTTCTGCTTGTTTTTATTCTAATTTTATTATAATTTTTCCTTTTTTTGTGCGTGTTGCTGGAAAATTTAATGCAAAACTCAATTGCAATTAAGACCAATAATTATATCATAATTTTCGCTGCCCCTGCCCCTTGCCGCTGCCACTGCCACAACAATTGTTGTAATTATTGTTAAGCAGCTGCAAGCAGAAATCTGAAAATGAAATATTTAAAAATTGTGAAAATAAATCACAGTTGGATATCCCCCATACATCCCGTTTGAACCCGAAAACCCCCGGGGTGGTGGTGGGGGGGGAAAAACCTCTGCATCCTGGGCGACTGGCTTACAGAATGATTTTCTTTTTTTTTTTGTTGTGTTTTTTGTTGATGGATTTCATTTCAGTCAAAGGAAATTCGGCTTGCATTTATCTTTCATTTTTGTAATAATAATTTGCTTGGCTGTGCGCGAAAATTAATTAAAATATTCCATATTAAAGCTTTCCATGCGAGGAAGTTTTACATGAATGCCCAGGGATAAAAGGAGAGAGCGAGAGGGAGTCACCAGCAGTAGGCTGCCCACGCGCGGGTCCCAGACAAGAACGCAGCCGACCGAGGGGCGCTGCTGCATAACGCGCGAACCGAACTGAACCGAACCTTCGCGAACATGTTGAATAGAGTTCGAGGAAAAGTATAACTAGTGTGACTGAAACAACTAAGCAATTTCTTAACACGAGAAAGATATGAGAGTATCAGAAATGTAAGACTAGGAAGGAAGTTGGTAGTAGATCATAAGACCCCAAATAGTTCATGCAGGGAATAATTCGATCTACAAAGCGGAGGGAACAACGGTATATACATACATATGTACAGCTGTATGTAGTTTCTACTGTTTCTATTAGGAATCTTAGCTTAAGTTGGAAGGTTTATTGAGAGCAATCTTCCCAGTAGTAGAAGTAAAAAGTTTTTCTGAATGGGTTCTATACGATCCTGGTGTACGTTGTACTCAAGCATATACCTTAAAGGCCTCTCAGATCTATCGTTAAATTGATCAAACTTAATGATCTTCCACCTATTATATTATCTTCAATTCATTCAAGAAATCAAAACTCATTTTCCATGGAAATCTGTGGGGGGCACATTTGGCGTTATCTAAATAATAATAATAATAATGGTAATAATTTGTGTTACAATGTCATTTCATTCGTTTGAATTCAAACTAATTACTTTATTTATCATAAAACATAGATTTACCCCTGCCCCTGCCCCTTACACCTGTGCCCTTCCTCTCTCTGCTCTCCTCTTCTCTTCTCTCTGCTCCCTCCTCCTCTCTGCCTTTGCTTTCCCACCATTGTAATAGAGACGTAAACAATACAGAAAATACAGAAATTCAGCGTTAAATTTGTAAATTGTTTGTATTGGGCCATTAGCCAGCACAAAATTTGTTGTGTAGCAACAACAGCAAAAACAATTGGCTTACTGGCTTATTAGCGTGGCCATATTCCCCCCACCCCCTCCACCCTCCCCACCCTCTACCCTTTCCGCGGCAGCTGCCTTGGGGGCCAAGCGCTGCCACTGACTCTGGCGCTGACGCTGCTGTTGGGTGTTAAAACTAAACTGGAAAATTGCTGGCTCGCGTGTCGCGTTCAGACCCGCCCCCCCAGCCCCCCGAAGCACCCGCCAAAGCTACCCAACATCTTGGCAGGGTTTCGCGTTTAATCAATAAGTTTTTTATGGGGTGGAGGGTGGCGGGAGGTCCGGGGGAAGGTCCTTTCTGCCCCCGAGGAGGAGCCAAGCTAAGCGAACGATAAGCATTTAATAGAGCCAATTTCTTGCTGTTTTTTTTCCTTCTTTGGCTGGCGGGGCCAAAATTATGCTAAAGTGGATTTTGAAGCATGGTGTTTTGGCCAAGGGCTGAGAAATTTCACTTCCGTTTGGAAGACAGAAAGCCCGGGAAAGCGAGGAAAGCCAGAAGCCAGAAACGAAGTGGAAAAGTTGTGGACTTCAGAGGGAAATCTGTCATTAATTAGGTAGACCATCGTACTCTCTCTCGCTCTCGCTCTCTTAGCTACGTGGATAATACATCTACGTCTACATCTACGTTATATACATTTACATGTACTTTTAGTATACATAGAAAAGTAGTTTTTGGCATTGCCAAAAGAGCAGACAGAGAGACAGCCAAAGACATCGATGGATATTCAATGTCGCCTGTCTGGGGGGCAGATTTCTGGTCTGCAGTCTCCCTCCTCTGTGGCTCTGCCAAAAAAGTATCATCGCCAAGGTCACCGCGGGGGGGCGGGGGGCTGCCTTGATCGATTGGCAATTTCTCAATCTGAAGGCGCATTTGGTGTATAAATAAATTGCCCAGCAGATTTATCTACAGGGGAAACCCCCAGATGGGAGATGCGAGATGGGAAATTGGAATTTAATTGTGCGCGAAATGAGAAAGAAAATAGAAAGCAACTGGCTTAAAGTGAGGGAGGAGGGGGTGGGGGTTGGGGTGGTTCTTGGGTATTCGAATCAAATGTAATTCCCTTCCATTTCGGTAGCAAAAAGTCAATTCCTTTCGGAAATTAATTGTTCATTGAGCTTCCAATCTCGGTATTCCATTCCCCAAATGAAACTCTGCCATTGCCACAGCCACAGCCGTTGCATGCCCCTCCCCACTGACATCCCAGCAGCCACCAAATCCTTTGCTCAATGCACAAAACGAAATTTCATCTGCCATAAATGGGAATTTGCGATATTTGTTCCCCTCCCCCCCACTCCCCTCCCCCGCCACTGCCACAGGAAAACCTCAATAACAACAAAAGTATTTGTGCAATAAACATAAAAAACCATTTAATCTTCAATGTGTGTGTGTGTGTGTGTGTACGGTATACAGCAAGAACATTAAGGAAGGGGTTTTATGGGCAGTATAACGACTAGGGAATACCCTCCCCCCGCACCCCTCTACCAGGAACAGGGCTCGTTAATGTCGAAAGGTGGAAAAGGTTTCGAAATTCTGACAAAGGAATACAATTTTGTGTGAAATTCAAAGCAAAAGCTATGTGGAAACTTCCCCTAAGTGAAAGGCCACACTTCATATTCCGGCTTTTGGTAGGTAATACCCAAAATGTAGTCTTGGCTTTGGCTCGTAGATCTAGAAGATCTGCTGCAATCTCTCTGCCTCTGCTGCAACTCTCTGCCCCTGCCTCTGCTGCTGCTCTGCCGCTGCCTCTTGCCCCTGCCGCACATACCCCATAACAGGAGTCCCGTTAGCACTGCGGGGTACACAAACTGCTGCATAACAATACACACGTCCAACGTACAACAATTTTTGAGCGAGTAAATATTGTGGTTAAGTATACGCCCCGTGTGTGTGCAGCCACTGCCCCCCACTACCCTCCACTCTCCCGCAGTCTATCTCTGTCTATCTCTCTCTTTCTATCTCTGTTTGTATGGCTAGCGATTGCACGTTTTGTTTGACATTCAATAGTTTTCATTTCTGTGGCAAAACCAAACAAAAAGCCAACAACAAACAACAGCAAAAGCGAACAATTTTCATTTATATTTTCCATCGCTCGCACACACACACACACACACACACACACACATCCTTCCCGTTGCCCCAAATCCTGCCCCAACTATCTCTATCTCTGTCTCTGTCTGTCTCTGTCTGTCTCTCTCTCGCTCTCTCTCTCTCTCTGGTTTTCTGCTCATTTGAAATTATTTTTATGTGTTTTGCCGGGTTTTGTTTTTGCCATGTTTTCTGCTAGTATTTTTATTGCATTTTCATTTTTATGCAGTTACAATGACAGTCCCCCCTCCCCTGCGCTCCACCCCTTCTCTCCTCCCCCGCCTGGCACACGCTTCGAGGGGTTTCAAAAGAGCCAAAAGATAAACGTTTCATGCGGATGGAATGGATGGTAGTTCCTGCCACAGATAGAAGGGGAGGCATACCCCATATAACTATACATATATGATGATGATATCTATGATGATCATCTCATACGAAGAGAAGGGAAGTATTCATCTATCTAACTATCTTTCTAACTATCTTTCTATGTGTCTTTGCTTCTCTTTCTGATTTGCATTACTTTTATTTCCTTCCCATCGAGTGCTCTACTTGAGGGGCTGCTGAGGGGTCGTTGGGTTGTCCCTTAAATATTCATTCCTCTGGTGGCAATCGGTGGCAAAAGTGGAAAACTGGAAAATGGTAAACTTTTCTGTTTTTCGGGCTGGGGGGTGGGGGGTGGGGTGCTGCTTAAAAAGTTACAACATGTACGACGTCTTCTAATCTCTCTGCTAAAAACGAACAACAGCAAAAAGAAGCTGCCAAAACATGTCACATAACAGTTTCCCCCCCCCTCCCCCTTCCCCCCTTTTCCTTCTCCCCTTTGCACCCCCTTTTCCTACTCCTCCCCTTTGGAGTTGTTTGCTTTGCGAATAATTTACACAGAACAAACTTTTGACTTGGGCGAAAGGAGCAGAAAAAAACAACAAGAAAGGAAAGAAAACAGGAGAAAAAACAAAAAAAAAATCAAAGAAGACAGGAAAGGAGACAGGAGAATAAGGATAAGGAAAAAGTAAACAAGAAAATGGGAAAAGAAAGAGAAAAAACTGTAAAATTGAAAAAATATAAAAATCGTGCGTTTTGACCAAAAACCACAAAAGCGGAGAAGAACGAGGGGTGAAGAAGAGATGAAGCGGGGAAGAAAGCAGTGGGAGAGCTCCAAGGGGAAAAGCGAAGAAGAAGAAGCGTTGAAGGAGCTCGGGAAAAAGTTAATTTTTTGTATTTGGTTTTGGTTTTGTTTGGGTATGAAATAATCCGCAGAGATTTTGATCTTATTAAACATAAAACTGTCCATCCAGCTGTCTGTCCCTCTTCTGCCCGCTGTCCGCTGTCTCTGTCTCTGTCTGTCCCTCTTCTGCTCTCTATCTCCGTCTCTGTCTCTCCCTCCTTTGCCCGCTGTCTCTGCGCCTCTGTCTCTCCCTCTTTTGCATCGTGCCGTTACTCTCTCGCTCTTCCTCTTTTTTGTTGTTTATCTTTTGAGAAAAATCTGCTTCGAGGGGGCAGCGGGGGAGCGGGCATCTTGACTTTTGCTGGCCAACTTTTTTGGGCCGGACTCAGGTAAATATTAAGCATAAAAAACAACAAGCTGAAAACATTAAAAAGTTGTCTCTGTCTCTGTCTCGCTCTCGCCCTCGTCCCATCTCCTTCTAGGCCTCAGCTTTCATCTCTGGCTCTCTGGACATTAATTCAATTTACTTTTTGGGGGTTTTTGGGGAGGCTTTTGCCATTGGAGCACCTGTTTTCGGCCAAGATTTATGGCCAAATCTCCAGGTTCTGAAGTTTCCTCCAAAGGCGTGAACTCCCAAGTGTTTTTTTTTTTTTGGCACTAATTAAACTTACGCCTTGGATTCGGATTCGTATTCGTGGGTTCGTGGTGGGTCGAGCAATTTTATGAGTTCTTCAACTTCAGCTTCAACTTCAACTTCGACTTACCTGTAATGAAAAAGTTGCCCAAAAAGCAAGAGAGCAGAGAGAGAGAGAGAGAAAAATAAGTAATTAGCACAAAATTAGATGATAAAATACTTAGAACTAAGAACTGAGAGGAGGAGAACATTATGGCAGGCTATGGGAAGAGATACAAAGATACAAAATGCAGCCAGGGAACCCCTGGAACCGCCTGGAACCCCCTGGAACTCCCTGGAACCCCCTGGAACCCCCTGGGACCCCATGGAACCTCCTGGAACCCCCTGGAACCCCCTGGCACCCCCTGGAACCCCTGGAAATTCCTTGGTGAAAACCTGCAACAGGGCATTCCTCTGGTTTCCATTCATGTCTTGTACCTTTTCCGCCCACAAAAGGGGCAACCATCAATATGCCTCCCCCCCCCCTTTAGGAGGAGGGAGACCAGACTAAGGCATGCCCCATTTGGGGCATCAATCTCTCGTCGCTTTGTCACACAGTCAAGTTGCCAGCCGCCCCTCATTGTTGCCACAAAAGGCAGTTGCCTTGATGACGTAGCCGACGGAGACCGAGACTGTGCCACAGCCACACCCACAATCCCCCACACCCACTCCCAAACCAGTTCTCCCTCATTCCTTAGGAAACAGGATTTTTGTGAGTGTTTTTTGTGCCTTGTTTTGTTGTGCCTTTGCCTTAAGGCGAAATTCATTGTCAAAGTCGCAGCAGAGTCTGTGGCAGCAGCAGCACAAGCAGCGGTGGCAGCGGCAGAGCCTACAACAAACTTTTGTCATCAGGAGACAAAAGAGTTGGAAAAGTTTCGGCAGTCGGGAGTCGGGACTGGCGGTGCCACGCCCAGGAGACACACCAGAAGGAGATTGCATTTGTCTTCGCCTCTCCCTGGGCTGGCTGTGGCATACCCTGTACTTTAGGGGTGTACTAGAGGGTATATGCAGTTGCAGTTCATCCAAAAAACGAGTGGAGAAAGAGCACATACCGATGCACCCGTTTTGTGTCCGTTTAGCCATAAGAAGAGTAAACGAAATGGTACCCAGTCTAGTCTCTAAACTAGAGGGTATCTGCCTAGTCTTTAACCCCTTATTATTTTCCCTTTTCGTTGTTTTTGTGGGTGGAATGACAATGAACTCCCTTTTTGGCTGAATGACTGAATGACTCCTCTCTGGCTCTGGCTCTGGCTCCTGGCTCTTGGCTCTTGGTTCTTGTCTCTCGAGAGACTTGGGTTTTGGCCTTTTTTTGCTCTTTTCTGGCAAGTTGATGGATGACTGCGAATTAGCGATGCGGCGAGCATAAAAACAGTGCAGGAGATTCATCGATTTCGATGCGGTTCTTTCAGCACATAAGTTCCTTGACAGCAAAGAGGCGAGGCGAGGCGGGGCGAGGCGAGTGGGGGTGTGGGGGTGTTCTAATGATGGGAACTTGTCAGTTCATTGAAGCTGGACATAAGCACACACGAAATGGTGTGGATTTCCCAAAGCGTTAGCAGAGCTTTACACAAAGAAGAGGAGGGAACACCCCCACCCCACACAAAAGGGGCAAAGAGATTTGTCGAACTCCAAAAGGGGATTTGTGTTTTTTTGGTTTGTTTTATGATCTCTGCCTCAAGCATAAAGCAAGATCTTTTCTAGTAGATCTTTGGGATCTATTTATACCCCGTTGTACCTTTCGGTGTTTCGGTTTACGCAAGCAAAAGCCATGCCCCATGCCCATGCCCCATGTGCCGCCATGTGCCTTGTGCCTTGTGCTCTTTGTGTCTGTCTATCTGTCATTACAAATTTGTTTCAATTTCAAAGATACACGGGGCTACTATATATAGAGCACTACAGGGGCGGGGGGGGACTATGCTGTATGGCTTTCTGTCAGTTTTCCTTTAGCCGGTTTTAATATGGCCCATCAGGTGCCAAAAGCGAGGCGCAACAATTTGCAATTAGCCGTTCAGCGAAAGCAGAAACAAAAATCTGTCGAGAGAAAGAGACAAAGAGAGAGCGAGACAGGGAGACACAGAGAGAGAGTGAGACAGGGAGATGGGCCTGTAAGATGTATCTATGTATCTCCATTTGGCAGATACTTCAATGTTTATCTCCCAGCTAAATGCTGCTCAAAGACACACAAAAGCAAAAGTGCTTGCCCCCGTGTGTGCCATAGATATGCCCCCCTCCTAGCCCCCTCCTAGCCGCCCCTATTGTTGCCACACGCGGCCATCAATCCTCCTCAGAGGCCTCGCTTCCCCTCTGCCTCTCCCTCTCCCCTCGCTCATTCCATATTGTGTCTCTGTTTTTTGTTTTGTAGCTTTTTCCATTTCATAACTGCGCATCAAGTGTTGCTTCCTGTGTTTGCCAGCAGCATTTCCTGCCCCCTCTGCCCCCCCTGCCCCCTGCCCCACAGAGAGACTCCCCGCCAGCCAAGCAACAATGCGTAAATTTTTATTAGCCCCAAAGCCCGGGGACCGCCGCCGCCGCCAGACCATCGTAAACGGTGCTGTGTGCCGCTGCCTGCCTCAAATGATGGCATCATTAGACAATTTAGGCGGCTCTTTGGCTCCTCTCTCTCTGTCTCTCTCTGTCTCTGTCTCTCTCTGTCTCTCCCTGTCTCTCTCTCTCCAACATTGTGGCCTAGAGTGTATCTTGTGAGTGCCTGAGTGCCCCACAGAATATGTCCGAGTGGTGAGTGCCCCCCACCCCCAGTACCTTCCTTCCTGAGAGTACCTCATTTGCTCAGCGTATGTATGTGTGTGTGTTTGTGTGTGTGTTTGTGTGTGTGTGTGTGTGTGTGTGTTTGGGGCGTTGATTGAATAAATTATTGCCACTCGCGCGCGTGCAATATGCAAAGAAAATAATAATAATAAAAACAGAAAAATATTCATATAAATGAATATATGAAAAATTATTGTCACCTCAACACCCCCTGTCCGCCCCCACCCGCCCCCACAGACCCACTGTCCCCACTGCCATCTGCCCCCACTGCCACCCCCTCTGCTGCCCTACTCGTGGTACTGCCTCTGCCTCTGCCCCTGCCTCTTCCTCTGTCTCTTTTTGGTCACCGGAAATGGCAAATTATGCGCGCATCGTCGCCATATTTGTGCTGCAACAAGCATTCAGGTGGTGGCACCACAGATATACCAGAAATACAGAAATACCGAAATATTTTTACTCATTTAAAAGACAAAATTTGAAGAGTTATTGGGGAATTTTTGAGAATTTTAATGGAAAGGTTTTCCAGCCCAAAACTCTGGTTAACAAAGGAAAACCTCAGATACTTTATAGGCTACGAAATATTCTTGCCTTGTCCGTTACTCTTCTTGGAATTCTAAACCTAACCTAACCTAAACTTCCCTCAATTTATTGCTTATTAAATGCTTCTCTTTCATAAACGTAATACCCTCTAAAACTACTGGAAACTCTGCTGCTTCTCTGCTGCTTCTTCTTCAATCATTCATTGGCAAACCCCTCATCTGATGCTCCCTTTTATTTGCCATGCCCTCTATTGAAATTGCCACATTTTGGTGCCCCTTTTTGTGTGTGTTGGTTACGCCCTAAAGTAATGTAAGGCAATCCTTTCCATAAAATGAAAATTGGTCATGTAACTGTGCAGGCCAGAGCCAGTCGAGAGAGACAGAGAGATACAGAGGGGGACAGAGAGGGGGGACAGTCCCAGTTAGCAACTGCGGGCCAACCACTTTCACTGTCACTAACTGGAGTTTAATGCACTCGCAAAATCGCGTTTTCTGCCTGCTGGCTGCCCGCCTTCTGCCCGCTGCCTGCTGGCGCAATTTTCCACTGGTTATTCCGGTTCTTCTAATGCGCGACGGTCTGTGACGACTGTGGCTGGTGGCTGGTGGTGGGCTTCCAAGAGGCAGTGTCATAATCAGACCAGCAAATGCCAAAAAAGCCCATCAGCCACGAGACAGGGCTTTGCGCTGGCCGAGTGGATGGATGGATGACTGGACAGCCTCGACTCAAGGACAGCGAGCCACAGAGATCGCATTCGAAGCATGCAAAAACAGCAAAGAAAACAGCAAAAAAGAGTCTGAAATTCAATAAGTTCTCTGCGTTCTCTGCGTTTCTCTGCGCAGTTCTCTTTTAAATTTGTTTCTTGATTAATTATTCCAATAAAAAGATACACTGCGAGAAATAAAGTAGGCAATTTATGAGTGCTGGGCCAAAGCAAAGTCAAGTGCAGTCCAATGAACACTGATGCTTGCAGTACCGATGCACCCGTTCCGTTCCATTCCGTTCCCCTTCCCTCACATTGTACCGATATTTCGTTCCATTCTTAAATTTCTATTGCTTATCTTTTGGAATCTCTTTGTAGACCTTTTTCTCTGCGTGTATCCATATATTTGGTTGTTCTTTTTCGCTTTTTGTTGATTGAATTGTTCAAAAATCTAAAGATTTAACTAACGTTAACGTTTTTTCTTACCCATAGGCTCTCTAATTGCTTTTGGCTTAATGATGGGCTTCGATGACAGCAGGAAACCCACGAAATGGGATTGAGAATTTGTTCAGAATTGTTGTACATTTAATTAACCTAATGAACGGGGGGGGCAGGCAAGGGGCAAGGGGTAACCAGGGGCCAAAGTCTTTGGGAATGTTAATTTATTATGATTATGAGAGAACTATAGGCCACAGCCACAGCCACAGCTGTGAAGTTAAGAGAGAGAAAGAGAGAAACATATTTGTCTTTTTCTCTCTCTTGGAGGGGATTGGCTTTTGGATTTCCAAGGTTCCAAAATCTGCACAAACAGCACAAAAGTTCACTTGGCGACGCAGTACATCTCTCTCTCTCTCTCTGTCTCTCTCTCTCTCTCTCTGTCTGCCCCTCAAGTGTTTCCACATGTTAATGTTGCAGCTGCAACATCTGCTGTAGGATGAGCCTGCCGCATGCATCTCATAGCTACAATTAGCTGTCCATCAGAAGCAGCTGCTCCCAGGTCCAAATGTGGGTCAAATTTCAATCCAAATGTGGCTAAGATGGACTCGCTCCTCGCTCTCCCCGCCCTCATTCAATAAATCCCAAAAAGCTTTCATTTCATGGCAAAATTTAAATTAATTTTCGTCACAAAAAACAAACGATTTTCCTGCACTTTTCATGGGAAAAGTTGTGGCGCCTCCATGCTGCATGCTGCCTGCATCCTGCTGCCTGCTGCATGGCTCATCCTGGCTCTGTCCCGAAATTCGTTCAACGTTTTTGGTGCTGTTTTTTGTGCGTTTTTCTTTGAACTGTTTGCTGTTTTTTGCGGATGTCCAGGCAAAAGTCTTTAATTAATATTTTATTCATGGCAGGAAAAAGCCTCTGCCACCCTGCCCCTGCCCCCTCTGCCCCCCTCTGTGTGGCCACACTGCAACGATGTAATTAACAGCAATTTTCGGAGGGCCAAAAGGGGGGCGCACACATATGACGCAGGGGGAAGAGGGGTGGGGGGAGGGGGGGTAACGCCCTAAAGCAATCAACGCATGAGGCACACAGCCTGCCTGGGCTGATGGGATCTCTGAGCCGACACTCGGGGGATAATGTAAATTTATGTTGAAAATTCTCTGACAAGACTGGAAATTGAAATCATCTTTCAGTGGGGAAGGGGATTAGAGGGGGAGCAGAGAGGGGGGAGAGGGGGGAGAGTGGAGAGGGGGGGAGACTGGAGAGACAATTGCAAAAGCCACACAAGCCAAATTAAGTTGTCAGGCGGCTGCTGCTGGCTGCATGTATCCGAAAGATACTTTTTTTGTGCCTTGTCATGGGTGCGGCACACCTCTCGCACCTCGCGCACATTCCTTTCACTGTCGAACGCTGATTGGCAGCCCAACTAATAGATACATTTATGTATCTTTGTATCTTTTATAGATAGATAGATAGATGGATAGATAGAAGTGTGCTATGACAACAAAAAAAGTCTAATTTTGCGTGTGGCAAAAGTTTTGGCCTCCCACGACAACAAAATGGCAAAACGCAAAGTCAAAGTTCGAACTTTTGTGCGTGTGTGTGTGTGCGTGTGTGTGACAGCTGCCGCCATTTAATTTTGAGATAAAAAGGGGTTCAACCCCCGCCCCAACCCCAAACAAGCAACCAACGAACCGAAATTGGTTTAGGCAGCAGCCAACAGGCAGGCAGGCAGCAGGCAGGCGGCTTTTCTGCTGGGCTTATCTTATCACCAGCCTAATTGTCATTGGCCCGAAACGGCAACAACGATGTGGCAGCCACAGCAGCAGCAACAAACAGAACAAAAAACAATCTGAGAGTTGACATAAAAGTTATACACTAAGGAAAACAGGAGCCTCGCAAAATGTCCCCTAAGCGAGAGGACACAAGCCGCAGAATGATAAGAATATGGATAGAAATTATTCCAATATTCTAGGAGCAACAAAAACTCCATGGAAGTATTACATTTTGATGGGTTTTCCTCCAGGTATCCATGGAATATTTTGGGAGTATTTTGGGAATATTTTGGGAGTATTTTGGGAGTATTTTGGGAGTATTTTGAGAGTATTTTGGTAATATTTTAAGAATATTTTTCGAATATTTTGGGAAGGTTTAGTCTGGATTTTTCGAAGGTTTTTGCTTGATTTATGAACGTTTTCACTTGTGAGCAGAGGTCATGGCACGGGTGCATCGGTACTGCCTGCAAGTGTAAGTGTTTTTCCGCTCAGTGTTAATCTTCCGTATGGGGCACACCCACACATCCGCCCACACGAACTGTGACGAGCATTTAATGAACCTCACCAACTTCCACCTGATGTGGGGGACATTTTTCGGTTATCAGACCAATGACAATGTTAATGCGGGTCTCCTCTTCTCTGGCGCTCCTCCCTGGGTCTCCTCTCTGGCTCCCATCTCCTGGCTCTCCCCTCTGGCTCTCCTTCCTGGCGCTCCTCCCTGGCTCCCCTCTCCTGCCTCTCCTCCAGGTTCGGGCGTTAATTAATGTGGCCGCCGGGTAAAAAGTTTACCCCAGAGATAGGAGAAACCGCTTATGGCAACACTTTTGTGCGTGAAAAAGTATTTTCGGTTGTTTTTCTGTTGTTGTTTTGGCCACATTGATGCCTGAGAAGCCGTTTGCCTTCTGCCGCCTGCTTTCCATAAAATTGCAATTCAATTCGGAATTCCGAATCCAGAATTTTCTCCTTAGTTTATAAATCAATTCAACTTGTCAGCAGCTTATTTTCGGGGTGCGGGGGGGTCTTTATTCACTTTCTGTGAATTCTGAATTATAAGTATTTAATTTGTGATATATTTCTGTGATTTATTCAGACCGCCCACCCACCGAGCGAGTGTGTGTGTGTTTGTGTGTGTGTGTGTGACTCCAGTTTGATTTTATTAAATATTTCATTTCAATTTACGGATTTACGGCCAGGCCAAGACTTTGACTGCTTTTGACTGCTTTTGGCATCGCAATTTTTGTGGATTTCTCTTCGTTTTTTTGGCCAATTTGCAAATTGGCTGGAAATCGTTTTAATTGAAGATGAAATTGAATCCTTAAACAATTATTTGCAGCCAAAGGAATGCCAAGGAATCCCTGGGAGTCCTTGAAGGGGGGTGGGGGGTGGGGTACTGGGGAGGAAAATGTATGCAAATTTCACAGAAATTTATGTAATCTTAGGAAGGGAAAATATAATTAAATTTTTCTCTTTTTTCTTCGCTTTTTTATGCAAATTGTCCTCAAAAAAGACAGAAAATTATAACGATATGCTAGGGGGTGGCGAGGGGTTGCCTAGCGGTGGGTGGGGGGACATTAAAAGTGCCCAAAAAGTGGGAAAACTTTGGAGATCTTTGCCTTCGAGGAACCTGCCTTTAATGCTCCTTCAATTGACTGACCATCTGTCATCCCTCCCCCTCTCTCTCCCCCTCTCTCTGTCTGTCTCTCTCTCCCAGTGCGGCTTGGCTGCATAGTTTAAATATTGATTTTTAATTATTTTAAGCAGCAACAGCGGAAGCCCCCAATGCTCCTCCAGAGAGAGAGGCACACACACACATGGCAACGACATTCACACACACACACACACACACACACACAGAGAGAGACCGACTTGGTCCTGAGGGGCCACACACTGAGCAGCAGCAGCAGCAGCAGCAGGACTCCCCCCCTGGGGCTGGCGGCTCTTACGACTCTCTGTGGCACCTCACACCTTTGCGACGGTGGTGGTGCGGCCTGCCCCTGAGGGTTGCTCTGGGAATTGCGAGGGGAGGGGGCTGCTGTGGGTGTATGCGTGGGTTTTGTTTTTAGCTTCTGCTGTTGCTGCCACTCGTGTGAGCCTCTTAAATGTCACAATGGTGAATGCTGGGGTTGGCTTTGCTTGCCACTTGGCATCCACCCCACAGAGCAGCACCCACCCCCCACCCCCTACTCACTCCCAGTCTCTTTTTATACATATTTTTCCAGAGGTATAACATATAATATGTATGAGTTTTCTTTCACTGCTGCTGCTGCTGCTGCTGTCGTTCCTCCTTGGCCATTATTTTGCACTTGGTAGAACGACCCTGACCCCCAGTTACGCAGTAGTTAACCCATGACTGCCCCCCACGTCGGTGCTGGCTTGTTGTATGACGACTCGCAATTTGATTTGAGAGAGAGAGAGAGCAGAATTGTGTGCAAGGACAAGCCCAAGGTACCCGCTGTCCAGGCAGGGTGCAGGGTATCCAGTTCGTGGCGAGGCAACGTTGCCAAACTTCACTTCACTGTGTTTCACACGGAACGGAACGGGGGGAATGGACCAAACCGATTTAGTGTGTCCGTCTGTCCGTTCATCCGTTCTCTGTCCTCCACTTCAGTCTCTCCGCTATCCGCTATCCGCCGCTGCTCTGCACTCTCCACGACGGGACGGACGCCATCAATCGATTCCAAGTGCGGCACAGCACAGCACAGCACACAACTTGGTAACAGATGCTGCACACGTGTCTCGGGTGCGGTTCACTGTGTAATTGGATGATGTTCAAAGGACAGACAGACAGCAGAGACAGACAGACAGCAAAGCGAGAGAGAGAGAGCAGGAGAAGGGACCAAAAGGGACTGCCAGGAAGAGGAGCTGGGAGCAGTGGGAGGGGCAGGATAAAAACAAATAAATAGTCAACCGACGACGGCAAGCGGCAGGCATTTTCAACGACGACGACGACGCGTCGTTCATTTTGGCCTGTGAGTGAAATACAAATAACATTTAATAAGAAAAGGAAATTGTCTATTTTGGCAGGCAGGCACCCCCACCCCCCGTCCCTACCTAGCACCCACCTAACTCCCTGCCTCCTCCCGCCCACTCAGTTCCCAATCAAAGAGAATTAGTTGAGGGCCAGGGATAAAAAAATAACGATATAACGGGATAGAGCGAAAGGAATTGGATTTTCCAATTGCAAGTGTTCGAAATGAGTTAATGAACGAGACGGGAAGAGAGAGGAGAGGGAGAGGGGGAGAGAGGGAGAGGAGAAAGGATGGAGAAAACAGTGATAAACGGATCCAATTCTCTCTCTCTCTCTCTCTGACTGTCGTTTGGAATTTATAATCTCAAATGGAAATGGGAATGTGGAATTGATTGGAATTGAAACAAGCCAACGACCGACCGAGAGGCGCTGCCGCATAACGCGCAAAGCTTTCAATCGAAAATGCTCCATGGAGACAATTTCACATTATTCAGTATTTTTTCTGAATTTTTTCTGTATTTTTTTCTGTATTTCTTCTGTATTTTTTCTGTATTTTTCTGTATTTTTTCTGTATTTATTCTGTACTTTTTCTGTATTTTTCAGTATTTTTTCTGTATTTTTACAGTAATTTTTCTGTGTTTTTTCTGTATTTTTTTCAGCATTTTTTTCTGTCTGTTTTCTGTATTTTTTCTGCATTTTTTCTGTATTTTTTCTGCATTTTTTCTGTATTTCTTTGGTTAATATTTCAATATAATCTCTCCACTTTAATCGTTCATTTACATTATTGGAGGTTCAAGTTTCTCGATGCCTTTAATTGCCTTAAATATTATTAAACAATGCTGTCATTGGACCCATGGATTTCCATATTTACATTAAAGTTTTCATAAAGTTTTCATAATATATTTTTTCATTTTTTTTTTGCCAGTGACGTTGATTGCTGGGTTAATGTTGATTTTTATGGCCATCTGCCTTTTCGTGCACTTTATTTATTTAGTTTTAATTTGTTTGTTTATTAAAAGTTATATTTTTTTGTGTTTTTTTTTGTTTTTTAGCGAGGCCTGCGGCTGGTTGGCCTTCAACTGCAGCACGATTTTGACATCAATTTCAATTGAAGAAAAAAAACACACACACATTCTCACATGTGCATATTAAATTGCAATTAACATCAATATTTTAATGAAAATTAAAGATGGGCATCTACAAGGGTTAATGCCACACAACAGCTGCACTCCAGGAGGTCAGATCGCGTGTCGAGAGAGTAACGGCCGGAGCCGAACTAGAGCCGAAGTTCATTTGGGGAAAGAGTAATGGATCGGGAGAGAGAATGCTCTCAAAAGAGAGGGTCTAAAGAGCTTCCTAGCTCTTCCCATGAAATGCAATTTATGGACACCAAAGGAGGACCATCCAGGAGGAGGATCCACTCCATAGGTTGAAGATTCTTCGGGTTTTTCGGGTGGATTCTTTTGAGTATTTTTTCTGGAGAACATTCTCAAGGAAACACTCAAGACCAGCCACTTCTTAGCTGCAATTCCTCTTCATTTATCATCTCTTCTTATATGATTCACACAAGGCTTCAGCTTCATTTGCAGCTGCAGTTATCGGCTTTAGGTGCAACTGCCACTTCGATTTGCCATTGCGAATAATTAAAAGGCCATAAAGGGTGGCGATTGGAGCTGGAGAAGCATCTGTGTGGCAGCATCAAGGTCACCGCCTGCAACGGAAAGCTGTAAAGGTCAGAAGTTGGCCAGGTTGCTGCCGATGCTGCTGCCTGCTGCTGCTGCTGCCGATGATGATGTCAGAGAGATACTCGTTTATGGTCAAGTCAGAGACTAAGCGAAACAATGGCGCCGCCACCTGACCCAAACAGCCACAGAGAGAGGAGTCTCCCCCCTACCCTCCCCTCGCACTTCGTACGTGTTTGGCGCATCTTCGAATGCAACCAACCGCCTCGCTTGTTCACCTTGCTGCTGGCTGGCTGCCCCCTGGTGGCTGTCGGGTGTCGTTTTATGCTAATTGCCACACACTTTTCCCCACAAGTAGCTGAACCCCGAGGCGCCATTAAATCAAAATAATAACAATAAAAAAACACAGAAAAAAATAAAGTTACAATCCGCAAAAATAACGTCACAAAACGCCGAGAATTTATGGCTAAAAATCGTGTAAATATGCATGAGACAGCGACATTGTGGCTGGAGGGGGTTGGGGGTTGGCGGGGGACTGGGAGGGGGAGGGGGTTCGAGTGGCGTCCCATTAATTGTTGATTAATTGGATTTGCATAAATTATGCATAGTTTTCAATTATGAATGCAGCAATCTATAAATAAACAGAGACTGCATGTCTCTCCACAAATATTTCCGGTTGATTGAGAATGATTCAGATATAAGGTATGGATATATGGTATGGGGTATGGTATATGGTATATGGGGTAGGGGGTATGGGGTAGAGTAATTGAACAGATGTTACACTGGCTGCAGAGAGAGGTTGCTGATGATTCACTAGATAAAACACTGGGAAGAATATCTTCCATGTGTATAAGAAAAAATTTAACTAAAATCTGAACAAATAAAAGACTTAAATAAATAATAAATGTAAAAAAATAATTAATAAATTAATTAATAAAATAAATAAATAAGGCAATTATTTGGGTATTTTCCAGGTATTTTATTTACCGACTTTTTACCCTAAAAAGAACAAATCCAAAGAGCCCCAACCATGGCATTCAATTTCAGGAATTTTCCAACTAAATTTTCGGAAAACTTCCATTGAGGTCCATGTCCTGGCTTTACCGCTAGGATTGACCACAACGGGAGAACTTTTCCCCTTTACTCGTATTTTTCTTATTGTTTCTTCAACGAAAGACCTGCCAAGACCTTCCGTAAAATATTTAGATTTTTAAGAAAAAAACCAAAAAAAAAGACAAAAGAACCGAAAATTTACATATACAACATACAAAAGCCCCTCCCCAGCCCCTCCTCAGCCGCCCTACAATAAAATCCCGTTTATGACGGGCCAAATAAAATGTAAATTTTAGTAGCAGCAGCAGCGCCACAATAATCATCCAATCCAAGGGGAAGAAGACACAAAAAATCGTATAAACTAGCACCGAGGATAAATAAAAATAAAAACAAAAGCCAGAAGCAAAAGCCGGCGAGCAATAAATAAAAAAAAAAGCAAAACAAAAGCACAGACAAAAGACATTCGCGGCCGATCGGATCGCGAGGCGACAATAAAAATTTGTCGAGGGTGTCGCACGTGGGGGCGTTGCTTCAAGAGAGACAGAGACAGAGAGAGAGGGAGAGCAAAAACAGAATGGAAGTGGAACTAATTTAGATGCTGCTTCTGCTGGCTGCTGCTGCTGCTACAGTTACCGTTACTGTGTACGACTGAGCGCTTGAATGAAAACGAAATGGAAATGGAAGTTGAGTGGAACCAAAGAGCCGCTGCCGCCGCCGCTGCTGCTGTGAAGAATGAACTGCAACTGTTAATGGAGTAATTACAAGAAAGAGAGAGAGAGGGAGAGAGGGAGGGGCCGATCGAGTCGTAGATAGCGGCATTCTGTGTTGCCCTTAACGGTCAATGGAATGGAACGGCTTGAGAATTGAGTTCTCGCTCGTTTTTGCTTTTGCTTTTTGCATTGCTGCTACAGTTACCGTTATGTAGAGCACAATTCTCGTTGAACTTGAGCTGTCCGAGAGAGAGAGAGGGAGAATGGCCAACTGGCTAGCGGCGGCTGTATCGAAAGCCAATTGAAGCGGTAACTGGCGATCTGTAGTGGGTGGGGGAGGGGGTAGCCGAAGATCTATTTGATCTGTGACTGCTACCAGGCTACCCCGTTACTTTCGCACTGCAGCCAGAGAGAGACGGCAGGCGGGCAGGCAGAAACCTGTTACAGTTTGTCCAACCTCTGGCTGCTGCTGCTGCTCTGGCTGCTGCTCTGGCTGCGGGGGGGCTGCCGCTGGCTGACTCATGGCGCAGGCGTGCGACGCTCCTACTAATTGCCAGCAGCCGTAGCCAAGAGCAAGAGAGAGGGAGAGAGAGAGGGACTGACTCGTGTGACTGACACCTGCGATTAGCGTCGCGCCGTCGTCGTCGTCGTTGAACCGAATAATTTGCATGAGGGGTGGCTAGGGGGGAGGGGCAGGTGGAGGGGCAGGTGGGGTGCTCAATAAAGTTTCGGTCATTCACATCCGCGACATGACCGTAGGAGGTGTTTGTTTTGTTTATCTTTTGCTCTCCATCTTTCTCCCCATCTCCCTCTCTCTCTACCCCTCTCTCTCTTTCTCTCTTTCTCTGTGAAGCTGTGAACTTGCGACGGTTACAGCAGTTTAGCATCCAATTTACATGCCATATACCCTGTAAGCTACCCAGAACCAGGGTATATTAGACTACCTACTGAAGGGGTGGATCAAAGGCTAAGGCTAAGGCTTAGGCTGATGTTTCCCTATTCCAGGTGGGCTTTGGCCTTCTTTGGTTCTTCGATTACAGGGTATCCTTCATGCCTATCCCATGGCCTTTTGTTGATCTTTTTGTGCTTTTAAATATACATTAAATTTACTCGTTTGCTAATTTGAAGATCGCCTCAACAATTAACGGCTTTGGGTTAAATGCCTTTCAGCAACGACCCCCACACACCCCACACCCCACACCAATTCCCCAATCAATGGCTTGGGTATTGGCATTTTCTCCTTTTACCATTTTACCCGCCTTTTACTTGGTTTTCAATTATTCAATTCGAATATCAGTCGATGAAATCTTTATGAGAGAGAGAGAAATCCTCATCACTTTACATAACCACGACGAAATAGAGGAAGAGAGAGAGAGAGAGAGGAAGAGTGAAGGAGGGAGAGCTTTTTTCTGGCAAAGACAGATAGAGAGTGCGTGTGTGTGTGTGTGTTCGTGTGTGTCTGTGTATGGAAGGCAATTTTTTAAATCAACTTTAATTGAAATAAATTGTCATATCATTTGCCCTGGAATAACGGACTCGGACTCAATTAGATGCGGGCCTCCTCGCAGCACTCTCGAGTGGCTCCTCCTCCTCCTCCACTTTGCATCCCATCCAGAACTTTCTAGGGCTTCGCGGCAGCCTCATCAATCAAGGCGGAAAAAATTGAAAATTGAAATATGACTTAGAACCTAGTCCCCCCCCCCACCCCCAGGGGAGGTGCAGGGCAGGGGGGATTGCTGACCAATTTGTTGGTTAATGGAAAAAATTGAAAATCCAAACCAAAAGTAAAAGTGGGACAGACGGAGGGACGGATAATGTAAGCCCATAAACAAGACCTAATTGAGTGAAAGTAATTTCTGTACATGAAATCCATTTGAGACGAACATTATTTGGGGTTTCTTCTGCGTCAAACATCAAATAAACATAATTAATAGCCTCAAAGCAGCCAGCAAGACAGAGAGAGAGAGAGGTGGAGATATGGGGGGAGATGCTTACAAGAATCGATAGATATTCAATATCTCTGTACCTTCTCTTCCTGGAACGCACAAAAGTTTTCCCATAATTTATCGCATCGTTCAGTGTCGGCTTTGCCTTTCGCAAATGTCACTCAAATAAATTGCAATTAAAAGTTCCCTGGACTGTCATCGTCATCCGAGAGCTGCTGCTAAGCAAAACAACTCAATTTTCAAACATTTCACATGAAACGCAACGCAACGCCAACCTGAGGCTGAGGCTGACTCCCGCCCCCCGCATTAAGTGAAACCTTCCTCTGGCTCTGGTCGGTGTTTCAGTCTGTGGCTCAATTGAAAAATTGCACATAAATTGCATAAAACTGTTATACGTCGACATTTGCTGGCATAAATTGCTGCTGGCGAGCGGCTGGCTTACAGCATGAAAGGGGGCGACATTAGTGCTGCCAGACTTACAGAAATAAAACAAAGCTAGACCATAAAAAATGGCTAGAAATAATTCTTAAAAATTGTGTGTACTTAATAGATTTAATTAAGAAATAAACCCTACAATGTTCATACCACACCTATTTGGTATTAGATGCACAATATTACCAAGGAAAATCCTAAATAATTGCGGCAGAATTGTTCCATTTTCAAACGGGATTTCAATGTCTTTATTTAGAGGGATTTTTCTTGAAAAGTGTGCCAAAGTGTGGCCAGAGTGTATAAAATACACAGAGCTAAAGTTGTAAGCTTTGGCAGCACTTTTTTTGATACCAGGACTCTTCAGGTTTTGTTCTTCTTACAGAAGAAAGAAATCCTCAAATTGGGCACCAATTTCCAGAGTTTGTGCTGACAATACCCCATAGCCCTATGCCTTGTAGCGCTGATTTAATCATTGAAAACTCCAGAAACTCTCTTTATATATTGATATCCTTGGCAGGAAGTTTTCTAAAGCCCAACCCATTCCAAGCAGCACCTCTGAACCCCCTCTAAGTGTCAAAGTTCAATAAAACATTTGCCATAACTAATTTAAAGCTAAAACAAGCCAAATATATTTGTGCTTAATATTTATGGCCAAAATGTCAGCACTGGACAGTGGGGGCACACTTAGAGGAGAGAGAGACCAGAGGAAGTCCATTGTGCGTGGCCAGTTAACCGCAAAGTCGTTTCTTTGGGCCTAACATACAGTAAACACAGCAGACAGTGGATAAAGCTTCGAGTTATGGTATGATGATGATGATGATGGAATTAACCGGCATAAGCCATGCTTTATGGTTTATGCTTGCATTTGGCGGACTCTTGCGAACCCTTTGATTTCAGTCGAGTCTTCATGGTCGCCTCGCTTCGCTAGACCCCAGGCCAGGCCAACTTCCTTATCAATCATGCAACATTTACATATCAAACAGACGACGTACCTGCAACGAAAAGAAGAAGGCCATAAATTAATAAAAAACGGCTAGACGTGGGAATCAAAATTCAAGAATCAGTGGAATCAGAGCAAAATCAGAGAATCAGAGAATCATTTCTTGTGTGTTGACACATTGAGAGGAGTATCAAATGATTTGGCAATAAATTGGGGCAAAAACGCCAAGGCCAGCGATAATTATATAATATTGTGGGGGAATTCTATACAATTTTAATGAGAAAAATATAATACTTTGTGGCAGAGGCAGAGACAAAGTCAAGTGGAGAGTCTCAACCCCGAACTCCTCTTACATGCATAATCCAAATCAAATCCAAAAAGCCACCAAATTGAAACCCGCATTCTTTTTTTTTTTTAGCTGTTTATAGCTATCAAATTACCAGCAGCAGAAATTGGCGATTGTCTGTCCTCTCTCTCGCTCTCTCTTTCCCCCCTGCTAACCCATATATGAATGTTTCTTCAAAGTAAAGGAAAGAGGACAGAGAGGACAGCGGACAGCCGACAGCGAGTCAACAATTGTGTCTGGCGAGGCGAGAGCTTGGAACTGAAGTGGTTTTTTTTCGTCGTCTTCATTTCTCACACGTGTGAATACACAACATTTGACATTATTTGTTATTGTCTGAGCAAATAGGTGGGCAAACATCGTGTGGCAAAGAGAGAGTCATAGTGGTAGTGGTGTAAGAGGCGGCGAGTGTTTGTCTAATAAGGATTTTAGCGCGAGCCAAGATTTGCTTTCCATTGAGAGACAGACAGACAACCTCTCCCTCTCTCTCGAAAGAAAAAGTAAACACTGAAATGGAGAGAGAGAGAGAGTGAATTTGTTCCCCTCTCCCTGGCCATAACGGTAATAAACACTGTTTATTCCAGAATATTCCATGGGATTTGCCGTCGGCAAACACACATATACCCTCTCCTGGCTTTTGTACGATTACAGGGTATCCTGCTACTGCACAGTGGACACTGGACAACAAACAACAGCCGCAAATAGCAAATTGAGCCGCGTTTACTTTTTAATGTTGCCATTGTTGCTCCTCTTCTCCTCTTCTCTCCTTGCTTTTTTGTTGATGTTTGTGGAGGGGAACGACTGGAACTGGGGGACTGGTGACTGGAGGGGTGGGTGTTTACTGTTGTTTGTTGCTGTTGTTTGTCTTACCGGATAATACATTCCTTGCGGAGGAAGAAAAAATGCCCCTGAGCCCCACAGCTTGACGGCTTTTTCTGTGAACACTGGCGTCGCGAATTATGTTGTTGGCTCTCGTTCTCTCTCGCTCTCGCTCACTCTCCTGCTATTTTCGGTTTATACGCGCTCAACAAATGCCGTGTGCTTTGTTTTTGGTTCACTTATTGCATCAATTTCATTGGTTTTTCTTTTCTACTTTTTTTTTGGCACAATTTGTAGCTCTTTTTCAAGCCTTTTTCCTGTAGGTTGTTTCTGTTTACTTTTTTGGGGGCGGGCGGGTAGGAAGAAGGAAAAAAAATTGTAAAAAAAACGCAAATATTTTTACACAATTTTTGCACTTTGCTTTTGCTGTTTTATTTCCACTTTTTTGGCACTAGTTTTGAATTACGAATGTCACACACACACACACGCACAGAACACACAGAAAGAATAAGAATAAATTTTGTTGTTTTGTTAGGGGTTGCATCCCACTCCATGCCGCAGGATGTTTAAAGGAAAACAGAAGCTGATTGCCAAAGCGAAATGCGCAAAAAAAAGAAACAGAAAAGAGAACGGAAAACGAAAATGAAAACACGGCGCAAACGCGAGACAAAAAAGAGATGCCGTGAATGAGAGGCGACGGTACAGTGGGCCAGAAACTATTCCGTTTTGTACTTTATCATCTCTTCTCCCTTTTCATCGGTTCTTTCTTTAGATTCGTATTGGAATTCGAAACGAAACACAGTCGAATATTCGGCAGACGACAAAGGCGGTGTATTGTTTCCCTCTCTCGCTCTCACTCGCTCGCTCTCTCATAAATCACAGTCGACAGACAGACAGCCTCCTGCTCCTGCTCATCTGGCGAGCACATTTATTTGTGATACTCCTTGATTTTATTGTATTTCCAAAGCAGCAAGAAGAGGACGAAAAACAACAGCACCAAGAGCAAGAAGGAGCAGAGCAAAGCAGACACGCAGATAGCCGCCACAGCTGAGTGCACGCCTCTGCCGCTGTCGCTATCGGTGTGTGTGTGTGGGTGAGAGAGAGAAGTCTTGCTGTTGGGTGCTCTGCTGGGATGCTGCGGGACAATGGCAGCGGCAGCGGCGGCGGCGGCAGCAACGTGAGAGCGAGAGTGAGAAAAATCGAATGAACTGAGTGCGAAGGCAGCGAGCAAAAAGGATTACAGGATAAAGCAGCGGAGAAGCAGCAGAGGAAAGACAGAGGCGGCAACAAAAACATGTGCGCCGTTGAATGAAATGCGGGATGCGATGCTGTTGCGAGGCGAGTGCGAGTGAGAGAGAGCGTAAGCAAGGGGTGGCATGGCTGATGGGGTGGACGAGTGGGGTAGGGGGCAATGAAGAACAGGCAGAACACAAGAGAAATCACGTCCCCTGCGACTGTCTGCCCGCCCCGCTGCTGCTGCTGCGGCGGCGGCGGCCGCTGCTCTTCTTCTTTTTTCGTGCCGCCGCCTCATGGCATATATATTTATTTATAACTTTTCATTTCGTTTATCTCTTGCTTCTTGGCGGTTTCTAAATCCATTTTCGCACTGCACTTTTTCACAGTCTCACAGCAAAGCAATTTGGATGGGGGCAGGGGGGGAAATCTGATTTTCTTGCGTATGTTTTGATGCTGTTTCAGTACCCGCGTGCGTGTCTGTGTGTGTGTGTGTGTGTGTGCGTATGTTTTCACTTTCAAGCGTGGCCCGCAAGTAAAACCCGAAATATCCCCGCTTGACCCGGCGGCACCCACGGACTTGTTGCAAAAGCGCGACAGAATGTTTATTATTATTTGATTTATTTACGTTTTGATGTGGCGCTCTCGATTCAAAAAAAAAAAAATACTTTCAGCCGACCGTAGATGCTGAATTTATATGAATATTTATATTTTTTTTTTGCAACAATATTCGACAACTCGGCGCAAAATGCCACAAAAAAAATTGATGTTGTTTCCAGTGCACAAAACTTTATTTACGCGTGCTTTACGTATTTTCCGATGGAAAAGTTCAAATATTCGAAAATGCGCACGCTGTTGTTAACGGTCCGAGTGTTTTTGTTTTTTTGAGGCATGTCCGGACATGTCTCGACACGTTCACATGGGAAATTTGTAAAAATCCCATGAATGGCAGGGGATTTTTTCTCCCGATGCCAAATGGCAAGGGACTTTTTCAGCCGACAGAGAGAGGCAAAACAGAGAGCGGCACTCTAGCGATCAGCAACATGTTGACGTGCCTGCTGCAGCATGTTGCCAGCCAGTTGCGTGCTCTATTTGGTTACGATTATACGAGAAAAATGTTATGTTTTACTCAATTATTGAAATACTATCTTGCTAATTAATTCCAAAAATTTGTGAGATACTTTTGGGAAATATTTTCCTGTCAGATAGAGCATAGTGCATCATGTTGCTTGGGAATGATGCTGGCTGGCCATGTTGCTGGTGGTACTATTGGGAAATTTCGATGAAATGTGAAAAAATCTCACTCAAATTGTCACATGAGAGCGAAAGTGCTCATTTTTGCGTACTCATGTTACGTATTTAGGAACCTATGTTAGGGGACTGTTACGTAATGTTGAGCGCCAAATTTCGAAATTTCTCAGTTTTAATATTAACAACGCTAATTTCTGCGACCGATTGTATATTTTTTATATTTTGTTTCTTTTTGTTGATTTTCCTGACATTAAAATGTTTCAGATACATTGGGGTCGACGGGAATGCCGCTTTTCAAATGCTGCAGATGCTGCGTAAATTAAAAAAAAGGTACGGCCAACAGGCAAAACGGCTCACCTTTTTGCTCAACATGCTCAACCAAAGAGCGAGTGAGAGTATTTCCCTGTCGCTACGAGCTGCAACAGCGTGCTGTTAGACGCCAAATGTTAAAAAGGACTGTGGTTTGTTTTGGCGGCAAGCCTATCGAAATTTAAATGGTTCCAGTTGCTGCTTAAATATTTATGTCACGAGAAAGTCCTTTAATGAGTCCTTGCTTCCCTCTGGGCACAGATGTGCATGTGGGCCTATCACTCACTGTTTTTATTGCCCATCTTTCATCGTCTCCCACTCTGTTCACCCCCCCCTTGGCCACATTTCTGCCACATTTCTGCCACATTTTGGCCATCAAAAAGTCGCCTCACGACATTGTCTGTCCCGTCTCCTTTCCGCCAGCTTTTATCAGCTCCCTTTCGTCCATCCATCCGTCCAGCCAACCATGCATCCCCCCCCCAATCCCCTCCCCTGCCACTCTGGTAGGCTCCTCGTCATCGCCCGTCCAGTCTGATCCTTTCGGGTTTTGTTTTCTTTTTCCTGGGATGTTGTGGATGCCAGGGGTTGCCCCCGTCCCCCCCGACCCCTGTGAGTGCCCGTAAAACCAAATCAAAAGTGTCAAGCCTCATTTTCGGTTGGGCAGGACAGCGCTTGTCAAGATTGCATTAGCCGCATGTTGCCAGGACCAGAACGAGGACCAGAACCAGGACGAGATCCAGACACAGACACAGGCAAACGGAAATGGAGCCTGGGTCTGGGCCTGGGCGGAGTGGGCGTGGCAGGCCTGATTTTGCTTTTGGAGGGGGCGCAGGGGTGTGGGCGGGGGTGGAGGCTTATTAACAGGACGGCCTGCAGCAGGCGGCACCAGTCGCACCAGGAAAAGCTGTGTGTGTGTGTGTGTGTGCGAGATTTGAAATGCAAATGGCTTAACCGCAAGTGTGAAAGAGAAAGGGAGAAAGAGGGAGACAACGACGAGGGTGAAAGGTAGGGCGCCAGCGGAAAAGAGTCACCAGAGAAAGTGAGAAACGCCACACCCCACCCCCCACAAGGCCCCTAAGGCATAATATGGTATTCCCCTACCACCAGGAACCCCCCTTCCCCCTTCCACCAGCAATCCCCCTCCCCCTTCCACCAGCAATCCCCCTCCCCCCCTTCCACACTCGATCCCCTCCTTGACTCCAGCATGTCCCATGTTTTTCGGGCTTTCCCTCCCCACTGGACAGGAGTGCCTTCCCCTGCCCCTCCCCCGCCTCAGCATAAATGCAAATCCCAGCGCAGTGGCAACTTTTTAATCCCTTTTTGGCCAGCAAATTGTCGCCGCCAACGACAACAACAACGACAAAGCAAAACCGAAAAACCCCAAAAATGAGCAATGTGGCAAGGCAGTGCCTACCCCCACCCCCCCACCCACCACGCCCCACGCTTTTCCATTTTCCAATGGTCGCAGTAAAAGCTGTGCAGTTAAGCTGTTAGGGGGGTTGGAGGGGGAGGGAGGGGGTCTAAGAGTATGAACAGCAGCCGATAAGTTTTGGAAAAGTGTTATAAATGGAGAGCGAGATATCAGAGAGGGAGGGGGGATTAGGGGGGGGAAGTGAGTGCAGCGAAATAGTAGAAAAATGTTGTGTAGAAATGTTCCATAAGCGAATGGCTTTGGATAAAGAGATGGAAACCATTAGATCGTGGTGCATTATGGATCCTAGGGATGGACATTGATGTGTTATCGATATATCGGCTATCAAAAGTCTCTGCCGTTATTCGGTTATCCCATTGTTGATTTCTGTAGGTTTTGTTTTCTTGGGTTTCAACTTGAAGCCGTTTAGTGGCTGCTGCCAAAGTTAGTTTCCATCAAGTAAGTTTGTGCCTTCAAACCGCGACTTGAGGAGGTCCCCACCCCCTCCCTTAGGAGCTGACCTGGCCCTGACTTGATGTATGGCTGGGGTGGCTGTGGCTGTGGCGGTTAGGCCATGGCAGTGGCGTCCAACTAACCGCAAACAATAACAAACGATGTCCAAAAGCGAAACAGCAGCCGCTACTGCAAGCTGGTGGTGTGGTTGGGGTGTGGGCGTTGGGGGGGCGTGGCAAGGATCTCGCTGTTCGGGTGCCATTTACAAGAAGCAAAGGATTTATGATGCTTGTTATCGCGCCGAAGGGTCCTGCCCCGCACGCCATGCCTCTGCCGCAACGATGACAAAAGGTGGCAGCATGGGGGAGGGGGATGCTGCTGCAGGGGGGCGGGGGCAGACTTGGGTTAGTGGCAGCAGGCAATGGCGTGGAATGGAGATAAAATCTCGCACGCAACAAATAAAATGTGTACGAAAAAAATGTGTAGCATACTTTTTTGGGCTTCCCCAGGGACCTGGAGGGAGCCCCATTTTCCCGGGGTGTATCTGTGTGTGTGTGTGTGTCTGTGTGTGTGTGCGTGTGTGTGGGTGTGTGTGTAAAGGTTTGCTGGGAACGTGCAACACATGTGTTCATTCATTTGTAGCACAAATTGTTAGCCCTCGGGCCGCCCCCCACCATCCCCCAATTAATCGGATGCCCAACCAACCCCCTCCCCCCATTGACCTTGAGTGCTGCTTCCATCAAATTTACATTAATTAAATTCCTCTACCCAAAAGCAGATTTCCCTCAAAGAGAGAGAAAGGGAGAGAGAGAGAGAGAGAGAGAGAGTCTAATTAAAAGAGGAAAAGCTTTCGCCCATTTGGCAGGGCCTAAGAGTATCTATTACGAGGGGGGGTGCTAGGGGGGGGGTGGTTGCCTCCCCTTAAATTACTCAATAAATTAAAGGCGTGCAAAGCAGCCGGAGTATTTCCCGTTTTCCCTCCCCTAACGAGCCAAAAAACATTGCATTAAAAAAACCATTCATTAAAATGGCAAAATGTGGCGTACAATTTTTATGGCCGCCCCACCGCCCCGCCCCCCGAAACGGGGGAGGCTGCCTCCCCATGGCGTCGTCTCAAGTGGCAACAAGCTACAGAGAAGCAACAGAAACAGAAGCCACAGCCAGGTCGGGTCTGGCCCATTCAGTTTGCTAACAGCTTCAAAAATATTTAAGCGGAGTCGTCGCCAGCCATGCCCCTGCCCCCGCCCCTTGCCACTCGCCAAATATAAAACGAGCCAGAGATCCCATAGGTAGAATGTGGCATGGGTCGTGATGTGTGGCAGAGAAAGATGGCAGCTTGCTTCCACTTTCTATGCAGGCTCTGCCCGGTTTTCGCTTACTTTTTGGTGCTCCCGTTTTCGCAAACTTTTGCCACTTTTCCCACAGCCTCTGTTATGTGTAACAGCCGATATATATCGATAACCTAATGGGGATGGCACGAAAACGATTGTTTCCCTGGCGAAAGTGGGAGCACCAAAAGGCAAACCGAAAGGTGAAAACCGGAGCCTGCCTGCATGTGCTTTAACTGTTTCCCTCTCTCCCATTTCCCTCTTCCCAGTTACCCAGAGTTTAAAGGGTATTCCAAAGGACATTCTGCCTCTTTTTGGTATGCATATTTTTGTTTTTTTTGTATATGTACAACGTAGTCGTCGGTAAGCGAAAGGTAAGGGTGGGAGTGGCGGTGGAGGAGTTCAATGCGCTCGCCATGCACTCAATTATAATTTGTGAGCGGCGCTCAGACAGGGCCGCCCAGGGGACGGGACGGGCGCCCCGGCGATGATGCGTCATCAGGCAGGCCATTAGCAAAGAGCATCCCAGACAAATGTGTGTTAGTGGGAGGGGGAGGGCGACGGAGAGGGAAAGGGAGAGAGGTACAACACGTTATGTAGAGTAGAGACCTTGAGAGCGAAATAGGGGGAGTCAGGGCGGAGGAGGGAGGAGTGAAAGAGAAAGCCTGAGGCTTGAGGCTGAAAGGATTTTTCCAGAATTTAGCTGCAGTCCACTACTTGTTCTCTCTCCCCTCCTGCCCACCCCCTAACCCTTTGACACAGACTTCTTTTCACTCATTTGGTTTCCTCTCTCTCTCTCTCTCTGTCTATCTCTCTCTTTGAGTAATGTAATATTTCTTGATTTGTGTAAATCACACAAAGGCCAAAGGAGCAACAAAGAGAAAGGCACAAAGAGGAGGCATGAATATGGGGCAGGTAATGTGGTAAAAACGGGGCTTTGGAGGGGCAAGGGGGGCGAAGCGAAATGCGGTTGGAATGCGGCTGTCTTTCAGGTACAAGGGTATGAAAATAACGAATATATGATACCCTCTACTTAGATTTCGAATGGTAAGCGAAGCCAGCTCCAGCAAGCAAGTGAGCAAGCGAGGCTAGTGAGCCAGGGGTTCGCCTGCTGCTGCACTCCATCAAATGGAAAATGGAGCTGCGGCACTCAATGAATGGCAGCCGCTAAGAGGCCTGGAATGGATTTGTCTTGGCACTGGTCTTGGCCACATAAAAATCTATTTCCAGATGAAAACAAAACCACAAAACCCAAAAAAAAAACCCAAAAAAAAACACCAACCATATTATTTTTTGACTAAAATGCCAAAGAGATGCAATAAAATTCAATTGGAAACTTTGCTCTGGCTCTGCCGCAGAAAATGAAAACAAAATAATGAATATACTTTTGGCCAACACACACTAAGACACTCAGGGACACGGACAGGGCTTAGAGACGCCGAAAAACTTGGCAAGTAAAGCCCCAAGGGAGGAGAGAGCGAGCGAGACGCAGCTTCCTGCAGCAAACACATGTCAAATGCGCCTCTCACCCTCCCCTTGCCACCCCTCCTCCTGCACCTCCGAGCGGAAGGGGGGAAAAAACAAGTTTTTACTTCTAGAGGTTTTCCGAAAAAGTTGCACGGACAAATGGCAAAACTGCTTATCTCAACAAAAAGCCAAAGATGGGAGAAAAAGGGAGCGCCACCACCACCACAAGAAGAAGAAGCAGAAGCAGAAGTGCTGGACGGCACTAGGGGAGGGAGGGCGGGTGTGTGGTAGGGGGCGTGGAAAGCTGCACTAATGGTGCCAAGCAACCGGAAATGCCGCCATGCATGTCTGCCTCCATTTCAGAGGCTGTATATCGTTCGTACTGCCACATACCCCCCGCTACCCCCTGCTACCCCTACCCCTACCCCTCAACCCCTACACAGAGCTAGAGTAAAATCTTGATTGCCTTTTGCTGCAAGCCAAAGAAAATTTATAAGTTTTTCCAACCATTTTCAAGAGATTTCCATTGGATCTCTCTCCGTCGTTTTGACCCACCAAACATATCCATCTTTCCATCTATCTATTGGTCTCTTTTTCCTATGATAATTTCCGCAGTTCGGCTGTTCTTTTTGCTGCCAGTTCGAATCAGACACACACGAAAACAACAGCAAAAACCGAATGGATGGGGGGCTGCTGGATGATGCTGATGAGCGAAATGGAATTGACATTTTGGCCAACGGCCAAAGACCGAGTTTCGGAGTCAACTAAGTACACGGGGGCTTATATAAGGGGGCAAAGAAAGTTTACCTCTTTTTCTGCCACACATTTGCGGGCAGAGTGCTTTGGTTTGATGAGGTCTGGCGCTGTTTCTCTTATTTCTATGATTATTTTGGAGCTACCCTGCTTACAGTTTAAAGGCTTCTGTCCAAATCATAGCCAGAATCAAAACTATCCATACATAATCAATGCACAGTAGCCTCCCTCCCCCCTCTCTCTTTTGCCGAAAAGTGTGAAAATTCTGGTAACGTTAATTGAATTTTCGAACGGCGTTGCCAGCCTTCCCACACCGTGCACCGTTGTGTTGTGCTTTTTGCTGGTCTGCCTGCTTATCCAATTATCCACACAATTTTTAGAGCTTTTTGTTTTTGCATGTGTGCGTGTGTGTGTTGGCGGCGGCATTAGCTCAAAAGTTCGCTCATTAATGCCCAAACAAAATGCACTTTTTGGCCCCTCCCCTCCTCCACTTTGCGGAGTGTGCATGTTCGTTCATGTTCGCGCTGTCATTGTTTTTGCTGCGGCTGCGGCTGCTGCTGCTGTTGATTTTTGGATGGCTGGACTGCAATGTTTGTTTTTGGTTTTGCCTGCGCACTCCCCGCTCCCTTCGCGACAGAGATTTGCACTTTGCCCCCGTGGCAACCAATCTCTGCAACTGTGGCACTGCGGCGGAAGTCAATAAAAGGTTGGCCCAGTCCGTGAAACGATTAAATGGCAGAGTATTTGGAGTGGACTACCCCGCCCACCCAAAACGCCAGGCAGCAGACAAATTAGCAAAGGATGCGCCTAGGAATACATAGTGCTTATGTATGTACATATGTATGTCCATATGTTGTCCAAAGAATTGAAAAATTAGAGAGGGTGGGGGGTTTGTGTGCTTCCTCTTCTTGCTTTGGCGCGCAAAATTCAAACTCAATTCACCGGGAATCGATTTTTGATCCTCACCTCTCACGAGAGCTTTTCACCGCGAAAGCAGGACAACAGCTTTCGTCCTTTAATCGGCGCCAACTAGCGGCTGGTAGTTGCAACAGCTGCAAAAGCTCTCTCCAGTTAATGACGGTTGAAAGTTGCAAGAGCTTCAAAGCTCTTGGCCAAGTGCAACAGGTTAGCAACGAAAGCACACACAACAGTAAAAACAGTAAATGCAGCAGAAATGCATAAAAAACAAAACAAATGCAAACGCAAATCCAAATCCAAATAAATAATTGAGAAATTATAACACGCACCCAAATATCCTCATTCAGAAGGTGCCACTCATCGTTCAGTTCGGTGTTGAGCTCGCAGCGGCGGTAAAAACCTCTCCAATTTCCCGCTATCACTGGCCCCGGCGTCGCCTCCAAAAACACCTCCGGCCAGTCACTTTCCATTTTGTACAGTTATTTTAATAAACAGTTAAAATTCGTTTTTTTTTCAATAAATAAACACGAAATAACACAATGAAAACAAAATACTATTCGGGTATAAATAAATTAAAAGAACGAAATAAAAGTGTTGATTTCACAAAACGAACAAAAAACTATTGCGATGCGTAGCCCGCGCCACCACAGAACCGTTTGCGCCGACAAAGAACCGTTTGCGCCACCACAGAACCGTTTGCGCCGACGAAGAACACGAAGAGGAAGATGAAGGCAAGCAACGACAAGCAGCGCTTGTTGCGCCGCGAAGTCTATGCAGTTCCGTGTTGTGGGAGCAGATCAGCGAAAAACGAGTGCGTGTGAAAGGGATGGAAAGGATAGAGCGCGAGCTCAGCCTCACTCGCTGTTTACACCCTCACAAAAAGGAGTTTGCTTAGTTATGCGATCAACTTGCGACACAGAGAAGGGCAAGCTATGGTAAGTGTTGTTTCTTATGATATTCCAAACTAAATGCACCAATTGTTTCAGTTTCGGTAATACAAAATTAAAATCGGATCATCGTAAGAGTGTATATATGTACATATGTACGAATGATCTATAAAGGGTATGCTATGCGCCGACCCACGACTGTTTGTTCTTATCGTTCTTCGTTTTGTTTCTCTTTGCTGCTGCTTTGAGAGTCACTTACAGTTTTCAGTTCGGTTTTCGTGGATTCTTTGCATGCCATCCATGGATCGCACCGAACACCGAACTGTTTTTGATTTGTTTTCAAAAGGAAAGTGCGAGAACTTAGGGAAAATCCAATTGCTCAAAGAGGAGAGGAATCAGTTTTTGTTACTCTTTTGCTAACCGGCGCCGTCGTGTATGTGTATGTGTGTGTTTGTGTGTGTGCAAGAACTGAGAAGGGCGTCGCTATTATTTACTATTTGGTTGCCACGGGTACAGGACTTTGAAAGAAGTTTTCAACTCCTCAGATATTAAACAATAATTAACTGTGAATTATTTGTAATGTGCTCTCACCTGTCTTTGATGGAATTCCACGGCCGGAACATTTCCATTTACTTCAACTGCCGGCGCAGACATTTTGTTGTATTGTTTTTGCGTTTGTTTTTGCTTTTCAATGTATTTATTTATTTATGTATATTTTTGTGAATGTAACTGTTGTTGTTGCTCTTGCTCTTTCTATCACGCACCAAATATAAACAAAAAAAAATTATACACAATCAACACACACTCTTATAGTATACACTGGTGTGACGTGGCATTCCATTCCATATTTGGCCTTTTATTTTTACTTTGTTTTTTTTTTTGTTTAGCACCTAATTGAATTCGCGTCGAGATTTTTAGGGTCTCGGGAAGCACAGTTATTTGTGGCGCTGTCGCTGTTGCTGTTTCTGTTGCTGTTGCTGTCGCTGCCACTTTGGTGGCTTGGCTGGCTGACTGGAACGTGTCACCAATACAAATGCCCGCTGGCGTACGTGTGCGTGTACGTGTAGGTGTAAGCGCGTGATCTCCTAACGGTGAATCCCACTGGGGAGTGGATTCTAACAGTTTATTAAGGGGTTCGTTCGGTTCTGATGCGGCTTCATTTCTTGTTTCTGGTTTCTTGTTTCTTATTTCCTATTTGTGTTCCCGTTAGCTGAAAGGACAAAAGACAGAGGGAGAGAAAATAGCATTATTTATGGGAAAGTATTTTTAGAAAAGCTCTGCAGCTTTGCAAAATGGAATGAGAGTGTTTAACCCCCAACACCCCCCCACCGAATGCTTGCTTATTATTTACTTAGAAAGGAAAATGGGAAATAGAATCTGTTCAACGTAAATATGTACGTGTGTTGCACATACAGTTACAGTTAGAGTGGACAGTGTCGCACACTGGGCAAAACCCGTCAACCAGCGGAGGAAAAGTACAATTTTACAATTTTCAAAAAATTTCAATTTGTGTTTGGCTTTCTTCGATTGCCAATACACTCTGCAGTAGGCGACGAAGCATAACTCAAAAGAGCAGGCGTGGTCTGCGCCCCCTCTGTGTACGGCGACGTCACGAAAACACCCTGAGGTAGAACACCTTTTTTGGTCCCCTAAACAACATCTTGGTTATGTTCCATTATGATCCCAAAAGTACTCATCCTCAAGACTAATTTTTTTTGTAGTTATTTGGGTCGGGGACACATACAATAGATTATACATGTGTGTTAACCAGCGGCATCTAGCAATGACGGCCTATGGCGACTGCCATAAGGGAGGAAGGGGGGAGGAGGGCTGGTCACTGGGCTTGACTGTGCGCCGATTGGCGAATCACTGAAGCCTCGATCTATCCAACGACGGACTCCTCCTGGCGGCTGCAGTGGCGCCACTGCTCCCTCCTACGATGGGACGCATCTGGATACGCTTTGGCGCCATCTGGGGATAGCGTACCTCCGGTTCTGCTCAGCTTCTGACGGGATCTTTAGGTGTATTGGTATTGGTGTTGCTTGTGTGATTTGAGTTGCTCTATTTGTCGATCGGATTGGAGATTTGTTTTAGTTGTTCGATTCATTTTGATTGCTAGCCCAACTTACCCTTCAAACAAGACGGGGGATAATCCAAGTGTATAGAGTATAAGAGTATAGAGTATACGAATATAGAGTATAAGAGTATAGAGTATACGAATATAGAGTATAGAGTACACTGTGAATGTCTTTCGAAAATGCGTGGAAACGACAACAGAAGATTCGTGTAACAAAATTTAATTTTGGAAAAAATGTGTAAATTTGAGTAGATGTGTTCAGTAGGAGTATCACAATCGTTGTGTGTATCAGAATCAAATGTAGCAAATACGACGACCTTTGACACGAAAGCAAATGCCACTCAGTTCAATGGTTTTAAGGGAATGTTTTGGGGAAAAACGATCTACTGGCTCTGTTCTATCTACAACTATTTCCAAGATATTTATGTCACAATTTGGGTTGTGTTTTTATTCTTCCCTAAAAATACCAAAAAAAAATACCAATATCGTTATTTTTTTATCGCAAGGGGGCGGGGTTGCGGGAAAATCAAGTAAAATTAGACATCGCAATCACTTAAAGCACCTTGCATCCACCTCCGACCCCACCACAAGCATATCCCTACTCGTGCAGCACACCCCGCTCCCTGTGCTACCCCTACCCCCTGCCCCTTGGCTAACTAAGCGCCATCAAACTGCTGCTGACACATTTGGCACATGCCAGGGCGTCGTCCGGGGGTATACCGGGGGTGGGGGGCGGCGGTGAGTGATGGCGGAGACCCGTACGAATACCCTACCTACCCTTTGCCCTGCGCCATGCCGCCTCGGAACATGCTACATTGCTAATGTGTCCCATTTGCAATGGCAAACCACTGAAGCTTAACACGTTGTCTACGCAGCCACGCCCCAACTGGCAGCACGGCCTCTTTGTGGCATCCTACTCCCCACTCGTGGCAGCAGCAGCAGCAGGAGCACTAGTAGTAGTA
This sequence comes from Drosophila affinis, assembly GCA_037356375.1. Lineage (NCBI taxonomy): Eukaryota > Metazoa > Arthropoda > Insecta > Diptera > Drosophilidae > Drosophila > Drosophila affinis. Next base: position 63,481,721 of record CM074802.1, on the reverse strand, counting down.
GCAGTAGCAGTAGCAGTAGAAGAATAAGCGCCAGGGAGGAATAGGCAGAAGCCGTCCTGTAATGTATGCTATAGTTTTTGCCTCGCCATGTGTGTGTGTGTGTGTGTGTGTGTGTGTGTGTGTTGGCACACATTCTAGCACTCGTGTGTGTCTGTGTGTAAAGCCATTCAAAGTTGCATGTTGGACCAGCAGCAGAGGGAGCGGCACACACACCAGACTTGGGGCCCAGAGGGAGCGGCACAGGGTACGAGACTGAAACCCCATCCCAGTGGTAATTGTCTTGTTACCCGCTGAAAGCACACAGTCACAAACACACATAGACACACACACTGAAACACTCTGTAGCCAGGGCAAACGGAAGTGAAATGGCAACCCTAGCACCCCCACTACTACGAGTATTTCCCTGGGAAGAACCGTTCGCTAATAATTTATTTACAGTTAACATTTTATAAGACCAGGGCACACACACACAGACACACACACACACAAAGACGTACCAATCGACCCAGTCGCCGCCATTTGATTTTGCAAATATTTGCAGGTAACTTTCTCCATCCCTATCGCTGAGGGGTATGCAGAAACTGGCGAGGATTTTGTAACCAGCACTTGGAAAAAGAAGGATTCTAAGGATGCTTAAGGCTGTCGATTGGAGAGCTTAATGGCAGAGTATTAGATCTTCGTTGAAATCCATTTCAGTTTGCTATCTCGTTTCCTGTGTCAACCCTGGCAGCCCCACCCGGCCATTTCAGCGCTTGATGTTTAAGTGAAATATGGACAATTTCCGTTTGCCATTTTCCATCCACAAGGCAAAGCAAGGCAAGGAATGAGGTACGAATGTTGTTAGCCAAATGTAAAATACAGTTAACTGTGTTGCCTTCATACATAAATGAATGAAGTGCAGCAGCAGCAGCAGCAAGAGCAAAAAGGAATGGTTAACAGGATGTGCAGTGCAAGTGCCAGCGTCAGCGTCAGCGAAGGTGGGGAAGCCAATGCAAGCCAGTAAAAGTTCCTATCAGTCGCTTTCAATAGCCATTATGGCTCTCGCTCTCGCTCTCTCTCTCACTCTTGCCTCCTTCTATGCCCTGCTGAATAGAAATGCACTTCTAATGGCCATTCGAAGCAGACAGAGTTATGTTGCATACAGATATACACTTGGCCGAAACTTTAGTTGCCAACTTTAAGAAAGAGATGAAGATGAATGTGGTACTTGCCCAGCGTTTCATCATTCAACGTTGACGTCTGACTGGCAAACAGTTTGTTCACGTGAACGCGTGACTGGCAAACAGTTTGTTCACGTGAACGCGTGACTGGCAATCCAACCAGGATTGTTTAGGATAGGATTGTTTGCCCTCTATTTTTCCGAGTGTATGCACAACTGACTCCTGTTGCCCTGCTATACCATATATTTTCCTGTTCAACAAGGGGCCAACATGGCTTAGTGTGTGTGGGAAAGTGAATGTGATTTGCATAGGTTTAACAAATTGAAGTTGTTGCGGATGGTGTTTTACAGTTACGGTTTGCTTATCGCTTGGCTCTGCCTTCGAGGGCCTTGGAACAACTTCAAAGTGAAATCGTTACCCCGGGAATGTGCACAGTTGTGGCAGTACTTGGCGGACCATTAGGAATACTTAGCTTCCACCAAAAAGTGCATTCTGCCATTGATTTCCAACTCTTTATCTACTTCTAATCGTGTGCCTTTCCTTTATTAGATTCCATTATTTAATAGGAAAACTTTTGCACAGATTGAGTGCTCTTTGACATAATTATTTTGATACCAATCTAAAGCGAACCCAAAAGTTTTCCCTGTGGTTTGTCCACCTTTTCACAGCCATTTTTTCCTTTAGTTCTGGCACTTCTTTAAGGACATTTTGTGGATTGCATTGGCAGCCTTAAATGGCCCAGAACTGCATTGCACAGGCGGCAAATGAAATGTGGAAACTTTTTGAAGGATTGTTGGCCTTTGGCTGGCAGGATGGCAGCATTGCAGAGTACAATTTTTGTGCCTTTATGATGGAACTTTCGACTGCGTGGCAGCATAAAAGTTTTCTCTGTTCTCTGCTCTCTGCTCTCTGTTTGCTTGTTGTTTGTTTTGTGCCGTTTGTGTTTTCTCTTCTCTGCTCTCTGCTGTTTGTTTTGCCGGGAAATTCCGGGTACCTCCCCCCCCAGCCACCCCTAGGGCAGCGACAACGCATCAACGCAGCAGCAAAACGTTCCGCTGTCACGCGTAAAATATTTTCACAATTTTCTGCTGTTGTTGTTGCGCTTTTCATCCGCCCCCCTTGTACTCCCACTCCCACTCGTTGCATGCAACGTGACTTCAAGAAGGAAAATACACTTGTACTCGCACTCGCACTTTATCGCATGTTTATCTATCAACAAAAGCATTTTTTGGCAACAAGTTTTGTGTGGCTCTACCCTGTATTTATAGGACAAAATGGGGTGGCTATGATGGGTGGCTTAAGAGGTACATGCGAGTGGCAACAGGAGGTGTTTGTTGGATGGTGGACTCCTGAACCTTTCCACGTAATGCCCAGCATGCCCAAAGAATCTAAAGAATTTCAGATATTTCTGTATAAATTATGGAATATTTTCAGTGCTCTTTCATTACTCTTTCGTCTCGAAAAAACAGGATATCCTTTAGTCGTTTAAAGTCCTGGTTCATGCTTTTTTTTTACAATTTTTGCTATATTTTTTGTTTGTTTACGTTTGGGTTTGTTTTATGTCTTTTAATATGGCAACTGCGGTGCTCGTAAATTACGCAGCAAAATTGTCTAAACCGAAAAGAGAGTAAGACAGAAAGGGAGAGAGAGACAGAGAGAGAGAGAGGGAGAGAGAGAGTTTCTCTGGGGGTGTGATGCTCGGGGGTGTGTGTGACAGCTAACCGAAGACACCCCATGAAGTCGGCCCCCCCCCCCGGCAATTGAAGGCCCGCTCCCACACTTTATGACAATTTTTGGCTTGTGGCGGCCACTGGGAGCTCAGGGGGGGTTGGGGCTGGTGGGGGCGTGAAAATTGTTGAACATTGTTTGGTCTTTGTTGTTGCCACTGTTGCTCTTACGATCGCTTAAAAAGTTTGCTCAGCTCTTCACATTGAAGCGAAAAATGATAACTTTCGACAGGCACCATGGGCTCTTTTATGTGTGATTTGAGCAGAAATATTGGCAAGAAAATGGTAAGGTTGGCAACTTTTATGGCCGCTTGAACAGTAAAAAGTTGCCTGGGGAAATTAACATTGGAAATTGCTGGAAAATGCGATGGGGACTCCAAAAGATCTGCCATCTCGGTTCTATCTCGGCAAATGGTTCTTGCATTTGTTTGGCCAACTATTACTACTACTGATTAGAATTCCATCCCAAAAAATGTCCCAGAATGTTAGCTAATCAGTGCCCGAAATTTGCATAGAATTTCCACATTGTATTTGCCATTTCCAGGCGGTTACACCTCACATTTTCCCCCGCTCCCTTGCCCCACCTTTGCTTATTTCAATCAAAATGCAAAATGCCATGAAAGTACCTCACCCTCCCCCTCCCCCTCACCCATCCCATATAAAAGAAAAAACTGTTGACATTTTTCCCTGTGCTTTTCGCACATCCTCACATTTGGCCATAAACGAAATGAATCTTTTATTTCAACGCAGCTGATGCTGCAGGATTGCCTCTGTCTGTCTCTCTCTCTCTCTATCTCTTTCTCCCTCTCTCTCGTGGCCAGAGCTCATTGTGGTGCAGAGCTTGGGATTTTCCGTCTTGATTAGAGGGGGGTTCGGTGGTTAGAGAGAATTACCCATGGGAATCCGCTGGCTGATTGGTTCTGTGCGAGGTTTGTTTTTCTGATTTTCTGTTGTTTATCGGGGACCGAATACCGAATGCTGCGTCTCCCCAAACGCTCCAAATCGAACGGCAAACGATTGCACGGAAAATAAACTAACTTAAATTATCCTTGGGGGAAATTTTAATTTCAAAAAACTAAAGTAAAATGCTAGCACGCTGGTAATATTATTTTTATACTAATTTAGTGGCAAATATTTACTCAAGTTTTTTCGTGGCGAATCCTTTCTTCCATTAAAAACAAAGAGAAAGAGAGAGAAAAACATTTGTTTGCGCATCAAATTAAACGCGTGTTGGCAGGCCGCGGCAAAGGGTTCCGGTTCCGGTAGCGGTAACGGTAACGGTTACGTTTACGGTTTGTCTTTTCTCCGTGTAATTGAGAGTTGGGTCCGTCCTGTCCTTCCACTCACACACCGTGGACCGTTAACGTTTGCGGTCGTTCTGAAACCCCAGGCCGCCCCCAGAGCAGCAGGCCTGCGTCCAAAGCTTAGAGCGTATAACAGTTTTTTTGGCAGCGGCAGAGGCAGAGGCAGAGAGAGAGTCTCTCTCTCGTTCGAGCGCTCTCTTTGGCTCGCCTCGGCCTTCGGCTCGGGTCTCTGCTTGGCTGTCTGCTCGGCTCGGCTCGGCTCTCTCTCTCTCTCTGCCGTTGGCTTTGTTTACATTTACAAATTGCTGCGCAGGATTGAAACATAAAACCTTAAGAATCGCTAGTGTCACGACTAGAAGATGCCCTCTAGTAGCCTCTAGTACCCTCTGCTACCCTGTACCCTATAGAGTGAAAGCTCTACATATATAAAGCATTGTTGAGTCCCTTTGCTTGTCACACACTTATACACATACAACCCAATATACCCTTCACCTGCAGGTTTGGTTCTCCATTTGTTGCACTTCTTCTGGTGTTTTATTTTTGTCTTTGATGTTTTTGTTGTTTTGTCTCTGAAAGGTTTATCGCTTGGCGCATAAATCGTTGGTGCTGCTGCTGGCTGTTGCTCTGGCCATTGCTTGACCTTCAATTAATTGCTCTGCTCTGCTGCCTGACATTGAAACAATTAACGGAGGAGGCAGGGGGGCCATGCCACTCTCCCCTCTCTCTCTCTCACCTCTCACCTCTCTGGCCTTACAATCCATTCAGCTGTCTGCAGTTCTTGCTTTTTGATGGAGATTGAGGACTGACTGCAGCAGTTCCATTCTGCATTGGTGGGCGGGGCTTAAGCAATTAGTCTCTGTTTCAGAGATTGTTGCCTTGGACACCCCCAGCCCCCCCCCCCTCTTCGGATAGAGATTTATTCTATGGAATTCTATGGAACAATGGGGACTGCGACTGCGACTGTCTGAGAGCATTGTGTTGCATACTTTTGTGCGTCTTTGAGAATAGCATTCGGTTAGGTGATGTTCTCATTGCGATGGCAGGCGGATTACGTTGATTGAAGCCCGGTACTCAGTTCCGAGAAAAGTGTGGCTCTTGATTAACCCATCAATTGGTGCTAACGTTGATCCTGGACAGACATTGGTTTTCGGGGAAGTATAGGGAAGATTTCCGCGTATAAAGGTTCAATATATGAAAGAGACTTTGAACCGAAAATTGTAGCACAGAAAATAACAAAGGAAAACATGACAAAAAATACCAAAAATATCACACAAAATTAACTTTTGTTCACCTTAATACGTTTTCAGGTTAAAGTTCACTGAATTGTTTGTCAATTGGTTTACTTTCAGTTTCAACAGGCTTAGAAGATAAGCCTCTCCATCCAAGAAGAAAAATTCCTCATGCAACATCTTGGCTATGTTCCCTTATGATCCCCAAAGTACTCATCCTCAAGACTAATTTTTTTTGTATTTATTTGGGTTTGGGACACATACAATAGATTATACATGTGTGTTAGCCAGCGGCATCTAGCAACGACGGCCTGTGGCGACTGCCATAAGGGAGGAAGGGGGGAGGAGGGCTCGTCACTGGGCTTGACTGTGCGCCGAGTGGCGAATCACTGAAGCCTCGATCTATCCAACGTCGGCTTCCTCCTGGCGGCTGCAGTGGCGCCACTGCTCCCTCCTCCGATGGGACGCATCTGGATACGCTTTGGCGCCATCTGGGGATAGCGTACCTCCGGTTCTGCTCAGCTTCTGGCGGGATCTTTAGGTGTATTGGTATTGGTGTTGCTTGTGTGATTTGAGTTGCTCTATTTGTCGATTGGATTAGAGATTTGTTTTAGTTGTTCGATTCGTTTTGATTGCTAGCCCAACTTACCCTTCAGAACAGACGGGGGATAATCCAAGAGTATAGAGTATAAGAGTATAAGAGTATAGAGTATACGAATATAGAGTATAGAGTACACTGTGAATGTCTTTCGAAAATGCGTGGAAACGACAACAGAATATTTGTGTAACAAAATTGAAAATTTTGGAAAAAATGTGTAAATTTGAGTAGATGTGTTCGGTAGGAGTATCACAATCGTTGTGTGTATCAGAGGCAGATGTAGCAAATACGACGACCTTTGACACTAAAGCAAATGCCACTCAGTTCAATGGTTTTAAGGGAAAGTTTTGGGGCAAAACGATCCACTAGGTCTGTTCTATCTACAAGTACTTCCAGGAAACGGTCCATATGTATATTCCATGGAATTTTTCGCTTTTCCAAAATATATTTTGTCATAAATTTTCATAATTTATATTTCATGTTCAAGAAACTTTCAAAATAAGCCGCAAAAATTGTAAACCACATGGCACACCCACACACACATAGAAGCAACAACATGAAGGAGGAGGTTGGAACATCCTGTTCCAGGAGGACGACCAACACATGTCAGAATTGTTATGTAGAAAAAACTTCTTGAAAATGTCCGAGGCGGCATTTTGGGGCAACGAAATTTCTGGTGAAAGCCCAGGGAAAAAACATGGCTGAATGTCATACAAGGCTTTTATTTAGCATACACAAGGACAATAGTGTTGGCCTTAAAAATATGCAAATATCCATTTACATAAACCAGCAACAACGATGTGTGTGTGTGTGTGTGGGAGGGGCGGGAGTAAGTGACGACAATTTGCCAGACATGAGTGGGAATAACAAGCAACTTTTAGAATACATACATAGCTATGTGCACATATATATATATATACATCATGAGGCTGCCGGACGTATGTACTTATTTGAATTTAAAATTTGCATTTCCCCCGTGCTGCTGCTGCTGCTGATGCTGTGCCTGCTTTTGCTTTTGCTGCTGCTGTTTTCCTTTTGTTTCGCACGCTTCGTGGAAAATTGCAAAGTCAACAAACTCTAAAACCTCGAAAACCTCGAAAACGGTAATCGATCGATAGGGAAATGCGAAACCGCAACGCGTAATTATCGCAAAATCCACTCGAATTTCCATTTTAATTGAGCTGCAGTCGGCAGCTTCTCATTAGAGCAGGGACGAGGCTAGAGAGGATTGGGGGTGGGGTTGGGGACCGGCTTTTCTTGGCTGGATTAAATGGATATGCCATAAATATTTGGCTCTTGTTGGCGCTGAAAGAGAAAAATTCTTTGCCTTTTACAGATTTAATTGAATTAATTAATGCCATAATTATGGATAATATCAAGACGGATTTTAAGCCAGAAATTCCTTGTGGTTGAAGGCAGATTAAAACAGGCATAGACCTAAAGAACAAAGACCAAAATGCCAAAGGGCAGAGGTCAGAGGACGGCAGCTATTTCTTAATCGATTTGCAAATAATTGCACTGCTATAACTGCTATCAAATGATATTTAAATGTGGGAAATACCTTAAGTAATTGCCATTTAGGCAATCAACATTTAATTGGCTTTGCCATTGACACCAACCACCACCCACCCAACCACCCACCCACCGACCGACTCCTTGATTGTTTTGCAGGCCAGGAATCTTTTGCGAAACATTCTTGTTGCTAATAAAATTGCCTAGAAATGTATACAAAAGGCAACCACTTTTCGTTATTCCAATATCATTCTTGTTTCTAAATAAATATTTGCATATCCCTTTGGAAGGAGGTAGAGGGAGGAAGGGAGGAAGGAGGCCAGCCAGCCAGCCAGACCGCAAACAGGAGAGAGAAATTCAAATTATTGTTTTGTGTGGCTGAGATTTGGTTTCATATTTCTGACATTTCACAAATAGAGAGCGGAGAGGACCTTATAGCAAATGGAGGCGCCACGGCCATACGATGCCCTGTACAGCACAGAGAAAAAAGAAAGATGAAATGAAGAGATACGCAGAATCATAGAGTATGACCATATCTAGCAGATTACTGAATTTGGTTTAAATCGAAACATTATTACAGCCAGGAGCAACAAATGAAATTGCTGTGCTCATTTTTTACCCCCCTTTTCCTCGTGCTGTGTGCGTCCTCTGGCGGAGGACGTAGAGCCTTGGCCTTTGCCGCCGCAACAAAAGTGAGGAAAACGGACGAAAACTATCAACGATATTCCCCACGAAACTTCAATGCTCTCGGACTAAGATTCGATTCAGTTTGAGAGTTGAAGCGTTGGTATATGGATCGAATTTTGTTCTAACTTGGGGCTTGAGTCTTGGGTCCCGTCAGAGCTCGTATTTCAGAACACACTGCTTCAAATGTCGTTTTTGGAATGAAAGTAGTCAGTCAGTAGTCAGTAAGTCTCAGTATAATTTCACTTCTCGGCCAGTGAACATCAGTAAAGTTTCGTTCCTCAAATAAAATTCAGTAAAATTCCAAATTTTTTTTTTAAAATTCGAGTAAATTTTGTAAATTTTTTGTTGAGTATCCTGTGTGAGCCGGGCCGTTATGTACCGCTTGAACTCGCGATGCAGCACTGACGTGCTCTGCCGCAAGCAGCCGCAGGATCGTGGCAAGGCTAATCTGGAGCTCCGACGCAGCTTCTCCACATCGCAGACGCAGAGCCAGCTGGTGTGCCATCCATTTCCGGCGGATGGGACAGCCAGATGGGTGGCAGCCGATGGGTCTTTGCACCTTTTCAAACTTCTCCTTCGCACTCTTGAAAGTCATCAGACAATCTCGAAGTGAGGAGTCTGCATTGAGCTCTTTTAGACCATGGACCTGGCCCACATCCATGTCCAAGCCCAAGTTCGTTGCGTTCGCAGTACCGATCGTCTCCAAGTTCCTGATCACCGATCACCTTCACCGCACCGACTCGTCGATGACCTGGTTGTTTTTCTGGACGCACTGACTGAGACGATCACGGAGGCTGCACAGGTACTGGCCACCACTCGCCAGGTACTCCTTATCGATTGTATTCACTAGGCAATCGGGAATTACACTTTCCTCGCTCTTCAAGCTACAAGTCGGCGTCTCTGTTCGCTTGCTGGTTTTCACTTGTTCAATAGTCATTTAAGCCCATGAAATTATTTATTTAAAATCAAAATAAGAATAAAAATATATATTATATGTGTACACGACTAAAAAACCAACGTTGCACCATCAATTGTACCATCTTGGCGGTTAAAGGGTCATGGCCGTGTGTGGCCACAGATCGGGGGCTCTTCTCGTGAGAGTATTTCAATATATATTGCCCATGTGATAATAAAATGAAATAAAAATGTCTGGCATGTATGCGTCAGCAACAGTTACGCGTTACAGCTCCACCTCTCGAAGCCTCGGCCCTTGCCGCGGCTCGTTGTGCTTGGTATGGTATCCGAGATCTTTATATTAATAGAGCTGCTCTGTTCTAATGGCTGTAGCGCGCGTTTTTGTCGAGTACCCCCGTCCCCTGTATATACCCCGTACTCTGCTGTAGATGTAGATGTATCCCTGTATATAAACAAGAGCTGGGCTATGGCCAGAACTGACACAATATTTAGTAACAGAATTTTTGGACAATGTTGATGGTGAGCGCCGCAAGCGACCAAAAATTTTAATTGGATCAACGGGCAACAAAAGGCAACGAGCCGGTATACAGGGTGTCTGTCTCCTGTGCTTTTTATCTACCCCCAACCCCCTACCCCCAACCAGCCACATAATGAGGCACAACATCAGGCTAACGACTTTTCCAACAATGACTGCGTGGTGGCATGGAAAGCGAAGCACTTTCAAGTGTCATAAATGGCACAGAAGCAACGCGCAACGAGCAACGCGCCACGCGCAACGGGTAACGGCAATGGGAAAAACTGCGACAAGGAAAAGCTCCGCTCCCTCTGGCAATTCACGTTTTCTGTTTTTCACACAGAGACAGAGAGAGAGAGAGGAAGAGATAGAGAGATAGAGAGAGTGAGATGCGGCTAATTTCCACAACACAAAATACCACAGCAATGCGGCTGGCAAAATGTTATGGAAAAGATGAACAAAGGCTCTGTTCTCGGTTCTCCGTTCTATGTGCGTCACCACGCACCACGCAGCAAGAAAAGCCAATGAAAAACTGAAGAAAAACGCGCAGAAAATTAACGATAAGCAGAGTCAAGCAGAAATTGTTCTATGAAGCTCGAGAAAACTAAAGAAAAAACTTAGAAAATGTATAGAAGAAAACGATGAGGAGATGCTTTAAGAAAAACTAATGAAGCATACAACCAAGCGAAGTTGAGAAAGGAAGCAAAGGTTGAGGAAAAGTAGATAGTTCTTCCATGTATTTGGGAGATACATCCATCTACGTATCTACAGAATGTATGGGTGTTATCCATGGAGAGAAAGGAAGCAAAGTATGAGAAGAAGTAGATAGTTCTTTCATTTATTTGGGAGATACATCCATCTACGTATCTACAGACTGTATCGGTGTTATCCATGGAGAAAAAGAAAGCAAAGGATGAGCAAAAGTAGATATATCTTCCATGTATTTAAAAGATACATCCATCTACGTATCTACAGACTGTATGGGTGCTATCTATGGATGAGAAGAAGTAGATAGATCTTCCATGTACTTGCAAGATACATCCATCTACGTATCTACAGACTGTATGGGTGTTATCCATAGAGAGATAGGAAGCAAAGGATGAGCAAAAGTAGATAGATCTTCCATGTATTTGGAAGATACATCCATCTACGTATGGATGTTATCCATGGAGAGAATGAAAGCAAAGGATGAGCAAAAGTAGATATATCTTCCATGTATTTAAAAGATACATCCATCTACGTATCTACAGACTGTATGGGTGTTATCCATGGAGAGAAAGGAAGCAAAGGATGAGCAAAAGTAGATAGTTCTTCCATGTGCATCGGCATCATCCATTAAAGAGCTTTGAAATATGTATACGTACAACCCATGCTTGGTGGAAATTTCAAGAAATATCTATGCAAATTCAGCAGCTACCAAATTTGACATAAAAGTCTCATCCTGTCCTCCTGTCCTCCTGTCGTCCTGTGGCATGTCCTTCGGTCCTTGGTCCACTCAAATGACTGGACTTCAACTTCAATTTGGTCGCCGGGAGAGCGTAACTTTTTCTTGTCAAATTTAGCATGCTCAGAGATGACTTGAAAGTTTTTCTGCTTTGGCTTTTCCGTTCGGTTTCGTTCCGCCCCCCCCTCCCGTCTGCTGTCTCCTGCCTGGTGTCCAGACCAGAAAGCATTTCTGCATTCTGGGCGGATGCGAATGCGACATCCATAAAACGGAACATCCTGGCCGGGTCTTTCAATTATGCAAAGAGATTTGCCAAGGCGAGAGAGAGAGAGAGAAAGAGAGAGTGGAGCATCGGCGTTTTCTTGGGCAAATTTACATTTAATTTTCATTATTAATTATGCAATTATTCATGGGCAGGGCAAATGTTGATTCTAGGCCAGATGTTTGCTCATTATGGGAGAACCTAAAGGACTTGGCCACTGACTGACTGACTGACTAGTTTATAGCATATTTTTCCTCGGGGCGGGGTGGGGGGTATATTATGTCAATAAGCCAAATGGCCTATAAGCCAACAATTGGTGGCTTTCTAAACAATGAGAGCGCTTGTGTTGGTAGTGGCATCATTAATCATTTGCATGAAGGCAAAACAATGGAAACCGGAAAAGATTTTCCTCCGAATTTCCACTTGAATGATACATAAATTGTGGCCCACAAATTGATTAAAAGCAACGTTTATCCACCAACAATAGCCATAGAGCACGTGCCCCAACTATGCTTTCTTTTTTGTGTGCTCCTTGGGGGCATATGGCGGATGAAATCAGTTCCAGCACCCTGTTATTAATACTCCCCAATCAGCATAAGCAGCTGATGTGATGATAATGCCCCAGGGAGGCGGGCAGAAAAGAGAGTGGAGAGTAGACCAAGACGAAGCCAAGTCTTGGTCTCCCATTCAGTAGTCATAAATTTGGCCAGAAGGAAAGGCAAACACAGGCAGGGAGGGGGCAGGAAGGGAGAGTGGCTCTCACTTATCGCTTAAAGCAAATCAGCTTTGGAGAAACTAGCTGGCCGCATAGTCAGTCGGGGAAAACTAGCCAAGAAAAACCAGCGGAAGTGCACACAAGCACACAGACACACACACACAGACACATACACACAAAAGACGAGAAAGGAAGTTAAAGAAACTAGAAAAAAAAGCACAGAGAAAAGAAGAAAAGAAGGAAGAACCATGGCAGCTACTAGGACTAGGACTAGGACTAGGATGGGTTCACAATATGATAAATAACTGATGAGCAGAAGGGTGTCGCCATGGTGTGTGCAGGGTCTGCCCTGCCTGAGGTTCGTTGCTTATTGAATGTATGACAACGTTGCAAACACTAACATCAGGGACCCCCCCCCCCCAAGACAGACAAGCTCCTGGGACGGCATACCTAAGATTTAACAGCCCGAAGTCATGGGGAAATATTAACCACTTGCTTAACTTTAATATTCTCAAACATTTTCGTCGCCTGACAGTAAAAAACACGAGACGAGCTGAAAGGAAAAACTGAACAGGAAAAACACCGCTCCTGTCTGCAACATTTTTCGAAAATACATTGACTGTGAGAGCGCCATGAATATTAAATTGCGATTATTGCCGTTGGCAATGTGTCCTCGTACTCGTCCTCGTACTCATCGTTCTGCTAGTCCTCGTCGTCCTTGTCGTTGTCGTCGTCTCTGACTTCGATGCTGGCAAGGTCTGACAGTTTTTTGAGTGTGCTTTGGCAATACCACAGATGCTGATGCCACACCCACTCGGCCCACTCGGCCCACTCTGTCCCCTCTACCCCCTCTAAATGCTCGCTGGAGCTTAATTAAGACCCACTTTAATTGAGTCAAATATTAACCCAAAGCTTTAAACTCTTGTCATATGCATGCATCCCTGGTTCCCAGTCTCCCAGGCACTGACAACTTCCGTTTGGCCTCGTTCTCGTTTCCGCTCACACTTTTGTGATTGATTAATGGCCAAAAGTGGAGAAAGAGGACTGAAAATTGGTTTTGATGCTCTGATGTGATTGCGAATTTGATTTATTGGCAGCCCAAACTAAGTTTTGGATGGGGTGGGGGTGGCACACAGATCCATTTTGTATAGTGCCTCGGGGAGAGCAGTGGGCTGTGGGCTTGGCGTAACTCAAAACTGAACACAAGTCAAACAATTCATTTGATACCGTGTCTAAAAACAGTTTTAGTTTTAAAAATTTAAAATGTATCGCGTTGTGCTGTTCATGTTGCCGGTGCTGGCAAATCGGGTTTGGATCTCCACGAAAGTTGTGATGTTCAACAAGGAACGAAACGGAACGGACTACCAGAGTCTACCGACCCGGAGCTAACCACCGGGGAGGACGAACTAGTAAGCGAATACCCAACCCAATGTGGGGTGCCACACATAATCCCTGATTGTCTTCTTGTCTTTCCAGATAGATCCCGAAATGAGCAGTTTTTAATAGCAAATTTGTACACGAAATTCTATGTGCTTCATTGTTGAATAATTATTTTAATTTGTGATGGTAATTGTCATGCAGGGGTAACGGCTATGCTGTGGGAAATATATATAGAAGTTGTGGATATATTTGTACAATGTGTCTTTATGTTTAATCCATACTCGAACGTCTAGCCTCCTCCCACTATAAACCCCTCTATAACCCCCTCTATAAACCCCTCTTTAACCCCTCTATAACCCCCTCTATAACTCCCTCTTTAACCCCTCTATAACCCCTACTGTAACGCCCTCTATAACCCCCTCTATAACCCCTACTGTAACCCCCTCTATAACCCTCTTTTGTTGCATTATTGTATAGGCTGGTGGCTGTGGTCCTTTCTTACATATGAGATGAACATCCTAGAGCCTGTATATCCCCCATATTGTACTGCTGCCTTTTGTGCTGCCTGATGCCGAACTGTAATTGAATTTTGGCTTTGTTAACAAACAAATTATTGTTGACTTAACCAGGGAGGGCGGCCATTAAAGATGCAGAGCAGAGTTCAACGGAATTATGTTAATTTGTTGAATGTTTTTCCAGCAGAAAAAGGATAATTTAATTGGTTAAACGTACAGTTCAATATATGTAATGGCATGTAATGTGTGTGGATGGAAATAAATTGAAAATGCCGCACGGCCAAAAGTACGTGTCAGGGACCAAAGACCAAAGACCAACTGTGAAACAGTTTCTCTATATACTATGTACATACATATACATGTATATATATATCCATAGATGGCATCAGGCACGTGTAAGGGCAACAGCAGGAGCTGTACAGCAGCAGCAGCAAGGATAATGATGAAAATGGTTAATATCCGTACGAAAAACGAGAGGAAACCCAAGAAACATTTCGTGTCCGTTGCCTGCTGCTGCCACTGCAGAGTGTCCTTGTCGATTTATTGTGTACAAAAAAGTCCTCTCGTGTAAACGGAAAAGAATTTTAATGAAATTTTAAATACCAATCAATGAAAAATCGGAGTAAAAGGCTCGCCGCCCCGCCCGGAACTACCGGGCGTTTTTCCCTCTTTTGTTTTTTATAAGTGGCAATCCATTTGCACTTCACTTGGCATTACGTACATTAACCAAAATGTCAGAAATCCATTGAGCTGGCTCACAGCTTAAAGGATTTTCATTAAAGTTTTGTTATGGCAAATGGTAAGGGATACCTGTGTAACCTGTAGCCTGTAACAACAGGATGGACCTGATAAACATATTGAAAAACCACAAAGTACACACAGCCACAGAGCCGCAGAGCCTTCCCCATCATAAGGGTAGAACATAAAGGCCACCTGATCCCATTTCCACCACCGAAGGATACCCTAACACAAACACACACACCCACACACACGTATCCTCGTATTGCTCTGTTATTTATGATAATTCAAAGTAATATCCTACAGCAATTTCATCAGCAAAGACACGACTCAAGGCGGCAAGGCGGCAAGGCGGCAAGGCAGGCGGGGTGGGAGGGGGAGGGGGTGCTCATGTCTAAATGCAAATATCCTTTTACCCGGCTTGGTCTTGGGGAGGGGGGGTTGTAGCATCCTCCATTGAGGTGTTCTTGCGGATGGGCCTGAAAATGGCTAAAACGTGTCAAATGTGTGAAAATTGCCCCAAATTTGTTTGCCTAATTGGCGTGGGGCGTGTGGGGTGTGTGTGTTGTTTGGGGTGTGTGGGGTGTGTGTGGCGTGGTTCAGGCTCAACAACAAAGGGCTAAAGCTGGAGCTGGTTCATCTTGAGGTTTTCCACTTTAAATGTGAGACAATAAATGAGCAAAAATGTAAAGGTTACTGTAACTCAATTGAATTCCAAAAGCTGGAACTAGTTTTTATTGCAAATGAAACAAAGTGAACTAGTTCCTAGGTTTCCTAGTTCTGAGCAATATAATTAAACGATTATTCTAGCTGGTAGCATTATTTTTGGAACTAGTTCATTTCAAATGTAACTACTACAAACGGGAGAATGTGGCAGCCACAGAACCTGCTTCTCCGTGGAATGGCTGCCATAGTAGCTCAGATCCAAGACTACAGGTGGCTTGCAGCTTCCTTTGGCTATCATCACTAATGGGTGCAGTCTCTTTGGCTCTATGCATTCCTCCAGAGGGCATCTACAGTGCTCTGGGCCAATGTGGTGCGGGTCTGGTAGTTGCTGGTGCTATGGCTGAGTCATCTTGCCAGTTTCTGGACATCTTGAAGGTGCTGCGCGTCCAAGTCTGGGGAATCGTTCAGATACAGCTTGGGTACCATCGAGATATTCTTCTTGGAGAGCTGATGCCTCGCCGATTTCCAACACGAGACCATGAGGCGCTTCTCCGCACGATCGGGACTGCCGTACCACAAACTTATGAAAAGTAACGGCACGTAAGAACAGACTGACTAAATATTCAGACAATTACCAGACCAGTAAGAACGGAGTCTATGTTGAAGAACTGCCTTGGTTTCAAAGAAAGAAGGTACATTTATCTTTCGAATTTACATACATAGATAGATAGAGGTTATAACTATAAGAATATATGATGTGTGGCATCATTTGTGGGAGCCACTACCTATCTCCGTTTGCCATTTGCCATTCAAATTTATACAAATTTCATTCCATTAACTGTCAAACGGTGACATCTGTTCCATGAATAATGGCCATGAATTATGGAATAATAATTCGAGCCAAAACTAACACCCGAATCGTTACCGAATCTCTCCCGGAACTGATTCTCTCGATAATTTATGCAAATGCCTGGCGGACGTAATTATCCGGTTGTCTGGTTGATTAAATGAACCTTTTTTGAGGTTCAAGCAGATGGCAGAGGAGCTGGCAGCGTGATTAATTCATTTATGCGTGCATGCGTTGAAATGTAACACTTTCCACTCTATTTCCGTAATTAGTCCGTACAAATAGTCCATGAAAATGGCCAATTATCGTGCACAAATAATGATGGAAACAATGGCAATGTTTTTTTTGCCCTGTGGTTGATTTTTTTGCTGAATTATTTAATCGGAATGTTTATTGGGTTAAACAATGAAAAAAGGGCAAGTGGAAAGCAGTTGTAGAGTTCCACTTGCAGGGAAAGCCTAGATTTCCCTTTGGGGACCATCGTATCTGTCTCTGGGTAATCTTTAATGTTTCAGCTCCTAAGACTTTGTTCTCTTTGGACCCAAAACGATCCAAACAAATGAGTTTTTCTTTTCTGAATGTGTGTTTTAAATCGGTTTCTTTAATTTGAAAACTTTTCGAAAAGAACACCAAAACGAAACAGCTTGGACAGTGCTCTCGAAAACGAAAATTAACATTTTTTTGTGCCGGATGTCTTGAATGTTTTGTGTTTAAATCTGTATCTGTGAGAGCAAAAACCAAACCACAATCACCACATGTATCTGGAAAGTTTTCTTTTTGTGGAGAACATACATTAAGCCGAATTAACCAGAAACTTTTCAATTCATCGAATGATAATTCATTCAGATCTTAAGCTCTTCAAATGGCTATAAACCCAAACAACAAGCCCCCTGAAAACTTAGCAGAGTTTTCAGTTATAGTGGCGGCTGTTGGTATCCTTGAGACTAACCGGGTACGGGTTACGGGTATCCGTGCACTCGGCAAAACATTTCAGGGGGGTTGGGGGGGGCTGTGGCAACTTTTTGGCTTATGGCAGAAACTGCGGGAAGCCGCTCTCTCAGCCGGAACCCTGCCATAAAATGGTGTTGATGCTGACTGTCTGAGAGTGTCCCCCTGTCGAGGATGCTGCCAACAATTTCATTACGAAGCATTTAAAGTTTTGCCACCCCCCACCCAATCCCACACACACACTAATACACATTGAAAATGAGACAGCATGCATGTACACTCCACATAACCCACGGCATTGGGTGCTATTTCTATTTGTACAGCAGTCATACACTTTACCCTCTAGCCCTCTAGCCCTTCAGCCGTTACTCTTCTCTTTGCACCACTCAAGAGTGAGAGAGATGGAGAGAGAGGGAGAGCGAACCTGAGCTCGTTATAAATGGAAAACTTTTGCTGCGCTCTCAAGTGGGTTGGTTTTTGCCAGTACTTTCTGGCTGTTGCTTTTCCTTTTTCGGGGGCAAAGTTTTTGCTTGCCTGCTTGTTTATTTTACTTTTTAATGAGAGAGACATGTCGAGATATCGAGAGATCGCATGTCCCCTGGTAAGCCAATGCCCAATGCCCATTGCCAGAGAGCATTTGACGATTAGCCATTTGAAATGGTTTGGTCAAGTTGTTGGACTTTCGAAGGGAAGGAAAAACTTTTCTAGCCCCCACCCCCTCCCCTCCCCTCCCATATGGATGTTTTCACACACACAGAAAACTTTTGGCCAAAGAGAGAGAGAGAGAGCGAGAGCGAGAGCGAGATGGCTGTGGAAATTTGTCAAGTGGCAATTTTAGCCAGTCGAAGAGGCCATGGACCATGGCTGTGTGCAACAGTTGAGCTGGCAGTCAGTCAGTCAGTCAGTCAGTGAGTCCACTCATCACACAATGAGAGCCCAGGATGATGGCCAGGATGATGGCCTGGCTCGTTGTCTGCCTGTCTGCATAATATTGATTTCCTCAACTTGGTTTTCATTCCCCTTTTCTTTCCATTTCTTTACTTTACTTTTCTTGTTGCCAGAGCAGAGCTTATCCACTTTCGAACACTCGTACTCGTGCTCGTATTTCCATCTGCAATCTCCATTCTACATTCTCTAGTGCCACACCCCCCCCCTCCACGCCACCGACTCGACTGGATAACACACGGTCGGAGTGTTTTTAATTCCAACTTTTCTTTTGCAAAACGCATTCCGAGTCGAGATAGAGGACCTAAAGTCATTGAAGGACTACACAACACTACACTACACTGCACTACACAGCACTACACAGCTCTTCGAGTACCATTTGAATAGTGAAAATCGCTTGCTTGTTGGCATGTGCATATTGAAAACTTTGCATTGATTTTGTGTGTGTGTTCTATCGGATGTAAAGGCATTTTTATTTGGCTTTTTATTAGTACGGGCTGATCAAATAAAAGGTGGGTGGTTGGGTGGGTGGTTGGGTGGCTGCGCTGTGCTGTGGACTGACCTGAATTTTATTTGGCTTTCGATGTATATATTTTTTTCCATCTATTTTCTGTTGAATGAGAAATCACCCAAATTTGGTGCAGTTTTTGGCAGAATGAATACGACAGTTGCGCTGACAGTTTGTCGCATTTCATAATTGATCGAATTTTGGACAAATTTTTGCAACTGCATTTCTGACATTGCTGCAAATGAATCATTTAATATCAATGAATAAATGAGCGAAAGTGAAAGTCTTGCCTTTCCTTCTCGTCTGCTGATATTACCATATTTGAGGGCAAACAGAGAGAGTGAGAGCGAAATGGTACAAATGCTAATTTTTTTGCATTGCAGATCCTGCCAAATATCCGGTGGCCTTCCTGAACAAAAGCAGTAGAGGAAAAGCGTGCTCAACAGGTCCTTAGATCAGGCGTCGGCATGCATATTTTCACAGGTTCACAGCAGGCAAAACGGAACAATGTAAACAGCCACTGTTAGGCATGTTAAACATTCACTATGTTAAAGATGCAAAGCAGCCACTGTTAAAAGCAGAACACTTTACATACAAGGCATTGCAATGCATGAGTCGCTGCCAGCCAATGTTAAACAGCCACTGTTAGGCCTGGTAAACAGCCACCGCTAAGCATGCTAAACAGCTACTGTTAGGCCTGTTAAAGAGCCACTGTTAACAGCCACAGCTAAGCATGCTAAACAGCCACTGTTAGGCATGTCAAACAGCCACTGCTAAGCATGCTAAACAGCCACTGCTAAGCATGCAGCTAAGCAGCCACTGTTAAAAGCAGTCACTGTTACACTTCAATGCACTGCCTGGTACATGGTGCACGGTCCTCTGCCCGCCCCTGCTTAAGATCGTCGTTGCAACAAAAGCAGCAACTCTCGGAATCGCAATCCCAATCCTAATCGTTCCTTACTCTTGACTGTACTCGAAACAAGTTAATTTCGAGCAATTCCAGCTAATTGCCAAATAAAAAAAGCCCAAACAAAACAAAACAAAACTGAAACAGAAACTTGTACTTGTACGGCCAAAGCCTTGCGCTGAGCTGTTTAGACCAAAAAGTTTGCTCAGCTTTTGCTGCCATTAGTTTTTCCGCTTAGTTGCAGTTTTCCCTTCACTTTTGGGCAAAGCTGTAAATATAGTATATAAATAATTGAGTTATCTAGAAGAGGGGGGGGGTGAGTGGGGGGGCGATGAGGACATCATTTAAATTGAAGGCAAATATGTGAACGAATTTGATTTTTGCTCCAGATACGCAAAACGAGAGCAAAACGAGTACAAATTGAAAAGTTTAGCTCCCTCCGAACAAATTTGCAAAAGGTCCACAGCAAAAAAAATGTAAAAAAAAAGAAAATAATAGGAAAAAGAAGGAAATTGGCTGGCAGAAGGCAAGGCAAAAACCAGGCTAACACATACCCATACATGTGTTCTCTGTATGTGTGTGTGTGTGTGTGTGCTGCAGCCACACAGGGTGGGTGGCTGTGGCTGTGTGGGGATGCATTGGCATGTGTTTGATTTCCTTTTACGTTCGAATGATGTTTTCCTGCTCTAGAAAGAGCAATCAGAAAGTCAGTCCACCCCCTGCCTGCATTCGAGCCAGGTTTTCTAATTGAGCATCAAACTTAATTGAAAATCATCATTTACCTGATTGATTGATACATTGATGGTAGCCTCGGGGGAGGGCAGGACCTGCCGTATGTATGCACTCTCACAGCGTAGCTTAGTACATTTTTGCCACAATTTACTGTGCACTTTTCTTTCGGTGTAATAGACGCCTCTAGGAAATATATCAATTAGCTCTGTGTCCCAGGCATAAGCCGATTATGGAACAGGCCCAGAGTAAAGGCCTAAGCAGGGCCTAAAGTCTTTTTGGTTTGGGCTCCAAAAATGTGCCGGAATGGCCTGAAGAGAAATGGCCCATGTCGGAAATCAGCTTGTCAGCAACTTATCAAACGAGCAGAGAGAGAGAGAGAGAGAGAGAGAGAGATGTAGCATAGAAACCAGAGATTGAAGAGAGACAAAATATGAGACTAATTAATTTAAAAAGCTCCAACAATCAGCGTCTCCCACCCTCTCTCTCTCTCTCGCTCTCGCTCTCTTTGTGACAGCTGAAACGTATGCAATATGTAAAACTTAGCGAGAGCGAGAGGGCAACAAAACAACAGCCTGTCCCCCCCCTCCCCCCTTTGCCGTCTGCAGTGCATTGGCGTATACCCTGACATTTATTAATGTTAACGCATCAACAACAATCGCCTCCGAGCGTGGCAAGGAGAGAGGCGTGGCAAAGAGCTATAGAAGTGGAATTAAATACGCATTTGCTCTGTCAGCTTTCACTTTACCATCCACCATCCACATCCACTTTAGCTTCCGCTTCAGCCCACCCCCTTCGCCACCCTCCATCTAACGGCCTTTGTTCCTGAAGTGCGGCTCCATAAAAGTTTTGCCAAGGAGTCCTCGGGTTTAGAGAGGCTTTACTTGAGTCCCCCCCGCTCCGACACACTCCTGGAGAGATAATAAAAATGTTAAGGTGCCTGGGCATATTATGAAAATGACATTAAAGTGGCACAGGATCAGGGGTTGGGGGTTGAGAGTTGAGGGGGAGGCTGGAGACCGGAGACGAGACCATCTTCAGCGCCCTGTCAGCGCCTGTTATTAAAGCTTATGGCCATCTATCTAACTGAGGATTTAGTTCCACGACACCACACTCTACCAGTAGAGCTCTCTCTCTCTCCCCCTCCCCCCCTCTCTCCCTTTCTCTCTCTTTCTGTGAAGTGCCAGCAAAAGGCAATCATTTTCCGTATTTTCCTTCCACACTTAACTGAAGAAAGTCAAAACCTTGAAGCGATTTGCCGCTTAACGATGGCTCAGACTGGACTTCAGTGCAACATAAGAATGCTTATAATTGGCTGGCTGCCCCCAGGGGGTGGGGGGTGCGATCTCTATACCAATTACCTAATCAAACGGTAGGATTTCTGTTCAAATTTCAAACAGGCAAAAACTTTTTATTGATATTTATAATGTCTGGACGAAGTTTTTCTCCCGCCAATTACTAGACAATTATTATAGCGGAAATTCCTTGTGGAATATCTCTAGACTAACCCTAAAAGAATTCCATTCCTTAACTACCATTCCTTATGTTTATTTTAATTTTTTTTGCATTTTATTTTCCAGGATATTTATTTAGTTTTTGCCTGTTTTTTGTTGCTGTTTGCTAGCCTCCAGGGTTCAGGGTTCAGCCACCTAATCCCAGTGGCACGGTGCAAGGTGCATGTTGAAGCAGCAAACATAACTCATATGTACATTTCCTTTATGGGTTTTTTTGTTTAACCTTTTGGCGCCAGTGGCAAACAGCAACAAAAAAACAAACTTCAAGACGCCGAAAATGGCGATGCCCTGCAAAAAGGATACATCATAAGGCGGCTTGTGATTGTTTTTTAATAGATCTCTGGGCCCAAACAAGTGGTTCTATTAGCTAAACATATATTTTGGGTGGCAGTAGCTAGAGTAGTGCAGAATTTGGCACTTCGTGGCAACCTTTTGTGGCAAGAAAGTGTAGTTAAGGCATAACAAAGGTTTACTTCCTGTTGCCAGTGGCCACAAAAGTTATGAAAATATCAGACACGCACACAGATACACACATACACACACACATGCACAGATGTAGAGCCGCAGCAGCGCCCAAAAGTCTGCATTTTTTAAACTGTTATAAGGCCAGCATCACAAAAACTGTGCTACCAGAGAGCGCATGACCAAAGAGAGGGAGAGCCAGAGCTGGGAGAGAGAGAGAGCAGGGCAGGGCAGGGCGGATGCACTGACTGCCTGAAGCGACAACAACATCAACAGCAGCAGCAGGCACGGGCACAGGCACAAAGACCAAAAGTTTAGCCCAAAAAAAAGAAGAAAGAAACGTAACAGCGGCCTGACCTTCACCATTACCGCAGCAGCAGCCACTCTTTTTCTATTTTATCCCGAGAGCAGCTGGGAAAAAAATCATTTGCCTGTGTGTGTGTTGGCCTCAGCTTTTGTTTGGCTTAAATGCTTTTACGCTAAATGGAGCAGCAGGAGGAGCAGCAGCAGCACCACGTCATTGACGGCATTGATACGCGGAAGTTGGGCCCAAGCGGCGTATACTTAATGTGCACGTGCATGGACGGGTAGTGTGTGGGGCTGGTAATGAGTTTGTTAACCCTGATCCTGGGTATACGTAAGGACTGTTGGGATGGAAATAATCCAGAAATATCCTTGCAAAGGGAATTGCCATCTGAATCGGAATCTGCAATCTGCAATCTGAACACCCCCCCGCCGATATGTGCAATCATATTCTTCATTAGTTCTTCGGCTTCAACTACTTTCCTTTTGTGCCGTAGATAGATGCCACATTCCTGCCACATGCCTGTCGCATTCCTGTCGCATTCGAATGCGATTTCCACTCGTGCACGACTCATCATTTGCATACAATCGATGGCAGCCTGGAGTTGCAGCAACGGGGAGAGGCAAGAGGCATATGCGAGTTGTGTGCATGTGGCAAGCCATTTATGCGACATTTACGATGTGTTTTGGCATCGCTGCAAATATGCTGAACATGATTGATGATCCCTCTGATTGAATTGGGTGGCGCTGAAGTGTTTGATGGATTGTTGTCTGCTCTCTCTGTTCCCAGGACGAAAATATACCCCACAAGCAGAGCAAAAAAATGGAAAAAAGAAAAACATTTAAGCGGATTTCCGCCAGCAGCAGCAGCAAGCGAAACAAAAGGAGTTTTTTTTTGTGTTTTTTGTGTTTTTTCCATGTGGTCTGCGTGTGCGGAAAGATTGTGTTTCTCTTTCTTTTTTTGTTCATGGCACAAGGAACTTAAGTAGAAAATGCTTTTCCGCTTTTCCCAGCCATGCAAAGAGGAGAGAAAGAGCAGCATTTAATCAACTTTATGTGAAATAAATTATATGGCTATATATATGTCTGGTGTATGTATTTTTGGGGCCCAGGGAATGCCATTAGGCTTATTAGAAGTGAAACCAGCCAAGGAAGTCAATGAGATTAAGATGGATGATGCAGGCAAAGGAGGCCCAGCGGAAGAAGGTTCATAAGAAAGGGTTTTCTCTAGGTATTTTCTAGGAATTTTTAATGAATTCTCATCATTGGTTGGAAAACAAATGATTGAAATAATGAAGGGTTCCATGGAAATGGTTTTGCATAAATAATGTAAATGTTTTCCAAGGATTTATGTGGAAAAATGTACTCAAGATTGTACTAGAGCCATTTGCTACATATAATATTTAACATTCTATTTTCTTGAGAATCTCGGAAATATTTCATGTCTTTTTGTTCACATAAAACATTCATTTTTCTATTTTATGGAAAGCAGAGCATCCATGTTGTCCGAAATATATTATATCCCCCCCAAAAGGCATTCAGGGAAAGCGAATGTGTGCGAGTATGTAAATAACTGCAAATGGAGCTGTTGAAAAATAGTTGACTATAAAGTTTTCCCTTCCCTTTGTCACGAGGGGGGGGTGGGGGTGGGGGTTTCGCTTCGTTTTGTGAATTTTTCTAAGTAATTGCTGTTTATGCCAAATTATTTGTGCAAGTTTTTCCATTTTGTTGGACTTCTATACATGCGATTATGTGGGTCTTGTGTGTGTGCATCACGTACACATACACACGCCCCCCTCCTCCACCCCCCGCCTTGATTTATGGCACACAATTTTTCAAAAAGCTCGTTGTCAAAAAGTCGAGAAAAAAAAGCAGCAGCAGAAACGCCACCAAACTTTTTCGCAGGGTCAAAATAAATAGAATGGGAGAAAAACTTTTCCTTTGGAATGCCATTTGTTCATTGTCCTTTTGTTGTTGCTCATTTGGGTATGGGATTCCCAGTGTGGTTGGGGGGTGGTTGGGGGGTTGCCACGGTTGGTCCTGCGTTTTTCCAATTTCTCTTCATTCCTTTGGACAGTTTTATTTATTTGTGGGGGGAGCCATGAATAACACAGGTGAATGCATTCGTTGGCTGTTTAATTGTTATTATTTTCTGGGGTTTTGTTTGGGTCCACTAAGGACGGCTAAGAGCAGGTGCTAGAAGAGACTGAAGAATCCCCCAAGCCTTGACTTTTTCAAGTTTAAGCCTCTTTTTAATACCATTATCTGTCAGCCAGTGCGTATCGAAACCCCCAAATATCTACAACTTTCGTGCAGCTGTTTGAAGTGGCATCAAATCAAATAAACCAGCCTTTGATTGGCTGATTAAGAGTGCTCGAAAGCAGGGCCAAGAGAGGGAGCTTCGGGGGGGGGTAGATCAGGTTTAAGTGCTATAATTTCTAAAGGATACATTTTTGTGTGTTGCTGTTGGTAAGGAGTTGGCAAACAAACACAAATGTTGCCAAGACTGAAGTGCCTCAAGTGGGGGTACCAGACCAGACCAGACCAAAGCAGAGCAGAGCAGAGCAGACGTTTTTTCACCCCCTCACTTAGTCGTCCTGCCTCCCCTACACTTACGCTTTTGCTACTTGCCACACATCTCTCATCTTCCTGCTGCTTCCAGCTACTATCCTCATCATTTATCCCATCTGTATGCGGTGGGAGGAGGAGGACGATGACGGAAGTCTCAAAGTGACAGACAATTTTTGCGTTAACAAGAATAACGGCAATGTGAGGTGGAAACCGGAGCCTGAAAGCAATGGAAACTTTAGCCACATGTGTGTAAATATTTTTTTGTATGTGTTCCAGCAGCCACACTCGTCCTCCCCTAATGATAGGAGGGGGATTTGGTGCCTGGCTCCTGGCTTCTAACTGCCTGCAATCCTGGAGGAGCTCTAGCTCCATTTTCCCCGCCGTCATCATCAGGAGGCGGCTCATCGTCCGCTTAGCTTCCTCTGCCACGCTTTGTTGGCTGCTACAATTTTACAATTGACTGTTTTCTGCCCCCCCCCCCTACCCGCCCCCAAAGGTGTGGTGGCAGGGGGGATGGGAGCTTAGGGGATGCTGATGAGAAATGGGAGTGTTCGTAAAACGCTTGACTTGTTTTACGCATTATTTACTTACGGTAGGGATGCTGCCTGCCTGCCACCCACCGCCCACAGCCCACAGCCCCCTCCCCCTACCTTCCTACAATGTGTGCACGTGTCTGTGCCACTGTGTGTGTGTGTGTATGTGCCTTAAGGGGGATACGGGGCGTGGCAAATGAACTAGCTTGAAAGTAAGTTTTGTGGCAGGCAGCAAAACGTTTGCTTCCAATTAATTGTGTACTCTGTGGATGGGCTATGAATGAAAGAAGGCTGGAGAGGGGAGGGGAGGGAGTGGAGGGGAGGGAGTGGAGGGGAGGGAGTGGAGTGGAGTATGTCTCTGATGAAAATGTGGTGATGTGGCTAATGGCCTGCCATTTTCCTTGGGATACCATGCTACCCCCTTAATGGATGCAACGTGCCTCCTCCCGCCCCCAACTGTACCCAAAGGGAAATTAAAGATAAAATTGTAGGCAAATTCCGCACATAAACGCAAGAATTTATCCAATAACAGAGAAAGTAGGCCATAAAAAAATGCCCAAATATCAAATCAAAATCATCTGGCCCTACCTTTCGGGTAGGACAGCCCGAAATGGCCCATAAAAATGTTTGAAATGTGACAAGATATCCGTTGAAGGAATTTACAAAAATTCCAATGAAATAAAAAGTTGTTTAATATGGAGAAATATTTAAAATATTGTTGGACTTACTTGTTCTCAGTTTTCTCGTTTGTAGATCGGCTTGTAGAGCACAGAGAGTATCTTTTGTCTAGGCTTGAATAATTCTTGGTTAATAATATTCCAGTGTTAGAGAGCACACAAAAAAAACAACGTCTGACACACGCACAAGATGCTAAATGACAGCCGGCTTATGCAACATTTATTTGATATTGTATTAAATATTTAACGCTCGACACGATAAAACACTTTTGCCTCATTAATCTACAGAAAGAGATGGATGGATGGATGGATGGCTGGTTGGCTAGTGAGAGACACACAGTTCGAGTAATGTTAGACAGAGAGAAAGACCGTCCGTAAGCGGAAGCGGAAGCTGCTAATGAAGCCGGCACAACGACACACAAACCTACAAAACAAACACCCACACACACACACACACAGCACAGACACAGACACAGACACTAACAAACAAATACAGATACAGATACGGCCCCCTCAGGCCTTTAGTTGATTAATATGAAAAGGGCTCAAAATTAAATTTTGAGGTTTCTCCTCTCCTTTTCTCTCCTCTCTGTCTCTCTTTCTCTTTAGAGTTCCGCTTCTGATACTGTTGACTGGTCTTACGCGACTTGGCCAAAAACACGGAGCAAACGAGAGGCAAAGCGGCTATGCGATGCGACAGCAGAGAGAGTGTTTCCGTCTAGACGGCAGCACTGGCAACGGGAGACTGAAATTTGCTCTGCCGAGCGCCTGTAAGTATGCTGCAGCTCGGCTATGGGGTATAACAGATTGCTGGGCTACTGTATAACAGTGGCTTCAGCGTGGGGGCTTGGTGCGTGCGAGGGAGCGAGAGAGAGGGGTAGGGGAATATGTGGGGAAGAGAGATGTGCGGGGGAGAGAGCTGTGTGGGGGACAGAGAGAGAGGGGCAGGGGAATGTGTGGGGGAGAGAGATGTATGGGGGAGGGAGAAGTGTGGGGGAAAGAGATGAGCGACGGAGAGAGATGTGTGGAGGGGGGAGAGTTGTATAGGCGTGAGTTGTATGGGCGAGAGAGAGAGAGGGGCAGGGGAATGCGATTACCTGCTCAAAGGCGAAATAAAAATTGCGTTAATGGACGGTAGCATGACCTTGATTCTCCCTACTCCCCCGTCCACCTCCCCGGGCATCATCTGCATAAACTACAACCCACCAAGAAAACATATGTATGTGTTATGGCCAGAAACCCAAAAATCTGTTCCGCCAATTTCGTTTTATTGAAAGAACACAGAACTTTATGGACCCACCTACCCACCCACCACCTCTCCCTGTGCCCCGTCAAAACGTTGATGCTTATGATTATGATTATTTATACAGCTCGTTTTGTGTGTGTTTGTGTGTGTGTTTGGGCCGAAATGGTCACATAATTAGGCCATTAAATATACAAGTGAAGTGGAAAGTGCTTTCCCTTCCTTCCATTCATCCCCGGACAACAAATCAAAGAAGATGATAAACAAATTTCACTCTTGACAACCAGAATCCCCTGGAATCCTACATTTTAAATGGCCATGGGGGGCGGGGGGCGGTAGGGGGGGGTGATGGCCATAAGGAAAAAATAATTTCAGACACAACTTTTCTTTTGGCGGAAAACGTAATTGAATTTTTATTGACATTTCTTGGGGCCACGAGTGGGGGGAGTGGAGGGTGCAGCTGGCGGGGGGGTGGGGCGGGGAGGGGAGGTGAATGACAGAGTTGCCTGAAAATAAAGCGCAACTATTTTGCAGAAATGGCCAAGACAGGCCAAGACAGACAGCGAGAGAGGCAGGAGGAATGAGTGAATGAAGGAGTGGAAGAGTAAGAGAGGTGGAGAAACAAAACCAAAAACTTGAGAAAATCCCTAGAAAATGAGAATACTGGATTTTAATTTGGTTTCTCTTTTTGCTCTTAAGAGGTTTTCCAAATGGCGTCTGGCCTGTGGCGGGGCCAGCAGCTCTATAAATGGCCAACGAGCGAGTTTCGAATTGGAATTTAAGCTGGCTTAAGCTGCCGCAGCTGCCCCGTAATGATCTCTGCTTAATCAGGTCCGTTTGAAAGGGCAATTTGGTTAATTATACTCTCGAACTTATTGAAGCTTCATTGAATTGAAGCTGTTGGATATCAGCAAAGAGAAACAGTCCTTTGTGGCAGGACTGGGCATGAAAGTTTCCCCTGCTGCAAGTGCTGTTCCTTAAGAATGCTGTTATAATCGTCATAAACTTCACTTTATTTTCTTGGCTGAACTTCTTGGAGGTTAATCAAAGCCTAATGTCAACACATCATTTATATTTTGGCATAATTAATAGTTCCGAAAGGGTTAAACCATCGGTTTTTACCCATAACATTTGGAATACTATCGGTGCTAGTTACCGATCACTGTAAACGCACGATTATGTGCAGAGAGCTGTAACCAGTTGCCACAGGCTGTTAACGGAGATCGGTCACAGACTGTTAACGAAGAGAGGCAAGAGGCTGTTAACGGACAGCGGCTGGAGGCTGTTAACTGAGAGCTGCAAGAGGCTGTTAACGAAGAGCGGCTATTAAACGGGGAAGTTAACAGCTCTGTTGCTCTGCTGCCCGATCTTCCGATCGCAACGTGTTCGTTCTTGTTCGTTCTTGTTCGGTTTCCGCACCTCAGTTACTTTACTGCTGGTGTGCTCTGTACATTCTCTCTCGCTCTCTCGCTTTTATGGGCAGCGGCAAGAGGCTGTTAAACGGTGAAGTGAACAGCGCTGTTGCTCTGTTAGCGCTGCTGCCCGATCTTCCGATCGCAACGTGTTCGTTCTTGTTCGCTTCCCTAACTTTACTGCTAGTGTGCTCTCTACAATCTCTCTCTCCCGCTTCCTTTCTCGCTCTCTCTCTCTTTCTCGCTCTCTCTCTCTTTCTCGCTCTCTCTCTCTCTCTCTCTTTCTCGCTCCCTTTCTCGCTCTCTCTCTCTCTCTCTCATTATCTAATTGAATCTCTCTTATATCTAATTGCTTTATCGTCCTGATACCTTGCCCCTTGCTCTACCAATTAAAGCAGGACCTGGCCAACACTTTGTCATGGGCTATCTGGCCCCCAGTAATATGTGCAACTATTATCATTTACAGTCACCCCGCTTAAGGGGCAACCCCACCCCCCACCCCCCCTTCCCCGCAACCGTTTTGCTCATTACCAACCTCACAATCTCACTACCTCACACCCTCATGCTCTCTGCTCCAGCACTGAGAACCACAGAACCACTTTCCCTGGCTGGTCATTAAATTATTTTATATGGCACATTAAAAGCACATACACACCCACACATACACACACATACACACCCGAACAAACACAGCCACAAGCACAGATACTTGTATGTTCACGGGGAAATGCATTTGCAGTGAGGGTCAAAGGCTACACACAGAGTGTGCGCGAGTGTGTGTGGTGTGTGTGTGGCAGGGACTCATCTGTGGGGCAGCTTCTATCTGCTATTATTATCATGGCTGGACCTGAGAGCTTGGACTGTTATTATTGTTATTAGTGTGTGCCTCGGGTGCTAAGCAATTATTTAAAGCGCTCGTAGAGCCACACAGACACAGAGACAGAGAGACAGAGAGCGTAAGAGAGAGAGAGAGAGTGCCACACATTTGCATGCAGCAAGCACTACCTCTCGCTCCCTCTCTCTGGGGAATGCCTCACGTTTGCTGCCGAGATTTCAATTTAAAAACATGAAAGGAGCACCGTACCGTACCGCAACGTTTTCTGTGCCACCAGGACATCCATCCCACAAACTGGCAGGCAGGCTGGCAGGCTGGCAGGCTCCTGCCTCTGTGACGGCGTTGATGGAGTTGTCGCCTTGGTCTCCTGATTGCTGGCCATTGTCCAGCAGAGCTGCTCTCACATATTTATTTACAATTTAAATGCAGAAGCAGCAGTAGACCACAGACAGGGCAGCCCAGGCCAAACCCACCTGTCGCCGCCTTTGTGTCGTTTTAATTGGGGCAATCAATTGAGCCAACAAAAGGTTAAATGCTCAACAATCACACACACAAACACACAAACACACACACTATGCGTGTGGTCGTGGTCGTGGCTTTTGAATGGCATCCAAGAGCGCGCAGCGCATGTGATCCACTGACTCCGTGGCAAACACCAGCGGCGCTTCAGTGGCATCCTCACCGTCTTTGAAGCGTTCAGCTGCCAGGGGCCAGGGCCAGTCAAAGAGCGTGTTGTTCGTGCCACTCAGCAGGCTGTGCCAGTACAGCTTGCGGCGCAGGGCCTGCACCACATGACGCTGCCGCTGGCAGTCCTGCTCCGACATCTTGTCCTTGATGGCCAGCACATCGTCGATGCCCGCGTAGGGCGTATGCTTGTAGGGCTCTTCTGTGGCCAGGTGGGCGTGCAGTCTCTCCAGCACACGCTCGAGCAGATCCATTCGCCAAAGCGTGGCCTCCCAGTGAGCCGTGAGATTGGCGCTGCGCGCCAGGCACTCAACGGCTTCCGTGACATTGGCCTCCTCCATGTGCAGGTTGCTGGTGCATTCGGAGAAACGTTTCTGGCTCTGGCTGTGGCTCTGGCTGAAGCCCAGTAGCAGCTCCAGCATTAATAGAACCAGCCACATCTTTGGCCCGCAGGTTGCCACGAAACTGATATCAGGTCGAGGGCTGACCAATGGGTGGTTCTATGGCTGCTGTTTTCCACGTAAATTGATTTGCTTCGCCTCTGATGCAGTTGCAACATCAGCGAAGCTCTACGACCCCCACACAATGGAGCAGTTTGCACTTGTGATGCCTCAGAGACGGTTGTGTGGGGGCGGGGGTGGGGGCGGAAAACTTCATTCAGCGGCCTTTGGGTACATAAATAATCTATACAAATTAACACAGCGGCAGCTCACGTTTTAGCCAACCAAAATCCCAAAAACCCAGGGGAAACTCTGAAGCCGAAAATCGTGAGGCACGTAGAATGTTTAGCAGCTTAATCGACACCAACAACACGCTTAAAAGTTGCACAGAAGCTGCAACAAAACACAAAACTAAAAGCCATACAAAATATTTATTATACCCTTTAAATTCTTAGATATTTGAAGATATTTCGAAGGTCCTAAGGCTCTGTTATACGAGTAGATTGAAGAGGTTTTCCTCTAAAAATCTAATTGATTTTCCTTATAAATTTCGAGTGCCCAAAACTATGTTTAGTGGGGTATTTTCTATTCGCCTTTCTTTTGAAACTACAAACAGTTTTTCCATGAAAAATATCGCTTAAGTTCCTTTTCCTTTTTTTGGTTCCGTTGTGGGGGTGGGGGGGGGGAGCAGCTTCTGGCCTGGCTTCTTGTTTGGTAAGCAAAATTTATTGTTTGCGGAAGCTGTCTTTAATGGTGCGCGCCCAGCAGCCACGCCTCAAAGCACACCACCCCTGCCCTTGCCCAAAACCAGGCCCAACCATACTCCCTGCCAGTCCGCATTAAGTTGACCTTCAGCTGGAAATAATTTCAACTCATTGAGTTTAATGTCCTGTGCCTTCTGGGCGTGTCCCCAGCCATTTGTGTAGCTTCATTTGTTTCCTTTATGGACTGGTGGGGCCTGAGTACAGTGCGTTATGAAACTGTAGCGACAAGAGCATATAAATATGAAGAAACATTTGAAAACAAACAAAAAAATATAAAGTAATATCGTTATGCTGTTGTGCTGCTGTTACTGTTGTTAGTGCTGTTGATCTACATACTGGTTTGCTGTTAATGCTGTTAACCTGCTTATCTGCTGCTACTGCTGTTACTGCTGCTGATCTACTTGTCTGTTATTGTTCTGCTGCTACTGTTGTTACTGCTGTTAAGCTGCTTATCTGCTGTTCATATCGATCTGCTGTTGTTCTGCTGTTACTGTTGTTACTGCTGTTACTGCTGTTAACCGACGCTGCTTCAGTGGGCCTGCATTTCTACTCCCTCCTACATACCTTTCGATGTTTGAACTGTTTTATATATACTGTTGCGAAACGCACTGTACTTTGACTGCATGTGACCACGTGTTTCTTTTTTCCCCTCCAATAATCGCATGATTTATGTCCGACATTGGTCAGGGAACACATTTTCCTCTCTGCTCATAAATATTTTATCTACACAAAATTTGTTTTTCTCTTTTTATACATATACACACATACACACACACATATGTATGTATATTTTCGCATATTTGTTTCTGGCTTGCAAATTGTATTTTGATATGGGATTTGCCCCTTTTTCTAGTCTGGCTGGGGGGGAGTGGCAGCAGCCCCTAATGCGTTTATAAAGTGTTAACATTGCGTATGTGTAATATTTAATAGCAGCCTGTACGTTGCCCCCATCCCCCATCCGTTGGCAAGTAGTTTACGTCCAAGATTTTGATTTATGCTCATGCCACGCCCAGTTTTTATTGCCTTGCCGAGGGCCATAAAAATGTTGAAGCTCGCTCGAGGCATTTTGTTGAGCTTCTGCTAAGAAGGTCGTAAATTTAATTGCTGCGATTATTGCCGGGAAATTATCGCAGATCGCAGATAATCACAGCGAGAGACAGGCTCTGGCAAGACAATAAATTTGGCAAGTTTTATGGGTGGGGTGGGGGCAAGTGAAAACTTGATTGGCATTAGCCAATTCCCAAGGAATTGCTACTTGAAAAACCATCAAAATTTAAGAATTTACAAATGAATTTCTCTATTATTTATTGACGTAATTATTCTTAGCGAAAGTCTGCCATAAGTTATAGATTTCTCTGCTCATTTTCTTAACTCGAAACGTCACAAATCTCCATCGCTTGAAGCTTAAAGATCCATTTGGGCCAACTGTTTTAAGCTGCCAGCCAATGCCCCGTGCCCCGTGCCACATGCCGCACAGCGTTGCCAATTCCCTCGTGGCAAAGGCCAATAATTTATGCTAATTCACTTGACTCCCCGACCAAAAAAAAAACAGCGCACAAAATGACAATGGGAATGACTTCCTGTAAACCGAGACTCGGCTGCCACAGGCACGTGCCACACACACACACACACAAACACACACTGGTTAAACATTAAATCGAGTCTCTAGTAATTCAGCCAATTGCCATGCAAGTGGCCAACTAATTGCTTGGGGATTTGGACTTGGCCAAAATGAATTTGCATTCTGGTTAACGCACTTAAGTATGCACTGAGCTCTCGCTCTCTCTGAATGTGTGCCATATGAAACCGATAGCCAGTCCTAGACAGTAGATAAATGCAGAAAGAGAGATAGAGAGAGACAGAAAGAGAGAGAGAGAGAGACAGAAAGAGAGAGAGAAAGAGAGAGAGGGAAGGAAGGCTGGTGGTCTATTTTTTGTGGCAAAAGTTAAACGAAACCTTTTTTAAGTGTCGAATTTTTACTGTCAGTAAAATCTTGTCATATTTTTGTATGCCCCAAAAAGTGTCGGTGAAAAACCTATAGTGCAGCAGCAGCTCGTAGTCACAGTCACAGTCGTAGCATAATTTATTTAAAACAAACATAAAGCCAAAAGGAAAAGTAAAAGTTGGACAAGGATAAAGCCAACGAAAGTCACACGCAGCCAACTCTCAGTGGGTTGTCCTACATGTATGCATATGTGTGTGTGTCTGTGTGTGTGTGTGTGTGTTTTTATTTTTCATCCATTTATGTATCTGTGTATCTGTGTATCTGTGCATCTGTGAGTTTTGTCTCATTATTATGCTCAACACTTAGCTGGCAATATTTTTAGACCCACGTCGCGACGTTGGCGCCACGCCCACGACCTTCACACACCCACCCACACGCACACACACACGCACACACACACACACCTACACCTACACTCAAGGGTCAGTGGAAAATGCAAACAAGAAAGGGGCGTGTGGGCGTCCTGCCGCCACATACGAGTACGAGTGTACCTACGCCCTGCCCTGCCTCGCCCTCTTCTGCTGAGTAGTCAGTCGTCTAAGCGTTTTGTCTAGTATTGCTCCGTTTCCGTTTCTTTTACCCATTTCTTATCCCATTGTTCACTTCTTTGAATACCCTGTAAATGCTCGAAATGGACTATAAGCCATTATGACATGACTTTAAACGAGTCAATGGAGCTTCCAGTAAGTGATGCCCTACAAAGAGCCAGCCAGCCAGAGATGAGCATAGCCTATAGCCTACAGCAGCTTCTTCCCCAGCGGATCCTGATCCAGCAGAAGGACAGTAAGCAGGAAGGACAGAGCTAGGTCCCTGCAGCCCCTAGAGTAGAGCACTTTCTACCCCAGAGGGACAGTAAAAGCAGGATCTTTGAACAGTTAAAGCCAGAATGATAGCAGATCGCTTAAGCCATTGCAGAAGAAGCCTTTCGAGGACTTTTTCTATAGTTAATCTAAGCAGAAAGCGCAGGCGCTATCGCAGTACCGATGTACCCATTCCGAAGGTCTTGCCCCTTCAAAGAGCCAAACAAAAGGCTTCCCTTAACCTACTTGTGTTCATTCTGGCACGGATCATTCCTGGATCTGCCATCCTTTAGGTATGATATTGTAGTTATTCCTTGATTGCCCCGAATACGAGTAGTGAGTATCTGCATAGTCGGTACATGTCTTTTGCATGTATTTCCTTCTGTTTTTTCTTTTGTGTGTGGTCTGTTGTAGTCACTTAAGGATTCATGCTGCACACAGCAGCCGCAAGCAAACAGCCAGGCAGAGGCAGCCAGCCGGAGAGCCAGCCAGCAGCACCTTCTTCATGTACTCCGTCTGTCAGTCAGTCAGTCAGTCAGTCAGTCATGCAGTCTGCCTGTCAGACGCCGTCAGGCATGCTCTGAATTTTCAAATAGCCTTCATGAACCTTGAGACAAAGCCAGTTCTGTGCTGTGTTCTGTGTTCTGTGCTGTGTCCTGTGGTGTGCCTCTTTTTTATGTACACATGGAATCAACCTGCCCCCCAGCTACCCCCTAGGGTGGGGGGGGAGGGGGTTGTATTTGCTTGTTTAACCATTTATCATGCGCGTATTTATTCGCACTGATTTTATTTTAATTTCATTAAAATTATGTGACAAAACTTAATTGTTTTCCATTATGCCAAAAAGGGAGAGGGAGGGGGAGGCAGATTAAATCGCAAAGATAGGACCAATCTGTTTCTCTGTGTGTTTGTGTGTGTGTGTGTGTGTGCTGTGCGTCTGAATTGTTATGGAAAAGTTATCCAATTTTGGGTGCCACAAAAGGAGATAAATTCCAAGCAAACAACAAAACAATTGAAAAAGTTCTATGAATCTCTCTTGATAAATTCTCTGTAAAGAGAGAGAGAGAGAAAGAGAGAGAGAGGAGAGACAGAGAGAGTGAGAGTGTCGTCGTTGTTGAAAACTGCACTTTCCATTAGCATATTTTATTTTTCAATTATGTATTCTCGTCAGTTTGTTGCATTCGCATAGGTAATTAGCCAGCCAGCAGCAGCAGCAGCAGCAACAGCACTTCCCAGTGCATTATAAACAGTTAACTGTAAGCCAGTGTGTGGCATGCAACCACCCACCACCCACACCCTTGCCCCCATGCAAATTGAGTTGCATAACCTGCATGACTCCTGCGGTGGTGATGGTGGCTGTGGGGCATAGTCAAGTCATTCAAATGCAAATTCGTAATGCCACCAAAGGACAAATGGAAATGTCTGTTGCAGCTGCAGCTGCAGGTGCAGGCACATGACCCTGTACCAGATTAGACGAAGCCAAAGACGAAGACGAAGACGAGAGGAGAGGAGAGGAGACTGCATATAGTGCTTTCAGTCCTCTTGGCAATAATTAACAATAATTCGGTCAATTCCGTGTGTCAATAATAAATTAGTAGTTCGCTTGGAGGCTAACAAATGAACTTGGGGATTGCTTGAATATGCTTAAATCAACCAGAGTTAAATCAGACTTAAATCAGAGTTAAACTAGAGTTAAATCAGAGCTAAATTAAAGTTCAATCTGGATTTAAGACTGCTTTAATTGAAAGATATTGATAGGCAAGTATTCTGTATTTATTAGCTTACAAATTGTTCCCAAAAGTGTCCAAAGAAATGTCAGTGGAGATAAACATAAAACCAATCTGTTCTAAGTTAAGAACATACATAAAGTATGGAGAAATGATCTATCATTAACAGACTCATTCCAAAGTCAAGTGCAGGAAGCAATTAAGACCCTAATTTAGTCCGAAAATACTGATGCTTGCATGCACCCATTTCGTGGGTCTAACGATAAGAATAGAAAGCAAAATTATGCCCATCTATCATTGTAAAATTACATATCGGGCATGGGTTAGTATGAATTCAACAGCTCTACTCACAAGTCTTTTCTTTGAAGGTCTAAATAAAGATACTCAACCGATTTCCAGCAGATTCTGCCATCTAATAGATAGATAGATATGTAGATAGATCATTGTTTCTGATTCTGTTCTTCCCTTTTGCCAGTATCTTTACTTGGGGATTTTCTATAGATTTTTGTGGCATAAAATTCTCTAAATTGTGTCTAAACTTTGCTAATATTAATATACAAAATTTTGCAGCTCCTTTGCCTTATGTACTACCCAATATAATCCACAAAAAAGTAACACAAAAGCGTACTATTTTTTTTTCCAAGCTTAGACAGATTCATGGCACTGAAACGCACTGTAAGTAAATGCAGAGAAAACTGTCTTAAATCCTTTACGGATATACATATATATATGTACATATATATGTATATATATATATCTTCAAACAGTTTCTTTTCCCTTTCGCATAAATTTTAACAGAGAGAGAGAGGGAGAGAGACAGAGAAAGGAAACTGAACATTAGGAAAGCCATAGCCATAGCCATGGCCATTGTGCATTCTGCTCCACTCGAGTGGTGCTGGGCTGCTCTTAGCCCATGCTCATGATGGTCATGATGGTCATGTGTGTTTAAAGAGCAGCCGCTTCAACGCCCATCCATACCATTTAGATGTAAATTACAAAGTTGGAAAACGCGAACTTGGAGCAGGAGGCAGGAAAAAGGAAATAAAAGGAAATAAGCAACAAGCAAACAAAGATGGATAGATAGAGCCAGCCAGAGAGCCAGCGAGCAAGCAGGTCCTGCTCTGTTTGCTTAGGACGTGGCCAGGACACTTTAACCCATATTAGCACAGTGCTTGGCCTACAACAGAGAACAACAAAACTTTGCATACATTACGGGCCAATGGGAATGGGAATGGCAATGCTTTTGGCCAGAAACTTTAAGGATTGTGGTGGCTAGCCAGCCATTCGGCAGATGCCGATGCAGATCCCTGGTACACTCTTTTGGGATATACAGTGGGGATAATGAGCCTGCAATCAGCATTCGGCCACAATTGCCATGTCCTTGGCTGGCAATCGTCAGCTCCTGCAGCCTGCATCCTGTTTCAGCTGCTTCAACTGGATTTGCATCTTGTTCCGCTGTTTCTCTCTCTCTCTATGCCTGTCTGACTTTTGGCCACAGAGAGAAAGAGAGAGAGAGATCGTTCGTTCTAGTCGGTACGTGCTGTGATGCCATTGCCATTGCCATGGCATTTCGTACATAAATTAATGCAGTCGTAATACAATACACGTCCACACACACACACAGAGAGACAGAGAGAGAGAAAGAGAGAGAGAGTTGGGCTGCAGCCACATGCAATACATACATAGATATTCGTACTCGCACTCGCACACACTCACAGCTGAAATGCTGCAGTGTAATTTCTCTTTTGGCCGTTATTAAATAGAAATTTCAGCTCCCATGACTTGTGTGTGTGTGTGTGTGTGTGTGTGTGTGTGTCTGCGGCGTGGCAACTCCTGCCAAAAAGTTCCTTTCATTCTTCCTTTATTATTCAGCCATCTCAATTTTCCATCCTCTCTTCTATATACACACATACCTACATATATATACATATATATCTTATTTTATTTTTTTTTTTTGGCAAATGTATGCACTGCAGATTTTTGCTTATCTTTTGGGACGACTTTTGCGTCTGTCTGCTTAAAGTTGATGGCCGAAATGCCGTAGCCAAACAAAACTGATTCGAATGGGAAAGTTGTGGGGGGAGCGGGGAGGGGGAGGGGGAACCCACAAATGATAAGCCATTTATGGTTAAGTGTATTGTGCATTAAAGATGAGAGAACATTGAAGTAAACTTAAGGCTTTAAACAGGCTTAATGCCTTTAAAGAGGCTTAACATAATTAATATTTCTTTGGCCCAAAACAATGAGAGAACTTAAAGACTTACGGCTGAAAATCTTTTTAAATATATCCTTTGGGACTTGCCGCAGTTCTGAGAGTCTATTCCGAATGACTGGCTCTAAGAAACACCCAACGGGGGGGGGCTCAAGATAGTTTCACACACACACAATTTTGGCAAAGTGAAAAATTCCAAATACCAAAAACCATTGAACTGTATAAAATCAATTTTAATTCTTCTTTTGGTGGAAAAATATACTTTTGGCAAGTCACTTTTGGGCCCAGCAGCCGCCAAGGCCCAAAAATAGCAATAAAATTTAACGCAAGTAACACCCCCACCCCCACTCCCATCCGAGGCAGAGGCACAGCCGCCATGGGGCGGCTATAATGGCCCCCAAATGTGGCCAAGGCGTATAACAGTTTCGCTCTTTGCCCAGAAAGAGTGAGAGCGGCAGGCGGCAGGAAAAACTGTTGAAAATTCAACTCTGCATGAAAATTTGCGATTGGAAATTCATTAGGCCCCCCAGTCCAGGCCCTGTCCGAGTCCCGACTAATTAGACAGATTTATTGATAAACTTTCGGCAAAGAAAATATTGAATTTTTAATGGTTGCAAATTGCAAACGGAGCAGACGGGTTTGGGGTATTTGGCTATTATTTCTGGCAGGCGGAAGTTTCGACCAGATGGACCAGATTAGGACCAGGTCAATGCCTGAGCAGCCCACCTGCCTGCCCACCTGCCTGCCCATCTGCCTCTCAACTGGCTGACAGCTTTTGGGCCTGGCTCACTATGGCCCTGGCAACATAATTCAATTGGATTGCCAAAGGACTTTGCTGCTAAGGATATTTTGATAGCCCATGTGTGCTTAGGGCTCCGCTCTCCAATGCTCCTTCCTCTTCGTTTCTTTCCTTTCCTTTCCTTTCGTTTCTTTCTCTTTGCCTTTCTCTTTCTTTTTTTTTTTGGTTTGGTTATATTTATCCTGGCATTTTCCTGTTTCAGAATTGGATCAAGTTGTCGTTGCTTTTACAATGCTTTTGATTTGGGTTTTCCGGCGGATAAGAAACGAGCTTATCAACGTGTTTGCGTTGGCTTTGTTTGGCGCCCCAACCCCTACCCCTCCTCACCCTCCCCCCACGCCCAAAAAACACACACACTTTTCCAAGCGTGAATATTTATTTTCCATTTGTTTATTGCGGTGGCGAGGGGGGCGGGGGGTGGGGCTGGCGTTTCATTCATAATCAAAATCAATTATGTCATATTCTGTCAGATTTTGCCGGACCATTGCCGGAGCCCCTCCCTCTCCCTCCCTCTCCCCCACGGAGGATTCAATTTGCATTGAAATTTTTCCGCCCGCATTTTATCTATAAAAACAAATGACATTTTGTGGACACACACACATACGCATAAGTGGAATTAGTGTTTGGAAATTACAGCAGCCATGGGGCATAATTGGAAATTTAATTTCTGCAAAACCAGAAAACAACATTCCAACTGAATATTTGAGTATTAATTATGGATATATCTGCTGTATCTGCCGTATCTGCTCTTGTTATGTCTGCTCTAATTTCAATGGCCCATGGCCTACAGGCCAACACACACAAAATGCTGTGGCAAATGGCTGCATAAATGAGATACATTGTTGCCACATGTTGGGGTCTTTTGTTACGTTACAACAGGAGGGACGTGAGAGTATTATCAGTATTATAATATATTATATATACAGCCAGGGCTCTAATAACTTTTTTACCAACAATAATTTTGCATTAACAAATGGTTTTTCTTTGTATAATTGAAATATTCCAATTAAATATGCCAAAAATGTCCGAAAAATTCGGGCATTTACGAGCAGAAAGCCCCAAGCACATGGCTATAATCGTCAAAAATGAGGCTCAATAATCAGTGTTACTTAAATCAGTGCAAAATGGGGAGTTTTGCTACTTTTCTGGTCCAAACTCCTTTTAGAATAACATTGGTCTTCAATGTTATGTACTCCAAAGCAAACAGAGCCAATCACTGTTAACTTAACAGCTGTTGAACAGAGCTGTTTGATAGCTAGCAGCAGGCATGTGCTACAACTTTGAAGTACTATAAAAAGTGAGATTCAACAATTTAAC
The DNA here is from genome assembly GCA_037356375.1 of Drosophila affinis. NCBI lineage: Eukaryota > Metazoa > Arthropoda > Insecta > Diptera > Drosophilidae > Drosophila > Drosophila affinis. Next base: position 63,441,173 of record CM074802.1, on the reverse strand, counting down.
TTAAATTTAAACAATGCAGTCCCTTTAGAGGGATTTCTAATTTTTTTTTTTTGGCTTTGAACAATTGAAATTTCCCTTATATTTTGTGTAATTGTTTGTGAGAAAAATGAGTCTTTTAAGAGGTCTACAAAATGACTGAAACCTATGCCAACCATTAAATTTATTATACATGGTAGAAAATGTAATTCTCTTTCAAATGCATATCATATTAAGGCACATTTTTGCATAGCTTCCAGCTCAAAGTCCAGTTCGAAAACCCATTACAAATCCATGGCTTCTGATGAAAAACGATTGGACAAAAAGAGATTGGATGAGCCTTGGGATCGCTTGCAGATGGATTGGGGCCTGATAACTTCAGAGAGAAAATTTACCAAATTTGGTCGATATTCAGCGAGTGATAAAAGAGCGTAAGGGAAAAGTCCACAGTGGAAATATTTTACATATAAATTGTATACATTTATACATCTATCAATCACACAACTCTCAGTCTATCTTCCACATTTTCATCAGTATCTTTAGGCACTTAGAAGTACTTTTTCTTGCCGCATCTTTCCTTCAAACCCCTTGAGATTCTTTTGACCGTAGCTCTGTTTATCTGTTCATCTCTTTATCTGTGTTTGGGCCCATTTAATTCTAATTTTATCCGCCAAATCTGTCTACGGATGATGTTGTCCTTCGCATTGCAGTATGATTGCCGACCTTTTACGACCGTCGTGCGGCTTGGCCCGTCTTGACTCTTGGCCACTTTTTGGACACCGTCGCCTCCATTCTGTTTTTCATTTACGTCTCTTCGAATTGAATCAAGTTTGGCTCGTTTCCGGTGAGCGTGCAGCCTTCTTTTTCTGCTATTCTTCTGTGTTTTTTTGTGTGTCTGATTCTGGTTTCGGTTCTGCTACGTTCTGGTTGCCAAGAACTCGAGCAGGCAGCAGCCAGTAGCCAAGTTTTTTCCGCCGGAAAACACAACATCCGCTTTTTATAAATTTTCAATTGTGCGCACAAAAAAGGGCTGCATAAAAGCCGCACCGAATACGGAGAAAAAGAAGAGAAACGAAGCGAAGAGGCAGCGAAGGAGAAGTGACAATTGTGTTCTAGGGCAGCGGCAGCAGCCATTTTGTGTGGATTGTTGCTCATTTTTTTTGTCACTGCTTGGTCCCTGCTTCGGCTGTGTGTGTGTGTGTGTGTGTGTGTGCTTGTGTGTGTGTGTGTGCCGCGAGGCCCGAAAACAGGTGACACTTTGACAGTTGGCAGTCATTTTAAGTGGATTTGCTGTGACAGCTATCTGAGTGTGTTTTGGTGTGTACGAATACGAGCAGCTGTCTCTGTCTCTGCCACGAATTGCAATATGCTTCCTTCTACAGGATTTGATGTGCCACAAGGCTGCCCCTGCCCCTTGCCCCTGCTTCTCTCCGAACTCCATTCATATCAGATCTTGTCCAGTTTTTTCAAGGTCTTTAAACGAATTCCATTTAACGCTTGACCCTCGAAAATGGCAGGCAAAAAAAACTAAGAGGACTCCCCGCCTAAGCTTAAATTTATGCGGCATGAATGTGGACTATGGCATTAATTAAAAGCGACTCTCACTCGCCGCTTGGCATTCTGTGGCACTCTGTGGCTGTGGCAGGAAGGGAGACGACCACAACGTTTATGGGCATAACGCATGCTGGAGGCTGGTGGCTGGCTGCTGGATGTTGCATGCAACACAAACACAGAGGACCACACACAAAACACTGGTTAATATGCTGCTTCAAATAGACTCGTAATGGTTGTGGGATGTGTACATTTGCCACTGACTGTGTCCTGCTGCAACTGCTGCAACTAATTGCCATTCATTTGATTCGAAATTTAAGGCCAAAACGGGGATACATTTAGTACTGGAAACCTTGGCTTGAACACCTCAAAATATGCCATACAAATCCAATCTTTGGCCTTTCTTTAAAGCAACAAAACGGCTTCATTTACATATGGCCTGACATTACATCAGTATTTTATATCACTTGCACCTTTGGCGGAGACCCTTATCGACAGCATCGCAATTTGCCATCCTGCTTTATGGGCGCACAATCCTGCCACGCCCGCCTGTTCTGCCACTCCCCCCTGTCCTGCCACGCCCGCCCCTCCTGCCACTCCTGCCTGTCCTGCCACTCCCGCTTGGCTGTCCTGCCTCTCCTGCCCCTCCTGCCTTGCTGACCTTTCTCTGACAGTCGCCTATCACAGCAGGAAAACTGCATCCATCACAAAACGCTTCTTTTTTTGGGGGGGGCGGGGAGAGGAGGGCAGCGGAAATGGGAAAATGGCTGTGTAGTCATGGTCAAAACGATTTGTCGGACGGGGCCAGCAACTGGCATTGCCAGTCCTCAGTGCAGCGAAATGGCAGGACAGCACAGCACAGCACAGGACACCATCGGCAGCTGTCCGGAATGGGCATGACACGTCGATGTCCCAGTATCCGCATATCCGTTTCCCGTCATAAATAACAATAGTGAGAGGCAGAGAGAGAGGGAGAGAGAGACAGAGGGAGAGAGAGACACAGAGAGACACAGAGAGAGTCGTAATGGAGATCGTATCAAAGTGACAGACAAATGACAGCAAAGGACAGCTCGATTCCACGGTTGACCTTTGGCCTTTTCTGGGCTAATTAAATGCCAAAAATAAGTGCACAAAACTTTAACCAGAAAATGCACGCTGTGACACTTTAATAGTTTTAAGCCGCCCAAACCGCTGACGCCAGAACTTGATGACAGCCCAAAAAAACTAAAAAAAAATACAGGAATTAAGCCATAAAAGTTTTTACACCTCTCCACATGGAAAACACAACTGAGAACAGGTGACAGAGGGCAGGGGGGCAAGAACAGGTGGCAGGGACAGGGGGCAAGGGGCAGAGGGTTTCTGTTCCGCTGATGCCAGCAGTTTTGCATAATATAATGAAACACTTTATCATTACGAAAAGTTGACAGGGGGCCAGCCAGTGGGAATAGGGGTTGGGGGTTGGGATGGGGGTTAGGGGGGTCCCTCGAGAGCACACACACAGTTTTCTGTGTGCTATGCCTCTTGAAAAACATTAATTAAATTTTCTCTTTGAATATAGTTTGCTTTCCCTCTCTCTGTCTCGCTCTCTCTCTGTCTCGCTCTCTGTCCAACTAACTCAATTAGCAAAATCCTTTCGCACTGTATCGAATAGTGACAAATGATTGGCTGTCATTTGCAGGCCAAGCTTGCAGCTTTATGGATGGATTGTTGCCAAAGTGCTGCCCTTACCCCCTGCCCTGCCCTGCCTGCATACGGTGTGGTGGAAAGCCTTTCTTTTGGTTCGGGGTTGAACGTTGGACAATTGAATTAGCCCGTAAATAGAGTGCACAACATTTCAATTGGCCTAAAAGTCAAGAGCACGTTTCAGGCCAAGCGACGCTGAGGACGCTAAGGGGACTGCGTCGTAGGAGCATCAATAACGTGCTAAAAACTTTGCCACAAACTCTCTGTGTGGATAACCCCCATCACATCCTTTAACCACAGTCTCCTCCTGCTCCTCCTCTGCCCTCTCTCCTGCTGCGGAAGCTCCATTGGTTGCAGAGAAGGTCAAAAGAGAGATGGGGAGAGAGAGGGGCTTAGGGGACAATGGGGTCATTGATTTGTGCCTGTCTGGCGGTGACTGAAGACCTGGCCATGTCCTGCAGCGTCCTAGCCAGAGAGTATCCTCAACCAATCTCGGCTTGACCCCGACCCCTGACACTAATCGCAGGACAGCAGCAGAGGCCACTTGGTGGAAACTGTGTTTAATATTCGGCATGAACTTAAGCTTAAGTCCTCCGCTCCCAACGGGGGCTTTAAGCAATCGATAGGGGTTGGGGTGGGTTGGGGTGGGGTGGACTTTGGGCCTGGGGAAATTTAATGAAAGAGAGAATAACGGCAGGAATTATGAGACTGGTAAATGGATAAACGATGCGAGGATGGATGGAGACACATGTGTAAACTAATAATCAAACATACAGATGAGTGGATGGTGCAAGAAGGAAAACTGGAAAGAAGGAAAATGGTAAATGTTTAAAAAACAGCCTTGACAACCAGACATAGCCTTTAATTAACTCGCAGTACCGATTCACCCGTTCGTTAGAATATAAAATAGTCCCCACGGATTTTCAGAATAAAGATTAGTATGAATTCAACCTAAGGATCTATTTATTCCAATCAACAGCCAGTAGCCAGTAGCCAGCAGGAAGACCTGGCTAGAACGATTTTACCACCAATTCCCGCTGGTAGACCCGAAACTTCCCCACTCTGGCTCTTGCTGTTTGGCTTTTCCAACAGTCAACAAATAAAAACTTAACGAAAAGGCAGAAAAACCAAAACTTTAACAGGGGGCAAAAAAGGAAATGGAATTCTGCATATTTCCCACGTGGTCAGAGGAAAAGTTTCAGAGCCAATCGTCAACGGCCATCGGTTGTGTTGTGGGTTCAGAGTTCATGGAAAAAGTTGACTCTCGTCTGTTGATAGGAAACGCCTTTTATTTATGGCTAAGAGGATGTTTGATGGGGACTACCAAAGGCCGAACAGAATACGGAATCGTTCTTTGATTTGGAAACAGGAGAATGCGGAATGAGGAACGTGGAATCGGAGCTGAGCTCATTCCATGGCCAGCAGATTCGTCTCGAAGCTGATGTAGTCGACGTCTTGGCTGCTCGGATCCTCCATGAAGGCGCCGAAGAGCTGCCGCCAGTAGGTGTCCAGGAGCGCCTCCGTCACGTGGCGCAGAAAGAGCGTCTGGACGTTCATGTACAGCTTCACCGTCTGCCAGTAGCTGAGGCAAAAGTGCTGGATGACCAGATGAAGGCGGCCGTAGTTGAGCAATCCGGTGACGACGAATGTCAGCGTATAGGGGAGGGCGAAGAGGAGGAATTTCCTCCAGGGAAAATATGTGCCCTCCGACTGCTTCAGCTGCGCGTCGAGCTTCGCCTCGTCCTCGTCCGCTCTGACCTCCTTTTGACGGCGCACCCATTCGGCCATCACCTCGTGTGCGGTTATCAGGTGGCTGGAGGATTTCATCTTCTGGCTCGTCACCCGCATCCGTTCGAGCAGTAGCTGACGATTCTCCTTCCGCTTCACTGCGTCCCGATGGCGCCCGTACCACAGACCAAAGATCGTCAGCAGCGAGTACGTCATGGCCATGATCAGCATCGACGTCTTGTACTGGTAGCCCACCTTCAGGCACAGGCTACGCACCACATCCGAACTGTTCCAATTGAGCTTGGCATGGGCCTCCATTGTCGGCTGGATCACCGCACAGACGTGCAGTCCCGTGAGGATGGCAAAATATATAATGTCCCGGAATTTGAAATTTAACATGGCGAATTTTGAATTTAATAGCGTAAAATCAAATAAAAATAAATTCGAAAAATTTGCTGTTGTTGTGTTCAGCCTAAGGAGAGTACTGGATAAAAATTTAGTTAAAATACTGTCAGTATTGCTCGGAAAAGCAAAACTAATGCGGCTCCAAAACAATTCAAACATTGAAATGCCCGCCAGCTACACAGCTGGAGAGTCATCCACAGCTGCACATCCGATAACAGTAGCCGATATTTATAAAAATATTTTTAAAATACTAGTCCCAAGTCACAGTAAAGATTTGATAGTTCACAGCTGAAGAGGGAACAAAACCATATTAAATCAACAAAAACTAATAACGTAAAGACATTTAAGCGCAATAAATGCATAAAACCATATGTTGTGAGAGTATTCTAAAAATATTTATTGCAAGTCACAGCGTAATAGATATTGCTCATCGCTAAGTCTAACAGCAACGGTGACGGTTGATATCTGAAATCGGATTTAAATTGCAAGTGGGCTTTTTAAAATGTCTCGCATTTGAATCCGATAATCGATGGCTGGCCAACGAAAACTAGAAAAAAGTCAAAATGTTTAAAAAATACCAGTCGCAAGTCACGCAAACCCCAAGAGAGCCCTTAGAAATGCGTCGCATTTGAATCCGATAATTTCAGCTGCTTGTAATCGAGCAATGAGCAGAATGATAAAACTACTTTAAAAATACTCATCGCAAGTAACAGTTTCGTGAGAATAACCATATGGATAGTCGCTGCATATCGCGGTTCTACCATCTCTTTTCCGGCAAAATTGTGGGACGCCAATGAGTTTTTAGACGGACCGGGTTGTTTGTAATTATTTGTTTTGAAAGATAAGAATTGCACTGAAATGGAGGGCGCGATTGCGCATAATTTGGCAAATGGGGAGAAGCGCACCAGCGATGTGGAGGCCGGCCAGGTGAAACACTTTTCGGACCTGAAACTGCGCCCCAATGTTCTGTACGGTTTAAAGATCAATCATTTCAAGACTCCGACGAAAATTCAGGCTGCTGCCATACCCGTGGCTCTGACTGGAATGGGTAAGTGTTTGGTTCATACTTAAATATAAATACCCCCCAATTAACACGTTGTTTTGTGCGTGAGAGCAGATTTGTTGGTGCAGTCCAAGAGCGGAACAGGCAAGACGCTGATTTATGTGGTGGCAGCGCTGCAGACGTACAATGGGCACGTGCAGCATCCCGAGGTTTTGGTGATTCTGCCAACACGGGAGCTGGCATATCAGGTGTACGAAATATTCGGCTTTCTGAGTGCGAAACTGAAATCATTGAAAGTCAGCATGTTCATTGGCGGCACCGATGTGACCCAGGATCGAGAGAAACTACGCAGCTGCCATGTGGCCATTGGCACACCTGGTCGCCTGAAGCAATTGCACGAGAAGGGCCTTTTCAATCCGTCCCACGTGAAGCTCCTGGTGCTCGACGAGGCCGATCAGCTCTACACGACGGACAGCCTTCAGAAGACTGTGAGCGGACTGATTGCGTTGCTGCCGCCCCAGCGCCAGATTATTGCCTGCAGTGCCACCTTCGATCAGAATCTGGACGAGAAGATAGCCAAGCTGATGGAGAAGCCCATCCTCATATCGAATAGCGAGCGTGCCACCGTGCTCCTGGGCATCCGGCAGTTTGTCTACGAGCTGCCCGAACAGGTCAATAGCCTGTTTGATATGCGCACGAAGCTGGAGGCCCTGAAGACGATCTTCGCCCAGCTGAACTACGAGCAGGCGGTGCTCTTTGCCAACTCGAAGATGAAGGCGGACTCGTACTGCTCCTACCTGAACGCCGGCAAAATACCGTGCACTCTCCTCTCGGGTGACCTCGCCCAGAGCGAGCGCTCCAAAGCCTTTGAGGGCTATCGAAACTTTTCGGTGCGCACCATAGTGGCCACGGATCTGATGGCGCGCGGTGTCGACTCGCACCACGCCAATTTGGTGATCAATCTGGACCCGCCCTCTGACCATATAACCTATCTACATCGCACAGGGCGTGCCGGTCGCTTTGGCTCCAAGGCCATAGCCATAACGTTCATCTCGTCGACGAAGCAGAGCGAGAACTTCAAGAAGATGCTGGCCAAGGCCGGCACTGGCATGTCCGTGCTGCAGTTCCCCACAGAAGGGCCGCCTGCCAAGGACTTCAACTACTTTGATTTTGATGCCTACACATTTCCATACTATTTCAAGACCAAAGCCATTGAGCAGGACAATAATGAGATGAATCATATCACAAAACCAGTGTCGGCCAAGCCGGTCACAAAACTGGCCGATGAAAAAGCTGAGACTGAATCCCTAGATGGGACTTCTGTTGAGGAGAAGACACAGGATCCGATGGCGGACGAAGAGTGCAAGCAAATCGATGTGCCCAAAGTAGAAGAGACAGCTCCTCAGGCTAAAGAGGATTCCATCAAACAAGAAGTTCTCATTGCCGCTCAAGTGGTTGACGAAAAGCCGACCAATCTACAATTTGAGATGCTCACATATCCCCCAATGGAAGAGGCCAGCAACAACACCAACGCCATCCCAGTGACTGACACCAACCAAGCATTTGAGTGGCTCCCGGCTCAGAATGAGGAAAAGCCCAGCACCAGCTCTGAAGCCATAAAGAAAGAGAAAGAGAAGCAAAAGCGCAAATCCAAAAAGCCAAAGGCTTTGAAAACCCCCCAAAGCCCTTGCGTCGAAGAGACTCAACCGCCAAGCTTCACAGACAACAAGGAGAACCAACCAACTAATGGAAGAGAAGCCGCCACGGACCAGACAATCATGGAAATCAAAGAGTCTCCTCAAAGACCAAATACCCCAATGGATGTGCCGCCGCAGACGATGGGCACCACAGCAAAGCCGCCAGCCATGGAAGAGGACTCTCCGCAGACAACACAGACACCATCGAATGTGTCACAAGAACCAACTCAGTCCACGGGCAGCACCACAGCACAGCCGCCAGAGCCCCAGCCGACAGCCCTGGAAGAGGACTCTCCGCAGACAACACAAACACCATCATCGGAGGTGTCACAAGAACCAACTCAGTCCACGGGCAGCTCGGCTGAAACTCACCCGGGACCGCCAGTCAATTCGATAAATACGAAGACCTACTGCCTGGTCGTCCCGGCGCCAGTCACGGAGAACAGCTCAACCACCCTGCAGCCACATGTCCTGTCGAATACGGTGGACGATGCCAGCAGCATTGTGTCGGACAGCCTGGAGTGCGGCTATGCCAGTGATGCCTCCTACGTCAGCCACTACACGGAGAGCGATGGCCAGATTATTTGGCAGCGCTACAGGGCTCGTCAGCGAGTGCTCAAGAGGCGTCGTCGCTCCCCCAAGTCTCGACGCTGGTATCAAAAATGCTCATCATTTGTACGATTGCAGCTACCATTCAGGAGTGGAAAGGTAGGCATGTGGATTATACTTTTAGATCAAGAAGTTAACCAAAAAATCTGTTCATTTCTTTTCAGAAACCCCCCGGCATCGATGCTCTTCTGCCAGTTCTATCACATTACCAGCTATTGAAGAAGTTCCAGAACGAGGAAGACATAATCAAACGCTTGAATGCCTACAAAAAGAGATTCAAGGTCAAGAATGAGTCCGACTGGCTGGACAAACTCTACAAAGCGGCCATGGAAGTGTACTATACGGATTATGGCCCTGCCACAGAACAGGACAAATCAGAGAAGCCACAACAAAGGCAGCAGCAGAAGCAGGATCAGCAGCCACCACCAGCTCTGGGAAAGCTGAGCGTTCATGTTGCCCATCAGATGGACATTCCAGCCGTGGCCGCTCCACCTGCAGCTGCTGCTGGTGTAGTTGAAGTCGAGAACGAATCAGACGATGAGGCGGACATATCCGAATCAGACGATGGGGAGGGGGAGGAGGAGGAGGAGTTCATTGAACTGAGTTCCCCATCGAGCGGCTTTGGGGAGAATACAGAGGAGAGTGCCTCATCGGGCATTGAGACGTCCGTCTACGAACCTTCTAGCTCCTCGAATGTCCAAGACGATGATGATGAAGATGACGATGACGACGACGACGACGATGAGGATGATGATGACGATGATGAGGATGACTATGACGATGAGGAGGACGGGGACGAAGTGAGCAACATCAGCGTGGCAGGCACAAATTCTGGAAGCTCTGACACCAGCTTTGATATGAGACACACACGCTATCGACTCACCAAACGGGCAGTGAACGACCTGCGGCGGGCTAGGAGCTCTAGCAATGAAAGCAACGCTAGCGGTGGCCGCAAAACTCCAGTTGCCAGCCCTGAGCCAGAGCCAGAGACTGATGAAAGCAGTGCCCCAGAAGTTGGTCCGAATTTGGAGCAAATCAATCGGGCTAGACAAATGTGGGAGGAGACCTTCAACAGGCAGTATCTGATAATTGCCAACCATGTGGCCAATCACATGTCACAATTCCAGGAAAAAGAAGAATAAACACACCCACACACACAACACAATTCTCTTTCCGTAGAATAGTCTGAGAGCAAAGCCAGTCATTAATATTAATCAATCTCTCTCTCTAATCAAAATCAAACTGAAAACGGACAAGTTCCCAGAGGCTGCATCAGTCTCTCTTCTTTCGAATGTTACCTATGCTCTAGCGACATCAAATGAAACTGATGTTTAATTTTGTACAACGTACAACAAGGATTAACCGATATACACATAATATAATCTATAAAAATCTTAGAAAAAACAAGAAAAGGAAGTTGGTATTGGAATACCTTTACGTTTGACCCCAAAAACCCATAGTTATAGACATGTAAAACAGTTTAAAGGCTATGTGATTACATATAATATAATAATAATAATAATAGAATTACATTTGCACATCCTAGTGATATTCGAATGCATCTTGAAATGAAACGACAATGAAAGAAAGTTAAGTTTGATGTTTGTTATGAAATTTTTTAGGGAAACTGAATGCGAAACAGAACTTATTTGAAACAATTAAACCAATATTAAGTAGATTTATATTACATTACAATCACTTTACTTTTTGTAATTCCAATCTGAGAAAAAGAAACAATGAAGGATAAATGTTACACCGATTGACAAGACAATATTCAATTAGAAGAAGCCTGAACAAGTATCTTAAACGATTCGAAAAGGTTTGGGATATATTAGCTTCGTTTCCGATCCTATATAGGTACATATATGTATATACTTGATCAGCATCTATAAATGAGTCGATGTGGCCCTGTCTAGAGTTACAGAAACGAAAAGGTTCCATTTCGACTCCTGTGATATCACACTATTACAAGTGTATTTCGGAATTTTGCCATACCCTCACATACATTTGTGGCATCTACACATTTAAAGCTACGAGCGAACCGAATCTGTTTCAGATCGGATCCTTCTTATAGCCAGAATGAACAAATCCGTTTTGAACTTCTCATTCTCGCTCTTTCTATCTCTCTCTCATACACTCTTCCTCGTGCAGTGTATGCCCCCTGGCGGAGGGTAGCCAGATAGAACGGTTCCTGTTATTGTGAAGAGCTTGAGAGAGTGAGAGAGAGACAGAGAAAAAGTTGCAGAAAAACAGATAAAATATTTAGATTTCATTAGATGGAAAGGCGATAAACGAAGTGCAGAAATTAACATTACAACATGGTCAAACGACAGAGAGAGAAAAAGCGAGAGAGAGAGAGAACATGAAGCCCTTGGACTTTGCTAAATTTGCTGCAAAGAGAGAGATAGCATGATTGTTTGTGCTGCTCCCTGGACGCATATATCGCTCTCACTGCAAGCCTCTCCCATAAGGTTGTCTATGTTTTTTGAAACTAGTCGAGCCTCAAAGCCTAATTTCATGAATAGTACACTCAAAAGTCAGTTGAAAAACATTAAAACAACTCACACATTTTCCTTTGCTACAACAAAACCCACAAACACTACAGAACCACAGCACCGCAGAATTTCAGAACCACAACCACAACATGGCGAATCTGGCTTTATCACGCATCAAGCGTGAATTCAAGCAACTTATGGACAGCGCGGGGGAGACCGTGCCGCGTTCCATAAAAATCGAACTGATGAATGGCAGCTGGACAGAGCTGAGGGGCGAGATACTCGGGCCCCCCGACTCCCCCTATGAGGGGGGGAAGTTTCTGCTGGAAATTAAGGTGCCCGACAGATATCCGTATCAGTCGCCAAACATTCGCTTCTTGACACGCATCTGGCATCCAAATGTTTCGTCTCTGACTGGCGCCATTTGCCAGGACGTGCTGCACGACAGCTGGGCAGCGGCGATGACGATGGGCACGGTGCTGATGTCGCTGCAGGCCCTGCTGGGCGCTCCCGAAACGGATGATCCACAGGACGCCGTGGTGGCAGCCCAGTTCAAGGACCAGCACGATCTGTTTGTGCTTACTGCCAAGCACTGGACCAACGCATACGCAGGCGGTCCCCACACCATTCCCGATTGCGATTCAAAGATCCAAAGTCTCAAGGACATGGGCGTCGACGAGCACGATGCGCGCCTCCTGCTCTCCATAGAGAACTGGAACTTGGAAAACACCACCCAGGGCCTGTTCAGGGGGCTTGAGGCGACCCTAGAAGTAAGTGAAACACCAACAATGGCCGCAGCTTCCGAAACCCCCACTAAATTTAAATACAATTTTAGAATTTCGACGGAATGGAAAAAGCAGCATCAGGACGCAGCATCTAGGAGCAACGCCAGAGCCAACTCCTATCCCACTCGCACTCGCACACATCTACCATGCCCTCTATATGCTGTAACTGCATTAATTGGTTTTAAATTCGCTACGAAATTGATCAGATTCTACGTGTAAACCTTTCATCGTTTTTATTTTATTTTTCCTTTCCTTTCTGTTTTGTTTTTCCCCAGAGCCCTCAGAGCCAGAAAGAGAGAGAGAGAGAGAAAACGATGGTGAGGCGAGGCTCTTGTTCTTTCGTGCTTTTGCTCTGCAAGCTTTGACTCGCCTCTCACCGCCCTCTTTCGTGACGCGCCTACACTACGCTCTTGCTCGGTCATCAGCTTTCGCTCTCGTTCGTCGAAGAAGCTTTGAGCCACCCACGCAGCTGTAATCTGTTACAGCTTTCATTCCCTCTCGTTCTCCCTCGAGCGGTTTTTGTTCATTAAAAGTTTAACGAATTTTTCGAATAATTATTTGGTTTTTAAGAAAATAATTAATAAAATGAGTCATATTTTTCGAGTATTTTGTAATGGAAATGTTTTTGGCACTATTTCTATTATATTTAAGGCTTATCTTGTTTCGATTAGGAACAAATATTCCCTATTTAAGGTTAATCCTGTTCCGTTAAGGCAGAAACATTCCCTATTTAAGGTTTATCTCGAGAATATTCCCTTGATCGACTGCTGCGGGCGCCAATCCCCTGCCAGAGCATAAATCATACATACATACATATATATGTATAGTATGGGGGCATGGGGCATAATCAGCTGTGGGGCAACAATATTGTTGCACAGCCATGCTGTGTCGCCGCTCACTTTGAATTGATTGCAACTGAATGCGGCATCTGCGTCGGTGGCAGAGTCCAATGCACATTTGCCCTGCGGTGGAGCACGCAAAAGCTTTTGCCGTTCTATGTATGTAGTTGTTGTCCCCATCTGGATGGGGCAGCCGCAGCAACAGCAGCACTTCGCGTGCACTTGCGTTCCACATCCAATAAGGAGCGTGAGAACCTGCCGCATGAATGCAAAGTGAGTTGGAAGCAGCAGCAGCAGCAATGGCTCAGCTTGGTTCGGTTCGGCTCGACTCTGCGGCTGCGGCTGCGGCGACAACGACAACATTTTATAGATGCTAGAAGTTGCATTTTGTCGCTGCGCTTTGCCCCAGAGCCCCATGCCCCATGCCCATACCCATACCCATAGCCATAGCCATATCCCATACGCGATTCGATTAGCGATAAATGCGAGATGCGAAAAATGTTGCTGTTGCTGTTGTTTTTGTTGCTGCTTTTATTGTTGGCCAACTGTGGCTGTGGCTGTTGCTGTTGCAGGTGTTAAGGCTTTATAATGATGTTAACATTTTTATGGCCCACAACAAAATAAACTTAAAAATTTGTTCAGCGCAATAATATTTTTTTATTTTAAGCGGTTTAAGCTTCTCTTTGCCCCCATATATGGGGGCACAGGCAATTGACGTTGCTGCCGCTGGCTGGCGGCTGCCTTTCGGCTAAGTGGAACGCTCCAGGGGCCAAGAGCCAACTCACAGAAACAGATACGCTCATACACCAGGCCAGGCCAGGCCAGGCCAGGCCTCGAACAAAACTAATTAAAATTGCTGAACGTCGTAAACAATTATGGCCAAATTACTGGAAAATTAAATAAATATTATATGGCTGTTGTGTGGGTTGTTGCAACAAGTGAGCCTCGCGAGGGGGATGCAACAGTATAAAAGAGGAGCCGAACCACCTGAGGTGTGATGTAGAATCTCCAAGGTCGTAAGATTCCATTCTAAAGAAGATTCACAAAGAAATTGTTACTGTCTTTAGATCTCCAGATCTCCTTGCTGCATGTCTACCATCTTTCCATTGAATGATCAGTATCAGTATACCAGCTATTTTCATAAGATCTCACAAATTAGGGAATAATCCAATGAGAATTTATTGCCTTAGTAGCTTCTACTAGAATTATGAACAAAGATCACAGTTTAGATCCCATCAGAGCCAATCAATTCCAGGTCTGGTGGTCTGGACTGAGAATTCTCAGCCCTGAGATCTGAACCGACCCTCTGCTGTGGGTAGGAGTGGCCGCCAGCGGCAGAGCCAGAGCCCAGCAGCGATTTATGTGACCGAACGGCTGACGCCTGGCCACGCATTCATAAATAAAAGTCATCGTTAATTAAATTTAGTATAAACAACATGGCATGCCTGCAATTATTCACTCACTCACTCACTCAGTCAGTGCCGTACCGTACCGTACCGCTCCCAGAGCCCAAAAAGCGGCGACAGGCCAGGAAAAACAAAAAAAAAAAACAAAAAGAAACGCTAAGGAAACGCACGCAATGTTTGCAGTGACTGCAAAGCCAAGAGAAGCAACAAAAAAGTGTGTCGACAATGGGGATACCCTGTAGCTACAGCCAGCCTTCAGCAAGGAGATACAGGTTGCCAGAGTGGCCATATATTGAAGAGTAACGGACTCAACTGGGAGCTTTTTTTCTGAATCTGAAAAAATAGATCAATAATTGTTATAATAAATCACATAATTTTTGCACAACATAAAGTTTGTTTCCTTCTTTAGGCTTTTGGGAAACTTTCCTTTAGTTTTCGTGGCACACATCATACCCTTTCGGCTCCATCGAGTGGCAAGGGGTATCAAAACAAACGTTGACAAAAATGATCTGTGGGCAATTATAATGAATTATTTTGACACTTAGGGCCTGTGCAAATGCATAACTAAAATCGCATAAACGTAATTTATGCACTGCCCCCCCTCCACCCCTCCCCCCCTTCAACCAGGGGGGGAAATACTTTTTATTGCATTTTAAATGTGATAAATATCCAAGCGGATCTTTTTTTTTGTTTGGTTTTGTTTTCTTGCTGCCACTTGCATCACACAAATAAAGACCTACGCAAAATCTCTGTTAGAGGAGCGGCCCGGCCCGGCCGGTGGCAGTGGCAGCATGGAATTTTTCACTTAACTACAAGTGCAACAACAAGTTGCACCAGGAGCGGCGGGGGACTGGCTCTGTGTGGAGAATTGCAGAGAATCCGTTTTTAATTGGTGAAAAATAGCTAAAATTTTCTACGCCACGGCGATGCCCCAAAGGGTTGTGTTTTTTTGTTGTTGTTTTGTTGCCAAGTAGCCAAAACCGGACTCACCTTCATGGCCATGTGGGCCATGTCGCTGCCACCACCTCCCTGCCCTCGTGCCTAACGCCTTGACCATGTATAAATCGCACTCTTAATGGCCAGAGCGCGACTTGGCCGGGCCTGGGCCGGGCCTGAGCCGGGACTTGTGTGCGATTTACATCGCCCGAAAGATTCGTAATGCTAATAAATTCATGCACCTTATGGCGGGTGCTGGTGCTGTTGCTGGTGCTGTTCCAGAGGTCTTGTCCTGCAAGTTTAAAGGTGGAGCAGCGTGTCACATCAGCGTGGCATACTTTTACCTGGCCGTGCTCGAAATAGTGAAAATTGAGAAAGGCCAAAGCCGCCATACACTATGCAGAAGAAAGCAATACTTCAAAATTCACACACACAACTACATATGTATGTATATCGGACTGACAGTCACAAATATAAGTAAAAGGAAGCATCATTGAGGGCATCACCAAGTTCCAATAAGCGAGCGAAAAGAAGGAGAGAGTGACATGAGAGAGAACCTAACCCATCCCGCCTACACTATACACTCTCCCCTCTCATTTTCACACCTAACAACAAGTGCTCTTTCTATCTCCTTTTGCATTAGGCGTAAAAGACAATTAAGGAGAGCAGCACAAGGAGAGCGTGGAATATGCGAGCAGCACCGAAATCGCAATAAGCGAGCAATAAGAATGAGTGCATGGAATGAGAGAGCAGCCAGGAAGTGGACCAAAGGAGAGCATGGAGCACTAAGTCACGTACGCATCTAATACTCTCTCATATCTTCCAGTTGCCACCGGTTCTTCATCTTCCATCTTCAATAGCTTTTCAGAACGTCCGAAATGCATTGAAGAAAACCCCCCAAAAGCGAGACCAATAAACTGGGCAAACATCCAGTTGATGGGATGCCTTTATGTGGCAGCCAAATGGTGGCAAGAGTGCAGCAGCAGTGGCCACAAAACTTTTGGCTTTTGTGGTTCCCAGGCGACTTGGAGCGAAACATGCGAGAGTTGCGGCTTTAATTGTTGCCGCAGCAGCAGCAGCAGCAGCGGCAGCGGCGTCGGCCACGTCTGTGGCTCTGTGGCTGCAGCCAAGTGGATTTTCTAATGCAATTTTCCAAAAGAGCTTACGCAATGCACCGCCACAGTGCACCAGAGCAGCGAGCAGTGAGCAGCAACAACAATGGCAACATGTTGCAACCTACCTACCGTTGCTGCTGTGGTTGTGGCTGTTGTTGTTGTTGCCGCCGCCTTGAACGTGTTGCGCGCATAATTACCAAACGCAGTCATTCAGCGAGCAGCAGCCCACAGTCCATACCCAGCAATGTTCTCAGATCTCGGACTCTGTGCCGGCTTCAGTTCCAGCTTCAGCTACAGCTACAGCTCCAGCTAAAACTCCAACTGTGGCTCCAGCTCCAGGTCTCAGAGCCAGGCAGTAATCATTCCTTACATACGCGCATATTTAGCATTTTTAAATTGTTGCATTTCGCGCATTTTTTATGACAAGAGAGAAGCCTGAACCACCAGCAGCACAGCACCACCACTCAACCACCTCGGCGAGTCCGTCCAGCTGGTGGACACACCACAGACGGACCATTCTCCTCTGGCCAGCTGCTGCTGGGGCTGCCCTGTGCTCCGTGCTCTGTGCTCTGTGGTTCCATGCCGCACACTTGTGGCCCATAATTAAAATACATATTGCAAATCACACTAAATAGTTGGCTGTTTCTCAGGTATTTCGGCAGTGATTGTTGTGTGCTTGATGGTTGGTTGGCGGGGTACAGAGGGCGGGGAGCGTAGCTTTAAGTAAAATACCAGTCGGAAATATCCAGAAATACCCTCTCACTCCCACCAACAGGTGGCCATAACCCCACAAAAGCATTCGATCTCATTCTGCATTACATGAGGGAGCGGAGGAGAAACAGTAAGTCGCGATTTTACTCTACTTTTGCTGTGGGAATGCTAAGAGAGAGGGAGCGCACTTGAGCCGCCTCTGCATACGCAAATAATTCCCACAAAAAGATGGCATTCTTTCCATTGTCCTTTGCATTAAGAGAGGAGAGGGAGAAGCAGACGAGAGAAACAATTGTCAAATTCAGAGAGCATGGAATCTGCGAGTAATTGCGAATACGATCAAATGGAGGACAGGAAAGCAATTGTCACGTACGTACCTATCACACCCTCCCACTTTCGTTTTTCGGCGCGTTAAGTGCGTTACGTTTCTAAGGCAGCGTCGTGAAAAGTCGAAAATAGTGTCGCGCGGCTAAACCGTGTAGTGTAAGTGAAGTGTACGTGTAAGTGCAAGCGTAAGTGTAAAAGTAAAACAAATTAAATATGTCCAAAAATGTGTGCTTAAAAGTAAGAAAAAGTGATTGATCAAGTGAAAAAGACAAAAATCTAAGCGATAGGCATATTATTTTATTGTTTTTTTTATTGTTTTATGTGCCAAATGTGAATTGGCTTAGGTGTTGCTGTTGCTGTGCGTGAAAAAAATGCAAAAAAAAGAGTGCTTGAATATCTGTCTTCGTCTCCCTCAGTCAGAAATAACGAACGAGTGCTCTCAATGCAAGTGTCGCAATGGCAGAAGGTAAGGCATTCCAAATCTGGGAATTTGTCCCTCTCTTTTGTTTATTATGTGCACATGCACTTGATCAAAATAGGCAAGCGGTGCAACTGGTGCCTCACCTTATATGAATGCGCTTCCAATTTATGCTCTTATTGGAAATGCTCTCTCAAAATCGTTTTGCGTGCATGCGAAAAAGGAAGGCAGAAGGAAATGAAGATTACATGTATATTTTTTACGATCTGCGGGGTGTACAAGATTGTTCGCCCTCGTTTTTTCACGAGTATTTCTCAGCTGTCTAAAATCCAGCCATGCGGGTGCGTGCCACAATTTTGTAGATGCCATGGCCCCCATTTTCCTAGGTCAATTCACACCACAAACAAAAATGAAACAAAAAACTGAAACTAAAAACAGTTGCCATGCAAATTCCGGGCCAAGCCCGCACCGCGCACCTCAAACAAAACCCGCCCACATCCGCCCCCCGTCCCCGTCCGCGTCCCCGCACCCTGGCACTTTGCATAACAAACGACTTTATTAATTTTCAAATTACCGAAAGTCAGAGGCCGCCCGAGCATTTTTGTGGCCTTTCCGTGGACTTGGATGTGGATGTGGATATGGATTGAGCCGCCACGAATGGGGGTTTTATACAGATACAGATACAGATTGCGGCGGCTCTCTGTGGGCGTTGTGAGAAAAATCCGAAACCCGAAAATGCCAAGAAAATGCTGCCTGTGGGGGCAGCGGCAGCGGCAGCAGCTGCATCGGTTTGGTTACCCCCCCGAGGGGGCGATAAGATGTATGAAAAATATTCCGGCTTATGCAAATATTGGCTAAAAGCAAAATGTCGCTTCGTGCCGTTCGGTGCCGTGTCGGGGCTCAAAGTTGGCTAATAAATCAGTGGAATTATCCAATGGCCGATAGATTGATGAGCATTAGCCATTTGACAAGTTGTCTCGTCGATTCCGCGGAGAAGGAAGCTGAATGCAGCGGGCGGGGGGAGGGGATGACTAAAGAAAGAAGGAAAAAAAATAATGTCTAAAATGTTAATTTCTCAATTAACATTAACATAACGCGAAATCGCGAAAAGCAAAACGCGAAACGCGATTTGTGCAATGCCATAAATCATACAATTAAAAACTAATCAAGCGGTGACACAAGGCATCAAAAATACATAAAAACAAACACACACACAGACACATACAGAGACACAATGGCGACAAGACAACAATGTTGCCACAATTGGCACGTTGCAACAATCTTTGGCGTCGGTTCCACTTCAAAGTCAAAAAATGGGGGAAAAAACAAACAAAATTATTAGAAGTATTAGAGGGCAGCAGGGCAGGGTAGAGGGCAGGGCAGCAGGGCGGGGTGGAGTTCAGGCAGGCAGGCAGGCATTTCCCTTCCACATGCCACACAAAAGACACCTTCGGCTAATGGTGGCACGCTGCAGAGTTTCCTTCAACAAAATATACAACATTTTTCTGCATTTTTTGTTTCCAATGGTAGCTTTGTCCTCCTCCCCCTGCCCCTTCTATTACCCTTCCCCCTTCATTCTATTTATCCATTAATTAGCTGGCCTTCCCCTCCAGCGTTTGGTCTGGAATCCGGGGACTCCAATGGGAAATTAATCTGCGTGTTTGTTTCTGTTTTCAACACCTACCTCGCCCTCTCCCTGCCTCTCCCTCTCCCTCTCCTCCCTGCATGGGGGTGGCTTTGGCCAGAGTTCGGTTTTGGTCAAATTAGAAGCCGCCAACAGCAAAATTGCTGGCTAATTAATGCCAATTGGCCCAAAGGCAAACACCAAATGTGGGCGCAACAGCCGCAGCCGGCTTTTACGGCATGCCACTTATTATAGACTGTTATTATTACTATTATTGCGGCTGCTTCGGCTGCTGCTGGTGCTCTGGCATTTGCATGTGACATAAAAGTGATTGGAGTAATTGATAATTGTGCAGAGACACGGAATGATCCCCCAATTAAGGGGGGGGTGGAGAGGTGGATGGAAGACTTCTCTCTCTGTCTCTCTGGGTGCAAGTTCGTTGCCTAAGTTCTTCGTTCCAGAGCGGCCAAAAACCAATTACAAATGCAAATTGAATTAGCCGAAAGCACAGAAAAACAGCAACAACAAATCCCCAAATAGATTTATGAAAATATATTGATAGAGTGGCTCAAAAATGTATCTATGTAGCATTTGAAATGCATTTGAAAAATGTTTCTACAATTGCGAATGCAATGGAGTTTGGTTGCTGGCTTTGGCCAATCTCTTGCCATAAATCAAAGCCATAGAAATGACCGCAGGCGCCTTGTAAGCGAATGTCCCCTCCCCCCCAGTGACTGTGGCTGTGACTGTGACTGTGACTGACAGCCGTACGAACCGAGATCTTGACCAACAGACGGACAGCCGGACAGACAGACAGGCCAGGCCACAGGCCAGGCACAGACCCACGCCACGGCAGGCCAGGCCGGGCCAAGTCTCTTGGCAAATCAAATACAAATTCAAATTCAAAATCTAGCTAATTTCCAGTGCCCCGAAACTCATTTAACTCTGTCCAAATGGAGCAGCAAACATCCAACCAACCGCAAAGTTAATTTTATTTTCCACCTACTGGCAAAATCAATTTCGCTTTGGTTCGTGTGGCACGTGCGCCAAATGGTGGATAGAATGAAACAACTTTAGTCCGAGGACACATGGTGGGTGGGTGGGGGCCTGCCTGTCTGCCAGTCTGTCGTGTGCGTCACTCCAAGACGAGATAGTCAGTCTCCCCCTCTCTCTCTTGTTTTGGGCCACAACGGTAGCCGCACAGAGAGAGCGAGAGAGACACCAACACCAATTACAATTGCAACAATTTTCGGCACAATTTGCCCCCAGAAGGAATAACGGACCAGACTCTGCTCTGTTTTAGCTTGCAACATATTTAACAAATGCGTATTTAATGTGTCGAAGGGGGCTACAGGGGGGTAGGGAGGGCAGGGGTCCAGTTTCGATTTCCATTTAACGCGCCCC
The DNA here is from genome assembly GCA_037356375.1 of Drosophila affinis. Taxonomy (NCBI): domain Eukaryota; kingdom Metazoa; phylum Arthropoda; class Insecta; order Diptera; family Drosophilidae; genus Drosophila; species Drosophila affinis. Next base: position 63,420,461 of record CM074802.1, on the reverse strand, counting down.
GCAGTAATTCTCTGGTTTATGGGTGGCATGGAATCGTGTGGAGCCGTTGAAAAAGCCCTCCGGCCGCATTTGCGCTTGCATTTTTAATTCGTTTTTAATCAACACTCGGGCACGGCATGCGGCAATGATATATGCAACCAGATTATAGAGAGAGAGAGCCCCCTCTCCGTTGGTGCAATTTGGAATTCAACACCCGACGACCAGGCCCAGACCAGGCCCAAATGGTGGGTTGTCAGCGGGCCTGCTGCTGCTGCCAGAGATGGGCATTCGACAAATGGCCAACGACAATTCCATGCCTCAAGGCAGATATTATATCAAGGAAAACCCCATATAGCTATAGATACCCTGGAAAATATAACCCCCAAAGCGTATAAGATGTGTCACGCCCTACAAAATGTTTAGCTCCATTTTTTTCTGCCTGGAATTCCAGGCAATTCCTCATTGCAGAATAGAGAGAGAGAGAGAGAGAGAGAGAGAGAGAGAGAGACAGAGAGCGTAACTGTATGTGTGCCTGCTTGTATTGGTTGTGTTTCTAGGGTATATTTTTGTCAGGGTCAAAAGATTTCTTGGTTTTCTTGGAATTCTCTTGGAAATTGCCCCAACTTAATGAGGCAACATTTTGTGCTCAAAGGCTGAGATCCACTGCAATTATATAATTTGAGCGTGAATTAGCAAACAGCATTGAATCGATAGAACGATAGATAGATAGATTGTTAGAACGGCAACAACAGCAACTGGGAGATTGTGTTAGAGAGAGAGAGAACATGAAAACATGTTAAGTGCAGGCCGCATTATGTTGCAAAATGTCACTTTTAATTGGGAGACGAGAGACCTTGAAACATCCAATGTGAAAAACGAGCGAAAGAACGAGCCAAAGCAACAACAAGAACATGCATCCAGCAACATGTTGCTGAAGGCCAAACAACACCAACAAAAGAAACACAAAAACAAAAAACACAAAACGATTAATGGAATGGTGCAGTGCAGAGCGGGGAGCGTGAATGAAGGAAAGGGATAGATGGATAGAATAGACCAGGCAGGCAGGCACACATACATACATACAAACAAAGTGTTTCCAGTGGAAGGGAGAGCGCTGTGTGTGAGTGCAGGAAAGGGATAGATAGACAGACAGTCACAGTTAGAGAACGAACTTCTGTCGGCGGTGGAGGGAGGGTTAGGGGAGCCATGTGTGTGAGCAGGAAAGGGATAGATGGACACACATGAGCAGTTAGTGGAGAGAGGGAAGGGGAGTCATGTGTGTGTGTGTTCGTGTTACAATTAGCAAATTGCACATTTATGCTCGATCACTCTCCCACTCCTCCCCGCCCTCTCTCTCGCTGCACTGACAATATAAATCAATCATTGACCGTCGCGTTCTTATTGGAAAGGCAACCTTGAAAGCCGCTTTGGCTTTGGCTTGCCATTAGATTGCAACACACACACATACATGCTTGTGTGTGTGTATGTGTTAACAATAATATATGGCACATCATTCATAATTTCCGCTGGAAACTTCCAATTCAAATTCGAAATTCAATTAATGTGCATTTCCTGTCGATTGATCAGCGAACACAGGAAATCCACACCTCCTCCAACCCCCTCAACCACCCCCAGGAGGCACTCGTTAGGCAGGGGCCTGCCTGGGGGCTACTGCCTGCCTGTGGCATCCACAATAAGTAGCAACAGGCAGCAGCCGCTTGTTTGCTCTACACCTTTCCCTATTAGCCCGCTTTGGGGGGCAGCCAACTGGGTCAAAGTGGCACACAGGCCCCCCTGCCCCTTCCCCTGCCCTCCCCAGTTCCCCGAGCGATCATTAGGCGACTCGCTGGAAACAATCTTCAGCCCACAGGGGCCAAAAACGAAACGAAACGAAACGAAATGTTGACAACCAAAAGTGCAGGCAAATGTATCATAAATTTTCATATAATTTTCCAGTCCGGAGAGAAGGAGCCCCACAGCCGCCTGTTGGCCTGCCAAACACTTGCAGCAGCCGCAGCCGAAGCAGCAGCTGTGTGGCAAGACAAACAAAAGCAGCAACAGCCACAGCAACAGCAACAGCCACAATGATCGCTGCTTGTAGTTAATTTTTCACAAGTGACTGCCAGATTTGTGCAACAAACGAGAGAAGCGGGTTTCGGCGGGGCATGCCACACAGCCACACTGCCACACAGCCTGACCTGTCGCGACTTTTGCCAGGTGCACGGAAAATACTTCTCTGAGACTCTTTTTTTTCCCGCTTCGAGGCTGTGTTGGGCTTTCGGCAGTCACTTAATGTTTTTTTTCGGCTCTGCAGCTGAGACGATAATTAATTCGGAGCACCCGCCCCCCCCGGATTTCTATATATAGCTATAGCCAATGGCCCATAGCCTGCTGCTGCCTCCATTCCGGTTCAATTATGTCCAAGGAATTTCTGTAGGGGGGAGGGATTCGGATTCGGACTGAGTCTGAGATTTGGGGCAGTTCCATTTCATGTGGAGGCAGCTGCGGGGCCAATGACATGCCACACATTCCAGAAAGGAAGGGGAGGGGGGGCGGCAGCAAAAGGTTTTCTATGTGGCATTTGCTTCCGGCCAGAAGCAGGAAGAAGCAGGCAGCTAAAAGGCGATCCCGAGCGGTGGCAGGTGCCTCAAAGAGGAGCCAGAAGAGCGCAAGGAGTGCCCCAAAGAGTGCCCCAAAGAGTGCCCCAAAGAAGACCCAGAAGAGCGCCAGGAGTGCCCCAAAGAGTGCCCCAAAGAGTGCCCCAAAGATTGAGCCAAAGAGTGCCTCAAAGAAGAGCCAGAAGAGCGCCAGGAGTGCCGCAAAGAGTGCCCCAAAAGAGTGCCCCAAAGAGTGACCCAAAGAGTGCCCCAAAGATGACCCAGAAGAGCGCCAGGAGTGCCCCAAAGGGTGCCCCAAAGAGTGCCCCACAGAGTGCCCCCAATAAAGCTCCTCTCATGTCTTCTAATCATCTTCCTGCCCAATGCCAAGAATTCCTTGGCATTCGCACTTCTCTGGTCTAAAAGCCTGACTTTGTGGCTCTTCTTTGCTGCAAGTCTTCGAGTGGCATGCCACACATTAACCCCAGATATGCCGCCTAATCCTGGGACCCTGGGAATCATTGCATTGCCACATGGAAAAGCGAAGGAAAAACACTTAACAATCGGAAAATGTCACCATTTAATTACGCACACAAAACAGTTTGAAGTTGCAGCAGCAGCAGCAGCTGTCACAGTAACTTGCGGCAACTTGTGGCAGCCGCACTGAGGCATTGCACAAATCTCGTCAGAAATTAACATAAATCCAATCACAAAAGCCCGCGCACACACACGGGGGGGAGGGAGGAGCGGCGAGGGGGGAAACCCGTAGGACGGCGATCGTTTAAGCTGTGCGGCAAGTGGGTGGGGAGGGGGGAGGGGGGGATCTCTGCGGATCGGATCGGATCTGTCTGGCTGTCCGCCTTGGTCTCTGCATCTCGAACGGGCATCTGTCGCTTGTGTCGCCTGTGTGTTGGCCGTCATGTTGCGCCTGCGCCTGCGCCTTGCCACTGCAACTGCAACGCTGCCGCGGCGACTCTGCGCCCACGCGACTAATCGCGCAACTGTGCAACGCCAACTGCAGTTACGTCTGTGGCACATTTCTGCTGCTGCTGCCGCTGCCGCTGCTGCTGCTGCCTCTGTGTTTTGATTGGTTTTCTGTTGCAAGTTGACAGTGCAGCACCGCGATAGGGTAGCCACAGGGTAGCCTGCTGTTTGTGGCAGGCCATCCCAAGTGGCATGTGGCAGGGTAGCCCCCTAGTCTATGTTTTGGCTGTGTTTTGCATGTTGCCCCAGCACAGGAGACACTTTTTATTGGCGGGAATAAAGCGGGCTACTCATGCCACATAAATGTTGCATTCAGCCAAAGGAAAACAATTCAATTATCAGAAAATGCAAATGCCAAATGGTGTCTCGCAGGAAGGGGGCAGGGGCAGGGGCAGACAGCGGTTGCACTCGTGACATATTCGGGCGTGTATCTTGATTTCGTTTTATTCAATTTTCCAACAACTAAAGGAGGAGCAGCAGCCGCCGCAGCCGCAGCAGATGAGAGGAGGAAGAACGCTCTACAACCTTGTGGCAGGAGACGCAAATTATATGGCTTGTAGTCTGTGCAACATGTTGACAAGGCAGGCAACAAACACGTAGCTGGAGCTGGCGGCAGGTGGCCGGGGGCAGGGGCTGGGGCAGGGGCAGGCATTTCCGTTTCACAATTAACGTTCTACGTGACAAGTGACACCGATTTTACCACCTTTTGCCACCTCTGCCGCTAGTCTGTTATGCTCCATGTTCCCCCTCCCCGCCCCCCTGTTGGGGCAGACCACCATCAGGGCCGCCCCAGAGTCGCAGAGAGCGTGCTACAGATGCACGTTCCGCGATTGTGTGCGCAGTTTTGTTTTCGGGTTAATGGAGATGATTTGTTGCCCTATTCTAATGCAACACAATGTGGCACACAGGCATAGAGGCACCACTGCCACTCTCTGCCCCTCTCTCTCTCTCTCTGCTGACTCTGCTGGCCATATATGGGGGCAGCCACAGACTCTCGGACTGGAACTCCGACTCCGACTCAGACTCAGAGTTGCAGACTTTTCCGGAGTTATGAAATTGACAAATTGCCACAGCAGCCGCTTGACCTTTGCCGCTGTGACCCTGTGACGACGACGACGCCTAACCATGAGGTTCTGCCTCTGCCTCACTGTGGTTGCAACTTGCTGGTTGCTGGTTGCCATGGGGGTCAGTGTGTGTGTGTGTGCCGCGCTGACAATGAACTGAGTTATGGCCATGCAGATGGAAATTCGTTGCGAGAAGAGTGTGGCAGCCACAGAGGACCAACAACGGACCAACATCATCGTATGTGGCATGTTGTTTTCCAGTGAAATGCAAATGGAAATGGAAATGGGGAGAGAGTTCACCTAAGTTCAGGGGGAACTGCAGGCGAAAGATACTGCGGTTTGGTGGCAAGGTGAGAGAATGTTTCAATTAGTTATCGTCCACGGGAAAAACGGTATCTGCAGCTTAAGAACTCTTAACAGAAGCTGAGAAAAGAGTTGCAGGGGAGTGGGAGTAAGGTAACAGTGGTTTAGCAGGATCTAGGCAGCAGGAGAGACCGACAAGAAGGTAAATGCAGCATTACAGCACTTAATAGATGCTTAACAGACGCTTAACAGACGCTTAACAAACGCTTAGAAGAGTTACAGTAGAGAAACAGTAAGGTAACAGTAGTAGTAACAGTGGCAGGACAGCAGTGTAACAGTGGTATGCAGCTGCTGTGTAACAGACGCCCCACCCCATTAACATTAACAGAATTAGCAACATGAATCTATCGCCAAGCAACATCACACATAGGCAACATCATGCAAAGCAACCAGCAACACCTGAAGGAGTGGAGGAGGAGGAGGAGGAGGAGGGAGAGGGATAGCTACATAGATCGAATCGGTGTCAAATCAACACACAGTATTTTGTCGATTCGATCGTTGTCAAACTCTGCTTTTAGCCTTTGCTTTTGCTTTTTTGCTTTTCTCATTCAAATTCATGCAAAGGCGAGCGAGCGATCGATTTGGCACCTCGCAACATCAGAGATTTAAGATTTGAGATGGTTAATTTATGCTGCGACGGCGCATTTGCATAGAGCGTTGATTACAAAACTGCCAATCGGTCCCCCTGCCCCCCCCCAACTACTCTTTGATGGGCTGGCAACACACAATATTTGTTGCCTCTTCACGCCTCTTGTCAACATTTCCTGGCCACACGATGCGTTTAACACCGACGGCACTGGGCAGCTCTTGTGTGAAACACCGACGGCAGAGCAGGCAGCGTTTGGCTGCAGTTGCAAGGCGGACAGGCGGAAATTGTTGCCTGGTTGCCTGTTTGTTATGGCAAATTCAATCAGCGGCGAGGGCAAGCCAGGTCAAATGCCACTAATGAGTTGCCCCACACGCAGCCACGGCCAGCGATGAGAGGCAGAAGCGATGCCCAGCCCATGCCCCAATCTCGTGGCTGCCACAACACTCAAGGCTATTGCTGTTGCTGTTGCTGGTTTGCGGTAATTGCAGCATCATCTTGAAACTTATTACATGCCCCAGCCATGCCACAGCCTCCGCTGATGCTGCAACAACAATGATAAAGCCGTTGCTGATGACAATCGCCTAGACCTGGACCTGGACATGGACACGGACATGGCCTGGGATTCAAGCCCGCTCTGTGTCTGGCCTGAGACTTGGCTTTCGATGAGCGGCAGCAGCAGCAGCTGCTTAGATTTATTGGTCTTAAGTAGCAGCAAAATGCGTCTTTTGTCGTAGTTAAAGTTTATTGGCCACATTATGCCCCACCAGCCCCCCCTCCAGCCCCCAGTGGATATTTCTGCTGAGTTGTGCCTCAGATAAACATCATTCATTTGAGTACGAGTCAAGTCGAGTGCAACAGGCAACGCGGCAACGCGGCAACGTGGCAACAGGCAACGGCTGTGATGACAACAACATGAGCGTTTATTACAATGCATTAAAATATCAGATTATCGGCAATTACCAGAGAGCCAAAGCGTCCAAAAGGCAGGCAAAAGATACAATATCTCAGGGTAAAGCCAGGGATAGAGACTTTCGAGTAGAGCTTAGACCCACGCCCCATCAGTATTTGCCCCAAAAACCATTCAAAAACAGCTCTAAGCCAATGGATACTATGAAATCTATGCCAGATACGTAATACCCACCACCCAAACCCCCGTAAATAACTCAATAACCAAATTCGAATACAAAAATCTTCATCAATCTGTGCCGCATGCCCCTGCCCCTGCCTCATGCCCCTGCCTCATGCCTCTCATGCCTTTCTGCAGTTCAATTTTTGGGTCGTAGCCACACATTTCGTGACGGCCAGAGCAACGCTCCAAATTGAACCAAAAATCTTGCATTTTGTGGTTGACCTTTTTGGTTATAGATGCATTTAAAATAAATATGCCATAATTTATGCATAACATTAAAAAAGAAACAGAAATCCAAAAACTATTCGGATGGAGCTGCTACCAGTTGCTGCCTGGGGGCTGACTGTTGTCATAAGCCATGAAAATAAACTACATTTACCACCTCACCGCACCTCACCTCCCCCTCTGCTCAGCCACCAACCAACCAGCCGATGCTGCCTGCCACAGAAGCCGAACGAATGACAGAGCCCTAAGTGGCAGCCAGCCAGCTTCTCCGGCCACAGCAGCCTCGACTCAATCGTCAACTCATTGAGATATTGATCTCCACCCCCTCCCCCCTCTGCTCTCAGCCAGCTTTGGTTTTTTGGCCAAGAGTCAGTCAGATCATCCAGCCGCCGGGGCCCCCGATAGTGAACTATTGTTATTTCACGAACTGTGACACGTTGGATTTTGTTTGCTTTTTGTGCTGTTTTTTTCGATGTTTGCTAGGAGTTTTTGGTACCCTGTAGGTTAAGGAGTAGACGACTGAGAAGAAGGCAAAGAGCTAAATGATTACTTGAATGTTACAAAGCAAAGCCAAAGGCATAAGCATTGGATGGCAGAGGGAGAAGTAGAGGTAGAGATAGAGGGAGAGAGCAGCTGAGGCTTTCAATCAGTCATCGTTTCGTCATCCACACAGCTGCTCTCTTTCGAGGACCTTCTGTCTGTCGTGCCACACTCCAAACGTTTCTCTAATTCTAAACGTTTCTCTTACTCTTTCTAGCGCTTGTCTGTCTGAGAACCAAGAGAGCAAGCAACAAAAGTGGATGGTCCTCACCACAGCGGAGCGCGTAACCTCAGGAGAGAGAGAGAGTGAGGAGCGGAAGAGTGAAGGCAGTGAAGGCGAAGGAGGAGAGCGAGTGCCAATGCCATACAATCGTGTAATCCCTTAGTCTTTCCAGGGTATCCACAGCTTCGACTCCATAGCTGGGTCTTGCTTTCCTACCTCTTAGTTGTTGCTGTTTTTTCTTTTCTTTTTTTGGTATTATTTATTTCTTTATTGTACAATGAGTAAATAAATTCGCTGCTACCGTTGCTGCTGCCGCCGCTGCTGCTGCCGCTGCTGCTCGACTGTACCCCACCCTCGCTCGACCTTTTGTGGCAGTAGCAGCAAAACAAAACAAAAACCCGGCTAAATGTTGGCCTGCGATTTATCATTATCGTGACTTGTGATCTCCGTTTGAGCCTGATTCGAAGCTTTTTTTGGTAGTTTCTATTGTGGCAGGGGGTGGGGGTGGGGGGTTGCTTGTGTCTTGTGTTGTTTTGTAAGTTAAATTAACATGTTTTTTGCTTTGAGTGACATTTGTAGGTGTACAATGTGGCACAAATGAAGTGAAGTGTGCAACAAATATGGCCAGCAGATTGCAGATTGGACTGTGACTGCAACTGCGACTGTGGGGTCAAGAGGTGGCCTGGCCTGGCCTGGGAAAGGAGGAGCCTCTTGTCAATCCGTTACCAACGCCCGCCTCCCACACACAGAGATAGACTCGATTCGTCACCCGATTCGCGGCGCAACAGCATGACCATAACATTAAAATAACAATCGTCTACCACTTACTTATCGCTGGAACCAGTCCCCCCCTCTAGCCATGGGTAACGCCTTCTCTTCAATCTCCAGCGAACGATCTGCTTAAAGTCTAAGTATGCCCCATGGCGTCCCCCCAACCCCCTTGACTCCAACTCGAACTCAAAATCCGTAAAATCAATTTGCCAAAACGTCTACAACTTTATCAGAGAGAGAGAGAGAGGGAAGAGGCACCCCCCACCATTTGAACCCGCATCAAATGCCACATAGACAACTCCATTCAACCAAGCAAGCAACCAAGCAACCAGCCATCCATCTAGCCATCTATCCATCCATCTAGCCAGCCATCCATCCCTCCATCCATCTGCCTGGGATCAATCATAGCTGGAAGGGAAACTTCTTTTCGGGGCTATCGTTGGGGCCATATCAATTGACTTTTCATGGCCCAAAAAACATAAATTACAGTCTCATGCCTCCCACCAACCACTCCCCCTCCCACCCCACCCCAAACAGAGTGCCAAATATAATAATTTCAAGACTACAATTTTCGCATCAAACGCTTTCAACTAATGTCAGGGATTATGACAAATGGGGGGAGGGGGGGAGACCTCTACCAGGAAATGGCATGGAATTGCAGTTGCAGCTGTGTTGCACTTGTTATGCGAGCAGTGCAACATGTGCAACATGGAGGTTAATCAAAAATAGTTGACCCTTCGACAGAGATCTCTCTCTCGCTCTCTCTATCTCTCTCTGTGGCCTTAATTGGAGAGAGGGGGAGGGGGGGTAGAAAATGGCTTAATCAAGGCGTTGGCCAGGCCCGATCGCACGTTAATGGCCCATAAACATGGCTGGCAGGCGATTGCTTGGCTAATTTGTCGCTGGCCAGGCATCCAGGCAATCAGACAGCCTCATGGGGCAAGTGCAACACTGCGAGAGTGGTATCTGTGTGTGTGTGAGTGTGTATGTTGTTTACTGTCAAATGCTGACATTTGCATCGCTCGCTCCAATATGTTTGACATTCATTTGGCGATCATTCGGCCGGCCAAAAGCATGTTGCCAAAGTGCCTGACATTTTGCGTTTGCATAACACAGCCATGCCACAACAAGTGCAACTGCCACAGATGCAACAGGCAACAACTGGCAACAACAGGCCAAATCAAATGCAGTACATCAACTGATTGCACTTGTTGCACTGCACCAATCGATGGATGGAATGGAGCAGGAGGAGGAGGAGGCGACGCAGTGGAGGAGGTGGAAGAGGAGTGGAGTGAAGCAGTGAAGGAGGAGGGGAGGTGGAGGAGCAGTGAAGGAGGAGGGGAGTGGAGATGGAGGTGGAGGTGGAGTGGACTGCTGTGGAGTGGAGGAGGCGACAACCCAACACAACGAGTTTTGCAACAGCGTGGAATGCAAATGTCGCCGGTAACATGATGCGGCAACATGTTGCCGAGTGTCTGAGTGTCCACCACAATCACCACCAATCCATACCCTGCCAAAGCAGAGGCCATTAGCTATGAAAGAGTCCTAGCAGAGGCGATTTAATGCCAGAAAGAAGACCGGGTGCATCGGTACTGCAGGAAAACTGATCTACGTGTCTTTTGTAGAGGAAATTAGTGAAGGGAAGTACCGGAATACTGGAGCAGCCATAGAGTATCCCAAAACCCCCTCGATAGCCCAGCAACAGTCTCTGCCAACAGTCACTCTCCCTGTCTGGTTGTCCCCTGTCTGGTTGTCGTGGAGAAGGGGGGAGGTGGCTGGGGCGGGGGAAATGCGTTTGCAATAAAAAATCAGCCACATAAACGGGGCACTTAACAACAATAGTTGATTGATTGTCGACAATTGGCAGACCCGAGAGCTCTTTTGACAGCTCTCGCTGTTTGTTGTTTGCTGTTTGTTGCAGGTGTTGCCTGGTTATTGATTTGCTTTCCCCCTCCCCAACCCCACACCAACCCACTCCATCTACTGCTTTTCGTGTGTCTTGTCTAAAAACCCAAAGTCTCACGACACTGAGGCTTAATGGTCGATGGCTGAGGCTTAACAGTCTCCATGGGCCAGGGCTTAGAGCGCTACTTACAACAGCTAAGGGACCACACACACCTTCGAGGAAGGTATTCCCCCCAGTTATTTGAGACTCCACAATTGAAAATTGGGATCTGAGATCTCTAGCCTTTGGTATTTGGTTTACAATTTCATGCGGGAGGAATGTTTTTGGTATTTTTCTTGAAGATTTCTCCTTAATGATTGACAGCCTAGAAACTGCTCTTTTTAGTGTTAAATATAGAAAATTTTGGAACACTTTTCCCCTTTTTGATATTCATTTTTTGATCCTAAGTTCTCAGTAGCTATAGCTCTAATGTTTTGGATATATTTTGATATTTTAATTTATTTTTAATTTATTTTTATGGCTATTTTGTTTCAGGTAAGGTGCAAGTCGTACAAAAGGTATTCTATGCAGTAGAAAATCTTTACTTTAAGATCTATGTAGGGGATACCAAATGCGATTACGATTACGATGCGATTACGATACGAAAACGATTACGATTACGATTCATGTGGAGGAGCACTCAATGGTTAACGAAGGCAACGAAACTTGTCAGTCTCAGCGACCTCCTCTCTGCTCTTCCAAGAGAGGCCAAACGAGAGAGACAGCGAGAGAGACAGCGAGAGGGAGACAGCGAGAAAGACAGCGAGAGAGACAGCGAGAGAGACATCGAGAGAGAGAGACAGTGAGAGAGAGACAGCGAGAGAGACAGCGAGAGAGACAGCGAGAGAGACAGCGAGAGAGAGACAGCGAGAGAGAAACAGCGAGAGCGAGCGAAAGAGCGAGAGCGAAAGAGAGAGTGTTATCGCCCTCACCTTTCGATGCTTTTGCTGCTTTCAGCTGGGTTCGACTTGGGATCCTTCTATGTACCCCAAATGTCACTTCTATAATACTCTAATAAATTCCCTGCAGCATGCACAAGTTTTTCTATTATCTATCAGTTTTTTCAGGGATTGTTTTATGGTTGAGAACATTTCTGAAACACTTGATGTTCATGGCTGGACGCGGTCTCTTATCTGGCAGCGCTTTGTGTTTTCTCTTGACTTTTAGCACATAATTATCTTGGGGTTTGTGCGCCCACAACGGCAGACAACACACACACACACACACACACACACACACACACAAGAGACGAAAGACGAGACGAGTGGCTTTAATAGCCATAAAAAGAAAAGGCAGGCCAGCAGGCAGGCAGGCTTTAAGCCAAAAATGCCACACAAAAGTAAGCCATAAAAAATATTTAACACACCCTCGGACAAAGCTGTTAACAGCGCAGCTCAGAGCAGAGCCCGCATTGGAAATGCGTAGGATATGGTCATAAAATCGATGTGTGTGTGTGTGTGTCAGTGTGTGTGTGTTGCAGCCACAACTCTCTCGTGGGGCAATGCGCTGGCTCTGGCTTCGGCTTTGGCGACAATTAAAATGCAAACAAATTGAATTTGTGTGTGCGAAAGGTTTGGCTCTCTTGGCTTTTAAGTGTTTTGTGCCATAAACTTGCAACAAACAGCCAGGCAACCATGCAACAACAACAACAACAACAACAACCATGCAACAGCCACAACCATGCAACAACAAAACAACTTGAAAGAAATGCTGCTGCCTTTTCGAGGGTCGAATCTGGAGATATACTCTCGCATGAAGCCACACTGGAAGAGAGCAGTTGCCACAGCCCAAATGTTGCAAGTGCCCGACTACCCTCTTTGCGCTTTCCTAGGGTATTGCCATGCCCCATTGTAGGTTTTGTTGTCGCACGCGCGCTCGTGCGCACTTGCAACAGATTTTCGTTGTTTCTTTCTGTTTTTCTTTGCAGGCGAGAAAGTTGGCGTGCCGTTATTTTAATTGCAACATGTTGCCCGGTAATTTGTCTGGCACTCGTAAATGTTGCGACGCTAATTGCCGCGGAAACAACAATGTTGCACTGTCGAACTGCAAAGCAGCAAAAAAAGGGGGGGAAAAAAATAAAAATTGATTTGCTTTGTGGAGCGAAGCAGTTAACGCCCCGTCGCACAGTCCTAAACTGCCGCATGGCCAAAGGTGTACCGTTAGCCATTAACCTGTCAACGTGGCCGCAGTTTGCAACACCATTTAGTGGCAACACGAAGTTCAAGAGTCCGAGGAGAGAGACCCAAAGGCAGCGGCAGCGGCAGGAGCTATCGCTGCGGCCTAATCTATAAGCAGTAATCAAATTTCATGCTTGCAGCGGCCTATGCTGCGGCAGCGGCAGCAGCGTACGTGGCCTGCCACAGCCCATAATTATGCAACACATGTTCAGTGCAACAATTGGCCATAATTTAGTCAAAGGTAATTGAGTAAGCCACCAGCAGCAGCAGCAGCAGCACGGCTAACGCCACGAAGCGCGCGGGTCTGCTCTATCATTAGCCCCCCGACAAGCGATCCTATCCTATCCTATCCTATCGCCCCTCCCCTCTCCTCCCCCCCACGCACAGTAGTCGTCGTCCGGGGCAGGCAGTAGCCTTGATTGACGACCACAATGAAGATTGAGTGATGTGGCAGTGGCAGAGTGGCAGTGTGGCAGCGTGGCAGCGTGGCAGTGGCTGGTGCTTCTGTTGGGCGCCTGCCTGCTGCCTTCTGCCTTGTTTATTTATTTCTAGTTAGTCGCATTAACTCGCTCCACTGTTATATAATTGTATAGCCCCAGCGGATTGGATACCTTCTTGGATACCTTGGATCCTTGGTTACCCTTGCCCGTAATTGCAGTACTTAATGATTGAATAATGGAAAGAAAAGAGCGAGCTAAGCGATGCAAAGATACACAGATACAAAGATACAAGCTAGAAATTGTTGTTTAATTTGCGGAAATTGTTGGCCCAAGTGTAGAATGCGGGGATTGCTTTCAGACCCTAAGAATTCCAAATAAAAACTACCCAAAAAAGAAACGATCAACGCTGGACAAAGGGGAGGCTGCGCAGTGGGGTGGGGGTGGGGGGTGTAATTATCAATCATCAATCAAAATGTACACCCACACGGGGTGGGGCCTTCTCATGGCTCTCGTGTCTCTAGTATCTTGAATCTCTCGTAACCTTGCGCCGATTTCTCAAACAAAACGCTCGAGAGAGAGAGAGAGAGAGATAGCAACATTTCATAGAGCGAAAAGGATGGCGAGAGATATTTGCAATGCGCCACAAAAATTATAAATTAAGTACTAATTACATGGAAATACTCGCGTATCTGGAAAATCTGTAAGAAAATCAAACGAATGCCGCACTGCAGTGTCGAGGGAACACGCCCACCTAATGCCCAATGCGTGGGCGGTTACACTAATGATCGACAGAACAGAACAGAACAGAACAGAAAAAATGTATGAAATTAACGAAACTTGCAACAAAAAATAGAAAAAGTAACGGAAAACCAAGTCGACGCGGTAGATACACTTGCAAAAAACATTTGGGATTTTTCGGGATTTTTTAGGATTTTTTGTATACATTTCCCTGCTGGCAGAGCAGTGAAACGGTTTAGGGTGTATACTTGTCTCTTTCACACTCCTGAATTCAAATGCGTGTTCGTTCGCTCAGCAATAACTGTTTGCGCGCTCAGTGCCAGGAGCTTTCTCTCACGAAGGGCAGCCATGCTGGCTTTACGCTCTCGCTCACGAAGTGCACCTACTCAGGCTTTCGCTCTCTCCTTTGCGCTCGCCTTCGCTTTTGCCTGCTCTCTCGCCTTGGCTCTCACCTTCGCTCTTCTTCGATCCTTCATTTTGTTAAGCTCTCACAGCAGCAACAACAACAACAAGGGACTCGAAGGGGCTTCCAAGACGACAGCCCACTCTCGCTCAGCAAATACGAAGGCTTTGGCTTCTTCGTTTACTTCCTTCATTGCTTGGCAAAGCTCTCTTCAAAGTCAGAGTACTCGCTCTTGGCAAGAGCAACGGCAAACAGTAGAAACCAAAAGAGAACAAACACAAAACTGCCAGCCAGCCAGTGTCCATCGAGGCGCAGTGTCCACTGTATTGCAATGCTTGGATGGAACATTTGATTGGTGTAGTAGTGGCATTCGGCATTCGACATTTGGCGTTGCTGTGGCTGTTGCTGTTGTTCTGTTGTTCTCTTTGAATGGGGTGATAAATTATTTCCCCGGCATTTACATAAATGCTTTGAATGCATTAATTAAAGTCCAAATGCTTCTCTGGCTCCCTCCATGCCATGCCACGCCCCCAAATAGACACACAGCCTCCTACTCACAGAGCGAGGGAGCCAGCGAACAATCAATTGTTGTTTATTATTGGGCCAGGCCCATAGAGAAGCCATTACCATTTCGATTAGCCAAACGGCCTTACGACTGCCAGCCAGAGAGTATCTTTTGTTTGGCGCGTATCTGCAATCGCATATGCATGTGTGTGTGTATGTATATTCGCCATTTTAGGTGGCCTGCCGCCGCCTAATTGTTCATAAAAGTCAACAGTCAATAGCTCTTTATGTTTGCGCGTTTGAAATTTATATTTATTTATTGTTATACGCGTACCCCGATGGGTTTTCTGTTGCTGTTTGTCTCTGTGTTTGCCTGTGTGTGTGTGCCTGTGAGTGTGTTTGTGTCTGCTGCAGCTTCATAATTTCTGCCGTGTTTGTGGCATTCTGCAGTAGCCATTTGGCCAGAGCCACCGCCAAGGTCTGTGCCATTCTTTACAATTAGCAACTGAATTTATGAGCGATTTCAATTTCAATGCGATTTGTTTGTTGCCGATTGCCAGCTCTTGGCTGTGGGCTAACGAGTTTCGGGCCAAATCAGCAGCAAATTCAAAGTCAGTGGAGCAAAAGGGTCAGCCCACAGTATGTTTGAGCCACATTGAAACCCACTTGTAGTTGTTTGGGCCATATCCGTCTATAAACACTAGCCAAAGGTATGGCCTGGCCCCCTAGGAGTGGGATAAATGGAAAAGAACCTCAAGTTACACCAATTTCCATCACTAATGGAACAATCTTTTGTTTGAAAACCCTCATTGAATCGGGTTTCTACATCTTTCTATGTATTAACTACATCTACATGTATAGTAACTACTTCTACAACAAAAAAGTGTCACCACACCTGCTGTTAGCGTTCATTGAATCTGTTTTCTACATTTCTTGTATGTATTAACTACATCTACATCTACATTAACTACTTCTACAACGAAAAAGTGTCACCACACCTGTTGTTAGTGGAAGGTGTCTCCTCCTCCTCGATCACCCTTCACATTTAGCACCTCAGATACGAGTAGATCTTCTCTGGTCTCTCGCCCTTCACTTGCTGGCTGTATCTTTCATTTCGAATCGCATACTGACATAATTGTCTTAGATCATCGCCCAGTTTAGCGCCAATTTCATGCAATCATTGTAATTCCATTAACAATATCTCAATATCTCTGCCTCCCTCGCTCTCCGTTTGACATTCAGCAATTGTTTGGTCACGTTAGACCATAAACAATTACGTGGTCGTGTGGTCAAGGGGCAATTTGGTAGATGCCACGATAAGACCAGCTCGACTCTATGATTCCATGACTCTTGGGGGCACGACTTAAACTTGAACCGCCTCCCAACGATTAGCGGTAACCGACTTCGATTCTGGAAAATCTCGGGTATCCAGTGTCCTTTTGTCGGGCTTCTGTGGTGCAACATGTCTTTGTCTTTGATTCTTTTGCTTCTGTTGCTGCCGCTGGAGGTTGTCCTGCTTGCAGCCCGGGATGTGATCGCACAGCTGAATGAGCATCTCGAACTCGAGCTGAACATCTACTTGGACTGCCAGGGACTCGATGAGGTGCCGCCCCGCCTGGAGATGCCCAACATTATACTGAAAACGGACGCTGGCGAGCAGCTGCCCAGGATTCTGGGTCGCTTCAGTGAGCGATCGCTCACCATCGCCTGTGGGGAGGACAATCGAACGCTCGCGGCGATTGTGCAACTCCTCTGGGGACTGCAGCACCTGCCGTTACTCTTTCTGCTCTCCCCACAGCAGGACTTTCCCTTTGAGCGGGCTCTTGGCCACGGATTCCTGGGCGTAATGGCTCTCAATCTGAGCGATGGGGCACTCTACACGTACCAGCCGTATCCTCGGGTACGGGTACGTCGACTGGCGAGCGTCTCGGAGTACCAGCGCCTGACGCGAATCCGAAATCTGCAGGGGCAGGGGGTGCACATCTCCGCGGAGACCATGGCGCCGCGCTGCTTCCACTACACGGATCGCAGGACCGGCAGGACCGTCTACGCGGGGTACATGTACAAGCTGCTGCACGAGTTCATTCGCGTCTACAACGGCACGGAGGTGGCTGTCCAGTGGGCCGTGGATCCCCTGCCCCTCAGGGAGGGCTTGCGGCTGTTCAAGGAGGGCGCCATAGACATGGCGCCCAGGATCATCCACACGCTGGGCTGGGTGTTCTACTACCGCAGCGATGTGCTCTTCAATGTGAACGGGTACATCATGGTGCCGTGGGCCGAGCCCCTGCCCAAGAGTCTGTACATCGTGAGTCCGTTCGAGGGCTCCCTGTGGGCGGGGCTCATCGTGTGCCTGCTCCTGGCCACAGTCGTGATCCGGTGGATGCGCGGCGAGACCAGCAGCCTGGCGGTCACCTTCCTGCAGGTGATGCAGATGATGCTGCAGCAGTCGATGAGCAGCATGCAGAACTTCACCCAGGGCGTGCGGCACGTCCTCGTCTTTGTGGCCCTGTTCACCGTGGGCTTCATTCTGAACACCCTGTACCAGGCCCAGCTCTCGAGCACCCTCACGACGGGCCTGTACAAGCCGCAGATCAACAGCTTCGACGACCTCGCCCGCAGCAATCGGAAGATGATGATGGACCAGTTCGACATCGAGTTCCTGACGAACCTCACCAGATCGAAAGTCATCCAGCCGGCACTCATCAACATCGTCCTCAACACATCGCTCGACGATGTCTTCTACCATCGAAAGCACCTGAACACCTCGTACAGCTACCAGGCCATGGCGGATCGGCTCCACTTCGAGCTCTTTCAGCAGAAGTATCTGCGTGTGCCGCTTTTCAAGACCCTGCCGGAGGTCTTCTACCAGGTGCCCTTCTTTGTGGGCGTCAGACACGGTCTGCCCTATGTGGTGCTCTTCAACGACTACCTGCGACGCATCTGGGAGTCGGGTATACTCATCAAATGGCAGAGTGACGCCTACTTCGAGGGCATATTCAGTGGCGAGATACGCTTCCACATACCCACGGGCCTGCAGATCCAAGTCTTTGACATGGAGTTCTACTATTGCACTTACATATTGCTTGCCCTCGGATGGCTCATAGGCGCCATAGTGTTTTTGATTGAGAGATTGATACATTCGCATCGGCCTGAATAATGTTTAGGTATACATATATGTACGATCTGTAGCACCCATTGAGATACTCTGGTAGAACTTTCGGATTCTTTTCACTCTTAGTTTTTAAATATATTTGAGCAGTTCTATGAAGCATGGAACATGGATTGAAATAGGGAATGAATGGACTTTAGGAACAGGTTTGAGTTTGGGGCTCCATTTCGAAGGGTGACCCATCTGACTCTGGTGACCCCTCTGGCTATGGTGACCCCTCTGGCTCTTGTGACCCATCTGGCTCTGGTCTCCCTTCTGGCTCTGGTGACCCCTCTGGCTCTGGTGACCTCTCTGCCTCTGGTGACCCATCTGGCTCTGGTATCCCCTCTGGCTGTGGTGACCCATCTGACTCTGGTGACCCCTCTGGCTCTGGTGACCCATCTGGCTCTGGTGAGCCATCTGTCTCTGGTGAACCATCTGAATCTGGTGACCCATCTGGCTCTGGTGACCCCTCTGGCTCTGGTGTTCCCTCTAGCTCTGGTGACCCTTCTGGCTCTGGTGACCCATCTGCCTCTGGTGACCCATCAGTCTCTGGTGACCCCGAATCAGCACTTTCCGAAGAGCGGAATACCCCACATCTGAGTCGTACTCAAATATAGTATTATTACAAGTATGTTTACTGCTTTTTATCATCAATAAATATGCTGATACAATGCATCCCATAATTTTTGGTCCCCCAAGACCATACACCGCGTGTCGAGTGGTAAAAAAGTGCACTTAAATGGATTAAACTCGAACTGGAGTGAGGGATTTCGATGGAAGTGTGGAGGAGCCTCCTGCTGGAGGCCACGAATTACCCGTAATCATGGGCAATCATTTGCATTGTGCAACATATTAGGGCACGCGTCATTGTCCAGTAAGCACTTTCGGCTGGCCTAATGATGCCACATGGGGCACTGTTATAAAAAGCAGGGCCCCCGGCCATGCCGCGTCCAGAGTCGCTTCAATGGATTTGCTGAGCCTCCACGCGCTGCAGAACCTTTCGCTGCTTTCGCAGACGACGACCATCCAGGAGCTCAACGGCCTGTACGCCAGTCAACTGAATGTTTTCCTGGACTTTGGCCACAGATTCGACGCACAGCCACCGCCGAGTGCTGTGCCGAGTCTCTGGATACGGAGCATAGAACACCAACTGGTGCTCGAGGGGAACTACAGCAGTCGCACGCTGACCGTCGTCTACATGGAGGAGGCACTGCTCCGACTCTCGCTGGAATATCTCACGGCTTGGCTGTGGCGCTACCAGCATCTGCAGGTGCTCATCGTCTATCCGGGGGCTACGCCGGGAAAACTACTGGAAATCTTTGGCTACTGCTGGAAGCAGGGCATGGTGCACATTCTGGTAGTGGAACCCGCATCGGGCAGCCTCTACAGCTTCATGCCGTACCCCCAGCTGCGACTGCTATCCCTGGGCTCCACGCTGGAGTACTTCAGGCGAACCCGGGGAATGCTCTGGGATTTCCACGGCCACAACATCACCACGAGCATCGCCTACAACGGGGGACCGCGCTGCTTTGGCTTCCGGGACAGCCACAACCGCCTGATCCTGGCCGGCTACATGCTGAACATGGTCCTGGAGTTCATCAGGCACTTCAATGGCACCATGCAGCTGATTTACATCACGTCCGTGGACCAGGCCCTGGGACTGCTGGTCAATCGCACGATCGACCTCATCCCGTATCTGATTGTGCCCGCAGACGAGTACTTCGCCGGCACCAGGACGCTGTACCTGGAGAACTGTGTGCTGATGGTGCCCTCGTCGCGGCCGCTGGCCACGTTCCTGTACCTGGTGCGGCCCTTCACGTGGGGCACGTGGCTCGCGTGGCTGGTGGTGCTGCTGTACTGCTCGGTGGCCCTGCTGGTGCTCTCGCAGGGGCGTCTCAGTGCGAGCGCCGCCTTCCTGGAGGCCCTCTGTCTGGCCCTGTTCCTGGGCGGGGCGGGCCGGGGCACAGGCTCGCCCCGCGACATACTGATCTTCGTCCTGCTGACAGCCGGCGGCTTCATCCTGACCAACCTGTACCTGGCCCAGCTGTCGACGAGTCTGGCGGCCCGTCTCTACGAGCGGGAGATCAACACCGTGGACGACCTGCCGGGCACCGACCTCAAGTGGTACATGATCGCCTACGACGCCGCCCTGGTGCGCAGCCAGTTCGCCAGTCGTCCCAAGGTGATCAAGCACATCCTGGTCGGGTCCAATGAGCAGACGGACGACCTGCGCCGCCAGCTGAACACCTGCTGCGTCCACTCCGGCTACGAGGATCGCATCGACTTCATACTCTACCAGCAGAAGCTGCTGCGGTTTCCCATCTTCCGCAAGCTGCCCGAGATCCTGTACCAGCAGCCCCACCAGCTGCCCGCCTCCTTCGGGCGGCCCTATATGCAGCTGTTCAACGACTTCTCCCAGAGGATGTTCGAGAGCGGCATCCAGCAGAAGATGAAGTGGGACTCGTACCGCCACGGAGTGCAGAGCGGCCAGATACAGTTTGGCTTCAGGGATCCCTACAGGGAAGTGCGATCCAACGATCTGGAATACTACTATGTGATTGCGGGGCTCTGGCTGGGCGGCATGCTCCTGGCCAGCCTGGCGTTTCTCTGCGAATACTACTATGTCTCGCCCATGAATAAAGTGTGAATGGAAAAGCCATACCCCGCCCCCCCCAAATGAAATATTTCCCTGTCACCTGCTGCTGGCGGTGGGGGGGAGGCAACGCCTCATTTGCATGGCCGCTGGCTGCCACTTCAACCTGCTGCTGCCTGCTGTAGCTGCCTGCCTCTGAAGGTGTCTTCGATTATTGCCAAACATTAATTATTTGCGCGCCGTTTTCTCGTACGCCTCCTGCTGCCTGCCCCTCCTCCTCCTCCTTTTTTGTGAAAGGCCTGGGCTAGTAGTTCAAATGTTTATTTTGTGCGCTGCGCTTTTGTGGTGTATCTTTGATTGCTGGCTGCAGCCTGCCTGCCCCGGCACACTGCAATTTTTTGCGCAATGAATGCGAGACGAGGCACGGTCAGGTCGTCGTCTCTCTCGCTCTGAGCCTGGCTTATTTATTTTTGGCCAAAATTGCACATTTTCCCATGCTGCCTGTTGCCTGTTGGCTCTCGTTGTTGTTGCTGTTGCTGTTGTTGCTGTTGCTGTTTGCTGTTGTTGTCGCGTCTAATCAAGGAGCGGAGTTAAGAGTTGTTGCCTTGGTCGTCGCCCCTTGGTTGCCATTTAGCCCCAAGCGGCTGCCTGCCTCAGCCTCAGCCACAGCCACAGCCAAAACGATGAATATTGATTTAATTGAAAGTCATTGAGAGGCGCGCACGTACTTCATGGACACGAGGCGGCGGCAGCGCTGTTGCTCTATCGTTAGAGGGGAGTCTTGTGGCAAGCAGCAGACATTTGCTAGCTGTGGGATCCCAGCTGAACCCTCTGTTAGTGTATTAGTTTCTTCGCTTTTGTCGCTGCTTTGCCTTTTCCTGCTGTTGTCATGGCTTTCCATTTGGTGTGGCCGATCGCAGCTTGTGCCCTCCCACATGCCACACCACACAAACACACACACACATGCACATGGGGCAAGAACCGACGCCCCAGCTGAAGTTTGTTGCTGCTGGCACATTGACACAGTTTTCCGTGTGGCAGATGTGCCCAAGCAGCAGCAGCCCTCCCCCTCCTCCTCCTCTCTCTATGTTGGAATTTTGTCGACTTGTTTTCTGCTTTGGCGTCGTCGTCGTCGTCGTCGTCGTTGGCGATGCTGCCAAATGTCAAAAGGTTAATACGTGAATTAACAGCAAATTTCTTTGACTTGTGTGCGACTGCATGCCTGCCTCTTACGCTACCCTGTAGCGGGCCACAAGGGGGGGCATAATGTTTTCTCGTTCATTTTCAAGACTCCGATTCGGTAAGGGTATCTCCGCTTTCGGCCCTCGTCGTTTAATTGTCTTCGTGCAGCTGCTGGCTGGCGCTTTCATTGGAATGCGGGCGTTGCTGTGTTTGTTTCTTTTCGGGGGTCCATCCGCTTTCTTCGCCGCTGCAGCAGCAGCAGCAGCAGCATGTGGCAGGGAGTATTACATTAAAATGGAAAATGGAAAATGCCTTTTTGTTCATAGTTTGTCTTTGGTCTATGCTAATAAATCAATGGGGGCCGCGAATTCCTTACATTTTCCCAGGGCAAAAGCCCCAGAAGGAAGCTCTTAAGTGTGTTGTAAATTTTCCCATGTGTTGGGGAATTTAACAGGGAATTTTCTTCAGGGCAAACACTTCATTAAAATCGGTTTAAAACAAAAATATTTAGAGTGTAATTTAATGGAATTTCACATTCTTTTTAAATTTTATTTTAAATTTAAAATTTTTTTTTTATTGGTTCCCAAAATTCCCTTTTCAGGTGACTTTTCTTTGAGTTTTCATTAGGTTTTACTCAGGTTTCAATGGACTTTAGTTTCGATTAGATTTTGAATGGGTCTTATGGAGGATTTCCTGCAAATTCCCTTCCTTGGAGTCCTATTCAAAAAACTTGTTAAAGTTCTCCAACGTAAATGTCCTTTGGTCTGTGATGAACTTTTGCCTAGCGAGGACAGCAACAATTTTGTTCCTTTGTTGGGAATATCCTAGCTGGAAATATCCTAGCAAGAAATATCCTAGCAAGAAATGTCCTAGCAACAAATATCCTCACTAAGTAGCAAGGACAACAACCGTTTTGTGTCTAATTGGAAATATCCTAGCAAAAAATATCCTTGCTGCTTAGCGGGGACAGCAACCGTTTTGCATCCTTGTAATGGTCCAGTCCCAGACCGGCAGATGGCGTCACTTCCAGCTGGGAAAAATAATGTTCAATTACTTCGGAAATTCCAGGCCAAACGCTCGATTGCCAGCCACATGCAACCCACATTTGTGCCCCCCACCCCCCGCCACCCTACTGAGAGAGGGGGGGATAGGGGGGATATGCAAATTTGTGTGCCACAACGGCGGCGGCAAGTGCATAATTTTTATCATTATTATTATTATTTGCCATGTGGCGGCTGTGGCGCTACAGAAGTGCCAATCTCTGAGACTAGATCGAACAGCCCACAGCTTACCCCCCCAGGCCCCCTCCCCTCTTGCATTGGCTTGTGGCAGTCAATTCATTAAGCGATCGTTTGGCCACAGCCACAGCAAAAAACAACACAAAAAAACTGTATGTAGTGTAGTGTATCTGTTATCTGTTATCTATTATCTATATTATATTTAGTTGAATGCACCAACTGACAATTTATTGGCATTTTCTTGGCTAAATTATGTTATTTCAATAGGAAAATCATTTTCATTTTCATTTTTCTCTTTTTATTGCACACTTTATAAAAAAGTATCTTGCGGCTTGACTTTATCTGTATCTGGTTCTAGTGTGTGTGAAAAGTGGTTGAATCGCGATAAGGCGGGACGCTCACTGATCGTAGATTTCCCCTGCCCC
Organism: Drosophila affinis; assembly: GCA_037356375.1. Taxonomy (NCBI): domain Eukaryota; kingdom Metazoa; phylum Arthropoda; class Insecta; order Diptera; family Drosophilidae; genus Drosophila; species Drosophila affinis. The sequence goes on along the minus strand of CM074802.1, from coordinate 63,397,201 downwards.
TCCCCCCCTGCCACCCTGGCTGCCTCTTTCCATTTTAATTGATTCTTAATGGAAAATATTTCCTTATCACGATTGCAAATTTATGAAAATGTTAATTACAAATCGACATAGATACAGATACATAGAGTCGCTGCCACAGACACTGCCACAGTTACAGTTACAGTTACAACATGTTTTAGCCGTAATTCAAAACCCATTTTCGTTAGTTTTTCTAAAAAACTGTCAAAGATTTTGTGGGAAATGGAAATAATCACAGCGGGAGGGTGAGGCACATTTGACTGGTGGTGTGAGGGGAAGGGGGAGGCGGAAATCGATACTCCATTCTATGGCTAGACTTTCGGTTTTATGTTCTATGTGAGATCTATGAAGGTTCTTAACTTATGCTCAAGGCTTTACGGCTTTCCATGGACATGTTTTCCTCCAAGAGTTTCAATGTTTTATGGCCTATAAACCCCACTGGAATCGATACTCAGAGGTGTGTCTGTGTGTGCTTTAACGATCGTTCGATCTGGCACCAACTTTTTAATGGTTTCATCGTTTTGGTTCATCCTTAATCTGTACTCTTTCTGGCCCACAATAATCTGCCTTAAGGAAGTCCCCTATAACCCACCCAAATAAATCTCCAAATCTTTGGGAATGCTATTATATTTTCTCTTGAAGATTGTACCCATGAAATTTTCTGGAAAACTTGAGTTCTATGGAGAAATATTCGAAAGATCTTAAGTTTTATGGCATAGAGTCGTAAGTAAGTATTTTCCCTGAATTTGATGGATTTTTATATGATTCTTATAGGAGCTTTTACGATCCATTGATTTGGTTTTAGTCATGGCAGACATAACTTGTACTTCCAGCCCCCCTTTCGCCCCCCTCTTGCTCTCTTCCTATGCGCATTGTGCCCCCTTTTTTCTCGCTCTCTCTCTGGCCCTTCGCTGTCCTCCATTCTTCTCTCTCTCCAACTCTCTTCGATTTGTCTCCCCTCTTTCTCCCTCTCTTCGATTTGTCCCCCCTCTTTCTCTCTCTATGAGCTCTGTCCCCCCTCTTTCTGCCTCCCTCTAACCGCTCTTTTCCCCTTCTTTCTTTCCCTCTCTCCCTCTATCTTTTATCCAATTTAACGATCCATAAACACTGACTGCCGTCTAGAAACGATTTTATAGATATTGAGGCCATAATCTGATCTAATTTCCACCCCCCACCCCCAATAGAGGGAGAGGGTGAGAGAGAGAGGGAGAGGGTGAGATATCTTCCCACTGTCGAAAGTTTAACGATCGTTTTGGGCCATCTGCTGGCAGCGCAGCACTTGACTTGGGCACATTTAATGACATCATTCTAATGCACTTTGCCTGGGATCTGTATCTGTATCTGTGTCTATATGTATCTGTATCTTTATATCTCTGCCACTGCCTCAGCCTCTGCTGCTGTCTCTGCCTCTTCTGCTGCCTCAGCCTCTGCCTAATAGCTGTCCCATATGGGCAGACATTTAAATTCCCATCTGTCCCAGAGTCCATGCATATTTGCCGCTGCTTTGACGCCATTGTTGCATGCAACGCCGCGGCTGGGCGGCTGGGCTGCTGGCGAAATGAAATTTCATATTTTTTCATAATTTTTTGCCGCTACAATTCTGTCGGGGATTCTGTCGGGGATTCTCTGGAATGGGTCCTCGGACGGAGACTTCATTTAATGTTCTCCACCCCCTGGAGGCGCAGACAGAGTCGCATTTAGCAATTGCAGAAAGAGAGAGGGAGAGCGAGAGAGAGAATGGCCATGGCCAAAAGCAAATGTCGGTCTGCCTAGAGGGGGAGGGGGGTGGTGGGGGGGTTGTGTGCATCCTTTTTCGTAGCTGTACAGAAATCCTTTTTGTCTGGGCCGCGTCGCTTCTCGTTTTCGCCAGGCGTTAATATTAAAATGCATGTAAAAATGCAGGACTCGAAGGAGGCGTGGGAGACACTAGAGCGAGGGAGAGAGAGAGGGAGAGCAAGAGGAAGAGGAAGAGGGAGCCAGAGGGAGGGAGAGAGTTGGTCGCTTGAGATGGTTTTGCTATAAGAAATTATGATATGTTTAATTACCAAGTGGAGAGTGGAGAGCAGGACAAACATAGGCGGGTGCGAGGAGGCACGTGCCCCAGCACCATACATATCTTCTCTCCCTCTCTCTTTCTCTCACTCGTTCATTAACATCTGCTGTCAGCACATTTGGCACGGGCGGGCAACACTTGGCGGCGTTTGCCCCATGCCACGCCATGCCTTGCCACTCCACTCGGTGGCATGTGCATTTCCCAAAGCGCGCGCGTCTCCACAATTTGCACCTTTTTAATTAACGTGATTGCAGTCGCACCATCCACCAGCCACCCCCCTACCCCCCACCCCCAACCCCCTCTCTTTATGCCACATGCAAACGCGTTGATCTATGCTCTACGTGCCCCATGCCGTCCCAAGGGGCAGGTTTCTTCTCATCAGCAGCCATGATACGGAGGCTGCTGCTTCTGTCTTCTGTCTCAAGTGTGCACTTGCACAAAAAGCATGCAAAAATTCCTTCTAAACTTGGAAAACTCTCTCTCCCTCCCCGCCCCCACCTTCTCTCCCCCTGACTTTGCTTTGTCTTTCTGCATAAAGCGAAAGTTGTTGTTGTTGTTGTTGGGTTTTTCGGAGTTTTCCAGCATCATCTTCCAGCTCAATGATGTCACACAATGTCACGTGCTGATTTGGGGGCAGGGGTAAGGGGAGCAGTTGCCGCCGCGACAGGTTCATGTGAGCGCTATGGAAATTTCGCTCTTTCTGAGTACTCGACATTTATGCACTTCAGCGCGCACAGAGGTGGGCTCTAAGGGCACGAGAAGGAGGCTGAGGAGGGGGGACGGCAGCCTCATCCATCGCCAAGAACTTTAAGCCAGTAAAGCAATGAGATTCGCTCTCGCTGCTGCGCCAACCCCCGGCTCACTTGCTTCATTCGCTAGCCTTGTCGATACCAGACGACGAAGCAAAAGTTTTTTAAGACATTTCCAAGCACTTTTCTCGGCTTGCTATTTCCAAATCTATTTAAACTTGGATGGCTTAACCAATCGACATTTAATTTCATTAACTTTCATCTGAAAACTTACTAAAAAACGACCCCTATATGACCCCTAAGCCTCTCCCTCCACACCTCTCTAGTTCGTCCGATTCCTATTAGAAACACTAGAAACTAGAAACCGTTCTGCCTTCCGCTTTGTAGATCGCATAGATGGGACTATAATACCCTCTACCATATCATATATGTACTACCAAGTCGCTACCTAGTCATAGGTTACTGATATCACTCATATCTCACTCGTAATTAGAAATTGCTTTGCTGCCTGTCCACGCGAGTTGCGCGTTATGTGGCAGCGCCCCTCGGTTGGTTGGGCGGAAGGAGACTGAAGCTACTGGGGGATGGCCTAAACTAGTGTGTTGGTAATCCTCCCTTTGGGGGTATTTGGGGGTATTTGGTGAGATTTGGGGTATCCTCTCCTTACTGGGGGTAAACCTAAACTAGTCTCTTAGTTATTCGCTATTTATAGTTAATTTACGCGTATTTTGATACAAATTTGATAAAGATCAAATAGTTTACCGATAGTTTTTGCTGCTGCCAGGAATCCTTAGCAAGTCTTTGGTTTCTGTGTCTGGCTTTAGCATATACACCTAGTGGTATCTTTGAGTGATTTATGAGTGACACACACACACACACACAAACTCATCGACTGCCATTCAGCCAAAAGCCAAAAAAGATTCTGTTTTTTTCGGTGTCGTGTGAAACCTTTGCTGAACCCTTTCACACTTCTGTCTCGTGTCTCCTCTCGCGTGAGGCTCTCTCTCTCTCTCTCTCTATCCCGCTCTCTCTCTCTATCTGTGTTGAGCCGCTAGAGCACTCAAAACAATTTATAATTTCAACGCCTTGAGATAACAAATAGCCCCAGTGGTGTGCACGATTCGACAATTAATCAAATGCCGCGTCGAGTCGCGTCGCTCGTGTTACTTTTTCGGCATAATTACGGTTAAAATGCTGCACGGAAAATACGGAATACTCGTAGTTGCAGGCACCCCAGACCAGACCAGACCAGACCCAAAGACCAGACCAGGCCAAAAGATAGACAGTTAAAAATGACAGCATGGCCAACAAACGAACCGAAGCCAAATGACAAAACCCCAAAAAGCTGCAAGCGGCAAGCGGCAGGCAACATGGCCCGATGATCGATTAGCCAATGCAGTCGCTCAGTCTCCAGTCTCGCAGTCTCCCAGAGTCTCCGGGAATCGGTCGGCGGACGGCGGGCGTCGAGTCATGCAAAACAATTGCGGCCACAAATATTGGGACAGCGCCAAATATTGGCCATGGCTATGGCTCTGGCTATGGCTATGGCTATTTCTATTTCTTTTGGCATAATTTGGCAATTGAATTGATTCGGTTTGTGCATTTGTTGTCTGTCTGGCCAAGCCCTGGAGCCACATTTGGTTACGCTCACGTAAAGGAAAAGGAAACCCCTCCTCAGTCCTCAGTCCGCAACACCCAAATCGAAACGAAAGAGCGCTTTTTGGGATCGTGAAAAGGGTTTGGCTGCGACTGCGACTGCGACAGAGGCTGCGGCAGCGGCTGTGTGATATTTCATGTTCGCCGACGCCGCCAACGCTGAAAATGTTTCGCTGCCGTGCATTGATTGATTGGGTGGATAGTGTGGGAGGCAGTCAAAGTGGGAGAAGTACCGTCCCGTTTCAGAAATGCTGGGCCAGAATTGAGGCTTCTTTCGCTTCCCCATCCCTTGTGTGCTGTACATTTATTCTACATTTATTCTACATTTATTTACACATGACTTTATGAATGTGTGTTAGACAGAGAGGCAGAGGCAGATGGTTGCCCCGTCTGCCTGGCTGCTAGCGCAGTCTTGTCTGTTCTTGTCTCTTTTCTTGCTCGATCGTGTGACTGCACGCCGTTTAATGCACGGGCTTCGGCTACTCGGAGGAGCTGCGTTCCTCGCTTAAGCTTCGGCTGCTTGGATGAGCATCGGCTGCGACCGCGAGCCTCGGCTGCGCCCACGAGCATCGGCTGCGACCGCGAGCCTCTGCTGCTCCCGCGAGCATCGGCTGCGACCGCGAGCCGCCTCTGCAGCGACCACGAGCATCGGCTGCGACTGCGAGCCTCGGCTGCTTGCATGAGCCTCGGTTCCTCCCACGAGCTTCGGCTCCTCGCTCTAGCTTCGCTTCTCGGAGGAACTTCGTTCTATCTCTCTCTTCATTTCTCTCAGAAAAAAGCACGCACTCTTTGCATTAGTTTTTCTATTCTTCATTCCATTGCACTCTCTCGCTCTCTCAATTCCTGACACTCGCTCTCTGGCTGAACTGTTACTTTTCTAATCTCCGCAAAACAACAACAAAAAGTCTGCAACAGTAAAAACCAATAAATGCGAATCCGATTTCAACTAAAACGCAGCCCCTACTGCATCACAGGAAACACTTTACGATTTTTCAGATTTTTCAGAATTCCTGATTGAATTTCAGATACAAATCGATAGCCCTGTCTCTCCCTGTCTCTCTCCCTCCCAAAAATGATTGTATTGATAAATTTTTCATACAAAAAATCTGTCGCTTTAAGCACAGAAAACATTGAATTGTTCTGCGTTATTGTGTTCGTGGCGATTCAGTTTTTTTCCAGGTTTTGAGCCCTGCCACACCGCCCCGTCCCCACACACAGAGAATTCATGTTCCATGTGCAATTTTTGCATACTTCAGCAAACGCGTCATATTTTCGAGTGGTTTCGCTAACATGCAAAGGACACTTGAGGGCCCGGGCACACAAGTGGATCCTTAAAGAGCATTTCTTCTGCTGCTGCCTGATGCCTGGTGCCTGATGCTGCCTGGTGCTGTCGTGGCAGGGGCTTGAGAGTGTAGCTACATTCTGAATGGGCCTGATGAGGAGCAGTGGCAGAGCATCAGGATGGGAGAATGAGAATGAGGATGACGACGACGATGATGATGATGGATGTGACTGCTGAAACAGCAAATGTTGCAAATGGAGGTAAGCAAATGGCTGGGCTGGATGGCAAATCAATGCAAATGCTGATCAAATGTTTGCGACATTGAGAGCAAACTACTACAAATAGCGAACGGGTCAAGGGGGGGGCTGGGGGTTGAAGGGGGGCTGGAGGCAGTTGCACACTTAATGCATTAATCGCCCAATTGGGTCTTTAAATGACACATTTGCCAACGAATGGCTCAGTGGCTGAATAAATAACAGAATATTTTATGCAATATGCAGATGGATGCGCCCAACAGCCCCCAACCCCCATCCCCTGCCAATCCCTGCAAACTGCAAACAATGCTTGTTGCCATTTCCGTTTCCTGTTTAACACACACACACAGTCACAGTCACACAGTCACACATGCAGCCACACATCGAGTGGACAGCCGCACATCCTGTGAATAATGCGAATATCATTTACAGTGCCAATCACGACAGGCAGACCGGCAGAGAGACAGACGGAGAGACCAACCATCTATCACTTTTGGCATACCCTAAGCCCCAAGCAAAGATATCCAGCGTAACCAGTGAGAGTAGAGGGTATCCAGCAGGCCAGACACGCATGACGAAATCGATTGGCTGTGTGAATGCCACAGATCCTAGCAATCGTTCGAGTGTAAAATGTTTTGCGGTCATTTTAATATAAAATAATTAATTTCAATGTAAATATTTATAGCAGCAGAAATATGCCGCATAATTGATACGTTTACGGGCAGCAGGACGGAGGCAGGAGAGAGCCAGGGAAGAGCCAGGGCAGAGCCAGCAGAGAGCCAGGACGGAGCCAGGGCGAAGGCAGGGCAAAGCCATAATTCCGTACAGAATAACGGACTCATGCCTGGCAGAACGGAGAAGTCCATTGATTTGTCCAATTGTCCTTTCAATATTGGCAGTCGCTCATTCGCTGTCGTGTGTGTGTGCCTGTGTGTGTGTGTGTGTGTTCAATCATTGCAAATGAAATAAATGCATTAAATTCATGTGCATCTGCAGCTGCCCCGGCCAGGCCCTGTCCAAATCAATTCCTGGCCAAACAAAATTATTGAAATGATTATTGATTCCAGCATTCAACGCGGGGAGCGGGGGGTTGGGGGGGCTTGGCCACATTTGATGCAATTAAAAGCTTTACACATTTTGCAATCAATATATGAAATAATTAAATGAAATGCCGCTTAATTAAATTGGCACGACCTTTTTTTTGGAACGGCAACGGGAATGCTGTTTTGATGAAGATGGAGATGATAACAGCAAAGGCTCTCCTCTCTCTCTCTCTCTGGAATGCGTTTAATTTGCCAAGATGACTTTTGTTATGAATATACCCTAACCCCTAGAGGGGGTATGGGGGGCTTTGACGAGCTGTTGGCAATGGTTTCTTGGCATTCCCGCAGATCACATCACATCACGCAGCAAATGTGACAGCGCTAGTTAGTGTCTCCGCCCCCGCCTCTGCCTTTGCCACCTCCAAGTGTTTGTTCTCCTTTTGCCTGCCTTCAATTAAACTCAATTGAATTCTTTTTGTTTTTCTCTCGCTCGCTCAACGCCTGCGCGCGTGCCTCAATTTAAAAAGAGAAGACACAGAGCGGTAGAGTCCGGCTTTGGCTGCACTTTGCGGCAGGCGGCGGCTGTGGCAAGCGATAGTCAAATGAGTGGGGGGGAGGGGGGGAGTAGCTGTGCGCCGCCTGTCAGCGTATCAACGCAATTTGTGCACTCGTCCAAGACCAACTCGACTCTCGAGTCGGAGCCAAATTATGGCCAACGATGCTCGGCGACTGCGCAAAGTGCCCCATAAATTCACGTCGCTGATGAAGTGATAGTGTGCGGTGGCCAAGCAGCGTTGCAGCGTTGCAGCACGGCAGTGGCAGATTGTTTATGCCAGCCGCAGTTCTGCTCAATGGCTTAACTAATGCGCCGCAGATAGGAGCCACGGGGTCGGCGTCTCTCCATTAGAAAGTACCACAAAAACAAATTGCCTAACAGTTGGAATTACATCAGGCTTTGTCCTTCTTTTCTGCGGGGGGTGGGGGTGATGGATTCATCACCATTCCGCCAGACATTGACACAGTTTTCAACGCTAATCGAAAATGGGTAAAAATCCCATCTGTGGGCTTACAACACCTTACAACAGCTACCCCCTCCAGTCCTCTGGTCCTGTGTCGACCTTCAGCGGAGGCCAGCCAGGAGCCAGCCAGGAGTCAAGGACAATGGCCAAGGTCCATAATTGAAAGTACGCGACCAAGTTGTAAGGACATCAAGTGCCAGAGACAACGAGCAAAAAATACAAACAAAAGAAGTGAAGAGAATTCTAAGCTGCAGTAGGCGAAGCATTTGATACTCTTACGGGATTCTAGCTGGGGCAGGGCTCGATGCGGCTATCTCGCTTTTCCCAGTTTAAGCCAATAAACCGATTTCTCTTATTATTTATATTTATTTCTAATTTCTAATAAATTCACAAAACAGAAATGCACCAACAATAACCCCCTGCTGTATAGGCCAGTGTCATATTTACTGCAGAAAACATAAGCCCGAAAGCGTCTTTGCTGCCCAAATCGAGTGAAAGACAGAGATGGCCGATATCTTGAGAGAGAGCTTTGCCGCAGCTCTGCCGCAACTCTGCCGCCGCGCTGCTGCTAACTGCATACGAGTGTACACGTACTTATAGTTGTCTCGCTCGCACTCACTGCTTATACCATAAGCTCATTATTTCTAGTGAAAAATGGCTCAAAAAAGGCAAAGAAAAATCTTTGAAAAATCTTTAAAAGTTTTAAAAAATCCCCAAATAATCGTATAAATATATAAAATCATAAATCTGCATGTTCAATGATATATCTGGTATCTGTCATTTTTTTGCCATCATCATCCTGTTGCTCCTTGCAAATCATGAAGCCCTGCCGCCTGTAAGGGCAGCATAACTCAAGAATTTGCCATAATAAAAATAGCTAACGCGCTGTCGAGAGATGCCAGATTTCAGATTCCACTGGAGAGACGCCGTCGTCCATAAGTACAAAGACAAACTGTAGATAAAAATTCAATAAGCCAGGAAGGAGCAGGACACGAACTGTGACCGTTAAGCTGCTACTCGAGGGGGGGTTGGGGGAGGTTTTTTGCAGCGTCTAGGGCTGGTCTGTGGCCAGTGGATTTTGTGGCCAATAAATAAAATTAATACGAAACGCACTTGAGGGCGCACATCTCTCTCTCCCTCTCTCTCCCTCTCTCTCTCTCTCTCTCTCTCTCTCTCTCTTTCTGCCTGAGGTTTCTTCTGCAGGCTACTTGGGTGTTGTGTTTGTTGACTTGTTGAATGAGAGAGCCCACAGATTGGTAGCGGAGGGTGGGGGGCAGGACCTGCTCTGTTGACTGGCACTTTCCTGCCTTATGGCCAAGCCGATATTGTAGGTAAATAGAGTGGCTGGAGAGGGCTTAAAGTTGGAGCAAGTAAAGATGAAAATTTCTGCAAAATGGTTAAAGGAGATTCGAGGGGGGGCTGGGGAGTCTCTCTTGCGCCACCAAGAGGCGTGTTCCCACAGTGCATCCCATAAATTAGTCAACGAGTGTGTGTGGTGGGGGGGTGGCACATCTGCAATGTGGCAATGAGGCAATTCGAATTCTGACACGTTGCTGACCCCGCAATTGAACTGCCATAAGAAATCACTCTATGGGTGCTCTCTCTCTGTCTCTCTGTGTGTGTGCCGCCCACTTTCAACACTTGCCACAACAATGGTGCGCAAATATTTGCCAGGCAGCCAAGGCAATGGGGCAGGCAGGCAGTCAGTCAGTCAATCCCCTGCTGCAGCTAGGGGATCGGATCGGATCAGGCTCCCTCTCACTCTCTCTCTCCCTGGCGGCAGCCTCAATTTGAAATCCAATAAAATTTAATTGGAAACTTCATCACGGGTGCGAAAATTCACACTCTGCCAAAGCCAGAGACCCACAGAGCCACAGAGCCACGGAGCCACGGAGAGGCACGACTTGGCTGCCGTTTGCCGTAAATCTATTGGCCAAGCCAAGGCTTTTCCAGGCCAGGCCAAGTTTCGTTTCGTTTTGCACCTGGCGGCGACAGCAGCAGCAGCAGCAGCAGCGGCGCTCCATCGCGATAAGGAAATATTTCTTTCATATACTCGTACTCCTCGTGTACTCCAACGGATGGACGGCTGTTACGAATCGAAACGAATCCAAGCCAATCCAATCCAATCCGTTATTGGAGCCATGGCAATATATGGCTTTATTTATGATTTTCCTTATGCCATGCCATATTTTGTGGTCCATTGTCGGACATTAATCGGCTTCGACTGCGGCTTCGACTGCGGCTGCGGAAAAGTATAACAAGAAAATTTGCAGATTGATTTATGTTATAATTATAAGAAATACACACACAGACATATACACATGCATACATATACGTATATGTGTGGCAGGTGAATAAAGAGAGAAAATTAAAGGGAAAGTTGGCAGAATTTTTGGGATTTTTATGCTACAAAAATGTAAAGAAAATCTCCAAGGGAAGATACTGGAAAAAGGTAAGAACAGCATTATAAACAATGATCTATCTATCTAACTAACTATCTAACTATCTATCTACATATCTATCTATCTATCTAACTATCTAACTATCTAACTATCTAACTCTCTATCTAACTATCTATCTATCTATCTATCTATCTATCTATTGGATTGCAGAATCTGCTGGCAGTCGGTTGAGTATTATTGCCAGAATGTGATCTTTGTTTAGGCCTTAAAGGAAAAGTCTAGACACCTGCGAGTACCTCTACTACTCTACTCTACTACTCTACTCCTACTCTACTACTACTCTACTACTACTCTACTACTAATCTACTACTACTCTACTACTACTCTACTACTACTCTACTCTACTACTCTACCTCTAATTCATACTCATCTTTATTCAGAAACGTAGGATCTGATATATAACGGGTGCATCGGTACTTACATTTCATACTTTATGTATGTTCTTAACTGAGAATAGACTGGTTTGGTTTTTATCTCCGAACTCTTGCTCTTGAAGCACAATAATTTGGAAAAGTTGGCAGAATTTTTAGGTATTTTTAGGTCTTTTATTTCACAAAAATATATAGAAAATCCCCCATTGAAGATACTGGAAAAAGGTAAGAGCAGAATCATGAATTCTGAGATCTCCCGCCCCAAAAGACGTTCAAACGAGTGCTCTTTTCCGTATCGTTGTCCTATATTTTAGTACCAATAACTGTAGAATTTCCCAGGCTCCTGGCCAGAACAGCCAGCGTGGAGCGAGGAGGCCGAAAATTGTGAACAGAAATCTTTGTTAGTCTTCAGTGAAATGTTCCGATGGGATGAGTCTTGAGTGGGGATGCGAAGGGATGGGGTTGGGGATGGAGAAAGGGGCGGCAGGGGGGAGGAAATCCTATTGGGCGGGCTGGGCGACTGGCGGGTCGTCGGTGAACTCCCACCAGTCCTTCTCGTAGCCCTCGCGCACATGACTGAGCAGGACGGCGCGCCGGCGCTCGCAGTAGTGCGACAGATCGAGGACCTTCAGGCGGACGGTCTGCAGGTTCTCGGCGGTGATCTCGCGCTCCAGGCACTCGGAGATCTTCTCGGTGGCGCTCTCCAGGTCGCGCTGGTTGTCCTCGAAGATGATCTTCTGGTTGTTGCTGCGCAAGTAGTAGGCGAACACGTAGCTGTACATCAGGGTGACGCGGCACTTGCAGAGCACCTCGACGGCCTCCTCGAGGAACTGCACCTCGAACCAGGACATGGTCTCGCTCATGGCCTTCATCTTGGCCTGCACCTTGGCGTAGATGTTGTGCTCCAGGCGGCGGCTCTGCATGTGGTTCATGTAGCGGTTGTAGTAGTGCAGGTAGCGGGCCATCGTCGAGCGGTACTGCTGCTGGGCGAGGCGCGCCTTCTTGGCGTCCTCCTCGTTGAAGCGGTTGCAGCTGTACCAGGAGGAGCCGTGCGGCTCCCAGGAGCCGAGGCACACCCAGCAGAAGTCGTAGCGGCAGTTGGGGTTCTTGCAGACCATGTGGTTGCAGCCGCCGTCCTTCTCGATGGTCACGTTGCACTTGGGGCACTCCTTGGTGTTCTGGGCGATCCAGTTGGAGGTCTCCGAGTCCTCGCGGCACTTCTTCAGCCACTGCTTCAGCAGCCGGCAGCTGGCCGGCTCGTGCCAGTTCTCGCCGCACCCGAAGCAGAACTGGTGGCCGCACGTGCAGCGCACGGCCCGCGCCTCCGGATTGTTCACCTGCACGGCCCGGCAGCAGCTCGGAGCCGGGCACCAGCGCAGCAGGGCGTTGCACTCCACGAAGGTGTTGGTGATCAGCTGCTGGTAGCGGCCAATCACCTCCCGGTCGTCGGCCAGCACCAGGAACGAGACGTAGTCCACGGTGATGTGGCAGCCGTCGGCCGGACAGGCGATGCTGTGGCCCAGGCCCTCAGCGAAGGTCTTGTGGGCCAGGTACTGCTTCCAGCAGTCGCCGCAGAACTTGTGGCCACAGCCCAGGCCCTTCAGGTCGTCGCTGGGACAGAAGCAGATGCCGCACATGTCCTCCGGCTGCTCCTGGACGCGGCCCTGCGGCGGCAGCGGCTGCGTGAAGGGATTGACCAGATGCGCCCGCTGGAAGAACTCGTCCGGCGACATCTCGAAGTACTCCTCGAAGAGCCGCTCCTTGTTCCACTTGTAGTGGTTGAGGATGGAGCGCGTCACCTGCGGCGGCAGGCTGAGCACGCAGTTGACCTCGTCGATCACCTGGCACTGGTGCTGGACGATCTCCTTGACGGACAGCACCTCGTACTTGAAGTCGTCCTGGTCGCTGCCCATCGGCTTGGGCTCCCGCTCCGGCGGGACTATCTCGGTGCAGGTGTCCTCGTCGCTGTCGGTGCACATGCTGTACGTGGACGGGGTGGTGCTGCAGCTGTGCATCGAGCGATCCGCGTCGCCGTGATCCTCGTCCGAGTAGTCCGAGGGTGCGGCATTCATAGTTGTCCTGGGATGTTCCTGTTCCTGTTCCTTTCAGTTCTTGTCGATTACACAAAGACACGCGTACGCGACTTTCACTGGAGTCCCGAAGTACTTCACTCCACCAGCAGTCGTACTCGAATTTATAGTCTAAAACTTTTACACTTTTATTGTGACGAAACGATACTTTTCTTCGTATTTCTACTGAAGACTGAATCCGGAATCAGGAAAGGAAAGGCACCGCCCCAAACAGAAACGACTAAAGTTTCGGGCAAGGATTACTGGGGTTCCCAAAAACCAGGTGAAGTCTGTGTGAGAAGTCTGTGTGAGAAGTCTGTGTGAAAAGTATGTGAAACGGTATCGAGTGAGCGATTACTGGGTTCCCTGAAAGTGTGTCTGTGTGAGGTCTGTGATAGCGTTTGGGTCAAGGATTACTGGGGTTTCGAAAATCCAGGAAAAGTGTGTGGAAAGTCTGTGAAACAGAATTGAATAAGAGATTGACTGGGTTCCCCGAAAGTCTGTATGTGTGAAGTGTGTAAAAAGTTTACTGGAGTTTCAAAAACTAGAAAAAGTGCCTGAAAAGTCTGTGAAACAAAGACGATTACTGGGGTTACGAAAATCCAGGAAAAGTGTCCGAAAAGTCTGTAAAATAGAGACGATTACTGGGGTTCCAAAATCTTGGAAAAGTCTGTGAAAAGTCTGTAAAACAGAGACGATTACTGGGGTTTCGAAAATCCAGGAAAATGCTGTATTAAATCTGTAAAAAATCGGTGTAAAATCTGTATAAAATCTCTGTAAAATCTGTATAAAATCTGTGTAAAATTTGTATAAAATTTGTGTAAAATATGTGTAAAATCTGTATAAAATGTGTGTAAAATCTGTGTAAAATTTGTGTAAAATCTGTGTAAAATCTGTAAAAAATCCAAGTAAAATCTGTAAAAAATCCTACTAAAATCTGTGCAAAATATTCACCAGAATTTGAAGAAAATTTGAATCCTGGCAACTGCAGGGTCTTTGTTTTTTGTGTTTTTTTTTTGCAAAATGCATTTGCTCTCACGTTAAAAGCTTTTTGGCTGCGATATGTTAACCCCTTCGCCACGTATGGCATGAAAACAGAACAAAGCAATGTCTCAAGTGGCAAGAAAACGGGGGTAAGGGGCCCATAAAATAATAATAAAAGTAAGGAAAAAAAAAATATGCGAAATGTGAAATGAAAGTGAACGACGAGCGCACAAGGATAATGGGGGGTAGGGGTGGGGGTAGGAGTACAGGGGGTAAGGGTAATGAGTGTGCATAATGCACGGATGCAAAATGCAGATGCAGGCAGCAGCCCATCATCGAAACAAAACGGACTCAATCTGCCCCGTGAGAGGCACACACACATCAGGGTCCTGCTTTTATTTCCTTCTTTTTGATAAAACAAAAGCCGCACAGCAGAAGGCAGCAGCAGCAGCAGCACTAGAGAGAGAGAGAGAGAGAGAGAGAGAGGAAGGGAGAGCAACAGCAAAAGAAGAAAAAAATGAAATGATTCCACAAATAAAAAATGCAAAGTCGCCAAAAAGCAAAGGCAAAGGCAGAGGCAAAGCCAAAGGCTGGCAGCCGCAGAGCCACAGATTCCGATTCCGAATCTGAATCCGAATCCCTTTCATCATCCTCCCACCCCACCCCGCCCCGACCATCATCATCGTCTCCTGTTTGATCCGCTCTTCCAGGCATATCTTTTCAAGTCGCAGCCAAATTACAAGAAATCCTTTCGTGCGCGTGAATGCTTTGGCTGGAAAATGCGGAAAAGGAAATAATTTGACCATTTGCAGCGGCAGAGCCAGAGGAAGAATAGAGGTTTTCTAGAGAGCGGAGGGGGGAGGGGACTCTGCGACTCTGGGGCGTGGCATGTCATATGTAGAAAATTTCAAGAATTTCTCCGTCGAATGCAAATGAGGACAGCGATGCGCCGCCACGACTCGAAGTATACCCTGTAAGCAGTTAAACGGGGTAGCAAGATTTTTGCAGTTACTGGAGAGTCAGAGCTGGTTGCAAGTGTATCTCGCGCTTCGTTCACCGCAGACCATCTTTTCTTTCTTACTTTTCTCGCTATCACACACAGAGGGACACAGAGGGGCAGCCAACGTCAATGATGGTCAACAGCGATGGCCCTGTGTGACGTGACCACGCCATGACCATGACCATGATGATGCCAAATAGCTGATAGGCCAGAGCCACAGCCACAGCCAGAGACCAGGTTCAGGTTCAGGTTGAGGCCAGCATTCGCATTCTTCTTGGGAAATGTTTTTCGACTTTTGGGAATCTCTCTCTACCCCCCCGCGCTGCATGCTGCATTCTGCTGGCCCCCAGAAAGGATGTACCGGTTGCTGCTGCTGCTGGAAATTCATGTAAATTAGCTACGTAATTACAAGCTTTATATCAAACAGCAGCGGATGTGTGTATGGGGCCAGATCGTGGCGATAAATGCGTTCGCCCGCTGCTGCTGCTGCTGCTTGGCCGCATTATAATTACACTTTTGTAGGAAAAATTAGCTGGAAATCAACGAGCATGAAGCGCCACAGTCGAAGAAAAATCAACGCTTGGAACTAATTTGATTTTGATGCGAGAAATGATATTAAAATCTAACCATGTATCGGTGTATCTTTGTATCTGTGTGTGTGTGCTCCAGACATGAGTTATTGCATTAACGGTTCGAATAGACGTATAGCTTGAGCCTCTCTCTCTCTCTTGACCTTGACGGCGGGGGGCTCTCTGCCTGCCAACGGTAGCTCTCTACAAAATATATTAAAAAAACTAATGTATAATTAAAACTTGAAATTAATTTTCTGTTTTTGAGTGTCAGAGATTTATGTGGGGTTTCGTTTTGGTGCTGGTCATTCATCAAGTGGCCAGAACAGAGAACAGAGAAATGGGTTAGCAGAGCTATCATGTATCATGTGTCATAATTATTGTTATTATTCATATGATAATGAGTATGATGAGCGCAATGATGATGATGGATTGGATTGGATGGCACACAAAAGAAACCTCTCATCATTCGTGCCTTTAGCAATTGTCATTGCATATCGCTTTCATCTGTCTCCCTCTCCCTCTCTCTCTCACTCTTTCTTTGTCAAAGTCAAAGCCAAAAAATTGTCTTTTGATAGCTTTTGCAACCCCCCCAGGCATAGGGGTTGGAGGCATTCCCAACTCTCTTTTCCAATCAAAAAAAAGCCAGACCGAAATCAAACTTTTTTTTTCTTTTTGGTGTGAAGGAAAGTGAAAGTGTGCAAGCCAACCCCCGAAAATAACCCCCCCAGCACACCCACCCCACATGTGTGTAACGTATGTGTTGCTGTCTCTTTTGCGCCCGCTGGTGCTGGGGGCTGGGGCTGGGCGGCTTTTCGCCTTTGAAATCGAAGCATTTCCGCCATCTTTTCTGCTTGGCTGGGGGGGCTTTTCTTTGGCTGTTTTTCGCAAGAAAGTGCGTTAAGAGGCGACAAACTATGCCACTTCAAACGAGTGGCCCCAAACGTACAGTTTAGCGGGCAAATCAGTAGTTGGCTCAGACTTCAAAGCGGGTTCGCTTCTTGGGGCTGACGTTCTCGCGCTTTTGCGGCTTCTCTTTAGACCCGGTGTCACATTCGGGTACCCCCTGGGGGGCAGCAGCAGGGGCATGGCGGGGGGAGTGGGCAGGTACTCGTATGATTCAGCCGAGGACTTTGACCAGCAGTGAAAGTCCTGCCGTGGAATTTCGCGTGCTTTGTTGACATTCACCCGTCTTGACGGGTTCACACTCGTCTAACTAAGGGGCGTTTTTTAGGGGTTTTCTACTTCTACTTCTATTTTGTTTTCTTTTCGTTTCTTTGTTGTATCCATTAAACGACTATAATAGGGGTAGATTAGTTTAAGTAGAGGGTGCCAGGTGATGATTATAGCTGAATAAATACCTCAAAAGCGGCGGTCGTCAAGCTCCTAGCTGATGTGCATAGTGCATAGTGCGCTGCTGCATAGTCTTTGGCATAGGGTATCTCTATAGCCCTTAGGTTTAGCGATTCCCTCATTTATTCTTTACAATATCTCAAAAGCGGCGGTCGTCCAACTCCTATCTAATGTGCATAGTGCGCTGCTGTTAAAGCCAGCCCGTTACTCATCATGCCTTTGGTATAGTCTTTGGTATAGGGTATCTCTATAGCCTTTATGTTTAGTGATTCCATCATTTATTCTTTACAATTTACTTGAACTGGACTTTCTTGTCGGCCTTTAATTGTTTGTTGTTTTCGTATTGTTTCTCTCTCGCTCTCTCTCTCTCTCTGTTGCTGGTTCTGTTTGGACTGCGTCTGTCGTCTGGCACGTCTTGGTTGTGTGTGTGTGTGTGTGTGTGCTTCTAATGCATGTCACGTGACAAAATTGTATAATTTCCAAAACGGGCAGCGGGCCGCACGTCGCCCATTGCCATTGTGACATTTCCGGTTAATTTGGCGCCAGCTCAGCCAAGGCCCAGTCCCCAGTCTCAGTCCCAGTCCCGGTCCCCTGTACTCCCCCCCCTCCCCCTACTGGGGCTGGGCCTTGTGACAATCTGTGGTGCGCTGTGGCTGTGGCTGTAGCCAAATTTTTGACACTTGGCCAAGCAAAAATCACAGCAAAAGGAAACATTTCCTTTCCCTTTTTTTTTTCGTACGGCCAACTGGCAATTACCTTTCCTTTCCCTCTGGTTAACAGTTAACGTTAACGTAATCGTAACTTACTTTTCCTTTCATTTTGCGGCCGCCGACAGCGGACGGACGGGGCAGACGGCCAAAGCAAAGATCAATGCCAGTCGGAGTCAGAAATTAGTAAGTGCAACTAAGCCAAAACCGCTGGAAACCAGGGCGCCCACTCACCACCACCACTACGACCAGGCACCACCGCTGTACTCCCTCTCCCTCTCCCACACTCTTACTTGCCGCAGAGTGTGGCTGTAGCTGTGACTGTGACTGTGGCGGCAGCCCCTGCCATGAGTAACTGACATTAATTCAAATTGTTAATTCATGCCTGTCACGCTTTGGTACAGCGGTGTCCCCACAATATTTCCTCCTAGCAGCTCCATTCTGTCGCAGTCGCCGTCGCAGTCGCAGTCGGCGTCGATTAGTGGATGTCGCCGTGACACGTCTTGGCATTATATTTCGTGTGCACCACCAAAATTGATAGATAAGCATCGTTAATAAATGCAATAATTACTGGAGGAGGAGCTTAAGCAAATGTAGATGAGAGAGAGAGAGAGAGAGAAAAGCTTAGGTTTGCTAGCTGTTACTTTTGGAGGAAGCTTTCGAGCGAGGCGCTGCGAGCAGTGGGAGCGAATGCAGCGCGCGAATGGAGGGGGAAAGCAAAAAGTGCGAAAGACATGTCTATGCATGTCGCTGGCGGAGGTTCGCTTGCTGTTCGTTCGTGTTGTGTGTTCGTGTGTTGGTTGGGCCCGAGACCATCGCTAGTGGTCGTCGTCCGAGTCCATGTGGTGATTGTGTTGACGTCTACTCGGCTTGTTTGTTGCTATTGTTGCTAATCCAGATCAGTGACCAGTTCCACTTAGTAAATACTACAATGCAGCAGGGTAACAGTAACAGTGGGTGCTGCTGCTGTTGCGTGTGCTACCCCTATCTAACCCAACCACCAATCCACTAAGACGTTAATTGAATTATGCGACTTCCAACCCCCCCACCTCCTTCACTTGGTTCCCAATCAAATGATTATTTGAAGTTTCTCAGAGCACTTTTTCGATCTCCGCTGCAGAGTTCTCTGTTCTGTTCTGTTCTTTATTTTTTCTCTGTTTTTTTTTTTTCTTGCTCTTGAGTACAAAATGAAAGTTGTTTTTGAGAAGTTGTTTCTTGTTTATGGTTCTTGGTATGGTATTTTGGCCAACTGACGTCATAGCCAGAGCCATAGCATTGAGGGGGCGGGCGGTGGTAGGGGGTGCCTCATTTATTCCTCCATGCAGTCAGACCCCGACCAGGCCATGCAATTTATATGCACAGCCCGACTTCAGTTCTCTCTCTCTCTCTCTCTCTCTCTAGCTATCTCTCTCTCTTTTAATAACATTTTCAAATGCCATGGCATTTATTACCATACTTTGCCATTTTTTTGCACTCTTTATAAAGCGCAATCAGAAATATTTATTGGAAATAGTTTAGGCCAGGCCATACCTGAGATCGCGGCCAATTATGAAAACAACTCAATTGTTGAATGAGAAACTGTTGGATATAGTTGTAGTATAATGATAGAGGGTTGGGGGGTGGTTGGGGGTTGACTTGCCACCCCTTTTTGCTAATTAGCAGCATCCCCCCAGAGAATCAATGAAGAAAATGCAGGCAGCACTTGAAAACTGTAGGAAAAAAACAGAGAAAAAACAACAGAAAAAGCGAAAAGAAATGCAAACGTGTGTGTGTGTGTGTGTGCAGCCAGCCATCAGCTAAATGAAGTGTTGGAGGAGGAGCAGGAGGAGAAGGAGAGGGAAAAAACCTACAAAAAAGGATAACCCGTGTGCTCCTGAGATGAGGATGCACTTGAAAATGGAATTTATGCTTCATGCATGATACATCATCAGCATCCAGCATCATTCCACTGGCATTTCGGTAATGGAATCGTACGCAGCAGCAGCAGCAGCAGCAACATTCAACTTCAAGTCCAGATGCAGCTTCCACATAGCCCGGGCTCCATCTGTGGCTCCTCCTTCTCCTTCCCCTGCTGCTGCTGCTGCTGCAGCTCTCATTGTGCTCGTCATTGTCGTTTGCTGTTGTCCTCGTCGGCTGATGATTGTCGTGATATATCCTATGCCAGGCAGGAGGCAGGCATCCACTTGGCCGCATGTGATGCAGAGGGGCCCCATAAGTGTTGCTACGTGCTCAAAAGCGTTTCATATTAATACGTCAGACAGAACAGAACAGAGCAGAACAGGACAGAGAAGGACATGGTATGGTATGTGGCATGTGGGTTGTTGGATGTGGGCTGCTGGCTGCTGGATGCTGATGATGGGGCATGTGGCATATCCCATGTTCGTCTATGGCGTCTGTGTAAGCAATCAAGTCATGTGATCCCTCTATTTAAGCGAGAGGGTAGAAAGTGACTTTACTACCACACACCATCCAATCCATCCCTTGCCACACGCACGCACACACCGACACCGACTCTCAATCCTGTCAACCCTATCTCCACTAGGGCCACAGGACATCATCGTCATCGTCATCTTGGGCTTGGGCTTGGGCTTGTGCTTGTCGACTGTCGACTGTCGTTCTGGCCATGTGCAGTCATTGCATATTCCATATTCATATTCATATTCATATGCTCTCATCGTCGTCGACGATGGCAAGTTTGTTGACTTTTCATTTTGTTTGGCTGCCTGGAAAATTCATTGAGCGCCTTGTTTACTCTTAGCGCCGCTTGGCATGCTCAAAACAAAACGCTTTTCACTCTGCTCGGCTCTCATCTGCCCCGGCATCCATGGCGTATGAATAATTTAGTGAGTCATTAAAACTCTGCTTCAGCAGCATTCCATTCATTGCCTCTTACTCGCCTTGCCCCCACACCACTCTTACCCCTCCCCCCCACGTTAGTGTTGGCCTCCCAATTCCCTGGCTTTTTGTTATGACACTTTTCACTTTTTCGCCGCTTCTGATATTGCCAAAAACACAAGTCTCACCGCCCCCCATCCTCTCTCTTCCTGGTACTCCCTTGTACTCCTTCTCCTTCTCCTACTGTTGACTTCCTACCTCCATTTTGGGTGGGGGGGCTTATGGCCTCGTAATCGTAGTGACGCGCCCACTCAAATAATTTCACTAATTGCAGTTTACTCCTCTAGTTTTTTGGCGGCGGGGAGGGGCTGAGGGGTGCTGCCTGCCACCACAACTAACATATTCATAAATACATAGAGTCCTTTCGTGTTTTTGCCAGTTACAAACTGAAGTCCGGTTAGGGGAGTGTTAAGCCACTAAATATATGCTTACGAATGCTCTATAAGTCAGGCAGAGTGTTGGCAATCCTTTGGTCACTTTGTGAGGGTGCAGAAAGGGCAGAAAGATTGGGAGTTTTGAAGCTACAAATGATATGAGAGGATAAAGATAGTACCTAAATGCTGGGAAAAGCCAGGTGTTCAAACAGCCAAAGGAGACTTTATATTCGGGCTATAATAAGAATACGATAATAGATCATAGATAGATCATATAGATCATATTTTGTGGGTCTACAGTCGAAGGTTTTTAAGGGTAATATAAGCCAAAAGATCCATCTATAAACCTCTGGTTTCTGCTCCAAAAATCTCTCGTAAATTCGATTGAAAATCTCCTCCTCTGTGTTTGTGTTTTACTGGGGGTGTCAGAGTTCAATTTTTGGGGGCAATCAAAAGTCCACCTCCTCAGGGGAAGGAAACACCCACCCATCAAAGTTGCTGCCTCAAATTGCTGCACTCTGCCAGACGATGACTACAACTACAACGACATTGCCCATTACCATTACCATGTGAGGATGATGATGATGATGGTGATGAGAACCCTGCCAAGGTGTTGCTTTTGTTAGAAAATTTCATTATTTTGGCTTAAGCTGCACACACACACACACACACACACACATAGTGGAGTCCCGCCTGGCGGCGTCTCCTCCTGCTTTTTTGTCGGCATATTTATGTGGCAGGTACTCGTATATATGCACACACATGCCATTTATAGCCAGGGATTAAAAGTCAAATCCTTTTGTTTAAGTGCCAAAATTAATTTTCATTTGACATGCAACGGGCCACAAGCAAAAACATGTTTTCATGCCACACAGACAACAGACAACAGGCCAAAGTCTGGGCTGGTCTAGAGCTGGTCTGGCCTGGTCTAGAGCTGGGCTGGGCCTTTGGGCCTCCTCTGCCCATCTCTTGGGTGGATGGCATATCTCGGTGCGGCTTGGCTTTAAAATATTTACCGCAAAATGCAGTTGAATGCAAAAATCTCGCTAATCCATTGATTGGGGACTTAATTGAGTTTGGCCATAAACGGCGGTCCGCAGCGTTCCGCTCGTCCAAATATAATCAAATACCAATTTAAATTAACTCAACAGCAATTTAAGCCAGCAACAACAAAAAAAGAGACAACCAACTAGACAGCCGCAGCCACAGAGCCTGCCACAGCAAAGCACAGCACAGAAAAAAAAAAATTAAATTAGTGCAAAAATGTAAACATGTTGAGAGGAGAGTTGGGTGGAGGGGGGAGGTAGGAGGAGACGGACACGGACATGTAAATGACGCCCGGCACCAGCCTCAAACATGTTAACCGCATGTAAAGTGGTCCGCGAGATCCAATCCAAATCCCCCAATCCCCCACTGGATTGCAGGTGCAGGGGTGCAGGGGGGGAGTCCACTTTTAAGCGTAGGCATTTTAACGATCCATAGTCCAAGCCAAGATCCAACCAAACCCAATAGCCAATTTGCCAGCGGAGTCTTTAAACTGATTATTGAGCATTGAAAAGCCATTGCAATGCGGCTCTGAATGGGAAGTGGTAGAAGATGACATAGAACATGTGAGGAATGCCACATAATGATCAATCAAGGGGGGGCATAGGGGGAAGAGCAGTACGGAGGATACAGACAGAGAAATATGCCCTCTTAATCTGCCATCAAGGTATAAAGTATTGCCGCGGCCTTTGCTGCCACTCGGCTGTGCTTACATTGTAGGGATCTCTCTGTGGTGCTGTGTGCTCCTCGTTACGCATTTTATTAACGGTTCTGCTCTTAATTTTTTGTTTATACCCAATGCTTACACAGTAGATTGATTCCCACCATTCGAGATGATCAGGAAATTGAGGTTGAGGCGGGCCCAAAGTCACAATTTTTTGCGGTTGCGACCCTCGACCCCTTCTTCTCTCTCTCTCTCTCTCTCTCTCTACACTCTTCTTGCCAAAGTATCGCATTTCAATGTGGAACAATGTGGCTGCTGGCTAGCTGGCTGGCCAAAATGCATGTTAGTTCCATGGAATTATGATATTTTCATATTCGAAATTTGAAACGATTTTAATTGGCGCCTACTCTCCAGCCAGCCGCCCACTCTAACCATTCGGTTGGGGGGGGGAGGGTAGGGGGCGGGTTCCTTAGTCTCCTCCAAAAAACAGCCCCGAACATGCACGTAATTTGATGCTTAAACGAATTTGAAATTTTATACAAAAATATGTTGGCCCCCAAATGGAAAAAGCAGTTCGTTTATTTTCGGATACCCTTTAAAGGGATTCTTTTTGGTGATATCTTTTGGGTGTTCAACAGGGAGAAGGGCAGCTGCATTCCATGTGGTTTAGGGATAGGAAATGATGGCTTAAAGAACACATTTTTGGCAGCAATCGATCTTCAACAGTATCAAATCTTCGTATATCTGCAGTAGAAGTTTCTTTCGTTATTTCTTTAATGTTTTTCTTTGTTTTTGGTTTACCGCTAGTCCAGGGGAGGGGAGGGGGGGAGTCGTGCCCGAAAAACTTGGCAGACAGGAAACTAAAGTTATTTTTTTTTGTGTTTTTGTTACCTGAAGACGGACTTGTGATACGAGGACGAGTACGAGTACGAGTATGTCTGGAAAGAACAGTAAACTCAAACTAACAGCAAAAAAAAACAAAAACATATTTCTGTTTACCCTTCGAACCGGCTGGGATTAGCCATCAGGTGGGGGGTGCCGCCGCACTCTTATCGCCACAAATTAATCAGCTTAATCCGTCGAAAACTTGCAGTTGCCCCCGACCACCAGACCAGACCCGACCCGATCCGACCTGAGCCACAGCCAAGATGTTGGCTAACCAGCAGATAAGCAGTTCTTGTATGTGCAACATGCAACGTTAACATGTTAGGTGCACCTAACCCCCACCTAACCTTGCCCCACGCTGAAAGTACAGGTAATCATTATGGGAGGGACAGAGTGGGTGGGTGGGTGGCTGGGGTGAGGACGTGGCAGTGGCGGTGGCGTGTTTGCAGGTCTCCTGGATTAATGCTCAGCGCCTGGAGGGTGTAATGCATACTCGTATAATCTAATAAGCAGGTGAACTCTGCCCGAAAGGGGTTGATGGATCGAATGGTATGGAATGGAATGGCATGGTATGCCCTTTCCACTGCGAGAGAGAGAGACAGAGCGTTAAAGTTGCATTAGAAGGCGGCATAAATAACGAGGCAAATGGCAGGGGCAGGGGCAGTAATGCCATGGATATAGGGAAATGGGAATGGGCATGGCCATGGATCCTATACTATTAGCAATTGGGGGGGAGGTGGGGGAGGGGAGGTGCTTAAATCAACAATAGAATCATGATTGTGGGGCTAAAGTTAATGAAAGGTGAAGAGAGACAGAACGAAAGAGAGACATTGAGAGCTGCTTCGATTACAGTTGGGTTTTTCGTATACTCTACCCGCGCCTGATCATGTCGCTGCATGTCGTTTCAGGCAAAACGCACACACCTCTTCTCTCGCACGATTTCGATTCTTTCAGAGAGCAACAGCAACAACAACAGCAATGCATTGCAGAAGCTTCTGCTCTCTCGCTCAGCAACAACAGCAATGCATTGCAGGAGCCTCTGCTCTCTCTCGATCAGCAATGCATTGCAGGAGCTTCTGCTCTCTCTCGCTCAGCAACAACAGCAAGGCATTGCAGGAGCTTCTGCTCTCTCTCTCTTGCATTGCAATACTCGGAGACGACAGACGATAACCAACGGGATTTCTGGCTGCTGAAATTATTTGTGGTTTTTGTTTCTTTTTCTTTTGCAATTTCAATTTTAAAGGTGGCTCAGCAGCGGCGCAAACGAAGAAAGCAAAAAATAATAGAAATAAGCGAATGTCCAGGCAAGGGGAGGGTCTCCCAAAAGCACTCATAGTCCCCCGGCAGGATTTGCGATTTCCAGCATACCCCTCATTGTTTTGCCATTATTTCTATTTCAATTTTATTATTGTTTTGTTTTTTTTTTTTGCCGAATAAAACGCTCGTTAAATGCATTGCATTTTGCATTTGTTGTCAAAATCAATTGTACGCAAACGAGTGGCAGGCAGTCCATTCAATTCTGTGGCCAAATCAGTGCCAGAACCACCACCCACAACCCCCAGACCCCACCCCAGTGGCCTGACGACCATTAGCCTAACCAATCGGCCGGACACACACACAAAAACACACACACACACACATTCGGATGTGGCATCCGAATCGGCGGCGAAACTACTCAACATAATGGGCAATGGAGTACCCATTCAGACGCACCATTCGACGGACGGCGGACGGCGGACAGCGGACCCCATGGGTGGGCCAGCAAATAAACAAAACATTAAACTAATAGCGGAAGAGTGGAACAGACAGACGGACAAACAGACAGACAGAATGGACGAATGGATGGATGGATAGAGACGGGGTGCTATTATTATTGTTGTGTTCTTCTTCTACGTTTGGGCTTCAGTGTGTAACAAGTAACGGTACGCGAGGTGGGTGGGTGGGGAATGTGGGGCAGCCACAGAGACACAACCACACAGCCAGTGGTGGTCAGCCTTCAACATCCTGCCTGCCCCAGCAACAGTCGCCTGCCTCATCAATAGTGAGGCAAAAATAAATAATGCAAACGGCAATTTGAGCCTGGGCTGCCACAGAGAGAGAGAGAAGATCACATCACAAGACCCCACCCCCCACCCCGCCCCCCTGTGTGGCATGTGGCATGCAGCCCCAGCCAGAGCCACAGCTACAGCCTCAGTCTCAGCGCATTTGCCTGCATCTTTTGAGTCAAAGAGGAATGTGTTTCATGAATTTTAAATTGCATACGAAATTGCAAAAAGATTGATATCCAATCTCACGCAAGCCTCTTGCCACAGCCAGTGGCAGGTGGGCGAATGCTGCTGGTGCCTCCTCCTGGCTTGGCCCGGTCTGGCCTGCCTGCCTGCCTCGCTGCTGGTAGAATGCGACAACGCGTCTGGACCAGACGACATTGCCATTGATTGGGGGCCCCGTGTTTGCTGGGTCTGGAGTCTGGGATCTGGGATCTGGGGTCTGGGGTTTTTGTGGCATCACCGCGGGGCTATTTACTAGCTACTGCCCGATTGGGACTGGACTGGTCCAGCAGCAGGAGAAGCGCGCACACACTCTGTGGCAATTTAAAATGTATGCCTTCCGTTTGCTCATTTCAAGCATCGGAAAATTGTGATTTGTGACTTAATGTATTTATATAAGTCAATGGCAATGGCAATGGCTGTGGCATTGGCTGTGGCATTGGCTGTGGCAATGGCTGTGGCAGTTGGTGGACAGACACAGGACACTGGACAGGACTAGAGGGGCCTCCTCTGTCTGCCAATGGACCACTGGACTGGACCACTGGACCATTGGACACATGTCGTTTGCTCTGGGACGTTGTACAAACTAATTTTATATGTAAGTGGTGTAAATATCATTTTCTGCTGCATGCCCCATTCAGGTGGTGTTCTCTGTGTGTGTTGCCATTGGCATTAATTTGTAAAAGATTTCTTTTGCCAGCTTTTCCTTCGTTATTTTCTGTTCAACATTTCAAATGGACAAATGCCAATATGTTGGCGTTGATGGCTGCCGACTGTTGGCTGTTGCCTGTTGCCTGTTGGATGTTGCATGTTGGCGTGTTTGAATGGTGATGATTGTGGGAAAACTCTATTGGCATCTGGAAGGTTGCTGCTATCTGAGGGACCAAGAGGAAAACTGGTTTTCAACCTCATTCTCTGACCCTCAATCGGCATCAATAACCAAATGAATATCAAAACCAAACACAGCAAATCCATCCATCCAATCCATCAGCCAAAAGCCAATCGCTGGCTCATCATCCTCTCAGTCTCAGCCACAGTCTCCGCCTCAGCTGACCACTCCAGACTCCAAACTCTACTCCACTCCCGTCTTCGACTCCCACTCTCTTCTCTCATCTGCATAATTGTATCTGGCAGGCATTTCTAATTGATGTCCAAACGTTGGGGGCCCCATGTCCATGTCCATGTCCAAAGTGCAAACAAAACGCAAATCAATCAGCTAACAAGCCAAAACCAGAGGCAGTACCACAGCCAGTACTCCAGCAAACAACCAGGCAACAACCAGCCAAAAGCAAACAGCACTCGTAGTCGTACACTCCGGACTTATCGCTAAAAACTAATCTCAAAGCGAGAGAGCCAGCGCGAGAGAGAGCCACAGATGTGGCAGGGGCCTTTGAGCCATGAGCCATGAGCCATGTGTGTGCATGGCCTATACCATATACCATATTAATTATGTTTATAATTTGCACAACGGTTAACACGCTCTATTAATTCCACAGTTTTTTTTTTTGTTTTTACAGCCCGAGCGCTTCTTTTGTACCCTTTTCCGAGAAGGGTATGACGACTTTGCCAGGAGCAGGGGATCGGAATAATGGAGAGCATGGAACTTGAAACTGAAGGCCAAGGCTAAGAATATTTGAATTGTAATATATCTTATAATATATATAATAAAATGGAATAAATTACATAAAGTTATGGAGAATGTTGAACTCAATCTAACTCTATTTCAGAAACTTGGGGTCTTATAATGAGGTTTAGAGACAGTTTTGTATTCTATTCTTATACCTAGGCCCATGGAACGGGTACATCGGTACTGACTGCATGCTGGCAACAGTATTTCTGGACTAAATAGGGGTCTAGGGGATGGAATATCGTGTATCTGCAAACTCTCCTTCAGTTAGGATCATCTATAGGGTACCTCTGGCTTCGATTCGATTGGCTTTCTGGTGTGTGGTTCGCTTGGTTAGCCTTCAGCGGCGATAAGCCCTGATCCGGCACCCAAGCGGGGGTTGTTGCCACATGCACTTGGACACTTCCTTCTTCCGATTCCGATGCCGTGCCTAACGGTGTAATTGCATTGTAATTGCATAAACATAACGGTGCAAAACACCCCCTAAACGATGCACCAAGCGATCCATCGATCGATCGATCTATGGACGGATGGATGAATGCATATGTAGATGGATCTCTGTGTTTGAGGCGCCTCCATTGGTTTTTGCAAATATATTGTAATCGTGATTAGGTATGCATTGGCTTTGCTGCATGCCACACAGCCGCCTGCCACCCCCGACTGCCCCCCGCCTGCTGGATCTGCCGCGCCATAAATCGCACCACAAATCGAAAACTACTACTCCTCCATCTGCTTGGAGCTGGACTCCCTGCTGCTGTGGCACCCACACACCCCCCACAGCCCCCCACCACCATCACATGCTGCCACATGCAACTGCAACTCCAGCTACAGCACCAGCTCCAGCTCCAGCTGCTACTATCTGGCTATGCATAATTCATGGCAGATCAAGCTGTTGCAGGCTTTTGCAGGCCACACAAAATGCTTTACAAATATGTGGCAGCAGCAGCAGCAGCAGCAGCAGCAGCGGCAGTAGCCTTCGGGCCAAACAGCAACAGCAGCGGCAGCAGCAGCCGTGGCAACACCACGGAACCGCAGCAACAAGAGGCAAGAAAACGTGCCAAGAACTATGCAAAAAGTGCACTTTGAATATTAGCCATTGGGGCAGCAGCAAACCCAGGAGAGGATGTTGCCGCTGTTTGTTGCCGTGGCTGTTGCATTTAGCCACACTAAAGAGGTTTCAATTACGGAACACGGCTACTGCAAAACGCCCCAAAAAGCCAGAGAGAGGCAGAGGCAGAGAGGCAGAGAGGGTCTAGGCTCTGGCCAGAAATTACAGTAATTCCCATCACTTAGAGCGGATATTAATGGCCATCGAACGGGCAGCGGATGGATGCCAAAATGGGGTGGGGGAGCGCGGGGGGCATTCAATCAGTGGTTGCATATGCCCCCCCTGCGGCCAGCTGCTGCTGCTGCAACTTGGAGTTCATCAAACTGCAGGAAAAGGAAAAAGAAAGAGATACAAATACTGACAAATGAGGCAGGAATACGCGTATATATATATATATATATATGGGGATCTATCGATTGATCTCTAATTATGCGGCAGGGGCTAGAGGCAAGAGGCAGGAGGCACAAGAAATTTTAATCAATGCCTCCTCTTTGCTGCATGTTTAGCATTTTAGCATTTGTTGACATGCCACGGCTGTCAACAGCTGACAGTTGCAGCAAACCCCAACCAGCCAGCCGATGGTGCGGCTGCTGCAACTGCTGCATGGGCTCTCTGGACTCATTATGGCCAGAATGACCAACTTGGGCAAACGGAATGAGCCAGCCAGCCAGCCAGCAGTCTCTCCAATTGCGCCAAACGACGATGAACGACGAACGAGGAACAGCGAACGAGTAACGGCCAACGGGGTGAACGGAGGGAGCGGGGGCAGGGACTGGGCTAGAAAATTCCTAGAAAATGTGCGCATTTCATCATCGTTTTGAGACATGTGCTCCATTTTACGTCGTTTGCCTTAACTGACTGACATAACTAAGTGAAGATGAATGCGGCAAGGCAGAGCAGCCACAGCAGCTAGAGAGAGAGAGAGTCAGAGCTACACACAAGCCATCAGCATCAGCTCTTTTCAGATATCAATCATATTTGTGGATGCAACAAGCAGCAGCAGCAACAGCAGCAGCTCCTCCGACAGTAGCAACTAAGCGGCGTCCCACTGTGGAGAGGAGAGTGTGGACCGATGGACCGATGGACCGCTGGACCGGTGGTCATGGCCGTGCCATACCGTCTGGCCTGGTCTGGCCTGGTCTGGCTGCCCGGTTGTTGCTACGTACCGCACCATAATTATATTATGTGGCATGAATTATTAGACCATATTGGAGTGCGGGCTCTAATGCGTTTCTCGGAACAGACCAGGCCCAGGCCCAGGCCCGGGACAGGCCAGAGCCAGAGCCACAGCCACAGCCTGAAAATGATATTGCCTTAATGATGGTAATGACTGCCACTCTCCCGCGACTCTGTACGTATCCGTATCTCGCACTGCTTCCTCTCTCGCTCGCTCTCTCTCTCTGCCTCTCTGAGTGTGGTGGGGTAAACCGTTTTGGTTGCCCCATGTTGCATCCAAAATTGGTCAATGTAACGTTAATTAAATCAAAGACGCAGACCTGCAGACCAAAAAGCAGCCGCAGCCGCCGCCGCAGACCTCGCTGAAAGACTTGCAGAGGCAGAGCCAAAATGCAGAGCCTGACAAATAGATACAAATGGTTATTGGCACGTACGTGTCGTTTGCCATTAGACACTCTGTCGTCTCCACAGAGAGTCGTCTGTCCTCGTCTCTGTCTCCGTCTCCGTCTCCTTCTTCGTCTCCTTCTCTGTCTTTGTTGACGATCCTAAAAAGAAAGACTGAGACTCGCGTACGGAAAATCTATCTGCAAAATATCACCACTTTAGTGTGGCACAAAAAGGCGTGGCATGGCATGGCGTGGCGTGGCATGGTATGGCTCTGCAGAAATTACAAGTCAGTCAGTAAGGCATGCAGAAAATTTGCATTGCACTGCCAAAACGGCACACGTACCGCAACACTATGATACCCCCCCCCTCCCAAGTATCCATAAATGTAGATCGGAAACAGTTTCAGGATTTGGGGGGGCATCGATTGTTATCAGAGTCGGAAATCTGAAAGATATTAGGAGTCCTATTCGTAGTCCTACTCCTAGTCCTACTCCTACTCCTTTTCCTACTCCTATTCGTACTCTTCCTCCTTCTACTCCTCTTCCTCCTCCTATTCTTTCTCCTACTCCTAGTTCTACTCCTCTTTCTACTCCCACACCCAGTCCTACTGCTCTTTCTACTCCTCTTCTCTGTTCTGTTCTGCTCTGTTCTGAATAATTAGACGCGTGCTATAATTATGCAGCTATATCTGTGCTGTATGTTCAATGGGCGTGGCATGCCACCAATTGGCTTGCGTATTTAGCTGTCGACGAGTTGCAAAAGGCAAAACCAAAAGCAAAACCAAAAGCAAAACCAAAAGCAAAAGGCGATATCCAAAGGCAATCAAAGACGCATGACTGATGCACGGTGCATGGGGCACGGGGCACACTGTTGCTGCCGTTGCTGCTGCAACTGAAAGCCAAATGGCGTTATAATTATAGTTTAAGGCAGGGGGTGGCGGGGGAAGCTCCTATAATTATGGACAGCGGTGTGAAGATGGTACGTGTAGAGTGGCAGAGGGGGGCAGGAGGGAGAGTCCGTCGTGTGCCAGATGAGAAATTAAGAGTTCAGGTTGCCACATCTAACGAGGATTGCAAGATGCAAGAAACTTTCGGTACACAGATGATGGATTACACACGGTGCAACCCACTGTATCAACCCACTGTATCCCCACTGTATACCCACTGTATCAGCCCACTGTATCTCCAGTGTTTACTGTTTAAGACTGTGTTTAAGGACTGTTTAAGGATTAAGGACTTAGCAGGGGGTTTGGTGTGGTTAAAGTATGACCTCAGGACCTTTATTTGATGTCCAGATAAGATATTTAGAGGCTGTTTGGGGAGACAAAAGAAGAAACTTGTATCCAGAATCTTTATAGATCACTATACCATAATTAAATGCGAATATATCTGAAAATTACGTTGTGTTTTGTTGGATTTTTCGGGGTTTTTCGTCGACTTTTTTTTTACTTTTTTTTCCAGATTTTTTCCATAATTTTTTCTAGAGATAAAAACGAAAATTTTTCCTTCAAGAAAACCTTTTTCTTTTAAGTCTTTACCTTTAAAGGACTCGTTTGAGTGCAACACTTGAATCTCTGCCACATGAAAGTCGGCAAAACATAAATGGTACCCCCACCCCTTGCCCCCCTTTCCCCCTCTTGCAGCCCGCAAACAATTTTCACCTGTTTTCTGTATCTCCCTCTGTCTGTCTCTCGCTCTGTCTCTCTCTCTCTTCTCATGCCGCAAATATTTATAAAATCCAACAATGCATTATCAAGCGGAAGTGCAATTATTCAACGTGCAACATTTTGCGGCAACTGGCAAGTTGTTGCCACTGTTGCTGCTGCTGCTGCTGTTGCTGCCACTGCGTACCGAAACCAGCAATTTCTAGCCTCAACAGCAAAAGGCTCTAATTAGTTTTTGTTGCAATTTCCACGCGTTCCATGCCACAGTCAGAGGCAGAGCGAGAGCCAGAGCCTGCCGCTCGCTCGCTACTTAGTGTCAGTGCAACTGTTGCATGCCCCACTACCCCCCGCTGGACTCTGGACAAATATGCAATTAGCAGTAACTCTTTATGTGTGCCTTTGTTTCTGTTTCTGCTTTTGCTGCTGTTTTCTGTATCGACGAAAATGATAGAAAAGCAACAGCAGATACGCCTTGCCACAATGAGTGGCTGCCACTTTGCCACTTAACTGATTTTTTTTCGGTATTCGGACAGTCGGACAGTTGGACACTCGGTGGTCGCCTCCCCCAAAGTGGCGGGCAAATATACAATTTGTGGGGCGTGGCCAAACAGCCAAAGAACCTATCATTGCACACCCCCAACCCCACCCCCTCTCCCCTGCTCCCTCATGCAAGTGAAGTCAATGAACGGTGGGGCAGCGTCAGCGTCAAAGGTGCGTTTTGGCTTTTGCATTTCAAATGCAACATGCAACATACGCACTTCCGCTTGCCACACACACAAAATGAATGATGGGAAGGGCACACAAACACACCCTATACCTCCCCTACCCTCCCCTCCACCTCCGCTATCATATCTACATATTTTGCAATGCCATAACTTCTCCCCCTGCCCCCCTCCTGTCTGTTTATGCGTGGCTACACATCCACACACCCCACTCCAGCTGCCCTCCCTCCTCCCCTGCACCCCTACTCCCCCCCTCTAAGCCATTGAGCGTATAAATCTTTCAATTTGATGCCAGAGAATTGGAAGATCGTTTCAGAAGAGACGAAAATTAATAAGCCTTAATGGGTCCCCGAAGCCCCGTCTAACGGGGAATGCTTATGGCGATTACAGTCGGCAATTTACAAATTAGTGCCACATGGGGCAGAGGCAACAAATAGCTGCCAGCCACCAGCCAGCAGTAGCCAGCAGTAGTTGTTGCAAGTAGTTTTTCTGTGGCAGCAATTAGGCAGCACCCACTCAAATGTTTGACCTTACAGCACAACCCCCCCCCAACCCCCCAAGCCCCCCTCTGGCGGGTCTCTGATGATCTGATGATCTGACCCCCTTTTTTGGAGTGCCTTATCGAATGTTTAGAGAGGGGTGAGGCGAGAGGGGAGAGGGGAGGGGCGAGAGGGGAGAGGGGAGAGACAGAGACAGAGGCACTCCTCGAGTTGCTTTCGTTCGATGATAAATGAGGGAAGGAAATTAATGTGTGCATCAGTGCTCCCTCCAGAGAAAAAGAGAGAGAAAGAGAGAGAGATATACGAGTATAGTACATACATATGTACATTTGTATGTGTGTATGTACTTTATGTATGTATGTATATATGTATAGTGTTGTTCCTGCCATAAAATGCGGTGTTTAATGCGTAAACTTTGAGAATTTGTCATACTTGTAACAGCAACAGCAAAAGAGTCAGAGGGAGAGAGAGAGAGAGAGAGAGAGAGAGAGAGAGAGAGAGAGAGAGAGAGAGTTAATACCATAAATGAGTATATAACAGCTTGATATCGAAATAAGCATTACTCAGTGTCTCATAAATCCAGGAGATATATGAATCTGATGACTATGATCAATGAAAAACAAATCTATTCAAGATTCTGTCAGGATTTTCAAAGGAAAAAATTCTTGAAAATAATATACTCCACTTCATGGAAAACTATACATATATGTACCCATATATATACCCTCTAAAGCTCCAGCAAAGGCTTGAATATATATCTAATCATTATTCTAAGATTATTCTAGGCAAGACAAAAGATAAACCCAACGCCTGTGTTTTGATTCCAGAAGTCACCATAAATCATGGAAAATATGGCAATAATTGAGGAATTTAGTTAAAACCTCCTTCTGTCTGCACTGTATACCCCTCAAAACCACCACAAGTAAAGGGTATTTCAGCATGACACCTTTTGGTGACCCCGACAATACATAGAAAACTGCTGCCCTCCAGCCCCCGCCACTGCTTCTGCTTCTCTGCTCCTCTGTCTTTGCTTCTCCTCCTCTGCTTCTGCTTCTGCCCCTGCCTCTCCCCCCTCTGATAACAGACAAAGTTTAGCCTAAATTTATGATCAACCCGAGAGAGAGAGATCTGCTGTAAAATGCTTTCAACACTTTCATAAAATAAAAACAATAATTTAATTTTTGTAATTTTTGAATAGCCCATAAAATGTGCCACAAAAGGGGGAGAATGGGGGGTTACCCCCCTCAGAAGACAAATGGGAGTTTCTTATGGAACCAACAGCTTCTTGTTGTAGGCGTTCCATTGTCGAGCGAGTGGCAGGCTGGCTCTCTGGCTGGCTGGCTGGCTGTTGTTTTAATTGCAGGTTCAGTAACCTTTCAGAGGGCCCCGTCTCCGTCGCCGTCTCCGTCCTGTGGCACAGCAGGTGACCTAGGGTCAATGCGGTACCAACTGACCACCAGAGCTAACAGCTAAGAGCTAAGAGTCGGAGGAGTCCCACACACACACACACACACACACAGAGAGAGAGAGAGAGAGAGAGGGAGAGGGAGCGAGCCAACCCTCATCCAGAGGCCCTGCAGAACATGCGAAATCCCACAAAACAAAGTCATGCCATGGAGTACACGAAGCAGAAGCAGAAGCAGAGGGAGGAGGAGGAGGGGGGGTAGTGCTGACCAACGGCCCGCGTCTAATGCGGAATGTCAAATGTCAAAATATATGGTGAAAATGTGTCAACTTTCTTATCTGATTTGGTCACGCTGCTACTTTTATCCGACGGACGCCAAAAAGTGTACTGTGTGCTGCTTGTGCGTGCTTCAGCGCACAAGGGGCCAATGGAGAGGGAGGGAGGGAGGCAGGCAGAGAGGGGGGTGGGGCACTGCGGGCAGAGCGCAGTCGGGCGTTGGCGTTCGGACCTGTTTAGAATTCAATTTTCATACAAAAACCAGCCCCTTGGCACTGCCACTGGCCGCCCCTGCCTGCCCCTGCCTGCCCCTCTGGCACACAGTCTTTTAAGCCTACAATCCACACTATAGCTACTCCTCCTCCCCCTCTTCCACCTCCTCCTACTACTTCCCCTCTTCCACCTCCTCCTCCTACTCCTCACTTTTTCTCATTTTTCTTTCTCCCGCCCAGTAATTTTCACTACTTTTCTGCCACTTTTCCCTACTATTCAGGCACTTTTCATAGCTTTTCTTTTGCGTATGGCAGCAGCAGCAAAGAAATAATGAAAAATTAAGGAAAAGTGGGAAAATGCAGGAAAACCAAGGAGGAAATACAACAACAAAAAGAGTGGCACAAACGGAAAGTTGCCGCGCGTTTTAGGGGCTCTTAAATGTACCGCAAATTAGAATATTTTCATTATAATTTATGTATCCCCAAAGAGAGGAAGGGAAGAGAGTGTCAGGGGGGAAGGGGGGAGTGTCAGTGGGGGGGGGAGGGTGCTAGAGGGGAGGGGGAGTGCCTGATGGGAACTGCAATTAAAGGTGGCATGCCGCCGTCTTTGATGTACTTTTGGTATGGCCGCAAAAGCCATTAAATAACTCCTAAAAGGAGTGAAGAATAATTAATTTATGATCTACGCAGAGAAGGGGGTTGGGTGGGGGCTTGGGTACCAATCTACTGGCCAGACTTTGGGCCAATCAGTCGCCTCGTTTCCTGTCAAATTATGTGGTACTTAAGCCAAACACAACTTCAATCTGCAATCTACAATCGACAAGCTCCAAGGGGCGAGCCGGGGGGAGGGTTCGAGGGGGGGTTCAAAAGTTCAAAGCCACTTGGCCATGCGCAACACGCGTCTCCCCACCAGGAGGAGGAGGCGGAGGAGGCACGTCATTGGTTGAACCCCAGAGAGACCCCAAAAAGCAAAAACGTTTGACAAACACAAGCAGGAGATCGTCTAGAGATGCAACTCGTGGGGGGAGAGGAGAGTGCAGGGGAGTCTGCAAATGATGTGAACCAGTTAACAAAACAGCAACAGAAACAACCGCTATCTAGAGGACAGACAGACAGAGAGAGAGAGACAGTCGAAACGAAGACCATTTAAAGTATATTTTATCATTCATTCAAGCGGCAGCAGCGACTCTCCATCTCCATCTCCGACTCCAACTCTTGGACTCATTATCATACAATGACATTTTCCTCTGGCTCTGTCTGGAAAACTGTAAACTTTAGTCGGCCATTTGTTGCCGCTGTTGCAACTAAATTCCTTTTGACTCTCTGCATTTCCTTGGTGGGTTTTGTACAGTACATTTCGTATGCATCTGATGGACAGCCAGCAAACATTTTGGCGGTAACAAACGGGGCCAAGCAAGAGATCAGAGACCCAGAGAGCGGAGACCACAGACCACAGACCGGAGTGGGTCTATATCTATGGACATGTGGGAGACCCTTTTGGAACCTTTTGCATGGGCACGTTGCCACAGCCACAGCACACAAATCGATTGTTGTGCGTCTTTGCGTCTTAGAGGAATACCCTTAATGGGGATGTATTTGGCCACCTCAAAGCCTGGAAACTGATGTAACTGTCTTCAGTTTTCTGTAAAAGTTAAGGAAGGAAGGAAAACTATCTTTTAACCATCTTATTGCATCACAAATATGCAGCAAGTGTTTAAGAATCTTCTCTCGATGTTTCCTTAGATCTGTAGAGGTTTTCCCAACCAAATTCTTCGGGCAGAAAGAGTGCTTAACCCTTCGGCTTCTCTTGGGCCTGCAGAGTTTGCCCTCACAATATTTGTCGTATTGCGCTTTACAAATGATCAAAACACAGATACAGATACAAGTACTGCCGCCAGCCTCGGATCGGAGTGGAGTCGAGTCTCGGGAACTGCCTTAACCTTACAACCAACGAATGTTGCTACTGCAACGGCAACTGTTGCTGCTGTACGTGTGCAATATGCCCGTTAATGCCGCTGTTGCCGCTGTTGCTGCTGCTGCTGCTGTTGCAGTGGCAATCGCTTTCCCAGCGTCACATTGTCGCTTCTTTTTGCCGCTGCTGTTGCTGTTGCATTTGTTCGCTTGGAGTCTTAAGTAGTTCGTGAGTTGAATAACTTTCAATTGAATTGTAAAGTAAACATTGTGTCGGCCTGGACACACCCCAGAAGCAGCAACAGCAGAGGCAGCCACAGGCCCTGGCCTTTGTTTTCATAGAAAGAGATGTGCAGCGCGTATCGTGCTTTGGCAAACATTTTAAGGATTGTCCCCGTCCCTTTAGGAATGCCCCCGCCCTGCCCCGCCCTGGCAATCGTTTAATTGTCATGCATTTGGTGCACTTTTTTCTGTTTTTGGAGCCCGCATAGCAGCAGCAGCCGTTTGGGCTGTGCGTGAAACTTAATACGGACTCTTGAACAATTTTGATAAGCATAAAATGCTGCAGCGAAAAACAGCAGAAAAAAAACAGCAGAAAACTAAGGAGAAAAAACCTGCTGCATAAATATCGAATTTCACAGCCGCCGGTACCGACCACAGCCACAACCCCTGCCTCCCCTCCTACCTCTTCCTGATCTCCTGCCTCTCCTCCTCTGAGATTGTCAATTGAATGCAGGCAACGTTGCATAAACATGGCAAAGAAATTGTCATGATCAAAATGTGATATTAAACGTGGCGGCGGCGGCTTGCCACAGAGAGAGGCAGCCAGCAGCCAGCAGCAGACCAAACTGGAGGTCTATCTGGCAGATACGTTTCTGTCTCTGTTTCTGTTTCTGTTTTGGATTTCTATTTGATTTTATTTCCCTAGAAATTATCGTTGATTCGTTCCACAGGGGGGTGGGGGGTTGGTGGGGGGGGGAGGAATTGTTGCTGTTCGTCGCATAAATAGCAATTTTTGCTGGCATTTCCATTTGACATTTAATTGAGATCGTAAAATGTTTGCAAAGGACAGACAGACGGACGGACAGACAGACAGAATCTCAAGCTAATGTGAGAGTATCTTTTGGCGTAGCCGGTTTTGCCCAGAGAGACAGAGAGAGAGAGGGAGGAGGGAGAGGGAGACAGAGACCCCATTAGGGCGCCTCCCCGATCAGCATTTTCCTTATATTAAACGCCTGTCAGGGAGTCGGAGAGGCACATGTAAGTGGCAGCAACAGTAGCGAGCCACGCAT
Organism: Drosophila affinis; assembly: GCA_037356375.1. Lineage (NCBI taxonomy): Eukaryota > Metazoa > Arthropoda > Insecta > Diptera > Drosophilidae > Drosophila > Drosophila affinis. The sequence continues at coordinate 63,359,204 of CM074802.1, read as the reverse complement.
CTGCGTGAAGCACAGAGTCCAGTCTTTAGAGAGAGAGAGAGAGAGAGAGAGAGCGCCACAAGGCATACACAAGGAGGAGGGAGGTAGGTGGAGGGGTGGTGGTGCGGTGGGGGGGGCATAAACGTTTTGTTGTTTTTAATAGAGCCAAAGCGATTACAGGCAGCAGCAAAGGCTGCAAAGGCAGTGGCAGTGGCAGGAGTGGCTCTGGCTGTGGCAACAATTGCCTGCCTGACTGCCTGCCACTGCCTGCCGCATGGCCTCGCGACGACCAACGACGAACGACGCGACGCGTAATCAATAAATCTAAAAATAATTCCACCAATACATGTCAAAGCCGTAATAGGGAAACCATAAATTCTTTTTGTGTTCTTGCCACAGCGCGCTGCTTGCTGGTTGCTGGTTGCTTGTTGCATGTGGCCAGTGGCCAGTGGCCGGCCAACGGCTGCAACATGCTACGGGTATTTGTGGCAATAAGTAAACGCTGATTTGGCAGTTAAATGCGGTTGCTGTTGTGGGCAGCAGCCGGATATGCAACAGCAGCGGCAGCGGCAGAATGTTGCTGGCAGCCAAAAACTGTTAAATGTGACACTAATATCCGTGCAACAAACAGTTGCATCTATCCGATCTGATTGGGTTTTCCTTGAGTTGAGCATTTCCTTCAGCCGAAGCAACAGGAAGAATCTAAAATAGTTGCAAGGCTGCTGCACATCGAACCCTTCTTTCCGGGGGCAGCAGCTACTGCAATAATCTCTGTTTAACTATCTGTACACTGCCACATGTTGCAGCAATCATTTGTCCCTTTGTTTGTCCTTTTAACAACTGCTCCACATAGTCCACTCCTGTCTTGCAGCAGCAGCAGCAGCAATGACATTATTGGCCAACCTCCTACTAGCCTCCAATCCGCAATCCGCAATGGTCAAGCATGCAAAAAGCTGCCGCCGCCGCTGCAGCCGCACGGCGCTTGTTTGTGCCATGCAACATCCCCAAGAGCCGAGAGCCGAGAGTCTCGAGTCCGTCGTTGATCTTGATACTGTGTCATGATTTATTTTTAATAGTTTGCGCTTAATATGCGCCAGCATCCGCCACAGAGAGAGCGAGCGAGAGGGAGAGCGGGAGAGACAACGACTGGGGCTCTGCAGTTGGCTGGGAGGGGGAGTCGATTGGGGTACATTGTCTAGTTGTAAACAACAACTGGCGGCAGCAGCGGCAACTAGTTTTTTTTTTCTTCTTTTTTTCCTGTGTTTTGTCTTCATCTTCAGCGAGGGAGCAGCCACAGCAGAGCCAGAGAGCCGCAGAGCCACAGCAGAGCCGTGTGCAAAGTAATTGTTGGTAACACCTGCTTCTTCGCGTCGGCGTTGGTGGCAGCAACATCCCATAGAGCAAAGGCTGAAGACTGAGACTGAGACTGAGACTGGCGACTGAGGCACAGATACGACTCCAAGTCGAAGTCGAAGTTGGAGCCAGCAGGCAGCAGGCAGGCAGCGGGGCAACGGGGCAACCTTGGGCCAACAACAGACAGGATGCATGTTTAATGTGCCGTCGGTTTGGTTGGCTTTTTTTCCTTCTTCTTCTTCTTTCTGTGTGTGTGTGTGTGTGTTTTTTGTTGTTTTTTTCTCTCTGGTCGACTTGCGAGTTGGTTTCGGAGTCTGGTACTTACATTGATTCGTTGTCAGCATTTGGCATTGTTTTTATGAAAGGTTTTTCCTGCTGTTGCATGCCTCTTGTCGTTGTTGTTGCCTGTGTAATTCGTTGCAATCATTTTGCAACAGGCAACAGCAACAGCAACAGGCAACGTCAAAGACCAGCAACGTGTCGGCCAAGTCAGCAATCAGCGTCATCAATACCGCTCTTCAACGGATCGGATCGGATCGCATCGGATCGGATCAATGGGAAAGAGAAATATAGTGGAAGGCTATGCCATTTATATTGACATCAATTTCAAGTTGTTGTTGTTGTTTTTTCGTTAATTGTTTCATAGACATTAAGTTATGTTTAGTGGCTAAGAGAAGTGAGTGATGCTGGTGGCATTTTCTGCTGCTTGCTGCTGCTTGCTGCTGCTTTTGCTAGTAATTTCAATAATAAAACTACAAAAACGAAAAGCAAGAAAAGCAACAGGCAACAGGCAACAATCACAATCACAACAACGACAATTGCCTTGCATGGAGTGAAAGGCTTCAATCAAAGCGAGCAGCAGCACCGAGCAGCAGCACAATCAACAGAGACAGAGACAGCAACAGAGACGTAGACGTAGACGGAGCGAGCCGAGCCGAGCGATTGCTGTTGCTGTTGCTTTTTTATACATTTATTTTTTCCGTTTCTGAAGTTGGAGCCTGCTTTTTCGGCAGACAATGGCAATCAGCAGCAGCGGCAGCAGCGGCAGCAATAGCAACTAGAACGGAGGGGCTTTGGCCCCAGCCAGGCTCCAGCTTCAGCTTCAGCTATGGCTATGGCAATTGCAAATAATAATGCCCAAGCGGGCAAACATCAGAGAGAGACAGAGAGAGCAACGGCTATCTTTGATACACTAACCAAATGATCTATGGAATCTGTTGGGTGTAGGAATGGGGAAACAAGGGATCTATTGATAAGCTTATCATCGCTTGGAGCCAGTCTTTTCTACAAAGTGTTGTAATACCCACCAGAAGAATCAACTATGCAATTGTGTTGATTTTTGGATGATATTTAAGGCTACTTAACCGCCACAGAAGTATCTACGATTTCTCAACCATCATTTGGTTTATTTTCCCACCAAAACCTATGGATATGGATATGGCTATGGATATAGGATATATTTGGTAGGTATAAGGATCTTTGCATTATATTCTTTTCCAAATTTTCTGCCTCAAGTCTTTCTTTGAGTTCTTCTACTTTCCAAAGTCGCAAATGCTTCGTTTTGCCTGCTCTACTGCATCGTGTTACCCTCTATCGCGAAAGGGTATGCCATCGCGTCGCGTCATGTCATAGTCACGTCAATTTTGTTGTTTGGCCAGAGAGAGAGAGAGAGAGCCAAAGCCAAAGCTAAAGCTGAGGCTGCCTCCGAGTCTGAGGCTGAGGCTGAATCCCGCGTCTGAAGGCAAGCGCAGGAAATCACAGCATGAATCATGCGGCTGTTGCCGAGGAAAAAACGAAAAACAAAAACAACACTAAACAATATATAAAATATAAAAAAATCCAAAATAATCACACGATGCGGAGCACCAGTGCCAGTCGTGTAGTTATGTGTGTGTGTGTGTGTGCCCGAAAAGCAAAGCTCTACTAAGCTCTCTGTCGACTGTCTGTTGGCAAGGGGAGGGGGGAGTGTGGGGTGTGTTGTGTAGGATGTGTAGGAGCATACTGGCACAAAAGGAGGCGTGGCAGCAGCAGCAGCGGGAGCAGCAGCGGGAGGGACGGCAGTTCCCGCTGGCAGTTGCTTGCGGTTTTCCCTTCTTTATTATTCATATTTTTTTTTTCAGCAAAGTTTTTTTTTGTTTTGTTTGGGTTTTTGTTGTTGTTGTTGTTTAACGCCGCAGCGTGCGCGCAGAGTGCAAAAGTCAGGCGCATGTCACGCGTATTTAAATCAATTTTTTTCCATTTTATTTTTTTTTGTGGTTCCTTTTTTTTCTTCGTTTTAGTTTTTGGTTCCTTTTTTTTTCGTTTTAGTTTTTGGTTCCTTTTTTTCATTTTAGTTTTTGTGCTTCCTGGGTTTTATATGGATTTTTTTTCTTGGGAGAAGATTTTCTGCTTTTCGAAAGAAAATCCTTGTTTTCCTTTTGTGTTGTTTCTGCCTGCAGCTCAGTGCATGATCGTTCGTGATCTTCGCTCTCCTTCTCCCTCCTCTCGTTCTTTCTGCGAGAGCTTTGTTACTCTCAGCTCAGGCAATACTAGCCGCTCTCGCAATTTCTGGAGCTTATTGCCTGCTGCCTGCTGCCTCTCTCCTCTCAGCAATTAGTTTCCTTCCTCGCTCTCGCTCTCTTTCTTTGCTGTCAGCAATAACGGAACGGAAATGGACTTGCACTTTACTTTGCGGCGTAGTTTCTGTCTCTGTAGGCTCGGATCTTCCTTGCCATTTGTTTTCCTTCTATATATCAAACGGCATCCACTTTTATGTATAGGCGATAAAGAATATATTTTTATAGTCCAGTAAAAAGTACCAAATACTATTCCAGGGTTAAAGGATTTACCTATTATAGGAGTGAAGCGAGTGGGCCGGGGGTTGCCCCTTAGTATTATAAACTACTAAACATCTCAGTGTGAATATTTTAATATTTTTTATACTTTATTTGTTTCTATTGGAATATTTTAAAATAATATGCCTAAAAAAATAAGGGAAATCTTCTGAAATTTACAAAATCTTTGGAATTACTTAATGAATGACTAAGCCCCAAGTTTAAACAGTATTACGGAGTCTTACGGGGTTTTCATTGCTTCCAACTCCCCCAAAATGCGGCTTCAACTTTCTTGCTGTTTGTTTTTGGCTTCCATCGGCGTCTACTGCTGTTTTTTACCATGCCCTGTGGGCGTTTTTGTTGCATTAATCAACTTTATTCGAGTGCTGTTTTTTTCCTGATTTTTTTCTGAATTTTTTGCACAGAAACTTTTATGTCCCCAAACAAAAAAAAAAGGCGATTTCTTATGGCTTACGGGCTGCTGTTTGTGATGTTGTTTTGGCCAAAATTAAAACAGCAATTAAATGGCCAAAAGCCAAACCAGCAACAACAACAACAGACATAGCAACAGCCACATGGCAATCAATGTGCCCCCGCCCCCCGTCCCTGTACTCATGGGCAAATGAGTTGCAACTCGAAATTCAATTAGCTAACAAAATTCCATTTCGGACCACAGCATGGACACCCCACCACCCTCGCCCCCTGCCCCCTGCCCCCCCGCAACAGCACACAGAAACAACAACTGAAAACTTATAAACACTTTGTTGCTCCCCCGCCCACGCCCTCGCCCTCGCCCCCTCCCTCTATCCCTCTGCCTCCCACACTTAATCTGCTCTGTGGGGCAGTCACTGATCCTGGCCCAGGGGCAACCCTTTCACAGGGGGGTGGGGTGGGAGGCATCAACGCAGTTGCGTCAACAGAATTTTGGGGTTTTCGCAAAATTGAATTAGATGCAGCAGACCGTGTGTTTGGTCGGAGAGGGAGAGAGAGATACAGAGCGAGAGAGAGAGAGAGAGAGAGGGAGAGACAAACTCTGACATTTTCTGTTCGTGGCACAGCCTCGAATCCACTGCCATGCCCTCTGCCCTGCCCCCTCTCATCTCTCTCTCAGTCCAGCCCAGAGCTGCTGTCAATATTAACTGCATTATTGAGCATTGCGGCATGCCACAAACATGTAATTGAATTTCACCCTTGCACCCTTTGCACCCTGTCTACTCTTGCGGCCAGCACAGGCCTGGCAACCTCTTCCTGGAGAGGGGGGCGGGGACGGGACGGGGCGGAGCGTTGCGGATGTCCACTGTCCACTCCCCCAGTTCCGGTTCAGAGTTCAGAGTTTCAGAGTTTCCAGAGCTCCAGTCCAGTCCGTCTGTTCATCAGTCATCGCATCGTATGGGCTGGCTCCAGTTCCATGTTTTCCTTGTTCTGGGGCATGCAACTAGAGCTCTTGAGGGGGAGGGGAGGGCAATGGATTGGCCTGCCTGCCTGTGCTGGGTGCCAAGGGGTTTTTGTAAATATGAAGCTTCTGTGTACGCACAATTAAATTGCTCATTGCATTCAAATTTGCTTGTGGTTTTTCAGGCTAAATTGCAGAACAAAATTTCCATTTGGAAAACCAGAAGAAGGGAGAGAGAGAGACAGAGAGAGAGAGAAAATGGCACACACGCAGTGTGGCGACAAAGAAGGTGTTTGGCAGTTGGAAAATGCTCAAGAAATCCAAGAAAATATGGCCCAAACACTTCCAACTCTCAGGCGAAAAATATACACAAAATAGGGGAATAAATTGGGTAACTAATGGAGGAGGTTTCCTTTGAGGGAGGTTCTTCAAGAGGCATAGAGAATGATGAGAAAATAAGGGAATAAATCGGGGAAGTAATAGAGGAGCCTTCCATTGAGAGAGTATCGCCCCGAAGCATATAGAATGACTGCAAAATAGAGGATTAAAAGCAGGAAATTATACAGGAGGTTTCCATATAAAATGCCTGAAAATAGGGGTATAAAACAGGGAACTAATAGAGGAGGTTTCCCTTAAAAGAGGTTGTCCAAGAAGCTTAGAACATAACTGGAAAATAGAGGAATAAATCAGGGATCCAATAGATTAGCCTTCTATATAGAGAGGTTCTCCAAGAAGCATCTAAAAGCCTGAAAAAAGGAGGAATAAATGAGTAAGCTATTAGGGGGACTCCTTTTTCTAGGTTTAAGTTTAAGATTACTCCTAACCATAGAGGAAATTTCTGGAAATGCTGGATATGGCTACGAATTTCTTTAGATTTCAATGCGCTTATCAGTGGCCTGGCCTTGCCCCCCTGACACCAGGCTGTGGCATGTAGTCTGCTGCCTGGCAATTGTTTCGAGTTTTCTGCAGCCCCCCATTAAGTCATCAATTAATAGAAATAGAAAATTATGAATACATTTTGTCACTGCAGGGACAGGGGAGAGGGGGACAGGGGGGGTCAGGCAATTGATAAGCACGTGTCAATGAGGAATGAGGTCAATGAGGAAGTCATCTTGCATCTATCTCTATCGTTGCATTCCATTGTTTTACCCCAGACGGCGGAGCAGCTGCAAAATGCAAGGCCAACCCCATCCATCCCCCCATCCATCCCCCCCATACATTCCCCCATCTACTAGGCGATAATTTAGTACATATATTTGTGGATTAATGATGCAACGAGGACACTTTTTTTTAGTTTAAATGCGACGTTAATAATTCTAGAAATTGGATTTCCAATGATGATGGATTCCAGGGAACATAGAGGGGACTAAGACTTCCAGTGGAAAGTGTTCTGTAGAGTGGAATGACCCAGGAATGAGGCAGTGGCACATCCTTTTCCCCGTCTTCCATGGTCAAGTGCATCCGAAGTTTGCCTTGCCCCTCTGTCTGTTGCCCCCGAAAAAGCATTCTGAAAGTTAATTAACACATGCCCCAGCTCCAGCCCCAGTCGCAGCATTCAACGTTGCAACTTGCAACATCCAACCAGTCCACAGTGATGTGCCACATCCTTTCTGTGCTTTCTGTTTCTCTGTGTTTTTCTTGTGCCTCGCCTCGCCTGGCTGTCCATTTGACAGACTTAATGACTTAATTTTAATTTGCAGCAGCAAATAATCAATTTGGAAACTGTTTGTGCAATGTCTGACGCTTGATGACACGACAGCAGCGACGACTGTCCATCCTCCCTGCCCCCCGCTCCGCCCCTCCCCTCGTTGCTTCTATTTGCTGACACACAGAGAAAAAAAACGAAAGAGAAAAGTGAGCTTGCAACAAATGTTGCTCAAGTAAAATGTTTGCTTTTGCCAGCCATCGCACACCCCACACCCCACTGCATAGCCCTCCCCCCGTTCTAAGTGGCGAGGCACAGACACGCCCTGGGGCCTGCCACACACAACTGTACGCCGTATGGGACGCTGATAGCAGAAAACGCATCGATAACAGCAGCAGCAGCGGCAGCAGCAGCGGCAGCGGCAGAGGGAGAGACTGAGAGGCCATTGGACTGCTGCTACTGTTGGACGACGATGATGATGTTGTCGAAGCCATTCCACACACTGATAACATTTGGCAAATGCAAACGGCGATGGCGATGGCGATGGCAGCAAACGCGTATTAAAAATGCCCAAAGAGCATTGCCCATCGGCCGCCCATCGGGCCGTTCCGTTCCGTTCCGCTGCTGGGGTGCAATGCCCCCAAGAGATCTATCTATCTCGCTCTCTCATTGCACCAGAGGGGCAGCATACAGCATGCATGCTCTATCCGCCGGACAGTGTACACTGTCCACTCTTACACTGTCCATTCATTTGGCCTGGCAAACATTTGCATTGGCCCATTCTCGGTCAATATAGACAGATTTCCATGCAAATTTAATACGCAAACATTTCGGACAGGGCGGCCAGGGCGGACAGGGGCGAAATCTCATCTGTGCTATTGATGATATCTATAAGGATAGGCAGGGGAGCAGGGGAGGGAGGTGGGTAGGGAGGGGGAGTTGCTGGCTTCCACCTGCTGCCTGCTGCATGCTGCCTGCTGTTGCTTGCGCATTTCGCTCTGAAGCTGCCCCTGGATGCTGCTGCTGCTGCTGCTGGAGCCAATCGGTTAGGCAATCAATTATTGGCCCGTAAGCGGGCTTCTACCCACTCTTTACCCCTCTCCCTCTAATCTTGCATCTCGCTAACGGATGTGCAAAAGCGCGCTGCCAATTTAAAATACAAACAACTTTAGCTTTTGGCTTTGGCTTTGGCTATGCTATGCATCCGTTTCCGCTGCGCACAGAAAGGAGTGTGGGGGACAAGAGAGGGTTTGGGGTGGGGTGGGGCATGTGGCAAGTGGCAGCTCGTTTGGCCATGCCCTTGAGGCGAAAATGCAACGCTAAGTAGGCCTCTGGCAATGCAAAACCGTTTTCGAGGCAGAGAGGATGGTCGAATGGTTGATTTATGTACACAGATACGCAGATACAAGCTGCAAGTTCTGAGGGAGATTGATGGCAGATATCTAGGGTTTACCTAGGGTTATACCTTTCTGTCACTCATAATCATTGGAAAACTCTTCCAGAACTGCAAGTTCTCTCTGAATATCCTTTACTTTTCGGTGTGTTGGCACCACTTAAAGGACTATTAGCCAACTGTTTCCACTCAGGGATAACAGAAAAAGAAACCCTTCCCTCGACCGAAAATCAATTAACGCATTTCATTTGGCTCGAATCCCTAACGAGAGGCGTCTCTCTCTCGCTCTCTCTCTCTCTCTTTCTCAGGAGAGAAGGCATTTAAATAATGTTTCGTGTGAACATTAAAAAGAGGAAAAAAAAATGGAGAAAATGCAGGAAAAAGGTGTGTGGGGGGACGGGGGGAAACGGTTACAGGGACCAGCCCCTACTTGACACCAGACGAAACGAAACGAATTGAAAGGATCCCTGGGACCACCGCAGAGCGTTTGCCAACTTCCGGAGTGCCATGTCCGGGTCCTCGTCGTGGCGTCCCGTACTCTGCAAATTAAATGCAATGACAAATGCACTCCGTCAAATTGAAAAGGGATTTCTCTTATTAATTATGACGCCGCCGCAGAGGCAGCCGCAGCAGCAGCACCAAGCAGCGGCAGCAGCGAAAGGGTTGATGACAACATGTCGCGTAAGGGAAACAGGGGAATGGGTTGGGCAGGGGTAGGGGTAGGGGGTAAAAGGGGTAGGGGCCCAGCCAACTGTCGATTTTAACTGCCCAAAGAGCGCGAGGGGATCGCACGAGAGTTTGTGTGTCTGTGTGTGTGTGCACATTTAAATAAAAAATATAAAAAAAAGAAAGAAAATAATAATAACTCTGCGGTTGGCCGCAACATGGCCGCCTTTTGTTTTCGTATTCCTCCGTTTTTTTTATTGTTTTTTTTTTATTCATCATTTTATGCTGCATTTTATTTGTGTATTTTTTTCTGCGTTTCTTGCAAGCGCCTGCGCGAATTGCTTACCCAAAAGCACTCCCTCTCCTCCCTCTCTCGCACTCTCCATCCACCTTTTTTCTCTCTTTTTTTATTTAATTAACTCAAAAACGATTTGTTAGTGGGGGAGGGGCAGCAGATCGTGCCCCACACCCTTAAATGCAGCAATGATTTCTAGATAAGTTATTGTGGATCTTGATTGCCCCAAAGAAAGGTTTATTTGGGCATTAGAAGTGGGTATACGATAACTTCCTTCCTTTCTTTCCTTTCATAGAATTTTCTGGCATTATTAACATTATTTTAGATATTTTTTCTATATATTCCCCAGATGGAATGGCCTTCGCACCATAGATGTACTTTCTAGGATCTCAACTTGAAAGAAAATGGTAAAAAAGTGATCATTTTTATATTAATATAAAGTAAATCTGAATGGTAAGCAAAAGATTCAGCAATTTGTGTCCAACTGGTGGAATCCATGGCTTGTATATGCTTAAAACTCAATCTGCTAGAGACTCTGAGGCTAAGGAATAGTTTTTCCTTGGTTTAGATCTGCCATTTCTATAGTTTTTTCCAGGCCTGAAATAATATATCATTATTATATACCATTTTTGGTTTATGTGCTGGATTTTTGAGGGTTTTTGAGACCTACCACTAGAAGGTGTGCCACAAAATATGCCAAGCGCTTTTCCAAATGGTTGCATCTCTGGATACCCCTGAATATCTCTGGATACCCCTAAATATCTCTATATATCTCTGAATATCTCGGAATACCTTTGGATAGGCCCCAACTGTCAGTGGCTACAATTTTCTAGCTCCACATGCAATATTTTTGTTGATGAAAGGAAAAATCTCTTGGCTTTACGAGGAAATGTTTGCCCGTGGAGCAGAGAAGTTGTACGAATGTTGCTGCTGCATTTTGAATGCCACTTGATCTTGTATACACACACGTACACGCACACGTATACATTTTATTTGCCACTCTGTCAGAGATGTCATGTCAAATGTAATTAAGCGATTATACATTCGAATTTATTTTCGTTTTTTTCGTTTTTCTTGTGCTTAGCTCTCTGGTCTGGTCTGGACCTTGGGCCTTGGTACTCGTCTCGGCCTCCGGTCTGTCCGTCCGTCTGTCCATCTGTTGGTCTCTGTCTCTGGTGAAAGATGAAAGTCTTTTTTAAGCCACTTTGACAGCATAATTACAGCTACCCATCTCCCTCGTGCACACACACTATCGCAGGTTATCTTTCACTTTGTGGAAAATGCTTTTTCTTCGAAATTATGCAAATGAGTAAAAGTTGGAACCCGAAAGGAAGAAGAAACTCCCATGAAAAACTCTCTGAAGTATGACTCAAACAATGATCTGTCATTCACCCATTGATTCATGAGTGTATCTGGGTTCTTCGCACTAAATAGCCCTTATCGGGGCGTCTCAACACGTCCCCCCCATCCTCTTTCCTCTTTCATTCAATCATTATGTTAATTTCGGTTGCAATAGCGAATTTCGCTCAGTGCATAATTGCTATATTAGCAGCAGACCAGAGACCGCTCTTGGCTTAATCTTTCTCTCTCAGCGGTTCAGTGTGTGTGTATGGTTGCGTGTGTGTGTGTGTTGAAGCCAAAAAGAACATTTTGTTGCCGTGTTTTTGCCACTGTGTGTCGTGGCTGTTGGACCTCGTCCATGTCCATGTCCATTTCCATCCACTTCACAATGTTTTGGGTGTCAAATTGATAATCGCGTGAGTTGTTATCACAACACACACACACACACAGCAGTAGCAGTGGCAAAGGCAGGGAGGGAGGGGGGTACAGAAAAGTGCATTAGCTACATGTCGGCACATTTTCGAAGAAGGAACGCAGAAACGGAACCCCAGAGTGGCAGAGAGAGAGAGAGAGAAAGAGAGCTTATTGGGGTTGCTGACCAGGACAGGGGCCCAGCCAGGATGAAGGACCGCACCAGGAAGGACCCCCGGTTCTTGTAAGCGCCCGAAAAGTATAGTAATTGTAAGAGAGAGAGAGAGAGGGAGAGGGAGGGAGAGGTAGAGGTACTTATGTTTACCGTTTGTTCGCATAATTTGATATCAGAGAATGTATATCGAACCCATTGAAGCGCACCCCGAAATGTTGTTGCACGTTGAAGGTGCAAACAAGCCAGCCAGCCAGCCAGCCAGGGATGGATAGGGATGGCTGGATGGAAAGGTGTAGATAAAGCGCAATTACATGCGATTATCATGAAATATGTAGCGAAAATTATGAAATGTATAATTTACAGTTAGGCCAAACAACACACACACACACACACACACACACACACATCATGCACCCAGGAGGCACCCATGGCTGCTCTGCTCTCTGGCGACGCGATGCACTTTCCGCCGAAAGCCCTGAGCTGTCGTTCGGTTGCTTGTTTTCTTTGTTTGTTTGTTTGTTTGTCGCTCGCCTGTCTTAGGGTGTGTGCCAAACCATAAAAATGTTGTTAAACACACCGATAGAGAGAGGAGAGACGACGACGACGACACGTCACGAGAGGGGCAGAGGAGAACCCAACTAAAATGAATGGAGAATGGAGAACAGAGTGCCAGGGGGGGGGATACAGGTGACACAGGGGGGGAGGTGGAAAGTGGAAAGTGGCCTGGGCCCCGTGCGTGTGTGTCTCTCTCTCTCTGTCTCTCTTTCCCTCTCTCTTTCTGCATAAAAAGCAAACAAAATTGATTTGAAAATTGCACGAGACAGGGCATGCACTCACTCACGTCTTCGCTACCTCTCTCCCGCTCTCCCTCTCCCTCTCTCTGTCTCTCTTGCTGCACTGCACCTCATCTCTAACCAAAAGCAATCGCTGGACAACATGTCAGCGCCTTGGAGTTGATGTTACAACTGGGATATACCCTTTATCTAGTCTGATTATGATGATTTTTAGTTTATAAGTAGATAAAGCCTAGATCTATCTCTATGCCAAGTTTCGGGGTGGTATCATTGAAATTGTAGATGCCACAACATAGCAAAGATGCACTGACAGTCCTTGTAGATCTTATAGTTCCCAAAAGGCAACACCTTTGCCGCTTCTCTGGTAACTCTGGTAACTCCTTCGATCCCATTAATCCCAAGATGCGATTGACAGCTAAACCTTCTATCTAGAACTATGGCAGATGCTACAGATTGTTCTGTGTGTTCTACGTCTATCCTTGATGGCTGCCCATCATACCCGCCACAACTACCAAGGGGTAGCCCGAGCATTGAGCACACATAATGACAACGACAGGCGACAACACAGCAACAAACAACAGGGGGCGGGGGGCGACTCGAACCACCTATGAAAACTATGAAACATGCGCGAAAATCACTAGTTGCAATTACTCCCCCCTCCCCCCCTGCACGCCCCTCTTTGGCCACCGCCCACAGCCCCCTTTCTTTGAGTCACTTTATGACTCTGTTGGCCGTCGTTCGTCGCCAGTCGCCAGTTGCTGGCATATGTTGATTTTTGGCTTAAATGTTTTGGCCGTTGTAAAAACGTAAACTTGAGTGCAAATAACGGCAGTGCCCTCAGAGTAACGGCAGCAATCTATCATGTGATAATAAGTGGGTACAGTAAAACAACCCCCCATTGCCCGCACCTCCCCCCCAACACCATACACCCTCCTGTGCACTTTGGCACTCTGGGTATAGACCTTGAATGGGGGATAAGTTCGGCAGCCCGAAAGACAGTTCTGCCAACGAAGATATAGGGTGCTACAAAGATAGACAAAAAGAGCTTCGAATTCTATCTTTTACAGGAGTAATCTTTATGCTCCCTTTGGGAGATCATGTATGCGGCCTTTTCCCTAGTTTTTGGAAGTTTTCTAGGTATAAGGCATATCCATTCAATGGTTTTATCTCTGATTAAAACACATCTGAAGCCTATCATGAGAATCGACGGAAACTTATGGAGAATCTATGGAGAATTTTTGCAGAATCTATGAAGAATCTATGGAGGATCTATGAGGAACCTGTGGTGAATCTATGGAGAATCTATGTAGAATCTATGGACAATCTATGGGGATTCTTTGGAGAATATATGGTGAATCTATGGTGGATCTATACAGAATCTATGGTGAATCTATGTAGAAACTATGCAGTAACTAAGGAGTATCTAAGCAGAATCTTTGGACAATCTATGGAGAATCTATGGTGAATCTATAGAGCCTCTATGAAGTATCTATGCTGAGTCCATGGAGAATCTATGGGGATTCTATGGAGAATGTATGGGGAATCTATACAATCTATGGACAATCTATGAGGAATCTATGTAGAATCTATGTAGCATCTATGAAGACCCTATGGAGATGCATTACAAACTGGACTTCCCCTAAAAATCATGAAAACCAAACGTCTGAGATAAGTCGCTAGCCATTAATTTCACAGAATTTCGCAGAGGCAACCTCTTTACAGTCTTTAGTCGATTCTCTCTCTCTCTCTCTGTCACTCTCTGGCATCCAGTGAACTGGCAACGATCTAGTAATCTGTGCAACATTGTTGCCTTCCATAGCTATTTATAGACGGAGAGTCAGAGAGCGGGAGAGCGGAACGCGGGAGAGAGCGATCTTCTGCCAGTGCTCGTATTGCACTCATTTTATTGATATTTGATAACATTGTCATGTCATGGCCCTGTCTGTCTGTCTGTCCCTCTCTCTCTCTCGCTCTCTCTCTCTCTCTCTGTCATTCAGTTGACTTGGAATTCGATGCGCTAATCGGCTTAAGGGGCAGAGCTCTGGCTATGGCTATGGCTTGGGCTCTGGCTTGGGCTCTGGCTCTCGTTTCCCTCTCCACTGAGCTGCTAAATGGATTTGAGTGTTTTAATTAGCAAAAGAAAATGCTGCAAATTGTCGAGGCATTTCGTGGCGGGGCGGGGGGCGAAGGGGTGCGCTTTGGGGTTGGGGTTGGTTAAATTGCATTCCATTCCGACTGTCCGACTGTCCGACTGCCGACAGTTTAATGGTCTCCCAGCGCTGCCAGAGTCTTCAACTCTGACGAAACTGTTTTCCTTTTTGGCTGGACCTTCTTTTAATGCATTTTCCTTTTTGGCACTGGTTATGGGAAATAAATCAAGAAAGAGAGAGAGAGAGAGAGAGAGAGAGTAGAGCGAAAGAGAGCGATGAGTAGTGCCCCCAGTGTGCCCTCGGCCAAATAAATCATTTTGGATTTCTCTGATGATTATTATTATATATAAAACATAAAACGTTTAGAACCGATGTTCCCGATGTTATCAACAGCTGCTAGGGGCACGGCACGTATTCCTATATATTCATATTCATATTCGAATTGTATTCAGTGCTACGAGTATATATGTACGTGACATTCTTGGCTAAAACTAAGAAGCAACAGCTGCAACGTCGATTTGGTAGTATTAAACCAAAGAGCAGGCACACAGCAAAGATAAACCCACATAAATAATTTCATAATACATCCAAGAAATGCGAAAGATATTCGCTGATTCGTTGAGCTCTTCAACTGCCAAATGACATGTTCAATAAAATAGGCACTAAAACAATTCCGGCGGGAAACGTATATACATACATACATATGTATCTATATGTAGATAGAGTCTTTTCTGAATGGTGGAATCATCAAAGGTCCATCTAAACTCTCTCTCAAGTAGAAATCCGTAAACACAGAATCGTAGAGAATAATCTCATCTATCTGATTACAAAATTGTATGCCAATCGGTTCATTATTATAGCCAGAATGAGGTAAAACCTTCCCCATCTCTCACAGAGTAGCTTAGCCATGGAGAATGATCTCTCCTGTCGTAAACAGCATACGACTTTTCTCTTTCTCCCTTTCTGTATAGTCAGAATGAAGTAAAAACTTCTCTACCTCTCACAGAGTAGCTTAGCCATTGATAATGAGTTATTCTGTCCATCATCCTTTAAGAAAGCATACTAAAAGAGAAACAGAATCATAGAGAATACTTCTATCTATCGGATTACAAAATCTTATTCCAATCGGTTCATTATTATAGCTAGAATGAAGTAAAAACTTCTCTACCTCTCACAGAGTAGCTTAGCCATAGAGGATGAGCTATTCTGTCCATCTTCCTTTAAGAAAGGGTTCTAAAACAGAAATAGAATCATAGAGAATACTCTCATTTATCAGATTACAAAATCTTATTCCAATAGGTTCATTATTATAGCCAGAATGAGGTAAAACCTTCTCTACCTCTCACAGAGTAGCTTAGCTTAGCTGTAGAGAATGAGCTCTCCTCTCAATGACAGCCTACGACTTTTCTCTTTCACTTTTTTGCCCTTACTGGTTGTACTCATTCTATAGATCATCTTTAATCTAACAAAAAAAAAAAGAAAAAAAAAGAAAAAAACAGAAAAAAAAAACATTCTCCCCCTGAACATCAAGTTTCATCCATTAAATATTGTTTTGTTTTTTTCTTAGTGTGTTAAATAATTTGAACCTGACCTTCATGATGATTTCACAGCCTCTCATTTGTAGAGTTAGCTTGTAAAATGGTCTATTAAATATACATTAAAAAACAAAAAACAGAAAAAAAAGCAACCGTACATACATAGACTCGTGCATGTACGATCATGTCGTGGTTGAGTGCGGGGGCAGGTTTAAAAGTTTGCCAAAAAAAAAAGCACACAGAGAGAGAGAGAGCGACAGAGCCCAAGGCGAATGCGACTGCCTTGAAAAAACCAAAAAAAGAAGCTCTACAGCAAAAAGAGTGACTAATTTTGGTTGCTCTAATGATTGATGGCAGTTCCCTCTCCCCGCTACCCGCTTCCCGCTCCTCTCTCTCTCTCTCTGTCTGTCTCAGTCTTTTTTGCTGTTGATTAAGCTTAGTTAGTGACTGAATATTGAGCTATTTCCATGGGATTTATGTATTAGCAATGCTTAGATGTTTTTATTACCCTGCACTAAAAGAGAATGCCTAAGGGGGGAGGGGGTGTGCAGTTTCTAGGGAGGAGAATGCATGGGAGGGGAGGGGGATGCAGTTTCTAGGGAGGAGAATGCCTGAGGGGTTTCTGGTGAGGAATGGAATGCAAATGCCAAGCCAGATGGAATGTCTAACTGAATTTGAGCCAAAAGTGTCGTCGTTTTGGCTGTTGGAACACCTGGTCTTCCCAATACTACGAATACCCTGTGAAGTGCAATGGTCTGGGGGATGCATAGATGCTTAGGCAGATCACGTTTCGAATGGTCTGGGTATGGTATGGTCTTGGCTTTTGCTTGACAGGTTTCTTGACTGGTTTTGTTTGTCCGATTCTGTGCGAACATGTCAAGGTATCGCATCCTCATTATACACACACACACACAGAAACACACACACCGGCACAGCCATAAATCATAATTGTTTGAATCTTAAATTTGTTGTTGTCCGTCGGTCTTTGGCTGGCAGCAGCGTCATAATTTATAATCAATTTGCCTTTCAAAAAACAAAAAAAAATAAAAATTAACTCTCTTGTCGCCGCGGCGCTGCACAAAAACACATAAGCACATATACACATATATATATGTATATGTATGTGTATATATTTATTAATTTCATTTTTATTCCATTTTTTTCCATTTTTTTTCTATATAATTCTTTTTAGTTTTTGGTTTTGGTGTTGCTTTTTTTTGCCTCTCCTCCTCCTGCTGTCTTTATAGACATTTCAATGAATAATGTTTTCGTTTGTTGGCGAATTTATTTCGCTCTTTTCTGTTGTTGTTGTTGCTGCTGCTGCTGTTCTTTGTTGTTGTTGTTGTTTCTTTTGCTGTTTTGCTATATTTCTTGGCTGTTCACATTTTTCGTTGAAGTGTTCATTTTGTTGTCATGTTGTTTCTATGCGCCTTGCTGAAGTGATTTAGTGCGTTCGCTCATATTGCCAACAAAATCTTCCGGTTATACATAGTATATATAAGGACAGGAAGGGGGTAAGGAGTAGAAAATGGTGGTGGTGAATGGTTGGGGGGCACTCTTAGTTGAATAAGTGTTAAGGGGACTGCAAGAGGCAATGCTGGCCATCTTTTTACTTAAAAATATTCTGAAAAAATAAGTTTCAATCACAAATTTCATTGTCTTATAGATGATACCTTGTCTTTCCCTTTCAGAGCTTGAAAAGCATTAAAATCCGACTAGGAATTTCCAGTGATTCCTGCGGAAAACTCTCTTTCGCTAGCCAGCCTTTGGCCTTACCTCATCTCAAATGACCTCCATGGACCCCTCGCCACCTCTCCATTCTGTTACCATGGGAGCACACAGTGCCTGCCAAAATTAGCCAACGCCAGACAATAAATTAAATGAAACCGCCAACAAATCGAATGAAACAAGTGGGAGATTTTTTTTATTTTTATTAATTTCTTTTCTTGAAATATTTTTTGTTTTTTGTTTGTGAAATGTCTTTATAGTCTCGGAGTGTTATCTGATTGAACAATTAATTAGTATGGATTTCCAGCTCCTCCTCCCCTTCCTCCTCCTCTTCGCAGTCATCCGTCTCCTTAGTCACATTTGGCGTTCGTGCGTTCGTTTTTAGCATAGATAAGGATCTAAAAGCCTTAAAATTGAAATTAATTCGAATATAAAAACGAAAAATAAATAAAATTGTGAAGCCGTTTTTGATGCCGACATTAGGCACTACATATATCATCATTGAAGAGAACTTTTCCAGACACGTGTCTGAAAACAAATTTGAAAATCGAAAAACTGGAAACTGGAAACATTAAGTCATCGCTCTGTAGTTTCCTCTCTGCTCTCTGCTCTGCTCTCAGTTCTGTTATACTGCTAAGTGGTCCAACAACTTGTCAATTTGATATCAAATTCAATAAAATCAAATTAAATACTCAACAAAAATGCTAATGAGAGTGGAACAGAAAGAGAGGGAGAGCCCGGGTTTGGTAGGGAAAATTGTAGGGCACCCAACAACCCAACACAACCTCTGGAGGAAAGAATAAACAACAGACATGGTAGTAGGCGCAAAAACGGAAAAAACGGAATACAAAACTCTCTATGGAAAAAGACCAAAATGTTCGTTAGGTGTGGCATTTCAAATGGTTCGACGCCTCTCAAAAGTGTTTGCCGCTTGGCTGGCTCCCCCTTTGGGCCCCCTCCCAGCCCCTTTCAGAGGAGAGTCTCTCCATCTCCATCTCGGAGACTTCAACTTAAGGAAAGACTTGGATTATGAACGACTGAAATATGCAAATTTATCTACAACTCACATATGAGGCCCCTCCGCTTTATAGAAATTTATACAGTATTTTTACTCATATATAGTATACTCCCCATACCATATACCATATATATATATATACCATATATATATATATTTTCTGTATATTTTTTTCTTTTTTTCTTATTTTTTTTCGTTTTTTTTTTGTTGAATTTGCATAAAAAGGGTTGAGTAGCTGAAGATTAACTGGCAAACGACAACAACTACAGAGAGACAGAGCCATTGGGAGGGGGGATCAGGAGGGAAATGGGGTAACCAGGGGATCGGATGGATCAGGGCATCGGTTCAACAGGGCATCGATGGATCGCTTAGGGCCGGCGGAGCTGTGGGAAGAGAGTGCTGTGTGTGGGGCAGGGCAGGGCAGGGGTGCAGGGGGGGGACTCACCATTAACTTATCTTAAAAATAAAACAACAAAAGCCAAATCTTCAACGAAAGTATTAATTATTAATGGAGGAATTAATTATACAAAAGAAAACAACGGCGATAAGAACTGTAAATGCGTTTTTGAATGTATTTTGAGTATTCGATTGAGATTAAACGATCGAGGGATTAAAGAAGAGACAAGGGCAGGAAGGGGGCGACTCTACTGTCCTGCAAGGCAAAGCGGAGGTCACCGAAATACCCTGTAAGAGCACCAAGAGCCAGCGGGGAAGCCAGGTGTTCAAAGAGCCTGCGTTTTGGCCATCAAAATCAACCGATTGCAGCCAGATTGCATTCGTTTTGCATTCTAAGAGAGAAAAGCCAGAAAGTGGGAAGATCTTCGCATTCCATGCCATGCCATCAATGTTTTACAGGGTATCAATGGCTGGGGGGAATGGGGAGCCACAGTTTCCTTTCGTTATCCGCCCAAGAACCAGATTCAGTGCCTCATTAAAACACGAATGTATCTACGCTTAATGGCAAAAACTGAAAGCTGCCTTTTTGCATGCCCTTATGGGACATAAAGTTCCGATATCATAGACTCTCAGAGCAGTAATTAAAGCCACAGATAAAAGAGCCCCAGAGGCAGAGAGACAGAGACAGAGGCAGAGCCCAGAGGCATAGAGACAGAGACAGCGAGACAGTATCGTAATTTATTCCAATACCATTATGGATATTACTTTAAAGATTGCAGATAATCGCTGCTTGATCGTTTACTTATCTAAAATGTCTAGTGACAGAGGGGGGAGGGCTTTGAAATCTTACGCAGAGAGAGGGGGAACCCATCCATGGCACACACCTGTTGCCAGTAGAGAAAACTTTACTTTACTTCCTGGTTCTGTCTGTGTGCTGCTCAGGACCGGGGTTCATTGGCATTTGAGCATTTGAGGAGTCACATGTGGCTCACGTCCTGCCAGGCAGGCAGGCAGTTCCTGCCGCTGCTGCTGTTCGACTAAGCCTGTCGTCTGTCCTGGTCTGTCGTCATCTGTGTGCTGTGCTGTGCTGTGTGGCTCCTCTTCTCTCATTTGCCAGAGACAAAAGACGTTTGAGGTTGATGACACCGAACAGAACCGAACTGAACCGAACCAACAGTGTGTGTGTGTGTGTGTGTGTGTGTAGAGGTTGGCCGTTTTACAGTTGCTTGAACTAGTTCTTTCTCTCTCTCTCTGGCAGCGGCACGTGGCCAGAACCGAAAAAGCCTGCCTGCCTGCCTGCCTGGGCAGCTGGCCAGAGTCTCCTCCAAGCTCGTTCGTCGTTCGTTTGGCAAATCATAAAAATATTTATGTAAATGAATCATTTAAACGCAATGGGATGGACATTGGACATGGGCTGCTGCCAGAGACTCGACTCGACACTGGGAGACTCTTCTGCTGCTTGGGAATGCTCAACACGCGCTCTCCGCTTTGCCAAATGGCCAAAAACCACACTACACTACAAAATACAAATTATGGCTCATGGGATTAGCATAAATTGTTGCCGCCGCCCCATACATAGACTGGGCAGTGTTTTTATTTTCTTGCCTGTCTATCCAACTGTCCGTCCGTCTCCCCGTCCGTCCGTCTGTCGTTTGTCGTCAGTTTGGCTGCCAATCCATCGGATTGGATCGGTTCGATCGGATCTGGTCTCTGGTCTCTGATAAGCTCTCCTTTTGGCCATGCCAAACATGGCCAGCATACACACACACACTCGCATTCCAGCCTCATATTTATGTCAAAATCCATCAAAGCTTATGTCCACCGTTAGAGTTGCGCGTATCTATCGTTGAAAATCGGCTTTTGGTGGGGTTTTACAGAGAGGGGGAGGGGGGTTGGGGGGGGCAAACAATGCCACGCAAATCCGACAGTGAAATAATGTGTAGACCCCAAGCGATAACTCAAAGAAATAAGAACAGATACACGCACACACACACAGACACAGACTGAATGTATCTGGTATCTGGTGGATACAATGTTTCGACTTGAGACCTGAACTCAAAAATTAATACATTTCAATGAATAACAAATGATTTAAATGATTTGTTTAGAGTGTGTCGTGTGTGTGTATGTGTGTGTGTGTGTGGGTTGTGTGGGGTTAGAAACTAGTTTCTAGATCGTGTGGCAACCAGCATTTCCTGCTGCTGCTGCTGCTGTAACGATCTTCGAGCTGTGAGTCAACTTCCGACGTGACAAGAGTCAGGGCCCCACGGGCATCGGCATCGGCATCGCTACATACTGTAACTAACTTAATCGATTGCAAAATTGTTTCTTGTAGATAATTTCCACGGTTGACGTCAGCGTTAATTGTACAACAAATCTATGGCACGACTCTGTCTCCCTCTCGCTGAATCACTCTTGAATGCACGTGGCTGATTTATTAGATTTGTGTATCTATCTATCTATCTGTATATGACCATAAATGAGAGGAGGTATACCCCTTAGACCTATAAAAAGGTGGTGTGTGTGGGGTGTAACCTTTAGGTCTGCCAGCCTTGACCGTCGCCGAGAGTGCTGACATTCGTACACACGTACATATGTATATGTATCTGTAAATGTAGAGTCAGAGACAGAGACAACCCCTCTTGATAATTAGCATATTTTGCACCGATATGGGTCAGCCTTAGCTCTCGAAAACTGGGTTGGGTCTCCGAGAAGTGGTTATCATTCTAGGGCTGGGCTGGGCTTAATATTTAGTACGGCAAAACACAGACTGCCCTGAGGGAGGGGGAGAGAGGGAGAGACAGAGTGCTATATCAAATGAGATCATCCCAGAGGGACAGGAACAGGGAAAGGTAGAGGGGCAGGCACAGGGAAAGGGAGAGGTAGAGGCACAGGGGGAAGTATGAACAGTCTTCCCCAATACTTTCTACAAATTAGAACTATTCTGGAATATATTTATGGCTATTTAAAGTTTGTTAAACAAGAAACTAGATCATCTGTTTAGGTTTACAGGAGGAGGTCCTACTTTCTGGAGAAATCAAATCCTCTCTGTTATATGTCTAAGCAAAAGTGTCACCTGCTAGAGAACTCTATAGTTCTTGGCTTGTATTTTGAAGCTTAAACTTTCTTTTATGGAAATTTGTTGGCTCTAAGGCTCAACCAGCCATAGATCCATAGATACTGCCACTGCCTGGTCCCCCCAAAGTTTTGTTTGCTTTGTTGGCTATCGCAATCGTCATAGTCGTCGTCGTCGTCCGAGTCCGAGTGGTGTCAGTCGACAGTGTCCCCCATCCACCATCCACCTTCCCCCATCCCCACCATCGATGGCTTAGTCAGCAGTTTGGAGTCGTGTCAATGCGATTGGCATTTAACGAGCTTCATAGCTTATAGGGTTAACATTTTGGCATAAGTACACATTTAGTACACACCCAGTTTCCAACAGTTTTCCAACAGCTCTACAGCTCTACAGCTAGTTTTCCCTCTCTCTCTCTCTCTCTCTCTCTGGCTGTGTATCTGTGTCGCCCATCTCTCAGCTTGGGCCTGGGTCTGGGTCTGGGCTCACTGGCTATCCCCTGGCTATCGTATCTCTCACTATTGTGAGGTACTTGTCATTTAGTTTACTATTTACTGTCACGCTTTTGAGTGCCCCCTCGACGTGGGGTACTGCCAACTGCCAGCGGACTGGGGACTGTTTTTGGGGCTTGGCTAACATGGGAAGGGCTCCAACGAGGGAGAGCAACTACAGAAGAGAGAGACAGAGAGAGAGAGAGAGCACCATCAATCAATGAATAAATTAAGGTTTTGCTGCCAAGAAAAGTTATACATCAACTGCTACCATTTCCAACATAATTAAAAGTAAACAAAAGAACTTTTGCTAAACCAAAAAAGTGGCATTTTATTAACTCAAATAATAGAACTTTTCAATCGTTTTTGAACAGAGTTTGCTGTGGCTTATAAACTATACATAAGCACACTTTCAGTTTGTGTTCAGTTTGTAGAAAATATTTCATAAATAATATATATTTCTATAAATATAAAATACACCTTAAAATAATACAAAATGTGTGGTCTTTTGTCACAAAATAAATGGAAATATTGTGTGCATTTTTTCCAAGTCAAAAGCAATGTTTTTCCATAAGAGCTCGTTTCAGGCGCGTTTTGCCTGCGTTTTGCCTGCGTTTTGCCTGCGTTTTTGATGCGTTTTAAAACGCACTGGGTGCTTTTTTAGCGCTCCGTTTCACATTTTCCCCTATAGGTTGGGGATCTCAATCTGTGGGTCTTATCTGCAGGCTTCTCAGGTCATTTCTTGAGAGGTTTTCTGCTCTGCTTTCTCTCTGGCCTGGCTTGGCCTTGTTTCTCTGGCTTTTCTTTGTTTTGCTTTTCCTCTGTCTTACCAAATCCCTAACATTATTATTTCCTGCCCGGCAATTGGCCAAAATGTACAATGTGGTGGCTCCCCTCCCCCCACATGTTGTGTCCATTGTTTGTCAAACATTCAGGCCCGTCGTCTGCTGCTGCTGCTGCTGCTCCTCCTCCTACTGCTCCTCTGTCAGTTCCAGTTGTCCGTTCGCCCCATGGCCTGTGGGAATCTGTTCTGCTGGCTGGCGACAAAAACAGCGCGTCAAAAGCAAACATTTTGCGCGGCACAGTTTTGATTTATGAGCTGAAATTAAATTAACTGCAGCAGCAGCAACAGCAGAGGCAGTGGCAGTGTGGCAGAGTGGCAGTGGCAGTGTGGCAGAGTCGCAACAACAGCAACCGAAAGGAATTTAAAGCGTTGAAATGAACAGAGCAACAAAATAATGCAATGTCCAAGACCAGAAATGCTGCCCCGCATGTTGCATGGCATGTGAATGTTTGTTGTTGGCCCGATCTGGCTGCTGGCTGCCACAGACAGTGGCAAGTCGGCTGCTGCTGCACATTTTCACTGTCATAAGGAAACCCTCTGCGCTCTGCTCTGCTGTGCTCCATTCCATTGCCATTCCACTCCCCATTTCGCACGATAAAGTAAATATATATTTAATTTTTTTGTTCCCTCTCCTCTGACGCTGCTGATAAAATTATCATTGTGGCGCGATGTGCTGTGTGGTGTGTGTGGCCTGTGCGGCGCGCTGTCAGGCGTTATTATTTTTTATATTCGCCCTCCGCTTATCGGCCATAGCAAAGAAATAAAAAATTGTATGCACTTCTCCTACTATCAGGCCCGGGCCACAACAACAGCAATCGAGAGAGAGTGAGACAGAGAGAGAGAGAGAGACAGAGACAGAGAGACAGAGAGAGAGAGCGTTCTCAGAGAAGAGACCTCTCGGAATTGGTTTCGGTTCCACAACAGTTTGGCATTTTCTGCAATGGCAGAACGAGTGTATCTATATGGGTCTCCATATCTGCTCTTCGCAGCAGATATCTCTTGTCCAGAGTGCGTGCCCCTCCCCACGCCCCTCTTGCCCCCTGCAACAATTGGTGGAAGGTCTGTGGCGTGGCTGCTGCTGCTGCTGCTGCTACTGCTGTCCATGATGATGATTATAGAGGAGGTACGAGTACGAATGCGAGTAGATTGTGTGCATCATCGGGAAGTTGTTTTCGGGGTTTCGGTTTGTCTGTGGAATGTCAGATTGTTCCCAGACCCAAACAGTTGAAGGTCTTTCGGAAATGCACAGCACAGCACAGACGATTGTAGCTTTAAGAAGAAGAATGCCAAAACGCTTTGGAATGGCTATCAAAAGAAGGTTTTCCCAGATCCATTGGTCATCTTTTGCAGCCTCAAATGAGGTTAAAGAAAGACTCTAGCAATTAGCAGTTGTTTCTAGATATTTTCAGTCATATTTTAACCCTAATAATAAGGAAATTTTCATTTCAGAAGGATGACAAACTTTAAAGAGGAATGCCACATAGTGTGTTAAGCACACGTATCTGAAATTAGTTGTATTTCTTAGCCCGTAGATACAACATTTAGCTACCGATTATCCCCACCTCTAACTTCGCCAATTAAAGGCCCAACCAATCAGCCAAACAGCCAACAGAATTGCCATTTGCCATTCCAAAGAAAGACGGAGACAGAGACAGAGAGAGGGAGAGCGAGAGAGAGGGAGACCAATTACCGTCCGTCCAAGGGTTAGGGCTTACAGATACAGATACAGTTGCGTCGCATAGAACGATACGCCGAGCGCTATCTGCACTTGTGGCAATTAATTGAAATTGATGTTTTAGTTAAGATTAGCGCTTAACATTCGTTAATTTATGACTAATATACTCCTCAAGTGATCGGCCCCTCCTCAGTCCTCGTCATTCCGAGAACCCTGGCTCCCATATCTTATCGGCTAATGTATCTGTATCTGATGCTTGGCTTTTGGTCAGCTTTTTTTTCTCTTGGAAAACTCGAACACGATAGCTGTAAAATTCTTCTTCGATTGCTGAGGCACGTAATTTCTGGCTCAAGAAAAAAACAACAAAAAAAAAACCAACAAAAGTTGGCTACCGTTTTTTGGAGCGTTTCTGGCGCGTTTCTGACGCGTCTCTGCTGCGTTTTAAACCGCACTTGATGAAAAAAAACATCACATAAAAAAAAGCTCCTTCGATTTGACATTTTCCAAACGATTCTTAACATATTCAAGGATTGCTTAACATTTATTTACTTATTATATACAATTTTCATTCACTTTTGACGGGCAGCGTTTTTCAAGCGTTTTAAAACGCCTTTCAGTTGTTTTTCGTTGTTTTTTGGTCTTCCAAGAGCACGGTATGAAGTTCCTACGAGTTTATAATGTGAACGTAGGAACTCTATACCTCGCTGATGGCAAAAACCAGGTAAAAAAATACACACATCTTCGTTCCTCCGTTCGCCGTTCGCTCCGTCCTCGCATAAAAACTTGAAACGCGGCAGAAACAGCAAAAAAAATATTTCAACAAAAAAAACAAAAACCACGCCACATACCAGCTTCAAAAATTCCAACTCTTTTTTTTCGGTTGTTTGTGTTTTTCGGGGAGACTTCTGGGGTAGCAGCGGGGCAGCGTGGAGTGCGGAATTCTAGCTGCGGGGGAACTCTAGATGACGATGATTCCAGGTTCCAAATTCCAGATTCCAGGTGATCGTTTTCACGGCCTTCGCCGTCTGCTACCTTGTCAGCGTTTTCTCTGCGTTTTCATTTCTTTTGCGCGTTTTTTGCGCGATTTGTGTTTGATTGAATTGAAATCAATTTCAAATGGAATATCCATCATTTTTCAAAAAAAAGTTGCAAAAAAAATGTGAATTTTCTATTCTGCATGGCTGGCTGCATTTTCTTTTCTCTTGTTTCTTTTTGGGCTTTATTTTCGTTTCAATATTCAAAACTGATTTTAGAAAAAAAGAAAAAAAATTATTTTCGATTTTCCGCATTTGATTTTCAAATTTTCCTTCGTTTTGTTCTTTGGCTTTTTTAACACGAAAATTGTTTTGCGATTTAGCACAGGAAGGCGCAAGTTTTAGAAAACATTTCGCAATTTACGAAAATGTTTTGTTGGAGTCACGCGAGAAGAGTCGAGTCGAGTCGGAGCACACGGAGCGTTGGTAGCGGCGCGCTGGAGCTAATTCAACGGACTAATTCAACGGACTTTTTTGAATTCGGAGGAAAATTCGACGAGCTGATGTTGTTGACGGTTCCGCGGCCGAGTTCAGTTTGTGAGATACATTGTTCGATGTGCGAGATACATTTCAGTCTGCTGGCTCTGCGTTCCAGGTTCAGGTTTGCCGTCGGACTCATGTTGCCCGGCAACATGTCGCCCGCCGGCAAGCTAGAAGAACGGCATGGGCAATGCAGCGCATCCCATGGTGAAATCCACCCCGATTCGCAACATGCTGTGAATGTTGCCAAGCCACTGGCAACATTCAGGGCATATTGTTGATCAAACACGTTGAGGTGAGGTGCTCGGGCGCTGGCCATGTTGCTGGACACATTTTCGCTTGCTGGCCATACCTTTTGCTGCCTTGTTCGAAGACGAGATTGTTGCCGTGGTGTGTTTCGCTTGGTGGGTGGTGGGTTTCGGCGTTTTGTAGCTTTGTCGCCCTGTCGCCAGCCGAGCGGTGAAAGCTGTTTCTGCCGCTGCTGCTGCTGCCGCTCTTGCATTCTGCGTGGGCGCCTCTGCTGCTGGCTGCCGCCGCGTTGCCAACTCAATTAATATCACAAACAAAAAAAGAGGCTTTTAATTAATGAAACAATTAAAAAGTTGACCAAAAAAAGCAAGCAGAATGAGGATTTCAAGGCCAACGGCAGCTGCAAAAAGAGACGCACAAAAGTCAGCGGCGCTGCGAAGTTCGATGATCTGTTTACGGGCATGATGTATCTTTCAGATACAGATACACAGATACAGCATATAGTATTTATCTAGAAAAGCGCGCTTCTGCTTCTGTTGTTGTTTACCGTAAGACGAAGACTGAAGGCCGTCTTTTGAAGAAGCAGAAGACGAAGGTGATGCAGAGAGGAAGAGGCAACAGAGAAGAACAGAGAAAGAAAAAGATTCTGGGCAGATTCTGAAAGCAGAATAGGACGAAGGTGGGCAAAGGGAGAACAACAAAATAGGAAATGCAACTGAAAGCATAAAAAGCTGAAGCTGAGAAGACGGTAAACACAGAATGATCCAAAATAGTAGATTAAGTAGATCTTTCAGATTGCAACCTTCTATTTCTATAAAGAAGTGCCCATCGACATGCAGTTCTATGCGAGTCACAGATCGTCACATTCGTCGGATTCGTCATCGCGGCCCCCAATGTCCATTTCGGTCCGTTTCTGATTAGAACTTTGGCGCGACAACCGCCTCATACATGGCGCTGCCTTTGTGGCTGTGGCTGTTGCTGTTTTTTATAGCTTGTCGTGCGATTAGCACCTGAAAACGCGCACCGATTGCCCGCTTTCGTTTGACGATTTGTGGCACGTGTCTGCCGCTGCTGTTGCACTCAGTGCAGGGTCAAAAATCTACCAAAATGTGGAATAATTTATATACTCTAAAAGAGGGTATGTGTGGGGTAGCCGAAACTTAACGCAAAGTTCTACAGAAAGCATCTACGTGTAGATCTTTGCTTTGTTTTTTCCAGTGTGGATTTCCAGCCACTTGTTTATGCATCGCTTTTTGTTCATAAATAATCGCAAAGTGCAATCGAATATCAAATTTGTGTTTATTTTCGGGGAGGCTCTTGACTCTGCTTTGCTTTTGTGTTGCTTTCCGCTCATAAAAACGTTAACAATAACAAAAGGCGGCCAACAAAAGCGTGCGACAGGGACGGCAACAACCTGTTTCCAAGCAGCTTCTGCTTTTGCTTTTGTTAATGTTAGTTGTTTTTTTTGTCAGTTTTTTCCCTCTGATTTTCGCTTGGTTGAGTTGCCATTTGATTTCGGTGCGTTTTTTGAAGGTCAACTTTTGGAGTGTTTGTGTGTGTGTGGGGTTTAATGAGCCATTTGCTTGGCCAGAGGGGGGGATTTGCTTAACGGTTTAAGCCCTGGAATATCTGCATACAAAAAAACGTGTGGTGTGCCATCCGAGGCGGATCGGTATCGTTTGTGGCACCGAAAAGTACAAAAACATGTCCAACAAATGCCGCTACAAGCAACAGAACAGGGAAAATATTTGAAACATGGCCATGGCTAGGGGGGGGAAACATACAGAAGACACAAATCACAAGTATACGACCTTTGATATACCCATTCAATGGGTAGTACGAGTATAGACAAGTGGAAAGTGAGGCAATTGTTGGCTCTCATTGGAAGGTCCATCTCTGACAGTCGAAATAAACCTTCTTTCGCCCATATACAGCACGCTCTCCATGCCTTAAAGTACAGGGTATTTGCAGAGTACAAAAAACTACAGGAAAATTCATAAGAAAAATGTGTCAAACACAAAAGACAAAGACAAATGCGGACATGGAGCAGCGATTAGCGACAACAACAGAGCGATTTCTGCGCAGTCATACACAGCTTTGATAGGCAGGAGAGAAGATACATACATACATAGATACATACATACATACACATGTACATAGATGTAGAGGTATGGGATGACAAAGAGAGGCAGGCGATGATGCAATCGGCATTTAATTAACAAGCAAAGTTCTTTCTTTCTTTGGCAGGGGCAGGGGGTAGGGGTACGGTTTCGGTTTCCCGCCTTTTGTGGCAGGTTCTCTTGACCAAAATGAAAAAAACTACGACAAGAGCGACGAGAGAGAGAGAGAGAGAGAGGAGAGTGGAAAGAGAGATGAACATAAATTTGAAATTTATGACTGCCACTTGAGAGCCACACACAAACACAAACACACACACACACACGTACACCTTGACAGGGCCCATAGATTTATGGAGGAGGCCCCCGGACACATCAACAGTTCTTTTCATAATCAAAAACCCAACAAAAAACAACCAACGAAAAAAACAAAAATTATAATTTTTCCCTTCGTTTCATTCAAATAAATCTTTTTTGGGGGCCTACACACATGCCACGCCCTGTTTTTGGGGGGGGAGCATGGGCTATATAGTCGAGGTTTATCCATGAATTTCAATGATATTCATACATGTCTATAAATCAGCCGAAACCTACCAAAAACCGAGCCCTGATTTGGGTATCCGAATCGTTTTTCACAACTCAACTCGCACTCATTTTCACTCACCCACCCACACACCTACTCCACTCGGTGCGGTGTGGTGTGGTGTGGCATTCATATTCATATTCACACTTTGCCACGCATTCACCTTTTATCTAACGCTGAAAGATGTATGTCAGCAGCCAAGCAGCCAGACAGCAGGCCAACTTTTTTTGGGCTGCCTCAAACTTTTTGGCACAGTTCTTTTGCCCCCTCCCCCTGCCCCTGCCCTGTATGCCTGTTTTTTTTTTGGGGGTGCCGCCACACGGCGACGCCTACAATCATGTGTGTGTGTGTGGCTGAAGGGGGTGGGGTGCATGTGTGTCTGTGTGAAGGACAAACATGGCTGTCAAGAAAACCACCACAGGACCAGCAGACACAGCAGACATGTGTGGAGAGAAAAGTTATGAACTACCCAGAAAGCGGAAAACGGAACAAGCAGAGAAAATTGTTACACACACACACACACACTAACACTGGCAAACACGTGTGTCAGTGGGTGGGAAAGAGTGAGAGAGTGAGCGCCCAGGGTGACTCTTGGCTTTCGCTCTTCTTTCCTGTTGTGTTTTTTGTTGTGGCGGATTACTACTTATTGATTATTGCCTTGTGGAGAGCGGCAAAGAGAGGGGAAAAGTACGCGGGGGTGTGGGGAGAAAGGTCATCAAAGGTTCAGGGGGGAATACGCAAAATTTTCTCTAAAATTTTCTCTAATTTCAAAGCAGATTTCAACGATAAGAAAAGGTCCCATGCAAGCCATGGCGTAAAGGACTAAACTGAGGCCAAGTTGACGCATTTTCCCCGCCTCCCCCCCTGCCATGCGTGGCTGACTCTGCCACATTGCGTGCCTACTTAACATTCAGATGTTTTGTTGGGGGTTTGTTTCGCCTACCAACAGGGGAAATGTCTCATAAATATGATTTATAACCACATATAGTATATATATATATACCTATATATATGCCTTAATGTACATATGTATGTGTATATGTGTTTATAGCCCTCTAATTGCGTGTGAGCTCTGGGAAGCTCGTTGAAGCGATTCCGATGCCGATTTCGATTTCAAATCCGCTTTGAAGAGCTCCTCGAGCGGAGGAGGAGGCGAGGTGTCTCGAGCAGAGACCGCGCCACGCCACTCCAAATCTGTGCCCCAAGTGCAGTATTAACAAAACTGCAAAGCCAAACGTAAACACTTGCCACCCACTTCCACTCCCACTCCCATTCCCATTCCCACTCCCTGCAGTCCAGTCCAGTCCAGTCCGGTGCCGTCCAGTGCCGTCCGTGTGCCAATGGTTTGTGGATCAATCGAGCATGTCAATCATATGACGGGGGATTGACGGGGAGGCAGATTGAAAATAAAATTGAAAATAAATTCATTTGTCAGAGAGAGCAAAAGGGGTTTGGTTTGCTTTTGTCTTGTGTGTGTGTGTGTTGTGTTTGCTTTGCAATTGAAAGTCAATTGAGCAGAGTTTTTGGAGGTATGGCATCGGTTTTTGTTTTTGAGGCTGCTTCCTTTGCCTCTCTGTGACTCTGGGGTTCCGTTGCCATTCCTTGATGTAAATGCAAATTCACGCAGTGCCTGGCGGCGGCAACAGCTGCCCCAACCCCAACCCTTCTCCTGCTGCTGCTGCTGCTGCATTTCCCTCTTCCTTTTGTTGCTGTCATGCATTTTAGCAATTTGCAAATTTACAAGTTCTACATATGAGCAAAAGAGAAAGAGAGAGAGAGAAGGGGAGAGAGAGAGAGGGGGAAAGGGGAGGGGGCAGCTCGGTGGAGGGGGGAGAAGCGCGTGCATGTTTAATATCAAATTATGAAGCGGCTTTTACCCTCTTCCGGGCCGTGCCTCATCTCTGGCAGCGCGATTTGTGATTGCACTCCCCTTCCCCTCGTCCTCCCCCTCTCCCTCTCTCTCTCTCTGTGAAGTGCCTTGGCAACATTTGTATGCAAATTGCTTTTGGCGAGTGCATGTGCAACATGTTGCCTTTGTGGCAAACTGCCTCCGCCTCCGTCCTCTTCCTGCCTCCTGTGCCGCCTCTGGCTCTGTGGCTCCGTGGCTCTGCGGCTCTATGGGCTCTCCTCTCCTCTCTCCTCCCTGTTATCCCGCCAGAGTTCCATTTGGTTTCGACTGCCTGCAAATAAAGAACGCATTGAGTTTTTATTAGTTTTTGATGATGCTCATAAAACGACGCGACGGCCAAACGATGATAAAAATCAGTTTGCTAAGTAAAGTGAGGCATTTAGAGGGGCGGGAGGGGGGCGGGGGTCTGGGCTGCACCAAAAGAGGAAGAGTTGAATTGATTGTTCAAATGTAAGCGTTGCTAAAATGCAATAAAAATAAAGTGAGGCAAACTGCTGAGCTGCTGCTGCCTCCCCCTGCCCCTTCCCCTGCCCCTCCCCCTACCCCTACTTCTCCTTATTGCCTTTGCCTTTTGCCATTTGATGGCGTTGACAAGTGGCATGGGGTATGGGCCATGCGGCATGGTGCATGGCAGGCGGCTGCGGGCTGCCTTTATTGCCTCTGGAGAGTTTATCTTTTGTGAGTCGATGAACCTGTAGCCTTGTCTTGGGTATCGGCCACCACCTGGCAGCGGGGGCCCTCGCTGGACTTCCTGGTTCAACACGTAAGTGACCCCCAGAGCCAAAATGCATTCCAATGGGCGATAAAAAGACGCTGGAAGTCGAACATTTGATTAGGCAAATCATGGCAGGGGTTTTTTCTGGTCTGCCATGGAATCAGGTTTCCCCCGGCAGCAAGGACGACCCCCCAACCCCCCCTGGACATAATGATAATGACTCTCTAGGCTGGACTCGGACCGGACTGCATGTCACACATCATAATAATTACGGCTATTGATGGTAGCCCCCTGCAAAAAGGAGAGGTCTCCTCTCTCTCTCTCGCTCTGTGTGTCCGGTAAACAATTACGTTAATAGTTGCAGCCGTAAGAACTATAACATTTAATGGACTTTTAGCTAAATTAACAAAACCAACAAAGGGCAGACGGCAGGGGGACGGGGGCGTGTCTAGGGCAGGGCTAATCGCTGACCAGACGCGCCCCTCATCTGTCTGTCTAATGACACAACATTTCATTACAAAAAATAATTTCACAAAACAAACCCAAACGAACCTACAGATACTGTATCTGCTAGATTGAGATACTCTCGCGTTGTCGCTTGGTCGCCTGGTAGTTTTGTTGTCGCGCTTGTTACTACATTTAGTCGGAGCTTGTTCTCTGTGGCTCTCTGGATTGCCTTTTGTCGATTGTCGATTGTCGATCAGCGAACGCGCTTATCAGGCAGCGGAATCGCTGTTAAAACGTTTTTAATTTTCCTATCGCTCGCGCTGGCAAGCGGTGAGGCCTTATCGCTTAATTATGGTGCTTGAAATCTATTTGGAAACCAGATAGATAGAAAAAGGCCTTGGCAGGCCGCAGAACGAAGTTTTAGATACACTTTTGCTCTGGCACTGAAAAGTCTATACAAATACCCTCTGGGAGAGGGTATATCTAGGGGGCATACAGATCCCCGTTGATCTCTCTTGTGCAGATCTCTTATCAAAAACTGTGTACATATGTGTTTTGAGTTAAGAGCTTCAGTTTTCCCACCAAATTGAAACCCGTTTGGCTTTGGCTGTGTGTGTGTGTATCTGGCAGATACAGTTTTAGCCAGTTTGTGCCGTCAATCATGTGTCAAATGGCGAAGCCATCAACAATATTGAATTTCCAGCCGCAAGGAAAACTAATTAAATTACGGCCAACGAAGCGATTTTCGCCAACAGCCACTAAAAGTAGCTCCCTGCTAATTATGATGATCATAATGAGCTTGTTGCAGTTGCAGTTGCAGTTGCAAGCTAATTTTAAACAAGTTGAAGTTTGTGCCGGTGCTGCTGGGGCAGTGCTGTAATATATTTTAATTTATGCTCCGTTGCCAATACTTTTGGCTCTTGCCTGCCACTGCCGCTCTCTGCTCTGCGAGCTGCGAGCTGTGTGGCTGGTGGGCTCTCTGTGGCATGCTGCAAAATTGCGCGTAAATAAACATTAATTTTGATTTAATGAATTAAATACGCTGATGCCTGATGCGGGGTGGGGGAGGGGGTGGGGTGCATAGTGGAATGCCTCAACACTTTGAGTGCATTTTCCACATATAAAGACATCAGCTGCGGTTCGGGCAGAGACAGCGACAGTGCCGGAGAGGGAGAGGGAGGCGAGACACTGGGAGGGAGACACTGCATGCTTTACACTGAAAGAAACATCATGTAAGCGATTGAAAAGCTATTGATTATCGGTAAGAATTTCTAAGAATTTTCAGAAGCCAAAAACACTCATCGATTCATGGAGATGTCGACTACCCTTTCCTTTTCCTCAGTGTAATGACTCATCGCCACACAACACGCTCTACGCTTTTTGCTCATTTTGCGGTTAGTGTGCGTGTATGTGTGTGTGTGTGTGTCTGTGTGTGTGTTGCCTTGGCACAATAAATAAATATGTAAGAGGTTTCCTTGGTCGATTATGCGCATAGTGCAAGTGTTTGCCACACACTCAGGCGCATTGCTACGCGATTCGATGCATATACTATGCATAGTACAATCTATAGATACTATATGTGTGTGTGTGTGTGTGTGTGTGTGTATAGCTAATGAATTACAAAAGTGCCAGCCAGAAATGCCAGCAGAAAGTTGTTTGTCATTCATAGAAAGTTCCATTGAGGAATTTTGGGTACACAAATGAAAGATAAATGTTAGATAATGTATCTCACAGATGAACATAGGAATTTGCAGATTTATGATTATTTGTTTAATTTTTTTTAAATATTTTTATTATTATTTGTATTTATTTTTATATTTAATGGCTGCAATTACATGGCCAAGCAGTCGATCTGCCAAGCAGTGCTTTATGCATGGTGCAATTAAGCTTACAAGCAGTGAAGCAGTGCCTGATGGGCTTAAGGCTGTGCTCAAGCAGTGCTTTTAATCCTCAAAGCAGTGCATTTGCTGTAGTTGCATCTGTAGTTGTATCTAAGCTTCCTCTTGGATGAATCACTCAGGCGAAGCGAGTGGGGAGACTTTCGAATGACATTATGATTTGATAAGCACACACACACACACACACAGTCAACACTCAACACTCTCCCAGCAGCAGCAGTAGCAGCAGCAGCAGTCTGCTGCTCATTAAACCGAGAGTAGCTGCTGCCTGCAACCTGCAACATACATAATTGAATATGCAACCAAAAACTATGTACAATTAAATTAAGCCGAGCTTTGTTGTTATGGCTGTTACTGTTGCCGCTGCTGCTGCTGCTGCTGCTGCTGTTTGTGGGCTTATCGGGCCATGCATCGCCTGTTGCCACTAGCTGCTGCCTGCTGCTGCCTACCTGCTGCCTGCTGCCTGTTGCACTTGCTGGTTTTTGCTGGTTGCTGGTATTTCCTGTCAGACTGAGATTTTGCATAAATAATTTTTGATAATCAAAGTTTGCGACGGGCACATAAATTTAATTAGCGGCATATGTTGCATTTAATTAAGCAGTAAGCACGGTGAGTGGCAGCAGAAGCGGGAGAGTGCGTCTCTAACTTTTGTTTGTAGCTGTATAGCTGTATAGCTGTAGCTGTAGCTGTATCTGTGTGTGTATCTGTGTGTGGCTTTAATTAAAATTCACACGATGTGAAATGCTCATTTCGTAGGCCAACTGCGTGCCTCGGTGGCTCCGCACTGCCATTATTGCAACGCTCTCGTACGTACTCGTACTCGCATTTGTATCTGTATCTCTAGCTGCCTCTGCCTCTGCCCCTCTCTTTTTATTATATTTTGTTGCTGCATTATTATTATAATTTTTTTTCATTTGTTCGCTGTTGCTGTTGCAGCGTTGCATTGGATTGCATAAGCAGCTGCAGCCTGTTGCTTTATTTTTTCTAATGCAAACGCATCGCAGGCGCTGCATATGTGGCATGCATAATTAGCAGGCCAGGCCAGGCCAGGCAGCAGCAGCAGCAGCATTGGGAATGTTTCGTTTTCATTTCATTTTTATTCATATATTACCCCACAATAAATTTGTAATCAAAAGATACAAACGGATGGGTATGTGTATGTATCTCTTTCTCGTTCTCGTTCTTCTTGCCGCTTTAATGAGCCATTAAGCTTTAGATTTCTGTGTTTAGATACGCCCCAATGTGTGGCAATGTGTGTGCTGTGTGTGTGTCTCTCTCGAGAATCCCTCTCTCCCCACAGAACATTTCCACGAATCGAATTAAGTTATTAGTT
Source organism: Drosophila affinis (assembly GCA_037356375.1). Classification (NCBI taxonomy): domain Eukaryota; kingdom Metazoa; phylum Arthropoda; class Insecta; order Diptera; family Drosophilidae; genus Drosophila; species Drosophila affinis. The sequence goes on along the minus strand of CM074802.1, from coordinate 63,323,271 downwards.
ATGCTTCGGACCCGGAGAGAGGGAGAGGGAGAGGCCTATGCAGTGGCAGTGGCAGTGGCAGAGGCAGAGAACTGTGTGCCAGTGCATAGAATGCTGGAAAGATACTGCGATTAGATCAAAGATACATTTCTGAAATGATTTCCTTGTCGTTTGAGTTAGTTTTTACTCGGAAAGATAGCTAGTGTGACTCAAAAGATACATTTATCACATGGTTTTATGCTCCAGAAAGCTAAAAGATACGCCTAGAATGTATCTAAAACCTTGATATATCACATGTTTCTTTGCTCTACTAAGCTAAAAGATACTCTTAACATGTATCTGTATCTATTTTTTCTTACAGAAGTCATCTTTTAGTCGACATTTTCGTAGTTAAACCTAAATACCTCTCAGTAGATACTTTTATCAGCTGAAAGATACTCTTAAAATGTATCTGTATCTATGTTTTCCTACAAAATTAATCTTTTAGTAGACATTTTCGCATTTAAACCTTCATAGTATCAAATGTAACCGAATTCCCAACCAGCAAATGCTTTTACTCCATTTAGATACAATATTCAACTGCCCCTAGAAACCGCCCCACCGCCCCCTGGCCCCCGCCCCGATCTGACAGGCCATTTAATCCAAAACAATCAGTCGGAACGGAAGAGACGCGAGAACTCCATTAACTGCATTTTGCCAGCAATTTTTTGGGCTAATTTCTGTGCGCTGCAAAGTTTGTTGCATGTGGCATGTGGCAGGGGTTTTGTTGCTGCCGAAATGGATAATAAAATCATCAAACGACAAAACATGAATGGTTTAACAAATATCAGTTAGAGGAAAAGTCAACAAACAAACTGTGCCAGAGCCCAGAGCCCAGAGCCAGGCCAGAACGCGCACCAGGCAGACGGTTAGACGGCAACTGACGTTTGCCATATGTGACGTTGTAGCTGTATCTGTATCTGTATCTGTGTAGCTGTATCTGTGAGTGTGGAAAGTCATGCAAACTAACTGAGTGACAGACAGACAGACGGACAGGCAGGCAGACTGACTGATAGATAGACGGACAGAACCAAAGCCGAGGCGGAGGCAGAGGCAGAGAGATAGTGATAGCCAGAGAGCGGCAGTGCGGCAGAGTGCGGCAGAGGGGCACTTTCCACAGACAACAGACAAACAAATAATAATAAAATAATAATTGTTTGTCAACATTCGTTTAGCATGTGGTCGCTCGGTGCGGGAGAGGGACAACAGCAACAACAAAAGAAAGAAAGAGAGAGAGAGAGAGAGAGAGGGAGAGAGGGAGATAAAAGAGTAGAGAAGAGACTAAACATACAAAGGGGAACAAGGGAAATGGGCAAAAGGGGTGTGTAGTTGTTACAATTGACAATTGTCTACAATTTTGGCATGAAATGTCATATAGAAAAGATCCAAAAAGCGGCAGACGGGGGCAGGCAGGGCAGGGCAGGGTGTGCAGGGGGGGGGCACCGGGAATAGTTTCCCATTTAAACTGCGTTTTGTGGTTAGGGCCAGTGTGGAGGTGAATGCCACATGGAATGTTGAATGTTGAATGGAAATGGTCGGGGGTTCTTTTGGGATCCGTCATGTTGGACATTTTTTGTAGTTTAGTTTGCAACTGGCATTCAGCACGTCATTTGCTTATTCAATTTCATGACACGATGTCGTCACACACGTACACACATCATGCAACGTGGCCAGTCCGTGTATCTGTGTGTTGCGTGCCTCATGGAGAGCCGAACCTACAACCTACAACCCCACGACGACGACGCAGACCGACGACTCCACCGAATACTCTGCGATAATTGATGATAAATGTTGTATAATTTGACAGTGGAAAGCGGCGGGGAGCGGAGGGGTGCGGGGCGCGGGGCGCGGGCGGGGTGCCGGGAAAACCCAAAAGAAAGGACGGAAAAACAAGTAGTGAGTGCCATGCCAGCAATTATCGCTTTAAAAGCATTTCCGACAAGAAAAAAAATGTAGAAAAATAATTTCCCTAGTTTAAGGCATATTTCGATTTCGATTCTGCATTTTAGAAGGCATTTAGGGGGCGTGGCTGGTTCGGTTCGGTGTAATGATGGGAATAATATGCATATGGGAGAGGCACGGGGCACGGGGTTAACCACTCCACACCACTCTCTGGACAGTGCGTTTCAAGCCTGTATAGGCACATGGCTAGTTATAGGAAGTACTGTATTTACTTGAATGGATTTTTGTATATTTATTTATAATTATTCTTAATTTTTTTCTTCCATTTTCAAACCAAAAAAAAGCTGTAAAACATTTGTTATTTGATATCATTTCTCTCCCCCACTCGACTGTTACGAAACGCACTGTTTGTGCGCAGGGGGGGTGGGGGAGGGGAGTGGAGTGGGGAGCTCTTCCTATCAATGAGTTATTATTAAAATTACGCATACGCGATGTTCCATTGATTCGGTTTTGCTTTTTGTTTCGGGTTCGCTTTTCCCTCTACGTTTCTTCGTTTTCGGACAGGGACAGAGAGAGAAAGAGCTAGAGAGAGAGAGAGACAGAGTGTCGATGAGTAATTGCCTCATAAAAATTATGTGGAAATTAATTTTTCAGTGTTTTATTTTCTATGCAACGTGCGTGCCTCTGCTGCTGCCTCTCCCACTTTCCCCTCTGTATCTGTTTCGGGCTCCCCTTCTGCTCTTGTGCTCTTCTGCTCTTTGGTTCTATATTTAGCTGTGGCCTACCGAAAATATTGAAATATGAATGCAACAGTCCACGTCCACTGCATCTTTCTCCTCCTCCTCCTCCTCCTCCCCCCTCTGAGGCAGCAGCAGGAGGCACTTGTCGTTGCCTTTCCACCTGCCAAAAAATGCTCGCTTGACACTTTTAGCCCTGCCTTTCCCCCTGCCCATTTCCCCCGTTCCATACTCTTCCTGAATCCCCCTCCACGCTGATGATATTTTTGGATCTGTTGGGGATCTCTCTATCCCCCTCTCTCTCTCTCTCTCTCTCGCGCGCGCGCTCTCTCTGCTGCCTTCAAAGTCGTCCGCGTGTTATGTATTAAAATTAGTATGCAATATTTTTGTGTTTTAAAATAAAACCAAGCAGCGAAGGCAAAGTGCGTACTGATCGAAGTGTGGCATACCCTGGAGGAAGGGATGGAATGAAATTGGTTCTCTGGTTGCAAAACATCTTGGCAGAGTCATTAAACCCTTCGATTCTAGGGTATTCGCCTGAACAGCAGAGAAATTCATGTTGCGCTTTTGCCCCTCCCTCCCCACGCCCCTTTCAGCAGCAAGGGGCGGCTGTGTGTGTGTGTGTTTTACGTTTATTTTTGAAGTGTTGAAAATAAACCGTAAATAATCGCGTCGCTCGGTCGGACGAAGGCAGCAGCGGCAGCTTTACAATCAATTCACTTGCACACCCAGAGAACACGCTCATCCAGATACACACATACATACATACATACATATATGTCTATATCTGTATATATGGATATATACACGTTCATAAGTATCCAAAGTTTATATTTATAACAAGTTGCTTGCACCCGTCCCAACGCAGCAGCAGCAGCAGCAGTGGCAGCAGTGGCAACAAATTTCAAAATTATTGGTAATAAAAATCCACCTTCCACATGCTATGGGTGTCCGCCCCCCTCCACCCCCTGCCGCCTTGCATTATGCATCATAAAATCTGAATATTAGAGAAATGAATGAATTATCAGTATAAATATGCATAAGTTTCGGTTGCTGGCGTTTAAGTGATCACAAAACAGACATTTGAATGGCTCATCTGGTTCTGGTTGTGGCTGTCGCCGTGGATACTCTGGGGTGTCCATGTGGGGCGCCTCTCCACAGACACATGCTTCCCATAACCGCTGGCTCCAGACGATTAAACCCAAAGATGGGCTTTAAATTCTCTTAATTAGGCCTTTATTTAGTCGCTTAAGTGTATGCAAAACATTCATAATCGAAAGAGTTAGGATCGCAGATGGCGAGAAAGATGGTTGGCTAATGAGAGCCCTCGGGGGGCGGAAGAACAGCAAAGAAAGACCCCCAACTAAGAAAATGACTTCCAACTTTAGAACGAGCCTAACAGATGCCACTTTAACGATCCAAAAGGTCTTTGGTGACCCCGAAAATGGTCTTGGGTGACCCCGAACTTGTCCTGTTTCTTAAGTGGAATATCTTTTGAGCATTGTCAAGCACAATGCTCAGCCTCTCCAATCTGTCACTGGGAACACTGGCAACCCATTTTGATTCTGGACTCTGGAGTGTTCTACAACACTCTACACATGTATCTGTATCTACGTTCCCCAGTTAGACAGTTGGCCAGTTTTCGGTTGGGCCTGGGCTTTGGGCATTCATTCGTTGTTGTGTCTCTTTTTTTATGACAAATTGTCACGAGTGCATTGATGCAAAAAACTTAAATGAAGCGACATGCTGTTGAAATGTCTGAATCCGCCCCTGGGCAGGGCCGAGCAGGGCAGGGCCAGTGTAGGGCAGGGCAGAGTTGCATGAGTCCAAACAGATACGGGATACAGCACATTGCGTGCACTTGCAGATACTTGAGCAGTGTCTCTCCCGCTCTCTCTCTGTCTCCTTCTCTCTCTGTCTCTCTCTGTGTATTTGTATCTTTTGTACGAGAGTATGGATGTCTGCTGTCTGAAAACTAATATGTTTTTGTTTTTTTGGGACCTCTTTCTCTGTTCTGTGTGTGTGTGTGTGTCCTTAAGCCCGCATCAAGGCCTAATATAACCCCCGAGAGAGAGGGGGGAGGGGGCTGCTGCTGCTGCTGCTCCTCTCGGATTACCAGAAAGCAATTGAAAGCCGAGAGCTTTTTCTGTGTGTTTCGGTTTATGAATTGTCCCCCAAAAAAAGAACGAGAAGAAATTGAACTTGGGCTCTGTAGTGGGCTCTTTTTTTGTTTTCTGTTTTTTTGGGGGTTTTTGTTATACCGTTAGAATGGAGTCGAGTCTTTTGCTTTTGTCTGGCCTGGCATTTGTGGGTCTTCCTGGAAGCGTAAGCAATATGCTGGCCCAGAGTAGGGGTTTCCAGGGAACCCAAAGAGAGAGAGAGAGAGAGAGAGGGGGGGAGGGAGAAGCAAGTGGCATGTGGCATGTTGCTGGGGGAGGGGGCAATTAAATGTGCAACGAAAACTAGAAGCAAACTCTCTTTGTTGCAAATAATTCAATTAGCACTCTTTGGGGCTTTCGTTGCACGTTTCACGTTTCGAGTTTCGTTTCGTTTCATAAATGTATTTTGTTGTATCTGTAATTTTCCTTCATTTTCCCACCCTCCTTCCCGACCCCGCACTGGCACTGCCTTATTTCTTGCTTTCTTACTATATTTTTTTTTAATTAATGTGCAGTTATCATGCAACGCGATTAACAGTCAAGTGTTGTGTGGCAGGAGAGACCAAGAGCAAAGAGAGAGAGAGAGGCAGAGAGGTTGCAACTTGTTTGTTATTTGTAGTCCGAAAGCAAGTCGGCAAACGGCAGTCAACAGCCCCCAGGCATCAGGCACTAGGCACCCCCCGCACCCCTCGTACCCCTCTCCGTTCTCCTCCTTTCGGTCACTGCCTGTCACTGACTCTGTTCTTGTTGTTGTTATCTGCCAGGAATGCTAATTATAAGATTAGCGCCGCGGCCCAATCTATGCTCTACAGTACACAAAATATATATATTATGTATTTTCCCTGCCACACTGCCACTGCCACACACTGCCGCACTGCCACTGCCACACTGGCACTGGCACAGTGATGTTGATGTTGATGTTGTTATTGCCCCCATGCCCCGGGCATACAGATACAGAGTATCTGTATCTTTGTATCTCCATCAGCGGCACTTGGGGTGATAGCGGACACGCACACGACAACGGACACACTTGACAACATTGTCATTGGGTGGAGTGTGTGTGGAGTGTGGTGTGTGTGGAGCGTGTGGAGTGGAGGCTGCCTGCTGCCTGCTGCCTGGTGTTGCAGTTGATGCAAATGTTAATTTGTTTGTGTGTGTGGACGGTGTTGCTGCTGGTATAGATACAGATTTATTACAGACACAAAACTTTTGGAAAATCTCCAAGTATTGATCATATCTTTTAGATGGCGATAACACGCAGCAATCGGATCATTATTATAGCCTAGTCTTAGAATTTGGCTCTTTAAAAATCTGGTTTTTGGTATGGCTTGAATAAATATTTCTATAAATATTCTTAGAGTGTTGAAAGTGCATCACTACGTGACGTCACGGAAAGCTACATACCTCTGCAGCCGTTAACAGAGGCCTGTGAATTTAGCAGCGAGCTCTAGATGCAAGCGCTAACAGCCAGCGTTAAGAACTAGCGCTAACATAGAGCTCCAACAGCGAGCATCAACAAGGAGCTCTAACAGCAAGCTCCAACAGCAATCTCCAACAGCGACCATTAACAGGGAGCTCTTGCAGCGAGTGCTAACAGCGAGCCTTCACAGCGAACGTCACTGTGTTAAAGAGAGGACTTCGTGCCGAAAGGAAGAAAGGACGATCTGCAAAACGAACTTTGCTGCAGAGCTCTCACCTCTCGCTGACCTCTCATCTCCGCTTTCAGTCTCTCCCACCTGGCATCCCAGTACCCGGTGGTATCCCTCTTTGAATCGGTGATCACTGATCAGTAAAATCAATCAGTTCTGATGCCTCATGCTAGGAGAGCAAGCCCAAGAGGTGCCCAGGCCTAAATGGCAGGGAAATTCCGTGCGAATCGTGTGCTCATGGCCACTGAGATTAAATCATCATCATCGTCTGCCCTCTGTCATTTCTATCTATAGACCTCTCACCACATCTTCATCAAACAAAAGTGCATTTGCCAACAGCACCAGCACCAGCGCCAGCGCGGTTTTAATAACAAATATTTTTTAACATTTTAAGCAGTTTTTTTTCTTTGCAGTTTCTCTAGCTTTTGTTATCAGCAGCGGCAGCGGCAGGGGCAGCATCGTGAGCATTGCTTTGGGTCTACATCATCATCAGAAGCAGCAGCAGCAGCAGCAGCTCAAGCCGCAAAAAACTATGCGTCAGACATACACACACAAACACACACACACACACTGGTGGAGAGTCATGTGTGTGTGTGTGCAGCACTCGGCGGCGGCGGTGGCTGGCGTATCTGTCGTGTGCATCTCTTGAACTATCAATTTAAATGTCAGTTTAATTTTTGTAGAATTTTTCATTTCGTGGACTTCGTGCATGAAAACTATAAAAATGTTTTCATTGTTTTTGGTTTCCCTTCTCCCTTTCTCCCTCTCCCTCTCCCTCTTTCGATCTATCTTTCAGGAGCATAGACCCTGCCTGGCTGCCTGCCTCTGCCTGCCTGCCTGCCGTAAGGTGTACGACATAAACGTATACTCTCGTGTGTGTGTGTGTGTGTGTGTGTGGTGCGCCTAGGGCTAGGGGCTAAGGCTGGTTCTGTTACTGTTTTCTGTTTCTGGTTCTGATTCAACTTCAACTCTCCTTTCTTTTTGGTTTTTGTTTTAGATTGGCGGAGGGATTGGAGCTGGGGGGCAGGGGGCTGGGGGCTGCCTTTCAACATTTGACAGCAGCTGTCAAAAAACGAAACTTGAAAGCGAACCGACCTCTCAGGCCCAAAAGACTACAAGACCCTGAGAGCCCAAAGCCCAAGACCAATCTGAAGCCCAGTCCTCAGTGGCCCCCATTCCGTGGCCCAATCCAAATCCAAAAGATTCAAAGTAAAAGTTGCAATATGTTTGTTTTTCAAGTAGTTTCTGTTTCTGTTTCGGTTGTTCTCTGTTGCCTTTTTTGGCCAAGTTATCAAAGTTGCTTACCAGTAGCCGAAGCAGGCAGCAGGCGGGCGGCAGGCGGCAGCGGTTGTTGCTGCAAGAGAGAGAGAGAAGAGAAAACATTGAGTATGTGTAGAGGGAAAAACTTCACTTCTAATGTCCGAAATGCAGATGGAAAGTCTCTTTTCATCAAAACCAAACACACAATTACATATGCATATACTTGCAGCATTTTGGCAATATCTGAGACAGCAATAATTGTGGCATGCCACCGTTTTTCGCAGGGGTTCGGAATCGATGCGATAATTGGTTGTGGCATTGCCAGAGTATTAACTTGTTTACAATTAAAGTGTCATTAAGTCATTATCTATTGTGCGAAAACGGAGACCGACACCCGAGCCCCGATCCCAGACCTCCGGTTTTTGCGAATGTTTGACACGAGTTCGGGGTACGGGGTAAGGGGTAAGGGGTACGGGGTTCGGTGTTCGCGGGTCCTGTATCCTCTCTTCAAATGTGGCAAAAGTCAATATGGGTGTGTGCGAAAGCAACCCTTGTCTTGCAGCATTTGTTGCTGTTGCTGTTGTTGCCATTTCAAATTGCCAATTATCGATGAATTTGCAGAAAACCCAAACAGACAGACAGACAGACAGACAGGAGGCACGAGGGGTGCGGCAGCCCAGCAGCAGCTTAAGCGGCTCTGTCTGTCTGTGTGTGTGTCCCTCCTCTGGGACTCAATATTTTGCGCTAGTTCTTTGTATTCGCATTAGGGCGGGGTCCTTCCTCCTGTGTTCCTGTGTGCAACATTATGCAAATCAAATGTGCCACATATATCGATGTCGATTGCAGTATTATTGCTGCAATTCAGCAGGCACTTGGCCCTGTCACCTGGCTATAAATTCAGTGAATCCTTTACAGATTGCTTTTTTTTGGGTGAAAAACTTTCCCATCAGCAAACAAGTTTCTCTGAAATCGGAGATCCCTGCCTGCCAGCGGCGGCAGCTGCCAGCAGTCGAAGGCAGTTCGATACGGGGCCACGCCCTGAGATTTACATATGACTGCGCCTGTCAATTGCCATTACGCCAGAGGTTTTCAAAAGACGCTCCGAAAATAATCAAAGAAATCATGATAAAAAAAAACCAAATAAAAAAATATTAAAATCTTTTTCTTAATAGATTTTTGCTTGAAAGGGAAGCGAATTGAAAAGGAAACCCTAAGCAAACAGGCGGCAAATCCTTTCGTTTTTTTTTGGAGAAATTAATTCAGCAGTAAATACAATTTACAGAGAGAAAGAGAGAGGGAGAGAGGGAGAGCAGGGCCTGCTGGCTGCTATTTAACATTCAAATTACAAACCCCAGAAAGGGTTCACAGGGAACAAATGACCCGCCACGAATACCCTCACCTCACCCCACCTCACCCTCCCTCCCTTCGCTCTCATTGACTTCAGCCGCTCGAGCTGCCGCTGCCAGCCGCTGCCTCTGAAGAGGATGGAGGATGAGGTCCTGTCTCTGGCTCAGCCTCTATGCAACTCATTTGCATATCTGTATGGAGTGTATCTACTGCTGCTGTTGCCGCTTCGTGGATGCGTGAGAAAATTGTCAGCATATTGATTCGTCGATGATTATCAGACTGTCAGTTATGCGCATATTTAATCACGCAGAGACACACCGAATGTCCTTCCTAAGTCGCGGCTAAGTTCATCTGCAAATATCGGGAGCAAACGGAATGCCTATTCCCGATGCTGTTTAAATATTTGAACAGCCCTTCGAGTGAGTGACAAGCCGCAAGGTTCACAGTCGACAGCTGCTTGTGGTATCTCCCGGTTGTGACCTCTTTGTGACCCCCAACCCAAACGGCAAACGGCAAACGACAAACCCCAGCCCCAACCCCAACCCCAAACCTGATTAGATGTGGCACGTAATTAGGCGTGGCAGCCTTACCCCATTAAAAACACAGCAGCAACAGCAACAGCAACAACAACGAAAAAAAAGGATCAAATGGTGCCCGGCCATCTAATTTTGGTTTTTCCTTGTGTCGTCTCTCCCGCTGGTGTCTCTGTGTGTGTGTGTGTGTGCCCCCTTTTTGCTTTCTTTTGGGGCGCGTTGATGAATGTGGCACACAGCAGAACATGGGAAAACCTCAGCGGAGCGTGGAGACAGAGAGAGAGAGAGAGAGAGCTCTGGAATCCAGAGACCAAAAAGTTGCCTCGTTTGGCTGTGCTTGTGGCATGTTCTGGCTTGTATTTTGGCGCTGCTCTTAGCCCTGGCATTAATCAGGTTGGTGGTGCGTCTGACACTGTCATAGGAGCAGCAGCATGGGGCGTGTAAGGCGTGAGGCATCAGGCATCAGGCGTGTGGCATGCAGAGACAGGGGCAGACAGAGGGATCTACTTATTATTTCACTGTAATTAATAAAGATTAAACGCTGTGACACGACGCTCCACAGAGACTGGAAACTAAAAAGGGAAGACCCTCCCCCCTACCCGTGCCCCTCCCCCCGCCTGGCGCAAGTTCTCTCTCTCTCTCTAGTTGCTGCTCTGTAATTTTCTGTTGCTCTTGACAGTCTCCACATTTAAGCAAATAAGCAGGCAAGCACCCAAGATTAATGGCTCCACTCCACTCCTCGCCGGAGGCGAAGATTTCAATGAAAATATTTGTTTATCTTTGGGGAATTGCGATCTTATCAGGTCTATCATTTCCCTGCTGGAAATCTATCTATAAATTAATCAAAGTCTCTTTTCCTTCAATTTGTTTTAAAATCTACAAAAAATATCACACGATAAACATAAAATCGTATTATGTTCATCGTAAATATTCTTTCAGTTTCAGTTTTTTGGGGATCAGTTTTCAGAGACAGTCTCCTCTCCCTACCCTCGCCCCTCCCCCTGACATTTGCATAAACAAACTAATAAACATAAACTATGATTAATGCAGGCCATATATCACTCAATGAACGCGAGAGAGAGAGAGAGAGAGAATTTGGGTCATTGGTAGTGCACTTGTATCTGTGTATCTGTATCTGTAGCTGTGTCTCCGTCTCCATGCAGAGGGTGCATTGGCGGAGGCCTGGCCTGGATCTCGTACTTATGGTTAATTGCACTGGTAATTAATAATGTTATTTATTAGACAAACAGAGGGACGGACAGACGGACAGGCGGACGGACGGACGGACGGACGGGTCTCCTCTTGCGCCTTGGATGACCTCACACGAAAAGACTTCTGTGCTGTGTGCCTCTGTGTGTGTGTCATTAAGTAAATTAAGCAAATAAACATATGCCTCGGACCCAAAATGACAGACGACAGGCAACGGGCTAGGGCGGGGGTTGGGGGGAGGGAAAAGAGTCAAACAAATAGATAGTAAAGCAAGAGAGCGAGAGCGAGAGAGAGAGTGCGGACTTTTCGGGCATAATTAATTGCCAGTCCAGCCGTTAGCCTTGTTTGAAGCTACCCCTTGGGTCTAAACAGACAGCTGCCGGGATCCCCCTGCCCTACCCTACCCTACCCTCTCCCCCTCTGTCTCTTTCTCTCTTCAGTCCTTGGCTGGCCTTTTATCTGTATCTGAAAGCGCGTTAGTTTTTGCGCCCTTTAACTTCTGGCTAAGTGAGTGACCAGCCCCAGTCCCAGTCCCAGTGCCTGCCCCTGCCCCCAGTCCCTGCCCCTGCCCCTGCCCCGAATGAATGCCTCTCTTCCTTTCGTTTTGCCGTCGTTTTGTGCATTTCAACGCCTTCATTTGCATGCGTTTTATGGCTTAATAGGCCTTTCCCCTGTCTGCCCTGCCCGCCCTCTTATCTGTGGCAAATTTTCAGTCAATAGATTCACTGATAAGCCGCCGCCGAACAACATTTGCATTTCATTTGCGCCCCAAGGTGCGACGGCGACGACGACGGCCAAGGGTCCGCTGTCCGAAAAACAAAAACCAGTTGGAAATTCTTGAGTTCTTTTTTTCTGTAGTCACTTTTTGGGCCATCATCAGAAAGGCCTGGAGGGCCAGTAAAAGGTAGAAAGTTGTGTGCTCGTGTGTGTGTGTGTGTGTGCGTGGCAGAAGTGGCAGCTTCCGCGTATCTGTCCTGGGGCCATGTCTGTGGCCGGCACCTCATCGGCCGGCCCGCAAATTGAGACACAACTCAGTCAAAAGTCGTTGTCCGAGAGAGAGAGAGAGTGTGAGAGGTAGAGAGAGCGAGAGAGCACACACTTTTAATTTACTTTTATTGAACTATCACGATTTATTGGAAATTGTATACCGATTGTTCTGCGTTCTGTGTTGTTTTTTCTTTGCTCTTTTTGGGACTTTGGTTTCTTCTTGGATCATACATATGTATATCTCTGGTGCTACCCAGTACCGCCGAAAGGGGTCTCAAATCTCAGTGAAGGATCATAGCTTTGGGACTACAGAAAATCCTAGCAGTTAAACCATCAAAATATCTATCTTTTGGCTATTTGATCACCTGGAATTTGTCCTAAATCCTACCTAAATCGATGTCATATTTTTAACATTTTTCATATATTTTTTTAAACAATTTTACTACATTTTTTTCCCCCATTTTTATTATATTTCTTTGTTTTAAGTTGTTGCTCTTTTTCTTTATCTTTTTTCTCCTTAACTTTCCAGGGTATTCTTGAGGTCTAACCATCTGCTTGGTTTCGCTTTCGAACTGGTTTTCCATTATTATTTATTGAACTTTTTGGGGCCGACGCTTAAAAGCGAAATTAATTCCGAAATTTTTAATACAATTAAAGGAATTTATTTTCGGGGTGATCTTAACTTCCCGAACGATCAGTAATGGCCATAAAAATCATAAAAAATAATCGATTCGCCACAGTCATAAGCAGAGACCAGAGGAGAGACCCGGAGACCAGTCCCATATGCACTTTGCCGTTAACAGGCTTTTGGTTTTTATGGCCTTAGTGGCATTTCAGCAAAACTCATTACCAATTATGCTAATCAGGCAAAAGAGAGTGTGGGGAGAGGGGGAGGGGCTCTCCAACAGGTTGCAGAGCGATCTCTGGGCGATCGATCAAAGAATAAATGGCATTACTCGATGGATAGATAGATATATGGATAGATCTGCGAGATATGTATCTCTGCAATCGCATTCGCATTCGAATTCGAAAGAGTTTTTTTCTGTAATCGATACTGTTTTGCATATTTATAAGCCACGATCTGTTCTCTCTCTCTCTGTCCCTCTCTCTCTCTGTCTATCTGTCTCTCTCTGTCTACAGTTTATGTTAATTGCATTCGCATACGCCATCGCCATCGCCGTCGCTCTATGAAATTAATACTTTTTATCGCCTGCTCAATCGCCGCGAACTTGTAGCTCACATGTTAGCTGTAAATTAAGTTGACAACTTGGCGGTGCCACTGCCAGTGCTGCCACAACTGCCACCATGCCCCAGAGCTGGGCCCAAAGTATCGATGGAAATCATTTGGAAATCGATTGAAATCGTATGAAATGTATCTTTCAGAACCCTTTCAGCGTACGAAGCTTCATTGGTGTCCCACCTAAAGATCCACCACCTAAAGCCCTTCATTTTCCACTCTCTCAAAGACATGCCGCAGCCCCCCGCCTCCCCGCCCCCTGCCGTCGCCGTCAAGTGGACGCCCAATGCCTATAGATATACCCATCATATCCCTCCACTCGTATCGTATCGTCTCGTATCGTCTCGTATGTGTAGAGATATGTTTGCTTTCTGTCTGTTGGTCTATCCGTCAGTTGGGTACACTTTACAGCGCAAATAGTGGAGGGGGCAGGCGGGGGCGGGGGCCAAAAGCAAAGCCACTGCCATTAGCTTTTCGGGGCAAAAGCAAAAAAAACTCTTCCCCCGTTTTGCCAATGTTTACGCCGAAGTCTTCTCTATTATTTAGCAAATATTTAGAATATTTGAGCAACAGCTAACGGCGGAAGGCAGGCGGGAAGCGGGGGGCGGGGGGCGGGGTAGGCAGGCAAGCGGCTTCAACCACTTGACCACTTCGTTGGCTACTGCCACGCGCTTTGGCAAACAGAAAATCATGTTTGGAGATGGCTAAGAGGCACACACGAGTGGATATCTATGGATCTATGGCCAGTGGCCAGGGAATGGTTGGTTGGGGGGCTGGTGGGTGGGGGGGTTGCCTGCCTGCCTGCATGTCAAAGTTTTTCCTTCAAAAGTTTCTGCCTCTCGTTGGGGCAGTGTGTGTGGCACAACTTTCTATAAATATGGACATGACTTTGGCCAACAGTTTTTGACCAACATCATCATCATCATCGTCGTCATCGTCATGATTGCGGTCGTTAAAGCCACCTGCTGTCCGGGCTGCCGTTTTGGCCTTTAACCTTTTTCCAAAGGGAGGTGGAGGGGGGGTGGAGGGGGGCATCGTCTTGAATTTTTTGGCTGCTATCTGCATACACAGCCGATGCGCCGACTGTTGTTAACAAGCTTGTTAATAAATTACCAACAAAATGGCCATAAAATGTGCCAGGCATAAATCATGGCCTCCGCAATCTGTTCCTGCTCCCTCCTGCCCCTTACCCCCGTTCCCCCCCCGCATACATAAATAAATAATAGCACAAGTGTGGACACAGCAGCAGCAGCAGCGACAGCGCCAGCCAAACGAAATTAGCAAACCACAGATACAGATACTCAGATACATATTGGAAAAAAACAAAATAAAAACTCTGAAATTGAATGCCACACACAACAACAAAAACAACAGCAAAAAATTATGGAAAAATGAATCAAAAAGTCACTCGAAAAAGCCACAGCAAACGCCAGCAGCAGTCGCTGCATAAATCAGCTCAATTAGCGGGGTATTATATAAGGCTGATCCGCAGATTCACAGAGCCACTAAGTGGGAGAGAAACTGAGAAGCTGTAGAATCTCTCAGGCAGAGATAGAACATAAGTCTGATCCCTCAATGGGGATATATAGATACAAGACAGTGGAAGATACTCTTCGATTCGCTTGCCAATAGAAACCTAAGAATGTTTTCAAGAAAAAGTCTGGCAGGAACCTTTAAAAGGGTCTCCTCTCCCTCTCTCTCTCTCTCTCTCTCTCGTTGCACTGCCAGCTGCTAAGACACTGAACGATCGGTGGAGCCCCCAGAAGGCATTGGCACAGCAGAGCCGAGCAGAGCACAGCAGAGCACATCATTATGGCTGGCCTGGCTTGGGTTTGGTGTTTGGGCTTTGGCTTTTGGCTCAATTTTATGGCTGCGGCTCATTTCGTGTCATAAAAAAGCATTTTCAACACATTTTTTTACGACAAGTGCCCCGACCCAGGCGCAGACAGCAGGCAACAGGCTGGGGGTGTAGGGTGTGGGGTGTGGGGTGGCCAACATTTGCAGCTTTTGTGGCCCAAAGGCGTTGGCGTTTGCCATGGCAACTGCAGTCATAAACCAGAAGAAAGAATGAGGGGCACACATAGGGGCAGGGGGAGGGGAAGGGGAGTGCTAGCTGGCAACATAATGAACAAATTATAATAATCATATGGGGGGGGAGATATATGTGTCGCAGAGCAACAATTCAAATGTCACAGAGTCAACGATCAGCGATATATAGACACACACACAGAGAGAGAGATCTGATTTGGCTAGTTGGCTGTGCTTAAATTAGTGAAAATTACTTTTGAATTTATAATGCCGCGTTGTGAAACATCGAAACACAAAACAGACGCCATGTCATGTCAGATCATTAAGAAAATATGGTCAAAAATGTTTCAATTAAAAGCGAAAAAAAAACACACACAGCGGCAGCGGCAGCAGCGGCAGCGGCAGCAAAACTCAAAACTGAAAGGAAACTCACCAAAAATTGTAGGCGGACAAGTTTCGTTTTTCGTTTTGGCCATAAATTGTGTGTAGGCCACTTTACTGTCAAGTCATTAACGGCAATAGCCATAGCCACAGCAATAGCAACAATCGGGCCTGTGAATCATTAGCAACAAAAGTCAAGAGTATAAACCATAGAAACACTGCCCGATCTCAACAACTTGTAGTGAGAATCGGTAGGAGTATTCTTCTCTGGGCGGGGGGGATTGATCTTCTTCCATTTTGGCATCATTTAATGACTTGTCGTTTACGATTTCCATTTAATAAAACATATAACATATAAATATAAAGAAATATATTCATTTAGTTGGTTTTCGTTTCAGATATTGCCACAGAATATATCTCAAAGGTAGGTGCAAGATTTCTGGGTTTCAATTTGCAAATGTTTTCAGTTCAAAGCGTTTTTAGTCGCGTCAATCGCTTCAAATTTGTTGTCAGGCTGTTAAAAACGCGTAAAATTGGCTTATGCGCGCGCTGTTAAAGCCGCCTCAAATGTCGTTTGGTTGTCTGCAAAAGTCGCTCGGTGGTTTCTTCAAGGTTAGACCTGTAATTGACTTATCAACCCACACGTTCTTTATTCATTGGCTCAAACATTTTTGCTTTTTCCTAATACACGCTGCTAAAACGGCTTAAAAACAATGTTTAAGGCGCTGTTAAGACCGCTTAAATGGCAGCTGTTAAAACTGCTTTGTGGAGTGTGGATTGCAGCACAATCGCGTTATGCAAGCGAAATGCGAGAGTCTATGATCTGACCAATACATTGTATGGCCTGGACACCCATTCCCCAGCGTCTGGGGATGCGAGGGGGCTGTAAAAACCGCGCGCGCTGTTAAAACCGCTGCCAAAGCCCCCCAAAAAAAAAAAGTTTTTGTTTGCTCTGTTGCTTTTGTGGCCCCGTCATGGCCCAATGGCTTGTATGAGGGCATCCGACACCCACAACGATGCCAGAGAGCCATGCCATGCCATGCCATGCCATACCATAATGGAAAAATAAATCTTCAATCTGTGGGGCACACACAGCACACAGCAGAAGTTACAGCAACAATGCGGTGGAGAACCGCGTTTGAAAAGGCGTTAGATTCGTTGCGGGCGCGCGCGATCTTACGGGTATATCTGTTGGTTTTTTGTTGCTGTTGCTGTTGTTGCTGTTGCTGTGTTCAGTTGCGCACATCAAAGCGTCAAAAGCCGCTAAACAAAATGCCCACAACAGAAAGAGGCACTGAAAAAAAAGAGGCACACATAACAAATGCCTAATTGTCTTGGCGGCACTCGTAAAACCTACAAAATTATTACGGGGTCTCTGCAGAGGGACAGACAGAGACAGAGAGAGAGACAGAGAGACGTACAAAAAGTACGCAGAAACAAACGCGCCACTTCACAGGTTCCTCTAGCACTCCTCAGCCCAACAACAACTGTTTTGTTGGCCTGGCCCGAAAGAGAACTTGGAATTGGTATTGGGATTGGGATGTGGATGGCCATTCACGATGACGGCGACAAAAAGTGCCAAAGGGTAAAACTAATGACAGTTTAATTTACTCCCATTGCGATTGCGATGAAGTGTAACGACTCTCAAAACTCAATTAGGTTTTAAAGGCGGCCTACTTTTTCCTTCTCCTCTCTGTATCTTCCACTCCAATGCCCGTGCCAGTTCCAGTTCCAATTCCAATTCCATCTTTATCTCTATCTGGCTCAGGTAGTTTTGTCTTGGCCAAATGCTACTCTAATACCAAAAACAGACCGACCAGCCAGCCAGTCAGTAGATGTGGTCCGTGCAGGTGCAACATATATGGGACTTAAAAACGCATAATTTGTAGGCTTTATGAGCCGTTCTATCGCTGTATCTCCCCTCAAACTCTCTCTCTCGCTCTGTCGCTCTCTCTCTCTCTGTCTCTGTCTCTCAATTAATTCGCTTAGTTTATGTTTATGACATCGGCTCTACGCATATTTTTCTGGGCCATAATTTATGATAAGCCCGGGTCCGTAGGCCTGCGAAACTCCTTTTTGGGGCCGCCTCGCTGTTCATCGCTTATTCTTTATTATAATGAACTTTTACGCAATGCGTATCTCATAGATACAGATACAAGCGAGCGACCGGCTAAAGGTTAGCCCTCTCTCCCCACTCTCCACTGAATTTATGTTATTAGCCTCGTAATTTCATCGAATATTATTGCATTGCATTTATGTTTTCGTAGGCGATGCGCCTAATGAGTTTTTCGCCCCTTGCCCGCTGCACTCTTCGTCTTCCGCCCAAAACACTGTTTGGGTTGTTGTTCTTGAAATTTATGCATTGGCATTGTTTTCACTCTGCAGCGCACGAAAGAGCTCCAGCGCAGGGCAGAGCAGAGCAGGGCACAGCAGAGCGGAGCAGAGCAGAGCAGAGCGGAGCAGTGGGCGTGCAACGGAGTTGGCTTTTGGCGGCTGCAACGCCCAGCGCACACAGTTTGTTGTCAATTGTGTGGGCCGTCGAGGCAAGTGTCTCCGGTGGAAGAGGCTTGGGTCTCGGCTGAAGGATGCCTATTGCGCTGTGAGTAAGCTAATTGGGCAGTGGGGGCACAGCCAACGCTGTGGCAGATGCAATCCAGAGTAGATGATGCAATGTGGAGTGGAAGAAACAACTGGGGAAGGGAGCACAGAGTGAAAGATACAGCTGGAAGTTCAGCTGGAGATGCCATATATGCAATATGGAGTAGAAGATACGACTAGGAGTGCCTTATAGGGTAAAAGATACAGCTTGAGATGGCATACAGCGGTAATGATACAACTAGTGATGCAATAGATGCGATGCAGAGTAAAAGATACAATTATAAATGCAAAATAGTGGAAAAGATACAGCTAGAAGTCAACCGTTGAGTAAAAACTACAGCTAGAAGTCAACCCTTGAGTGAAAGATACAGCTGGAAGCTCAATGTGGAGTAAAAGATACAGCTAGAAGATCAATGTGGAGTAAAAGATACAACTAGAGAAGTCCTATATGCATTATGGAGTAAAAAATACGTCTAGGAGTGCCTTATGGAGTAAAAGATACAGCTAAAAGCTAACATTTGAGCGAAAGATACAGCTAGCAGTCAACTATTGAGTAAAAGATACAACTGGCAAGGCAATATTCATTAAAAACTACAATAGAGATTGAAAAAGATAGACAGAAACAATCGACAGCAGAAGTTACCCATTCCGATATTGTGTCTACCCAAAGATACAATATCTTTTAAGTGCCAAGCCACTATCGATAGCTGCAACCGCAATCCCCTAACTATCCTTTCACTATCCATCAGCCGCGCGATCCTCAAAAGTCAACCACAAAAGCAACACCAATCCATCAAAAGCCTCAAACTTGAGGCTCAGGCTGCAACGAGGCTGTCATGCTCCAATTTTGAATGCTTTTCAATGGCACCTTTGTAGATAGAGAGCGTGAGAGAGAGAGAGAGAGAGAGGGAGAGGGGCACACTCTAAGGATCGCTCCTTTGACTTTTGTTCAAAGGCAGCGCCGTCGGCGGCTCCTGGGCCGGGCCGCTGCCTTTCACCTTCCATGGCCAGACAATGGGCAACGAACGGTGTGGTGTGGTGCGGTGCGGTGCGGTGCGGTGCGGTTTGGTGTGGTGTCGTGGTGCAAAGCGAAATTCAATTAGAAGAGGCACAAACGGCAGACAAAGGCTTCAGCCGAACCGATACGATACGATCCGATCCGATCCGATGGCATTCTAACTAAATAGCATTCACCTGTCCGAACGGAATAACTTCACACACAACCAGATACACAGATAGACACAGAGCCAGTGTGTACTGTGTACAGTGGAGTATGAGTATGGAGTATATGCATGAAGCAGCTGTCAATATGTTGGCGCCAAACAAGAATTTCTGTTTTGTGGCTGTCTGTGCAGAGAGGAAGAGAGAGAAGAGTCTCGGAGATCCATGGCCATCCATTAAATGCCTACCGTCAAATCATAATTCATTTTTTCCCCCCCGCGTCCCCCCCGCTACCCCGTCACCGGACGGAGACCCGATATTCTTCAGCTATTAGGCGGCGGCCACTCCTAGACACGCAGCCGCAGGGCAGAGACCATAAAAGAGGGTCTTCTTCTGTCAGGAGGGAGAGTCAGTGGCAGAGGAAGAGGCAGAGGCAGCTGTGGGTAGAGGCTAGGCACACAGGTAGGACTGTGGCTGGCTGGCTGGCTGTGGCAATCTCGGGTCTCTGGGAATTTGCACCTTGTGCAACGGATCCTCACTTATTCGGTTGCACAGCCCCCAGCTATGGGAATACCTCTACTGCCCGCCCCTCCACTTGCCATCCCATCCCATCATCTGGTTGTTGGAGTTCATTGATACTTTGTTGCCGGCTGCTCAGGTGCTCAATCAAATGCAATTAACAGCAGAAAAATCTGAAGAGTGAGGGGTGGGGTGGGGAGAGGTGCATGGGGCACCCTTCATAGATACTCGAACGGAAGTTGGTTCGTTGCTTGTTGTGGCTATTGAAATGTCAGCCTCAGTTACTTTCGTTCGTGTATCTTTTTGTGCTATGTCTCATATCATTTGCATGGGCCAAATTGGCTTTGCCAGATGCAGATACATTCAGGCGGCACATGCTACAAAAAATCCGAAATTAGCGAATGAACTACGAGGCAGAGAGAGGGGGCGAAAACGTGCACGAAAATGCCAAAAACTTTATTAGCCCGTTGACGCAAATGAACGGCGACGGCTTCCATTTCGCATTCGCATTCGTTCGTGGTGATGTGGTGGTGCCACAGAGATGCAGATAGAAACTGCTGCCAGCTAAATAATTTGTAAATGTCAGAGCATTTTGACAGTTTGCGGTGATGTTTTTCAAATTACAAAATACAAACAGCGGCAGCAGCGACAAAATAAACAATTTAGATACAATTTTTATAACCAAAATCAGTATTATTTTAGCCGAAAGGCTTTAGGCTTTTCTTTGCTTTTCTCCTTTGTTTTTTGTTGAAAAGTTTTTGCAGCATTTAATTGAAAGTTTAATTAAAATTGAAGTTTTTCCTGCTTTTCCTGGCAAATATTTTGCATGCATTTTTAAAAATCATTAGCCGGAACCAAATTTTATTTTTTGTTTATTTTTATGAACAGATTTTATGCCTCTGCCTGCCGCCCCTCCCAACACTCCCCAATGGCAAGGGGTGGGGGGTGTTGTTGTATGGATTTTGGACGTCAAAAACGTTAACGACTTACGGGGCACATAAATTTGATGCTTGATTTTCATGGGGCAGTCAACACACAGCTTAAAAAAACAAGAGCCAGAGCCAGAGCCAGGTGGGGCTTTAACGATCCACAGACAGAAGACAGAGGAGGACTGAGGAGGACAGCGGAGAACAGAGAGGAAGACACTCGTAGAGGTGGGACGGGTCGGCTTGGCGTGAGTGGAGAGATGGATAATCTGTTAATGTGACGAAGAGAAGAGTTGGGGGGGGGGAGAGTCCGAGGAGATTCTGCGGTCACTTTCACCTGACCAGCGACAGCAGACCAGCAGTCGAGCAGTCAAGAGTTTCGCTGGTCAAGGCTTTGGCTTTTAATTTAATTAGCCAATCAAATGGTGGTCGGGTGTGGCCCTAAACGAACCACTAAAACTGGACTAGACCTGGCTTACACCAGGCACCAGGCAGTCACTGGACACTGGGAACTGGCATGTGGGCGAAAATTAACTTTCGACGGGAGAGGGAGAGCGACAGAGAAGGGTTGCCAATTGGCTAACAAATGCGATAATAGTTGGCCAAGAGTCAATGGCTAGACAGACACACACACACACACATATACACACACAAGCAACAGCAGACAGAGGAAGAGGAACAGATACAGATACAGCTATAGAAACAACAAAACAAACTGAAATTGGAAGAAAATTACACTAAATTGGCTTCAATTATTGTATTAATTTGGGTTCCGTGTTTCTTTCCGGCTTATCCCTTTCCTGGCCTCCTCCACCTCTTCTTGGCCTCTTCTTTTTTGGGCCATGTTGCAGTTTCTCTGTGTTGTTTGGTTTTGGTTTTGGTTTTGGTTTTCGTTTCGGTTTCAGTTTCTGGTTTTGCTGGCCTTTTGTGGCCCTGACAGCTCTCTGATGTCCGTCTCTCTGTCTCTGTCTCTCTGTCTTGCTGTCTGATCTGCGAGCAAACATTTTGTTTTTCTAACTTGCTTTTGGCATCTTGATGAGCCACTTCTCTGCTGGTCGGCCGGCCACGTTTGCTTAGTTGAGTTATTTCAAAATGAAATTATATTAGACAGAGTCCAGAGAGTCCTCAAAAGGTAAGCCATTCCCCATTCGCCATTCCCTTGTCCATTGCAATTTTGCTGCTGCTGCTGCTGCTGCTGTCGTCGTGCAGGAAACCTCTTCTTGACTCTTGGCCAAGAGGAAACCGACGATTATAGTTCGTAAACCTCGTAGATACGAGTACGAGTACTCGCACTCCTATGTGGCAGGTTTTTGCTGTTGAATCAGGGATTGAGATTGAGATTGCGATTGAGATTGGGGGACTGGCGCATGTGTGGAAGAAGTTTTGCGGCAGCCGGAAGAACATTCATCGCTTGACATTCATCTTGGGAGACAGCAGCTGCTGCTCACTATTATCACTATTATTACTTTTCATTATCGTTGCAGACTGGTGGAAAATTCAAAGCCAAACTTGAAGAACTTTGAGGACTTCGAGGGCTACAGATTTATGAGGGATTATGGTATAAACTATATCTTTTTGGTGCTTAACTTTTAAGGCAACACAAAACTGTGGAGAAAAATGTGTAGACTTTCCCTGAATATTGCAGTTTTTTATTGGATCCAAAATGTGTCTTTCAAATTCCTTTTGATCATATATATATTATATATATTATAAAAGAACAAAGACAATTTGTATCCTGCTTTTTTTCACCAAAAATTTCTTTATTAATCGTGAAAATATTCGAAATTTCAAAAACAAAAAATAGTATTTAAAACTCACCCAGAAATAAATGCCGAGGCAGCCGAGGCATGAACACACACATAGACACACACACTAAGGAGCTCCCTCACTGGCGGAAAATCTTTTAGTTTTTCATTTAGCAATTTCCTTCTATTCTATGCTATTTTTTCTATATTTTTTTTGTTTTTTTGGCTTCACTCTTTGTCAAAGAAAAAAAAAAAACAAAACTGTGTTTTGCCGTCGCTAGTGGAAAATGTTTTTGGGTTCGCGTTTCTCCAAAGAATCTCCTGGGGGCGGGGGGAGGGCTAGAATTCTTGTTGCAAGTACTGTATCTTTTTGTCAGTTTGTTGTTGTTGTTATTGGTGGGGGCAACCCGTGCGGCACAGAGGCCGAATAGCGAATGCCGCAATTGGCAAACTGGCGGCTAAAAAAGCCACTCGACTCGACTCGAGTCGACTCGCATCGCCTCGCCTCCGACTTCGACACTTCGCCACTCGGAAAGCGGCAGGCAGTCAGCGCGGCAGCAGCTTTGTAGGCCTTGTATTTTTGCAGTCGCTGCTGCTGTCTCTGTCTCTCTCACTCACTCACTCTCTCTCTGTGCGCTGTGTGGGGTTCTCCCTCTCTCTTTTTCTGGTGTGCAATTTTTGTGCCGAGCCAAGCAGCTGCTGCCGTTGCTGCCGTTGCTGTTGCAGTCAACATGTTGCTGTGCGCTGCGTTGTGTGTGCTTTTTGTGGCTTTGTAGCCCACCACCAGGGCACACGAGGCACGAAGAAAACCCACCACACCTCCGTCTCAGTGTGTGTGTGTGTGTGTGTGTGTGTGGGTCTTTGCACGTGTTTTGGCCAAGGATTTTTAGCCAGGCCCTAGAACGGAGAACGGAGCTGCCGCTGCCGCTGCTGCTGTTGCTGCTGCTGTGGGCTTGTCCCCTGACTGACATTTCCTTTTGGATGCGCCTACGTGCCACCACACACTGGCATATGCATTAGTGGGGTGGGGCTGGGGGGGCTGGATGTGATCGAACGTGACATTTTGCCCCACTCAAGTTTTTGCGCATGACAGAACATGCAAAAACAGAGGGGCCCCCGCCGAACCCTGTTTTGAGTGAGTTTTTCCCCTACTCGAGTGGAAGTTGTGTGCGTGTGTGTGTGTTTTCCCACAATTGTTTCCACGGGCGGAATTATTGCGGCTCATTGTGGGTGCTGGGTGCTGTGGGTATGAGAATATGCAACAATTTGTGTGCCGCTGCTGCTGTTGGCCGCTGCTGTTGCCATCAATCAGAAGTGCATGTCAATCAGTTCGAAACACCTGAAGATCGTCACAGGAACTAGAATTCTCGTGCAGGTAGAATGGTGTAGGATTCGGATTCGGCCCCGGAAGGGATTGCTGGCTCTAACAAGCCAAAAGGTCACGCCCTCTCACAGCACACAACACACAGCACTTGTTTGAGCCCCTCGTTGTTATCTTTATGACATAATCTAACAGCTGACCGCAGCATTGTCTCTATCCTGCCCTTTTCCTATGGTTTTCATTACGATTTTCCCCCACTAATCAACAGATTTTTCCCACTCAACTCAAAAGGCAATTTAGGGACACATGTTCCACAAGCAACAACAGAAGAAGGGGCAAGTGGCAGAGACAGACAGACAGACAGATGCAGATACCACAGATACAAGATACAGTCAGGAATGGTAAGGGCTGCTGCTGCTGGCAGCATATTTATTACATCATAAGAAGCTGAAGAAGGAAGCAAAGCAAAGAAAAGAAAAGAAAAGAAAAGGGAAAAAAGGGTAAAGCAATCACAGAATCACAGAAGGAACAAACACTCTCTCAGCGGTTAGCCGGCAAAAAACACAAAAAAAAGAACCGAAACCGAAAGTGCCACCAGGCTGCCTGCCAACGGGGCCCTCCTGCTGCCAGAAGGCTGCCAGTCGCGTAGCCTATAGACCTACATATCCAGCACACAGGGTCAACCGATAACAACAGGATAAGCAGCAGCAGCAGCAGCAGCAGCGGCAGCAGGAAAGTAGAGGGGCAAAGGGCTCGTCATTGTTTCGCTTTCATTCAGATTCAGAGATTCAGAGAGATCCAGAGATTCCCCAGATACGAAAGGAAGCCAGGGGCCAGGCAGCAGCAGCAGCAGCAATAAATCAAAGACACATAAAGTTGAATGCACCAGCCAGCAGCAGCCAGGGGCCCCAGCAGAGGGGAGGCGAGGCGAGGCATGGTTAAGGTAAGGTAAAGGCGGATGCAAAAGTCGTCACCATTTCATTTCGGTTCTTCTCGGTTTGTTCGGATTTGGCTGTTGGTTGGTTACCTTTGGGAACCTGAATACGAACACGGATACGGACCTTGAGAACCCCTTGACTGACTTTGGTCTTTGGTCCTACCTCAATGCTCTGGCTCTGTCCCTGGCTCTGGGGAGATCTTGAAAAACAAATCTGAATCTTAATGCAAAGGAAATGGCTGGGACGACGACCATGTGACGTTTCAGCTGAGAGCCAAAAAGGGTTCGTTCGCTCGTCCGGATCGGATTGGGATTGGGATTGGGGAGCGGACCCCCAAAGCCAGACGGGCAGACGGACAGACAGACAAAGACAAAACGCTGCTTAAGTTTTTTGCTTGTTTTTCTTCCCCTTTTTCGAGGACGAGCAGGATCATCAGCAGCCATAAGGGTAAGTTCTCAGCCAGCAGTTGGACAGGCAAGAGGAAGCTGTAAAAAGGGTTTTTTCCAAACGCAAGGAATGACAGGAGCAGGGGGGGAGGGGACGGGGCAAAATACTGGGCATAATTTGCTTAAGAAAACTTTTCCAATTTATAAATGACAAACACAAAAACGACCAAAAAAATGTGCTCGGGCATAATGAGGAAAACTTGGAAATGAACGGCATGCCCATCGCCGAGGGGGGTGCGGTGCGGTGTGGTGGGGAGGGGATGCTATTTTCTCTTTTTCTAATTAAAGTGCTGAAGATTTGCATAAAAGGAAAGCTGGAAAAAGCATGGCAAAAGGACGCAAAGGAGGCAAACGTTTAAGCATTAATCAAAAAATCAGCTGAAAATTAAAAGCAAAAGACGGAGTGGCAGAGTGGCGGAGCACAAAGCAAGCACCAAAGGACCAAAAAGGATGAAAATTTGCTGATGAAGCGATGTCCGAACAGAAAGGATTGTCTGGAGAGCCAGACCAGCCCAGAGGGTGGGTGTAAAAGCCCAACCCCCAACCCCCGCAAAGGCAAGGCAGAAATTCAAGTTAATGAATGGACAAGGACAAAACAGGACAGCAAAGGACAGAACAGGACTCGACAGGACAGTGGTAGAAGCCTTGGCAGGTGGTGTGCCATAGAGAATGTATCTTTTGGCTCTCAGTTGGCAAATGCCTGCAGTAGAAATACACGATTGCCGGGGATCTGCAAGATGCAGATACACATACTCCTGTGTATGTGGTAAGCTCTTCTCCCTGCAGCAGCTTCATAAATATAGATACACCGCCTGAAACACATTTCACTTGTTGTTTATATACGAAATGAACATTTCATTCCTCTTTTATTTTCTTGGTCTTCTCTCTTTTTTTTGGTCGTTTTTTTGTCGGTTGTGTTTTAATGATGAAACATTTCATTTGCCCGGGGAAGAGGGGGAAGCGAGTGGGATGGGGGGAGGGTGGGGGTTTTCGGGTTTCGCCCGTCAGTCCAGTTTCCAGAATCAACAGCGTGTCGTGTCGAAGCTGCCAATCTGCACTCCAGTGCTACAGTCAGTCCGCTGTCCGCTGTCCCTGTCTGCCACAGCCGCCACAGCCACAAGGCACCACAACCGCACGTAGATCTCCACTGACAATGACTGAGAAGGAGAAGGAGATGGGGATGGGGATGGAGATGGGGACTGGGGATGCGGAAGGGGTCTCCCCCTCTCTCTCTCTTTCTCTCTGTTGATGATGTGAATGCGGAATTCTCTCAGTGGGTCGGCGGTTGTTTAAGTGGTCCTTGATAAGCGTCTGCCAGCTTAAAACCATAATGCGCTTTACCAACAGCCATACCACCGAATATATGTACACACACACACACATCTGTATGCATGTATGTATGTATGTATGTACGTAGCTTTTGGAGCCTGCCTGCCTGCCTGCCTGCCTGCCTGCCTGCCTGCCTTCCCGTCTGCCTGCCTCTCCTCACACACATCTCTGATGAAATATCAATATTGAAGCAGTGCCAGAGGGAAATTTTAATTCGATATTCGTGAGAGAGACGAGACGCACGCTGCAAGGCACCAGCCGCCAGAGGTACAGAGCCACAGAGCTACGGGGGAGCGACAGAGAGCAGAGATTGCATTTACTGTTGTTTCAGTTAGTGGAAGCGTTAAAAATGCCACTGATTTCTTTCGCATTTTGTTTTTTATTATTTATTATTTTAAATGAGGGAGACAGGTGCAGGCTGGAGAGACTTTTCCACCAGAGAAGGCAAAGAGATTGCACACAAATAATTTGCAAACGTGTAAACCGATATATATACATATATATGTATGTATGTACGAGTGTCCGCCGCTCCACATTAATTACAAAATTATATTTATTTTATGAGCTCTTAACGTTATGATTCAATTAGGCAACATTCAGAAGCCATCTAGATTTAATAAAGAATAAAAATACAAATAAAAATAAATTCAATTCGAATGGAACGTTTTTTATACTTCGGTTTTTTTATCACCCATTTACGATATTCGATCAAGGGGTCCCCCAATGGAATTATCATAATTGCACCCGCACATGCACACACGCCGATTGCAGACAAATAAATTTAATTGCGATTATTAATTAAATCAGATCATAAAAAAAAACCAACAAGAGATATGCACATATATTCTGACATGGGCTAAGCCACACTGGAAGAGAGAGTGCTGGCTATGACTGACTATTTGATGGAAATGGAAGAAAGTTTGAACCCTTAGGGAGACTTTTTGAAGCTGACTTCGAATTGAAGATTTAATTGTATAACACTTAAGATTAATATTAATTTTAAGCTTTTTCAATTGAAATTTTTAATAATTTAAAGAATTAAATAAATAAATAAAACCTTATATATGATTAAGACCTTTGCAATTAAAATTTTAAGTACTTTTAATACTTTTTTTAGCGGAGAAAACTTAAATGTTAATTTTAAATTAAATATTTAATATCAATTAAAATTTTAAATAATTTTAATACTTTTTTTAGCTGAGAAAACTTCAATGCTTAGTTAAAATTAAATATTTAATATTCAATTTAAATTTGGAATTAAATATTTAATATTCAATTAAAATTTGGAATTAAATATTTAATATTCAATTAAAATTTTAAATAATTTCAGGGCTTGAAATACTTGAGAATTGTTTGAACACCTGGCTTTTGGCCACTTTGGCCACAGCTAGAGCCAGGCGCTTTTCAGGTGCACAAATTATTTCTATATGTTTTATAACATAAACATTAACGAAACCAAAAAATAAAACCGAAACTTTTCTACACATTTTTGTTACATTTTTTATAAATATCTAAAGAGCAGAACTTACTTGTTGAGGCCATCTCGAAAATTTGTCCAGTTTATTGTTTATTTAGTTAGGTGTTTTGGTTTTTTGTTCGTGGTCCAAAGAGAAAGTTGTTTCCGTTGTTGGTTTCTGATATTTATATATTGTGTGTGTGTTTTAAACGTATATTTATAACGACAACAACAACAGCAAAAAAAATGCCACTTCCACACACCAGAGTGGAAAAGTGGAAAACTTCATGACACACGTTAAAAAAAAAACAACCAACACAGAGGCACTTTGGACTGTTTACAGTTAGCAGCAGCTAACAAGTTGGATCTCTCTCTCTCTCGCTCCTCTCGCTCTCTCTCTCGCCCAGTCGCCAGCCTCGCAGCAGCTCCAGCTTCAGTCCAGTCACCAGTTCCAGTCCAGTCCAGAGCCAGAGCCAGACAATAAAATTTGCACCATAAATCAATTTCAAGTTGCAAAGTCGTCGTCGTCGTCGTCGTGGTCGTTCCGCTGCTGCTGCTGCTGATGCTGTTGCCGCTGCAAGTGTCGCCGCCTCTGGACTGGAAAACGGGAACCGAACCGACGACTAGAACTGGACCTGGGAACCACAACAGAACAGACAACAGATCTGATCCACTGCTGGCTGGCTGGCTGGCTGGCTGGCTGGCTGGCCAGTCTGCTGATGACTAAGATTTATTTTGTGGGCAGCTGCTGTTGCTGTTGCTGATGCTGGGACTTGGGAGCTGGGAGCTTGGGTTCTGGCAACAGCGGCTGCTGGCGTGATACTGCACAAGGCCGGCTGGCAGGATGAACCACGGAGCCTGGCAATGGCACTGGCACTGGCAGTGGCAGTGGCAGTGATCCCTCTCCGCCCTTGTCCTGGCCAGAGATGGACCATGCCACAGAAAAGGGGGTGGCATTGGCCATGGCAGTGGCACACACACACACATAAACACACACTGAAGCGCAAACACCCACCCCCTCAGACATACATATGCAAATTAACGGGAGTTGAAAATAAAAATGGAGCAGCCAGCAGCAGCATCAACCGCAGTAGCGGCCGCGGCAGCAGAAGCAGCAGCGACAGCGACAGCGAAGCTGGCGTCAACAGCGACTGCTATTTTTTCTAATGAAGCGCGGTTTTTCCCTAAAGCGGGGAAATGGCTGTGTGTTTTTTTGGTTTTGGAGTCTTTTCTGCTGTAATTTCGAAATGGAGTCGAAAATTGAGCAAATCCTCCGCTGCAAACCGCAGAGGGAGAAAAAAGAAAGATACACCTAGCAACAACACGAAAAACTACCCTCACACCACCATCAGCAGAGACACCCCCTCGTTTAGAGGCACAGCCACAGGCACAGCCACAGCCGCCTACCCCTATTCTAAGAGGCACAGCCCTCCCCCTCCCCTACCCCTACCCCTCTTGGCTGAGGAAGGACCTCCAGCCTATATACAATTTATGTGCGCAAATCGCGAGGCGCAACAAAAAAAAAACAACAACAAAAAATACAAAAAACTCAAGAGAAAAATCAACGTTTTGTGTGATGTGCCACATGCCACCCCCTGCAAAATGAGGGTGAAACGTGGATGCGACTCCCCACAGAAACCGCCGGCATTTGAGGGCTAAAATACAACAACAACAACAGCAGCAACAACAAACAGCAAAGAAGCAGCAGCAGAAGAAGCGGAAACAGCGACTGAAGCAGCAGCAGGCAGCGGAAAAAAATACTGCTAAAAATCCAATATGGCTACAATTTGCTGAGCAACAGACAGAGACAGAGAGACAGGGACAGGGGAGGGCGAGCGAAACAGAGGGAGAGAGACAGAGAAAAAAGTTCTGTTCTGTTCTTTTTTTTCCGCCTGGCAACGCAGCGAAACGAACTAAGTAGTGGGCGGGGATGGAATGGCATGGAATGGGATGGGATGGAATCGGATGGGATCGGAGGGTGGTGGGTGGCTGGCTGGCTGAGTGGGTGTCTTGTCGTGTCGGTGGGTAGAAAAGAAATAAAAAAAAACTCCGCCCCCTTTTCAAGACAAGCGTCTGCGCGCGAAGGTGAAGGCAGAGGCAGAGGCAGAGCCAGAACGCTGGCAGAGCGCCAGGCAGGGCAGATTTTACTCTCACTCAGGCAGCGGCGGCTGCTCTCTCTCGCTCGCTCGCTCGCTCGCTCTCTCTCTTGCTCTATCTTCCTATCACACTGTCTCACTCTGACTATTAGTCATACATTTCTCGCTCTCTCTCGCTCGCTCTCTCTCTCTCTCTCTCGCTCTATGGCTGGGCAGAATGAGTAATTAAATGCTTATTAACGGTTCGCTGAGCTTTTTTCCATCGATATAATTAAACTCAGATTCTGAGTGCAACTGGCACTGCACGCCACCCCACTCAACCCCCTGCAAATGGCACTCCACTCCACCACCCCCACCCCTACCTAGCCGTTCAATGTGATGCATTTTCCCAGTTGCGGCTTCTATTTGTGCAGTTTTCCCGTCATTAAGGCATTCATTTTCTTTTACATCTACATCTTCGTCGTCTTCTGCGTGTGTGTGTGTGCGTGTGGGTTGCACATTTTTTTGACGCCATTTTGGAAAATGCAATTGTGTTTCGCACGAGGGGGAGGAGCGGAACGGAGCAGAGCGGAGCGGTCGTTGAGGTGTGGTGTGGTGTCATGCCCTGCAGCAGCATTTTGATGGCCTATGCTTTGATTAATTGGCTTAAACAGCTAGGCATATGTCTGTGGGCGGGCCAACCCCAACCCCCCACCAACTTTACTGGAAAGACCCGAGAGAACCGTCAAATGTTTATCACCAGAGACCCTAAAAACTATCGTTTTTTGGACTTTTAATTCCATTCAATTAAAATTCGTTTCGATTTGTTTAATTTCCTGTTTTTATGGGGGGTTGGGGGGAATAAAATGTAATAATTAAATGAAATAGTTTTTTTGTTTTTGCAGCAATTAAAATCGATTTATAACGCTTCAAATACGATATAGCCCGACATATAAATAAAACGCATAAATGCCTGTCTGGGGTCTTTAATTAAGTTAATTCGTTTTTGTTGTATGCACGCCTATTTTGCGGCTCATTAAAATGACATTAAAAAGTTTTAGTTTTATTTTTATATTTGATTGGGTTTCTTTTTGTTTGTTGTTGTATTGGAAATAGTTTCAATTCAGTTTTGAGGGCTGGACTATATCAAAGAATATCCCAAAATATCTTCTTATCTTTGCGTCATTAAAGCCATTGCCATTTTCTTCTTCTCATTAATTGAGTAATTCAATTAAAAGTAATTTCATTTCACTTCACTCTGCGAGGGTTAAAATGTATTTAGTATTTATTCTCCACTCACCTTGAAACCTTTCGCCTTTCGCCTTTTTCCGTTTTCCTTTTGCCATGAACCAAGGAAAATCCTTTGGGGTGGAAACAGAACACTTAATTTGGCCAAGGGAATGTCGCCTCATTGAAGAGATTCCATTAACGGCAGCAGCAGCAGCAGCAACAAAAAAAACAAGTGCCTTTCAAATGACTCATTTTCAATTGTACTTTTTGGCCCGCACAGATTCAGATTTGCATAAAAAACGCACACAAACAAAAAAAGAATATTCGTAAACACAAGCCCAGACAGAGATTCAGATACATTTTGGCGAGAAAGGGGGAGTGCTTGGGGAGGTGGGATGGGGTGTTGGCTTACATGTCAGCGATACCCAGAATTAAGGCATCCTTTTGGTCCTTGTGCTGGCGGCAATCCTTTCAGTGACGCACCACACGCACACCCAAAGCACCCACCTTTCTCTCTCTCTCCCACTCTGGTGGGTTTCTCTTCCTCTGTTCGGGGCAAGCGACACGCGGCAACTGTCGATGGCGTCGCGGAAAAACGCATCAATTCTGACCAGGGCCAGGGCCAGGGACTTGGACCCAGAGCCGGATCCGGATCCGGAGCCGGACCGACCCAGCCCGGACCTGAGACTTGAAGGAAAACAAGACAAAAGCCGAAAGCTGCGTGCCATAATTCTGCCGCTGCCTTCTGCTACTCCCCCCACCCTACTCCACTCCACTCCAACCCGCTCCCTGTGGAAACTTGTTCAATTTGGTTAGACGAAAGGGTTGAGCGAGCGAGAGAGAGAGAGAGAGAGAGTGAGTGGACAGCGTAAAAGAGAGCGCGGAGTGGAGTGGCGTGGCGTGGCGTGTGAGAGAGTGAGCGTGTTGGCTGTTACGCAGTTTGTTTGGCGGGGGGTTGTGTGTGTGTGTGATGTCGAGGCACTTCCAAAACACAAACAGAAAACGCGCCACGCACAGGCAGCAGCAACAACAGTTAAAGGCAAAGAAATACACACTGAGAAAAATGAGAGACGGTACGAGTTTAAGCAGGCGTTTAAGCAGGAGTTACTAGAAAGTACCTAAGAGAATGTTGTACCTATAGATGTAAATATCGTTTTCCCCATCAAAAGTGGCCTCTGAAATGCTCTCTAATTTGGGTTAGAGTTGCATTTTTTCTTCCTTTTTCTTTCCGTGTAGCACTTTGAGCTTTGTTTTTGTGTTTGAGGTTCGCTGGAAAAGTGCGTCATGCCCGCCAAGGAGTACTCTTCATGGCTAATGTCTGCGTGTGTTTGTGTGTGTGTGTGTGTGCGTGTGTTTTTGAGTGTGTGTTACATAGTGTGAGTGAGTGGAGTGTGGTCAGCCTAGAAGTGTCAAACGTTTAAAGGGTTACAAAAGGTAAGGGTTGTTAGAGAGAGAGGAAGGGGGAGAGAGCGAGAGGGGGAGGAAACTAGAAGAGGAAACACCAAAGTGCCAGGCAGATGGATAGATGAATGGTTGGATGAATGGATGGTTGGTTGGTTGGATGAATGGACGGATGACGAAAGGGTGATAGGCAATAGCCGACAGCGCAGTCAACTGTATCAAAACTCGATCAAGTTTTTAGATAGCAAAACACAACACAAAAAAAAACAGCAATGAATGAGGAGATGGGTAGAAGCCTTGGGATATCATCGATATGATCTGCGTTGCCTAGAGGATGCCCTAGGGGATACTATAATACCTCTGAATGATTCCGTAATCCTTCAACTATCTCTCAGTCTTTTACAGCTCTGCTGCACAAAGGGAACCCTAATCATACCCAAGAGTAGTATATGCCTAAAGGAACTCTTTGCAATGATCTTGCCACGCTTTACCTATCCCCTAGCGATCCCCTTCTAAACATACTAGTTCGCTACCCCCATAAACAGAACCCATAAACAGGAACCCGTTCTGCGAACAAGAACCTAAAACAAGACACCATTTCTGGTGTGGCATGCTCTGGTCAACCATCATTCCACGGGTTAACTAAGCTAAGGGTTGGGTTTTTATTTGGGCTTAGGGGTGTGGGGGGTGTTCTGGGCATTCGAGTAGAAAGGTGGTCGTGGTTAAAGTCTCGTTCCCCTCTCTATCAGCATTTGCACTCACTCGAACGCCAAGCGCGAGAACACGAACGCAAAAAGCGGGGCAATGGCTCGTCGTCGTTTTCACTCAATCGGCGATGTTTTTTGCGCTCGCTTTTACGCTCAGGTGCGCTCTCATTGCTGCGTGCCATGGCTCCGCCCACTTTTTGCATTGTGCTTGCGCTGTGCGATGTTTTGAGTGAGCGACGACTGGTTGAGTGATTACCCCTCTCTCTCGCTCTCTCGCTCTTGCGCTCGCTCTGTCTCTCTGGCGATGTGGCGATGTGTCGATGTTTTGTGTGGACTCTGATTTGTTTCTAAGTTGTTTGCTAGGGCTGTTCTGTTCCCACCAGCAGCAGGATCAACTGTTCCCAGGTCCTGCATTAGAAAATGCGATGAAAAATGGATAAAATCTCCGCTAAGGCAGTGATTTTGTTGCTGGGTTGCTGTCTGCGCTAAAGGAAATCTGCATTCCATGAGCGTTCTATTAGCGTTCTATTCTCACTCTATGATTAAACGCATAAATACCACTTTGAGCATTTATCTTTATTATCTGGAAAACAAGCAATAACACTCTACCCACAGTCGTCACCCACTCGCCACTCACCCTCTCTCCATGGGCGTCTCTTTATATGGTAAGCAAAACCCCAACACGTCGCGACTATAAAACTGTCCAAAGGCGTCTTAAAATCTCAGTCTGTCGGCCCCCCCGTCAGTCCCGACTGGCGCATAGTTTAATTTGAAAACTGCTTTGTAATTGCTGTGAAAAATTAACATAATTGATGTGCGTGCCCCATAGACAGACATCAGAGACCGATGCTAATCCCCTGCCCAATCCCACTAACTGTAGATGTATCTTCTCCGTCTGGGGATACATTGATTGGCGGGACAAAGACTCAGCAGGTGGCAGATACAAGACCCAGACGCAGAGCCACAGGACTCGCTGACTCGCAGACTCGCAGTCTCATTGATTTTCATTTACTTTCCCCCCACCCCCCACCCCATCCTTTCTCTGTTTTCTCTCCCCCCGGCTGCCGCTTGTTTATTTTAGCTGCCAAATCCAATAAACATTCTACAAATCGCAGCATTTGCCAATCTGCAGAATCATTGGCGTTTAATTGATTTTCATTTGCCGCTGCTGCCCCGCTGTTGTGCCACAGCCACTGCCTCTGCCCCTACCTCTCCCATCTGGAAATTGGATTCCAATTGAATTTCGCTAGCGGCGCAGCGCAACCCTTGAAGAGGAGGATTTTTCTCCCGAGCAGCGACATCTATGAATAGGGATGGGAATCTCATAACAAAAATACCCTTTGAATATTTGAAGGATATTAGATTATGAAGGTTCGGAACATGGCTAAGGAAAGCACAGTGGTGCAAAAGTGCAGATAGACACATTTGAATAAAACACGAATCATTTGGTGGCGTGCTTTACTTTTGTTTATTTCAAATAGCTTTTGGAATATACAGTTGTAATATATTTAGCGGATTTTTGATTAAAAAATAAATATTAATTTCATTAGTTTAGTTTTAAATATTATTTTTACACTTTTTCCATAAAATTTAAAGTTCTTAAATTACATTTCTCATATAATACATATATGTTTTCTATTTATTTTTAATTTAAAATTTCATAAAAATGACTCTTATTATATTATGTTATAAATGATTAGATCTTAATCTTAATCTTGTTGAATTCATACTAACTTTATTTCAGAAACTTTGGAGCAGGAAGGATAGGGACAAATTTGTATTCTATTCTTAACGCTAATCCCTAGGAACGGGTACATCGGTACTGCGAGAATGTCGCCGAATCCTTCAGTTGCTCGGTAGCAAAGGATCCAAGTTTATTTATTTTCCTATTCTGAAAATGTGTATAATTACACAACTATTTATTTGTCTATTGAACTCTTGAAAGGTTGCTTGATCCTGGATGGATGAACATTCTCTAACATGTATCTGCATCTGGATATATTCATAACTTAACGCTTCATTGCCACAACATTCGCCCTTTGTTTTCCAATAACCCCTGCTGCCCTGCCCTGCTGCACTCTGCTGCCCCTGCCTTTACATTTACCGTTAATCAAGTTGATACGAAAATCCGCAAGAGCAAATGAACCGTTATCAATTACGTAACGGATAACGGGTGGCGCAACGCAACGCCACGTATCCTTCGACATCCTTCGGGACGCGCACAGTTTCGCAATTAAAAATTGCAATGCAAATGCCAGGAGATGCGCGCAGAGCAGATAAAAACGCCAGCAGCGAGGGCCAGCAAAGGGTTGAAGTTCAGTGTGGGGAGTGGGCCAAAGCCAGGGCCAAAGCCAAAGGAAGGTCCTCTGCCCGTCTAAGATGCCAGGCAAAGAGGTTGTTGAACCTCCGTGATGTCGGGCTGTCCGCTGGCAACCCTTCTCAAAGGGTAAGGGTAGGAATTTGATATGCTATTGTTGAGTAGGGGATAAGATATTGGTCTTAGATGCAACACAGACGCATGCATAGATAGAGATACACTTTATAAGATACACACACACACACACACAACAGTTACTTCTTGTTCTCGTTGATGGACAGCCCTCCAAGAGCACGGTATTAAGTTCCTACGACTTTGGATGTGGCACGTAGGAACTCTATACCTCGCTGATGGTAAACAGGCTTCGCTTTGGATACTTTTTCACTTGCACTTCCTGTGGCTGCGCTTTAAGCTGCAATTAGAGCCATAAACGGATTATGTTAGCCAGAGATTATTGGCCATGGCTCAATAATGAAATTGGCTTTTTTTTTTGGCAATACTTTGGGCAAACACAGATCGTCTGGCTGGCTGGCTGGCTGGCTGGCTGGCGCTCCTTCCTTTCGCCGGTAGTCTTAAAATTTTATGTTTGCACATTAGCTGGCGCCCGTCGTTTGGCTACAACAAAAAAGAGGAGAAAAAAAAGGGAAAGGAAGAGAGTTAGTGGAGTGGCAGATACTTAGATACTTGCCTGCATTAGCTGTGGATACTCTGTGGAGACTCTCTCTCGGTTGATTATCGATTTGAATGCAGGAGGGGCAAGTGGCATTTCCAGCCTTGAATTATTGGCACAACATGTATTTGTATCTGTATCTGTATCTGAAGTATGTGCCATAGATACTTGTGATGTTGGTACTTGGTCACACCCTACGTCTACCGCCTGCGGCACGCTAATTACCGCACTAGAACGCTGAAAAACTAATCAACTTGATTGATTTATCTGACAGAACTGCACAAGTTGACATTTGCAGAGAGGCAGAGCGAGACGGGGAGAGAGAATAGGCAGCAAAGGCGACTCTTTCACGCCCACAAAAAACCACTTGACTGCACACAAATTATCATTTGAATTATATGCAAAATAAATGCATTTGATTGCCGTTGCCGTTGTCGTTGCTATTGCTATTGCCATTGCCGTGTATCTGCTGGATACAGATACAGCACCATGATTTGCATTTCGGTTTTAGACTTTTGTTTGTTTCTTTCCTCTCACATCTCCATCTCCATCTCTCTCTCTCTCTGTCTCTCTGTCTCTCTCTCTCTCTTGCTCAGCTGCCATTTGCCATTTGTCTGGCTGAGACGTAAATCAATTTGGTTTTGGCTTTCCGATGTGTGCGTGTGTGTGTGTGTGTGTGTGTCTAAGGTAGCAGCAGCAGCAGCAGCACCGCTCTCTGGGGGGAAATGTTTGCCCGCCCGCTGAGCCAACAGCAAAAGATATTCAATATGTTTGCCTTGCTGCCGCTCCACTCCTCTCCTGATGGCTCCATGGCTTCCCTTTTGGCCGGGACGGGACGGGACGGGACTGCAGCTGCTGCCTCCTTGGCCATAATGGCGCCATAACTTTTCGGGCCCCGCGTCCGTCCAGTACATAAACTGCCCAGAGTCCTCTCAGCTGAGCTGATTAGCATCGCCAGAGCTACTGCCTGTGGCCAGGCCAGGCCAGGCCAGTCCACTCTTTGATTGACAGTTTGCATATACACAAAAGCCACACAGTCAATGCCAAAAGCAAACGTAAACTCGCACATAAATCGCTGGCAGCAGCAGCAGCAGCAGCACAAACTTTCGGATGCAGAACTGCATGAAGTGCAGAGGGACTGGCAGTGCGGGGACGGACTTGGACTTGGATGTGGATGTGGATGTGGATGTCGATGTCGATGTGATGTTCGTTCCGTCTCTCTGACGAATATGCTGCCTGCCTGCCTGCCTGCCTGCAGAACTGCTGTTTGTTTGAGGTTTATGTTTTCGTGGGGATTGACAGTTTTATCGCTGGCTCTGAAGTGTTGACATTCGGCCAGGCCTAATGGTGATCGTGATTAGCCGAGTGGTTTATGAGCTGGCCTAAACGTTGGCGAGCTTAATGAAGAGGAGAATTTATACAGGGAAACAATGGGCACTCCATCAGTAAGGACTGAGGATTGATCTTAAACTTGGAGCCGAAGAGAGGCTCAAACATTCCCCTATATCTCTTGAATGACTGTCTGAATGGCTTAGATCTGGGCGTTGCATTGCTGGATAGCCCCATTTCAGCAATCACTTTGATTGATGCACACAACCAACCACCCACCCACCCATCCTGCGGCCGAGTGGCCGAGGCAATTTCTCACTTAGCAAAGAATTAATTAAACTGACGGTGGACGCTGGAAATCGCCACGAACAAATCTCCAGCGCAGCGAAGAAAATTAATTAAAGCAACTAAATTAAAATGTATCAAGTTTCGGGGGCCCCCACTCTGCTGCTGCTGCCGGCCACGCCCAGACAGCGGCAAATGTGTAACGCCCCTTTGCGAATGGCTTTCGCGGAACGTGAAGTGAAATTTTGATGAAATTTTGTTGCTGGCTAAAAGGCGTGTGAGCAGAGGGGAAGATCGGTGGAAATACAATGTATATATATATATAGTATATATTATTTAATTGTTATTGTTGCTGTCTGCTGTCTGCTGCTGCTGCTGTTGTTTCGGATGTCCATTCGGTTATGGGTATGGGTTTTGGCTGGTCCTCCTGGGTCCCGTCGCCGTGGACTGTGGACCAGTTTTGTCGCGGCCCACGTCTCTGGGGAGGGGACTGGATGATGGATGTGCGCGCGGCTGCTGGACAGATAAGCTCTATGGGAGAGAGAAGGAGTGAAGAGGGGGGGGGAAAAACTTAATTAATTCATATGCATTGAACTTTAATCAAGCGCCAGACGCCTGCCTGCCTGCCTGCTGCCTGCCTGCCAACTGGACACGGACTCGTAGTCGTAGCAGCAGCAGCAGCGTAAAAAAAAGTGAAGGCCTGACCATGGAGGCGCCAGAGCCAGTCCACACGCTTCAGATACAGCTTCAGATACAGCTACAGATACAGATACAGAGCTACAGGTACAGGTACAGGTACAGCTACAGCTCACCTGCTGCGAGTTTTAGATACCTGTGCTATTAGTGTAAACGTGCAGTTTTATGTTATGGCAAATTGCCGTTGACAGTGGCAGGCTGTGGACAGAATGCCAGCCAGCCAGCCACAAGAGTTATATGTCTGCAGGCCAACCAACCAATCTGTGAGATACATTCTATAATTGTTTTTTTTTCTTCTTTTTTTGGGGGCTCTCTCTCTCTCTCTAGGTGATGCAATGATGCCTTGCACAATCCACATAAACACACACACAGAGAGGCCAACCAGAAAGGAGGCCTACAGAGAGGAGGCCAACAGAGAGAGGAGGCCTACAGAGAGGAGGCCCCTTTCCATTTGAGAGATACACCTGCATATCCCGTATCCCATATCCCATATCCCATGGATGCATCTGTATGTGCATGTATCTTTCGCACATCTCTCAAAATTGTGGACATTTTCATTACGTGGTCATTACTACCCCGTTGCAGGCCATTACTATTATGTTGGATTTTATTGCTTTATAAGCGCATTTTAATTTTTGCCTTTCGCCGCAAAAGCCACAAAATTTATATGTATCTCAGGCCAGGCCGAGGCAAGTGGCAAGAGGCAAGAGCCTAGAGCCTCAGACTGGTCGGGTCGTAAAAAATGCATGGCACATACGATTCGAGATGATGACCAACTGGACAGAGAGAGAGAGAGAGAGCGAGGAGGGCAGGGGTGGGGGGTACTGCTGTGCTCGTATCATGTGCCATGTCCGTTGTCAACGCCATCGTCTGAGACGTCGACATTCGATGTCTGGCTGTCTGGCTGTCCGGATGTCTCTTGGCCACGTCAAATGTGTCTTTTGTGAAAGGCAACCAAATTACGACGATGCAGATACATTTGTATCTGAATGGAATGGAATGGAATGGATATGGATGAGATGATGCTCTCTGGCCACGTTTGCAATTTGCAATTTGAAAGGAAAAAGCCAACGTTGCACTATAGCATAGCACATAGCATGTGGCAGCAGCAGCAGCAGCAGCAGTATCTGTGTCTCTGTCTGTGTGTGTGTGTGTGCAATTATTAGCAGCAGCCTCCTTTCTGTTAATTTATCGGCTCGTCTCTCGGCTCGTCTCTCGGCGCTCGGCTTGCCTTTGACGCTGATTGATTGCGTTTGTAACTAATCTGTACATTTATTGAGTTATCTGCTTGGAATTTGTAATTTTACTTTTTTCCACCACCCCACCAGCCCGTTGCCCCCTGCCTCCTGCCCCTTCCTGCCGGCACCTGCCGCCGTTCCGCGCTTTGGCCAATTAAAAGCAAACGGTTTTCTGCAACGCAATTAAATGGCATTTAACGGCCAGAGCCAAATCGCTTCCTCATAGGCAGAGTGCCAGCCACCAGCCACCAGCCCCAGTCTATGCCACCAGCCTCTGCCACCAGCTTCTGCCTCTGCCCCATGCCAATCCCAAAAAGCATAAATACTCTCGCACTGATTCCTCCTCGTCGGCCGAGGGTCTAACCCGTTTTTCGCGGTTTGGGTTTGGGTTTCGGTTTCGGTTCCGGTTCGGAACATGTTGTGGCAGCATTTGGACATTGAACATGGCCACGCAGCACGCAGCTTATCAATCGTGCCACTGGCATTCAGGTCCTACAAGTTTGCTATTAATTTGTGGCACTCCCTCCCCAACGCCGAGCCATGCCGTGCCGTGCCGTGCCCCATCTGCTTTGCATTTCAGCAGCTGCCTTGTTGAGCTGTCAGCCATGGCTGGAAGCGCCTTACCGACTGGTTGGCTAGCTGGCTGGCTGGCTGGCTAGCTGGCTGGCTCTCTCTGGCTCTGGCTCTTTCGGCGCGTGGTTATTAATGAAGTCAATCAGCAATTTTGACAGAAATTTATCTATAAGCGTCGGCATTCTGCCAGGCAACATGTTGCACGGCTCGGCTCTGACTCGAGCTGCGAGCTGCGAGCTGCTGCATGTTGCTAATTTTGTGCGGCACGTCACCGGCATTGGCACCCCACTCGGAGACGTGTTTGGCCAGCGACAGAGCCAGGCCAGAGCCTAACTGTAGTTTGTTTATCTTATTTATTTAATTTTTGCCTAATGTTAATTCGGAACCTGTTTAATTACCCAACTAGAAGTTGCTGCCACAATTTCAATTAAAGTGCACTGCATGTGGCGGGGCATAGGCGAACCAAAGAAGTATCTCGGGGCAACTTTAGATACTTCTCAAAGTCGAAAAGTATTTCAAAGTATTTAAAGATAGTTTTTTGGTATCTAGATACTTTG
The DNA here is from genome assembly GCA_037356375.1 of Drosophila affinis. NCBI lineage: Eukaryota > Metazoa > Arthropoda > Insecta > Diptera > Drosophilidae > Drosophila > Drosophila affinis. Next base: position 63,282,307 of record CM074802.1, on the reverse strand, counting down.
TGAAGTAGATACAGATATTGGTTAGTATTTTGCATAATTATAGATCGCTTTTTTAAGGAAATCTAGTGCGAAATTGTATCTGTAGATACATTAATCTGTAGATTAGTATCTGTAGTTTTTAGTTTTTAACATATCTAGATACATTCTAAAGACGACTGAAGAAACTCTAAGTTTAAATGCCAATTCGTATAACTTTAGATACTTTTTTCATATTTGTATCTATCTTATGCCTGAGACTTTGTTCCTAGTATCTTTAGATACTTTTAAATACACTTCCTTTTTCCAGGTTCAATATTCCCACTGGCCTTTTCTGTATACCCGTCTGGAATGCAAGTATCTTCAAGATTCTTCCCAGTTTCCGTTTAATTTGCATTTTTTTTCATATTTTTTGTTATTTTCTTTTTGTGTATCTCTTTCTCTCTCTCTCTCTGCAATTTGCGGCTGCTTCTAACTGTTCATTTAACTATTGCCATTTGTTCCGCATGCACCTGCCCTGCCCTGCCCCCCCTCGTGTCGCCCATTCGCCCCGCTTCAGTCTCTCTTTTAATGAGTTAAATCAATTAACAGTTTGCCCAGTCGCAGTCGCAGGCTTTTCCCCACTTGTTGGCCAAATTAATATTGATATCTTTTGGTGGCGGCGGCCAAGGAAGTTGTTCGGCCATCGCCAATCGAGTTTGAATAATTAATTGCGACTGGCTCTTGCCTCTTGACTGGGCTTACAATGTTGCTCGCTGTTGGCCAAAATAGCGAAAAAAAACAGAGTGAGAATTATCGGCAGTTAATTGATGGCTAAATGAATGCAAACGGAGTTGCAGTTGCCCGATGACTGCGATAGGGCGGATGCCAGTGGGGAGGGGAGATCTAGATTTAGATCTGCAATAAGTTTCGCGTAGATTAATCATCGCACAGATAGATAGATGCAATCTATTGAGAGCAGATACTTGGCTTTTAAGATCATCGATTAATCAGGAGAAGGGGCATCCCCTTCTCTTGGTTCTTTTGGCTGATACTGATAGATACGTTTTATAGAAACTTTAAGCAACAGGCATCCTCTCTCTCTCCCTCTCTCATTTGTTTTGCTTTTCCTTCTGCTCTGTTTTGACCTTCCTCATTTCCTTTTTTGCACCCACTAATTTTCCTGCATTTTTCCCCCAGACAAAGTTTGCTTCTCTGCTTCTGGTTCTGCTTCTGCTTCTAATTTCACTTTTCACAGCGAACATTTTCTTTTGCTTTCCTTTTGATTTTCTTTCGGTGGAGCAGCAGCCGCACCCGCAGCCAAGGGAAACTTTTTAATGTCGCGCGCGGCTGCTGCTGCTGCTGCTGCTGCTGGATGCTGCAGCTAATTTAGCCCCAAGGAGTGGTGGGGGGCCCCACCCCCATGCAACGGGCGCCGGCGGCGGGGGGCGGGGGGCGGGAGGCGGCAACTTGGGCGCTCAGACATGGCCTGGCAGTGTCTTTGGCTTCATTTTCGCGCGAAAACCTCCTTGAGGTTTTTCCGTTCTCTGCCTTCTTCTACGTTCGTTCATTTCCTTTTGCAATGAAATTAAAAACAGCAAGGAGTCGTCCTTGCACACACACACACACACAGAGATAGAGAGAGAGTGAGAGAGAGGATGCCAGACGGAGAACGAGATGCCGGCAAAAGTTTGCCGGGAACCTAAATGAAAATGAGTAAAGTTCTCTCACCCACAGAGCCTCCTCCTCCTCCTCCACCGCTGTAGCGGCATGGCATGGCATGGCATGGCCTGGCCTGGCCTGGCATGGCATCTCTCCTTCTCCCTGGGTCTCTCGTTGTTGATTATGCACTTCGTCCTCATCGTCATCATCGTCGTCTGCCGTTTGCTTATTAACCCACTTTCGTCTTCTCTCTCTCTATGTCTCTCTGTCTCTCTGTCTTTTGGCCTGGCCCACAGCTGCCGGCTGTTTCTATTTCGCATCTCTCTCGCTCTCTATTGCTTGTGTGTGTCTGTGTGGCTGTGTGTGTGTGTGTGTGTGGGGGGTATGACGCTTTTTTTTGTGTCCTTGTTTTAATTTTAATTTTTGTTTGGTTCGCTTTTCCTTCTTCATGTCTGGGACTGGGTCTGGCTCTGGCTCTGTGGGACTGGGACTGGGACTGTGGCTTCTTGGCCTTTTTGGTGACGTCGTCGTCGTCGACGTCGTCGTTCTTCCTCCTACACTTTTGGTGTCGTCATCGTTTTTTGTGCCTGTGCCTGTGCCTCTGCCTGTGCCTTTGTTTCTAGGTCAAGAACACAACTTTTTCTGCTTCCTTTAGGCCTCTGCTGGAATGGAAAGGAAAGGAAGAACGCAGAAGGAGGTTGACATTGAAATTTTAATTGAAATGAAAAGCGAAAAGAGAAAGAGAGGAAAATGTTGGGACATTTGTGGGATCTTGAAGGGATAAATGGATGAAATATTAAGTTAATTAATGGGAAATGTTCATGAATTACCTTCTGGCTGTAAGATACATAAAGTATCTTTAAGCGTTAGAGTACAACGCCCCAAAAGCAAAAGCACATAAAATGGCATACAACGGAGGAACACATAGAAGAACGAACCGCTTAGATACGTAGATACGTAGATACTTTTATGCTATGCTTAGCTGCTGCCTCTTGTGGATGCCTCGTGCGGATGCCTCTTGCGGATGCCCAACTGTCATGCAAATGACATCACGCACTATAGTCATCAATTTTGCTGAACATCAGAGCAGAGGGGAGCGGGGGGGATGGTGGCAGAAAGCTGCAAAGCAAATCCCCCGAAGCCCAAAAAACTGGGAAAGCGGCGAGGAAAACCCCCAAACACCCAAAGCTGCTGGATGAACGATGGTGGAAGGTGGGGAGGGGCAGGGGGGATGTGTCTGTGTGTCGTGTGTTTGAGAGTTTGAAATATTTGCAATTGCGAATCCTGTCGTATTTGTCACAGGATATAGTACATATACACATAGTATATATATATATGTGTATATACTTTCTATAAAGTATATATCGAGTGACGAAGGGAAGGCGCAACGGCAACGGCAATGGCAAAGGCAAAGGCAGTCAGGAGACATTATTATGATGGAATCCTATTTGTTACAAAGCATGTACGAACGAGCCTCCCTCTGCCCCTCCCCCTGCCCCTCCCCCTGCCCCTGCTACTCCTTCGACTCATCGTTCAGTCAGTGCCAATGACAGACAGCCAGAGACAGTTGTGAAGATCTCATCCCCCCATGGCTGAGAGTGTCCTGGCAGCCCAGAGTAAATTATGCTAATGTCAAAATAATGCATATTCAATGGGGTTGGGGGTTGGGGGGGTTGGTGGGGTTGGTGGGGGGTATGTGGGTGTGGGTGCGAATGTGTCGGGCGCAAAAGTTTGATTTCTTCTGCAGTTGAAAATCTTCTGCCATCTTTAGATTGATTTTTCCACTCGCGCTCTCTCTCTCTTTCTCTCTTTCCGTGTGTGTGTGTGTGTGTGTGTGTGCAAAGGAAAATCTTTATAAATCACATTTATGTTCCAGCTTCAAGTGCCAAAACTAATGATGGAAATAAATTCAGGAAAGCGCAGGACCAGAACAAGGACAATGCCAACTGCCAGAACCAGAACCCAGTCGCAGTCTCTCTCTCCCTCTCTCCCTCTCCCTCTCTCTTGGAGTCAGAAATTGTGTACATAGGATGGGGGGAATGGGTGTTAAGGAGTACTCTTGGGGGGCTGGGGGCGGGGGCATTCGTGGTTCCTGGGGACGCACTCAACTGTGTGTGTGTGTGTGTGTGTGTGAGCGCGGGGCAATTTTTGGCTGCTTTTGACGCCAGGCCAATATGCAGTAAATCTGCCAGAATGTGCCTCTAGATTTTGGCATCGCCACAGCATCAGCATCAGCATCAGTCCCAAGTATCCCTCTCCCCCCCTCCCTTCCTTGGAAATGGGTTACATATTTTATGCTTAATATTTTGCATTTTATTCCGCTGATGGAGAGGCGGCGGCGGGTACTGTACTTGAGCTGAAGCTGGCTGCTCGATGCTGAAGCTCTTGTAATGTTTCCTTTGTGCTTTGGGGGGGAAAAATTGAAAATGTTTTCCTTTGCAGCACAATTGTTTGTTATAGTTTTCGTTGTGGGTCCAAGAATGAGGCAAATTGTTTGTGCCGAGAACTGAGGAAACTCTGGCAAAACTCTGGGGAAACTCCGAGGAAACTCTAGGCTCTGCAGCTGAAGTGTTGTTTCCATTGGAGCGCACTCTTTGGCTGATGTTTGGATTAGGAATTCTTGTGCTGAGATTCTGCAGAGTTATTGGATTGAAACTGTGGAGATCCTTAGATTTCCAGGATATCAGCAGATGGCAAAGAGAGTGGCACTCTCTCTCTCTCTCTCTCTCTCTGTCAACTTTTGGCAAGCTTTTCCCCTGAAGCGACTTTGCTTTCACCGCTAGAATTAGAAAATCAATAACAAGATTTTCTTCTCTCTATTTTTGGCTTATCAACCCTCAAACCCCTCCCCAAGCACACACACACACACACACGCACACAGCAGCCCATGTGCAACCCTAACTTGCAACAGAACTTGAGGTTAATTTGCATATTGTGTCCTCCCTTCGCTCTACCCCCTGCCCCCTGCCCCTTGTCTCCTGTCCCGTTTTCAGTGGATGCAAAAATTGCAAAATTGCAGAATGTAAAAATGTAAAATGTCGAATGCGTTGCGTTGCGCTGCAGAACTAATAAAAAAAAGGATGCGGGAAAGCGATGACTGGCAGGGGCAGGGGCCGGGTGCCGGGGGGGGAGGGGTGGGGGTAAATTTATGCAAATTTTCTTATTTTGGTCCAACACTCTCCTGCACGAAGCGAAACGAATTCGAATCCGAGCCGAACACTGACTCGATGCTTGTTATTGATTTGCAAAAATAAAAACTTGTCCGACGTTAATTTGCATAATCTGTACCCGCTACCCCCGTACCCCCGTACCCTCTCCCCCCTGCCACTGGTTGCCCTTCTGGGTTCTGGCTTGTTAAAGGATTTGCCAAAAACCTTTCACTCACTCTCTCTCTCTCCCAGTCTCTATGCATTGTTGACTTTGACAGACAGACACATCTCTCTATGTATCTGTCTGCGTGTGTGTGTGTATCTGTGTGTTTAGTCAAGCAAATATTTTGCCAATGAGTGGAGTCTCCGAGCAAAGAAGAAAAAAAGACGAGAAGAAAAACCCAAGTGAAAATATTTGAAAATTGGTTTTGTCGGGCGCACCTGACAAAGGAAAACATTCAACGAACTCTCTCTGTTCGGAAAATGATTGGAAAGGTGTGGCTGGCAGACGTGGGACGTGGGAGGAGGAGGAGGAGGAGTCCTCCTCCAGCAGCAGCAGAAAGGATAACTTCATGTACGCGTATGTATGTCTATCTCTCTCTGGTCTGTCTGTCTCTCTGTCTGTGTGTCTGGCTATAATTCAATTCCCTTCAAAATCCACGACAGTTGGACAGAAACATGGATGCAAGGGAAACAGGAGTCTGTCTGTCTGTCTGTCAGTCCTTCCGCAGAGCGCAGCAGTCAGTGGGTTGTCAGAAGGAGGACTGGCGGTAGGGGGAGGGGGGTGGATCCTGCACTCCTCTTGTCAGTTATTTTCCAACATTTTGATATGTACTTTTCCTTTGGCTTTTACGCTAAAAAGGATTACCAGAGAGAGGAGCATCAAGGAGCCCCAAAAGAGGAGCGACTGCCTGAATGGATAAAGAAGAGAAGTCTAGAGCAGCGACAGCCGCAGATACAATATTTGGTTTATTTCTCTGTCTCTCAGTTTTCTGGGTTTTCTTTTTTTGCACATGCCAATATGGAAAACGCAAACCGAAACACAGCCATAGCCATATAGCCATGGCCAGGACTCACCCTCTCACACACACACACGTCTCACCCACTCGCTGAACCCTCGCATCGACCCACACCACACCACCCCATGCTACATGCTACACCCCCCACCCAGCCATGCCACCCAATTTCTCCTGTCCTTTCATGTGTGTGTGTGTGTGAGTGTGTCCCACGCTTTTTGTCGCCGCCTGTTTCTATATTTTCGTTTTTCCTTGTTTTTTTGTGCTCACCCTCACCCGCTCTATACATGTGTGTGTGCGAGTGTGCGTGTGTGTATCTGTGGTTGTTGTTTGTATTTGTATTTGTATTTGTACAGCAACCATCAAACATTTGCTCATGTGTCTCTCGCCTGTCGAGAAGAAATGGCATAGCAGGCGAAAACCTGCCAAAATGTAAGCATGTGTGTGTACGTGTGTGTGTGTGTGTGCGAAAAACCAAAAGAAAATGGCAGTCCCATGTGTGTAACGGGGGTGTGTGTGCATGGTGTGTGTATGGTGTGGTTTTTGGGGTGTACATAGATGGTAGATGGTGGCAATTTCCCCATTTAGATGCAACGGGTAGCGGCAAAAAACGTTTTAGATTTTGAACTATGGCACCCCCGACCCCTGACCCCACGGCTAGACCCGCGATGTATGTAGATGTAGATGTCGTTGTCCCCATGTCATAAATGGCTTTCGCTCTCTCCCTCTCCCTCACCCCCTCTCCCTCTCGCCTTTTTTGTTGGGCCTTATCTGAAACGATTTCACATCGCGATTGATGTCGAAATGCGTGGCAGACAAATCGATTGCTGGATTGGGGGAATGAGTTTTCGATTGGGGAGAAAGGGAAGAACATTTCAAAGGAATTTGTAGATGAGTGAATTTCGGAAGAACCCTCAAACCTCTGCCGAAGGTAGAGGAAATGGCATAGATTCATGGGAAGATATACTAACTGGAAAAACTGAAAGTTTCAATGAGAAATGGCACCCCGAAGGCTTTGCCTCGTTAGTAAGTGTTTCCGCCACTGAGCTCATAATTGGCAAAGTAACTAGACAAGCCCTACCCCTAGACCCAGTCCCCCCTCTTGACATCAGACCGAGCTACAACGAGCACTCAAACAATCCTTCAGTTGGCGGATTCCGTGCTCAAATCAATGCCGTAATTGACAGCAGAGCTGTTTGCCGCCGTGTGCAACATGATTTGCAAATAATGCACTTGAATTTGCATAAAGATTTTGCCAAAAAATTCGCCAACGAAAAATATGCAAATTAGCCGCTGCGCCGTGATCGATGGGCATTGCAATTAAATCCTATCCTGCAGCTGCCATGCAGGCAGCGAAGAAAAAAAAGGAGTACCCCTCAGGTAAAAAAAAGCTCATTTGCATGAAAAAAGGAGAAACCAGATCATAGAAAGCGAAAGGGGTTCCCTCTAGCCTCACCCTCAGATTCTCATTAACATAAAAACCCGAAAAAAAACACACACACACACACAGAGACACAGGCACAGACACAGATACAGGCGAGGCAGACAGAGAGCGAGAAATTGTGATGCTGCTTCTAACAGCTGCCTGCTGGATGAGGATGATATCCTTCCAGGTTCAACGAACCGCCCCGACACGGCGCCCATTTGTCTCACTAACCCAAATTAAAATTATGTTAATGAATGGAAGGAAGAGCAAAACGGGGGGCAGAGAGGCAGAGGCTGCTGCTGCTGCCGCCAAATCACGGCCAAGGACAACCCACGGCACGACGCGTCCTGCTCTTCTCATTTGAGTAATGAGCGAAACAGGAAGCAGCGTCGAGCAGCAGCATTCAGCAGCTTTTCTGCTGCTCTGTCGTCCTGCTACTGCCACTGCCACTGCCACTGCCATTGCTCCTGTTACTCCCAGCCAGGCAGCAGCAGGAGCATCGTCCTTCTCTGCTCATTAATTTTTGCCCATCGTCGTCGTCCTCGTCGTCGTCGTCGCAATTTTTGCATATTTCCGCCGCTGCCTTCATTTCCGCAGTACAAATTTTCTCCTCCTGGTTTTAATTTTCATCGTCTCGCCGTCAGCGCCGTGCGCTGTGTTTCATTTTTCATTTTGGACCGCGCTCATTTGATGACGTCACACTACGGGGAGAGTACAGAGAGAACAACACACAGAGAGAGAGAGAGTACGACTGAGAGAGAGAGAGTACAGAGAGAGCTGCGACTCTCTGGTGCGCCTCTTGGCATAATTAAGATTTTAATTTATGCAATTATTTTGCCGGCTGTGCGTGTCCTTTTCTCTTGTTTTCGTAATGTAGGCCAGGATTCACGATTCACAGGATGCAGGATGCGAGATTCCTTTTCTGCTGTGCCGGATGTGATGTTATTTTGGCGCGTTGCCTCCACGGAAACGGTTGTGTGTGCGCCGGCGGTAAGACCGAACCGAAGATCGAAGCTTCAAGATCTTATCTTAAGATCTTCTACGTAAAGTCTATAGAATAGCACCATGAGAGAGGACAAGGTGTTGGGAGGACAAGGTGTTGTTTTTTGTTGTGCCAGTGTGAATACAGTTTGAATACTTCGTGAATGGTTCAAATAGAAAACATTCAAACTTGATGGATGCTTAGAGACAGTAAAGCGATTATACAAAGCGATTGCTGAGAGGCAAAAGTATTCACTTGAAAAAAAATATAAATAATATTCTTGTGATTTTGAATTTCTGTGATACACTGAAAAGTACATTCAAAAATGTCTAAAAGATATTTCAATTGAATAAATGAATGATTAAAACTCGCTAAAAGTCTGATTTTTGGAGGAAAAGATTCTTTTTGAAGTTAAAGAAATAATTTCTGACTTTTAAAGTTCAGAAATAAAAACAGCACAAGAATTGTAGTTTTTTTGAAACACATAACAAAATATGCCAAATATTTAAATTGTATAAAAAAAAGGAAGCCATTTAAATAATAAAAAGAACTTTTGGAATGAATTTTGTAATTCGAAGAAAATATCTTCGATCTCTAAAGTAAAAGTTTGTACTTCTTGTCTTTTAAATTTCAGCATTTTCCGTCTTACAACTCTTCTGGTTTAAAACCAGGCACAGTGTTAAAAAAATATATACATCTGCTTTGAGTCTCAGTAAAGTCTAAAAAATGTCCATACCTTTAGAAACGAAACTTAAAAAAAATTTGAAAAAAATCGTTCGTAATTTCACAAACATTTAACTTGTTTTTCATTGAATCTTTCAGTTTTACTCACTTTTGATCACTTTATTCGGACACTTACCTCAATGAGTGTTTTTAATAGCAAAAAAAACATATATTCAACATTTGATTCACAGTTGGATCCCATTTTTGGATTGTTTAATTGGATCTCTTTCGCTTTTTTGTTGTTGTTTTTGTTTGAAATCTTTTTTGGTTCAAGTTCACTTTTCGATGGCAAAAAATATACAAAAAATAATAGTTGCTTATAGCTTTGAAGGCTGATGGCTGGAGCCAGAGCCAGAGCTGGAGCTGGATGGTTGGATTGATGGATGGATCTATTGGCGCACAACCGCACCGAGACGCGTCACGTTAAGGAATGATTTCGACTTTGACTCCAATAAGATACTTTGGCTTCAAGTTCCGTTCCGTTCTGTTCTGTTCTGTTCTGAGTTCGCGATTCGCTTTCTTATCACACGCGCGCACGAATTGGAGTAATCAGGAGGCCGCAGTAGCAGTGGCAGCAGCAGCAGCAACAGCAGCAACAGCAGCGGCGCAAGAGCAGAACCAGAGCCGGAGCCGGAGCCAAAGCCAAGACGAAGTCCAAGTCGAAGACCGAAGAGGGCCAAGACCAAGAGGACTACTTTGGCCTGGCCTGGCCTGAAGGCGGCGAGGACGCACCAGCACCAGCCGGGCGCACGGCCCAACTGCTACTGCCCACAAAGTTCTTGGCTGGCAGTTGTTTTTGTGGTCCGTTCAAGACACATACACAAATACACCCTCACACACACACCAGCATGCACGTTGTACGTCCATTGGAAGCACTCGAGTGGAAATGCCACCCCCAAATGGTCGACGGCGACGTCAAGTGCTGTGCCAGCAGCAGTAGCGGCAGTAGCGGCAGCAGCAGCAGCAGCAGCAGCAGCAGAGCGGCAGTCCTGTCCCTTTTTGCCTGAAGTTCAAGTTGCGGCGCCTGCGCACTTGTGCCCGCTGCTCTGCACTCTGCACTCTCTCTCTCTCTCTCTCTCTCACTCTCACTCTCTCTGTCTCTCTCGGTGTGGGCCTCTCTTTCGCACAGAGTCTCTCTGGGATGTGTCCATCTCTCTCTATCAATTGCTACCCTCAGGTGTTGGCGGGGGCCATTCTCCTCTGCGAAGAAGAGGCGAACGATTGCAGTCTGCTTCCAGGCGTGTCAGCCATGGGAATATCGGAATACCAAAGGAGGAAAAGTGCGTAAAATGTGCTACCCCACAAGGCAGAGGGAGAGGCAGAGGCACAGGGGGGGAGCCCTGCTACTCACCATGGTTTTGGCCATTTGTTGAGCAGTACCGTGTGCCTTTAAGGCCTTCTCAATAGTTGGAGAGATGCCTCATCGTTGGCCTTATCAGGCAGCTGCCAGCCACGCATTTTGTCAAATTCAAAGGCAAACACAACGCTGCAGAGACGCTGGAGAGAGAGAGTGAGAGAGAGAGAGAGAGGGAGAGGGAGCGCAGCAGCAGGGGGTCGGGGGAGGGGGGGATTAGGGGGGAGGCTAAACTGAGCAGCGACTCAAGTAGAAATGCTTATACGCTGGGGATTTGAGCTTTACAAGCGTAACAAAATATGTAAAAAGAAATAAAGAAAATCCCCCTGGCATGGGAGAGGAGGTTCCTCCCACATTCCACATCCCACTCGCACACACACACACACCCACCCACCCATATACGTATTAGATAAATGTATCTGTGTGCTGCTGGCGTATCTATGAAGTTCCTTCCGTTTGCCGCAGACATTTGCGCCGCCCAAGTGTTCGCCCCAGTCCCTGTTCCCCGTTCTCCGACCCGTTCCCCGTTCTCATTGTTGATGAATGATAGATGGATTATGATTTTGTTTGGCGTAAATTGAATTTCGCTTATTTTTCAAACCCATACTTCAAGACACACCACCCGCTAGCCGCTATCCCGTACTCCTGTAATCCCCACTCCTAATGCCTGGCCAAATATTTAACTACAACTTTAAACAGTTTCGAACGGACGGAGGCCTGGCCCAGGTCCTGGTCGTGGTCCTGGCCTCCTGGCTTGAAGCTCTCGCTCTTGAATTTCCTTCTTTTTTTTTGTGTGATTCGTTTCGTTTCTGCATTCATTTGGCAGCGGAAATCAAGTTAACGAAGTAAAAATGTAAAATGCAGCATCGACATGCCAACAAGGAAATGTCCTCTGGCAAAGGCGAAGGTGGAGGCGGTGCAGGGGGCCCGAGCGAACGGATTCGTAAGCCTGAATCGATAATGGAGACATCTGCAGCAGCAGCAGCAGCAGTAGCACCAATAACAAACAAACCAATCATCGAGGAAAGAGCCAAAAGAGTTGCAGGCTTTAACAGGAGAGAGGGCAGAGATCCATTGGCAGAAGGCAAAAAGGATATGTGTACACAAGAGATGAGAGTGGATTCGGGCTCTGCTGGAGAGCATTTTTCACCTTGAAATGTATATCATACGGGAGACTATTTGTACATCATTTGTGTTCAAGAACAGACAACTTTTCATTTACTTACTGCTGCAGCTTTTCCTTGTCCTTTGATCTTCAGTCATGGCCCAGCCAAGAGTAACGACCGGCCATTGCTTAGTTTTCACATGAGCTTTTACCCTTTTCCAAATTCATTTAACATTTTCCCTAAAGCCATTTGCGACTTTTGTTTATCCCCGAAAGTTTTCCCTTTAAACAGTGGAGAAAATTCAATCTCTGACCAGACTCTGACTCCCATTCTGCCCCTCAATTGATTGTGTGTGTGTGTGTGTTTCGTTCTTCACTTTTTACGAGGCACAATCTGTAGTAAGTATCAGGCACTCGAGTGCTCGGGCTGCTGCTGCTGCTGCTGCATGCAACATATTTTCATGGATCAGCTGCAACTTCAATTCAAAGAGAGAGAGAGAGAGATGAGGCCGGGGAGGGGTGGAGCGCTGTGATTTGGCTGCCATGGCTGTCAGAGGGCCTCCTCGCCTGCTGCCTGCTGCCTGCTGCCATGCTTATTGCCAAAGCTTTTGTTATGCCACATCTCTCGTAGAAACACACACACACAGACACACATCTACATGCCACATGCCACATATCCAACAACTACTTATATAGCCACTATATAAAAAAGTTGAAAATCTGCTAGGGGGTTGGGACTTTTATAAGCAGCAAATTTTTATTCCCCTCCCCTCACCACCCCGCCCCCTCCCTCACCCTACTTTGGCTTACAATTCGCATGCGTCATAACTCAATAACCAGCCAGAGCCAAGGGAGGGTAGGGGCGGGGAGGAGGAGGAGGATTTGAGGCTATAGTTGTTGCCAGGAGAGAGGGCGTGCGGGGGAGGGTTCTTAGCAAAACTGTAAGCTAACTGTAATCCTAATGAAACTACAACACATTGAAGCACACACACACTGACACACACACACATTATGTGTGTGGCAGTCTCTCTGCATTTGCATGCAACAATTTGGCCAAAAGAAAATGGAAAGGAAACCCGGGTAAAGTGAAAAACGAAGCTTTAGATGTACTATTTTGAAACCTATACGGTTTACGGGTTACGGGTCCCCAAACCCGTAAAAAGCTCCGGCTTGGAGACGCAAACATTTGGAGTCTTTCAATGGCAGCTTCAGGGTCTCTACAGGGTCCATATACCCCTTGAGAAGAGCATAAAAAAGCCAAAGCAAAAAGAAGGGGAAGTGGGAGTGGTGGGTGGGAGAAAAGTTTCCTCTTTCTGCAGAGAGAGAGAGAGAGACGAGTCGGAGGCAATCCTTGTCGTTTCTCGTCATCCTCAACTCGTCTGCCCGTACTGGAATTTATTATAAGATCCTTTTCTTCATATATGAATGCAAGAAACTTGTAGTTGCCTCCGAATGTTGTTGTTGCTGCTGCTGCTGCTGCCTGGATGGCTGGCTGTATGGCTGGCAGCAACATGAATATTTTCTACAACATCAAGAACGGCATTTCAAGTTATTTGGCTTTCTGCAAAATAGTATATGTATATATTTTTTATTATAATTTTCCCTGCTAGTTGGCTCCTACACATACTCCTTCCTGCCTCTTGAAAGGGGCGGCGGGGAGGGGGGGGGTCGGGTTGCCAAAGGAATTTTCATAAAGGCAGCAGCAGCAGCGGCAGCAGCATTCCTCCTGAGCAGCGGCTAATGACCATCGCAAAAAGCTAATCAAAGTGGAATGGGAATAAAATCAGCAATGTGGTTGGGGTTGGGGGACTGTGGCACTTCCTCTGCCTCACTCTGGATATCATTAATCTGCCACACTTGCGGCGGCAGCAGCGGCACACTGGAGACGTCAGCGGCAGAGTTTCCCAAAAAAGGGAACATTAATTTCCTCTTTTTTTGCGCGCTGCTTAGGAGGAGACATTACCTATGGCCGATGGGGCTGATCCGATAGCTTTAGCTGATTGCACATAAATGACAAAACCCCCCCACTCCGCACCCCACCCCGCACCCCACACAAAAAATAATACTCTTCGATTCCTTCTGCATTACGCATACGCCGCGTGTGGCTGCTCTGCTCTCCTCTGTTTGATGTTGCCAATGTCGGAGGACATCGCTGTCATACGGATACGCATAAATTCCATATAATGTGTGTTCGTATGTGTGTGTGTGTGTGTGTGTGTGCCCGTGTTGCTTTATGATGACATGCCCCAAAACATTTATGCAAAATGCTAATTTAAATCTTGAGTCTTGAGCCGAGTTGAGCGAGCGGCCACAGTGGCAACACAAGTGGAGAATATTGGAAAAGTAGAAGTAGGCCCTGGCAGAGAACTGCATCAAATTAGCATTTAAATGTATCCTAATCTTAACAGAGCAATCAAAAGTACTCATATCATGTAAAGCATTAAGCATTCTCCCATTCCCATTGCCATTCCCTGAGTCTTTCATAAACTTTGAACCACTGTCTTCTTCGGTGGTGGAGAGGAGCAGAGTGGAGTGGAGTGGAGTGGAGCCGCTGTCTTCAACGTAAACGCCTCTTCATCAGCATAACTCCTCCATGCATGACAGAACCATGTTTCTGCTCCCAGAAACTGCTTATCTGAATGAATGAATGAATAACCGAATGAGTGAGTGACTGAGTGACTGAGTGAATGAATGATGTACTAAGTGGCTATGTGGGGCCACACCTTTAATGCATGTCCGCTGGCCATCTTCTCTCCGTTGGATTGACATGGAAAATGGCTACAAAACAGGAAATTAAGCAGTGGAAAGCCAAATGGATCTCAATCTCCTTCCTCCTTCCTTCTGCCTAACTGGTGGCAAAATCTTGTTGCAAGGGGAAATTAGCTGCGAAACGATGCTTAACGAATGCCCAAAATTGGAAATTGAAATGTGAGGAGGAGGCGGGCCAGGGGCCAGGCAGGCGGGCGGCAGGCGGGTATTTGTCATCCGTTGAGGCTCTCTGAGACCGAGGCTCTTTATTGTAATTTGCTAAAGTATTTGTGGAATATGAATTGCGAGCATTTGCATAAACGAAATGTGTATGTAAATGTCGTCGAACGGGGCATGTGGCACACACACACACACACGCACACTAACATCTATTCGCATTCGCATTCGTATTCGTACGCGTAATGCCAATCAATCACCCCAAAAAAAAAGAGAAAAAAAACGAACGAAAGAAAACCCACATACACACACATCTTTAGGAGGCATCAGCTCCTCCCACACACAGATACGCACACACACACATACGCACACACAAAACCAATAAACTAAATTCGCAGAAGGACCAAAAAAAAAAAAAAGAACGCAAAAAGAAAGCAGAAATCGTCAACAACATACATGATGTAGAAGCACTAAGGGAGTATGTGTGTGTGTGTTCTCGTTCTCCCTCAGTGTTACGTGTGTGTGTGTTCCAACCCTTATCCTTGGCAGGATATTACATGCTTCAACAATGTTGTAGCATTCCCAATAACAACAAAAGCAACAAGAACAAGAGCAGAGGGAGCAGGGGGCAGGGGGCAGGGGCAGGAGCTCTGCTCAGCATTCCTGCCGAAAATGAAATTCTGTTTTGCATTTTATGTCGACATCTCCTGAACCCAAAATGTATAAAAAACAAGAAACGATGGCTGCTGCGGTCACACAAATCCGACGATTAAGATACCCTCAAGGATTTATCCGCCTCCTTTATCCTCCTCCGCCTCCTGCAGGACATCAGCCTCTGTGTGTGGTTTGTGGTCTGTGACCAACGCAGCAGATAGAAGAGCTGCAAAAGGGGATAGGCTGAGGCATACCCCTTCGAAAGGGTATCCCGAAAAAGAAGCGTATTAAAAGGAGCAGCAACCAGAAGAATAAAGCAGGAGCAGCAACAAGGACACACACAACGAAAAAAACGAAAAAAATGAAATCTAAACAAAATGCGTTCGAGCGTGTGTGTTCAATTACAATGTGTGTGATTGCTTGGCTCGCTAGGCGCGCGGGCGGAGAGGGGGAGCTTAGGTCCTGCGAGGCACAGGACCTCGCCCACACACACACACATACACCCAGGCACACACTCATACGCTTTAGCATAAAAATTTACAATGCGAAATAAGCAAGCGAAACGAACGAACGAAACGAAACACACACAAAACGCTTTTTATTCTTGTTTTTTTTCGGCATGCTGGTTCCAGGACCTCCAGGACCTCCAGGAGCATAGCAGGACCATAGCAAAGGGGCATCCTTATGCAAATAACATCCAGAGCGAAAGCCAGAGCCACAGCCGAGGGTCGTTGTCGCTCTGTCGTCCTCTCGACACTGGAACATAAAAATAAAAAAATAATAACAATACAATATTTTTTGATGACAGCCGCCGCCGCCTCGCCCCGCCCCGCCCCGCCATAAAAAGGAGCCCACGACCCATAACAATGAGAAGAGAACCAGTGAAGGATGTGGGGGGAGGGGGGGACTTCCCTCTGTCCGGTCTGGATTTCGGTTCAAGGTTTTCGGCCGATAAAAGAAAGGTTTAATCGATGAGCCAGATAGAACTCTGGCGATATTCTGTGTTCCCCGTTTTTAAGTGTAAATTGTTTGGATTTTCTCCATTATGGCGGCGGGGTGTTTATGGGGCGAGGGGGGAGGAACGGTTATGGATTGGGAATTATATGGTTTATACGATGGGCGGCATAAATATGATGCAAGTACTGGGTACTGGAAGGAGTTCCACTCAAAGGGCATTACAAATCAGTCCAAATATTTGGAGGTGCTAGAGGTCGAAGTTCAATATTGTTTGGTATTGAATATAACAGAATTTTGTGATTTAAAAGGGGCGTCGAGGAAGGCTGGGCAAAGCTTCTAACAACTCGAATTCAATTCAATCATTCAACATCAATCATTTTGGAGTGAAATTAAAATTACTAAAATTCCCTAAAAATGTCCTCCTACTCCTTCCCCTTTCCCCTTCCCTCTTTCTCATCCTGACAAATGCAACAATATAAATAATTATTTTTGCATACAGAATGTAAAGCAAACAACACGAGGACACACACACACACACACACACACAAACCAGGAGTCTGAAAGGTGAAAGGTGAAAGGAGGTTCCGGTATGTGATGTGATGCGATGCACGAGAATGCCAGAAGAATAAGAAACGATTCGCATTTGAATAACAATCATCATCATGCGAGGTATTTCAATTGACTATAATATAAGCAAGGCGCACAGGCAGGGGGCGGGGGGTAGGTGGTGGGTAGGGGTAGGAGCAGATACGCGAAATCACAAAGAATTCATAATAAGCATCATTGTCGATGCGAGCGAGCGGGAAATGAATAAAAATCAAAGTACTACGAGGGAGGAGGAGCGCCCCAGCCCCAGCCCCAGCCTCAGCCTCCAGACAAAAGGTGAAAGGGGTACGTGGTGGGAGGGCAGGCAGACACACACACACACACACATACATATACATATGTTGGAATGTCGCACAGGATGCGTGTTTATTCTATATATGTATATGCACATATTTCCAGGGCAGGACTGCCTGTCATCTGAATATGAGAATGCTGCTGCTCCTGCGTGGGCTCTGCATGAATTTTGAATGACAATTTCCAAGGAGCCCAGGCTGAGGCCCAGGCACAGGACCCACTCTCAATCCCCATTCATTGTTCGCTTATTGAAGAGAAATTTCTCTGCACCGGGAAACGGAACGAGCCACTTGAAGCTGGCAGGCAGGCAGGCAGGCAGGATGTGCTTCAGCGCGACACAAGGACCTATAGTTGCTGCTGCTACTGCCACTGCCACTGCCACTACCACTGCCACTGCTGCTGCTGCTGCTGTTGTGATGCGCCTTTGACAAATTGTGGCAAGCTTCGGCTCCGGCTCCGGCTCCCATTGGCATTTCATTTCATTTTCAGTGATGGTCCCAGCTGCCGCCCTGCCACCAGTTGCTGCTCATAATTGATTTCATTTAACGAGACGCCACAGCAGCAGCAGCAGCAGCAACAAGTTGCCGAAAAAAATAAAGCGTCTTCAACCTCCCTCGAACACACACACAGACACAAACAGAAAACCCCTCCCCCTGCCCGCTACCCTCTCCAGCTCGACTGAAAGTAAAAACAAATTAAGCTCTCGACGTCGACAGCGAAATAATTGGGGGAATTCCCCACAAAACGTCCCAGACACAGCAGCAGCAGCAGCCTCTGAGAAAAACCCAGCCAGACACTTTGACATAATTTCCCGCAGCAGCAGCAGCAGCAGCCAAAGCAGACGGCGCCCCATGCCCCGTGCCACCCAGCCCAGGCACAAGGACACGACCATAACCAACCCCAACAAAGTTTTAATTAATTGCGCTCGACACACACACACACACAGACAAACACACATACAGGGAAAAGCGGGAAAACCCAAGGCAAATGAAAATGAGTCAAGTTGGGAAAAGTTGAAGGCAGCACACACACACCCACAAAAAAAACGTACACACACACACAGAAAATGTTCATTTTCACGTACACAAATTTCTCTGGCTTGGGCTTGGGGTTGGGGGCTGGGGGGGTTGTGGGTGGCTTTAGCAAAGACACAAGACCCAAGGAGAGACGCAAAAGAAGCAGAAGCAAAAGCAGGAGCAGGAGCTGTTAAATGGTGTGCAGGGGGGGGGTGGAGGGGAGCAGCAGCAGGAGAGCTCCTGTGAACAATGTGGCTTAATTTCATTATGTTGCTGCTTGTTACTTCTGCCGTTACTCCTTGTGGCAGCCACCAGAGTTCCCACTGGCATTTAAAGGGGGTCTTAAATGGAAGACCCCTCGTAAGACCTATGTATCTATATCACAGACATATATCGTACACAAAGTTATATCTGTACCCAAAGGATCCCAAAGATTGAACGACTTACATTAATTTCCGAAAGATATTTCCTGCCATAATTCCCATAAAATCGAATATTCCTCCAATCTTGTGGCGAAAAAATGTGGAAAATGTGTGGAGACAGTCATTAGGCAGAGTACTGCCCCACCCCCCTCCCTCTACACCACTCTGTTCAACAACATTCTTCAGGGCTTGAAGTGGAGTGCATTTACATTTAGTTACGCAAAACTTTTACCTTTGCTCTGCCTTCGACACTTCCACACTTTCACTTTTGCACGAAAAAGTTTGCCGGAACAAAAAAAACACAGCAAAAACGAAACGAAAGAAAACCCAATTGAGACAGATTTCCCTCTGAGGGGGGGCGGCAGAGAAGATGGGCGGAGGGAGGATTGGAGAAGCTGCCGTTAAATTATCGAATGTAAGGCATAAAATCCTCAATCAAATTCATGATGCGTGAAGACAAAAGGACAAAAAGCGTTTCGAATTCGCTTCAGGTAGCCAAGGAAATGATATCATATTGATAGATAGATACCAGATACCAGATACGAGATACGAGACGGGGTATGCGGATGCGGGCCATAGGGCCATATGCAGATGAGAGAACCCAGATCCCACATCAGCAATTTGAGCATGAAATGTGTATTGAAACTTTCTGTCTCTCTCTCTGGAAAAAGTCTAATTAAGTGCAACCCAGAAACAGGAGCACACACACCGCAAAACACTCGAAGCACAAAAGTTGAATGTTTGTTCAACGGAAAGTCAGGTATTCCCTCCCTCTGAGAGATAGAGATACAGCGCGAGATCTACCCCTATTGTCTCTCAAAAAAAGTGTAAGCAAACACACACAGGACACAACGAGGAGCAGAGGATGTGCTCTCGAAAACCCTTTATGCCTCATTGTCTGCTGTGGCATCCGAAGGCGATTTATTGCCGATTTGCCTTTGCCCCTTTTTTTTATTTTTGGAATATGGAAAGTGCTCTTTGGCCAAAGAGCATTTATCTATCTGTGATCTCTCTCTATAAAGCGGATAGCGGAGGATAGCATAGCGGTTACCCCTTTGTGTGTGACCCTCCTGCTTTCTGGCTTTCTGGGTATTATTATAAATTTGCCTTTTAATTTACGTTACGCCGATTTCAAACAATACAATGCCCAGAGCAGAAGCCCAAGCAGAAGCTATGAATATTCATAATGCCCTGCGAATCACAGCCCAAAAACCGACTGACAATCCGCATGTTAATGGGCTGGCATATGTTTCCCCTTCCCCTTCCCCTGTCGTTCCCTGTATCCCTGATCTAGGGGTTAGGCGGGGTTAGAGTGCACTCCTATCTTTTTCAATTGCATAAAAATTGTTGATTTATGCGAATTCTGACTTGGTTTTTACGAGTGTGCATAGAATGCCAATATCTCTCTGTGTCGCACAACACATTTACATGCTGTTACGTCAGTCCCACAATATATATTGTCCCATATCTCGATGTCACACTGTATGCTCAGCATTCGCTGTGGGGTTAAAGCATTGAATTGCCCATGAAATTTCAAGTGTTTGCCCAAACAGGGAGTTCAATAGAGGCTCTGGGTTGGCTTTAGAACAAAGAAGTTACAAAAATAGATAAAGCAGATGAAGAAGGCTAGAAAGGACCTCAAGGATATGTAAAATAGATATTAAAATGCTATAGTGTATAGTGAAGAGAAACCACTTGGAATGTCTGAAATCTGTTTGGCTCTCTGCAACTCAGAAATGCAATCATTGCGAATGCAAAAAGCCATAAGCAATATTCATGCCCTTAAGCCCTCGTTCGGCTAAGACCGCCAGAGCCAAAGGCAGAGCCACAGCCAGGCAGCAGCACATCAATCAAATGACAGAAAGGTATTTGCAAATTTGTCACTTGATAAGCCTTGAGGCCGAAACTTTAGAAATCCCCAGAAAACAGGGATAGACGGCGAGGCTGGAGGAGGTGCGGCGCTAGGGATACAGAATATTCTCCGTGTGCCACGATTGATGTGGGCATTACGTGACCAGCCGGCAAAAGGGGTATGTCTCGGGCAGGGCAGGGTACCTCTCGCTGGGTAATTTATGCGCCGGCGTAAACGCCTCAACGGGGGGAAACGGTACCGAGCAGAGCAGCGTAGAGCAGCGCAGCGCAGGGCAGGGAGAGGTGAGGTGAGAAGAGGAGGCTGTTCGACGAGTACCTGGGCGGTGTGGCAGACAACCCTCTCGCTCTCTCCCTCTCTCTGTGCGGCTCTGAGCTGAATAAATTACAATTTATGCGCGATTTGCATGACTGTTTTACTCCCAGCTGTTGCAGGATCGGATCGGATCGGATCCTCCGCGTACGCATCAGTTTGTGCGTGAAGCTCGAGCGTGCGGGTTGATGGAAGATGGATTCATACTATAGATGGTATCGGAGTGCCACTAGGAGACGTTTCTCGGCACGCATGCGTGACTTCTTTACGGTCAAGTGGCACGAGTGACACGACGGATGGACTGACTGGATGGAGTCTTAAGGCGCTGAAGTTGCCCCTTCCTCTTGGAGTGAGGGGGCCTGGCTGTGGCCACTTCACATGTGAGCCCCTCTCGAGCTCAAGTTAATAATATGAAAGAAATCACTTTGCCGCTTTTGTGCATTGTTAAAAGTTTTTAAGCCGCGCCTCAAACACAGAAGAAGCCGCAGAGAAAGAGAGCGAGCGACTCTCCGCCTCTCATGCACCTCCTCATATGTGGCAAACAAAGTTATTTGTGGTAGCGCTTTTGTGGTGCTATCTGAAGAGCGCTGGTCGGCGGGGGGACGGAGGGGAAGGAGGTAAGGTAGTTCCAGTGTTCTGTTCTCGCTCTTCGGTCGGGCGCCAGCAAACTTTGCTGTTTGCAAAAGTTTTTTTTTTCTTCGTTTTGGTTTTTTTTCGCCATTCCCTTGCATTTCTTTTTTTACTCAATTTCTTTGTTGGATCAGTGCGGTAGGGTAAAGGGGATGGGGGATGGGGGAGGGGGTATGGGGAGTGCGGAACAGCCGCCGCCGTTGCGTAAAACTTTTCACTTTGACTCGACTTTATTGTATTTCTAATACTTTGCTTTTCAGCCAAGTTAGTGGCTCCGCACAGAAGCAGCACAGAAGCCGGGCCAGTACTCTCCTCCGGAGAGCGGCAGACGGCAGCATGTGAACAATGTAAGCGGCCAACGGTTGCCAAACTGTAAGCGTCCATAAAAATGTTTGGTCTTTGGCTACTTGAAGAGATCTCTCCTACCCCACCAACCCCCTCTCCCCTCGATGTGGAGCGGCGGCGACGGTTCACTGGAGTTCAAGTGGAGGAACTGCCCCCAACCCCTGCCTCCCCAGCCTGGCCCCATCACAGATTGTAGACAATTGAAAATTTTACATTTTATGACGCTGCGCAATTTGTGGCATGGCTGATGCAAAGACTTTGGCAAATTCTTGATGCCCCCCCCTATCCAAGGGGGTGCGACGGGAGAAAAGTTCAGTGAGCGAAGCTAGAGGGGGTGGTAGGGGGAGCAAAAACATGACATGGCACAAATATGGCTCTAGCTCTAAAAATGATAGTTGTATGTACTTTTTTTTTGCTACTGGTTTTGGCTATCAATTTATGGCCAACATCTTGAGCGAAACTTTCCAAAAAGGTGATTTCGGGATAGTTTGATACGGAAATGATGGGGCCAGGTCGAGTACGTTGTCATGTCAACTGTTTAGGGCTTAGGACTCAACAATAGATGGAGGTCTTCCTCTACCCTTACGTCTACATTGAACAAAAAGGGCATGGCACTCCTTTTCGTTGCGTCGTTTTGTCGTTTTTCGTGTCGTTCTCCATTCAAAAATTACCTTGTTTATGGGCTTACGAGTAAGTTGTTCAAATTGGTAGAGCAGAAGCAGATCCCCCGGAAGGACAAAGCTCATTTGGAAAGCCTTTTGTCGCAAAAGCCCATTAAATGTTGGGGGCCACCAATTTGCCAAGCAGCAGCAAAACAGAAACAGAACACCGAACCAGCAGCAGCAGCAAAAATAGGATGTGGGATGTGGGATGTGGCATGTTGGGATGTGCTCTGCTCTACTGTCGTGTCCTGGTGTCCTGGTTCATGGCTCCTGGAGAGCTCCTGCCAAATGAAATGTGATGAATTGTATGTAATTTGGATGGAGAACGAATGGCATTTGCATTCGAGAAAGTCTAACCCCTCCCCGCACCCCACCTCCATCTGTGTCCCCCACTTTTGAGGCAAGGACAAAATGGCAAACTGTCAGTTTGGAGTTTTCTTCTCTCTTTTTTTCTGTTTTTGCCTCTGCTGTGTGTGTGTGTGTGTGTGTGTGCGGCACTCACATCTCATTAATTTGTGATTGATACGGTGACTCTTCCCGGGCTCTCATCCTAACTCCTCCCCCCCCCTCCCCCCGACTCCCCTCTAAGAGCTCTGACAGTGTGTTTGTGCGTAAAGCGTCACAAATGAAATTGAAGTGTGTTTGTGATCCCATTACAAATAAGTAAAGGGAGCCT
Source organism: Drosophila affinis (assembly GCA_037356375.1). NCBI lineage: Eukaryota > Metazoa > Arthropoda > Insecta > Diptera > Drosophilidae > Drosophila > Drosophila affinis. Next base: position 63,259,566 of record CM074802.1, on the reverse strand, counting down.
TCTGCCTTCAGCTTCTGCCTTCAGCTTCTGCCTTCTGCTGGCAGGCAATGGGAATGGCATGGGCATGGAGGGACGGGGGCAGGAGGTGGGAGTACACATTTGATGGATTTGCATGTGCTGTGACACAAGTCACTAAAATATCTTATTACACTCACACACAGATACAGCCACACACACACAGAGAGAGATACGACTGCTATGACAGCTATGGCGGCTACACATGTGTGCACTCCAAGAAAACAGAGACTGTACCCCGGCATAGGTAGGTTTCAAAGTTTCAAAACAGGACACAAGAGACAACCAAAGATACTTTCGAAAAATATCAATGAATTCCAGTATCCAAATACCATCTTAAGAGCCAAATATCTGATCTGTAACTGGGAGTCTGCTTCGTTCCCTCATGATTTCAAAATCACACATAATTAATGCTGTATTTTCTACTCTTTACTGCTAAGCTACTCTGTGAGAGAGAGTGATAATGGCTACACGAAAATTCCATTCGATATTCCATTGATGTTTGTAATGGCTCCCAGTTTTCTCTCAGTGTAGTTGGTCCTGAGTTTTGGCAGCCATTTTTTATTGGAAAAAAGAAAGGAAGAAAAACTCGTCGTATATGTAGGCCGCATAAACAAACAGGGCCATGGACCGAACAGGACTTTCCTCTGAAGCTTTACGCCGTAAGTCCCTCTATCTGTGACCCCCCCTCCACCCGCCAACCAACAACCGCCACCCCTTCCCCGCCCTGCACTCTTTTTGCCCAGTGACGAAATTGTCTTCCATTTATTTTTCAACTTCGATTTTTGGCTGTCGCGCTTTACGTATTTTCATTTCTTTTTCTTTTTTGCAAATTGACACCCTCTCACACACACACACACACACAGTCGCGCACACGACACACACGTACACACATGTAAGAGAGCTTGTTAGTGTTGTTGTTATGTCTATCTGACTGTCAAGCTGCGGCGACTGCGGCGGCGGCGGTGACGGCGACGGTGACGGCGACTCTGACTCCTTCAGCAGCTTCATCAATGCTCAACGCGGCGGCGGCGACCTCCGTCGTCGCATACGCCGGAAGCGTGAAAATCTACAACAACCCGAAAACCCGAACGGCACAACGGGAAAAAGTTCACAAATGGAAAATTACGGGTGCACACGTGCACACACACACACACGCACACCCACCCCCTGACCAACAATTTCCCAAAGCCCCCTCCCCACCCCTGTTCCCGCGTCCCTGTCATTCCCTCGTTTGTCATTTCAGGTTGTTTTATTCAATTTCAAGGCAGAGAGAAGAGAATTCGCCAAAAAAAAAAGGAAGCAGCATCAGAGCAAGAGCCAGAGAGAGGGAGAGGGAGAGAGCTATGGAGAGAGGGTGGAGGACGGATGAGAAAAAAAAACTCTTTGAAAATACAACGCACGCTGAATGTCATGTGATATGTCACACATGTAGCACGAACGACTGCCACAGCCACTGCCACTGCCACGCCTTCCCACCCCCCAAGCCACCGCACTACCTTATCGGCTGCCATATTAATGTACTGGAAATTTGCCATTTTTCCTTTTTTTTTTTTGGTGCCAGAGAAAATGCAAAGGAGAAGCAGCAGGAGGAGGCCCAAAGAAGCTTTTCATTTAGTTGTCGAATGTTCTTTAATCTCATTTAGAGCAAAGAGAGACGGCTCCGGCCTCAGCCTCAGCTTCAGCTTCAAGGGAAATAAAACCCATTAGGCATAAATATCAGTTGAAATATATATTTACATATACATATGTATGTAGATGGGGGGAGTACATGTGTGTGTGTGGGGGTACTGACACTCTTGAAACCTTAAGCCATTCAATGCCAACGATGCGTGTCCTTTACAGTCGATTCTAATCAGGCAGCAAAAGGCAGCAGCAAAATGAAGAGAAGAATTTTCATTCCCGTTTATTTCTTGGGACGAAGATTTGATGCACTTGAATGACTTTCATTCGCCCATCATTCGACCCCCCCTCGCCCAGCTCCGCCCATTCAAGAGTCAAGGGTCAGTGGTGTTGGGCATTGGGTCCTGCAATAGTGATCCTTTTGTCATTGGCTTTTTGGGTTTTTCTCAATTTTCCCTTCTTGAATTTTTGTGCTTTGACTTTTGGCCCTCTGCGAGATTGAATGAATAGCTGCTGATACTCCTCGCATTGTCCTTATTGGGTGAGACGATTGATTGTCCTCGTGCTGCTCAAGGGGAAGGTGCAAGTGAGGCAGCAAATATCGAGATATTTAAGTAATTAAATGAGCAGCCATGTGTGGCAGAGAGCCTGTCATAGGAGATTATTTCATGGGGGAAACGATATGTTAGCGAATAATTTAGACAGCCAAATAAAATCGAAATGCCATCAGAAGTAACTGAACTCCCCTTGGGGCCCTAAAACATTATAATAGAAGTGTTAAAGATCCATCAAAAAAATGTAATATTGTTTACCAAATTGTGCCCCTCTTTGGTTCTTCAAAAGCTCTAGAAAAAAAACCCTTTGGAAACCCAAAAAGTGTCTCAATATCGTCCCCTCTTTACCGCTCTTAGGACTTAATCCTTGTTGTGTTCTCTCCACCCGCACGTAGCCCATTAATTTCTTTTGCCATTTTAATTTCGCTTTCATTTTGGGAGATGCTGCAAGGCCAAATGCAACAGCGGCAGCAGCAGCAGCAGCAACACCAATAGGTGCGGGGGGCCAGGGGGAAGTTTCGTGGAAATGAGTTCACAAAAAAAAGAAGGAAAAAGCAGATGGGAGAGAAAATGAGAAAAGAAAGCAAAAAAAAAAAGAACTGTTGCATTAAAAAGCGAGGCGGCACCCGGCTACGTCATTGCTGCGGCTCCCCTGTGATGCTGCTGCTGCCTCTGCTGCTGCTGTGTGAAAATGAGGCAAGTTCGTAGTTAGTCCGTCATCGTTCGCTGCTCCTTGCTGCTGTGCTCCGCTTGTTTCATTTCATTTATTTCAGCCTGGAACCGGCAAGAGTACCCTCTCCCTCTCCCTCGCTCGCTCTCTCGCCAGGTTCCACCCATCTCCTCCTGCTCCTCCTCCTCCTCTTGGGGGCCTGGCTGGGACTATAATTTCCATTCGCCCATTAAAAATGCTCCCCTTCGCTGCCAGCATCTGCGTTGGCATCGTGGCATCGGCATCGGCATCCTCGTTCTCGTCCTCATCGTCGTCGTCGTTGGCGTCGGTTTCGGCGGTGTCGGCGGTGCCGGCATTCGTTTAGTTTTTGTTGTTTTTTTTTTCGGGGGGCAGCCGCAAGAGAGCGCGCCACCGATGCCACCGACGCGCCAAATGAATGGGAATGAATGAAACTGAAAATGAAAATGAATAAATGATAATGAGAGCCATTCGCAGCAGCTGATGAAAGAAGAGAGCGAGAGAGAGAAAGGAGAGGCAGTGCTGCTGCTGCTGCTCTGCTGCTGCGCTGCTTCGCTGATGAGATAATGGCTGCGGTGTCTCTGTGTTTTTACTTTTCCTCTGCTTTGCCTCCCACTCCCACACGCGCTAACGAGGGAAATGTTTTAAATGTGGGTTTCAAGGTCAAGGTCTGCTCTGCCGCTGTCTGTCTGTCTCTTCGTCTGTCCGTCGCTCTCTCCCGCTCTCTCTCTCTCTCGCCGTCTGCTGCGTTCATTAAGCGCCTGTCAGGCAGAGGCTGTGGCGGCTGCTGATTAGCATAATGAAGGGGGTCGGTCATTGAACTGAGGACAGGGCCAGGACAGGACAAAAGCAGAGCAGAGCAGAGCCACAGGTGGCTCTTTGTGGGTATTTTTAATCACTTTTCGTAGCTCTTTGGGTTTCCCGAGGGCCTTGCCTACTTCCAGGCGCATTTCTCAGTCGAAATTCTCGAAGGAAACATTTGATAAAATTGTGAAAATTGCCAAGAAAACGCAAAGGAAGCAGACTTTCTGTGGCAGCTACACGGAGTAGCCAGAGAGAGGGGAGAGGGTGGAGATGGAGATGGAGGGGTGGACAGGGTGGGACAGTCACTGAGTGGCAGCGTCGAACGTCGAACGACGACGCACATCAAAATATGCAAATTGGAATTTCAGAAATACAGCAATATTGCAGAAGCTACCCCGCGCGCCCCCCCGCACCCCTTGCAACGCCACTCCAACTCCAGTGCCCCCACCCCATAGATACATCACACATACACAAATACGCATATAAAATACATATATTTCTATATAGTTAACCCGATTTTGGGGCCCTGCGGCAGCTGACTGCGCTGTCAGCGTCAGCGTCAACGTCGCCGTCGTAGTGTCTGCCATTATTCGCCGTTAGTCCTGTGCCCGCTGCTTCGTTCGTTCATCGGACCAGTACGCATGCGTCGCCATGCGGCCATCTCGCTTGCACCTCGTGCATGGCATGGCATGGCAAGGCATGGAGTTCCGCCTCTCGCTTGCTCTGGCCTGGCTGAAAGAGAGTTTGGAAGAGCGAGAGAGAGAGAGAGAGAGAGGAGAGCCTGCCTGCCTGCATGCCTTCCAACCCCCATTCACAGAACAAAGCAAACGCAGCAGCAACAGCAGCAGCAGCAGCGCAATGGCTGTTCCATTCCATGCCGTTCCCTGCCGTGCCGGGGGATAATTGAGTGGCGACGGGGAACAGTGTGGCATTCGGTACGGTGAAATTAACGCCAGCAAAATGAAAATGAGAAAACAAAGACAGACGAAAAATTACCCAAAATGAAGTTTTCCAGGCAGCGGCAGCGGCAGCAGCGACTCAGCAGCAGCGACGCAGGTTCGGTGGCTCAATGGCAGTGCGGCGCTGCTCTCGGAATATTTAATGACGTAATGCGACGTCGGCGTCGCTGCCAGCAATTAAGCAACAGTTAAATTAAACGGGTTTCTAGTTCAAGGACACGACCCAGCGACGAGGACGACGTGCCGGCATAACAACAATAACAACGACGCCAGCAGCAGCGGCAGCGGCCACGCAGCAGAGGAGGCTGTGGGTGGGTGGGTGGTCGGCTGCTCTGCTTTTAATTGTGGTGCTTCATGGGGGAGCAGCAGGGAAACCCTGTCTGTCCTTGAGAAAAGCGGGGCGGGGGGGATTCTGTTTGGGTTTCAGCTTGGGGAAGGTTGCATGAATGGAAGTTGTATATGAATCGAAGATAATCATTTGGAAACATTTATAATTATTGTAGTCCCATAAAGGGTAGCATATAACGGTTCATAATCTCAGAATACCTTAAGGAACTTGGAATTTTAGGGGTTTTGCGTGTATTATACGGTTGCTAATGTTCTGAAAAGAAGTCTGCAGTATTCAAGCGCTTCAAATGGGAATAGGAATGAAATGTAATATAGAATATTATAATATCTATTAATAAAATACCAAAAACGAATACCAAAATGCTAAAAAATCTTTAAATATATGTTTGAAAATTGTACATTTCTTTTTTAGTTGGAGTTGTTTATTGTTTGCTAATAAAGTATAAAACTAAAACCAAAATAATGCCCACAAAAGATTGTTTGAAATTATTTGATCAACATTTCCAGTCACAAATTTCATACCGCTCTCTCCCTCTCTCTCTCCATCTCTATCTTCCTCTGTGGCTTCTTTATTCATTTGTTTTCCCACAACAATTAGCTCAGTCCAGTGCCATTCTCTCTCTCTCTCACTCACTTTATTCTCCCACTCTCTGGCTCTCTTTCGCTCAATTTGCGAACCGGCAACACGTGCTTTGGGCCGGCAGCAGCAGCAGCGGCAGCGGCAACGGCAACGGCAACGTCATGACGCTCATTTTCATTTGCGCGATTTTCATTTTCATTCATTGCGCCCCCTCCCCGCACACCAGCACACCAGCTCACAGCTGTCTCTGCCCGCGCTCTCTCTCTCTCTCCTGCCACGCCACCCACTGGCAGTTGCCTCTTTGCCCACTCTCTTCTGGCTAATGACGATGGAAAAGCAGCAACAGCTGATGACGTCGTTGTTCATTTTCTTTTAATTTTTGCGCCATTTTTGCTTTGCGCGCTTTTCCTTGGCTTCATTTTCATTGCCAGTTTCGCGGATGCGGATGCCGATGCGGACGCGGAGAGCTGTCTTTAGACAGCTGTTCATTAAAAGCGGAAAAAGAGTTGAGTTTTCCCGCTTAATTGTGCCGATGGGAGGAACAGAACAGAGCAGAACGGAAGGACTATCGATTCAAATAAAAGGAGTAGGAGTAGGGATGGAAGAGGAAGTCAAAGTGGGAGTGGGAGTGGGTGTGGGTGGAAAAGAAAAGCCCTTACACAGTGGGAAGGCCCTGAACAATCGCAACATAAAAACGTAAAAACGTATAAGTATGCATAAAGGAATTTTCCTTTTTCTAAGACATTTTTCCTCTGCAAGAGAAGAGGACAGGACAGGACAGGATGGTTGGGGCGGGGCGGGGGTCGAAGGAAGGGAACGTCTTACATATATTTTTATGAGATAAAATAGAAAATTTTGTTATCAGGCAGCAGCGGCAAAAGGGATATAAAGCAGCAGAAGCACACATACAGATAAGCACACAGATACACACACACACACACATGAGTACAAAGGCCCCACTTGAAATGGCAGCCATCTCCGCCCCGCCCCCGCCCCCGCCCCGCACATACCCGCCACCTCCTGCCGCTTGAACCACACTGGAGTTGCCAGTGCCAACGGAAAATGTCTTCGGGTTGAGTGCTTTTCCGGAGAAAATGTAATTTTCTCATGGCAGGCAGCGGCAGCGGCAGCTCGCTCTCCTTTCGCCTTTCTCTCTGACTCTGTCTCTGCCTCTGCCTCTGCCACTGCCTCTATGCCTCTCTCCCTCTCTCCTCTCTCGCTTTCTGTTCGTTCCTCGTCGAACGTGGCACGATTGAAGTGTCGGTTGGGTACCTAGGCGAAAAAGGAAACTTAAAGGATGCTCCCCACCATCACACAGCATCACACAGCAGCTTTCCTTCTGCCCCCGCCCCCCCAACCACCCCCGGAATGTGCTGTTCTCTCCGTCTTGACAGTTTCCTGTTGCCCTTTTTCGCCAGCGCCTTGCAAATTGCTCACGCTTGCCAAGTGTACGTGTGTGTGTGTGTCTGTAGGTGTGCGGGCTGTGCACTGAGAGAAATTCAAGGCAAGCTCCTGATTGGGATTCTCCTCTATGTGCCTCAAGGCAGCTCTGATATATCGCATGATGTTTCGCTCAGTGTATAAGTGTCTACATGGCATTGTCCTGACTGCTGGCTGGCTGGCTGCTGCTGATGTTGCCGTTGCCGTTGCTGATGTTGCTGTTACTGTCTTTGTCATTATCCTTTTGGGGTATTGCGACGTGTCAAAGCAACAACATCAGGGTGTGCTCCAGCACCACCACCACCAGCAGCAGCTCCATCTCCAGCCCCACCTCTCGACCGTGTATGCAGTAGCATCCATCAATTTGATGGATAAATATATGCAAATTGTGTATTAGCTGTCCTTGTTGGTTGTTCTTGTTGCTGTTGCTGTTGCTATTGCTGTAGCCGCTGCTGTTGTTATCCTTTAGCAAACAGACACACACACACACACACACAGACACCCACGGTCACATCAATAGTCGTCGTTGGCCCCCATCCCCCACCCCGCAAGGATGGCATGGAAATGAATTTGGCACACGTGTAGTTGAGCACTTCTCTCGCATTCTCCCCACACCTCCACCTCTGTGTGTGCATTTGGGTTGTGCTCCCCTCCCCCCGCCGCCCCCCGTACATATCTCGGATGGGATGCTGGTTCAATAAATCATCCTAACTGCCTGTCGAAATGGAATTTCTCAAGAGCAACTCAAAGGCACGGGTGAGAAAGAGATCCAAGGTACTGTCAGGCTTCCTTCCCGTGGAAACTTCACGCTAATTGAATTACTCTGCAGCCGCCTCGGGGGATATTCACACGATCTGGAAAATGGAAAAACGCAGCAGCCAGCAGTCAGCCAGCAGCAGCCAGCCCTTTCACTTTTCACCTTTTTTTCTGAAGCGTAGCCTAGCCTATGCAAATTCCTTGAGAGGGTTGCAAAGGGTTTGTTTCCTCAAAAGGAACTTTTGATTTATATGCAAAAATCATTGAGGACAATGCAGACAATGCAGAGGATCGCGCGGAGAGTGAGAGTGGAGTGGAGAGTGGAGTGAGTGAGGCATACAGCAAAAACGATCAAATGTCGCGGCTCGCTGTTGTTGTCATTGTTGCCTCATTTGCATTCGAATGCCGCCGCATGGGAAGCCCAACCAGAACCAGAACCAGGACCAGAAGCAGGACCTGAACCTAAACCTGAACCTGAATCTGCATCTGCATCTGCGACACGTCAAACTGTGAAAATTAATATTTTTGCTCGTTTCGGGCAACTTGATGACGCTGCGCAAAAATTATGCAAATTTATTTTCGCACCGCACACACACACGCACACACACACAGAAGAAGACACAAAAGAAGTTGTAACAGTTTTTCCTGCAAGGTGTGAAAGGGGTTTTTCTTTTGTTTAATTAGCAGACAAAGAAAGACGACAGGGGACCGACCATTGGATGCGATGATCATCAAGGGTGCAAAAATGTTTCGATGATTGTGCAAAATGCTGAAATGTGTGACACTCAGAGAGGCACAGAAAGAGAGAGAGAGAGTGAGAGCTGATGGACATGAAACTCTAAAGGAAATAACAGTATGAATGTGGAATGAATAGTAAAATGAATGAAACTGTACAAGAAGCACCTTAAATGGGAAAGTCTTGTTGCATCTCTTTCATAGACAGACACTACATATATATAAATAATATTTAAGATTTAATGATACATTTCTTTTGTGTTTTTATTCTTATTTAATTTAGTATATGTTCTTTCTAAGACAATCTAAGATATATTTCTAATAGATAACTGTATCTATGATTTTAGCTAGTTTTAGCCTTCTACACGACTCTGTTAATAAAAACCGCCATTAAATCTACTTTAAAAGCAAAGTTCATTGTTCGAAATGTCCAAAATTAATTTAATAAAAAAATATATTCTATTTTTAATCTTTAAGCAAACATCTAATAAAACCAAGAAATAAAATTGAATAAAATTGAATAAATCCATTGCCAGCACAAAAAATTCGTACCAAAAATTCATTGCCTTTTACGGTTTTTCCTAATGGAATTTTCAGGCGCCCTCTATGGCACAACTAGCGAACCACAAAGACGCCGCTCCGCAGCTAACGACAAGCAGTTCTCTGCAAGGATGCTGCTGCGCAGTGCGCAAGCAGTGCCAAAGCAGTACCAAAGCATCGCAAGGAAGCATCGAAAGGGAGGAAAAGGGAGGAAATACCACGCTAAATATTTAATGCAAACCATTCGGGCAATTATCATTTTGAATTTATGAAAGAGAAATATCAGATAATACAAAAATTAATTTCAATAAATAGCCAGCCAGCCACACAGACAGAGGAGAGGAGAGATGAGGTGAGGGGGGTTTAGGGGACCGGGGACGTCTGTGATAAATTGTGCGAATACTTTTCGAACATATTTCAATTCTGTACTGGCGGCAATTATTAAAAAGCAATTAATAAACGAGCGATGGCAACAAGTTGCACTCTCCACTGCCACTGCCACTGCCACTGCAACTGCAACTGGGCCCCCAAAATGCCTATTCATAATTATGTGGCAGGAAGCAGAGGCAGTGCCAGTGCCAGAGCCAGCAACTCTTTACCTCTCTGCCATGAATTATGTTGTAAATGCCGGGCATAGCCAGCTGACCAGAGCCCAGGTCCAGGCCCAGGTCCAGGCCCAGGCCCAGAGTCGGGAGCCAGTCGAGAAGCCAGGGTCCGTTGTAATTTCAATGGTTAATGAGAGAATACCGCAAACTTGGGGCAGCTGCTACCGCATTTGCGCTTGGCCAGAGCTGCGCATTAATTTCGAAATAAACGCTCTTAATGCCAGGCACGGGCAGGGGCACGGGACGGGACGGGACGGGACGGGGGGAAGGAACCGGCCTGCATCGTCCGATATTGGCTTCGATTTGATGATGGCTCGTTAATTTGCGTTAACGATCGCCGGGCCTCTCCTGCAGCAAAACAAACAACGAAAGCATCGAATGGATCGTATCGGATCGGATAGGCTTTGGCTTTGGCTTTGGCTTCAGCTTCGGCTTCGGTTTTGCAGTCTTTCGTTCAGTCTCTCAGTCCGGTCCAACAAATTATCTCCTCTTTTATGGCTATGGATCGGCTATGGGCATGGCTATGGAGGGGGTTCGGTTCTCCAACGGGATAATCGCCAGTGTAAACACGCATCAGTTTGCGTGCCAAAGACACGAAACCTTCAATCAGCCCCTCTGATCCGATCAACTGACCAACTGGCTGACTTAGGGCCAGGGCCAGGCCCAGGGCCAGGAGTCAGGAGCCAGAAGCCGGCGTTAGGATTCGCACTGTTAAGCAAACAAAGTGGATGGATGGACGGATGGATGGATGGATGGATGGAAACCCTCTGACAGGGAGGGTAACACTTCCAGAATGCTGTTCTGTTCTCTCCTCGACTCCGCATTCATTCGCCTCAAATTAAATGTAATTATTCTGGAGGCAAGAGTTGGGCTTTTATGTACTTGGCGCTTCTCCGGCCCGGCCTGGCCACAGTGCGGAAAAGTGAAAGTCCCTATTAAGGAGGAGAACTGGTTCTCAGAGCAGGTTCTTGGCCCCCAACTCGAGGGGGCAAGTTCTTGAATGGATCTTCTCAGAGATCTTTGTGCGCTTGCCAGGGCGTTGCTCTTCATGTCCCCAGCGAATTAGCATCGTAATACCCATTGAGTATCCCCGCTTTAATGGCCGCACATTGTTGTGTTCGAGTTCTAATTACAATGGTTGGCGTTATAGTTGCACACACGCAACGCACGCAACGCGGCATATCGTTATGTCTTCATAAAGATGGCAATCATGGCTAAAAGCGCTTCGGGCCTGCCGAACGACCGACGAGTGAGCCATGTAAACTGGGCCAACACCGCCAGCCCAGCCATTAACTAGCGCTAATAACAGCGTTGCGGCCCCCAAAAAACCAACCGAAACAGCCATGTAATGCATGTGATTATAATTATTTTTAAATATATTGTGCACTGGCGACACTTTGCATGATTTTCTGCTCGACTGAATGATTAAGTTGGATGTGGATGGGTATGGGTATGGGTTTGAGTATGGTATGGGGATTGTGTGTGCACTCAATGGCCCTCAATGCAGACGTCGCTGGGCCAAACGATCTGTTAATAAACACCTTCCCAGGCTCAGTCGCCCAGTCGCAGTCCCAGTCTCGAACCTGAACCTGAATGGATGCATTCATTTGAGTGCCGCCGTTGCCATTGCTGCTGCTGCTGCTGCAACTTCCACTTGGGGTCTCTGTGGGTCTCTGCTCTGCCCACATACTTCAGATGTATATGCATTATTTTAATGACAGGGCCCCGCTCTCTACTTTTGACGCACGCCTCAGACATTAAGCACGACAACGAGGACGACAACGACAACGATGATGACAGGCAGCAGCAGCAGCAGCAGCAGCAGGAGAAAACAACTCTGAGTCGCCGCCGAATATGTGAAGGACAACATCGCTGGGGTAATTGCAGGGCGACATTCACAATACACAAAAACGATAAAGGAAGCAACGAAGGGTGGGGAGGGGAGGCCTGCTGCAAGCTCAAGCAGGAGCTTGCCTGCTTGATCGAAATTGTGGCAGGCTGCAAAGGCTGGCAAGCGGTCGTCTTATTATTGGGTCACCATACCCCCAAGAGATGGAAGAACATGGAGAGCACAGAGCCCATGCAAATGCAAATTACACTTACAACCAGCAGTTGTTGATTTTGGCTTAATGAGTTTGTAGTTGAGTGTAATAATGGGTTAACCGTAGGCCAGACCAAGCCAGGCCAGGCCAGGCCCATTTTTTGGCCTATATACTCGCAGGAGACACCTCAAATTATCATCGAAAAGGGTTTGAGTCTCTACAGTTTGAGAGCAATTGTTGGCCATCGTTGCTTTGCCACCGAACGCTAGGGGGCGCTGCTATTGATTTAGGGGTTGCTTGAAAGCGATTGGAAGATCAATAGCCTGATTGGAAATCTGGCGGGGTTAGAGCGGGGAGAGGCAATCGAATTAAATCGAATCGAAACGAATCAGACGAAGGCAGAGAACTCCTTTAATTGATAGACTATCTGTCTGACCCCTGACCTCATACAATTTCATGCCTCAGTTGGGTCCGGCAGACAGCAGACAGAGCGACAAGCACACACATTACCCCCAGTCGAAGCTCCCATTTCGAAAAGCCATTAAAACGCCTCGCCCCTCCCCCCCACACGAGTAAACAAACAAACTAACCAAGTCAGAATCGTACCAGCACCAGCACCAGCACCAGAACCCTATTACCCCCTGACGACCCCTCGGGCCAAAGGACAACCCTTTCTTTGCACACGGGGCTGTGGACGTGGCCGGGGCCGGGGCTGAGTCCTTTCGTCCCTTATGCGCTCTGTTCCTGTCAAATCGTCATGATTTAATGAAAAAATCAAGTGAAAAAAAACTTATTTGCATAGGGATATAATTTAGCATTAAACGGGCTATGGAAAAAAAAGGATTTTCAAGCGAGATTTTGCTTTTTTTTTCTCTTCTTTATTATTCCTGATTCTGTGTGTGTGTGTGTGTGATAGGAAATGGCTCATTCCTATCTCTCTGTTTGTCTGAGATTAATATGCCGTGCATCTGTCGGTTTGTTTCTGTGTCGTCTCTCGTTTGGAACCGGAGCTAGACCGAGGCTCGAGGCTAGAGCTGGAGGGGATTGTCCCATAGATCTCTCTGCCTCTCCCTCTCTCTCTCTCACTCTTTCTATCTGGCTGTTTGGCCTGTCAGTTGGTTTTCTGTTTATCGCTTTCCGCTGCTACGTTCGTTTTTTTCTTCTCATTTCTCGTTTCTGGGGTTTTTGTTTTTTGAATGATGGTTGAAAATTAGCATGGATACGATTTCACTTTTTCTCTGTGGCTCATTCGCTCGCTTTTTTCCCTATTTTTTGGATTTTGGGTTAGCTGTTTGCTGTAATCGATAGGATTGGGTTTCGCGCGGGTTAACGAAGCGCAAAAGTGCTTTTTGGCTGGGTAGAAACGAGTGCTAAACGAGCTCTTCGGATCTCCATGGAGAGGGAAGGAAGGAAGAGCAAATACTACAACTATTATAAGGGTCAGACGAACGATGGAGAACTGTTGCAAGATGGTTTTGAAAGTGTATTAGGAGTGCCACCAGAAGGTATGGAAATACAGAAATTATATTCCATTGAGCTTGGATTTATTAGGTGAATCTTTCTAAAGAAATTGTAGAGAAATTGCAGAATTTTTGTATAATTTAAGGGATATTTAGTCCCCGAATTTGCATACGTATTCCTTTGAGATTAGTTTTCAGGCTTTTTGTCTTTTCCAATCAATGCCCCTGCCCATCTCTATGGCCACAAATCGGCTTCAAACCTCAACTCCAAAGTTCAATATCATCTGTAAGCCTGTAAGGCATTCGCAGGCTTAAGCCGTGTGCCGACTGATATATTTATTACCAACTTAAATTGCCTTCTAATTACAGATGACGCCTTGAAATTAGCATTTGCACGGGGCCCTTATCTTACCTGTCGAGTACGGCAGCCACCCCCTGGGCAGTGCTTCCACCCAGCATGCTGCACCCCCATCTTCACTTCGTTTTTTGGGGTAAAAATAATATGAAATGGCCTGGCATTTACATAAGAAATTGGCTTGTAAAATTAATCCGCAATAAGCTCCCGTCGCAGACAAGACAATGCTGTTCGGTTTTTCAGTTTTTCAGCTCAGAAATTACCGTATTAGAAAGCAATTAGCTTTTGAATATCTCGCGCCCACTCAAGACCCACGACAATGGGTGGTCTGGCAGTGGGGGCGTGGCAGATTACCATGAGAGCGAAAGAGAGCGATGGAGACTCCGCTCCGCGCTGGGGTTCCTTTTTGGTCTGTCTGTCTGCTGCTCTAAAGACTGGAAATTAAATTTCCGTCAAGGCGTTGACGGTGACGTTTTGCCGTCGATTGGAAATTAAATTTGCCCAGCGCCGCCGAGGCTCTGGGCCAAATCAAATATGGCCAAATCAGCAGCGATGTTGGCTGATAAACAAACGCGCTCGGAAGCCATTAAAAATTATCATTTGCGCATATTGATTAGGGACCCCATCGCCACTGCCACCGCCACAGCCTCAGTCAGAGCCTAAGCCAGTGCCCAGAGCCAGTGCCAGACCCAGTTTCCAGTCGAAGTCTCAGTCCCAGTCCCAGGCGAAGCTCCTGAGACATTGGATTAGGCCCAGCATCGATGAGACAGGGAGTGGGGCATGGCGTATGGGCTGTGGGGTGGTGGTCCGGTGGCAGTTGCTGTTGCTCTGTTTTTTTCCCGTTTATAGAAAACAAATATCGATTCCATCCCTTAAGCTTTGGCACCCACATCGCCTTACCCTCAATGGCGGCCAAACAAAGGAAATGAACACGCAAAAAAAAAACCACCCACCCACAGAGGCGAAGATTCCACCCCTCGAGCAGGCTGTGCCGTGCCGTGCCGCGCCGTGTCGTCTCCCCCGCCGCCTGACAACGCCAGACGACGACGACGACGATGACGAGGAGAAGTTGACTCTGGCAGGACTCGGTCTCTTGGCTATGGCCCTCTGTGCTCATCCAGGCGGCGGGCGAGGGCAACCATTAAAATTTCGAAAATCCATCATTGGAAAAATGGTCGAAAAAAACACGGTACACATCAGGAAAAGCAGCAACAGCAACAACCACTTCCGTGGCCATGTTTTTTTTTCCTCGTTCGTTCGCTCGCTTTTTGTGGGTGCTTTGTTGAGGGTGTACGAAAGAGAGTGCTCGATGCTCCGATGCTCCGGAGAAAATGTCGATTTAATTTTTCAATATTCATAAATTTTGTTCTGTTCTTAAAGCTAATGTGGCACGTTAAGTTTTCCACCGATCTGTTACGTCTGACCTCTGAAATGCTATTGTTTTTCTCTAAGAAAGCGACGGTGGAAAAGCCATAGTGTAACATTCGGCGAGCCAAGTGTAAGCGAATTGCCGTCGGCGTGTGGGGTCCGGCCAGAAAGTGATTTGATTTTCTAATTTGCAACGAATTTTGGGTACTTTCGACCCCCCTCGCCCCACCCCAGCCACATGTCTGGGCCCACTCTCATCTCTCTACTGTCTCTGGCTGGGTGAGAGAGAGAGAGAGACTCCGGCTAGAGGGCAGCCATGTAAACACAAATCCAATCAAATAAACGAAATTAAGTGCCACGTTGATTGGAGGCAAATCTGTTTTTTCCCCGTATTTTTCAAGCCTCAATGATGACAATCAAGAGCGCAAATCAAAATCAAAATCCAAAGCCAAGCCAAAAAATTACAGACAGACGGATCCCGGAACGAGTATTTCTGCAAATGTTGCAAAAAAGAAGAGATGGATCGAAATGAATATTACTTTTCGTTCCATTTTTTGTAAGTAAGAAAAATGCCACACAAATTTGCATTAGGCACCTGTAATTTCCACAGTCCTGCGGGAGATCCTAGCCTCCCCAGGCACCACCGCCAGCCCCCCAGCCACAGGCACAGCCACAGCATACAGTACAGTCTTATCCCCAAAGGCAACGCCAGATGTGGGGGTGGGGGGTGGAGGGGGATATTTTGATTGTTATTTGTGGGGACAGTAAAAAAGCCAACAATGTGCGGTGGTGCCTGGTGCCTGGTGCCTGGCCAACTGTTGTTGTGGCCAAGGGCCCGGCCCACGCAAAGAGGAGGCGGACAGGATTGCGGCAGGAGACTGTGGCAGGACTCTGTGGCTTTTATTATAAGTTTGAAGGTAGCCCACGGAGAGAGATACCAAGAGAAGTAAAAGTGTGTGTGTGTGTGTGTGGGTGTGTGTGTGTGGGGGGCAGATTGAAATGTGAAATATTTTTAAAAACCAATTTCGCTGAGCCTCTCGTGAAGCCCCGTTTTCTTCCCGTTTTTTCCATAAAGAAAATTGTTTTTTATGAAAAAACAAAGGCTCTCCCCCACACACCCCGTCGCCCAGGTTAAGCAGCGATTCCCGTGGCAACGGTACAACAAAAACAACAAACGAAATGAAATGAAAGAAATTTTCAAATAATTGTTTGCCTTTCTCCCCCTACCCCTTCCCCTGCCCCGTTCCCCTTCAATCCAGTCATCAGTCATTAGGAGAGAGAGAGTGAGAGAGTGTGGCTTAGTCCTGTTTGCTGTCATAACTTCACCTCATAATTAGAAGAGGGGACACCGACACCGACAACGAACAGAAATTGGCACACTTTTTGGCCAGGATCAGGGCCTGGCTCAACCCTCGCCGATTGGCAGACAAAAGAAAGGCGAAAGGTGAAAGTGAAATGGCAAACAGCTCGGCAAACAACAAAGGGAATTAGCAAACATGACAGTGATAATGCAGCAGTGACAAAAGCGAAAGAGAGACAAGAAACGAGAGAGAGAAGGGGCGGGGCGACCCCTGAAAATCGATTCGATTTTGCGACTTAATTGCTTTGACATTTGACTCTGGCAATTTTTGTGCAGAAACGAGGATGGGATGGCAAATCGATAGGGGGTTGATCGGATCAGCCCCGGATCGAATTGGATCGGAAGGGTGTTTACACAAGAAGTGTTTAGGGGGATAATAGTCTGAGGATTTTGGCAAATTGTCTGGGCGTTGATTGATTCCAAGACCTGTTGATGCTTTGAGCAAAAAAATTCACAATCCACGATCCTGGCTGTGGCAAAAACAGCTCCTGTCAAACAGCTGCCAGTAAGAGGATCCACTCGTCCTCCTCCCTCCTCTCATGTCATCTCGGGGACTATAATTTTCATCCTGGGAGTTTCTCACGGGCCTTTTTACACTTGCATTATGCATGAGATTTCGCTCCTTTGAGAGCAGAGAGGAAGAGGGAGTACGTGCCTCTAGCGGCAGTGTCGCGTCTTTTGTGTCCTCCTGGAAGGGCCTGCGTGACAGGAAGCAAATGTCCTGTTGTGTCACTCATATGCAAATTGCCAGGGCCAGGGACAGGGACAGGGCCAGGGCATCCCTTCTTTTTACCCTGGCGGCATCATCATCTGCGTCTTATTAATTAGAATAATAATTAATAAGGCAACTCCTCGACGGCGCTGCACGTGCAACGTGCCAAAGGAAGAGGAAAAACGTCTTGCCGAGAGTGGCCTCAACCTCAACTCAACTCTACTCAACCCTTTGTGGCAGGCGGAGGAAGGATGCAAGGATGGCATAAATTAGTTCAGGGGATACGTGGCAGGAGTACCTGTGTGCCCCGAGACCAGAGCCGAGAGCCAAACCAATTAAATTACAAGCAAAACAGCAAATGATGCGTACTTAAACACGTCGACGTGATGTGAATCAGGAAAGAGGGAAGAGTAGCAGGAACAGGAACAGGAAAAGGAACAAGGAACAAGCGCAGGAACAGGACCATGAACAGGCCTCAAAAGTGTAACCAAATATGATTTTCCACGACCCACGGCCCAAGCCCGAAGCCAACGTCAAGGGGTTAATGGAAAACTCAATTTGAATTTGCATATAATTTATATTTAATTTAAGAGTTTTTCTACCACTGAAACTGCCTGCCACTGATCCTGCCACTGCCACTGCCACTGCAACTGCCACTGCCTGGGGTGGTACGGGGCAGCTGTCGAGTCACGAGTCACGAGGCGACCTTTCCGTGTCTCTCTCGCTCTCTCTTTGAGTTCCAGCTTTTTGGCCAATTAATAGACAACATTTTTACTTTGACTACAATGCTTTTCACCAAAAAAAAAACTAGAAAAAGAGGAAAAAAAACTGAGAGTGATAGAGGAAAAAAAGAAAACCTTTCAGTGTGCACACTTCCTGGACAGACAACCACAGCGACAGCAACAGCAACAACAAAAAGGACGCATCCGCATCCTGTTCCAGCTGCCGATACTCCTGCCGCTGCCGCTGCTGCTGCTGCTGTGTATGCAAATTTTTTCGGTTCTAACCTTTTTTTTACAATGTTTTTTCTTTCCCATGTTTTTCCCCTGGTTTCTGGTTCGAGTTGATGGAAAAGTGAATGAAGCAAGCGTTTTGTTGTCTCCGACAATATGTAACTGACACTTGAAGGGGTGTTAGAGCAGCATTTCGATGTTGAAGCCGCGATAAAAACCCAGAAATCCAGTCAATGGGAAACAATCTCTAATGTAAAAACTCCATTAGGCAGTTCCTGCAGCACCACCGCCGCTCCTCCCCCTGCTTCTACCGCTGCTGCTGCTAAAAGTTGTCGCCTGTTTGATGATTCTGTGCAATGTGTAAGCCTCTGATTTATGATGTCCCCGGCACTTTCAGGCCGCAAAAATATACACTACAAGCTCTTCAAAAAAATATAAAAAATAAACCCAAACATTTTCTCCAAAAAAATAAATATACGAAAAAAAAAAAACCGAAAGGAAAGGAAAGAAATCATCAGCACGTGGCTGAGCCAAATTGATATGCGCCATTAGGGTGGCTGGAGAAAGTGATTAGAGAGGGAGCAATAGAGAAATGTAGAAATGTCTACAGGATGCGAGGGAGACAGAGCGAGAGAAACTCTGAGGAAGGCTGAGTGGGTGGGAGAAAGTAAAGCCTCCTGTTCTGGAGGACTTGGACTTGAGACACGTGTGTGTGTGTGTGTTAGCCAGAAGTTTAAAAACTGTACAGAAATTTAGAAAAAAATGTTGTTGGTTTTTTTTGGGCCCACAACGAATTTGGATTGCGCTGCAATTTGGATCATCTAATATTTCGTCTCTTTTATCTCTTTCAGATCTGAATAAACAGCTTAGATATATCCCAATATGGTAAGTACATTTCAGAGATCTATCATTTCCTGTTCTGAATGAAGCCCCGAAACCGAAAGTCCTTCAAGAAAGTCATGCGTCAGGGGAAACCTTCAGCGAATATGGCGACTCATGCCGACTTCCTTGAGAGGTTTCGAGAGCTTGGATGTTGGGTTCTTTTTGGGGTGGTCGAGGCAGCACCTTATCCATAAGCAATGATGAATAACGGTGCTTACGCTTCGGACATTTGATTAATGATGCGTTTACCGACCTCCTGGCAGCCACCGCTTACCGCCTCCCCCAGCCGCAGTCCTGCGCCCGCGCACTCAATTCTCAACGCCATTTTTTTGTGGATTCTTAGGAGGAGGACACTGTAGGAGTGGGTGGTGGCAGTGGGAGTGGCGGTGGGTGGGAAGACACTATTTCGGGGAATGTTTCCAGTGCGTTACAGTGCGGTGCGCGAGAGAGGTTTTTTCTTTTTGTTCTTTCCCCCTCCCCCTCCCCCGCCGCAGCCCCCTCGCCGGACATAACTTTATTTTATTAGCACTACGTGGCAATCTGCTGGATTTGTGCGGCATTAAAAGACAATTTTTACAACTTACCAGCGATGCTTTTTCATACGCTTTTCCCCCTCATTTTCCTCATTTTCCTCATTTACTTGTGGCTACTGCTTTCCTTTTGCTTTTTTACTATCCTATCCTTCATAGAGTCTCCTCCTTCCGCCGAGGCAGGAGAAGCACGGCCATCATCATATTTTTTGTGGTGCCATAAAGAGCCGGCTGTTTATTAAATTCTTGCTGAGAAGTTCATTAGACAAAAAGCAAAAATTAATCAGCAGCTTTTGCAGTCATGGGTCCATGGGTTCGGCAAGCAGAAGGGCGGGGGGTGGCCAGGGGGGATGCTATAATCGGAGGGCATCATTTTTCCGGGAAAGCAGGCTACTGCCTGCAAGGACATTGCTTTGTAAAAGGACGCCTCAGGTATCCACAGGTTCTCCGTAATCTATTTACTTGCTGCTCCAATCAAGCTTCAATCAATACTCTATATATGTTTTCCAAAGGTGTTATATTCTTTGATAATCGGAAATAAATATGTAGGTAATGCATTTAATCAACGATTTCTTTAATATTTCTGCTTCCAGCTTAGCTCTCGTAGCCCAGATATGTGATCAGCATCATGCTGAAGCTGTAGATTCCCTTGGTCAGCTGCAGGGCCGTGTTCATGGACAGCGGCATCACATCGGCGGCGGTGAGGGAGATCTCGTGCTGCGACTTGGCCAGCATCAGGATGACCAGCTTCTGCTCCTTGACGGGCAGCTCGTACCACAGACAGTTCGCGTAGATCTCCGTGTTGAAGTCGTCATTCTGCCAAAACAGAATCAAGTTTGAATGAAAGCCACTGAAATGCATCGGAAACTCTCACCGAGTTCTCCACAATGGTGCCCAGGCCACAGAAGGTGTACATGACTATGAAGGTGTACACCAGGTAGATGGGGGCTCCGGGCCAGACGCCAATGAAGATGCAGGATATTGTGCAGAGAATACTCACGCAATTGGTGGACAGTTGGACAAACAAAACGATCCTGTAGATGCGCTCCGTGTCCCGGAGAATGCTGGAAAAAAGGGAAAGCTGAAATCTGAGGGCACGGAGTAGGAGGGGGGGACCCACCTCACATACTGCTGGTGCCAGGCCAGCAGATCCCACAGGAGTTGCCGCATCTTTTGGTAGTCCTTGCGCTGCACGGCCACCTCATTGAACTCCGTAAGCTTCGCACTGAAGATATCCTTCAGCGCGGGCACGTTGGTGATGAACAGGAAGAGGTACATGTCGCCGCCGAAGTTGCCGAATCCGCCAAAGGCCAGGAGCATCACGTGTATCGAGATGAGCACCATGTAGCCGCCATCCGTGCTCTCGTCGATCAGCGGCACCCGGAACTGCATCACGAGCATCTTCTTGTGGTAGAAGATCAGGTAGAAGAACGGATAGGCGATCAGACCGCCCACCAGCACGATGTACACCCACATGAAGGACATGAGCATGTGCCAGGTGGTCTTGATGCGCCGCTCCAGGCACTTGCTGTAGTCCCCGCCCCGCTGCCCGTACTCCCTGTAGATGGCCTCGTACGTGGTCTCCACGTGCCGCATCACAGAGGCCATCCTGGCGGTGACCAGCAGCTTGGTGAGGCCCTGCAGGGCCGACCCCACCATGGCGAAGGCCTGCAGGATTACGGTGAGGTCCCCCTCCAGGACGACGCCCATGTACACCGTGTAGACGGTGCAGCCAAAGTAGAAGAAGATGGCGCCGATCACCGCGTAGGTGAGCCACCACATGTGATAGTCCTCGGGAATGATGTCGTTGCCGCAGAATCCCACGCAGAAACGAATGGTGCGATTGATCTTGCAATACCTCTCAAAGGGTCCTTCCGACATGGTCTTTCCAGAGAGAGTTGTATCTATTAGAGTTCTGCTAGGACTTCTGCTGGGACTTATCGCCAGGAAACCACCTTTTATAGGCCATCATTTCTGACAGTTTGAGTCAAAATATTGACAACTTAATGAAAACAATTAGCCAAGCAATCGATTTATCGATTCTATATACATATATTTTCCATATTCCTTCCCCCTCTCTGGCTCTTGCGAACGACTTTATGCATGAACACATCTGACACTCCTCCCAAGAACTCCGCAAGAGGAAAATCTCCACGCAATTGATTTAATATAAAATTTTTTAATAAAAAAACCCAAAAAACGAATGAAAAACAAAGAATGTAAACGAGAAAAGCGAGTGGCAGACACAGAGACAGCGACAGCAACAGAGAGAAGAGAACAATTTATATCTATTTACAGAGCGCACGGGGCTCGGAGTCCGGGAGTCCTTGTGTCCGTGTCCTTAGCGCGGAAATTTCGGAGCAGGAAGCAGGAAGTGCCCGTGGGGGAGTGCCAGGGAGGGGGCGCAGTCGAAGCAATGTGTAAGCGCCTAAGCTTTGGGCCAACAACTAATAAAGGCTATCAACAACAGTTCAAACAGCAAAAGCAGCGGCAGCAACACCAACAACAACATCGCGGAACAATGGGCCCAAACATCAGAAAAAGAAAGCAAAACGAACGCAACGCACTCAAGTGAATATTTTCTCATTTTCCTTCTCTCTTGCATTTTCGGTTGAGTTTTTCGCTTTGAAGTTTTGACATTTTCATAAAGCAGATTCTGCAGCCAGAAATTTCCTCCACATTCGGGCCTTTATTTTATTTTATTTCGGATTTTTTTGGACTTTTTTTTTTTGCGTACGTTTATTTTTATACGCATTTTTTTCGATCGAAAATCCAGGCAAACAAAAGTAAAAGCCCACCCCTGAAGGAAGGTGTGGCCTGTGGATAACAGAGAAAAAAACGACCCTCACAGGCCTACCCCTGAGACACAGAGCCAGAGCCAGAGACCACCCCTCCTGCTGCCTCGTACCACTGCTGTAGTCATCCAAGGAAAAACGGCGGCTTAAAGTAGCCAAGGCAACAATTTAAAGACGCCATCCGGACGGGGACGGGGGACGGGGATGGGGGACGGGGGACAGGGACTGGAGCACGGACACGGGCATTAGCTGGCCCACAAAATTACTTGCTCGTTAGTTTTCCAGGTGGCCCGCCTCTCCCTCTCTCTCTCTCTCTTTTTTTCATCCCCTATAAGCCTACTCCCTCCGACTGAAGAGAGTGTGAGAGAGAGAGAGAGAGATGGAAGGTGGGCTGTCCGCACGCTTATTTCCAGCCAAAACTTCCCGTTCTGCTGTTCCGCTTCCAGTGGAAAGTGCGTAACATTATGCAGCCGCTGAACGCCAGGCGGCGCCACCTTCCAGGGCGCGGAGTAGGGCCAGTCCTTTCCCTGTCGTCCGTCCGACCGTCCGTCCGCCGCTCCTTCCTTGTTTGTCTCTAATTATATTTTAATTTGCACAATCTTCTTCCTGTTATTATTTCTGTTCACGGCAATTGCCTCGAAGTGTTTGCACTTCTCATCTGCTACGCTCTCCGCCGCTGCTCTGCTCTCCGATCCGATCCGGAGGAGGAAAATAGAAGTGCCAGGCGAACATTTTAATTGCAATTATGCCAGGGGAAGGTGGAGGGGGAGGGGGAGGGGCAGCGCTCGTCCTTGCCGCAGGGCGTTGTGTTTGGCACGTAGCCCGTGCCGCAGCTCCCTTCTTGAATGGACACTAATTATTCCCGGCCGTGCCACGAGAAATTCATGTCAAATCTTGGCCCACGACTTTCTTCCGGGTGCAAGGGCGGGAGGGGGGTAGGTAATTACATCTGGGGTTTGGAATGGAAGGAAATTGAGCGAGTGCACAAATTTGGAATTTTAAACAGTCCAAACAGGACACAGGACACGGGACACGGGACACGGGACACGGCTTCGGGTCAGCTTAAAGACTCCTTGGGTGCCTGCCGTACCCCCTTCGGGGCAGCCGAATGTTTTCCTTGCAACTGAAGATCCAATTTGTTGTCGGAGAAGGAGGGGGAGGGGGAGGAGGATGCCGGGCAACGAAAACAAGTCACGTACAGCCCAGCTCATTTCCTGTGCCACAAAAGGTGTCAAACGGATGTAGGCAACGTGCCGCGTATGCTCAATGTCCTGCCGGTAGCAGGACAGGAACGGGCACGGGAATGGGAATGGGAATTGGGGTTTCTGGCTGCCCGAATTCGGATGCGTAATCAAAAGGGAAGCCGCGCCCCAAATTCGGGCGAACTTTAAACGTTTCTTAATTGTTAAACTGCCTCGGGGTGCCCCTGCTGACGGGGACACTCGCAGGACTCCAGCAACCTAGACGATGGTCCACAATTAAGCCAAAGCAAAAAAAAAACAAAAAAAAACTGCCAAAAGACAAGAAAAACAAGGACCAGAAGAAAAACGCACACAGAGAGAGACAGAGACAGAGAGAGAGAGAGAGAGAGAGACAGAGAGAACGCTCTGGGAAATGCGCTGGAAGCAAACGCACGCCATGTTAATTAATTTGCCAGGACAGGACAGCAGCAGCAGCAGCAGCAGCAGGCAGAGAGTGGGTGGCGAGTGGGCGGGCAGGGGCAGGGGCGAGTGGGGAGCATGTTTATTTTATGCCGTCGCGCTTAAGTGGTAAGCCCCATTAACAACTGCCTGTCGTTTGCCCGGAAAATAATGGCGTTAGATCATCATCGTCGCCGTCGCCGTCGTCGTCGCCTTGGCCCACACTTTTCCTTTTCCTGGTCTGGTCCTGGTCGTCATTTGAGCGGAGAAAGCTTTCAGCGTAAATTGTTGGAAATTAAGAAATGTTCTCCCATGCCCCCTTCCCCGCAACAGTCCGTCCGTCCGCCCACTAGGATGTTTTCTTACGTTTTGTTTCCTTCCTTCTCATATTTCATGCGATGTTCCCGGGGTTCTGTTCTCTCTTGTTTTATGGCCGCCATTTGCTGCTGGTTCTGGTCCTGCTTCTGCTTCTGCTGCTGGTTCTGGTCCTGGCCCTGGCCCTGGAGTTGCCATTGTTAATGTCCTGGCAACCGCAAATGGCGCCACCCATGTCCTGGGAGCTGTTTTTTTTCTGCTTGCCTCTGTTTTCCTTTAATTTAGTGAACGTCTTGGCCGGGGCCGGGGCCGGAGCTGGAGCCGGAGCCGCCCAACAATAATTAGATGTAACGGATATTGTAATTGGTGTTAAATTGCGTCAGAGGCCGTGTTAATGTTTGTCATGCTTGTGGTTTCCAATTGTGCGGTGGATGTGTGGGGGGGAATATCCTGCCGGAGGATGGCGATATATCCACTTCATTCTGTGGGGATTATTGTGTGGGTGACGTTTGTTTTCCCTTTACGGACGGAGAGAACTTCACACGGCAAGGACTTGGGACAAACTGAGCTTCTACCTGGGGATCCTGGGAGAAATCTTTGCCACTGCCGCCAGTCCCTACCGCCTGCCCCTACCGCCTGTCCCTGCCGCCTCTCCCTACCGCCTGCCCCTACCGCCTGTCCTTGTCGCTGTCTGCCTGCCCAATTAGCATGACAATGGAACAATACGAGTGAGGGAAAGGGTTTACTCGACATCACAAGATCCAGTTTCCTGACAGGATGCGATGATTGAAACGCTTATGGAAAAGATTGTACAGATCCAAAGATTTGAATATGAAAGCAGGTCTCAAAAGAGCAGCAGCAGCAGCGGCAGCAGCAGCATCGCGTGTGAAACGATTTACGAAAACTATTTGGAAAAAATTCAATTTACGGCCAGACAAGCCACAAAGGAGCAAAAAGTTTTGTGGCCACTGCCTTGGTCCTTTCTCTCTCCCTCTCCCTCTCTCTTGCAAGAAAATTTCTGGGCATAAATCACATGAGATAATTTGCATAAGTTGGCAGCACCACAGAGAGCCACAGCCAGAGCCAGAGCCAGAAATGTTTATGGCCTTTTCGCTTGGCCCGCTCCAGAGCCACGCCCCTGCCCTGCTTCTTCTCATTCCCTTTGGTGGGTCTCTAATCAAATTAGCAACAGTTAACCGGAAGTGCGAAAATCCGCAAGCA
Source organism: Drosophila affinis (assembly GCA_037356375.1). Classification (NCBI taxonomy): domain Eukaryota; kingdom Metazoa; phylum Arthropoda; class Insecta; order Diptera; family Drosophilidae; genus Drosophila; species Drosophila affinis. The sequence continues at coordinate 63,234,286 of CM074802.1, read as the reverse complement.
CTTTTCCATCCTCCTTGTTGATGTTTTCCCCCTCCCCCTCCCCACCCCTCCCCCCACCGCTTTGCTGCATTGTTTGCCGTGTTTTGTTTATTTGTTGGCTTTGTTGCAATTTCCAGGGATTTCTGCTGCATTGTGCGGTGCGGTGTGGTGCATTTATTTGGATTTGATTGTTGCGATCACACAGCGGGTAGGCCCCTTGCCCCTGCCACACACTGCCACACCCTCTGCAGCCATTCGCTCTGTGTGATTTTTGCATTTCGGATAATTTTGCATTTTGCATTTTGAAATTTGCATTTGAATGATGCTCGCCTCGCGTGTGCGTCGGTTGCATGAATCATTCATGCTGCTGTTGGCACTGCCTCTGCCTCAGCCGACTGATGATGATTCAAGTATCGATTTGCATTGATTTGCATTTCAATTGCAGTTTTTCGACACTTTACAATGGATTATGCTGCTGTCTCTGCCGCTGCCTCTGCTGCAGTGTGATTTATTTATGGGCCAGAACAGGCCAGAACAGACCAGGCATTACATATCAAGTGATTTGGCTTCTATTCTATTCTATCTGTTGTCAATTGTTGCTGTTTTGATAATGAAGCTTTGTTTTTCATTGTGTTAACCCCTCTAACGATGGTCCTTGAATACTGACATAGATACACACACACAAACACACACAGAGCCATAGCCAGAGCCAGAATTATGCCTTAAAGCAGTTAAAGAGTCGCAGTCGCAGTCGCAGTCCAAAGTCCACAATCCAGAGTGTAATAAATCATCGCGGAAATTACAAAACAATATGCAGCACACACAAAAATCTGCTGCAACATTTTCTGCGCTTTGGCTGCGGGTTGTCTCCTGTCGCCCGATTTTGTATATTCATTTTTTATGCCAGTCCCTCTCTCCCTCTCTCCCTCTCTCTGTGTGGCATGCAAAGTGAGTTGCCGGCCCGAACATATTGCAACGAACTACAGGAAAAATTCCAAACGCATCCGCGGGTCGACCCTGCGCCGGCATACAATTCCACTAACAAGTGGCTACAGGAGGAAAACCTGGACAAAAAAACATAGGAGAATAAAAGGGAAAAGAGCAACGACTTGCGGAATACCCTCTGAGGGATTCTTGTCGATTATTTCTAAGTACTACTACTATCTATTATATGGAGAGATATAGCCCTAAAAGAAGGGTTCTATGGGGCTTAGACACTCTCTGAGGGACACAATCTAAAGGCCACTGTTACTGCTCCAAAATATATACCCTCTCTGGATAACCATGCCCTTTCATAGGGTATATGGCCACATGCATACACGAGTATATAATAAAAAGAGAATTTCTCCCACCGACAGCACCAAATCCGTTGAATATTGGGTATGCAAATTAATTTTTTCCTTACCTACAGGGCCTACCCTCAGCCTCCAGGCTGCACCCTCCCCCCCACCCCTGGTGCCCTCATATGATGTGCTGTGCCAGCATTTTGTTGCAGATCAGCGGTCGACGACGCGTCATGTCAGGACGAGTTCCGATGCGCCTCGAGCCCGTCGATGCCCGGATCCGGATGCAGAACTCTAACAGAAACCAAAAAAATGGGTAAAAAATAAACTGGAAGCTGGAAAAGTGCGAGAGCACAAAAAAAGGAGAGAAAATTACAATGGACGCGCAGAAAATCAACCGCAAATGGCACTTTTTTTTGTTTAACAGATGTGGCATAGGAGAGGGCTAAGCTTAGAGGAAAATAAAGGACATTCTGCTACGAATTGTGATGCGAATAAAGTTATGCGATTATAGTTAGTGGCCTCCAATCGGCAATGAAACCTGTAGACCCCGTGTATTCAAATGAAATCCCATCGAAAGAGGGTGAAAAAACAAGTAATTTATGGAATGTAATGGCCTGGGATCAGCATTTCGTATGATAAATATAAAAGATTTCCCATTCCATGCCATTTCCCTTGAAAACCGAATAAAGAAAACCCTCAAGAAATTCTTCGGGAAAACAAAACACCGAGTGGGGGTAGGGGTGGGTGGTAGAACAGTAGTAACAAAAATTTGACAGTTTCCCAAAAAAGAAAAACCAAGAAAAACACAAAATACAGTGCCCTGGCCACGTGTACAGCTGCCCAAAGGACTCACTCCCCACACCCCGCCGCCCGCCCCCAACCCTCAACAGATCCTGGACCGACCACGAGCATTTACAAAAGGCGTGCAAAATTTATAGAGGCACGCATTAAAAAATCCGCCGGGGCACGCTCGACTAACTGCTGCCAAACGCGCCCACGGCGCTGGCCATAACTGTGGCGGGGAGTGGCGAGAGTTTTCTTCTTTTTCCGCTTTTTTGGACCACAGTCCTGTGCCAGTGTCCTGTGTGTCCTGTGTGCAGGGGCCCCCACCCCTCCAGCTATGAATAAGCGACAGGACAATATATTTACGCAACTTCTTATGCTGCTGCCTGGGTGGTTGTTGGGCTGCTGGGTTGTTGCTGTTCGAAAACAGAACTCAAGTGCTGTCGTTGTCCTTGCTGCTGTCCTGCCACTGCCACACCGCCCACCCCCCTCTGTGTGCAGCATCTTGCCCCATTCGTTTGTGGCAGTTATCTTTTGGGTCCTGCTGGGGCGAAAAGAAATGAAATTGTTTACTCCACTGTCATATGCACGTGAGGCAATGTTGGTGGCGGCGTCTCTCCTTGCGGCATGGTCCCTGTCCTTGTCCTGTGCTGTGGCTATCAAAAAATGGGAACTTTTTCCTGCTTTTTCCTGTGTGTGTGTGTGTGTGTGTGAGTTTTCTTTTCGGGCGAAAAACTCAACGTAATAATTCTTTTCCGCTTGGATAAGACGCGGACGGCTGAGGTACAGGGCGGGAGGTGGGGGGTGCGGGCTCCGTGCCTCGTAATTGTGCGCAATTTCAGTCGGACATGTCCTCTGTCTTGAGTCCTTGAGCTTAACTGTCATTCTGTCTCTACTGTCTCTCTCTCTCTCTATCTCCCACTCTCTCTTTGTGCAGCGCCATTTTCTCTTTTGGCTTCCACACTCACACACATGCCACACATGCCGCTGCTGGCCCGCCCTCTGTTCCACCATTATTCATGGGGCTTATTAAGGGACTAAGTAAAAATAAACATCACAGTCCATTTAACCGATTTCAATGATGGAAAAAAACAAAAGCAGAGTCAGGCCTGGCCTGGCCTGGCCAGGGGAATGCCCAGAGCGGATCATAAAATAAATATTTATAATCATAACAATGTCCTGGACGCTGGTTGCTGGTTGCTGCTTCGGGGGCGAGTCCGTGTCCAAGTCCCAGTCCACAGAGAAGAACCCATCTTGATGATGAGCAAACAATCGAAAAGCGTGAGCATTTTTAATTTGCAAACAGCAACCAAGAGACAGAGAGCGAAAGAGAGGGGTATTCGAACGAGACTGCAGCAGAGCCACTCATTAAACCTAAACCGCGTATTAGCAGGCCATAAATACAGGATGTGTGTGCCCCCAACGGATCCGCAGTCGGCTCGGATCGGATCGGATCGGATCTGTGGCTGTAGCTGGTTCTTAAATATGATAAATGCCGCGTATTGCATTACAATTGGGTTTAGGGCAGAGCCCCCCAAAGACAATAAATTAGTGGCGGACACACAACGATAATTGCACACATGCAGCGCTGCACAACAACAGAGAGAGAGAGAGAGAGAGACCCATAATTATTGGCGAGGGAAAGGGGAGCAAAAGTTTTGCCAAATTTATACAAATTCCTGGCTGGCTGGAGCTGGCTGGAACTACTGGAGTTTGCTCTTGCCACTGCCATGTTTTCGGGGGAGATGTGTGGCACAGCAGCAGCGCAGCTAGTGGAACGTGTTTCCCGAGCAATTACTGGAAGGGAGGGGGGGGCTCTCTGTCTCTGGCTCTTCGCATCATTATTATGGGCAGCGTGGCACCGCAATTATGTCGTCCAATTAATATCAACACAGCGGGAGTCGGGAGTCGGCAGTCTCGGACTCGGACTCGGAGTCCAGTGAATGCATTTTATGCATAAGCTATTTATGAAATTTATTGTCTTAAATGGCCAACGGTAGTCGCTGGCGGTTCCCCCAAAAGACTCCACCCCCCGCCCCCGTCCCCTTCCCCGTTCTCTGTGGAGACGCGACCACCCGGGGCATATGCAAAAGGCTGCTACCTCCAGGTGCCCCCCTCCTGGTGCCCCCCTCCTGCTGCCTGTTGCTGCCTGCCGCTGGAAACTGTTCAAATCGATTTCGATTTCGTTGTTGCTAAAATGCTAAAGAGACACCAGGGCGGGGCCCGAGACAGAGAGAGAGAGACAAACATCCATCAAGCTGTCAATATGGCCATATGCAATTGGAGCCCGAGACATAGCAAGGTGTCTGCATAATTATGAGCAGTAACTGCGGGCCTAAAACTTGCTAAATTTATTATAATTTCCACACTTTGAGCCAACGTCCACGTTTCAGCCCGGTCACGTTTGTGTCAGTGTCATTACATTGATAGACGTGGCCCAAACCGAACGCAGCTGCCAGCACTGGAGCCTCTAGGCCAGACAAAGACACAGACCAGGACCAGGACGAGGACCAGGACAAGGACCTGTGTCTGTGTCTGTGCCTGTGCCTGCCCTGCCTGTGCCTTTTAATTAACAATAAAGTTGAAATTTTTATTACGCAAATGCAACTCTTTAATCCCGCTGGGCAACTAGTTTTGCACTTGAATGGTCAGTGTCCTGCCTGGCCCTGCTCCTGCCCGGATCCTGCGAGTCGTGACGTTTATTAAATTACGCATTCAGCTCGTTTCGCACACAATGAATCTGCAGCTGCAGCTGCAACTGGAACTGTGCCACAGATCGCACACAGGATAAGCTTATCCTAGGCTTCAGCAACTGCTCCTGCCTCTGCCTCTGCCTCTGCCTCTGTGGCTTTTGTGGCTGCCACTTATCGCACATGGAACTGCCGCTGTCGCCTGTCCCCGTGTCCCCCCTAATTGAATTTGCAAGTAACCGAAAATGGGTGGAGTGGAGTTGCACTCACACTCGCACTCACACTCGCATGCTTTTCTCATCTTATTAACATGTTAAGCCGCACATTGTAATTCATTTTTATATAAAAATTACAGAAAATATACAATATATATACACATTTTGCACACGTGAAAGTCAAAGAGGGTTCCCTGTTCTGGTCCTGTACTGGTCCTGGCCTGGCCTGGGGTGTCAATGGCGACATGCTGATGGATTACAGGCAAATTACTGCCAGCTCCGCCATAAATTTCGATGTGCTTTTAATGAATTTAATGGCCTGAGACATGCTGGACGAGGCAGGACACTGCTCCTCGTGCTGCTCCTGCTGCTGCTGCTGCGGATAATACTATGCGTTGAAAGGATCCGATCGCCAATGAAAGCTGGTTAGCCAGATGGAAAAGATATGTAGACTCGAACTGTACTGTACCTACAGGTTCAGGGGTTCAGAGAACTCTACGAGAGGAGGAGCGAATGGGAGATGGGAGAGGGGAGAGCGGAGAGCGGGCTTCAACCGGAAAGCGGCGGTCATTAGCAATGATAGATTTTGCTTTTAGTTCTTGGACTTTTTGCATTCGAAAACCGAGATAATTATGCCTGAAAATGCATTTTGCATTAAGTTAATTATTTTCCATTCCATTCCATCGTAGAGCCCAAACCCCAGATGCCTACACCCGGAACAAGCAGCGCTGTATCTGACTCTGGACTGGGACTGCGACTGGGACTGAACTGACTTTATGGCCGGGTTGCACGCACTTGTCGGGGCGGCCAGATAATGGCCGTTGATAAGGGCGAAAGCCCTCAAAGTGCTCTCGTATCTAGTTTGATAGCAGCGTGGCAACAATGTTGCATGTCAGGCAGAGGCAGTGTCAGTGGCAGGATAGGTTCAGGTGGTATCGCCTAATTATGGGCGGACTATCGCTCATCAAATATGCAGTTGGCAGAACAGCAACAGCAACAGGAAGATATACGAGTGGAAATCATGAAACGAGAATGGTACTGCGACTCCGACTGCGACTCCGACTGCGATGACTGGTGACTGCTCTGTGTGTTTGGGGTAACCCCAGCAATTAGCACGTTGTATTCCCGATCGGATAAATTGAATTTACTAACCGCCCGCCCCCAGATCCCCCCCCACACACACACCCCCTCTTGCCAAAGCACAAACACACACAGAAACCCAACACGAGGTGAGTTTTCTTTACCTTACCTGCCGCAGATAGATTGTCTCTGCGTGTCTCTATCTCTCTCTCTCTCTTTCGGTGTCTCTCTCTGGCGGCCCAACAAATCGATATGCGTTTTGCATGAGGAGCACATCCACATCTATGTACGCTCCGTACTTTTCCGTACGGAGTCCCCAGTTGGAACTCCCCTACCCGTACACATCCTGGCCATCCTGATAGCATGACGACATGGCAAGGCGCACAGGAAACCGGGCATGGGGCATGCGACGACGGGGCATAATAATGCCAGACGCGACACCGACGACGACACAGACCCACCGGTCCCAGAACCATAACCATAGCCATAACCAGGACCAGGCCCAAACCCAAACCCAAGCCCAAGCCCAGAGTGCGAGTCAGAGCCGTAGTCGTAGCCGGAGCCAGTCGGAATCCCCAACTGCGGGCACACACTGGCGGGGCAACTGCTGCTGCAAAACGAACTGCTGACTGGCAACGTTAAAACCGGTAAATCTTCATAGAGTTTGCTGCGTGTGTTGCCGTTGCCCTGCGATGTTTTCGCTGTCCCATGGCAGAAGGAGAGCGAAAGGCCATATTGGTTCTCTGGTGGGGTTTGTCTTGCTCCAAGGGAGACGAAAATATAACACGAAAGTTAATTTTTCCAACTGATGCTTAGATAGAGCCCAGGGTAAAAGGCAAAAACAATGGACAAAACTATGAATAGATTCACATATAGATCGCAAAAGCAGAATCGCCAAGGAAGAATGGGAGTGGCTGGGAGAACAAATGATCTCAGTAACAGATTGAAATTGAGTTAAAAGTATATTTATGGTATAAAAAGAGACTTGATCAAGCCGCAGACTCCAAATCAAGGTAATTAAGAAGCTAACACCACACTGCAGCATTTTGGGATAAGGACGATAGGTAAGGAGTAACGGAAGCTAAAATGCTAATAAAAATGTGTAATTTCCACAGTAAATGTGAAAGTAAACAAATGATCTACATCTACGATCCACGCCTTTCTTTTTTGAGTTCTCTTTTCTGGGTGCAACTACCATTCCATGTATGAATGATGCTTGATGGTGGGGTAGGGTATCAAATTGTCATTGCCATTCACTCTGGTGTTTCTCGTGTTTGCCATCGCCGGGCAGACAACATTGCCGCTGCCATGTGCCGACGATGAGGGTTTATTTCATGCTTACTTTGGCTTTCTTTGCCAGCCGAGAGCCCAGAGCCCAGATCCCAGCCTAGCCCCCCCAATGCTAAGCCCAGATCCGCCAAACATCCCCCACCTTGTAGCCACCCCCCACACTAGAACCTCGCCATTCCATTCGTTTGGTGCGGGGAGGGATGGGGGACGGGGGGAGTGCGGGGCTCTGGTTTGCTACTTTTGCACATTCTTTTCAATTTCAGCGGCGACTTTTGGGGGCGGAGAAGGAGACGCCTGCTCCGGCGGCCGCCCGCCCCTCGCCTGGGTTGGCTGGCTGGCTGAACCGACTTGGCCGAGGCATTTTCTTTTGCAAAACTTTTGCAATTTTCTATTAAAGCAATACACACATGGACGTGTGTGTGTGTGTGTGTGTGTGTGTGTGTGGTGCCAGTGGTGGTGGTTTGTTCGTCTCTTTCTGTGTGTGTGTGTGTGTGTGCGCGTGTGTGCGAGGGTTTTTCCTATTTTCCATATAAAATGGTAAATTTTCTTTATGTGGCCTTTGTTAGTTTTTCCACCCATGCGAAATGCTTTCATACCGCCACCCCCTGCCCCACCCCATCCACTCCCAACCACCACGTTCACCCATCCCCGGGTTCTAACTCTCGCATTTATTCAGCAAATTCTGCAAATGTATTTACAAGGAGCTCTCCTGCCGCCCTCCTGCCCCCCTCCTGCTGCTGCTCCGGCCGTGCCGCCATGTTTGTTCGTTCGCAACCTCAAAACTTTGTATACGCATTTTCCCCAAATTGCGTGGCATTTTCATCTTTTCAGATCCGAGAACTTTTTGGCTTTGAAAAGCATTCGGATAGAATAGATAGTTTTTCCCTGGCTTTTGCTGTGGCATTTGCTTTTAACAGAATTTCCCCCAATTGGTTTCCCATTTCCCATTTTAAAGCTATAACTCCTCTGCTGGCTGGCTGGCTGACTGACTGGCTGACTGGCGCCTGAACGCCTGGACGCCTGGGCGCTGGGTCGGTGGCGTGTGCCTAATCAGGCAGCGTGTCCAAAGCTCGTTCATGCCTCAATGATGACATAAGCTTAACACTTGAGCGCCGCACGCAGCAGCAATCGCCTGGGGATGCGGAGCGGGCCACACTTCAAAGGGTCGATGCACCCCCAGAGAGAAAGGGGGGGATGAGCCGAAGATGGGGCCAATGGAGTGCAACAAAATCCACAAATATGCATTCCATCGATTATCTATTTAGGTAACAATTTTCCAGCAACAACCTTCTAAGCCCTTTAGCCTTTGAGGTTTCCCTAGAAGGAAAACTCCAGGTCATAGTATTCCATTTCGTTCCATTGCGAATATATCTTCATAAACTCCATGTCCTATACCCTTTCCCCATCAATTTCGCATCTATTTCGTATCCCAACCACATCCTATCCATTTGCTGTCTCTATCGCTATCTCCATGCCAAATCCCTCTTTAGCAGCTTTTGTCTTTGGCCTGCCAGCCATGAAATTTCCGTTCTCTTTCTCTCTCCGCTTTTTGCACCCGCAACATTTGGGGCACACACACAGGTGGCACAGGTTCGGAGACAATGTGGTACAGGAACAGGAACCAGGACTCTAATGTGCTCGTGCTCGTGTCCATGCGCCCGGCTGTCCATGGCCCATTCCGAGCCATTTTCTATTTTTATGTGCGCACAAAACTGTGAAAACAGAGTCTGGGGGAAATAAAAGGGAAAATTTGAAACCTGAACCAGAAGCTGAAGCTGGATCGTGGGCTGGCTGGGAGGATAGAGAGAGGCAGAGAGAGAGCGTTATAAAACGGCAGTTTTGCTACGGTGGCCATAACAACACGGGCCAGAACGAGGGCCAGCGAGACAGCGAGACCAACGAACGACCAAGTTAACTGCATTTTAACGCGCTTTTCAATTTGGAACGGATATAATTTATAGACGACTGACTGGCGCGCCCCGCTCATGTGTCCCGAGTCCAAAGTCCGAGGCAGAGGCAGATGCAGATGCAGAGACGGAGACGGGAGTCTGTTTGCTTGAAAATTGAACCTTGCGCTTGACTGCCCTCCACTGAGGGATCCTCACTCAGCCCCCCATCCCCATCCCCATCTAGAGCTGGGGCTGGTCTGTATCTGCATGGCATATTTATCTAGATTTTGTTTTGGCCTCCACCCTGCCTCCTGCCTCCAGCCCTGCCTGCGAGGCTGTTAATGTGCAAAATTTAATAATAAAGTATTACGTGGAGGCGCACAAACGACGGCAGCGGCAGCGGCAGCGGCGGTTAAAGAGTTTAATGCAAATGCAATTTATTGGAACTTGTCCTCTGCACTTTGGACTGTGGACTGTGGACTCCACTGCCTCACTCCTTCTGGAGAACAGGCCTGTTCTTAAAGACTCTCCTCCTGCTAAGGGCAACGGCGACTGCGACTGCGACTATTTTCTTGCCAAATTTGTCTATGACTGCAAGTGACTGCCTGTCTGCCACTCGTCTTCGTCTTGGTGCACCCGTTGCTGCCCCCGTTGCTGATGTTGAACTTTTTCCACGCTTTTCTTTCTTTCTCCTTGGCTTTTTTTCGGCTGTCCTGTCCAGCAACGTGAACATTTTCCACTCCTTTGCAGCCACTGTCTGCGTGCTTAAATTGAACAATAACCCTAAGTTGTCGTCCTCGAAATAATATTTTCTGTGCTCTCCCATGTTGATTTCTCTCATACAAACACAAAATGTGCGTCTGCCTGCCTCACTCTCTCTCTCCGTCTCTCTCTCTCTCGCTCTCTGTACAACTGTCTGTCTCTTTCTTGGTCTACCTTTCTTATTCACTCTCTGAATAACAGCGAAAATCGCAAAGCAATCAAATAAAATTTGAATAAAAGATTTTTGTCTGCCGTTGATTTGCGAAAATGTACGAACAACAACAACAAGAATAGCAATGGAAATGGAAAATGGGAAGTGGAAATGGGAGTGGAAATGGTTCGGGGAGCATAGAGAATGAAAAGTGATGGAAATGGTGAATGGGGGGGAATGGGTGGGAGGCGTAACAACTGAAAATGAGGGGCGGTTACTTGTGAGTTTTTCGTTTTCTTTTTTGGGGAAGAAATGCGTACATCTCATGTGTATACGAGGAGAGTATTTACAGGAAAATGCGAGTACAGTTTTGGCCAAGTTTTCTTCAAATAAAGGCGAACAAGAGCGAGAGAGAGAGAGAACGTTCGATTGTGGATTGAAGGGGGAGAGAATAAAAGAAAGAAACTGAAATTGCAAATATAATCATAAGAAAAGCAGCTAAAGAATTGAATCAAATTCAAAGATTAATCTCAGGTTTAAGCTTCAGTTAAGAGCTCCATCTATTGCTCCATACATTGTTCTGCTTTCTCATCGACAATCCCTGAATAATACTTCTTCTTAGGACTAATAGGAGTCACTCCTGACCCTTCCCTGACCCTTCATTTCCTCCTTCATTAAAGTCCTTACAAAAAAAATGTCTAATAGCAACCAGTCGCCCCCAACTTCTGCCTTATTATGACCCTGACCCGACTCTGAATTTATGTTGACATTGACCTTGACCAAAATATACTTGAAATGCAAATTAGTGGAACCCAGAGACCCAGACCCAGGCCCAGACTCAGTCCCAGACTCAGACTCAGACCCGGACCCAAATAAAAACAAAAACTCATTATAAAGCTCTGGCCCAAAAGCGACCCAAAACAGAAGACACCGCCCGCCGCCGCCGCCCGACCCCGAACCCGAACCCCTGGGAACTTTGGTCTAATTTCATTTCATACCAAATTACACCACCGCCCGCAACACCCCACCCCCACCCCAAACGATGACGTCACCAAGGCGGACACGAAATACGGAAACCAGGAGCCAAAACCTAATTAGCCACTTGCTGTCCTGCCGTCCTGCTGTCCCGTCGTCCTCCTACTCCTCCTGCAGGACTGTGCTATCATTTTCACTGTCACGGGCGGGTGGAGGCAGAGCAAACACCAAGACCCAAGCAGCACCACCCAAGCAGCACCACCCAATCACCCAACCCCACCCCGCAGCCGCCCTGCGAAGGCTGACCCAAAGAAAGGACAAACTGTCCTTTGGCCAAAAGGAAAAGGCGCTGAAGAAAAAAAAAGTTTATTAACACGCGAAAAAGGCAACAGAGAGGGAGAGGGAGAGGGCAAATGAGAGAGCAAGAGAGAGAGGGGGAAATATTTACGCATTGCACAGAGGAGGAAGAAAATGCGGAGTGGGCGTGTGGCGTGCGGCGGGGAGGTGGGTTATGACCTCGTTACGAAAGTGTTGAATGTGCCGCCGCTGACCGCAAATTGAGGCTGCGACGCGCTGCGGCCCGGGGGTCAAAGTTTGCTGCAAGTGTCGGGCGCTAATGTAATTAACACTCTCTCTCTCTCGGTCTCTCTTGCTCCCTCTCTCTCTCTCGGAGAGGTACTCTCTTTGCAATGCGCTCTCTCTCTCTCTCTTTGTCTGCCTCTCTCGTTCGCTCTATTGGGAGAGGACATCTCTCTTTCTCGCCACTGAGGTGGCGGAGCAATTTGCCGTCACTTGGAACAGGCGCCCAGAAAAATCAGAATGCGGCAAAAGTTTTTAATTAAATTTGCTGCCGCTGCTGCCGCTGCTGCTGCTGTTCCTGCTGCTGTTGCTGGAGGCGTGGCTAGACGTTTGTGTATCTGTGTGCTTGTCCTTGCCCCAGAGCCTGCGAGAGAGTGTGTGTGTGTCGGGATTTAGGTGTGAATGGGCCATAGAGTTGGCTGCCAAGGAAGTGCCAGGCGAACAGGAACCAAATCTGGATAGCTGAATCCACGGACTGCCAGGAAGAGGGATCCAGGAAGAGAGAGAGAGAGCAGCCAAGAAACAATTAATGAGAGAGCGGCGGCCTCTTGAGGTTTTAGAGAGAAGTCAGGCATATAATCCACCGCTCTGTTTTATCTCTCTGTTTTATGTATCCTCTAATGATAGACCAAACAAATAGATACAGATATCTATTATCCAGATATTACCAGATACAGATATCTATTAAGTATATGGAAAATGTTTAGATGGCATTTCCAAAGGGACAACTTAGAGGAGATCCCTTATGTTTCTGTTTCTGTAAAAAGTGCAGACATAATCCTTGAATGAATGGCACACACGACTCTGCCAGAGCAGTGCATCATCCAGTAACCGTAAACCCCATAATAAGCCACCACTTGACTGGAGACGCACATGTAACACGTAATTACCATTCATTCGAGAGAGAGAGAGAGAGAGGGAGAGAGAGGGAGAGAAGTCAATGGCAGGGCTGCAATTAAAATGGCAAAATGGCAATCCCTCTGGCAGGAGGAGGGCCGCCTGACACACAGACAATGCAAATTAGCACTTATATCCTTCGATTATTGCCAATTGCCAATCGATTGGCACACACAAAAAAAACACAGGGAGGACAGGGTAGAGAGTGCCACAACAAAAGGCCAACAAAAGCAATGTCCTGTGTGGTGGCACTTGCAGGAGGCCTGCCCCTGAATGTTGCAATTAAGCCGAGCAGATACACACACACACGCACGCACTCTGTGTATCCCTGTATCCGTGTCTCCCTTTGAGAGTATCTGTTGCCTTGCATTTGCATAATTTGCATATAATTCTCTGTCGCACAGTTAGAAAAATATGTAGGCACAGCAACAAAGGGACTGGGAGACAGGGAGACAGGGAAAGGGTTCGGTTCGGTTCGCTATGCAAATGCCATGCTCTGGCTCTGGCTATGCTCTGGCGGCGTGTGAAAATTTCATGCCGCTTACAGAGTCAAGACAGCTGCCACGGCTTTCGCTGCTGCTGCTGCTGCCCCCTTCGGATGCTGCTGATGCTGATGCTTCACACCTTCGAAGCAGAACCATTATCCTTCGATTCCTTCGACTGCAGTCTATAAATATTCAGACCCACCATTGACAGGCTCCGCTCCGCTGCGCTCCTGCGAATAAAACTTTTCTCTGCGGCCAAAGTTTTCACGCAGCGACAGCTTAAAACAATAAAAGGAAACCCCGGGAAAAAGGGCAGCGATAAAAGCGAATCAAAGAAAACATTGGAAAACATTGGCTGGGGCAAAGGAAACAAAGTTTGCAGAATCATTTGGCATTTGGCATTGGGCATTGCTGATTTGGCGTGGCCACCGCAAGTTGCAACAACTTGCCGAAGCATTTAAAGTTTTGCTGCCACCCAAAATGAACTGCGTGGCGGAAAATGACACTTAAGCCTTTCCGCAACGGGAAAAATGGAAGTAGAAGGGGAGGCAAGAAAGGACAGTTTTCAGGGAGTGCATTAAGGGAGTTATTTTCCAAGGAATAAAGTATATATTGTGCGGTAAAGAGATACGAGGGATACACTGGGAAAATTCGAGGCTAGAAAGTTACATATAGAAAGTAGAGGAATACTCGAATGATAGGTGACCCCAGGACGACTGGTGAAAGCCATTAAGGTAGCTGTCGAGGCCCTTTCCCCGTGAAACTCATCTCTAGTGGCAACCGCATGCTCGCATGCTCGTAACAATGGGGGGAAAATGGAAATGGGAAATGGGAAATGCGAGATGGGAAATGCAGCCAAACGTAAGCCGCAGCGCTGTTGTGCTGTTGGGCAAATATCAATTTCAGGCATCATAAACTCGCGTTGCAAATTGCCGAAATTGAAATTGAAATGGGCCTGAGACAAAGGCGCATATCGGTTGGCTGGGTTGACTTGATGATTCCCGATGCCAATTAACACGCCATAAAACCGGGAGTCAAGTCGGATGGAGTGGAGTGGAATGGAGTGGAGCAACAGTGCAACGGAGCAACGGAGCAAACGGTAGCCGCATTGCAATTAGCCGGGCTAATTAAGTCGCGCCCATGAATTGGTAGGAGCCGAATACGAATGCGAATGCGAATACGTGGCTTATAATGAGCCAATTTGCATGTTTAAGAGCGCATTAAGCATTGAGTCATTAAGCCTTTACAGCTAAACAGAAATAAACCCAAAACAGAAAAACGAAGGCCGCCGCCAGCAAAGCAATCTCCAAAAACATATCCCCAGAAACAGAGTGCATCTTGTGGCCAAGAGGAACGGAACGGCATGTAACGTAACGGAACGGAACCCCTGGGATGGCCTATAAATTTCGGCACTCGGCCATGTCCAAATATGTGGCTGCCTGCCACATGCAACCCCCATGTGAGGCCCAATTCCGGTGCAGACATTCGCATTTCGCATTTGTGTGGCCAAAACAAAAGCACCATCACCATCCAAGGGGGGGGACGAGGTGCAGGGGCTGGCCCTCTGCAGTTGGCAGCAGTCACATTTGGGCCACTGGCCATTTGGCCAGCCATTTGTCTGGCGCAGACACAGCGATGACGATACCAAATGACGACGGGGCGTGCATTTTGTGTTTGCCCAAAAGGGAAACGGCAATGGTTTTTGTTTTCTGTTTTCTGTTTTCTGCTTTTTCTGTTGCTCTTTTTTGGGGAAGTCAACTTATGATTAATTGCCCCTTGCAGGCGCCGGTCCAACCTCCGCAGAAGATAGCCATAGCCGTAGCCATAGCCGTGGCCGTGGCCAGAGCCATTTGAAATACACAAAAACTTCACTTGTTAATACAAAAAAATTAACGCAAATTATTTCAACGCATGCCTGCAAATGATGGCCGCATTAATGCCCCCTCCCCATCCATTCCCAGGGGCGTGACGGTAGGGAAAGACTGTATTTAGATGGTAATTAAAATTGATGTGAGCTCGTTTCAAATGGGGAAAGACTCTGGACAGGCAGGGGGGATAAGAGTGAGGGTCCAGCAGAGAATGTTGATTGAATTTGTAAGCGAAATTGCAATAATGTCGGAGGAGTAATGGAAGAAGGGTTTTCCAAACATGATCAACAGATTGAATAGCTATTTATTGGCCAGAACGAGTTTGCCAAGCAAAAGATGCATCAAATGATTAGCTGGCCCCCCGCCCCGCAAAGCCATTCTGTTGCCAATTGAATCATCATTATTGAATCCATTCATTGCACCTCCCGCTCCCGCACTGGCGGCCACTTCAGATCGTTGGCTCGGATCCATTGTGACTCCCCCTCTCTGTGCCGCTCTGAGTGGACCTGCACTTCAGCCGGCAAGTTGGTTACTAATTTTTTGCAATTGTATCTATCTATGGTGTATCCCATCTATCTATCCATCTAGAGCTCCCACTTGTAATTGTATCTATGCATGAAGCGGCAGCAGTTCCCAATCAACCGCACTAATGAAGCCCATTCAAAGTGCAATGATATACTCGTATCTATCCGTAGCCCCCTCTGTCCCCCTAGCCCTCACCATCGTCGTCGTCGTCGTCCTTTGGGAGGCTTCCGCTTGGCGTCGATTTTAATGGGCGCGAATATTAATGACATTTCCATTGCATTTAGCCTGGCCAAAAGAAGAAGCAGAGCCAGCAGACAGACAGCAGAGAGAGAGCCAGAATACTCTTGTCAGCATAATTATGAGCCATATCCCTCTCCCCCTGCCCCTCCCCTGCCTACCACCACCCCTTCTGAAGATGAATGTCTAGCCGGCAGTGTCTATCCATCCAACCAACCAACCATCTAGCCATCTCTTTCTTCTGCGATTTTTCTGTAATTATTTGAATACCCTGGCAGAGGGGAGTATGATTTGAAGGTGGTGTTGGCACATCGCATCAGAGGATCCTTCCTACAGGGTATCAATAGTTTTGTCATACTCCGCTGCTGCTGCTGCTGCTGCTGGCATGGCATGTTTTTAATGGATTTTTAGTGCTGTTTTTCATTTGGTTTATTATTTTGTGTGTAGTATTTTCCATATTTTCAATATGCGACTAAGCTAAAGGGAAACTAAAGGGGGCGTGGCAGCGGCCATGCGAAATATAGACCCCCACACCCCTCCCTCCCTCCCTGTGTTTTTTTTTGGGCAGCGTTTCGCGCCAAAGTTAAAGTGCAGCTGTAGCTGTGGCAGTGGCAGTGGCTGTGGCAGTGGCTGCCTCTGTGTTGCATGCTTCAATGCATATCCACTTGCCGAGCAACCAACCAAGAGCTCGAGGGGCAGTGGCAAAATGGAGGAGTTGTTGTTGCCGCTGCCGCTGCTGCTGCTGCCACTGCTTCTGTTGTGGCAATACCTTGAAGTACGAGAATTATTTTCGCTTTTCTTTATTTCCATGTTGCCATAATTGCGTCGTCGTCCCCCTCCCCCAGTCGTTGCCCCCCAGTCGTCGCCTGCTGCAATTCTTTCATCAAAGTGCGCCTCATCAGCGTGGAAAAAGAGAAAAAGGAAAAAAAAACTGCGCTGCTCCCCACTCCAACCTCTTCATACTTCCCCCCCCGTCCCACTCTTCTTACCCCCTTTCACAGAGCACTCTCTCTCTCTCGCTTTGTCTCTCTGTCTCTCTCCCTCTCTCTTGTTCGCTTTTCCGCGCGGTAATTAAAGCAAACTGTGAATTTTTTTCGGCGCTTTTCAGAGCTGTAATTAAAAATGGCAAAAGTTTTGTTTTTGTTTTTCCCTCGCCTTTTGTTGCATGCAACAGCAGCCAGCAGCAGCCAGAAGCCAGCAGCCACTGTGTGTGTGTGTGTGTGGGAAAAAACCGCGTCAAAAGCAACGGAAATGCAATGGAACGGACTCTCGACCCCCCACCGCCCCGCCTTGCCCCGCCCCTCGGGTCCTTTGCTCCAGGGCCCCTGTCTGAGAGGGGCCTTGGCTTGGTTTTCCATCTCTACTTCCTTCACTTTTGTGCAGTTCCCATTTTTTGTTTTCTTTTTTTTGGATTTTTCCCCCTGCATTGATATGGCAAAAGTTGTTGGATTGCTGTTGTTTCATTGGCGCTATGGGAGAGGGGGCTCCGGGACTGTGCTTGGGGGGGTTACCGGGTAGTTATGACCGCAAAATCAGCTTAAAGTCGGTTTGCTTGATGAACCTGCCAAAGGGCCAGAAGAGATCTGTTTGCGTGTGTGTGTAAGATGGCTCAGAAGTTGTTGCCTTGGCCCAGGAACACTTTCAAAACGAGAACGAATCAATCATCGCGATTAATCGACAATCAACAACCCTTTCGCAATCATTTACATCCAATCAGTCGATGTCCTTCCCCTGTCAAGCCTGACACTTGTTAAGAAACCTCTCACCTCCCATGAGTCACCCGAAACCAGCCGAAAAAAACGCCAAAACCAAAACCAAAGCCAAACCGTCAATCAGCAGAGCCCAAAAGGAAAAAAGGCCTCAAGAAAACGACTCTGACTGCCAACTAGCCATAAATATGAGTGCCAGTGCCAGTACGAGTGCGAGTTGGGGCCGAAATACAAATTAAATTAAGCAACGAGGAGACTGGAGACAAAAGGCAGACGAAGACGAAGACTTGCAGCAATTTACAGAAAAACTGCCAACAAATCAAATTGCCATAAAACCCAGAGAGAGAGGAGCGGAGCAGCACGAGCAGGAGAGGAGCAGGAGCAGGAGATCTCAATGCTCTCTGGCCAGGCCAATTCCCGCGTTGACAATTGCGGTGGCGGTGGCGGTGGCGGTGGCTGTGGCTGTTGGCTGCTGAGTAAATAATTTCGTCTTGGCCATAAAAAGGCTGACAAAGAGCCAGCCAAGAAGCAGGGGGAGCGTGCGGGGAGCAGGGCAGTGGATCAGGCCTGTCAATTGCTTGGGAGATTGATGCCCCTGGATAATAGCGACGCGAACAATTTGCGGACGACAACACGCCACAGTCTCAAAGGCAGAGGCAGAGGCGGCGGCAGAGGCAGAGGCAGCGGCTCTGAGCCAGAGACACAGACTCCAGCGGTGGTCCCGCCACAGAGAAAAAGAGACAACTGAATGACAACTCTTTAGCCTGTCTCCACCGGAGAGACGACTCTCCGCTCTCCTCTCGGCGCGGTAACGTAACGTAACGGGATTTCTTGAGCAAGTTATTTGCCCAAAAATGGTCAACGACCGGCGGCGGCGGCTGCCGCTGCTGCTGCAAAACGGACGAAGTGTTGACGTGGCCCAGACGGGTGACAACGGCGCATGCGTGACACCCCCAGAGACAGGGAGACCGCAGTCCAGCAGTCAACAGCAGTCAGCAGCGGTCAGAGACGGGGGGGACAATCACAGAGAGCAGCCAGAGATGGAAGGCAGAGATGGAGCCAGAGATGGAGCTGGTGCTGGTGCTGGGCAAAGGAACAATTGGGGAATGTTGTCGTGTCTCTGGAGCTGATATGGTAAACAATCCTATCCCAGGCAATCCTCCTGGCTCCGACTTTGACTTGGACTTGGACTTACGACAAATTTCCCATCTGTCCCCAGCTCAATTAGCCATCAAGATCGGGGGCTGGCTGACTGGCTCCATCTTCTCTTCTCTGTGTGGAACAGCTGCGCCTAGACAGGCCTAGACAAAGGCTGCATTGTTCTGCTGTGTGGCTGGGTTGTTGCCACAGGATGCAATAAAACGCAGTCAGAGCAGGTGCATGGCCATGCCCCAACCCCATCTGTAGCTTGAACTCTTGCACTCCTTCTCTCATCTGCCATCTCCCATTTGCCATCAAATGCTGGGGCCAGGGCCAGGGCGTTCTCTCAACATGTTGCCAAGTCATTAACTTGAGCCTGTTCCTGGCTCCTTTGTTGCATGTTTGTGATTACACCAGGGCTATGGCGATGGCGATGGTGAGGGCGAGGGCCAGGGCCAGGGCCAGGGCGAGTGTGTCATGTGGGGGGCGGCAACAAAAGGCGGCCAGGACATGGACATGGACATGGATATGTCGCTGCTGTTGCCTGTTGTTGCGCCTTGAGCGTTTAGGCCATTTGAAAATTGCAGCAACAGTAGCGGCAGCAGCAGCAGCGGCAGCAGCAGCAGCGGCAGCAGCAGGGTTGCAAGCAGTGGAGCTACCGCTATGGCCAGCCCTCTTACCTCATTCTATCTCCATCTCCGTCTCTCTCACTCTCTCTCACTCTCGTTCTGTTCGTGCCACCAGCGGCAGCGCCATTGTCTCGTCTCTGTATGCGTTTCTTGCTCATGTGCGAATTTTTTATGGCTTAAAGAAAACAACCCCCAAGTGGCAGCCAGCACACACACACACACATGCACACCGAGTGGCAGACACACACACACGTGTGTGTGCGGGTATATGTGTGTGGCAATGTCAACTGGGGCGTCTACAAGCTGCTAAGTGCACTTGCCCAGCATTTCTTTTTCTTTGCCACATCTAATGGGGGTGTGGGGTGTGTGGTAGGGGCTGCACCTGCCCCACACACGAGTGGGGGGAGGCGGGGGGAGATGATTTTCTTTTGCCATGAATACATAATGCCCTGCACTTGAGGCGGACGTCGTCTCCGACTCTTCTTTCCTTTTGCGACAAAAGCAAGCGGCTAATTCAGATGCCAGCCCCCAGACCCCAGCCCCCTCTCTCCCTCCTCCCCTCTATGCCCTTCCCAGAGTCCGTGTCCGTCAGATAAATGCATTCTCTAAATGTTGCAAAAACCCAAGCCACTCTCACTCTTTCGTGCAACCCTTCTTCTCCTCCTCCTCCCCCTCCCTCTCCTTGGGGTGGTTGGGGGCGAGGACATCTTTGCCTGTGTGCTTGTCTGTGTGTGTGTGTGTGCCTTCCGTTGCCAGTCGGCCGGAAAGTAATTAAAATCTGCGCTTAAGTGCAGCTCTTCAAAGTGCAGCCAGCAACAAAAACAAAACAAAAAAAACACAAAAATTCAGAAGAAATGGAAACAGTAAAAGGAAAAACAGTGTGGTGGCTCGGGCTGGCAGAGTCATCGAGGGGGTGGGGTGCACAGTTTTATTTTTTTTAGGAATTCCTTAAATCAGCCAGAAAATAGTGAATAATTTTAATGAACTAAAACCCTGCCACCCCAGAAAGGCGACCTCTGGCGTGTGTCGGGAAAACTAATCTTGGAAAATAGAAAACATAGAAAATAGAGAACAAAGAGAACATAGATAACATAGAAAATATCCTTTATAATCTTGTTAACAGCACACCAGCGCCATCTGTGCGGCTGGAAACTGTTCCCACTTAGCACGGACACAGCTCCGGTGAGAACAGTCTGTGGAACATCGAATGGCAGCCACAAAACAAGCACCAAAAACAAAGGGGGGTGGGATGTTGGTTGGCTCGTCGCATGCGACGAGAACATCGCATGAGTTGTGACTCAAATGCTACCCCTGCGGAGTGCAACTCAAACGCTACCCCTCCCGGCAAGAACTCAACTCAATTAGGAAAGAAAGCGAGCGCAACTCAAGAGCGAATGGAGGGGAAATGCGAAGTGGCAGAATGAGTTGAGTAAGTGCCAGCCCCGCGCCACTTGGTTCTTATTGACTGACGCTGTCCTATGTATTAGCCCGCAGCCATCCTCTGACAGCTGTGCTAATTAATCGAAAAGTTGCAATTGAACAGAGGAATACATGAATATAGAATTGGAATAGGGGGAGTGCATGGGGGAGGGCCGGCAGAGTACTCCTAGTGCACCCAAACAGAGAACTAGCTTGTTCTGCTTTCAGACTGTATTTACAAACTAAATAATACTAAAAGATTCGAATTTGTATCTAATATATATCTAATGATTTTCATAGGAAAACCCTAAAGTACGTAACTTGCCGCAGTATTCCAAACTATTTCTGCTCCTCCGATCGATGTCATCCGAAAGCATGATTCCCAGATCGAATGTGTGATTGGACTTCAGGAGCAGGTTTGAATCGAGATCAGTGCAGTGCCGCTAAATGGTTCAATTTCTGGTTGGGGCACTCTTCCCGATATGCAATACATACCCCCATCTGTCGCAAATTGGGGGCACCAATCAGCACTTTCGGATGAGCGGAATAGTTAAACTCATAGCTAGATCAAAGCATACTTGATTACGTTTATACTAAATCCCGGAGTAAAACATTGTGTGTGGGGGTAGAAAGGTGGAAACTGCTTTACAACCTTTTCGCATAAATACTAAATATACAACATAGGTTTCAACTTTGGGAGGATTTCCAACACAAACACTGCGACACGAGAATGAGAATATATAGAAGATATCGTTTCATATCTGTAGATGCAGATAATTATTTGTTTTAAACATATTATTATTTATTAAAATTATTCACTTAAGTCTAATACTCATCCATTAACTTTTTTAGTTGTTGTGAGGTATCAGAGGTTATTAATTATTTTATTTATTTACAAAATTGTAGCCAAAGATTCCTGATTATAGCCAGAAGAGGTTAGGGCTTTCAGGCTGGTTAGCAGAAGTTATAAAGAAGTTAAATACATCACTCGAACATTATAATATATAAATATCTCTTCTAAATTCTGAGCTTCTAATTTCTGATATTATTTAAGACTCAAACGATCTATAAAATATTCAATTATTGCAGTGCCTGTGGACCTGTGGATATCTTAATTATTTTAAACTATATTTTATTTGTGCCCCACGGATGAGAAATGCGAAAGAGTTTTCAATATGTTGCAAACATTTTCAACATTTCCAAAACTTTTTCCTGCCAGCCGCATGCCGCATGCCGCACGCCGCAGCTGCAGGGGGGGCAAAAGTTGCCAGAGGCAAGAAAGAAGGAAAAAAAATTCAAGCCCCAACCGAACCAAGAGAAAATCTTCACCATCATCCGTATCCCGCATTTGCTTCGGGCACAAGTTCAATTCTCAAATGCAAGCTGCAAATGAGCAAAAAATTGTCAGTCCAAGGGCGGGGGAGGATTGAGGGGAGGGGGGAGCTCCAGCGACTGGGGAAAACTGTGAAAATTGAAATGAAAATTACCCATTGTGGCAGCAGCAGCAGCAGCAGCGTTTCAATTTGAGCTGCCATTTTGCACGTGCCCCGAGAAGGATTCCTTGGTTTCCTTCCTTCGTTTGCCTCGTCCTCGTCCTCCTCGTCCTCCCCCTAATGGTCCATGGATGGCTGCCTCCGATCCGGACCTGCCGCCGTCCCACTGCCCGCACCCATAATCTTGGCCAAATGCCGTCGTCGTCGTCGTCGTCGTCGAGTCTTGCACTTTATTCATGGCCCTGGTCCACGTCCGACTTTATTAGTTATTTTCCGCTCAATTTGTGTTCTCTGGGAGGCAGGATAACAAGAAAAATTATTTTCATTTCATTCAACACATTCATTATGGGCCCCCCCAGAATGTCCTTCCTCGAATGTCCTTCCACACCTTTTCCAAGCCAGTCCGGGTCCGAGTCCGGGTCCGGACACCTTCTGCAGCCGGACAGAGACATCTTTTGTTGCAATTCACGTTGATTAGCGCCTGCCCGGTGAAGGTCGCAGTCCCACCGTCACCATCGCCTCCAATCCCTGCCTGGGAACCCACTCAGCTGCCAACTGGCGGCTGGCGGCTGTCGGCTGGCCGAGAGTGAAAAGTTGACGGCTAATTACATTGGCAGTCATTCGGTCGGTAGTTGGTTGAAAAGTTTACGCACAATTATCAACACTCTTCGAGGCGTCGCATGATGGGGCACAAAAACTTAACAACTTAACAGACACGCCCAAAAGTGTCCAGCCTGGTGCCCGTCGTATAAATGGAACCGACAGGCCGTAACCACAAATAGTTCCTGGCCAACATTTAGTGAAAAAGTTAACCGAAAAAATGACCAGCCAAGAGCCAGCCAAGGAGACGGAGACGGAGATGGACACGGCTCGGACCTTTGAGGAGCTGATGACGGTCCCGGTTCAGTTCTACCGGACCATTGGCGAGGACATCTACGCCCATCGGTCGACCAGTCCCTGGAGAACGCTGCTGCTGAAGATCTACCTGTGGGGGGGCTTCATCAACTTCAATCTCCTCGTGATCGGGGAGCTGGTGTTCTTCTACAAGTCGTTGCAGGACTTTGAGACCATCCGCCTGGCCATAGCCGTGGCTCCGTGCATCGGCTTCTCCCTGGTGTCCGACTTCAAGCAGTTCGCGATGGCCTACTACAAGCAGACCCTGATCCAGCTGCTCGACGAGCTGGAGGACATGCATCCGAAGACCGTGGAGCGGCAGCGCGCCTACAGGCTGCCCGACTTCGAGCGCACCATGAAGCGGGTGATCAACATCTTCACCTTCCTGTGCCTGGCCTACACCACCACCTTCTCGTTCTATCCGGCCATCAAGGCCACTGTGAAGTTCAACTTCCTCGGCTACGACACCTTCGACCGGAACTTTGGCTTCCTCATCTGGTTCCCCTTCGACGCGACCAGCAGCAATCTGGTGTACTGGCTCGTGTACTGGGACATTGCCCACGGGGCGTATCTGGCAGGGATCGCCTTCCTCTGTGCCGACCTGCTGCTGATTGTGGTCATCACCCAGATCTGCATGCACTTCGACTACATTTCGATGCGGCTGGAGGAGCACCCGTGCGAGCCAGGCAAGGACAAGGAGAACATCGAGTTCCTGGTCTGGATTATCCGCTACCACGAGAAGTGCCTCACGTGAGTACGTCCACCAGTGGCCTCCCAGCAGTCCTTTGATCTCTGATCTCTCGCCCGACAGCCTCTGCGAGCATGTGAACAATCTGTACAGCTTCTCGCTGCTGCTCAACTTCCTGATGGCCTCCATGCAGATCTGCTTCATCGCCTTCCAGGTCACCGAGTCCTCCGTCGAGGTGATCATCATCTACTGCATATTCCTGATGACCTCGATGGTGCAAGTGTTTCTGGTCTGCTACTACGGCGACACCCTGATCGCAACGGTGAGATCTGCTGTCCCCATGGTATTCCTTATCCTCTGCCCTACTCCTTTCAGAGCTTGAGAGTGGGCGATGCTGCCTACAACCAGAAGTGGTTTCAGTGCAGCAAGACCTACTGCCAAATGCTCAAGATGCTGATCATGCGTAGCCAGAAGCCGGCCTCGATTCGACCACCGACATTTCCCCCCATATCATTGGTTACCTACATGAAGGTGAGGTGTGACACAGGCCAAAGGTTATCCACAGTTTTATGAACTCTTCTCGGGCTTTGTCTAGGTCATCAGCATGTCGTATCAGTTCTTTGCTTTGCTCAGGACAACCTACAATGCTAATTGAAAGAGGAGCTGCTGGAAACTATAATCATTCCCCATAGATACATTTCCCTTCCCCCCCAAGTGTCTCCGTTTCTCTTCTCTTCTTGGGACACATCTGAAGCATTCGAACTTAATGATGCCCTCGACACGCTTTGATAATATTTAATTAAAAATCGCATTTAAAATTAATAAGCTTAAATGGAAACCAATAGCGCCTGGCCGAGCACAAACTGAATGCCGGAAAATCCCGCAGAACACACACAGAGAGGGCGAGAAAGAAAATGTGCAGGCCAAGCTCCAGGTTTTTTTCAAAAGGAATATTACATCACCAAAAATGAAAAAAAAAAACATAAAAATCAACGGCGAAATCAACAAAAAACTGTTATGCAAAGGACCTCCACATCCCCATCTCCATCCAGTATCCATCCATCTGGTGGTGCTCCATTGGCCTCCCCCTAAGAGCGACCTGGTAATAAAAGGAACAACATAAAACGCAATCACAATCATCGACAATAATCTGGCAGCAGCAACAACCAAAAAAGCAGAAAAAAACACACAGAAAAAAGCATAAAAAAAAGAAATGCTTATTATAAAATTTCACAGTTTTTCAATGAGCAAAAATGAAGGCAAACACAGGAGGAGATTCGGTTGGGAGTGTGGGAGGGGAGGGGAGGGGGGTGGTACGTACTTTGAGCGCGGCTGAGGGTGGTGTGTGGCGTGGCATGGTGTGGTGTGGTGTGGCAGGAATGGCAATGGCTTTTCAAAATCATAATGGCAGCTAGTAACAAGAGTTTTGTGTACAAATAGATGAGGCAGTGGGGGGGGGGGGGTGTGGGGGGGAGTGGTACAAAAAATATTCCACCGATCGGAGAGGACATGAGGCGGAGGGCAGAGGAGTCTCGGAGCTGGCAAATACCACGTCAGCAGGAGCCAGCAGGCACTGGCTCCTCCCCCTCCTAGGACTCCGATGTGCACGTCACGCGCGACCACTTAAAAAACCTTGGCCACCCAGCACACCCCCCCCCATTCCACCACCCACCCATCCCCATCCAGTGTACCCCATCCCCCCCCCCCCCCTCTTTGGCTCGTTGCATTTTCCCTTAACAGGCCGTTAGTCGTTATTATTTTGGTCCATTGACGCTGCGGGCCAGGGCTACATACATATATACACAAGTAGAAGAAGGCAGGAGCAGGAGCAGGAGCAGCGGCAGGAACGAGTCCTGTTCACTATGTACATAATAATGGCTCCTGCATATATAGAAGAGCTTCCACAGAGGAGAGCAAGAGCAAGGCCAGAACGGAACAGAACAGAACAGAGCAGAACAGAACAGGGAAGGCCAACGGCAGTGCAGGCAGAGGCCACATTATGTACGAGAGTGCCACCCCCGAGAAGCAGCACTGCCAGGAGCAGGGAGCAGGGGCAGCAGCAGCAGCAGGGGAGTCGTCGTAGCCATAGCCGGACCCGGGCACAGCCACCCTCATTGACGTTGATGTCCCGTATTGGAATCGCGTTCGTTTCGTTTCGTTTCGTCCTGGTCCTGGTCCTTGTCCTCCTCCCCATCACCACCATCACCATCATCATCAGCATCAGGATGCCGGCAGGAGGGGTAGGAGGAGGGTTTTTTCAGTGGAAGCGCACTCTCGACAAGGCACCACCGGGAGGGCAATTTTTATAATTTTAGTCTCGTTTGCTTTGAATTTATTTTTTATTTTCCTTTTTTGCCCATTCCCATTCCCATTTTCTTGTTCTTCTTCTGCTTCTTCGGTGGGACAGACTCCTCCCCCTTTGCACGGGCCACTGGCTGGGGGGTGGATTGAATGCTGTTTTTTTTTTTTTTCATTTTTTGCCCTGTTTTTGCGCCGTTTCTTCTACGGCTGCTGCTGCTGCTGCCACTGCCGCCTGTTTCTTTTCTAACATTTCTTGTCAGAAAGAGAGAGCGTAATGGAAAGTGTGACAGGCAGAGAGAGAGAGAGGGAGAGCTGCTCAGGCTCACACAGATTTATTTATGGCCTTTGTATTGGTTTCAGTTGACGCTTTTCCTACCCGCCACACACACACACCATCACACACACACACACACATTCACCAATGCAAAATGGCGTTGACGATATTGATTTTTGATTTATTGCCGATTTGCTTTATTTATGCACAGAATGTGCCCACTGTACAGGACTAACCAGGCGGCTAATGGAATGAGCTAATGATTAGTTACAGCCAAAGGCAACTGTACTTACATATGGGTGATGGGTGGCTGCCACAAGGGGACAGATCTGCCATGGGATAGTCTGTGATGTATGTACTGATGTGCTATAGTCATGTCTGAATGAATGCCTTCGATCATTACGAATACTTTCTTCAGAAACTAGAAGCACCCACAAATGGTCATATTTTCAGGCATAGAGTGAATCCAAACACCCGCAGATTTGTGTATTTCTTTCTCGTTCTCTCAGGCAGAGAATCATTCAACTTTCGAATACTGAGACACTGATTCTAAGTGACCGACCGACCCGAGTGCCATCTCCCACCGAATCGATTCGGTACACATGGCAGAAGAGTTCTCAAACTCCTACACAAATGATCTCCAAAGACCACGATAAGCCACGCTTTTTATTCCCCAAAATGTAGCAACAAATCTTAAATTTTAATCATGGAATAAATACCACCATTTCTTCGCCATTTCCCCCCTTCCCCCCCAGTACTCCATCAGCAGTTTTTATCGAATCTGTTGTTGTGCTTTCCTTTCCGTCCACTCCATTTGCTGCTCATATTTCCTGTCGCATTTTCGCCAGGTCCAGCCCAGGTCCCCAGGCAAACATTTCGTTCCGCTCGTTTCGGTATTGGCCGGGAAAGAGAGATGTAGGAGGAGGAGGGAAAAAATGCAGGGAACTCGAACTACGCAAATACGTGAAGAAATCTTTTTATTTCGCCCAACATTTGCGCTCATCAGCTTTTAATTTTATGCTCTTCCTCACGAAGGAGGGTCCTGGTTCTGGTCCTGGACCTGGACTTTGGTCCTGTACCATCCATGGCTGTCTCGTAAGATGGCGTGGTCGAGTCGCCGCTGTCCGCTGTCCCCCCTTTTGCCCAGACACTGACACTGACCGTGGCCCCCGTGGCAACCAACGCTAATGAGATCCAAACGGAGAGCGCAGGCAACTTTCCATTACGTCGAGTTTTTCCAGCGTTTTTTTGTTGTTTCGCTTTTTCTTCTTCTTGTGTTTCATTTTGAAGCTTTGTGCTCCTCCTCCTCCTCCTGAGGGACAGCAAATGTCCTTTTGGCTTGTTAAGAAAATGTCGTTCTCTAATGCCCAGGACAAGGAGTGGCTGGCTCGGCTGTGAGGCCCACAGGATGAGGATGGGGATGGGAATGGGGATGGGGAATGAGGGCCACGACTGACTAGTCGTCGTCGTCGTTGTCGTTGATGTTGTTGCTGCTGCTGGTGCTGGTGCTGCCGCCGCTGCCGTCGCGCTCTTAAATTAGAAAAATGTAAATTTATTTTAATTAAGATAAATAAGTAACAAAATGTTTTATGGAAATTACGTTAACAGAGCGTAGACAAGAGGGTGGCGGCTGGCGGATGGACTGGGGATTCGTTTTGGCCATTACTGGCCAAGAGGCGACACACTCCAAAAGCAGTACAGCGGACGCAGGACGCAGGACGGAGAAGAAGGAAGGACCGCAGGACAACTGCTTTAGCATGCAAATACACATAATCAGCAGGCAGCAGGCAAACAGCTAACAAACAACAACCACAGTCCTGGCGATTGTTAGAGGTCCTTTGCAGGACTCTCTACCCCAATGTATCGCGCCGCCACTTGAAATGAAATTATTTTTTCCCCCATTTGCAAATGCCGCCATCTTTTTTATGGCTTTGCTGCAAAAGTTCGCCCGCTGTTTGCTGTTTTTATTAACATCTCTCGTTTTTTTCTCTTTTTTCTCGGCTTTCATTAAACCACCAATCGATGACTGATTCTCCTTTATTTGCATTGATTACCATGTACACACACTTCTGACCGCCACTGTTATCGACACTCGTACAAGGGTCGGGCAAGGGCAGGGGCAGGGGCCGGGCGGATGGTCGATGTTGAAACTTTTAATTGAGCCGCACCCCAAACCCCAACGCAAAAGCTCAACAATTAATAAAATATTTTTGCCTCGTTGGGAAAATTAATCAGAGAAAAATATCAAAATAATAAAATATATGGAAATTTATTGTAGGAAAAGTTTGCAAATAATTCTACACAGTATTTCAGTTTTAATTGAACATTCGATTCGATTCAATACCATAGTAATTGCATTCTTTAAAGCATTTCCAGGCATCTCCCCATTCAACCTCAGCAGATGCCATGGGACATGGGGAGGATGTGGAGTCTGCTGTCAGGATCTTTGGTTCGCATCCTGAATGGCTTTATACTTTCTTGAGCCCAGCCACTGCCCGTGGACATTCTTGGACAGTCACTGCCTCGCCCTCTCACTGCCCCACACTCTCCCTCTCTTAGCTTACTTTTCATGCTTAATGGTTTAAATATTTACTCGTAATTAAAATTCAGCTCCATGCACATCACATCAAGTGCATAATCACAGACCAAGCCAAGCCAAGCCAAGCCAAACCAAAACGAGCCGAATCCAAGCAGACCAGACCAGACCAGACCATACCGGCCAAGGCGAGGCGAGGCAAGGCCATTGAGACAATTTTTTGCCAGGGTATGGGCTGCCACGAACAGGAGGGGGGATAGACGGCAGCCATGGATAGAGCTGGAGCTGGAACTGAAGCGGGAACAGGATCAGGAGTTGGAGCTGGAGCTGGAGCCTGGCATTAGCCGAGGGGCAGAGTAAGCAACTGAAGATTATGTCGCCCCCAAAGTAAATGAAACTTATGCACAAATTACACAAGTCAGTTGACGGGCATCCACAAGGCTGGCTCATGGGTCCCCACTGCCACTGCCACTGCCAGTGCCACTGGCACTGGCACTGCACCCCCCCTCCACCCTCCAGTACACTGCACGCCCCTCTGTGGCTGTAACGACTATATACACTCGAGGCGCCGTCATCGTCATCGCCATCGTCATGGCTGGGGCTCGCTCTGCTCATAATTAAAACTCGTGCTGAATGAAATCCCATAAAATGAATTAAACATTTTAAGGCTATTTAGGGCGCGGGGCGACTGTACGTGTGTAGGTGTAAGCAGTAGGGCGGGGGGCGGAGGCGGGGAGGGGTATGCTGTGCTATTGGGGGATATGGCTCTTGGGACAATTGCAGCGTTAAATGAAATATTAATGGCATGGATGTCGGCAAGGATCTGAGAAGGAGACGGCCACCTTCTTTGGCTCTAATAAAGCGTTGCCAGAATCCTGGAGGATGGTGCTGCAGCTGCTGTTGCTGCCGCTGCTGTTGCAGGTGGAAGAGCAGGGGCAGCTTTTAATGATATACTCTTTTTTCTGTGTTGTGCAACTTGTGCCGCTGTTGTTGCACACACACACAGCAGCACACACACAGCAGCACACACACACGAAAGAGTTTTTCAAGTGCATCATTATTTGTTGCAAATGGAGGCTGGCACAACCAAGTGGGTGGTGGCTCTGTTTCGAGATGGGCGGCGGGTCCTGTGCAAATTCAATGCGCTGCATTTTTAATCCCAACGCAAGGTTTTTCTCTCCTTTTCAATGCCTCAACTCAAGTGGATGCCACACCCACCGCTGCTGCAGTCGCCTGCCTCTCTGTTCTGTTCTGTTCTGCACTTCATATGCAAACATTTATGATGACGGGCGTGTAGCAGCGGTGTGGAAGGGGGACAGGAGGCAGCAGGCAGGGGGCAGGACTGTACAAAGGTAGTCCACCCAGCCTTTGTTTCCACTGGGTGCATGTGGATGTGTGTGTGTGTGTGTTTGTGCCGCTTGTCGAGTGCAGGCCGCATAATGGGATGTCTGATGAAGCTCTTAGTCGGCATAATTACTTTTTTTTCCACATTTTTACAGCTTTTTCTTTTTTTTTTGAGTCAGCAAAGCAAATGATACTCTGCGGTGCTGCAGGAGCCCCATACCATCCAAAAGCAGTAGAAATGATGGGTGGAGACATTCAATCGGTATATGGATATGGAAAGAACGATGGACTAGGTCAAAAGGAGGTCGGGAGGTCGGGAGGAGGCTTTGGCTTTCCTCGAAGATCTCCAGCTGGAATGAAACGATTTGGCAACAGCAGGAGGTGCCCGACAACCACTTGAATGCCAATTAAAAATGTGTAAATAATTTCTACAACAATTACGGGGCCAAACAAAAGGTCTCTCTTCGAATATGACTGAAAGGGGATTTGGATTGGAATTGGGATTGGGAAAGGAAAGGAGGAAAGTAAGGCAAACCTGTAGCCAGGACACGGAGCGACACGAATTTATGGCTACTGCATTAGCATATCAGGGTTAAGGATTGTCGAGTGCCAAGTCCCTGTTCTGTTCGAAGAAGAAGGTCGCCGAAGAAGAGGTCTGGTCTGTCAGAGGAGAAGAAACGACAAGAGGTTCGAAGGCAAATCATAAACATAAATCGTGGGAAACAACGGCGGCAATATTCAAATTAGATGGAATGTCACTTCACAGGACACAACATCCCGAACTCGAACCTCGAACGGAGCGAGGAGCGAGGAGCGGAGCGGAACACACGGCAGGATAATGCGGCATTAGAAACTAAGGCAACAGTTTTGTCAACGCATTTCCCTCAAAAAAGGGTGAAAGATGAATGTGGAATAATGAATGCTGAATGGGAGAATAGAATAGAGAATGGAGAATGGAGAATGATGATTGTGTTCTCACAATGTGGCGATCATCGTTTTGTGTATTCTCTCTGTTCGGTGATTTTGGATTGTGATTGTGAGGGTCCTGGCCTGGTCCTAGATGATGCTGCGGCTCGTCTTTTCATGCTATCCCGCCAGGCCTTTACCTTTACCCTATTTCCACCCAATTTTAATTGAATTTTTACCTGAATTTACCCGAAACTTGTCTGTAATTTGCCGAGCTTGCCAGCTGCTGCATCCCAATCACAATCACAATCCCATCGCGGGTCTAATTTATATGCATTCCCGCTCTCCCTCTCTCTCGCTCACTCTCACTCGCTATCTGGATATTTATATTTCAAATGGTTCAAATATTTTCATAAAAAATACCACAATATTTCATTGCGGAAACTCGTTTAACCGGTTCCATATCATTTACGCTTAGCCCTTTCCTATGGGAATCTGCATATTGGGAGAAATATTACTCAGAAATGATCCCAGCATCGAAAGGAGTTGGTTCTCGTAGTTCGCTTGGGAAAGTTAAAGGATCCCTAGGACTCGAGAACCATATAGCTGCTGTCAGTAGAATTTTATAAGGAAAATGTTTGGCTTATCCCGTCCCTTGCATGGCATTTACTCCACGCATGTTCTGGGGTTTCCATTGAATGAATGGAAAGCTTCTACCTACCCATACCAAACCAATTTGTTCACTTTCTAACTTTGCTAGCAGATATTTCTATCCCATACATATACATATATTCTCAGCATTCGCCCCTAAAGTCCAGGCAAACTTTTTTCCATCTCAAGCCAAACTTTCTCTGTGGCAGCTGTGCGCAGGACGAGAAGGGGGACGGGGACGGGGACGGGGCGCAGTTCTCCATTTTTCGAGCAACTTAATTTACGCTGAAATCCATTTGACTTTATCTGACATTCCAATCAAGTCGTCTAAAAATTTGTTACAAAAAAAAAACAAAAAAAAAACAAAGAATATTATAATAAAATGTTGGAAAAAAAAAGAACAGAAACTTCCCAACAGTCACGTCGTACAACTTTTGCTACAAATTTTTTCTAGATTATTTTTTCTATATACACATATATTTTTTGTGTGATTTTTTTAGGTTTCTGTTGAGGCGTTGATGAGGAGTGCCCTAACTGGGATTGCTCCGATGATGATCGTGGGGTGGCACTCTGCTAATGGGCAATGGACCACCCCTCGACTCGCTGCTGCCACGTACAAAAATAATTCAATTGTTCGTGCCACACAGAAAGCGACGCGGAAAAATTAAAATAGTGTGGCAGCCAGAGCCATAGCCAGAGCCAGAGCGACACAGCCAAAAGATAGAAGACAAAAAAAACATCAGAAAATGCCGAAAAAAACGCAACGCGCAACGCTCCCTGGCAACAATATTGTGTTGCGTATTATGGTCTATATGGATGGGTAGTATATGGGTGTGGGCATGGGTACACGTAGTCAAAGCGAGCGTTATACGCTGCCGGAATTGGGTTTCCTTCTGCTCTTCTCCCCCCTCCATCTAGCATCCTCGTTACGCACATAATTTCCGGTGAGTTTTTATTAAAATTTTTCTGTTTTTTTTTTGATTTTTTTTTTTGCTCTTTGGAATCACATGCTGACATATTCTCTTTCAACAATGAAGGACCCAAAAAAAAAAATGAAGCAAAAAATTTGTAATTTTATAGTCAAACTGTAACAATTTTTTTTTGTTTTTGGTGTTTTTTTATGTCCTTGTTTCGGGGTGCTGCCTGCCTGGAAATGAAATGAAATTAAAATAAAAAAGCGCTCGACTCGGCTCGGCTCGCTTTATGCTCTATAAATTTTAATGTAAATGGATTTTCCTTTGTTGCTGTTTTGCTTACGCTCGTTGGCTTAAAAGCGCATTGCCACTGACAAGCTGTCGGTTGCATTTAGTGTTATAAATTTTGACTCAACGAAATGTCCGAAAAAAAACTGATTTTCATGCTTGAGTTTGTCGAGTGGCAGTCGGGTCGGGTCGGGTCGGGTCAAGGGGGAACATTCAGTTGGATGAATGGATGAATATCTGAGAGAGCAGAAGAGCGTACTTCAGGCAAGTCAGGAGATCATTGGAGAGAAGCAATAACAAGTAAGCTGTTGCTTTCGTGCGAGAGAGAGAGAGGGGGATGGAACTGCAAGCTCCAAAGCTCTGTCTGTCAGCGGAGAGAGCGATCATCGTATGTGCTTTCGTCACCGCTGTGTCCTCCCATTCTCTTCATTTCTTAGTTCTCTCCTCTCGGTTCGACCGACCTGCAAGCTCCTGTAAGCTCTGTCTGTCAGCGGAGAGAGCGATCATTGCATGTTCATTCATGTCCGCTGCGTCGTCACCTTCTGTTCTTATTTTAGTTCTCTCCTCTCTGTCCCACTTATATTCTCTAAATCTTATCTTAAAGTCAGCCCAGCCAGAGTGACAAAGAGTCGTCAACGTTTATGATTGTACACAGGAGCACAACTACAGTAGTTTCTGACTAACACATAACATTGATAGCCCTTTGAATTCTGCCCTTAAAGAGTGTACAAATCGAAGAACATTAGACACAATAATATATTCAGTACCTAAACTCTATCTTAAAGATCAATGTATATTCTGTTACACCTCTCTCCCACTCAACGGAACTCATTTGTTTCCCCAAAAATGCTACTGATTAATGGGCTCGGTGCATCATTAACTATCCCACCAATTATAGAGACATTTTCCGGTCGGATTCGTTCTCGTGGAGACAACTTCATCAGCATCTATCAAAACTTTCCACTAACTTAAAACCGCATTAATCTCTCTCACTCTCTCGTTGCCATCTGATGAGGGAACATCAATCAAACAGATCCGAAAAACGAGCAACAGGCAGCAGCAGCAGCATCTCTGTGCAACAGACAACAGTTTCCCTGGTTTCAGTTTTTTTTTGCAAATTTATTGACATACAAATGGGATTTTGACGGTACCGTCAAGAGTCAATAAAGCAGAATCAGAATGGGAGAAGCCTCAACGAGCCACAACGAAAATTGTCAGATTCAAGTGCTTGAGCAAATTTCACAATAAATAAAAGTCGAAACAGAGTGGACGGACGACAAAAAAGTAAGCCTATTAACCTTTTTCTCCTCCGCCCGGGGAACAATGGGATAACAAAGGTCGAAAAGAATAATAATAAAAACGAAAAAAAAAACTGTGAGGGGTTGCACCCCTGCTGACGTTCACCCCTCACAAAGTACCCAGGAATGGTGCGCTACGGTACGGGACGGGACTCAGGATCGATCAATGCTCACTTTGCTGGTGTTGTTCGTGCTCTGGTTACGGCCACAGTTTGCTACTGATCGATTGTGCGGTTGTCATTGATTGGGATATTGATTGTTGATACTCTCATTATGGCACCGGAGGAGAAAGGCGTTCATTGAGAGGGGTTAATGAGAGAGGGGGACGCTCACCCCTAGAGACAACCGCGCCTCAATTTGCTGCACATAATTGCATTGTCTGTGTCGCAACCCAACCCGCTGCCCCAAGTAATTATTTTAATACTTTAATTTGCCACCTGAGTTCATTGGCGCCTCCTGGGGGGCTTCCTTCTGCCGCTGCTCTGCGCTGCGCTGCGCTGTTGACCCTTTTGTGTGGCTCCCCAGACGCAGCTAGCGAATGCTAAATGCTAAATGGAAATGCCGCAGACGCAGCCAAACCAACCAGAAGAAGTTCGTTTCGGCCAGAAAGCTCCAATGGGGCAATTGGGGGAAAGGAGCCAAAACCCAGCGAAAAAAAAGTACGTGGAAATGAAAAGTACAGTCACCAAAGACCTCGTCAGCGGAGACCACCTCTTCCTGCTGCGCTGCCTGCTGCCTGCTGCCTGCTGGCGCCCTACGGCAGATTGGAGGCAGCCAGGATGCTACTTGGATGGGGAGCTCGCGCTCCGCCTCCACCTCCGGCTTGGTCCATTTCATCTGTAGCTCATCCGTGAGTCCTGGTGGCTGTCTCCGTTTCAGGGATTTCATTAAAAAATGCCTCAGCACTTCCATTTGCCATTGCCACATTTGCAAAACCGCAGAGAAATGCAGAGACAGAGACGGCGACAGAGAAGGCGAGAGCGAAACACACGGAATAGAAATGAGAAGGAAGGACGGAGAGATCCAATGAAAATGCCTTTAAACTGAATGTTAAATTCCATTTCCATTTGGCTTTGGCTCTCACTAATATTTCTTCATTATGCCGCATATTTGAGGGGCACTGAAAATATTTTCCAGTTAATAAAATTATTTTGCGCCCTCCCACACACACTCACACACACACAGCATCCAAAGCATCCAAAGCATCCATCCATCCGGACTCCATCCGCCGCCGGCCAATCCAGGGTCCGCTTAGAAAACTATTATTTTTCACACAAAGTACAATATGGACTCGCCGGGGTTTCCTTATTAAATTTTCTATGCCCCACCCATCCAGACAAGGCCTGTCCCTGTCCCTGTCCCAGTCCCTGTCCTGTCCTGTCCCGTCCTGGCGGCGGCAGGACCTGGTAGGGATCCGCGCCACGCCACGCCACGCCACGCCATGCCATGCCACGCTCGTGTAATTCCTTCAAGGGAAATCTTTTCAATTACAATTCGTGCAGATGGTTGCGTTTCCTTGGCATTTCTTTTTTCTTTCCACTTTTTTTCTCCTCTTTTTCTCTGCATTTTCCTCTGTTTTTTTTTTGTTTTTATTCTGTTGCTGGTTTGCTTTTTACGCCTTGCAGCAAAAGAGTCAGAGAGAGGCAGAGTCAGGAGGCAGCGGCAGCGGCATCAGCATCAGACAGTGGCAATTTCTTTTCATTTCGTGTGTCTCCTGTTGACAAACTGCTGTGCCGTTGCCACTGGGGTCGTCCCTCGAGTGGCGCTGCGACATTATAAGGATGCTTAGAGCTTGGTCCCTGCCTGCCCTGCCCTGCACTGCTCTCTGGCCCCCCTCCAGCGCATTTGCTTACTTCAAAAGGTGAGGCTGCCACAGGGCGGTGCCTTGTAGTTAATTAGTGTGTGGTGCGCACTTCTAATTGCATGTGACAGATGCTGCTGACTTCCACTCTGCCCCATCCACACTTGCCGCCGGATAATAGCCCGACCTGGAGAGGAAAGGAGTGAAGCAAACAGTCGTCTTTACTCTTTACGACTTCATAAACCAGGTCCAGGTCCAAGTCCAGGTCCAACCAGACCGATCCACAAAGTGCTCAGAGCTCTCAGCTCTCTCCCATCCATAATTCGATTGCAGATTGCCGTTGCAAGTGGAACGGCAACATGGAGGGGGAAGGGGAACCCTGGCACGATGTCGGTGGTCGGATCTGGAGCGGACTGCAATGCGGCGGTGCCGCAAGGTGCCTCGTAAGTTATGCCAATGGCTACAAATTGGAAAGCCATTTCAGCGCTAATGAAGATCCACCCATTGCTTGTAGCGCCATCGCATATAAAAAACTGTTATGGCCCAGCCAGGAAGGCCAAGAAGGTGAAGGAATGTGAAGGGAATCCTCGATGGAGTTGCAATAATGATGCAGGCTGTCCGATGATTACGATGGGATCATAACTTAAAGAAAGCAACATCAGGAACGGCTAGAAACTCGAACAAAATTGGATGAGAAATCTTTCTTTTATTTGAAATAAACCAATGAATACTAAAGGTAAAACCCCATTCGTATTTACCCAGTTTTCACTGTAGTGTAAGCATCCCCCCTCTTCCCATCCCCCGTCTTCGCATCTCAACGGCAGGCAATAAAAAATTTGTTTATTGCCGACATTGATTGAACAGATTCCCTAATGGAAGCGGCCCAGCCGCCTTGGATCCACTTGGGGATCCACTTTGTCTGCCCCTCAGCCACACCCACTCTGGGAACTGGGAACGCCCACCGTCGCTTATCGATTGCTCTGGCAATGGCAATGGCAACGGCAACGGCAACGGCAACACGCCTCGCCTGAGATGGGGAAATATTTTAATATGATTTGTGCATTAATTAACATTTTCTGAGCATTCGAAATGGCATAAACAAAAAGAGGAATGAGTTGCCCGATTTTGTCATGTTTGCTGACAAATTACAGATGAAAATTTATTTACAAGCGAGACCCCTGTAAACCCCAGACATAATCCGCTTAAATGCATTTCGGAGAGGGGGGTGGGGAGAGCTTTTGCCATAAATTCCAGTGCATTGTTCCATGTCACTAAATCATATCAACAGCAACAATTTATGCAAACCCACACAGAGATCTGATCGTATCGGATCGCATTGGATCGGATTGGATCGGTACGGCACGGTACGGTACGGTTCGGGCCCAGTCCAGGGGCCCAGAACAGCCAACAGAGCCAACAGTTCCCCAATCGTTTGGGTGGACCAATTAAAATGCAAGAATTGTTAATGCGCGACATTAAAATTCATTATTATTACATACGTTTATTACATCTACGGGCAGGCAGGCAGGCAGGCAGGCCGGCCGCATGCCATGCCATGCCATGCCACTGTGGCAGCTACAATTGTTGGCCTTAGATCTGCGACTCGCTCTCTGCGACCCTCCTCCGACTGTGTGGCTGCTGTGGCTGTGGCTGCCACATGCAAATGCCTGGCGAAAACGCTTTGAGCCATTTAGGCAGCTTAGACGTGATTGCAGAGGCGCGAAGGAGCGCTTGGGAGAGGCAAGTGTTGAGTGGCCAGAGGCGTCTCTTTAAAAGGGGTGGAAGGAGATTGTACTACTAGCAAGTTTTACATCTAAATACCCAATAAATATGCGTCTTTGGGGCAAGCATCGAAGTAATCCATTGCTAGGAATATTCCCCACGGACGACGGACTACACTACACCCCTGGACCGATCAGCACCTGAATGCGAATAGAGAACGTCACACGCCTGCTATTTATGGTCCAACTCCTACCGTCTGTCAAACGCGTCAAAGACCAGCCCCAGCCCCAGCACAGTTTGTAATTAATTGACAATAATTTCAGTTATTTCTTGTGTCAGTTCTATGGTTATTTCTCTGCTCTGCAGAGCTCTGTGCTCTGTGGCTGCTGGGCAAGAGTTCTAACTGAGGCATGTCGTCGTCTACCTTCATTTAGTGTCATTAAAATTGAAAAATGCCCCAACATGTCTGGCCGCATGTTTGTTCATGCCCACCAACCCGGCCAGCGGGCAGCGGCCAGCGGCCAGCGGACCAATCAAGCCAACAAACCAACCAAAGACAACTCGTTATAATTTATGGACAGACGGAATATTGCGGCAACTTTTTCTGCAATTGTTATTATGCTTATTGAGTTGTTAACAAAAGTTGTTTGCCGGCCAGCTGTCGGTCGAGGACCAGGCCCAGGCCCAGGCCCAGGCCCAGGCTGAGGACCAGGCCGAGGCCCAAGCCGCGACCGCGAAGCGCGATAGTCTGTGAAAACCCCAGAAGGGCACGGCAGATCGATCAACCCTAACTAAGCTAAGCTGACCCCTGACCCCCTGTGCGGATTTCGAGATGGCGATAGGATAGACTAGATAGCGACAGCTGCACCCCAGCCTCCTCGCTCGCTCGCACGCACACGTTCACACTCGTACAGGAATGGACCGGTCCAGGAGCCGAAGCAGAAGCAGAAGCAGAATGAGGACCAGGACCTTACAGTTGGTTGCACAACAAAAGCTGCTGCCCGGTGTGGGCCTTAACCCTTTGCCACTGATCACCTACCTTCCTTAAACCTCTACCCCTACCCCTACTCCAACCCCTACCCCTTCCCCCTCGCAGAGGCTGGACCAGGGACCAGAGAACAGAGACCAGAGCAGGCAGCCGAAAATTTCAACAGAAAACATTGCGACAGAAAACATTGCGAAACATTGCGAAACATCTCGCATTCATTGCGAGATGCTACTCGTACATGGTACTGGTCTTCGTCCTCGTCCTCGTCCGGCTAGACAGCTGCCCTGCCCTGCCCTCTGTCCGGATGGCTACTCAACCGCCCTTCCTCGGTCGGTTCCCTCTCCCATCTCCCAGTAATTACACAGGGCATTTGGTTTTGCTTTTGTTTCGCGCTGCTTTTTTATTTTTTGGTTTTTTTTTTTGTATATTCCAGTATGCATATCCTGGCAGCCATCCCGTAAAAGGATGAAGGCGCGCACTTAAATAAGCAATTACCGTGTAGCGGCGACCAGCCACCAGCAGCATCCTGTCAAAGTCCTGCCCAGAGTCCTGCCAAAGGGTTGAGTTTGAGCCACTCGGCGCGGACAAAGCGCCGAACAACAAGGGGTTCAACAAAATAAACCAAAACCGAAGCCGAAACCGAAACCGAAAAGAAAGAGCCACAAAAAATAGCCCAGCCCCGAGACCAGTTCTGCCGCCGCTGTCGGCTCTGATTTAAATCTTTGGCCCTGACATGTGGCGGCCAGACAAGGTCCCGCAAACCCGTTCCTGCCACTTTTGGCTGCGCGAAAATCGATAAGAGTTCTCTTTAAAAACGGTCAGACATCAGACAAGTTCAAGTTCAACACTTGATAATTAATTTGCCAGCAGCAGCAGCAGCAGCCCCGAGACGGCGACAGAGACAGAGACACAGAGACGGAGACAGAGACCCGCCCTCAGCGAAGTGCGTGCCTGACTCATTA
The DNA here is from genome assembly GCA_037356375.1 of Drosophila affinis. Taxonomy (NCBI): domain Eukaryota; kingdom Metazoa; phylum Arthropoda; class Insecta; order Diptera; family Drosophilidae; genus Drosophila; species Drosophila affinis. Next base: position 63,194,638 of record CM074802.1, on the reverse strand, counting down.
GCATAAGCCCCACACCACCCCACCCCCCGCCACGTCCTGTTCTGGCCGAAAGGGTCACCAGGACCAGGACCAGGACACGGACCCGGACCCGGTCGGGGTCATTGTGCTTTTAATTAGAAAACGTTTCACGAAACGAGCCAAGCGGAGAGCGAGGAAAGGCCAAATGAAAACTCATTAAGATTTTTGTATGAAACCCTTTTCCTTCCTCTTTGTTGACCCAGTTTTTCCAGGAGCAGGTCTGACCTTCTTTCAGCCGCTGCCCGGCAGATCGTAATTAAGCAATTAAGCTAGAAAACACTTTCACCCTTTTGCCCAAGCCTTTACCCCCGCTCCCCCGTCTCCCGTTGCCCTTTCGGAGTTGGTGTCACGCAGCCGTTACTGACCCACGGCAAGGTGAAGTAGCTTGGGGAATCATCACGCATTCAGGATTCGGGTTCGAGTTTGATTCTGTGGCAGGTGGTGTGCTGTGCCTATCCCTCTTCCTCTGCCACTTCCTCTCCCTCATCCACTGCCGCTGCCTTTGTATCTTTGTGCGGTTCTGTTGCTGCATTTCCTGTCATTCTTTTGGGTAATCGCGACATCGTGATTGCATTTGGCATATGCACAGGCACATGGACGTGCACACATTGATACCGAGGTCCCAGCTCCCCTTCCGTTCTGCGTGCACTCTGTACGCGAGGGTCATCCATCTGGTCAATCGGTCCCCAACTGGTCATTGACCAAATGCAGTCGCAGTCGCAGTTGCAGTTCCCCCAGGCTGCTTCTTGACACATTTTTTTGTTCTGTTTTTCGGTCTGCTGCTGCGTCTGCCGCTGGAGATGCGTTCCCACGCCTCACTGACCCCACGTAATGGTGATTTTGTTGAGGGGATTTCGCATATGGAGGTCGAAACATTGTATTTACTTCTGTTCGATGTCTGGCCTGGGTTCAAATCGGAGATTTCAGTTGTATTGGAAATAATCACAGCTGATTGAAAAGCGGTGGTACAGCGCACAGCGTTCGCCGTCTGCTGTCCCTATAAATGTTATATACTTCTATATATTTATGTACATATAGAGGAACGTATTCTGCTGCTGCATTGTCGCTACATTTAACTCCTTCGAATTATGTTGCACTGAGGATAAAGTTGTTATCGTACAATGTAGAGTTTCAAAGTCATCACCTGCTGTTGGATGAAGCTCTTTAAATAACGTGCGTCGCTTGTGCAAAGAAGAAAACAAAATCCGGCAATGCAATGAGATAGAAGGGCGGTGTTCACTCTTAAGGCCACCACACGGAAGCGAATCGAGCTCGTAAGTGGCCAACGGGTCTCGCCACAGTGGCTATCCGCACCGTCATGTTTAGGCTTCCATCATCGTCCTTTATCGGGCGTTTTTCCACATCCACATAGGTACATACAGGTCCTTATTTATGAAAAGATTAATTAAACTGCCGTAACTTAAGCTGCTCAAGCTAGAACTCTTGGAGCTGAAATTCTCATCGTGTTCCTCTTGAAGGAAGGCAATAGCCAACCTTTTCATCCTCATAAAATCGAAAAAATACGACTGAAAAGATGCATTTGACAGATGTGTGAAAGTTCGCTCCTAGCGGTCATTTTGAACATGAGAAATTTCTGGTATTTGGAGCTGGAGAGTGCTATAGTCAAAACGGTTGCCTTGCCACCTGCCGAACAACAGGAACCCCATTCTCGGAAGTAGCCCTTAGAATTATTGTTTATAAAATTTAACAATATCTAACATAATCTTTCTCGAAGCGGAAGACCAGAATCATGCACTTTCTTCTCATTTCTGGCTTAGTTTTATTTAAGTTCTTCATGCTATTTGTATCCCCTGCTAGTGCGTTCTGCCGCTCTCGCCTGATGGCTCTATTTCCAGCATGTTTAGTTATTTCGTGGCCCCGAAAAAGAGCAGATGTTTTCATGTCGTTGGCCGCGTGCCAAAGGGCTTTTGATCGATCGGGGCATTAGATGGAATCTTTAAAACTTGATTTATTGTAGCCGCTTGCACACATCGGCGGTGGCTCCTGCCTTTAGCCGAGGGACAAGCACATAAATTAGATCAGCTCTGCGATAGCCAGAAGCAGCCTTTGGTCCTTTCGCTACCAAAACGAAGTCTCAGCCTGGCTAATGAGACGTTTAGTGCTCTAGTCAGCAGATTGGCTCAAGATTTTAGCAGCCTTGCCGATTCTTTCTGTAATAAACTGTAGTGGAAAAATATAAACAAACATTTAAATTGGGGACCCGCATATGTAGGTAGGTGTTTACCGTTGCCGCTGCCTGCCAACCGCCATTACATAAATATTTACATATGTATGGATGTATCTACTTCTCATCTGGTTGCCTTGTTGCACAGGCAACTAATTGAATGTGCTAAACGTATCCACATGCCCCCCAACTAACTAACTAACTAACCAACCAACCAAACTCTATTTTCCCCAGAGATGCATGAATATCGCGTTATATGGCGCATTAGGCGCTCGGTTTATCATTCCCTTCCATGACCCTGGAGCCAGTGGCCCTGGCGACTTAATCCTGAACCCAGGTTCAGGGCTGGCGTCCTTTATGCGGGAGCCCTGCTGATGATTATTCGCCTTGCATTTGTATCGGTCATTACTATAGTGTTTCTGTGTGTGTGTGTGTGTGTGTGTTTGAGTGAGTGACGTCTGCTGGCTGTCCACGACCCCGGTTCTGCCACGGGGTGGATTCTGCTCGCAATTTTTTTCTATGCACACATTTTTTTTAGCATTTTTTGTGTTGTTCGCTCTCCTTCTCTCCCTCTCTCTGTCGCTCTGCCGCAGCAGCGGCAGCAGCGTCTCACCCTGGCAGAACACCCGCCCCGCCCACAGCCAGGGAGTGGATTTTTTTTCTCCATATCTGTTTTGCGTTTTGCGTCGGAAACCGCCATTTTTTATGCGCTAACTACGCCGCCCTCTCGCCCGCTAGTTCGCTCTCCCTCGCACTCCTTCTCCGACGCGTTTCGCCCAGCCTCTCATTAGAAAAAAATGTGGGCTGTGGTGGTTATATATATGTATGTGTGTGTGTGTGTGTGTGTGTGTGTGTGGCATACAAAATGGTTTTTTTTCTGTCGTGTAAAATATGCTTGAAATGTATTTCCTCCTAATAATACTGGGTAAAACAGAATTAAACAAGCATATCAAGTGTTTTCCTACGTCAAAAATTAATTAAACATACTTTCTTAAAGCGGAAGATAATTTAAAATACCAGGAAGATAGCTTTTATCCTTGCAGTTTGGGAGTTAAAGTCTAGTAAAATGTTTGAATGTGTATTACATATTGATGTGATGCGAAGCGGGAGTCGCATTTACCACCTGTATTCTGTGACTTTGAAGGTGCATCCAAGTCGTTGGGAAGGTGTAACGTACACATGAATGTATGTCCAACCATATAGCATTTATGCTGCTGCTGATGCCTCAATATTCTTCTTGAAGCACGTGCGGATGGGAGCAGCTTGGTCCACCCCAAAGAGGTTTTCACACTTGTATATTACACATTTTTGTGGAGATATTTTTAATAGTATCGATCTCTGGTAGAGCCTCTGCTTCACCATCTGCTTCTGGTTTCATATTGACTTGTGTTCAGCGGTCGGTTATGGCCAAAGCTGAAAAGATGGCTATCAGTGCTCAGCAAAGCTTCTAACAGTTCTACGAGTTGCCCAGTCAAAAACTGTAAGAACAATATGTAATACAATCCCTGGCAGATTCAAAATAGGGACATCGAAAAATGATGTTATGCAACTACACGCAGCTAATTATTGACGACGCCTTGGTGGTCACCGCAATGAACCAGCTAGACGTGTCACTAAAAGGTCAAAGCAGAGAATACTCAAGGGGCACCATCCACTTGATCTCCCTAACAGTCTAAATCGCAGTGCAGCCCAAGGATACATTTTACAGATTTTACTGCTTGATCATCATTACTTGGATGCCCGATCGTACATATGTACATATATGATCAAATCTTCCATTGGGGACGGTGATCTTTGAATCTTGGAATCAGAGCATATATAGAATTGTTGACCGTTGGAACAGATGGCTACCACAAAAAAAGAAATGCCAATATATGGTTTTGCTTCTCTTCTTATTTTTCTACCCTTCTTCTACTTAGCCCATTTCTTTTTTGTATGGAATGGTTTAATTTTGAGACGTTAGTTCCAAACAAAATAAAGTACTAATCATTAAAATTATTTTAAGAGTTCCGAAGGTACCTATCATTAAAATTATCCAAAGATTACCGATTGTATTGGCAATTTCAAACAAAAATCTGCCAAAATAGCCAAAGCAGCCAAAGGTACAAGGTGCAAATAATACACCGCATTAAAACCCTTTTAATTGAAAAAAATTGAGAATTTTAAACGGGTAAATATGTACTGGCAACAAAGTACAACATCTACAATGTACGGTAAAGCTTATAGACATGGTAACACCATGTTCTATTTGCAGACTATGTGTTGAGAGAACTTTCTTTTAAAAACTATTTATTGCATAAAGATTTCTTTATTCTTACTTCGTACAGAAGCTATTCATTTAGCAAGCTTAAATAGCCGGAATGTCCCACTGTGCGCCATATTCAAGTCTTAGAGTTGCCAGACTAGCGAGTAATGGTCAAGGCGTTGCCAGACCAGTGAGCAACTTGTAGTTGCAGTGTTGCTTGCGGCCATATGACATTAGCCATTAAAACATAACTAGCGGTCTTGCGTTCTCTCCTTCTCACTGTGTTTTTCCATTACACATGACAACGGCGAGCAAAATTTAGAGAGATCGCCGAGAGGTCACCTCTTCTGCATTAACTAACGAATCAATTGGACATTGCTAACTGTCTAAATCCAAAAACAGAGATAGTCATAAGGGAAAAGGTTGGCTTTTTTGTTGAGCTGGGGAAAGTTCTGCGGCTTTTACACTTTTCAGATGCAATTTTACTGGCTCGCTGGCTGTGTGTGTTGAAAATCACAATTTTGTCACATAAAGTGCCTTAGTTCTTCGACTGATAGCCAAAAAAGGTGTCTGGAGACGGCTACGAACAGAAAATTTGCGTATTATCTTTCATCCCCTCTCGCTCATCGTACCAAAGTTACCAATGTCTAATGTCATAACACCATGAAGGGCTGGGCTGCGATTCGGGCTGCCAGCTGTTTTTGACGCTAGCCGCCATCTATGGGCTAATAGCAACAACATAACTGCGCCATCTGTTATCCGCGGGGAGAGAAAGTTGTAACGGTTGTGAGAAACGTGACAGAGAGAGACAGGTGTAGCCGACGCAAAACACAGTTACAGAATATATATTACAAAATTCGAATAAAACAGGTCATTGGGTGAAAAGGACATAAAGGGAGTGCAACAATTGGCATTAGAACATAACTAGTGGTCGTGAATTCACTATGTTTTTCCCATTGTTCTTAACGATACATAAGACAGAAAGAGAGAAAGCATGCCACAGTCATCGGCTGCGACAGGTTGTTGTAATCTTATTTTAGACACAATCCAATAAAAATCAACACTCAAAATTAGCATATATTGTAGAAAATGTATACATCAATCGGATAAATTTATGGGCTCAGGCCTGAGGGTTCCAGCTAGCTAGCAATATCAAAGCGAATACAAAATTCGAGGAATATGGTTTCCAGAAACGACAGCAAACGATTAACCCATTGTCGACCAGTGGGTTGTTTAAATTATCCCATGAATAAATATTATGAAACTGGAAGAATTTCAGTTGTAATTTTTTGGTATAGCAAAGAGAAAGGAGAGATCTTCAATAAGAATTTACATACAGTACTATTTTCCGTGGTTTAACTCAATTTGTTCGCTTGTTTGAATAAATGGGGGTTGAGCGGGCTAAGTTAGTTATCGATAAGTCGAATTTGATAACGGCAGACAGCTGATTGAATACTCGCAATTAAAAACGAGAAAGTGCGTGCAAAACAAAAGCAAAACAAATCAGCATTGTTGCGATTTCGTGTGGGGCGTGGCAAGGAAAATCCCGCCGTCGGTCAGCAGAGAGAACAAAGTACAAGAACAGCATCAGAAGAGACAATGCACAGCAACGTGAATAAAGGGGGCTACGTGCCGCCAGGATTTGGCAGTGGTTTCCAGCCAAATGCACCGCCAGCCGAGGGCTTCGGTTATCCTCCGCCTGCGGCCCCCAATAATCCGTATTCTCCATCGCCGCATCACCAGCCGCCTGGACAGGCACCGGCAATGAATTACGTGAGTCATGAAATGGGTCCGTCTGTCCCCAGTGACCAAGTGGGGGGCGTTGCAAAAGCGAAATGTACGATACACACTCCACAACCATGACGTCATACTTGAGGAATCTTTAGTATCAATCATTATTTGTCATCTGTACATACATATGTACATATGTATACAAATATTACTCAAGCTGCACGAGGCTAGCTTATCAAATAAAGAGTCCAACACTTAGTTTTTGTAATTTTACAGAAATTGTTGGTCAGAATGCAGCGGAACGGTGAAGAGAAAGGTTTTAAGTGAAACGGTGGCAGATATAAGAAACAGGATTAACACGTTTAACTTGTACTGAAATTCATTGCTTCATAGCTTGTACATCCATTGTTTCCCAGATCTGAAGTGTATAGAACTTAATTAGTGGAACAAATTATTAATAGATTTTAGGCATTGAACTCGACAAGCAGCAAACGGAACAAAGTACACTACAGAACGCCCACACATTGAGCATTCCTCATTCGAATCTTTTATCTTTTTCAGGGCTTTGTACCGGGGCAGCAGCCACAAGGTTACGCTCCAGTGCCACAGATGCCGCCCTACGGAGAGGCCCCACCCTATGGGGCAGGACAGCCGCCGTATGTTGGCGGCGGAGGCGGACCCTCCGCACAGCAATCCTTTGGCTATCCACCTGGACCTGCGGGACCGCCGCAACAGCCCATTGTCACGCAGCCAGGAATGCAGCCCTATGGATATCCACCAGGTCCTGCCGGAGCACCGCTCTGCATTGTCACGCATCAAGGAATGCCGCCCGCCCAGCCGGGACCCGGAATGGGAGCAGGCAAGTTATCAAGAAAGCCGCATCTCTGTTTGTTTACGTGCCGTGTCAATGCACCGCGACTCGCGATACTGTCCAATCGGTCCAATGGCCGCATCCATTGAACCCATCGGTCAGAATCAGATGAGCTACTTGTAGCTGTTGAGTTGGGGAATCGGCGCAGAACAAAGTGTTCGATCTAACACTAACCTGAAGAAAATAAGCCATGAGTAAATATTTACCTAGCCCCGAGATTCGGGTTCTTGTTTTTACACACTGATAAGGGTCCAGAGATGAGATGCGTTTGTCTGTCATCATTGTCAGCGTACTCTTTGCTCTTTTGCTGTCCGTCCGAAACTCGAAAACCGTGCGGAGCTCCACGCTTATCGGGAAGCCTTAATTGGACCAATAAAGTAACACAAAGCGGCATTTAAAACGCTTGACTATGACGATGTTGATTTTCCACACACACAGCCTTGGTCGATGTCAACTTGTGTGCTCGGACGGTGCCAGACGCCTCAGTTCATCTTTGTGCAGCTTTGTAAGTGGTCGTCATTCAATCGCGTTCGCCATGTCAACCGCAGGAGAATCGGTTCCAGTCCCAGTCCCAGGTGCTGCAGCGAATTACATTTCCACATTGGATTTGAGCGGCGAGCATGGGGAACAGAGAGGATCGGGTGTTAGCAGCGGATCAAAGGTGATACGCTTCATTTGGCACACGCTCTACAGCAAGTACACTCACCTCTGCTCGAGATCGCAGACGCTTAAGCAGCTGGTCTGCCGAGAGGCCAACAAACCGCTGCCCAAGAAGCTGCGACACACCATGCGGCTGAACAAGTCCGCCAAGCGAAAGGGATACGAGTACTACATGAGCGAAGAGGACAGAAGGTGAGCTGGACAGAGAATCGGGGCATCCTTCGTATCTCGTATCCTATTATGATCAAAACAAGTTAAAATCAATCAATTAGAACATTTAGGCTTCATTCTATGGAGGACACGTCTGATATATTTCTCCAATGATGAAATTGAAGATGTAAGGGGGAGGAAAACACATGAGATTTTGCCATAAAGCTTATCTTCAGTGTAGAGATTAGATACAAAAGCTGTGATACGTGCCTTGAAAGCGGACAATGGGTTATGCACTGGGGTTGGGCCTCCCCCTTTTGTGAGGCCTTCAATTAGAGAGGGCAGCAATTGTGTGGCGACATTGACCAATTGACACACTGGCAACGAGATAAACAAGATGTCTTTTGTGCGCGTTGATTCAATTTGCAACGTAAGATTACGAAAAGACTAACTCTAATTGATTGCCATTGGCCCATTCTAGGCGACTGGATGAGTATACCAGCCGGAATTCCGAACTGTCCGCGCGGATTGGAATACCTTACGACTATCGACCAGCTTTTGGTTAAGCAGAAGGTGGAGCTGCTCGAGGCCTTCACCGGCTTCGAGACCAACAACAAGTTCTCCATCAAGAACGCGCTTGGCCAGAAGGTATACTATGCGGTGGAGGACAATGACTGCTGCACGCGCAACTGCTGTGGTCCGTCGCGTCCCTTCGATATGAAGGTGTTCGACAACTACCGCCAAGAGGTCATCCACATGAACCGACCCCTGGCGTGCTCCGCCTGTTGCTTCCCCTGCTGCCTGCAGAGCATTGAGGTCTCTGCGCCGCCCGGCAACGTCATTGGAAGCATCGAGCAGGAGTGGTCCATCTGCTCGCCGTCCTTCCGCATCCTCAACCACATAGGGGACACAGTGATGCGCATTGAGGGTCCCATGTGCACTTACTCCCTCTGCGGCGATGTCGAGTTCAATGTGGGTTTCATTTGTTCAATTATTTACCACTTTCTTTACTTATTGTTCTATTATGTTCCGCTCTTCAGGTGGTGTCGCTGACTGGCGAGAAAATCGGCAAGATCTCGAAGCAGTGGTCTGGACTGGCGCGTGAAATCTTCACGGATGCCGACTTCTTCGGCATCAGCTTCCCCCTGGACCTGGATGTGCGAATGAAGGCGGTTCTGCTGGGCGCCACATTCTTGATCGTAAGTACTTCCGTTGCTAACTCTGAGGCTTGCTGCACTAATCGATGGGATGGGCTTGCCACAACTCAGTTGTACAGCGTTCACTTTTTTCGGCTTAAGATTGCGAAACGGGTGCGACGCAGGCTCCGTTGGTGCTGAGGTAAGGCCATGACGCACCCAGCCCAATCCAGTCCAAGTCACGCTTTGTTCGATTAGGCTAGCCCCGCTCTGAGTCGGAACCGAGAATCGTGTCAAATTGACTAATGTGAATTTCTTTGCTTTTCCCCAGGATGCAATGTTCTTTGAGAAGTCCGGAAACCGAGAGACCGACGGACCTGGCATGCTCTAACAATCTGATAATTGCTGTTGCAGTGGTCTCTGCACCGCGTACTAGTCTGCTGATGGCCAAAGCTGACGACTCTCTAGCAAATGCTTATTAATGGAAATGCAATAAAAATACTGGAATCTTTGTAAATGCTAAGGACAACAACCGACCTGAACAACTCAGGTGTCCCCCGCATTGACATTGCGGGGATATTCGTATCTACTACGCTTAAGTAACACGTTGGCATTTTTGCTCCTTTGCCACATCCGCAATCTTCAACGATTAACAGCTTCCTTTTTGAATTTTTTGTACCTCTACAACGATGCACAGTGAAACAGGGACTAGCTAATGAGTAACTCCCACGTAAACGATGTACTTTAATCTGTATACTGAGTGTCTTATAAATAATATATATATATATATATTAAAAAATGTATGCAATACAATAATCCATCTTGATGTTATGTTTAAGTGTTTAGAAGATATGCTTATATTGATATAACCGAAGATATTTATGTATTCAAATGTATTACTCGGATTGGTTTAATAAAAGAAAACCAAAATCAACAAAATGTTATTCTTAGACATAGGATACACTACATACATATTCATAGGAACGGAAGGCGGTTATAAACACCACATTCTATTGTGTACATACGTATGTATATAACCTATAAATATATTATAGTTTGAGTCATTGTCTTATCGGGTCCCAGTAGTTTATTCCCAGTAGCATTATTTTTAAGTTGGATCTGCATTTGCGCATCGGAAAGTGTCCAGGAAACGTCCAGCAGAACCCAACCATCAGTCGCCAACGAGAGGTTGAGGAATATACAACAGAATCATGCTAGGAACATCACACCTTCCCTTTGCAGCAATGGCCAGAGTTGGAGGCTCCTACGGTTCGGTTAATGCCATAGTAAATCAGCCGGGAATTCCGGCATCGCACACAGGAAGGAATCAACTGAACCCCAATGCACCATACGGATTGGATTACCTGGCAGTTATTGACCAGCTCTTAGTTAAGCAGAAAGTGGAACTAGCCGAAGTCTTAACCGGCTTTGAGACCAAAAACACATACACTATCCTCAACTCATCCGGCCAGAAGGTGTTCTACGCAGTGGACAATACCGATTGCTGCACACGAATCTGCTGCGGCAATTCGGGCCGCGGATTCGACATGAGGATTCTGGACAACTCGAAACGGGAGATCGTCCACCTGACTCGAGCGATGGCCTGCTCGGCTTGTTGCTTCCCCTGCTGCCTGCAGAGCATTGAGGTATCTGCGCCGCCCGGCAACGTCATTGGCACCATTGAGCAGGAGTGGTCCATTTGCACGCCTTCCTTCCGTATCCTCAACCACTTGGGCGAAACGGTTTTTCGCATAGAGGGGCCTTTTTGCACCAGTTTCCGATGTGGCAATGTGGACTTTAATGTAAGCTGCAACTAGTTGGACAATCTCATTTTCTATTTATGGTTATTTTCTCTAGGTAGTATCCTTGACTGGCACGGAGGTGGGCAAGATCTCTAAGCATTGGTCCGGTCTTGCACGTGAAGTCTTTACGGATGCCGACTTCATCGGCGTCAACTTTCCCAGAGGGTTGGATGTACGCATGAAGGCGGTCCTCCTAGGCGCTACATTCCTGATTGTGAGCATTATCGTACTGCCCCTAACCGATGTGCTTATCCCATTTTATCTCTTCACAGGATGCCATGTACTATGAAGACTAACAGAAATGCTTTCTTGGTTGAGTCGCATTATCGCCTTTCCCAAGAACAAAGCATGAACTGTCCAGCAGATCCCAACCATCAGTCACCAACGAGAGGTTTGCGAATATTCAACAGAATCATGGACTAATCATGGATCATCACAACATCGATATAAGGCAATGCACATTGGGCCAGATTTATGTTTCTTGTTTTTGCATAAAAACTAATAATATAGATCCATTTTGGCGAAACTTATATTAAACAAGTTTGAAACAGTTTAACAGTTTAGAGTACACATTTGCACAATTTCTTTTCGGCACAAATTGGCAGAAAATAACTTTTTTACTATAAAATACACAAACTTCGGTTAGATTTTTTCTAAATTAAGACATAACAACGACAATCCACAACTAAGGCATTTAACGTATAATTCAAAATCCCTTAATAACAAATACATTGGGCATACCTTGTCCTTTATCAACAAAGATTTGGGTACCTGCTGTTGTTGCAACAGAAGCGGAAAGTAATTGAAAGCTTCTATCCAATTTCGACAGACAAAATTCAGCGTCGTAATACACCAAAGACTTCTTCGGCGTCAACTTTCCCAGAGGGTTGGATGTACGCATGAAGGCGGTCCTCCTAGGCGCTACATTCCTGATTGTGAGTATTATCGTACTGCCCCTAACCGATGTGTTAGTCCCATTTTATCTCATCACAGGATGCCATGTACTAAGAAGACTAACAGAAATGTTTTCTTCGTTGAGTCGCATTATCGCTTTTCCTAAGAAAAAAAAACAGGAAAAGCCCAATAATATTCTGGAAACTCTATTTATCATCATTAATGTAAAGAAAATAATCTCAGATGAGGTTTGTCCCAGCTTCAGTTTGAGATCCTCGACTCAACCTTTGCTCCCCTCTTTTACACTTGCTCACGTTGTGTGCGGTCTGGAACTGGAACTACCAATGGAAACCGGCTTATCGTTTGTATTCTGCCTGTCCCTAACTGAGCTGAAGGGGGAACCCAAGCTGGGCGCAGAGAAGATAGAGCTACGAGATGAACGAAGTCAATGGAATCGAATCTGCCATAGGTATACACAAGCTTAAATTTGATGAGAGGATCACTAACCTCTGGCCGGTTAGTTCTGCTCTCCTCCGTTGCACTTACTCTCGTTTTATGGGGTGTATTAAAATAGCAATGGAAACCGGCTTATCGTTGGCATTCTGCCTGCTCCACACTGAAGTGAAACGGGTTTACGCTGGACGAATTAAAAATAAACACAGAGCTAAGAACTCCATTCGGACCAACTTCAGTTTAGTACCCAAAATGCAGGCGTTGAAGCTTCTGCTTGCGCTGCTCCTGATCTCCTTCGAGGCAACAGCCAAGGACCTCCAAGAGTGTGAAGATCTGGGACTGGGAAATCACATCTGCCGCGAAATTGAAAGTTTCCACCAACTCAATGGATACGTACAAGAAGATTGGCGGAGCGTGAAGGTGGTCAACGAGCACACCGGAATCGAAAGCGATGATCCCAGAGACTTGCCAGCCCTGTCCAGGCTACTGCACTTGGATCTGTCGGAGGCGGGTGGCCTGACCCTGGGCGACAGGGGTCTACGGGATCTCACGCAGGTGGAACGCCTTAATCTGACCCACTGCCAACTGGAAGAGCTCAAAGAGGAGCACTTTCCCCAGAATTCATCGATTCGCAGCTTGGACGTGAGCTACAATGATATACAGCTTATCACGGGGAAGTTTATGAATCGCCTGCCAAATCTGGTTTACGCCAACTTCTCCAACAACCTGGTGGCGGAGATAGAGCCCAATGCCTTCAAGGGGCTGAAAAAGCTGCAATTTCTTGACATGACCACCAACGAGCAGGTGAACGTGTCCGTGGGGGAGAATGCGAATCTGCGATACCTCTCCATTAGCAACAACAATGTGCGAGATGTAAGTAGACACCGAAAACAAAATACTGCAGAAGCTGTCTAGAAAACCGTTCTCGTCTTTAATGTAGTTCCATTGGTGCCGGCTGCGGGGACTGCCCAACCTGGAGGAGCTGCATCTGCACAGCAATTGGCTGGAGAATCTCGACATGGGGCTCTTCTTTGCCTTGCCACGGCTGCGGGAGCTCAACGTGTCCAACAACAACCTCTATGAGATCAAGGCAAATCTCTTCACGGGTCGCAGCGAACAAGTTCCCCTCCAGCTGCTCGACTATAGCTCCAACAATGTGAAAGTTCTGGAGGATTCGGTATTCGCCAAACTGGGCAATCTCAAGACGCTCAATCTGTGGTTAAACCAAATCAACAGGATCCATCCGAGGGCCTTCCAGGGTCTGAGCGCCCTCGAATCCCTCCAACTGCAGGGCAACAAAATCTCGGCTCTGCCCGATGAAGTGTTCTCCAATCTGACGTCCTTGGAACGACTCGATCTGAGCAGAAATAACATTAGGAAGCTTGGAGCCAATGTCTTTGGAGGCTCTCTTTTTAGACACCTCACCCATCTGAATCTGAGCAATAATGCTATTGCGGAGCTCCATCCGCTGGCTCTTTCCGGCCTGCCCTATCTGCGGGACCTGCGGCTCAGGGGCAACAGGCTGACGATCCTGGACTTGCGCATGTTCGCCCCCATGCGACGGCTGCAGGTGCTTGCCATCAGCGAGAATCGACTGGAGGACATCGAGGAAGATATACTGGAGACCTTCGGGAATCTCTCCCACCTGGACATCAACAACAACCGCCTCAGCTATCTGCCATCGCTGCAGACGTCCCAGTATTTGCTCCGGTTGCGTCACATCAGCATAGAGGGGAATCCTTGGCAGTGCCTGTGCCTGGACGAGATCACCGCCTGGCTGGACAAGCGCCAGGTGAGCTATGCCCGGTCCAGCAGTGCCTACTACAGTGGCCGTAAGCCGCTCTGCGTTGTCACACCCATAGAGCAGTGCCTGCGGGACTTGAAGGCTGTGCGCGCGCACGGAGTCATCGAGAGCTACGAGCAGATTTGAGCTGCCAAATGGGAGCAGCAATAAATCAATATCACTAAATGTCGGTGGAGTTTTGTTCGGTTGTGGGTTCTGCCTGGCCGCCTTCCTGACTGACCGACCACCGACCACTGGCCGGGTTGGCGGATGGGGAATGGGTGGGAGGGATGGAGAGAAACCTTCGTAAATCACAGACAATTGGATGACCATGAGGGCAAAACTTTTGCTAGCCAAAGTATTTGGCCAACTGTCGTAAAACAATAAAACGGAAGGCGGCCGCAAAGCATCAGAGGGGAGATTGGTCCACAGAACAGCAGCAGAGCAGCAGAGCAGCAGAGATTTTCAAATACTTAACACCACTTAAGCGAACAGTTGGACATTGACAATGGGCAGATTGGGAAATCCCAGTGGGGGTGGCGGGAGGAGTGCTGCTGTTAGTCGGGGAAAGGTGACTGGTTTGCGTGTGATTGTTAAGCGTAATTTAGCGCAAGAATTTTTATTAAAATTCTCAATTTGTTTGCAGTTGAACTTTTTTTGTGCCCGGCCACCACACGGACCATGACTGAATGAATTGATTGATTGATGGGCCAAATGAGAGAAGTTTTTACATGCAATGGGAAATAAATAACGATTGGATGGACAATCACAAAGAGTTATGAATGCAGGTCGAAGGAGAAGAATTTCATTAAGCTGAAAGCTTAAAATCCTGAAACCAACTCATTAAATCTGCTGGAGGAGAGTCACAAATCGATGTAATGCCACCATCAAAAAGCGGCTAAAGTCTTGTGCAAAATGTACCGACAGCTCCGACCGGTATGGCAGTGTCGTGCAACAGCAGCTTAATGATTTAATGAATGCCACAGGGTGTCGGGGAGCCGCAGCATTCGTAAGCAAATAAGTAGTTCAACTTCTGGGTATTCGCACAACCATATGTATGTAGGTGTAGGTATGCCAGGTATTCACACTCGACCAGGTGACAAAGGGCAGTGGGCACAGAGACAATGGGGCAAGTCGGGGGCTGCCAGAACACGTGCAGTCAATACGGCAATTACAGCAATACAAAGAAAGACGAGGATACCCCATAGAACCACCCAATTTTCCTGCTCGACAGGCATAATAAAAGTTCAACTCTGACAGAAATGAAACACATTAAACTCTAGCAAACTGCAACTTCATATAGAAGCTATATATAGGAAAAGCTCACATAATTTAATTACATTTTTTGGGTTAGCATTTTCCCTGTCCCAAAGTTGTCGTCGATGAATCAGGTTTCCGGTCAAAGGTAAAAGGTGGTCGACAGCTTCTGCCCCTCTGTTTCACGTACGCTTTCTTATGAATTTTGTCATCGACAGAGGGGCAGAGGGACAGAGGTACAGGGGATCCCTTCAATTAATTTTGAAACAAACTTCGGCCATAGTCGGGCTTTTGTTTGCTCAATTTGATGACCGAAATGGCAGGAGTTTCTATTCCCTTCCTGGTGTGCGCACTCGTATCTGTGTCTGGTGTGGAGTATCTGTGTGTGGTCCTGACAAACTTGTTGCTCCGCTCAAACACAGACCTGGACCCGAGCTCGAACCCGGACCTGGGGGACCCTCAAACATTGAACCCTTATCAACATGAAATGACGCGCCGCTGAGGTGTCAAAGACATTCTGGCCATCAATTTTCCCCCCAGACCCCAGACCCACCGGCCTGGCCTGATGCCTGATATTTCAATATACAGATTCAAAATTGAATTTGATTTCTCTACGCATTCTCTGGTGGTTTTGTGTGTGTTTTTTTGCTGGAATGTTGGCCAATAGCACTTTGCATTCCCGATTTTGTTCGGTTAATTACGTGCATGGCTAATTGCATTGCAGTGGCTTAAATGGCCGCAAAATTTGTTAACAAAATATTTGTAGAAAAACACATTTTTGCACAATTAGCTCGGTCATTGTATATTTTATTCTGTGCGTGTACACCACTTGTGCACACAATCTATGCATATTCATTATTCCATCCTTCCAACAAGTCCCCAAAAACCGAACTGAACTGAGCGGAATGGAACGGAACGGAACAGAACGGAACGAGACGAGACTGGACAGGATGCGGTTGCGACTGCACTTCAAATTACAACATTTTTGCGGTTCTCTGAATTTTTAATTATCTACATTTGCAGTCGCTGTTGCAACACCAGCAACAATGCAATGCAACTCCAGTTGCAGCTCTAGTTGCTGCCACATGCAATTAGCAAGTTGAGCAAAGGAAAAGGGGGCCCAATTAAAAGATGTTTTTATATTAGATTATAACTCAAAGCTCACCAGGAAATTGTAGTGTTGGAATAGTGTCGACTGGGGGCCGAGTCATGCAGACACCAAAGAATGATTGCAGATTCGGCTCAGATTATATTGTATACTGATTAAGCCCCCGGTGCCTTGTCATTACGACGGTAAACAAGTGGAGGCATCGGGACATCTGGATTCTTGTCGGAGAGATACTTATGATGGGCTATATGAATCACCACTTCATACAATACTTCCATCAGCTCTGGATGCAGCTCGACCATTGCCAGAATCAAGGCCACCATTGCGGCCTTCTCCTCGGCCGGGGCATCAGGCATCTTTCTGTGTTTCAGTTTTAGTTGTGTTCAGAGTGAATGAGCAGTAAGAACAGCAAGTGCCCCAACAAACTCAGAGCATGCTCCGGGCACGTGCTTAATGAAAATGCCTACCCAAAACGCCACAAAGTATGCAGCAGCAGCAGAAGCGGCAACAATGTTGCCAGATATTGCTCCATCAGCGTGCACACACCTCATACTTGGCCCCAGGGATCAAAATTCCCTGCTGCTAATGATTTTTAATAGCCAAATTGCATGAGCTGACTGCCACAGAGCCGAGGCTGCACCAGGTCACAGCTGCCACAGCCGCCACAGTAGCCGCAGCCGGAGAGATGCCTCTTAAAAACGTATTTGTGGTGAGGATGAGGGTGAGGTTGAGGTTCCTCCGTGACATACATACTGACAGACTCCTCGTACATACTGCTCGATGCGGTCAATAAAATATGCAAAGTGAGGATGCTCCGTCCCTGAATGGAGCCAGGGCTGTGGGCCACAGAGAGTGTCCATCCAGCAAGCCTTAAAAAACAAATTAGTGGCGCTTACTCAACAAGATTGAGTGGTTCTTGTATCGCAGTCATCGTCATCGCTACGCCCATGAGGTGGGGCAGGGCAGTAGTCCCAAATTACTAGCTCCAGGAAAAGGAGACTCCATCTGGCAATCCCTTGAATGATTACGCCTTTCGCACTTTTTGAGACCAACGCCTCTGCTCCTTGATTACGCACTACAGGAAAAAAAAAAGCGACCTGAACTTAATTAATGAAAGAGCTCCAGGCTGCTTCTGGCTCTGGCTCTGATCTTGCATCTATTTGTGGGAGGGAGGCATAGATACTCGTACGAGCTGATGAATATTTATGCCAAAAAAGAAATGGGGAAGAATATAGAGCAGAATCACCAGAGAATGACCATTTCATGCCTCCCACCGATGACGCGGCAAATCAACAGCTGAGCATAATTTTTGGTTAATAAAAACGTGTAACGTGTAATAATTTGCTGCGTGGCTGACACATGTAGCAACATTTGGGGGGGCCGGCATGTGTGTGGCAAATGAAATTATGTAAATGTGACAGCCAGCAACAGCAACAGCAACAGAGCAGCGTCAGATGTATGTATCTGCAACTGAATTTTGTATCTTTTGTGGGTGTCTCCAGCGGTTGACCCACGTACACAATGGCATTTGGGGCAAGCAGAGGTCGGTGGCTGGGGCGGGGGCGGTGTCCTGGCCATGCCCAAACATGGCTTAATGTTGATTAGATGCATTAAACATGCAAAAGCCCAAAAACCCGCATGCCACAAACTGTTGCCTGCATTGCGGGGCAGGGCGAACAATAAACGGCAGCATAAAATTGATATTCCCATTGCATATTTACATGTGTGGGCACTCCGCTGTGTGCTATCCGCTGTGCGATGTGCGATGTGCGGGGGAAATGAAATTAGCGCAACGTTTTAACTTTTGCGCGGCAATTGAATAACTTTAATTGGTAATAAAGCCGTGGTCCATGGAGCCGGAAATTGCGGAATTACTGCGCCCAACGCACAGCACAGACTCCCAGAGCCAATCGGCAGTTGGCATTTGAGAGGGAAACTCTTGCCACTGGCATGGCCGCTAGCTGTTTACGATCTCTGCAACATCGCATCGAGTCGATTCGAGTCGATTCTAGTCGAGTCGAGGCCAACTTTAATAGTAAATAAGAACAATAACAAGTGCCGCAGGAGCAGCTGCGAAGCGCCACAAAGTTTCTGCCACACGCAAAAAAGAAGAGGAAAACAAAAAACATCGCAGTGGGAAGACCAGAAAAGAAAAGTTGGAAAACACTTTACTTTGATGACCGTCCAAGTCTTTTGCTCTCGACTTTGGCGCTGTCGTCATGGCTGCCAGTTGCCATTCAAATGGCTCGGTTCGGCTCGGCTCGCCTCGCTCTACTCTCACCCGGGGGATTGCGAGAACTTTTTAATGACTCCTGTCCCAGCCTGAAAGGTGAACATATTGTTAACAGCTGGCTGTCCTTTCTTGGCAGCTCTACTACTGCAGGGCCCATCAGCCATCAGGTGACACGCACATTGCCCCAGGGGCAGAGCTACTGTCATGCTAGGGTCATACTGGCCGGACTGATTGGTGACCCCAACCTGTTGTGGTACCTGATAGGTGACAGAGCCTATTAAGTTATTTTCTATTGTGTCTATTCTCCGCAAAGTTGGAGTTGTTATTTGGTGACCCCGATGTAGAATGTAGATGTAGAATTCTTAAGTTTTCTTTATTAACAGTTTTCCCCTCGAGTAAGAGTATTGGACTGCCTGTGAATGAAAGCCTGCCAAATCATTTTAGAGTCGATGGCTAGGCCAAATCATTATTGATTTCCCGATTGGGTGCCGGTGCCCCATCGTTTCGTTCAGCGCTGGCCAGGCTTATCTGCAAAAAGGGTGAGCACCGAGTGCCACTTGGGGCGCTTTGACAAAAAGTTTCTTTTGTACATATTATTTATGCCCGGTTCCAGCCCGAGGCCTGAAGCTCAGCCTGGAGTGGTCCCTTCAATACGCCTACTTCCTGTCCCACTCCCAGTCCCCGCTTTGGAGCTGCTTCTGGTTAGGGTTCTGGTCCGATGTTGATGTTGTTATTGCTCTTTTATTTGTAATGGCAGACTTCGTTTCGCTTTTGCTTTTGCTTTTGCTTTGGCTTTGGCCTTTTCTTTATATTTTTTAATTTATGTAACAGCTGTTGCTTCCACGTAAATGTCAAATGCATTTGCGGGGGCGGCTGCCGCGGGACGGAGTGGGAGGGGGAAGTCAAAGCCCAGAACTCATAATGTGTTAAGTTTTCGCTTGTCGAGTGAGTGGCTCGTGCTCGAGTTGTTGGCAAACAGTCTGCCTCAGCCCCCAGCCCCCAGCCTGCTGCTCCAGCTCCAGCTCTCCCGAATCAACTTCGCCACTTCAAGTGGCACAGAAAGTTTGCCCCAAAAGAGGCCAGCAAACTAATTATTTAGTTTCCTTCCGTGCCGTTCCATTCCGTTTTCCGTTTTGGGAAGAAAACCAAACGGCGAACGGCGAACGGAGAACGGCAAATGCCAAACGGCGAACGGCGAACGCCAAACGTCAGCCAAATATCAATAAAAACTCCAATCGAGATCTATTTCAATTAACTTGTTAAAAAACTTTTTAATTAACGGCATTGCAGACTCGACTCTGAAGCAGCCTGGCAACGCCAGCGCCACCACCACCACCCGGGTGGGGCCACCTCTCCTCTCCTCTGCTCTGCTCTCCGGACTAGTTTCTTTCCTTTCTCCTCGTTTCCGCTTGAATTTATTGCTGCGCCTAATTGGGCAGCAACATTCCCATCCCCATCCTAGCCAAGCAAGGACGAAGGACAGACATCCGTGGGGATGGCGCCCTGTGATATGTAAATGTTTATAAATCAAGCTGCGACTGTTGTCCGTGACAAGTGGTCGACTGTTTGGACACTTCAAATAAATAAATAAGCAAAGAGCGCCGTCCCGGCACTATAACATGTTTATGCCGACCTGACCCCATTGTGCGGTTAGTTCAACATTCAACATTCAACAATCCATTTTCCAATTCCCCTTTTCTATTTCTCCCCTTCCCTCTGCCCCTTCCTCCCCCTTTTCCCCGACTATTTGTTTAGCATAGTTTCGTTGTTGAGCTAGCCCAAAGGCAGGAGCAAGGACGAAGGAGCGCAGGGACCCTCATCAAAATTGTCTGGGAGCTTTTTTTCTTCGTTCTGCCTGACACCTTGTGATTTAGAAAGCCGCAACATATGAAACCAAAGCCTTGGACTTGGTGATTTATACGATTCGGGCTGATTTACTGCCACAAAAGCCATTAGGGGAGTGGGAGTGTGGTGGCTCCTCGAGTGGACACTCGATTTGCTGCTGTCGACAATTACATTGTCTAGACCAAGGCGACTGTCAAAACTCGACTGTCGATGCTCTGGCCATACTTTGGCCATTCTTCGGTTGTAGCTGCTGCTGCTGCTGCTTCTGCTGCTGGGTCTGAGGGCCAGTCAATGTCTTCAAGTTGATTATAGAAATGACAAAAGCAGAAAAGCAGCAAAGCAGCAAAGCAAAGAAAAGCAAAGCAAAGCAAAACAAATGTCTGCGGATCGAGTTTTTTAGCGCTTGATAAATTACTGCGAGGAGCTTAAGGCTATTAATAAGATAAATGAGCGGCAATAAGTGGAGATGGCACTTCGATTCCATGCCACGCCATGCCATGCCTTCTTCCTTCCTTCCGCTGCACAATGCGGCGTATGCGTAATTACCATTTCATATGCATTAAGAGCCGCTTCAATCACACGCCACAGAGAGCACGGCGACGGCTACGGCTACGGCTCCACCTCCCCTCTCGCTCAAGGAGAGTCCTGGAATTGGAGTATGATGAGCAATAGCTGGGAGCTGGGAGCAGTAGAGCAAACCCGCCGATGGATGTCATTAAGCGCATTTGAAAAATCATCAACAAAGCGTTGACAGTGTTGCCAGCTCGGCCAACGATGGACGCCAAATGGAAGCATTGTTAGCGGCAGAGCGGGGATGGGTGGATGGATAAAAAATGTACCAATAAATTGAAATACGATCAATAATAATTATGATTGGGGGCCCCAGACAGCGTGAATACACAGAATAATTGCGTTTCCATGCAATTGCTCAATTCCATAAGGAGCAGCTGCCTATCGGCGGGCACAATGGGGCGATTATCGATAAGTGAACGGAGGCCCGCTCCAGAAATAATCATTCAAGAATGGGCTGACACAAAGTGGATTTTGCATTCAAGTGCTCATCGTGTCGACAAGGGGAGTGGCGAGGGAAGTGGTGTCTATGACCTTGGATGCTTTTAAAAAGGATTGTTGCCAGCATTTCTTATCGAATGCACTTGGCTGAGCACCCAGCGATAAGGGAATAGTCAGGCTTAAGTGGGACATTTCCGGGTGTTGCTTATTCCTTATTAATTATCCCTTTGATGGGGTTCAAAGTTGATCGAAAGGTGGCATATTTATAGGTTCTATATCCGCAATCAATGTTGATTAACTCTGACTGCAACTACCGAATTTAATCGACAGTTTCATTGATTCATTGATAAAATCCTGCTATCGCTATCAATGTTTTAAAGTAATAAACACTGTTTTCAAACAATTACCAACGTTTTCTATTCAAACAATTATCTTTAATACCCATTTTTCATAAATCCATTCATCTATTGTTATATCCCACAGAGTGCCGACCGCAAATCCCCATCAATGTTCCCATTGTGCCATCGCCATAGCCATCGCCAGTCCCTGCCCCCAGTCTTTTTCCTGCCGCAGCCACAGCCACAGCCACAGCCATAGCTCCAGCCCTGGCACCTCTCCCTCTCCCTCCCACTGCCACGAGAGCCGCCGACAATGGCAGCGTTTAAAAAAACATTAGTTCAACTGGCCAGCAGAAAGTTCAACTGGCAGTCATAGGGAAGAAGCTCAAGTTTATGCCTAACGAGAGAGGGAGAGCAGCAACGGAGTACCAGTGCCAGTACCCAATCCAAGGACTCAGGTCCAAGGTCTCCACCCACACCTACACCCACTCTTACTCCTCACTCAGTCTCTCAGTCTCTTAGTCCCTCTTTGAGTGAAAGCTATCCTAACCGAGTGACCGACCGCAAATTTCCCCTCCTGCCTGCCCTGCCTGCCCTGCCGTGCAGTTCGTCACAATGGAAATCCAATTTAATTTTACTGATTCTGCACTTTGCACAAATCGAAGGACCCCCGACGAAAGTCTCATCGTTAAAGATGCGGTCCAGCCGCAGCCGCAGCCGCAAGTCCCCAACCGCAAGGAGGCTGCACTTCTTGAGAGGAAGGGGAGGAGGATTCCATTTCACAGATGGCACAGGACATGCATATATGCAGGGATCAGGGCCCAGAGCCCATGAACATCTAATTATTGTTTACCGTGCTTAAACACCGGGAAAATTGAATTGAATTCAAAATAAAATGCGACGAAAATCGAATTTGCCCCCGGAAGTTGGGTTTCCTTTTAGACAGGGGGGGCCAAAACAGACCAAAACAGACCAGACTATGCCCGGACCCGGACTCGGACTCAGACTCGGACTCAGACCCAATGTCAGGACGGGCAGGACGGGCAGGACAGGACAGGGCAACAAACAAATCCTCAAAAAGATTTCAGCTTAGCCCCCAGGCAATAAGCAACCAAAGAAGCGTAAAGAAAAGACCTAAGAAAGACACACCAGGTAAAAGAGAATCGAATAGAGTCCTCCTCGAATGGGAGGAGCAGGCAGCAGGCAGCGTCAGCTCTGACAAGGTTAGGCCGTGTCCTGGCCCGGTTCACCAAACGTCAAGTCAATGTGTATTTGACATTTGATTTCAGACATTTGCCTGGGCCAAGACCTTTCGCTTCCTCAATGCCTAACTTTGGTTCTGTTGCTGGATCTATATCTGATTCTGGTTCTGGTTCGGCTTCCACTTTCCTTTTTGGTTGGGAAATGCAGCTGACCAGAACCAGGGTCATCCAATTAGAAGAAAACACCGAAATGAACACAGGCCAAGCCAAGCAGCTGTCAGTCCCATCGAGCATACATTTGCATTTGCATTTACGAATGCAAATTAAATTTCTCGCTCGAAATAAAAATCTGCCTCGACTCGTAGCTGTCCGGGCTCGTACCTTTGCCTTGTGGCATAGTGGCATAGTGGGGTGCGGGTGCGGCCTGTAGGACTCTCAGATTTGTGTGTGCGTGTGGCTGGACTGGACTGGACTGGAGTGGATGGAGTGGATGGAGTGGGTGTGGCTCCACTTACATTCTGGGTAAACATTTACCTTATTAACAGCGCGGCACGGCCCGAGGGGCAGCCCAGACATCGAGTGGTCGGTCGGAGCTGCCGCCTAAAATAATGCCACAAAAAGCAACTTATGCTAATGCCATGCTCTTCTGTCTCTGTCTCTGTCTCTTTCGCTGCCCGCTGGGTGTTAATTCAAATGACATTATTTAATGCCCAGCACACGCAAGACCCCAAGCTACAGCCAGATGCAAAGGCGAAGCCAAAGCCAAGGCTTAAGCCAGCTTCAAATGTGTGAAAAGAAAGTGACTTTAATTAAACGTGTATGTTTAACGCCTTGCATAATTCAATGGAGCACGACGAATTTCTACCATTGCGCAATCTGCAGACGGCTGAGTCACGTTTCCTCGGTGAGATTGTAGCTGTAATTGTGGCATCCACAATGGCCCAAACTATGGCAATTTTAATGATACCTACCATATAGTATGTATGTGGCAATTAAAAGCCCATCAACGTACACCAACAGTGCACTGCAGAAAGGACCTTGAGAGGCAGGAGACAGGAGGACGAGTGGATTACACGAGACAGAGCACACAGCACACAACACACGGCAATAGGATGGATAATCGAAAAATTGCCATGTTCTCGTACCGAATTTACATATTTATTAAATTTTCTGATTGAATTTGATAAACCAGAGCACAGCCTCAGAGAGCACAGAGGTAACAACAGAGATAGAGAGAGAGATGGAATTGGAGATGGAGAGAGCCCTGATTTATCGATTGATGCTTCCCCCCCCCCCCCTCCCATTGCCGAATCTTGCGGTTTCATTAGCAAATACAGACAGACGTTCGCATTGATTACTGCCTTCCATATCGTGACTAAATTGGTTGTTAAAATGAAAACATTAAATTAGTCAGCAAGTTCCACAAGTTTCACATTCCTATGCAGGCCAGGCCCGTCCGTCCGTCCGTCTGTCTGTCTGTCTGTTTGTCCGTCTGTCTTTCTGCGTACGTCATAAGTAGTAGCCGTCAAATCTGCAACTTTATTTCGAGGTCCCTGACTCAGCGTGGGGGGATTTTTCAGGGGATTTCCATCCATCTTTAATGGCTAGACAGTCGATGAAAGAAACTGAATGAAAGAAACTTTTGCTGGCGCAGCTAAAATTATGCGAGGGAGAGGGGATATCAATGGATGCCAATCAAATGTTTGTGCAATTAAAGGTTTGGATTGTAATTATGTCTACCATGTGGTATACATCTCTCTCCCTCTATCGGATATACTTCGATATGACATTGATTTCCCAGTTGTTGCTTGTCAGCAACACCCACTTTCAACACCCATAAATCTATCCACAATACTTCTCTGTTCCCTGGTCCTGGGCCCATTCGACACTTCGATTTGACAGTTTTATGAGCGTAAATGGTATTTTGTTAATGTGGCCACGCCCCGCCCCATACAATGCCTCCTTAAAGTGTCAATTACCAAGAAGAGGCCTCAGTTCGTTCAGTCAATAACCAATGCCCCGATGAGGGATCTCTGCGTGTGTGTCGTGTGGTGTGTGTGTGTGTGTGTTAGCCATAAATAAATTATAAAACTGCTTGGAGGCAACAACAAGCGCAATTGGGTCTATTTGCCTCGAGTGTAGTTGTTGTTGTTGTTGTTGTTTTTTTTCCTTCTATTTGTCGTTGATTTCATGCTTCCCTTTTTGTTGGTTTCTGATGCTGCCTTGCCCCATGCCCCGGGTCTCCCCCCTCCTTGAACCCAGCACACAGTTGTTGCCGTTATCGTCGTCTCAGTGAAAGAAAGAGAAAGTGCCCGAAGCCAGTTTTTTTTTGGTATTTTTTCCATCGTTTTTTCTGTTCGAATTGTTTTCGATGTGTTGCCGATGCTGGATGGATGAATGGTTGGTTGGTTGGTCGGTGGATCGCCTGCCGGGAGGCGTTGGGGGACAGCAAAGAATGTCAATTTCTGGCCATAATGTGCCTCAGACTTTTGCTTTTCTTTGAAGCTGTAAAACGAGGCACACACACACACACACACACGCATACACGCATACACGTACGAGTGGCAGCTTTCCCTTCCTGTGCGAGAGTCGCTCTCTGCGGTATGGCCATTGCCTTCCATTTGTTTTAGGCCTTGGCTATTGGCCCCAGCCAACAGGCAAAGACGGCAAACAGAAGAAGAGAAATAGAAGCTTGAAAGACTTGAAAAGTAAAACTAGGCATAAACAGCTCATTAGATGGCCTTTTAATGAAGAAGCCAGCCTATCCGTTGACAACTTTTTCTTTCTGGTTTGATTTGATTTGGGCCTCGGGTAGAACCAGCCTCATCTGCATATCAATGTCTGCTGCTGGCCTCAGCCCCGGAATTGGTCTCAGACTCAGTCTCAGTCGCAGTCGCAGTCGCAGTCTCAGTCGCCGTCTCAGAGTCGGTCTCGGACTTTCGCTAATTGAAAGACAAGCGCGGCGGCGGCGGCAGTTCTCTCTGCAGCCGCTCCGTCATTGCAGTGCGACACAATTAAGCCAGGTAGACTCCACTCCACTCCTCTCCACTCCGCTTGGGCCAACCTCAAAAGCGTCGGGGAAAGACGCCATGAAATGGCTTGGTGGGGGGCTTGGTGGGCTGGGGTATTGGGGGAAGAGAAAAAACTCTTCTTCAGTTGCTGGTCGCGCACTTCGAGTCACAAATTTAGAAAACCTTTTGAGGGCACTTTCATTTACCATTTCTTCTGTTGCCGCTGCTGCCGTTGCCGTTGCTGTTGCTGCCACTGCTGTTGTTGCTGTTGTTGCTGTTGATTTTTTCGCTTGTATTGAAATTGCTTTGGTTGTCTTGGCTTTCGTTCGATGGATGCGTTCGCCCATTGAATGCGAAATGAGAGTGGAGCCGGACAAAAGGCGGCAGCCAACGGAGGCAGGAACTTGGGCCGAGTCAGAGTCGGAGTCAGAGTCAGAGTCGGGGCCTTAACGGTCAAGAGAGCTGCCTATTGTGTGCGTACAGCCCGCTGTACGTGAATGAATTCATAAAAAAAATAAAGCCAAAAAAGCAGCAGCAACAGCCACAAGCAGCAGGAGCAGCAGGAGCAGCCGAAGCGCGAGGCAGCATGAAAAAATTGAATGTAATGCGGCAAATGAAATTCAACAGCGTCAAACGCAAATCCAAATCCCAATACCAATCCCAGTACCAATACCAACAACTCCCCATACCGCATCCATATTGGCCTCTGCATTTATTCAGTTTAAACAAAATGAAATTGTCCGCACGCATTTTGCATATAATCAGAGTTGGGGTTGGCTTTGCCGTTTGCACTTACAACAGCAATATTAGGGACTAACTATAAGCTGATTTTTGAAAATCGATTAGTTGACGGCCGCCGCACGCAATGAATGCGGAAATGGAGGAGTGGCTGTGGCTGTACCACCCCCCGCCCACTCTATCACTGTCATTTTATTGACAGTTGGCGCGTGTGAACAGCAACCTCCTCCTCCTTTTCCTTCTGCCCTGAGGCACGCCTCCAAAAAAGTGCCTGCCGCCTGCCTTGATTATTCCAGGCACACAGAGACGCTTTCATGCATAATCTCACCTACAACAACTACACCAACAATTACAAGAATAAATACTACACCAATTATACCAACACTTGCACCAACAACACACACACACACACAGACACACATGAAAGAAAAACGGAGAAAAGTCGTAAAGGTTTTGCTGTTACACGTCCATCGTATGGGTTGTTGTTGGTTGTTGGTTGTTGGTTGTTGTAGTGGCTGGCTGGAAACACCCAAAAGAAAAGCGAAATTTTCGTGGAGACATTGACTTGGCAGCGACAAAACGTTGGTAATCAAATAATTTCATGCCTTTAATTGTCTACCACCGGAAGGGGCAAGGGGGCCAAGGGTGCAAAGGGGCAGAGAGAGAGAGAGAGAGTGCCAAAGGGGGGCTGGGGGAAGCCGGGTTAGTGAGGATAATTGGATTGGTTAAATGAGCAGCGGAACAATAATGAGCGTTAAGTGAACAATGTTCGTGGAAATGGAATGGAAGGTGGAGCTGCCTGGGATAAGGATAATGATAAGGGGTTCTTGGGCGAACAAGGACCAACGCCACGCCACGCCAGTTAACGCGAAACGCAAATGGATAACCGGATAAGGTTAAATGGGAATGGAAATAAGCACGGATTGTGAACTGATGGCAAAGGAAATTATGAGTGCGGCGAGAGAGCACTTGATGCAATTAAGGAAGAGAGTGCGGTGGAGAAACTTCAACTCGTACTGATAGTGATAGTGATACTATCAATGATCCTTCACGGTAGAAGAAAACTCTTCGCTGTTCATGCTTTTCCTTTAATGAAACTATATCCGAGCTCCACTTAAACGTTTGACATGCATTATTAATGGCCGAAACGAGCTCGGAAAGGCGGCAAGAAGACTCTCAATTAGAGTTTGCCAATCGCTGGCAAAGATTTTCAGCGGGTGGCCCATTTAGCAGAGCCAAGAAACAAGCAACAACAGCAAAATTAATAAACCGGAAAAAGTTTTGGAAGCCAACCCACTGCCACCCCACCCCACCCACCGTCCCCTGCAACACATAAGCCAGCGTCTAAGCGGTTGCGGGAGCAAGTTGAGCAAAAATTAATTAGTCAAATGGAGTAAGGGAGGAGTCGACTCCTTAACGGATTTGTTTATGAAAATGTTTGGGGGACAGAGGGGGGACAGCAAGAAGATTTGCATTATTCTGGTGGGATTGGGAATGGGAGTGGCAGTGAGAGTGTCAAGTGTTGATTTGATTGGGTTTCCTCCAACTAGTTTTCCACCTGAGTGACGCCCCTCCTGCCACCCGAAATGTCAGAGTGTATTAAGCCATTAAAATGCTAAATTATATGGTTTTTGAGCATGCCCTCGCCCCCGCGCCCTAGCACAACTCTTTCATGCCCTTTGGCTTCTGACTTGGCTTCGACTTCAGCTTCGGCTTCAACGCTTCAAAAATAGTTAAAGTTTAGCCGAGCGAAAATGCTTGTTTGTTTAGTTGTTGCCTTGAATGAAAGTTTTTTTTTTCGAATCTTTATTTCTGGCCATTTCTTTGTTCAGTGAGCAGAGCTTCTGGTGTTTTTTTTTTGGCACATTACATAAAATTTCGTAACATTCTGCGGCACGATGGCAAAAGTCTCTAAGCGCCTGCAGACTCTGCCCCAGTCTCAGTCTCAGTCTCAGAGACTCTAGAGACTTGGTTTCGGTTTCGGCGTGGGTCTGGGCTATGTTGGAACTTGAAGAAAACTCCACTGACCTGTTAACAGAAATGCTTTGCAGAGACTTACTTTGTGCCAATGGCAAAGGCAGAGACAGCAGCAAGAGTAGCAGCAAGAGCAGCAGCAGCAACGGCAACAACAACTTGCGAAGAAAGTTATAGACAGCCAGCTACACGGCCAAGACAGCTTGACTACAGTAAAAACAACTTTTGCCCAACTGCAAGAAGCAGCGCAGCGGCACCAGCTACAAACGAGTAGAACACGTTTTACTGTTGGAAGCGTCGCTGCCGGCATCGACATCTCCGCAGCATCTCCGCAGCATCTCGGCTTTGGCATGAGCATCGCCATCGCCATCGCCATCAGAGTCCGCTGTCAACCAATTTTCATGGGAAAGCTCAGCTCTGACTTTGAATTCGAGAGCAGTGAGTGCAGTGACTGTCAATTTTCTTCGTCCCGGACATTGAAAATGAAACGCCAGTCCAGGGCAAATCATATTAACTACCTCCTCCGTACACCTCCATTTATCGGCGATTATATTTCTATAAAAAACACAAACAAAAACACAATTCCATTTTCCTCGCTCTTTTATTGCCTGCTATTTTTTGTTTCTTACTGATTGCGATTTCACTTTGATTTGTTGGTGTTCGGCACAGAAATTAGCACTGGAGGAATGCTCACTCGCACACCTGTACCTGTATCTGTATCTGTGTCCATCACATGCATACATAGCTGTTAATATATTTATGTAAATATATATCCATAATATGCGAATTGAACGGATCGAGGCCAGGAGGCGACTGCGGAATGGGGTTAGGGTGCGGAACGATGATTGAATAAAGTCAATATAGCAGCACTATGTGATGAATTTCAGATAGAATATACAACATTTGTACAGGTATTGGTGTTGGTATTGGTGGATATTCCTTCTAGGCAGAAGCGGGAAGCGAAAGAATTTAGCAATAAGTGATAAATACAATCTCCCGACTGGAATATGCCCTATAATATGAGGTATCTTCCTGTTTTCCCCTAAATAAAACTTAATTAAATACCACAGCTTTTCCCCAATCAATCAGGCTGGAGGGCTGGCTGGCTGGGGGTTTCTTAACTCGACTTTAAATAGCACAAAACCCAAATAAAACCAAATTAAGTTTATGGCTTACATTATCAAAACGAAATCAAGTAGGCTACTGCACTCTTTCCCAATAGACCAGTCCCATTACCAGTCCCAGTCCCAGTCCCTCCCTCCATACCGTTCATGGGGGAGCGGGGAAACGGGGAAACAGTGGTCGGGTCGTCTTAGATCATAATTTATGAGCGCTCGAGAAGTTGTCAGAGCCGCTGACGTGCCGCTAACTGTTATAGCCGGCCCTGGCCTGGCCTGGC
Source organism: Drosophila affinis (assembly GCA_037356375.1). NCBI lineage: Eukaryota > Metazoa > Arthropoda > Insecta > Diptera > Drosophilidae > Drosophila > Drosophila affinis. Next base: position 63,164,594 of record CM074802.1, on the reverse strand, counting down.
CTGGCCGTTTAGTGTGCCAAATACTTTCCCAGAGTGGTCGACGGACACCGCCTCAAATGAATTGAAGATTCAAGTCAAGAGAGTGAGAAATGGATAGATGGATAGCTGGATAGGTGGATAGAAGAGAGTGCCGCATGAAAGCAATGAAATGTAACTGAAACGAGCTTCGGGCTGAGCTTCAGCTTCAGCGTCAGCTTCAGTTTCGGGCCTCGGGCTTCGGGCCAAGCTTTGGTGGCGCCTCTGTACGGCAGTACGGCAGTTGGTAAGCGGAGACCGGAGCCAGTGATCAGTTGAAGACGCTCAGTCGTGCGAGACAGTTGTGTGCGCGGCGGTGTGAAAATTGAACGAAGCTCGTGCCCAGAATTCACAATCGAATCGGAGATACACTTCCCCCATAAAGCCATAAACAGGTAAAGAGCTGAGCTGCGACTGCGCTGCGACTGCGCTGCGGCAGAGCCGTAAAAAAAAGAAAGTCTGTCCAAGAATCACGTAGTCGAGGGAGGGCCTCAAAACCATCGAAGAAGCGATCCACCAACGACAGTCTTCATTCGCAACTCGAGGAGTGCGCAACGGTGCCAGAGCAAACAGTTATCGGTTGTTATCGTGTGTGTGTGTACCGACTATCGATTGCTTATCGCTTGTTTGTATTCAGTCAAGGTTAGCATTTGGATACAAGCTGGGAGGATACTCAGCAGCAAGTGGGATCTGTTCCCTCCACTCCACGACTTAATTAGAACTTGGATAAAACAAATCTGAGAGGATATTCAGCGATAGACTGATTACCGCTTATCGCTTACCGATTACCGCTTACCGCTTTTGGTAGTATTTTTGTTGAGGATTTTTTTTTGAAATTTTTACTGTGAAAGCTGAGATGAAAATCAGCCTCTGTTCAATCTACCCAGTGTGCCTTGTCCCTCGAACCCGTACCCGAATCCGCCTTCGTGGTGCTTTCTGTGTGAACTACAAAAAATCTTGGATGCAAAGTTCTTTCGCCAGAGAACGGGACGAACGGGAATCTCCCCTAAGGCGGGGAGCGGGGAGCGGCCCAACGACCCATAAAGCCGCCTGCCTGCCTGCCTGGCCTTGCCCGGGAACCAGAAACGTCTTCGGCAAGAACTTTTAATTGATTTTCAACTACAAAAAGCAACTTGCACTTGGAAGCGGACTCTTAACTGGCTTGGTCATAAATTGTATCTGCAGCAATTTAGAGGCACCATCGTAGCAGCTCGCCTTCCATCCATTCTTCGCTTTTTATGTGCTCTATTTTCACATGTGCTGCTGCTGTTCTTGATGTTTGGGGGTTCTGCGGTCAGCAGACAGGCAAACCAAACCCAAACCCAAGCCCAAACTCAAGCCAAACTCAAACCAAACCAAACCGAACCGAACCGAACCGAAAGAGAACCCAGTTGAGTAATCATCTCTCATGGCTCTCAGGTTTCTTCTTCCAAGCTGACCTACATACGGAACGACTCGAAGCAGTTAATTTAAGTGTTTCCTGGCCAGCAGCAACAGCAGCAGCAGGCAGCAACAGCAGCAGCGGCGGCAGCGGCAGCGGCAGCAGCAGCCTCAACCAGTTCCAGCCAAGTTATAGTTTACACTGTTTACACTGGCCAGCACTTTGCTGCCAAACAAAACACACTCAAGGCGCTGGAGTCGCTGGAGGAGTCGCTGGAGTCGGGGACGGACGGGGGCTCGGCAAGGACAAGCTATTAACAGAGGAATTCTGCTGTACTGCTGTACTGCTGTACTCTCCTCCTCCCAGCATTGGCTGGCGAAATTTGAGTGGCCCACGACTCCTGCTCCTGCTCCAGCTCCTGCTCCAATTCATTTTCCACTTTTCCACACATTCTTCAACAGTTTCTTTTTTTTGTTTTTTATTTGTTGGTGTTACATTTATATATACCGTAGAAACTGGTATCGAAATATTATCCAGAAGTTTACGACGGTGAGAAAACGTTATGTTTGTGTGTACAATCGAAAATGCTGCCAAATGTCAAGAAACGATCGATCGAAGGTCCTTCTTTGTGAATACATCTTTTTTTTTTTATAATAATACCATTTCCTGCCAAGTTCGATCAGCATTGGACTACATATATTGTTATTCTTGAGGGTATCTTTACCTTCGGATCCCTTCGGAACTTGGCCTCTATTTTTTACCCTTTTTTGCTCTGTTGTTGCCTCCCCAGAAGTTAGTTCATGACACAAAATTGTGCAGTTTATGCAGCATGTCAGTCATGGCTAGACCCTGTCCCGTCCATTACCTTTCGCCTTGGGTGGATGGCTGGGATGGGGGATGGGGATGGGGGCGCTTCCCGGTCCCACAAAGGCTGCTTAGTGGCTGTTCTGCCAGGTGACGGTGACGCGACGATAACAAAGTCCTAATTCATGTGACGTGCGAATGCATGCGAAAGAGGGCCCAAAGCGGGCCCAAAGCGGGCGCCCGAGATGGGGGCCATAAGAACTTTTGCGTAGACAGTGGAGCCTCTGGCGAAATGAACCAACTTCAGCCACTGCCAAGGCTCCGATTGAAAATCTCTAGGAAGTCACCTCGCCTTGAAGTCCCTTACTGTATTTTGGTGGGTATCGAGGGGATGTGGCACGTGTAAAGCTTATTTTTTTGTTTTACCTCCTGGTGGCATTGTCTTGGAAAATTAACTGCCACGCAGAAGGACATAGAGGCAGCAGCCGGTAGTCGGTGGTCCCTGCGAAACATATGAGACTTGAACCAACTTGAACAAAAAAGGGAGACAATGGGTGCTGTGGCAGTGGCTGTGGCCTGGCGGTGTGTGGCACATGCAAATCCTGTCTGCACGTGGCCCTTTGTGGGGACCCTCTGCATATTTATTGATATGACGCTGATATGACAATGCGGATGGAGCCCGCAGAGGCGGGGGGGAACCTCATCAAGTGGCAGCTGCCTTGCCTCAGGCATTGCCTTCAATAGATTTTCTCCTTCTACCTCTATCTCCTCTCTCTGTCTCTCTGGGCTCTCTGCTCTGAGCTCTGAGTGGAGCTTAAGTAATTTTTGCTGCCTGTGTGACGTGCAAGTGCACAGCAAACACTCCATAGACCCGTCACACACCCTTCTCTAGAGCCCGCTCCCCCCAACTTCCAACCTATCCAACCTATCATCTCCATCAGCATCACGCACATGAATATTAATGTAAAATGCACACACGGTTAGCTGCGTTTTTCTATGGGGGGCATTAAAATATATAGTGGGAGCAGCGTTCCATATGAGTTAGTCCCTACAATAGACAGCAGCAGGGGCACCAACAACAACAACAACAACAAGAAGAGCACAAAGATAAAGCAGGAGGAAGAGAGTAGATGAAGAAGAACTAGATGAAGAAGAAGAACTGTACTGTACTGTGCGAACAAGTGTGAGAGGAGTGTGAGGAGAGCCAAGTAGTTGCCAAAGCAAAAGAACAGATAGGTTGCCCGCTCTCCATCTCGCCATCGCCATCGCCATCTCTTTCTCTTTCTCCCACTCAAGCTTGTCAGAAGTTTTGCATTGCATTGTTGCACTGTTCCACGCTCTCTCTCTCTCTCTGTGTTCACCACTTTAACTCTTCCTATTCTTCTGGCCTTTTCTTACCCCTTCATTCTTGTTCTTCCCATTCTTGTTGCTGCGGCATGACGCGTGAAATGTTCAGAGTTCGGTGGGAAAAATGGTAGATAAAAGCGCATTGTAAGGGGGGGGTACTGGAGGTACTGGAGGTGTCAAGGCAGCGGGAGGCGTGCCGGAGGAGCAGGAGACTTAGTGGGAAAAGTAAATGCAATTTCCCCAAGACTTCAATAGGCAGGAGTTTATAAGTACTTCGAAACAGAGAGCGAGAGAGAGCGAGAGAGCGAGAGAGCTTGGTGGGGCATCATACAGTGGAAGCAACCAATGTGATGCCAAAACTTTATGAATATGCACGAGAGTGTGTGCGTGTGTGTGTGTGTGCTGTGTGTGTGTGCGTGTGCGGTTGAGGAAAATTGAAAGTCGGGAAACTATTTTGCGTCATTGAGCTAAAAGATTATAATTCCACGGCTGCTTATCTTTAAGCCCTATTAAAACAACGCCTTAAGCCTTACAAGTGGTTCCATAAAACACCTCAAGTTAAGTTGGGAAGAGCATATTGGTAACGGTTAGCATCCAGTAACTGGATTTCGAACTTTGTCCTCTGTATTTCCTATCCAAAAACCACTCCTAGATCACCCATCACCCATTCGATCCCACTGTGCCTGTACCTGTGCCGCTGCCTGTGCCTGGTTTACTGAACACCTTACCCAGATTGTCTATCATCATATTTAGTCTAAGAACCAGGTCCCCCACCCCCCCTAGCACGCCTCCTGCCAGCGGCATTGGTATTTAATAAACACTGCTCAAGAGCTGCGCTCCGTAAAACTTTTAATTAAGCGGAGCCCCAGTCGGTGGCTCCCACTCGGCTCCTCTTTTGCGTGGCATCTTTCATCTGCCGCCTGACAGCCTCAGAGTCTTGGGGCATTGGGACGCCATAAAACTGCGACTGAGGCTGCGACTGAGGCTGCGACTGAGGCTGCGACTTCGACGGCTTATCAGAGCCAAAGTCATCGCCAAGGCCCTAAGACCCGTAAACCAATCCCCTCTTCAAGTCGAGGCTGTCAGAAGTTGCCGCTGTATAGTAGCAGATGATGTTGCCGCTTGCCGCTTGCTGCCTGCTGCTTGCAGTTGGCCAGTAGGTCACTGGGTTTTCACTTTAGTTTATGGCCACTTTGCCGTTTGCTTATCAGCTCCGGACTCGATTTACAGAAAACGTTTTACCCATTTTTCAATAAGCGGCCACGCAGCAACTGTTGTTGCCGCTGCAACAAATCGTTGCGGCAGGCGAACAAGTTTTGGGAAAACGTTGCGTCGTCGCCACAGTCGGCGTCGCTTTCACTTGGCCAACAGCTAAGGCCGCACCAGCCGCACTTGACACTGCGACAATGGCAGCAAAAGCAACAAGCAAGAAATGGGTCGTCGAGGCGATTGATACCCTTGCGTATGGATCGTTAAATGGTAGCACAGCGCAGCTGTGTAGCCACTTTTGATGTTTGATTGATTGATTGATTGGTCCCTTGGCAGCATTATGGCTTGGTGATTCGATCTCTGTCGAAGTCATACTACCCTCTGCGACAGGGTATACAAGCTGTAGCAACAACTACAACAATGGCAACAATTGCTGCTGCTGCTGCTGCTGCTGCTGCGGTTGTTGGTTATAGCCGTTGGCTGTTGGCCGTGCTGATTGTCATGACTAAAAAGCCACCAAGAGCAACAGCAGCAGCAACAATGGCAACAATGAAAGCTCCAAGCCGAAACGGGGAATACCCTGCGTCGGCAAGGACTTCCCTTGGCCATTGTTCTGCTGGGGCCAACACCATGGAGAAACGGTGCGGCCCGAACTGGTCGGCAGCCATCACTGCCTTTACCTGCCACTGTGGCGGCTTCCTCAACGGCGCCTGGAGCTCTACGAAGAGGTGTTGTTGCTGTTGCTGCTGTTGTTGCTGCTTCTGCTTCTGCTGCTGCTGTCGCTGCTGTGTGTCAAGTGCCAGCAAATGGACATGTGGACACTGCCGGCGGCAACTTTGAGGCGTAGCTCAAAAACATGTTTACATTCGCACTCCAACTTACACACACACAGATACACACACACACACAGACACAGACACAGAGACTCTCTTTTGTCTGCTTTCTTTGCGGGCTTACTGGCTGGCTTATTGACTGAATGACTTGCTGCTGGCCACGGCCACCACTGTCCACGGCTGTGTTTGCCAGTTTGCCAGTTGACTTTGCTCACTAAATATGTAATTTTCGATGCCGTGAAAAAGAAAGTGTTGCCACCTGCAACCAGTTAGTCGTCAATTGGGGTCAGCGGCAGCAAAAGTAAAAGTTCTCCGTTCGAAAGAAAACTGATTTCTCATGCCATCTCCATCCGTGTTTTTCTCCCTCGACTCCTTGCAGATCTGAAAAGAAGCCAGAAAAGAAGACAGAATGAAGTTCGTTATATTGCTGTGTGTGCTGAGTGCTCTGCTCCTCCAGATCGAGGCCTCTCCGGTGCAGCTCCTGTCCAGGAGCGAGCGGGCGGTGGCTCGCCAGCAGGCGGTCAACAACGATGTGGCTCCGGCCGCGGCCCCGGCCAGCGATGATGACGATGACGATGATGACGAGGACGACGATGATGATGAGCCCGATCTAGGAGATCTGATCGATGACGATGATGGTAGGTAGAGGGTTCAATCACTTGTGTTATAAGAAGTACACGCACCCAGCACCAGCACAACCAGCACCACCAAACCACCAAACCACCAATTTAGTGAATGAACCACTCAGCAAATGCAACATGCACTCTGATGATGCACCACCACCACCACCGCATGCAATGTGATGTGATGTGATGTGACGTGATCGATCTTGTCCAGCTTTATTAACGATAACTTTTTGACTCTTCTGGTCCCTTCCCTTGGGTAACAAAGTTCTTTTGATTTCGGGACTTTCAGATGATGATGAGGAGGAGGACGATGACGATGAGGAGGAGGATGACACGCCCCAGGGACAGGCTGCCCCAGCGGCCACGGCCAGCGATGACGACGAGGAGGATGACGATGACGACGATTATCTGGACAGGCTGTTCGACGACATCCTGGGAGGTGAGTGGCGTGGCGTGGCGTTGCTTTCTTTCCTTCTTTCTAAACTCGTAAACGCCCATCCGCCACGCAGATGATGACGATGAGGATGACGATGACGAGGTCGCCCCCGCTGCCAGTGCCCAACAGAGCTCCGTTGCCTCCTCCCCAGCCCAGGCCTTGGAGGAAGTGGCTCCCGCCGCCGCCTCCTCGGTCAGCTCTGGCATCTCCGATGGCGTCGATCTGCCCGCCGAGTCCGGCAACGCTGTGGAGGCCGCCGCCTCCGGCAACGCCGCCGAGGACATTTCCGCAGCCGCAGCGGCAGCCCCCGCCTCGGCCGCGTCCAGCAGCAACAACAACAACGAAGGTGAACAAAATGTTTTTTACGATGAAGATGCACTTGTAGATGGTATTAGTGGTGGCACAACTAGTTTAAGTAGCACCCATGCAATTGACGAACAACAGAAACAAACAAACGCACAAGTACTGCAACAGCAACAGCTGCAACATGCCACAGCGATCGGCCAAACATCATCACAGCATCACAGTACAAGCACAGTCACGCAGAACACTCTAACCAACAGTATCCATAAAATTAATAACAACCAACTAGTCGCCGGACCAGCGGCTCTGGGGAAGCCCGCACCGGGGGCCGATCCCGGAGCTGTTGCGCCTGGCGGCGCCACCACCACCAACGACAACGGTGACGACGCTGACGACGACGACGACGACGAGTACGATGAGGACGATGAGGAAGATGATGATGATATTGATGATGGAGTCGATGAAATTGGTGAAATTGCAGGTATAGCCGGCGACGACGACGAGGAGGCCGACGATGATGAGGACGACGACGATGATGATATCATTGGGGACGATATCATTGAGGCCCGGCGCGAAGCACGTGAGTCCAAGCCCAAGTCAGCAACAGCCACAAAAACAGCCAAAGTCAAGAAATCTACAAGTCCCTCGAAGAAGACCAAAAAAGAGCTCAAGCATTAACAACAACTAAAAACCAATTAAACAATTGCTAAAAAACCACAAAACAAAAAACAAAACAACTAAAGACAGGGACAACAACAACAACTACAACTACAACTCCAACAACAACAACGATGAATGACTATCGAAAGCCCCAATCTAAAGGAAAGTGAATTTTCCAATAATTTCCGGGGCAGAACTTGATCCGGACAACAGATCTTTGCCTGCACTGACTATTCACACACACACGAACACACACACGCCCCTAGCAATCCCCAGCAAAGTCCAAGTTAATTTCTAATTTATTTAAACTGAGTTAAGCAAAGACACATCCTCGAAAGGAGATGATGATTGAGAGTTTGGTGCTAGTCAAACTATCTGCAAAAAGAGAACAGAATGCAACTGCAACTGCAACTGCAACAGCAACCTTTTCGAGCTGCACGCTGCACACCTCCTATCCTATCACACCCACTACCCCCTACCCACAATGTAACGCACCTTTGTTGAGTTATTTACGCACGGACTGTTTTCACCTGACTAAGATTTGCAAGAGCAACTGTACCGCACCAAAAACACAACACAACAACAGCAAAAGCAAAAGCGAAAGCAAAAGCAAAAGCAAAAGCAACATGTTTAATGCCCAAGCACAAAATGGTTGGAAAAGAGAAGACAAAGAAGATGATGATGATCGAAAAGATGATAAAGAAGACAAAGAAGGAAAAGCAGAAGAAGAAGAAGGCGCTGATGAATACTGAGAAGAAGCAGAGCAGGAGCTTCTGGCCTGGGAGCGGCCTGAGGCCAGAAAGAGACACAAGCATTTGATAGAGCTGCTCCTCCAGAACGCTCCTGCTCTCTTTCCCACTCTAACCCTGCCCACATATCAACTATCTACTATCTATCTCTCTCTCACACACACACATATCCCGCAAACACACACACACACACACCTATAGCTAAATTGATGTAAAACAGCAATAAGAATTGTTCACTTAGTGTAATTTATTTATTTTTAGTTGTAATTAAACACCGTAATTTCTCAGATTCGATTCGGAATTAATGATCATGATGTCAAACACATATCTATCTCACTCTGTCTACCCCCAACTATGTCTCTCTCTCTCTCTCTCTCTCTCTTTCTGTCTATATCTCTGCCTCATGCACAAAAAACACAAACACACAAGCACTATCGCTATCGCTATCTTGCTTTCACACTATTTGGCTTACAATTGAATATTTTTGGAACAAAAAAGCAACAAAAAAATAATTGTAATATTTCTGGCTTTTCCTCGCTATCTCTTTTTCGGCTCGCATAATTTTCCAAACGTAAATAACGCAAAATTTTTTGTAAAGTAAAAAATTAACAAAAAAATAAAAAAAAAAATTGTAGCTAAAAGTTGAACGCTTGAAAGGCAGCGCAAAATTTCACAGAAAACAAAAGAAAAGAAAAAAACCATAGAAAAATCGTAAACTTTGCATTTTAGGTCATTTAATTTGTAATTTATTATTTATTTATTTATTTATTTATTATTTATTGTAAAAAACAACTCAACAAAAACCACAAATCAAGCAAGAAGAAGACAAAAGAACACAACACAACAATTTGCTTAAATAAATTTGCGAAAATGAAATTAATTGTATAATTCTTTTGTGCGGAATCCTGTGGAGGAGTAGAAGAGTACTTTCAAGCGTTACCTTAGGCGAGGATATCGGTACTGTCTCTGTCTCTCTTTCTTTATCTGTATCTGTCCCACTCTCACACATACACTCTCATCATTAGTCCTGCTGCTGCTCCGTCATTACCGTTATGTTCGGTACTATCTTTTCCGCATATCATCCCATCCATCCCGCTTCTCTGCTGCTGCTGTAACATTCGCTCTAATTAGTTCGACTCCGGCCGCCCTGCTGTGCCGGCCCTCCCTTACCCATTCTGCCCCCCCACCTCCCCACATGGCCTTGCAACACGCCCCCACACAATTATCTATTTTAGAAAATGTCGCTTTAAATTTAAAATTTTGTGTGCTTCAATTAACAAACACAGAAAAGGGCAAACTATATGCGGAAACTATATGGAAGCCAAGTGGGCCGAGTGGGCGAGTACTTAACAGACTCACTGGGGGCAGGGGCAGGGGGCACGTAGCCGGATTGGGGGGCGGACCAGGGCTAACATGCAAAAAGTACATTAGTACCTCATCATGGCTAACGCTGGTCGAGTTTCCGATGATATCCGCCAGTGGAGGGTGGCTCGAGGCTCGAGGCTCGAGGGATGATGGCCTGCCGGGTGATGGGTCACTGTGATAAGCAGGTGAAAGACAAGGATTGGGTCTACCCCGAGAGGGGATATTTCCGGAATAATTGCATGCTCCCTCGGTGTGATGGATAACCCATGAGAAGGTCACTAATATGACTAACGAAAATGTTGGAAACTAGTTTCAAAGACATGAATCTTTATAAAACCAAACTACTGTCACTTCTTGCGGAAATAGCTCTCTCTCTTTAACTATTATTTCGGTCAGGAATAATGACACATCCTCAATTAAGAAATGATTAAGTATCCATGATTATTTTCCATTAGGCCGTGAAATGAATTATTATCGGGGAAAAACCTGCAATCAATTGCTGCGCCCATCCCTGACAAAGAGCTAAGGAGAGGCTAAGGTGGAGGCCTGCTTGGTTCTGGCTTCAATGTCAATGTAACATTTTTATTTTGTAAATTATTTGCTAATCCCCCCACAACAACAAACAGCCCAAACACGCCCACACACACACACACACAAAGCAGCGACTAATAATCACTGTCCCTGGGTGTATCTGTGTGTGTTGCTGTGGTTAGAATAAACAGCAGCTTATGCCCACACAGATACACTCACACTCTCGCACTTGAATGTAATTAGAGGCTGAAAACATAATGAAAAGCCTACACACACACACACACACACACACAAACAGAGAAACACAGCATCACTGAAAAGGAAAAACCACAAAAGCTCCCCTGCTCTTCACAAACGACCTTTGTACCCGCCCTGTCCCCAAAATGAACTTTCATTGTGTAAGCCGATCCGAACTAATGTGCATTCCTCTCCGTTCCTGCCACCTCCGTTCCCCCTGGCGACCCCTGGTTGACCCCTGCTGATGCTGGCTGCTGGCTGCTGCAGGTGACCTAAAGAACAACGTCATCGACATGTCCACGGATGCGTTCCAGGCGCGCCACAACCACTTCATCGATGCCATCTTCTCGCGCATCAATCGCATTGTGTCCGACAATTATGATCCCTTCGTGGTGCGCCTGGCCGGACGCTCGGCCACGCCCACCGTGGGCAGTGCCACAACAGTGAAGGCCACCAACAAGAACAAAGGCACCAAGGCTGGCGGACACAAGAAACTGTAAGTGACAGGCAGAAGAAAACAATCCTAATATTTACTTGCCCCAGAAATAGAAATGTTTGTAATTTTAAATCTAACTAAAAAGTCAGAATCCGTACGGAATCCGCTTAAGTACTTGGGGGGCAGTGTTACATAGAAGTAACTCGATTTTCGTAGATTTAAGGAACAATCTCTCGTTTGAGTGCACTCTAGAATCAGAGTGAATTGATGCAAATTTTGTGCAATTTTCTTGCAGCAAGAACACACGCTCCGAGCCGAGGGCCAGCGGCAGTGGCAGTGGGAACAATCAGGCCAAGGAGGAGGACGCTGGCAAATTGCAGGAGCAATTGATGCAATTACAGTCTGAGCTGGCCATCAAAGCCATCGAAAAGAAGCCCGTTGCCGCTGACCAGGCCGCAGCCTCTGTGCCTGCTCCTGCTCCTGCCACTGCCACTGCCACTGCCACAGCCACTGATTCCGATGCACCAAAAGCGGAAGTGCGCACAGTGTCCGGAGGCAAAAGCGGGCAAAAGAAGTCGACTGCGAACGCGGCAGGCGCCTCCTCCCAGAGCCACAAGCACAGCGGCAACAAAAAGGCTTCGGGCACGACAGCAGTGAAATCTGGTAACTACAATCAGCCCGCCGGCGCCAGCAAGGCCGGGGATGTCGAGAAGCTGCAGAAGGCCGAGGGCAGTCTCTCGGGGCTGGCCTCCCTCAAGCGGGTGGGCAATGTGAAGGTGATCAGCGATGCGGAGGGACGCAACTCCACGATCAAGGCCAAGTTCACGCTGGGTCCGCTGATCCTGCGGGTGGAGAAGTCCTTCAAGCGCGGCAGCGTGAGGAGCGTGAAGAGCGCCACGGCCAGGACCAACGAGATGATCGGACGCATCAAGTTCAGTGTGGTGGACGATCGGGCCACCCTCATGTCCATCAAAGTGCAACAGCCCAAGCAGGTGAGACGCGTCGCGTCGCGTCGCATCGGCTTTGATTGTCCTTTGTCCAATTAACCTTTGACTTTTGCTGTGTGTGTGTTCCAGGTGGAGGTGGAGAGCAAGGACAATCACGATAGAACACGCGAGTTCGTGTGGCGCCGCACGCCAAAAATTGCCAAATTGGTCAACGAGAAGCTCAAATTGGCCGCCGAATCGCTGTTTGCGCCGCAGGGCGTTGAGGTTGTGCGGCTCTAAAGGACTTAAAGGATAAGGGATAACAGGATGTGCCCCTCGTCCTTCTTTTACTGCTCTCTTCTCAGCTATCGAAATTGTAGTCTACGCAATTTTTTTTTGTTTTTTAACAAACAATCGTCTACGCTTTAGTGTAATGTGCCTAATTTATTTATTTATTTATTTAATTTATTAAACTATCTATTTATCGTCTAACCTATCGATAATAAATGCAACTCTGACTATGCACACATGTGCCTTGACTGTTCTTGGTTTTGAATAAGAGTAAGGGGAAGATATCTCTGTCTCTGTTTCATTCTCTGACCCAAGAGACAAATTAAAGTATATTTGTTCAGCTCCCGAAATGACAATCTAATCCAATTATTTCATTATTCACTTTTTGTACCAATTCCCTCTCTCTCTCTCTGCTTTCCGATAACAGCATGCAACTCTGTCTACATCTTGCCGCCGCCGCAACTACATCTACATCTACAGCTACAACTACATATACCTGATTTGCCATTTAGCAGAAGCCCTTGCTAACCCATTAAACCCAATTTAGTTGGCAATTATCCAAGATATGCTGGAGGGGCATACATACAACGTAAAAGGAATCTCGCTCAGAAAATGACTAAAAATATTGTCCTATTCTGAAAATGCTTTCCCCCAATTGCCTGGCCCCGTAATACCCGATGCGATGCGATGCCTTTCCTTTCCTTTCCTCTCCGCCCCCCCCACATTGTCTGTAAATAAAGGTGCAGCATTGTCGCCCCTCCCCCCAGTGGCAGCTGCAGTGGCTGTGGCTGTCCCGGTCCCGTACCTATCTGTGTCAGGTCGCTTGCAGTTTTCATTAATGTTGCAGGCTGTGAGGGAGTCCGGTTAGGGGGCGGACTGCAACAGGATCCTCTTCCAACAAAGTAAATATGAGTGCGTTGTATATTGTGTTGCAACCCAAGGCGGAAGGACATGCAATTTGTTGTTGTTTGCCTTTGTTGTTACACTAGCTGCCTCTCTCTCTCTCTGTCTCTCTTTCTGACTATGCCTGTCTCTTTCGCTCATCCTGCATGCTGTTTGTTTTGTCTTGTCCTGTCTGACGGGGGGGACGGGAGCATGGGCTGGGGCTGGGGCTCGTTGCTGCTCTTTGTTGCACCTAAATTGACAACAATATCGTTTCATTTGCTCACTGAAGTGAACTCATCAGTGCCCCCAGCCCTATATGACCATCCCATCGTGCAACCAATCCTTACCAAGACACACAGGCATACAGTCAAACAACCACACACTCACACACCCACACTTTGGCACTTCATTTTTTGCCAGCTGCCGCTTGATTATATTGGCTAGGACCAAGGACACTCCGGAGTCCGTACAATGTTTTCGGACTTTAAGTTTAGACCGATTCGCTCCCGATTCCCACTCAGATTCGCTTCTGCTGATTGCTGATGCATGGACCGACCACTCCACCAAGTTAAAAAAATAAAAAAAAACAAAGTTGCAACAATTTAAACAAATTCAATTGTCCTGCGAGGGAGCGGGGCAGGAAAACTGATTTGCACTTTTGCCTGCTGTTTCCCCAGGCCCAAGCCCGAAAAATAACGAATATACAACTGACAACAACAACAGAAACAGAAACAGTAAAAAAAAAATGTAACAATTTTTGCCAACTGAAAATTCTTGAGCTTAAAATTTGCATTTGTTATTACTTCGTCGGTTTTGCAGTTGCAATTGTTGAATATGCAACAATGGCCCAGAACAGAGTCCGCCTGACGGCCCCAAGCAGGGGCCCAGCATCAAGGCCATAACTCGGTTACCAGATTTAATTCCAAGCCAGATCCTGATTGTAATACAATGTGGGCGGAATGGGGGCGGACGCCCAGCTGCTTAGCCAGGGGAGAAGACAGGAACAGAAATAGAACATTTTCATAAATCATAAAATGTTCACTCAACAAATGAACTACGTTTCCTGTGGGTCGCTAGGCTGAGGGGCAGCACTTGCCCCGAGTTGTCCAGGGGTCCAGGCAGAAGGCCAGCTGGAAGATGGATGGGCGATGCATTGCCATTCATTGGGACTTTCACTTGTTTGGGCCTTCCTCCACTTCAGGGGATCAATCATAGCAACTAGACTTTGAATTCTAAAGCAAAAAACACATGTGCCTCTGTGAACTGGACCGGCTACAGTGGGCCACATGTTAACTGGAATTCGTACGCAGAGGAACTCCTCTTTTGAAAACTATTTAATCTTTAGCTATCGTCGAATATCCTTAGCATGTTGCATAGAGCATTCCCCAATTGTCTACATTAGAAAAGTACAAAACTGCCTGCAACAATATTTTCCATGCAACTAAATTGGAAACTTTTGGTTTTCTGACATTCCATAAAGTTTCGTATGCCCAGAAAGCCTTTACAGGGCGACTGGCACTCATTAGACTGGAGACTGCTCTCGCCTAGAACTTGACCCACCAGTCCGCCCAGTGACCTCCCTCCACCCAGAAAGCCAATACACTCAGACGCCTCGGACAATATGTGTGGAAAGTTGATAGCTGGCAAAAGGCTGTGTGTGGGGGGTGTGTGGGGCTTAATAGGAGTTGTGTGGAAACTTTTCTCAAACAGTGTGCGGCGGATGGGAATTACAAGTGGAGGCTGTGGGCGGCTCAAGGTCAGCGGGTGGCTGGACGTACCAGTAATCGGCTTGTTTAATTAGCTCACTAAGCCCCACCTGGATGGGCATTAGCGGGTCTGTCTGAATAAGATTCTCTGATTGAAAGTGTCCTGGTCGCGGCTTGCCACAAAAGCGACAACTAATTGCCACATAATCAACAACAGACCCACCAGCAGGGCCACCAGCTGCGAAGTAACCGCAACAACAAGAGACAACTATTGAGGGTGTGCACTGAGAGAAAATTACTTCAAATTGGTTCATTGATGTTCTAGTTGCCCCATCCAGAAGAACGCTATATGGTAATGGGAATAAATTGTTAGCCAAAGAGTTGAGGCCCGAAATCAAGTGAATGCTAACATTTTTGGCCAAGTGTACGATGAGACAGGGTGCTGGGGGCATTGGGTGACGGAGGAGGCCCTGCCCATCGGATTTTGAGCACTTGCGCTTTTTACCAACTCAATTTACGCTAATTACTGCCTTTCGCTTCAGCGATAACTGCTGTTAGCCGCCCCCGCAACTTCCATAACCCATCACCCTCCCTGGGGAGCGGGGCTACGAGATCTGGGATCTGTTATCTCTGGTTTTTGGGACATGGAAGTGGCAGCGGGAGCGACAGCGGCAGCGGGCAGCCCAGCACCCGTCACCCATCTGCCGCAAATTTCCATACGCCATGAGAATTTATATTGTCATTAGCTCTTTTTATGCAAACTTCTTTCCGCTCGCTGAGTGTATTTTATTGAAATTTCTGCCTGCTGGCCATATTACTGAATTCGCCGTTGAAGAAAGAGCAAAAGAGAACAAGAGAATGGTTTTTAAATTAAATATAATTTCAGTGCATGCGCGCTCTTTGCTTAAGTCGGCCGCCGGCTCTCTTTGGCACTGACCTAACGGCGCCCATTTCGCTTGGGATAGTTAGTGTCTGAGCTGAGGCAGTGATAAGGCGATTGTTAATGAACCCCCAGATATTACTGGTGGTTGGAGTTTGAGGAAACTAGCTTGATGATGGATCATCATTACTCCATAGTTAACTTTCCATAATTTCTCAACTTTCCAATTCTATTAATTATATTCCGATTGGTAGCCTGGCCGCATCTATAAGACCTATCTTAAGTGCTTACCATAAACATTAATTTACCCCTTCAAGTGGAATATCATTAAGTAAATTTTTATTGAGCGCAAAGCTATAATTCTACACCATTAAGTCTTTCCACCTGTCTCCACTAATATATTTATTACCGATTCCTAAAACTATTTCAAACATTTTATTGTTAGACCTTTAATGTTAGACCTTGAAAGAGAGCATTTACAATCTTAATATAAAGAGCGCACAAAGGGGCAAAAGAGAGCAAAAGAAAACCATGGGGTATTAATGAAAGGTGAGGAAAATGTTGATGCTCTCTCGGTTTTGTATACGCAAGTACGATAGAATCTATGGGACATTACCTAAGCAAAACTCGAAGGGATCGCGCAGACTCTAGGTGAAAGAGGAGCCGAAAGAGGAGCCCCAAGAGGAGCCGAAAGATGAGCCGAAAGAGGAGCCGAAAGAGGAGCCGAAAGAGGAGCCGAAAGAGGAGCCGAAAGAGTAGCCCAAAGCAAAACTCAACTAGAGAAGCTTTCAAAAATTTGAGCATCTTTAAGCTTCAGCTTCAGTTCTGATGCTTTATATGGAACTATTCTCTGAGCTTACGAAAACTATCTCAACGAATTGTTCCATATAAATTTTTCACTTATATTATCAGAAAATTTTATCACTTAACAAATCCATTGTCGAAATAAGACCGATCGAAAATATCTATCTACACATATAACACATTTTACTAAAAGTAGTTTAAATAAACTCCAGTAATAATAAAGTTCCCAGTTATCCCGGAAATAAATCCTAAATTGCACCACTATATATATCATATAACCATCTTAATACCCCACTAGTTGTCAGCACAGTTACATTTCGCAGTGTGGGCACTTGCACCGGTACAGTGTGTGTACGTGTGTTTGTTTTTGATGAGGTTTTAAATCATTTTTCGTCTCCGCTTTGGGCTACTGTGTGCCCGCGAAGAGCAGAAACGTTTCACCTTGCCTTAATACACCTTTGAAATATGCTTAGAATAGAAACAAAAGAGAATCCCTCCACAAAGAAACATAAGAGAGGCACTTAACAAACCAACGAAAGAGAGTGTGTTCGTGCTTGTCCGTGCTTGTTCGGCAATAGCATTTGGAGCTCGGCTCAGTGTTGGCGCTTCGGCATGCACCCACTCCGCCAGGCAGCCACCAACACGAAGCGGAGCCGAGGCATCTGCTCGCTGCTGCTGATAAAGGCTCGTGCGTGCTCGGCCGCCCCTCCTTCGGCTGTCCGCTGCTGTCGCATTCCTCTGCCTGCTGCTGCTGCTTGGGCCTCCGCCACGGACGAGGGCCCCAAATCAGTTTCAGTTTTAGCGCGACATTCAACGTAGAACGCAGGCGAGGGCGGCACCCCACAACGCGATAATTATTGAGAATCACGAACCCAACTCCGAGTCCGAGGAATTCCCCAACGAAAAACTTTATGACAATGTAATGCCCAAAAAAATGTGAGACGCGGAAGTATCCACCATCACCAGATGTGCATATACGAGTGTTTTTTTTTGGTTTTTTTTTGGTTTGTCATAATAGTAATAACTAAAGATAAAGATATTTATAAAAAAACAAATATAAATTATAAAGAATATATAAATATATAAAGACCAGACTTGCGGGATTCAGTGTGCTTGTGTTTGTGTGTGTGTGAGTGTGTGTCAGAGGAGGAAGGAACCGAAAATTGGGTCGTAAATTTTGGAAAACGTGTGAAAACGCAGGAAAAGCCTCATTGCCTTATT
This sequence comes from Drosophila affinis, assembly GCA_037356375.1. Lineage (NCBI taxonomy): Eukaryota > Metazoa > Arthropoda > Insecta > Diptera > Drosophilidae > Drosophila > Drosophila affinis. The sequence continues at coordinate 63,146,949 of CM074802.1, read as the reverse complement.
GCCGGCAGACCCCCAAACAAAAACCCAAAAAAAATTGAATGACCTTTTGTCGCTTTTGTCGCTGTTTTTGTTCCAGTTATTGTGGTTGTTATTTTTGTCGAGCAGTTAAGTTAAAATGCGCTCAGCACGCGAATACTTTATGACATCGTCTCGAAAATTATGTACGATTTTGTTTCGAAAGAAAACCCAGAGAGAAACGGCCGAAAATTGGTGCGTGTCAGCAGTGGCAGGCGACAAAAATCCAAGAGACCAAGAGACCAACAGCCAACAGAAGGAGAGCCGCAGCCAAACAAATTATAAAAGTGTTAAACGCCCACACAACGACCTCCAGCCCCGCCCCCTTTCCGCTCACCCCGCTCATTAGCATGCAGCAAATTAAGTTGTTTTATATTTAGACAAAGGAAAGAGACAGCGAGCAGGAGAAGCCCCCGAAATACTCGAAAGAGACCCCAAATATAAATTAACAAATTGGAACAACAAGAAAAACAAGAACCAAAACCAAATCTTTGATCTGCTGACTCCCCCGTGCACCCCCCTCCACCATCCCCTTCCCCTTCCCCCACGAAAAGCGCGCGTCAAAACAGAAATTGGTGGCCGTCCCAAATAGTATATCGAACATTAATATATTTCCCCCCGTGTAATACAATATTTGCTCAACAGAAACGAAAAAAGAATGTGACAAAAATTAATAGAAAACACATAAAATATTGAGGCAATGCACAGTGAGAAAAAAGTGATTCGAAGTGATTTGAATGGACTAAAGACTACAGCTTAAGACGAGTGAAAAGAGTGAACAGATCCTTGATCCTTTTTGTATTTTCTTAGGTATAAGCCACTGCCTACTGCCAATGGCTTGCTTGATTATTTTTTGCTCTGTTCTCAAAAGCGAGCAACGGAAATGGAGGGAAATTTATGTGCCAGAGGGGCTGGAGGTCTGCTGCTGCTGTTGCTGCTGCTGTTTGCCGAGCACACTGCGTATGCGCAATGCGCCAAATGGAAGAGCTACAATATTTTTATTCAAAATATCTTCGTGTCTGCCTTGTCTTTCCAAAGAAAATGAACTTTTGTTTCGACTGGCAACAAAAGGAAAAACTTTCGCTGCTAAAGTTTTCACACACACACACACGCAGACATTTGGCTGTTGCAGGAAAAACACTTGAGGCAACGCGAATGAAAATAAGAACAGTGGAAATTGTCAAGTGTCAAGTGCTTTCAAGGCTTTCTTCTTTATCTGTTTGTTTCACAGAAATGTTGAGAAAGTCCTAAGACTGTTATGGGATTTATTTCTTGATAAAAACTTTCCTATAAAGCACTTGCACTTGCTGCTTGGTTTCATGCTTGGATTGGATTGGATTGCTGTCGGTGGAAGTCGGAATCAATGCCTTGGCTGCCCAAAGAAAGCCCCAAAGAGATGTCTCTGCTTAGATCTACGCTTTCATTAAGTTTAGTTTATTGTTTAGGGTCTTTTGTTCGTAAGATTATGCCAATAAAATGTTGCCGTAAAAACCAATGAAATATTCAAGCCCAAAGAGTTTACTGGCACACAATGGGGGGAATGCTGTGGGTGAACCCGGAACTTAAGTTGCTTCCTAATCACAGATATTAAGCATTAGAGCAGACACACACACACGCACACGCACACACTGCCTCAAGGACGAGGACAACAAAGTGCAGACGTTTACAATTAAAGAGAGAGGGATACCAGAGGATGCTCGACTTCAGCTCCTGCCTGGAGCTGCCTAGGGCAACATTTAGCAGACAGCAAAACAGAGAGAGAGAGAGAGCGATAGAGAGAGTGAGAGAGTGAGAGATGGGTGGCAGAGCAGGAGAGATGCGAGTTAGATAGAGACAGGGATAACAAGAGACTGCAGCAATTGAGTGCGTTAACACTTTTAAGAGACACTGCTGACGTTGCTGGGATGCCTCTGTCTTGGAGACCTGCCACTCCTCCAGTTGCCCTCTTCGCTTGCCCCTTCTCTAATTCCATTACGGAAGCAACAGTGACAAGTGGCTGGGGTCCTCGGCCAAGGACCTGGACCCGGAGACCAGGAGACAATCTGTCAGCAGCAGCAACTCCTGATTGAAGCCACACAGGAGATGCAGGAGATGGCCAGGCCATAGGATTCCGTAGGATCTGGAGATTGGACCTCGGCTCTCGCCCCCCTCTCATTAGTTTCCCCTCTCGGCCCGGGCAGAGGGCAAGTTTGCAATTAATTAAGTTTTAATTAATTTCACACAGCCGACGAAGTAGCGGCAGCGGAAAAACTGTACTGCTGGAGAAAGAATTTCTCCCAGAGGCGTGTGAAAAAGGCGATTCCTCAGCAAATGTTTAACAAATTAGAAGCCAGGGAAATGGTAAAGTTAAACTAAAGTTTTCCCCCAGCAATCCACGGGGCTGGGAGTGGGCGGGGGGGGGACAGCAAATTGATTGATGCCAAAGTGGTTGGATGGATGGATGGATGGATGGATGGATAGAAGTGGGGGTCCAGAAATAGCCAGAGACATAGGTAGAGGCGTGACAGGATATGGCTTGCTTTTGTACATTTTCCTATTTTCCCATTTCCCCATTTTCCTTTGCCTTCTTTGAGCGGCTCATAATTTTGCCGGAATTTATTTTGGGAGCCCCGAAAAACCCGAACTGGGATACATGCGATCCAGACTCATGAAATATGCAGCAGACATGACATGAACTGAGCTCCGAGTCGAGCCCCAAAACCGATGCTAGTTTATGCATTAACAATTATTAATTGTACGCCAGGAAAAACTTTATTATTTCCCCCTGTTCAGGGGTTCGAGGGTTCAAGGGTTTAAGGGTTGGGTTTTTAGGCGTTGACCCTGGAAAACCTTCGGCCTAATTTGTAGTGTAAACTTTGGAGTGAAACGGGAACACTTGGTGTGAGAAAAGCAGGTGAAGGTGGGAGGGGCAGCCGAATGAGGCATCAATCTGCCATCTGTCCACCTGCCACTCCAGGCATCACTTTCCATCTAATTCTGACACTTTTCCACCAATGATTCCCTGTCTCAAAAAAGGTCTGAATACATACAGGAATATACCTATAACAAAGATTACAATCTGCTCATCAGCCATTCAATCGATAATTGTTGCTCTTGGCTTATTTGTTTTGACCCTAAGAGGCTTTTGCTGGCTTCTTTGTGGCGGGAAATTGCATTTGCTGCCAAGTTAAGAGTTAGTTAAGAGTTTTTGGAGGCTGCACATTCGATCAGAATCTGGCTTATCAAAACAAATTTAATCAATTTATGTTCGCTCCCATAACGGGGGGAAAATCCCCAGTTAAAGCTCAATGAAAATCCATTTTTGGGTGGGTTCCAAGCTAAAAAAGGAAAAAGCGAAAATTCCCCGGTCAGAGGCAAATGCGAAAATGTAAGGGAAAACAACACAAAAACACAAAAAGAAAAAATATTATTCCGGCCTAGGACCGGGGCTGTCCCAGTGAAAACGAAAAGAGCAAACACAGTTGCAACAAGGACACGAGGCACGGGGCACGGCAACGGCAGTGGCAGAGGCAGCGGCAACAAGGACAATACAGCAACAAAAAGTTCAACAAACGAACGTTAAAGGATTAAATTGTCTGCCATTGATATTAAGTGTTTTAAATGTCATTGCAAGTGTTTAATTCACGAGCTGGAAAGAGACCAACAGAAAAAGAGTGAAAGAGAGCGAGAGAGAGAGAGAGAGAGACAGAGAGACAATGCAAGTGTAAAAAGAGGAATAAAACCCAATATATTGTCGTATCTTCCCCAGAGATTGCCATAGATCAAAACCTGAACAAAAACACAACGAAAGTGCGAATTGATAGCAGCAGCACACAGCAAACCTGATAAAGCGGGTAAAAGCCAAAGCCAAAGCGAAAGCAAAAGGAATAGAACAACAGACTAGAAAGCGAAGAGATATCAAAGGGTCATCGCAAAATGTTGACCCTGTGGACGGCGCTGTTCTGCTGCCTAACGGGTAAGTCGGTACTAGATTATCTTAAGTAGTTAATACTAAACTTATACTAAGACCAAAATGTATTCACAATGGCGGATTCTGCGGGGGTGAGCCGTTCGCTTATGGGGAATTTATTCGACGAATTGGAGGGAACTCAATTGAACGTGCTTAGGGATATTTCGAAAACAATTTAAGTTAATTGAAACTGAGATTCCTTCGGGATTACTCTAAGAACAAGGACTTTGTGGAAACCACAGCCTGGCCCACCTTTCTTCTTTCACCTTTCTCCTGTGGTTCCACGCGTGTCACTCACTTTTGGGCGGGGGAATGCCATAGGTAAAGCGTTCTTTCGTACCTATCCCATATCCTGTTTAAGCATGCATAAGATTATCAGCGATATACATGTATGAGTGTACACACACATACACTTGCACACCCTCCTCAAGGTTATTATTGTTGCTGGCTGCCACAGCGATGAATCCTTTTAAAAACATTTGTGGTTCAGGCTGCGAAAATCCTGATTTATGTTTCTGCCTGCTGCGTTGTCCTTGCAGTCAGTCCTGCTCCTGCTCTGTTCTGTTCTGTTCGCAGCAGGAGCAGAGGGAGAGGGAGAGGGAAAGGGAGGGGAAGGGCGAAAGAGAGCCAAAGCAAACAAATGCGGTCGCTGGATGGCTCGCTTGGGGTCGCCTTTGGGGCATATCGCATAACAGCGGCGGCAGCTCCGATGAGGGATGTGCCCGGGGAAGGGCATGGCAGGGCCGAGGCCGAGGGTCGTGTGTCGTGTCACTGCACTTTAAATTTTAAACGGAGCCAAAGCACAGCACAACACAGTCCACAAATTGCGCTCTACACATAATTATGCATAATTGAAAAGTGTAATTATGGCCGAGACTGGGACGCACTCTCTCTCCCCCTCCCTCTTTCTTTCTGCAACTTTATGAGCCGCAAACTGTGAGCTCAATCAAGCGAGCAGGCACAGGCAACAGGCAAAGGAACAGAACCAAGCAGAGATCTTGTGGAACCAGACACCGCACCGCACCGCACCAACAATCCACTCGAGCGCAATGTTTATGACTCGCAAGTCCTTTTAATTGCCACCGCCTGCTGCAGGTTTGAGCCAGCGAGGCAGGAGTCCAAGGGTACGGGTAATGTCCTGCCACAGGCAGACTTTTCCCCGAGTATCTGCATAAGATGGCTTTGTCTAGTTGGCCCAAGAGAATGCAAGTTTAAATGTACCTTTCATCACCAGAAATACTCGTATACCTCCACTGAATATACACTGATTTCAGTTCATGAAACATCACTTCACTGTACTAATTAAGTTTCATTAATCAATGTTTAAATTTGCATTAAAAAGAGCAATCAACAAGCCCCCAATTAACAATGCGATTAATACTCTTAATTCGCTATATCTCATGTATTTATGGGGCATTTATTGTTAATAGATTTAATTATAATGATTGCTTTTGTCAGATACAACTACAGATACAGATACATTGTTGTTATAGCTTATAACTTTGAGACTTTGATTATAAATTACAGAAAATTTCTATTTCTATCATCATGTTTTCCATTCTGCAAGGAACTTTGGTAATTTCCATAAGAAGTTTTCCCCTGCAGTCGGCAGATAATTTACATCATTCACAGCGATAAATTATCGGTGAGGTAATCAACGCTTTCTTATCGAACGTGGGCCACACTGACTTTCAGCTTGTCCTTTCCATTCTCCCTCCCCCACTCTCTGCCTGCCCTTACACAGAGAGAAACAAAAGCTCACTTATTTGAACACCCATTTGTTGTGCTCGACAAAGGGCACAATTTTGCCCAGTGTAGCCTCCTCCAGTGTCCCTTTTGTTTTGTGTGTATTTGTGCTGCCTGCCGCCTGCCATGTGTTTTTATTGCATTAATTTTTATGGTCGCTTACTTTTGCTGTTCTTTGTTTCAGGTTGTAGTTGTTGTTGTCTCTTTCTCTCACTGGCGCTGCCGCTGCTGCTGGCGTTACCGTTGACTGCTTTTGTTTTACTTTGCTGCCGCTGCGTATGCCCCAAAGTAATAAAGCGAATTGGTTTTCTTCAAATAATTTCCATTTTAAATCCAGTTGGCAAATCCAGCACAGTGCCAGCCCCATGCCCCCCCCCACGCCCTCCTCCGCCGCCGCTTTTGGGGATTGTTGTTCTTAGTTTTTTGTTGTTGTGGGCGCCAAGGAAAAGTGGCTTCATTTTCCCGCATAAAATTGTTGCCAGAGAGTTGTGGGCCCCGAGATTTGTTGTCGTTTGCCTAAAAGTGGCATGTGGCATGCGGAATGGAGGGGGCAGGGGCATGGGCCAAGTGCGGCATTTGCAATTGTTTCTTTTACGCTTATCCTTTGCCTCAGCCTTGGCTGTTTCCTCCTCCTTGTACTTATTCTGAGTGATTTCCTGTCCCTCTTCGTGTACTGCTTGATTTCCCCCTCCTCCTGCACTCCTCCTCTCCTCTTAGACTCTTCGATTCCTCTCTTGATTTCCTTCCTTCCTCTACTCTTATTACGCTTGATTTGCTAAGTCGGTGGGAGCCTGTGGAACCTGCATCCTGAATGCTGAGTCCTGAATCCTGGCCGACTGTCACTTGTCAAAGTAGGCCTCAAAATTTAATTGAAATTTAGTGTAAACACAATGACAGGCAGTCGATTATCCTGCTTCCGCGATCTCCCTTCTGCTCCAGTTCCTGTTCCTGCTCCTGTTCCTGCTCCATTCGAAGGCTCTGGTATATATTTCTCGGTCTAAATCCTTTTGCGCGCAAATCCTGTCAACTTTTGGCCTGACTTTCCAATTTGCCAGCGTTTCGCCCCTTGTATATGTCAAAAAATTTGGAGTCCGCTTGCCTCCTGTCCGCCTCTTGCCTCTCGCCTCTCGCCTTTCCATGCAACAAAACATTTCACACGTGTCACTGAGCATGGAGTTGTTGCCTGTCAAGATGCCACAACCCTAGTATCCCCATACACGCCCCCCAACAAACCGCGCAGCCCCCTGACCACCTCAACCCTTCTTTCCTGCTGCTGCCAAGACAACCAGCAACAACAGCGCCAACGCCGCTGCATTAACAGACACACACATACACACACTCTCCACTTCAGTTCACTCCACGCCCGCCGCTATCCCCCCCCCAAACCCCCCACAATTTGTTTGCCTATTTGCTTTGTGCATATGGAAATGAAATGGCAAACAGGAACGGGACTCAAGTGGGGCAAAGAGAGCGAGAGAAAAATTACGTTGACACAGTGAAACACGCACACACACGCACACACAAGCACGCGCTCTCCGTCTCCCACACACACACACACTAATTCCATCAGCATTGGCCCTAAGCAGCCTCATCATTTCGCTCTGCCCCCTTCCCGCACACTCTGATGAGTGCAGCAACAGTTAATTCAATCATTCGCTGTCTCCCTTCGGCGTGAAAAATTGCAGGCCATGGCCTTTCCACATTGCTCTGGCGCGTTTTCTTTTCCCTGAAAACAGTGGCAGCCATAAGTATTAGCACTGGCTTTGGCGAATCTTTTCAACAGATGGTAGGCTTTTTATAGACTCAAAGATCGGTTGTTTGAAGATTGAAGATTTGGTTCGCTTTCTCTTGAAATGATCCCGCAAGCAGTTCAGCCACTAACCCTGAAGCCCTGCTTCAAGCAGTTCAAGCACCGTTATAACCTGAACCTGATCAAGCATAGCAAACAGTTCAGCCATTCAAGCAGCGCGCCGCTGACAACTGAACGTTTGTTTTCCGCAAGCAGTTCAGCCTCGTAGCCTGCAGCCATTGCTCAAACAGTGCACCGCTGAAACCTTAACGTTTAAACCGCTCTTGCAAGCAGCTGAGTTAAATCTGAAATGTGTGAAACTAAATTGGGTGAAACTCAATCAATTTTTGCACAAAAATGCGTATTTGTGTAAATATTCCGCATTTAGTTGTACAGTTTTAATTATCTAGAGTGAAAACTGCAGAAATTCCTTCCTCACAAATGGATACCTATATGTATTTATTTATTAGGTATTTTCGTATTTATATTAAATCGTAAATTGCATTAGAAATAAATATAAGCCTCTAAACTTACCAAAATAATTACTGCCAAAGCTTTCAGGCCATGCCACATGGCATTCGGTCTGCCGCTGTGCAGCCTTAATCCCGAAAATCAATGAAGTATTAAGTTTCATTAAAAGCATAACATTAAAACATTTATTGAATATAAAAAACAATTTCTGGTATTGCACTCAACTGGGATTATGTATGTACATAGAGCTTTAAATAGAACTTAAACGGGCTTTAAAACTAACCTTTCCGCTTGCAAGTGCCGAGGCAACTGTTTAAAAATGAGAACTCATTTAAGCAAAACCATCAAGAAAGCAAAAAAAGAAAACACGTAGAGAAAAACATTTCCATTTCCATCTCCATCTCCATCTGATATGCAGCGTTCGCTAACAATTGGTAATTAACGCGCTGCCCACAAGTTTTTCTCGATGCTCAGGTTCCGTCTTACGAGTTTCCCAGAGGAACGACCACCCCGCCCCGCCCCCAGCATGGCCAAGTCGAATTTGTAATCCGAGGCGTTGATTGCCACACTTTTAACCCTTTTTTGTTGGCGCAACTTGAAACAAATTCTTGGACTTCCCTTTTGGCCGAATGGCAGCAGTTCATTTGAATTGTTTTTGTTGGGCTGCCGTTCGGAACCCTTGTAATAGGGTTGCCTATTTTCAATTTCTCTGCCCTGCCCAGCTCTGTTCTGTTCTGTTCATTTCTTTATTTTGCTTATCAGAGAACATCCTCCACAAAGGCACTGAAAAAAGAAGACATAACAGTGCAAGGGGGAAAAAATAAGAGCAGAACAAATTGTTTACGGATGTGTTTGTGTCCTTCTTGGGGGCACGATTCTGGGGCAAAGGAAACCCCCAAACCGAGAGAGGATGTAGCAGAAATTCATAACAAACTACATTTCATGGCATTGTGTCTCCTTTTTCGCTGTATCAGTGTGTGTATTGGAGTGTGTCCGTGTGTAGCCGTGTGTGTGTCTCTGTGTGTTGTGCTGAGGAAATTCACTTGACTTTTGGCTACATTTTTTGCCTCTGGCTGGCAAGGCTAAGGCTTCTTCTAAGTCGTCTTCGTCCTCGTCCTTCTCCTGGTCTTGTTGTGTCTGAGGGCATAAATAAGCTTTGGGCCAGACTTGCTGCAGTTGTCGCCGCTTGGCTGCCGCTTGACTGCGCTTTGGGCCAACAATGGTCGATGTTGCCAATAGCCAAACCAATACCACACATGCACATACATACATACCCGTATGTGTATGTCTGCTTGTTTTTCGTACTTATTTATGGCTATTTGTCGGTGGAGTTGGCCAACATTCTGATGCCATCTTTATATGTGGATATCCCATAAAAAGTTCACAACTTTAAAAACCAGAGATTTTGCGTACAAACTGGCGAAAGTCACGAGAAGAAAACACAAATTTCCACAACTTTCCACCGGAAGTTTACGTTAGTGAAGTTAACTTTGCTGCAGGCCTGCAAGCAACTCTTGATAGTTCATTGTTTTGTGGGGGGTGGGGGGAGCTTCGAACTTAAGCTGATGATTAAACCAAAAGTGTTGAATAAATATTTAGTATTTTCATTTCTTCGTTTCTCAATTTTCAATTGCATTCTGAATATATCATCTTGAAAGTGCATGCATTTATTCATGTTTTCATGTTTTCAGAGGGAAAATCTCTGCACAGTTGCCCGAGTTTCCAGAATATTGTTTGAGCCTCTTATGGCTTTGGCCGCCCGTTCAACGTTCAATGGCCATTCAAGTCAATTGTTGGCATAATTGCCCAACGGCAGCCAGACAGACTTCTAGGACAGCAGAGCAGCTGCTCTGCTCTGTCCTGCTCTGCTCTGCTCTGTCCTGCTCTGCTCTGCTTTCCTACCGATAATCTGGCTCAGTTTTATTATTTCGCTAAATTGATTTTGAATTTAGTTCAATGTTTATGGTCAAATGATTTCATTTTTGTGTCACCAGCCGAGCGGGGTCCCTCCCCTTCCGTCCCGTCCTTGGCCAAAGGTGAGGCTTTTACTATCCGAATGGGGGCTTCAATTTTTGCCCTTTGTCTAGCTTATAAATCATTTGTGCGGCGATGCGTAAGCGGACACCCCTAAGAGCCTTAAGACCCCTGCCTCCCCCGCCTTCCCCCTGCCATCCCGAGGGGATAAGCTGGAGGCCCAAAAATAAATATGTATGTGAAACGAGGTAAAAATGAAAAGCGATGCCCCGAAAGTAATCCCCAATCGATTTTCCAGGGGGCACAAACCGAAAAAAAAGATGAGAAGCGAGACTCATTGAATGAGTTTCCGTTCGCTCGTTCGCTCGTTCGCCCGTTCGCCATTTGGCGACTTTGAGGAAGGTTCTGTTCTCACTTTTCGTTTTGCATATGCTTTCAGGGAACAGCTTTCAGGGATGGGGTGGTCTGGTCTGGCCTGGTCTGGTCTCGTGTCTCGCATATAGAGTGTAAAGTATCGGTGAATACGTTACACACATATATACATTTTTTATTTATTTCATATCCATTAAGTTCAAAGCGAAAGATGTGTCCGGACAGGCGGCAATGGCACCGACAACGGAACCGTCTAATGTATTGGCTTCTACTTTGGTTCGGGCTCGGAGTCTGTGGTGCCATCCTCTGGGTACCATTCCTATCCCCACCTCCCATCCTCCCACCCTCCCATGCTCATTGATTGCCCCACTGTGCCGGGGCTTGGGTCGGGACCGGGGCTGGGGCTGGGGCTGGGGCCGGGGTGACGTTGAAATTTCAATTACTCAAGCAAAATGATAAATGAACTTGTAGCCGCAAATTTTTGCCCTGCCTTTTGTCTCGGTTCCCCGCTACTCGGCGCACTCCTTCTGCTCCTCTGCTCCTCAACGGCCGCAACTCCTTTGCTAACCAAAAGCCATTATGGGAACAGCCCACTAAGTGTGTGGGCGTGGCAGACATGTATATACATATATATGCATGTACATATGTGTGGCATGTGCAACTTTTGCTAGTTTCTCGACTATTTGACAGTTTTTCTCACTACCAGGACAGGGACAGTGCCCTACAAAAGATTAAAGACACTCAACCCGAAACAATGCAACCAAATACATGTAGAACAGGTTCATTATATAGAAGGGAAGTCCCAAATAGAGCGATCGTAAGACCTGTTTCACCAGGAAAGATAGTTGGTTTCTAAGGATAGTCTCTGCTGTCTTCCTTTTCATTCCGTATACTTTTGTTACGCACTGTGTGCAAAGGCTTCGAAGGAGTGAAGCGTGAAGAGTGAAAGAGTGCGGACAGAGTAGGAGAGCGGAGAGAGCAGAAGTGCGGAGAGAAGTGCTAAGGCCTTGTGTTTGCACTCAAGTTTATTTTAATAATATTTGTTTGGCTCGGAGCTCGAGAGCTGTCGTGACTCCCGTCGTCCCGTTACACTTACACTTACAGCTACAGTTGCAGTTACAGTTACATTTGCACTTAGTTAGCAGCTGAAATATGGAAATCGCTACGGATCTTGCAGAATGTGCATACATGCATGCGTACTCGTGTGTACACATGCATTCTCGGGGATTGAGTTAATTAAATAGGAATCCCAGCAGAGCCGTCATGACAACAAAGCGAATTCATTAGTGCCAAAACACTCACTGACTCACTCACTCACTCACTCACTTACTCATTACTCGATTGCTTCACTCCACTCACATGCATTCACAAAAATACTCCAAAAAGCTCTTGGGAATATATTCGTTCTCCTTCTCCTTCTTCGGTAACGGTAACGGTAACAACAACAACAACAATCAGCGCGCCCCACTCATCAATAATCAGGTGTTGCTTTGTTTGCTGCCTGCTGCCTAGGAATGTCAGACGTGCAGAGACGTGTCCATCCGCTCAGTGAGGCACTGTAAACTCGTATCGACATCCACTTAATTGCATTTCATTCATTGCTAAGCAGAGAGGTGTAAGAGTGGGAGAGAAGCATCAGGAGCAGCAGCAGCAGAGGCAGAGGGAAGGAGCGACGCTACAGCTCGCTAAAGGATGAGAGGAAGAGAGCAAAAGAGAGTGTCGGTAATGCTGTGAAGTTTTATTTCACTTCAATGCCATCTGTTGCCGCCCTCCAACCGTGGAATTGAAGTGAAAAGAAAAAGAGCAAAACATAAAATTAACAACAAGGAATGCTAGAGCAAAATGCTACCCAGATTTTTTTCCAGAGTAAGCATATTGAAGGGCATCAAGGATGAGGGTACACATATTGGGCATCATGTGAGATATCCGTGTCGCTTTAAACTTCGTCAGAGAACCAATATACCCCACGAGCACCGTGCACAAAAAAATAACGGCGAGGCGAAATCAAAATGCAATGCCAAGTGGCTGATTGCTGTTCGCTGGCGAGTGGGAGAGGGAGTGGGGACTGAAGTGTGGGCGTCAAGAGGAGTGTGAGGAACAGAAGAGAGGGACGATGAGAGAGACAGACGGAGAAGAGAGAGAGAGAGGCGCCAAACAATGGGTGCAATGAGCGAAACAAGTGGGCAAAAGAACAACTTAAGCCCTTTGGCTTTTGTTAGTTTTTGTGCTTTCGCATTCATTTCGGGTTGGAAATTTTGGAGCAGAAAATGAGCAGATTCATATGCAAAAAGTTCCAGTTGTTCCACGACTAGCAGTGGGCAATGCACATACATAGATACATACGTATTTATTCGCAGCAAGTCGCGTCGTTCGTTATCTTTGACCACTGTATTGGTTTCATTTTAATGCCTCTCTCTTCCTGCTCTCTTTACTTTGTTAAATACTTGAGGGTGGGATATTGACATTCCAATCGCTTTCGCCTCTTCGGCCTGCGGTGGCATCGACTACGCCGGAGATGGTTAAAATTGAGACGTCACCGCCAACGCAGCAAACGGCATGGAATGGCACAGCGACAGAGACGGAGAGAGAGAAAGGGGGAGAACGGGAGAACGAGAGAGTGGGAGAGCAAGCAAAGTTGGAAAAAAGAGTAAACTCCGTTAATTGAATTGTACGCTGCACAGCTTCAATTGCAGGCGGAAAAGGGATGGGTAGATTCCAGCTGTCAAACAGAGAGTGCCAGAGGGGCGAAAGAGACCGATCATGTTGGGCAGGCAGTGGGGGGAAGCAGGAGGAAGGAGGGGGAAGCAACCAGCCGGCAGCGGGGAGCGCCATTTGGAGCTTAAGTTTCGGATTCTATTTTAAGCATTTTGGTTTTTGGCACGTTTTTCGTTTTATCTTCTTCTGCCACACACACACACACACACACAGCCACACAAACAGACAGCAACACCCTGCAACATCCGCTTGACTAAATGTGGAATCCAAAAACATGTTATGTAAACACTTATAACCGCACATCTGCTGCCCCCACCAGCCAACCACCAGGCTCCCTTTCCCTTTTGCAGGGGTTTTATTAACACAAATATTAATTTTTGCGGCGCTCCATGTGGCATGTTTGTTTACATTGACGCCACTGTTTCGCTATACCCTACCTCAAACACCCTTTCCCCCGTTCCCCATTCCCCCGCTCCCTGTGCTCTTGAATATCATTATGGCCTGGACCCCACCTCACCACCCCACAGACTACAACGCACTTGAATTTGCATGAAACAAAGAGAAAGAGAGACAGAGAGAGAGAGAGAGAGGTTGTCCCCTAAAATGATGTTCCCACCCGACACAGCATTTGTTAACCTTTGTGCACCCCATTCAGACCTTGAGTATGGCTTCATTTCTGGACACCTCCTTTGAATAACTTAGGTCCCAGAGAACTTTTGAGGCCTCATAATGAAAAGGTGCGGGAGGGGGTTGGGGGGTGGGGGGCGAATGCACTGCTGATGGAAGATGAACAATGTCCATCAACCCATTCTGAGATCTGGGCAATTGCACCTGACCTGTAACCCAGTTCTTCAAGGCTTCACGGAACGGCCACGGCAACGGCAATGGGAACGGGAAGTGGAAGTGGACCGAGCGGACCGATGGGAAGCGAAGGTGCCCCAGAGGCCCCAGCGAATATTCGAGAGGCATGGAACACCGACTGGTCGGCCGACCGACCACCCATTCGGGGTGCATTAACTTTGTGGAAAAGTTTTGCGGGCGAACAAGCGAAACTATGGAAACTTTTCCCTTTGCGGTCACATTCTGATCTCAAGCGGAATCAAAGGGTTTGTCCTCAATGCGTGGAAAGTTCCATGGATATGGAGAAATTCTGCACTAAAGTATTTCCATTCCCACTCGTTGGAGGATTTTTATAGTTTAACTTCAACTTGCCTTTGTTTTGTGGTCCAAGTGTCATGTGAGGCGGAATCGAATCAAAGGTTTTGCTTGTCCCTCCTGAATCTGATTTGAGAATAGTTCAAGGAATTCCTCACCGCAAAGAGGAAGCCTTTTTATGGCCTTAGAGAGCTGGATATGGAGGTCCTAATATGTAATTCCTGCAGGAACTCCATCTTAAAGTAGATGGAGAATGTGTCACACCTCTCGTAAAGCGATGCTACCTCTTATTGTGAGAGCGAAAACGCAAGATTGTTGGTTAGAGTGTACGAGAGAGCTCCGTCCCGCCCTGCCACGCTCTTGTGGCCGAGAATATTATGCTCCAGTGACTGCTGTTGGCACTGCGAAGATGTTGATTCTTGAGAATTGTATTGTGCCAGCATCCGCATCCGCATCGCATTCGCATCCTGCCGGGTGTCCAGGGGGCGGCGGCGGGAAGCAATACAAACTGCTGCTGCAGCAGCAGCAAGTCTCGGCAGACGGAATGCGGCAATTGCACGCCTCGCTGCTGCCTTGCCTGCTTCTGTGGCACGGTATTCCTCCGGTTCTCCCACCTCAACCCAATTTACCCAAACCCCAGCACCAACCCCAACCCCAACCCGAACCCCAAACCCATCCGAGAGCTGAGCAAATATTTTCTTAATTAGTTGCTGCCAAGGAAGGCTCTGTTCTCTCTCGCAAAAAAACAAAAAAAACCCATGCAAAGAGAGAGTGCGGAAAACGGGATAAAGTGAAAACGGAAAAACGGGGAGGGGGTTGCGGACTGCGGGCTGCGGGGCTGGCGACTTGGTCAGTTGTCAAGTGTGAAAAATTGCAGCTCAAATTGTGGTACAAAATGGCTGCGAGCCTTCGTGCGGCGCTCGTTAAAAGTCACGCAGGGGCTTCAAAGTTTAAACAACAAGGAAGACCGGGGAAAATGTTTTTAAATTTATGCGTATGAAAACAGAAATTATATTAATTGCAATTGCAGCGGTTAGGACGGGAGCGGGAGCCAGTGGCTTGGGGGGGAGGACTGGCTGTTGAGTGTTGAAAAACATGAAATTGCAACAACAGCCACAACAGTATAATCATCATCCAGGGGGTTAGGGGCAACATGTTGATGTTTGCATCGCAAACAGCAACAAAAACAAAAAATTGCATACAATTTGCATGTCAAAAGTGCGTCTCGAGTTGCGAACACCCCGCACGGCCATTGTGGATGCCACCCCAGAGCAGAGCCCCAGAGTTCAGCTCAGCTCTGCTCTTATCACCACCACCCCCTCTCTTCCCTCCTCTGGCTCTGGTGCTGGCCCTCAACAGCGTTGTTTAGCAAGCAATTGGGGAATTTACTTTTGCTCAGCTCTGGTCGCACATTCTCCACTCTCCACGCTCCACTCTCTCTCTTTCTCTCCCTGGAAACTTGCAATCAACATAACAATTATGCGAGAAATGCAGAGGAGGGAGCAGGGAGCAGGGGGGAGAGTGAGGTTTTTGCGGGTGTGGCCATGTCGGATGTTATAGTCGAGAATATTTATAAAATATATACACACACAGAGAGCAGATTTTGCAGCACACCGCCACACCGCCACACCGCCATATGGTGTTTATAGTGCAGACAAATTTAAAGATCAGGCAGCTAATTATGTTGGGATCTGGCAGGCGGACACATGTTTCGGGGGATGGAATGGGATGGGGCATATGGGAGGGAGCATTGTCTGGTCCCCATCCCCATTCCCACATTCTGCCGCAATCAGATAAGCAGTGGCAGGGCGCTGCGATTGACAAAGCGTATTTAATGAGCAGACTCCTCCCCAGTCCCAGCTCCCTCTTGGCTGTGGCACCACCCAAGTGGTGGCAGCGCGGCTCCTGCGAAAATCACAAAATCAGTTGGCAAGAAATCACAGCAGACACAGCAGACAACCAGAGAGGAGGAGGGGTGAACCAGGAGGGGATGCGAGGGGAGGGGAGCGGAGCGGGGTGGTGCTCTAGGAAAAACCGCGGCGACAACATCAGCAGCAACAACGAGGCAACAACGACAACGACAACGACGACATCATGCTGGCAATGTTTGTTAGGGGATTGTGTTTTTGGGAAGGAGATTTCTGTGTATCTGTGTGCGTGTGTGTGTGTGTGTGTTTGGCATGTTGGAATGGCAACTAGAAGCAGCTTGTGGCATATGCCACCGATGCGTGTCATCAACTGTCTGTCTGCCTGTCTGTCTGTTGCATATCGAGGGGGGTGGACCCCCAAGAGGAAAACACAAGCACCGAAATTGTCTAGGCTGCCGCCTGCCGCTGCTTAAGGTAGGATAATGACATCAATATGCTTGACGACACTCCACACGCTTCTTGGGTGACCTTGAACCTAACTTTCGCCGTGCGGGGGTTGGGTGGAGAGAGAAAAACTGATGTTATGTGGCAGAGAGAGAGCGAAAAGTGTGGGGTAAGTGCTGATGAGGAAATGTCTTCTCTCCATTTATTATCCCATCCACACGTGGGAGGCTTCATTAGCAATCTTTTGCTCTCCCCCAACCCCCTTCGGCCCACACCTGGCCAAAAATCTCTAGGGAATTTGGACCATTTTCGGTTTTGGCCGAACTTCACTTCACGGCTAAAGTGTCGGTCAGGCGCGGGGGAAACACTTGCTGGCTGCCACCTTCAGAGCCGCAACCGCCAGAGTTTTTCATTAGTGCAAGTGCCGCACAGCTGCATATCACACACACACACACACACACACATGGCAGCACGTCTCAGGCATTGCAGAACGTGCCAAAAAGCATTGCATAAGCGCTGGCGGACAGAAAATGTTGAGGAGGAAAAACAAAAAACATAAAAAAACAAAAAAAACAAAAAACTGAAACGTAAATAGAGAGAAAAGTCGAGGACAATATTTTTGCAAGGCAAGGCAAACAAATCTGAGCCACAAACTCGCATAGAAAATGGCATTGGAAATGCGTTTAGCAATCATCTCACGACTCGGCAGACAGTCCTTCCGCAGGACACTCGTCCGAGGCGAGCAGCCTTCCAGTGCATTGCGCATACGCCACGTTCACATTCACTACGTTGCATTTCTCGGTATGGGCATGGGGCACGGACACACTCGGAGCGGTCTGCCTGTCTCCCTGTCTGTCTGCCTGTCCGGGCGTGTGTTAATAATGCGTGACACAAACTGAAGCTCCAAGTGAGTCTCCCTTCGATGTGACATTCGAATTGAGTGGAGACGGGCACATTTTAAGTGACAGCTTGCAGCATGCCCCAAGTCGAGTCCGAGAGTGGAGCACTTTGAGCACTGAGCACTGACTTTCTCAGTGACTGTGACTGTGGCGTGTAAATGACATTCCATCCCCCCCACCCCCCCAGGGCAGGCAGCATGCTTATGCGAAGTAAGTGATCACTTGGGGACTCCGGAACTGTCCCAATCAACAGCTGATTAACGGGTGTGCCAGCACAATTGTCATTGTTTTATTGACATGCCACATGCCCCATGCCAAGTGGAGCGCTTAACATTTAAATTTCAACTTAAAATATTCAAAATAAATGCTTCAAAGTGCCAAACGGAAGGAAAGTTCTCCCCTTTCGAATGTGTGCGAGAGTGTGTGAGAATTTCAATTTCCTGCTGCGGTGGCACACACAACCACCCAGCATGCCACCACCCACCATGCCACCAATTTCTGCCAATCAAAAGAAAGCCCGCAATCGATGGGCGGACTGAATAAATTCTGGTGTGCAAGGAAATTAAACCAAATTGAAATTGTTTCGCACATAAAATTCCCTTTAAGGCGTTCAAGGACCAGCTCGTGTTTGGGGTTGGGGGTGGCACTAGGGGTTGGGGGCTGCTGGTGCGTTAAGCCCTGGCAAAGTTTTAATTTGCAATTGACATTTAGCAAGTACTTGGCTGTCGCTTTCTTAAGCCCGGCTCAAACGCAGCGAAAGGGTGCAGCTGGGAGTGCAAAATAGGGTACAAAAATAATTACAAAGTGCAATTATTAGCCTCGGATGCGGGAGGCGGCACAAGGGAGGCGGCACAAGGGATGCGGATCTTAAGGAGACAGCGAGAATGCTGGCACGGCGAGCGGCATGGGGCATGGGGCATGGGGCATGGCAAGGCGAATCCAATTAAGTGAAAAGCAAGTGTAAGCCGATACTTTACCTGGTCCAGAGCCCCCCTCCCGCTCCTCCTTTTGGCTCTCCTTTCGCTTCCTTTCTCCGTGGGTAACTGTAGCTAGCTGCTGACCTTCTCCTGTTTGTGTCTCCCTCACCGCAGCCCCTTTGGGCTATTGGATTTAGCCATGCCTCCGCGCCATGCCTCGGCAGCTGCTCGCCGCTCAAGTTTGTCTCCTTTCATTTTGCGCTTTTGCCCCCCGCCCCTGTAATTTTCTGTCTATTTTCTTGCTCCTCGAGAGCATAAAATGAAATTGGCCAACAACAGCAGCAACAATGGCAACAGTAATAATAAATAATAATGCTTAAATGTGTTTGCCAAAAGGGAGAGAGGAATCTTTTGTTGGACGAGGAGCCAGGATCCAGAGGCCTCCTCCCCTGCCCTGCACTGCCTCCTGGACTTGGACTTGGCTTACTTTTGTCTCCTGCGAACTGTCACTGCGTGTTGCACTTACAATGCGGATGGCTGCGGAGACGAGAGATGGTGGCACTGAAAGAGAATGAGATATTATGAGGGTCAAGGGTTGCTGCAGCAGTGTTTGTCATGCAAAATGGCTGTGAAGTGCTCCATCGTCCCCTGAAGGATCCGCTTTTTCAGTTGCTGCTGGCATAACTTCTCAAACGGCCCTCGTGGCGCCTGTAATGAAAGTGAAAAACTGTTGCACCACCCACAAAAACAACCAACAGTTTGCTGCCTGGGAGAAAACTATTTCAATTGAGGTAGAAAATGAACGACAAGGACATGGCGGCATTCCCTCTCTGCCCCCCCTCTCTCTCTCTCTCTCTCTCTCCCTCTCTCACCCTCTCTCTATCTTTCTCTCTCTTTGGGTTTTTCTCGTATTTTCTTTTCTCAGTTTCTCGCTTGTTTTTTTCTGTGCCTGCCTACTTTTCTTTGGGTTCTCTGTGAATAGCTGGAGCCGAGATTGCCCGCCCCTCCCTCCCTCTCTCCCCTCCCTCCCCGCCTTCCCTTTCTTCTGTCGGTTTGTTTGCAGTTTAAATTGCACTATGAAAGGAATTTTTCACATTTAAGGATTCGTTTTCATTTGGCTTCTCTCTCTCTCTCTCTCTCACTCGCTTTCTCGGCTTTTTTTCGGATAGAGGATGCGTCTGGGTCTGGGGGCAACTAGGATAATATGTCAAGTGGCATAAGTCTGTGGATGGAGAGGGGATGGAGAGGCTGAGGCAACAGCTTGTGTACGTACCTATGTAGCTGCCAATGGCATTGATAGTCTCGCAAGCAAGTGTCATCCCAGTCACCAATCCCCAATCCCAATCCCATTCCAAATCCCCTCTGCACAATGGATTGCCATTGCCATTGCTGTTGCTTCTGCTGTGTTTGCTTCGGGGAGGGGAGAGGGGGAGGCTTAGACCCACTCTCGCTGTGAGTCAGGCTGCTAAAACAGCTGAGGCAGAGGCAAGTGTCCGATTGAAAAGCAGTTGTCCAATCCAGTGCCCAATCCCAATATCCGCTCCGTGTATAAAAGGGGAAATCAAGTGGCAAACTGGCAGTCAAAGCCTGAGCCTGAGCCAGCAGCATGTACGTAGCATTCGGTTTGTCATTCATCCTCTGCGGCCTGTGCCTCCTCCAAGGCGTCCGCTCGCAGGACGCATCGCAGCTGCAGCTGCAGTCGCAGGACAATAGCAGCCTCCCCCTCCCCATCGACTACTGCCAGGCTGGCTTGTGTTCCCGCTCGAAGAAGCACATTGCCTGCAAGGACAATGGAGTAAGCTCTCCCTCTCTGGCAGAGATCGTCCTTGAAACTCGCGTCCTCTTCTAGAATTTCGGCAGCCAGTGTCCCGCGAATGCCACAGAGCTGCTCAACATCACCGGCTACCAGGAGCTGATCCTCAGCGAGCACAACTCCCTGCGCAACGCCCTGGCCAGTGGCAAGGTCTACGATCTGCTGCCCGTGCCCGACCGCATGGCCACCCTGCAGTGGCACTCGGAGCTGGAGTACCTGGCCACGGTCAGTGTGAAGCAGTGCGCCCTGCTGCACGAGCCCTGCATCAGCACCGTGGAGTTCCCGCAGTCCGGACAGAACCTGGCCCTGATCCGTGTGAACTTCTCCCTGCCGGAGGAGAACCGCACGGACGAGGCTCTGATCAAGGACTCCATCGCCGAATGGTGGTCCCAGATGGCCAATGTGACCGC
Organism: Drosophila affinis; assembly: GCA_037356375.1. Classification (NCBI taxonomy): domain Eukaryota; kingdom Metazoa; phylum Arthropoda; class Insecta; order Diptera; family Drosophilidae; genus Drosophila; species Drosophila affinis. The sequence continues at coordinate 63,126,412 of CM074802.1, read as the reverse complement.
CGACCAAGTGCAGAGGTTCCCCAAGGCCAAGCCGGGACTGTGGGTGCTGCCAGCAAGTCGATCTTAACCTGGTCTGATCTTCCCCTCCGCTCCCCTCCCGCAGGTTGATTCGCAACTTTGCTGTGATGGCCCTGGAGAACAACACCTTCGTGGGCTGTGCCGCCCTGCGGTTCGTGCGTCGCAAGGTGGAGCACAATTTCCTGCTGGCCTGCCACTATGCCAGCAACTATGCGGTGGATCACCACATCTACAGGGCCAAGGCTCTCGGCTGCCAGACGGGGGCCGATCTCAAGTATCGCTCGCTGTGCCGCGCCGGGGAGCAGTACCTCGGGAACGGCACCTCGCCCATGGAGACCACCACCACCCCCCGCCAGACGTTTGGCTAAAAATATGGGTGGTACATGGTGTGCTGTGGTGTGGTGTTGTGGTGCACACTCACAGTCTATTTAACATGTTGATTTGTGTCAGAATACGTGGTGGTCATATATCATCACCTGCACCCCAGTCCCCATACCTTTGCCTATATATGTATGTATCTATCTGTCTGTAGCTATTCCCCAGCATCCAGCAGCGCGACCATCATCACCATCTTCATCAGCATCTAAAATATGATACGCGTTGTTTTGGCCGAAACGCCGAAACGCGCACAAACGACGCGACAAGGAGACAAGTTGGCATCTAATTTTAACGTCAATATACAAAATGTAAGAACGTGTCTTCATCAGCTCGTAATACACCCCCATGCTGCTGCCGTGCTGCCGCCCCCACCCACACTCTCTAAGTGCCTATTAATAATGTTGGGCCTCCCTGCTAAAAAAAAAAAGAAAATGTATTCCCCCCCTAGCCACCCCCACCCCTCTATTTTTAGTGGCGTCTCTCGGCGGCTGCCGCTTCTATGCGTTTAATATGCCGTAACTTTGTCAAATCTGAGGCTCATTAAAGCGCCGAAAAGAGAAAAATGCGGCCCGTCGGTTTAGGCCATAATTAATTTCAGCCTAATGCCAGAGCCAGAGCCAACAGCCAACAGCCGAGAGCTATGGCCATTGTGACTTAATTAAAATTCAACTGGAATTAGTAACATTGTAAACTTATTTTATCTGAAAAATATACACATACACACACATACATGCATATATGCATATGTATTTATTGCTAATTATGCTTTGCGAATTTCTCTTGTTCATTTTGACGTCACTCTGCTGGCCGTTGTTGCTGGCCCTCATTAAAAGCGTGTAAAACTAACAGGGCCAACACATACGATATTTTGTGCTGCTCATAAAATCATGAATGCGAGCAGCATAAATAAACTGAAATATAAAATTATATGAGCTGTGAGAGTCACATAAATTATGGACATGCCAGGGAACATGACCAGAACTAGGACGAGGGGGGCAGTCCTGACTCTCTCTCTGGGTGGATGGATGATGGGTTGTTCTCAGTTTTAGTCGGTTGATTTTTAATTGGATTTGAGGGATATTTTGTATAGTAATTGGTTTATTAGGGAGTGCCCATAATTCACACATTCCATTGGAGTGTGGAATCTCTCACTCTTTCCATCTCTTTCCATCTCTTTCAATCTCTGTCAATCTCTTTCAATCTCTTTCCATCTCTTTCAATCTCTTTCAGCTGAATATTTATTTAAATTTCCCAATTTGTCTTTTCTTAAATATTTAATTTATTCCAAATATTTCTCTCTAATTTGTCAGTGAATCAGAAATATTTTTTCAACATGATTGAGGGCCAAAGTATCTCATGAATATTCATATGTATCTACACAATTTGTAACTGAAATACTTTCAATATACTCTCCAAATACACTCTCTTGAGTGCTCTCTGCTATTATGATTGGTCTGTGGCTGTGCGATTGTTCAGGCGATGATTGGATGAGTTTTGTGGCTGTGGCTGAATTTTGAAACAAGTTAATGCGATATTAGTTGCAAACGAGCATAAATTATGGGGAGATCGCCCCACGGGTGTCGCCCAGATTTAGTGTCGGGCCATTCTGAATGTTTAATGAGCACTCAGATGTGTCAACAGGCTAAATGGAAATTTATTTAATTATGATTCATAAGTCACAAAGCGGCTTACAGCTGGCAAAACATGCGGAATATGAAAAGTGGCCCCCTGTCATGCCCGTCGACGCCCGTCTTTGGCCCCCTCCGCCTCCGCCTCCTCCTGCCTCTCTTTCTTGGCCCGAATGTTTGAAGTGGTTCGCTGTGGCATGCAAAAGAGGACTCCGACTCGGACTCCGACTCGGACTCAGACTCGGACACGGACTTGTGCCATGCGTAGGCCACATCCAAAAAGGCAATCAAAAGTTTGTTGGCAAAACAAAACGGGACTGAAAAAACACAAAATAAAAACAACAAAACAGCACAACAAAAAATTGACAAAGCAAAAGTTTTGATTTATGCAATTTGCGCTAAAAATACAAATCCATTTGATGACATTTGCGTGGATCCTGGCAATGGGGCGGGGGGCGGATGGGGAAATAAAATTTGGCCAACAATTCCAATAAAATGGCAAAGTAGGCTTTGATTTATTTGTCCTTGACAGAAGAGGGGATGCGAAGGGGATGCTTTGCGATATGTTGTGGCATGTTGAATTCCCCAAACACCAGAGAGAGACTTGGCAGCAAATGTCAGCCTCCATATGGGGCTTTGGGCCAAACTTTAGCCCGATCCGAACTTGGGGTCTGTCTGTCTGTCTCGCAGTCTGCCTGCCTGTCTGTTTGTCAACCCAAATGCAAATGACCGACAAATATGCCCCGGCCGTACAGAAGATGTAAGCAGATATACACACAGATTCCTACGGCATACACATGACCGCAGGCCAGGGGCATTTGCGGCCGCAAATTTCCACACAATTTATGAATGTTTGCTCCTCCAAACCAAACCGGAGCGGACCGGAGCGGACCGAAGCGAAGCGTCTCCCATTGCCGGATCATTTATTTTATAGTCCGTCGCTTTAAGTTATTTTTCTTCATTATTTTTTATGGGGCCAAGAGCGGAGTTGGCCAAACAAAACAATTGCCAAAGGCATTCGACAATCAGCGCCCCGAAATGTATATGGGAATCCGTCCTCACACATACGTCGGACAGACCTTAAGTCCATTTCCCAGGGACTTGACGGCACAGTTCATTAGCGATCCCAGAGAAACTTGCCTTATTAATCCTCCAAAAGGATATGGCCATGGCCTGTTGTCATTAGGACTCGTCCTGCTCTCTCTCTCGGCATAAACACCAAATTAAGTTTTACTGTTTCATTTATTTTTGGCACTATATAGAGTATGTGTATGTGTGTGTGTTTTGTTTTTCTTGTGGGAATATTTACTTTTATGGCCTCAACTGTGACGGAACCACGGACCATCCCATAAGCCTCTGTAAGGTCTGTGGTCTGTGTAATTTTAGCTGCCTCCTATTGGCATTTGATTGTTTGTAATGAGCTGCCTCGGAGCTGCTTATGTGCGGGTCATCAACGGAATGAATAAAACATTGATCTCAACAGTCAGATAGTCCGAATCCCGAAGAGGTTGTGCCTTATGGCTGGACAAATGTCAGGCAGTCAAAAATAGAGCAGTGATTAGGGTTAGGCCAGGGGTTGCTTGGCTGGCATATAATCTGGTTATCATCTGGTTATCATCTGGTTATACTCTCAACTTTATTCCCCCGAAAATTGCATACTTTCTTTACACTTAAAGTTCTACTTTTCCCCATAAATTCTGAAGCATTCCTAATGGAATTTTCTTCTGCTTCGTTTTTTATATTTGCATACATGCGTACCTATATATGTGTGCACATGTGTGCACATATTCGTATCCATTATTTATGTGCTTCAATTGATTATGAATTCATTTGGATTGCACGGTGAATTTTCAATCCATATGCCTGCAAAACGGAAACGATGAGAATTGGCTTTGGCTGGGGGTTGGGCTGGGGGTAGGGGGTGTGCGCGTGGGTGGTGGCATGTATTCCGATTAATTTCTGATTTAATTGTTTCTTTTGAAATGCGATTCCACTTGATTTAATTTATTTGTGTATTTTATGTGCTCTGTTTGCGCAGTTCATTTGTGCATGCAATTTTTGTTAATTTTTATCCACAATTTGAGGTTGGTAGGGGGGCGTGGCAGAATTTCTAAGCCAATAATCAAACGATGTTCAGTGTCCGCTTTTACTTTTACTTTTTCTTCTTTTTATTTTTTGGTTTGTTGCACCGCCAAGCGGCCAATTGTGCGGCAAATATAATTCAATTAACGCCTGACCAACGGATGCCGCCACACACACAGAGAGAGAGAGACAGAGAGAGAGAGAGAGAGGGAGAGAGGGGGAGAGAGAGGGGATTAATGGGTGGGTGGCAAAGTGGCCTGAAAGTGGCGCTCTACAATTTGTGCAATTTCCGCCTCTGAACAACATCAAACAGAAAAATCTCTCTCTCTGTGTCTATGGCAAAAAACGAGGAAAAATGGAAAAACTTTTCCCCTCGTTTGATGTGTGAATTGCGCAAATATTTTTACTAAAAAATATCCACCCAGGCACCCGACTCCCCCCCACTCCCCCCCACTCCCAACTGAACATTTATCATGTTTACATATTCATTTATAAGCGATTTTTTATGGCCACTTGTTAAATGAAAAACAAACAGACAAAAAACCAAAAACCAAAAATATAAACCAAAAAGCAGGGAATACGAGTATATATTTTCATTTAATGCGATTAGCGGGTTTCAGTTTGGATCAGAATACGGATCATCGGCGTTTATTAGTCCGTAGTCGGCAGGCAGTCCGCCGTAATTGAAAGCGCAACACTTGGCGGACGGACGACAATTTGGCGGAGAACACTATTAATTGACAGTTGATTCGCATGTCGGAGCAATGTTTCCTCCTCCTTTCTGCTTTTCATTTTCAGATTCAATTAATTTTCAATTTATGGCCATTTAATAGTTGTCATCCTGCTGCCTCCTCCCTCCCAGCTGCTTGGGAATCTAATTAGCATTTTCAGGCACGCCCACATGCACGCTGCCCGCCCGCCCGCCTGCCCGCCCGCCTGCTGCTGCCTGCTGCCTGCCTGAATTGCAATAATTGCTTAAATAAACACCACGACAAATAAACATTAATAAACATCAGCGGGAGTACAGCTGAAATGTGAGTTATGGCAAGCCCAAGTCAGTCTCTGTGGCATGCAACGAGGCATGCAACGCGAGAGTGTGCTCCCCCATTTGCATGTCGGCCTGCTGCTGGTCATTCACTTGGTGGCCAGAACGAAACTAAATGGCATTTCCATATGTAGCCCTACCGTTGTGCCACGCACTGTAGTAGCTTATAGACAATGCGTGACGCTCCTCTTTCGTGTAGTGGGGGGGGGGGGAGACCGACTCTAACATGGCAATTATGCATTTTTAATCAGATGACAATAATGCTTCCCGGAAAGGCTTAGGCTATTGATTTTTTCGTCCCTCAACCAATTGACATACATACCAAGAGTGAACCGTAGTGAACTCCAACTCGGGGCTCGGGGCACACATAGAATATACATGGAATATACATGGAATACACATTGAATATTCTAATAAGCCAAATCAAACAGTGCGAGAGCGGAAAATCAAATCGGACAAATTGTAAAGAATCATTTTCATTTCAGTCTACGGCTACGGCTACGTCTACGGCTCCTTCTCCGGCTACATTTGCATGCAAATGCAGAGACTGGATTAAGATTTGAATTCGATATGCCACAACTCAAATACATACACTACATGCCATGTATATATGTGCCTAACAATATTTTACTGCTCAAGATATTCCAAGACATTGTTGTGTTCGTTCGAGGTCTGCACAGGGGGAGGGGGAGGGGATGGTAGGAGGTGGGTCACAACTTACAGAACTTCTTCAATTACAATTTGATTTGCAAATGACACAGAGAGGGAAACATGGCAAGAAATTGAAGTGGAAAACTTTCCTTCCCTGCCAAGAGTCAGGAATTGTCAGAAGATGGGCGGAGGGGGGGCAGGGGGGTGCTGGGAAAAACGACATGAAAAATTCTTTGGCAAAATGTGACAAGTTTCAAGCGGAATTAAATGTTTGTTAAAGGTTTTCAAACTGATTAAAAATGAGTGAAAGCATTTCAGCCAGCAGGCCAGGCCATAATCTCTCTCCTCCCATCAACAGCTCGCTCTTCAGCTCTTCAGGCAATTGAATCCTTTAAGCCGCACAATTTTTGTACACAGGCAATAAAATGTTGCAACATTAAAAGGGCGGGTGCACATAAATAAAAAACTCGGTTGCTTGGGTGTACGGTAAAAAAATTGGGTTAAAAATTAACTACACCAAATTTAAATCAACTGAAGAGCAGAAGGAGAAGGAGAGGGAGAGGGACCGAGCTGGACGGGGCCTGGAATGCCTGTCAGCGAATCCTTCGGCGGCAGTTCCGCCGCTGGGAGTCGTAAAAAATCGACTCGTTGGGCAGCCTGTCCGGCTGTCCGGCTCTGTCCTCTCCGGCTGGAGAGGAGAGCTCTCGATGGCTGGCTGACTGCCTGCCTGCCTGCCAGCCAGCCGTAAATAAAGCCCCGCAAACATTAATAACTCCCATTGGGTGTGTTAACAAGCAATGACCAAAGAGGGGCAGCCCTCTGCCACTCCCTCTCTCCCTCTCTCCCACCCCATCGTTCGTACCGTTCGTGCCGTTCGTACCGTGATAGGGGGGTCTGGTCTGGGATTTCGGATTCATTTTTGTTGTCGCTGCTTCCCCACTCCTCGACTCTCTCTTGCCGCTCCTTTGTTGCCAATGTGCATAAATTGCAGTAAAAATGGCGCACAAAATTTTACATTTTGTGGCTGAAAAACGATGTGCAACAAAAGGGAACAAAACGAGAATAAGTAACACGGGCAGGAAAAATTGCGCATACGCCAGGTGCACCCCCGTCCGCTCCGACCAGCAGGCAAACATAAAATGGTTGAATGATGAGAGCCATGAAAGAGCGAGACGGGGAGAACGGGGAGCCCACCCAGGAAGGAGTGTAATGCATGTAAGACAATCATTTTGACAAGCACTCTCTGCCAGTGTTGCCACCGCACTGAGTCTCCGAGTCTGAGCCTCTGCCTGAGCGCCCACCCCCGCCCCGGGGCTGTGTGTTACGTTACTCATTGGCCCCGTCGCTCGCCTGGCTGCCTTCTGATTACTATGCACTTTGATACTTATCTTTAATTGAGGTAACATTCTGCATGCAAAAAGCGAAAAGGAACAAAAGCTCCTTGTCTTGTCTGCCACGCTCCGTTGGGCACACTTTTCATATCCTTCTCCTGTCTCCTGCTCGTCTCTCTCTCTCTCTCTCTCTGTCTCTCTCTGTCTGTGTCTGTGTCTGTCGGGCAATGGTTTTTGGTTAAACTTTGAGTGGGTTTCAGTGTTGACTGCCGACTACTGAGAGTGTTTTGCATGGCGAGGGGGAAACATCAATTACTGGAGATGAGGCAGATGCCGCAGTGAGATTTCAGTTACTGGAAGGATACTCGTGGGTGCGGGTTTCCAGAAAGCGTTTCCCTCGATGATCAGTCTCTGGTGGATCTACTTCTTCGAGGATCGCCATTAATCAGCCTCTGGTGGCTCTCCATCGATTCCCAGTAAGCGCTTAGCCTTAGCCCCGCTCCATTTTCCAGGGAAATGAAATTATATTCAATTTGCCCCTGGAGCCCAGTGTTTATGCGTCGGTCGCTTTAATATTTAACGAGCAGGCCAGGAGGAGGAGGCGGAGGCCGGCCGCAGGAGTAGTTCAACTCGGTTTCAATTAATCGTTAACCCTTTCAGGGCCTGCTTACATCATTGTGGAGCTGTGGAGTTGTGGAGCTGCTGCTGCGGCTGCCCATCGTTTGCTTTATAAATATTTAAGACCATTAAGCAGACAACGCAGGCACACACTCACACACACAGGCATACACACACACACACACACTTACACAGAAGAGGAGTGGAGAGGAGAGCAGAAACATGGCATGCGTAATCCTGGCCACATTCAAATATGCAGCCAGCATTAAGCGTTTTATGGCCATTGTATCCTCGGCGCTTTGAGCCAAGTCTCTGCCTCTCTGCCTCTCCACCTCCCTCCCTCCCCCAGGGCAGTGGGCTGTAATCGCTATCGTAATCGTTATCGAGGGTACCTGGCCCAAGTCCGGGCTCCAATTGTTTTGCCGTTAGAAGGAGCGGCACGGCACAGCACTGCAGCACTTGTCTGCGGCGGATGCCAAGGCTAATTTTGCGTAAAATGAGAGCAGAGAGCCCCAGAGCTGCCGCCGCAGCACTCGAATCATTCATTATGGGGGGCGGGGGGGGGCTCACAGGACTCGTTGCATGTGCATATGCAAATGAACAATGAGAGCGGCACAGAGGACACTGGGGGTCGGTGTGCTGTGTGCCGTGTGCTGTCCTGTGGTGGCTCGGGGCCAGTGCACCCGCAAAAGCGAATCAATCATAAATTGTCAACAGCTCCAATCCACTTCCACTTCCACTTCCAGTTCCACTTCCCGGTGCGGCGCTACGTGGCGTATACGTGCTATTGGCAGGCATTGGGGGGGCTGCCCTCCAAGGAGCACTAATTGATTTATTGCCCAGAATTAATTCTGTCCCCGAACATTAATATTTATTGCACAAGTTTCGATTGTGACCAGGAGGCAGGAGAGGATTCATAGAGCACCGAGCACCTTGACCTTTTAGCGGAATTTGTCATGAATCCCGGACCACTGCCACTGCCGCACTCTGAATTATTCTCGTTTCTCGGTTCAGATTTTGCCTTGGGGGGTTTTTTGTTCGCCTTTAAATTGCTTCTATGAATAAATGAGTTGCCCCCCAGACCAGCAGAGGGCCAGCAGAGGGCCGGCAGAGGGCCAGCAGCACAAAAGCGCCCTGGCTAACGAGTCCGTACAAACAATCTGCACATTGCTCGACAGGGGAGGGGGGGGGATTGTGGATGGAATGGTGGTTCTTCCATCAGGTATTTGCAGTTTTATAAAAGCAATACGCATATCGTATGCCCGGCATGCCAATGCCTCTGCCTCTGCTCTGCTCTGCTCTGCTCTGCTGGTATTTGCATTCACTTTCCTGCAGTATTTGCCTCCGACCGGGAAACCCATCAAAGGCGCTTCAGTTGAGCTTCAAGCTTCGGGCTGCAGGTTGCAGGTTGCAGCTACCTTTAAGGTCTTTCTCTCTCGCTCTCTCGCTCTCTCGCTCTCTCGCTCTGTGTGTGGCAGCCACAACTTCGTTTGGCCAAGCGACATTCGGTTTTGAAACGAAAATTTGTTGAGCTTCCAGCAGCAGCTCCTCGAAATGAGCATTGAGTCGAGTAAGTAATGCCATTACACGAGGCAGGTGGCCATTGAATGCATCCTTCCGTCCCCTCCCACTCACCCTCTTTTTCTCTGTGTGCTGCTGCGGCTTGTGGCAGAGATTCTTTTGGCTTTCAGGCTTCAACGAATACTGCAAATACTTATTTCAATTATAGGAAAATTTGTGGTTATTCTAAGGAATTTTTCCCAGATGAAATTGTTGGATGAAACAGAGGTTTCCCTTGTACGATATGCATACATATGCATACATGTGTATGTTTTGTTTCAATAGAATTTCTAAGCTGTTTTTCCTGTGATTTCACACACACACACACACGCAAAAATCGTTGACTGCTAAACCAGTAACCATTCCCATTCCCTCGCCCTCTCTCCGCCACGCCCCCTCATTCATTTTGGTAAATGGCAAAGTTTTATGAACAGCGTCGTTTGGGAGTCAGTTTAGGTTGTTTGTTTCTGTTTCTGTTTTGTTGTTGTTTTTGTTTCTGCGATTCCTTTTAGGCGGAAATGAAATTTTTGCAGTTTTACAGTTTTACAATTTTGCCATTGCTGGCAAAAGGGTTTGTGCCCCGCCCCCCCCACTGACACCCACTGACACCCCCACTGGTTTCGAGTGTGAGCTATAAAAGCTTTCTGCTTTCTGCTTTCTGCTGACGACGACGAAGTCATAGAAAGTCGTCGTCGCGTCGGGTAATTAGAAAATTAACCCCAGCCAGCCGGCCATAAATGAAAATGTAACAACAACTGGCACTAGTAGCAGGGCTGTAACTAGGGCTGGAACTAGTGCTAGTGCCACAGCAATGGGTAATGGTTAAGGGGGAACAACAGAAACAACAACTGGTACTGCTGCCAGCCACTCCACATGGTCCACACTCTGCGATTCAGCCAGCCATGGGCCGCTCGAGCAACTCTGGAGCGCGCTCCAGGGTCCGCATTGAATGAAAACTATAACTAAAAGACCAAAAAACCAAACAAAAAACACAGGAAAGTATAAGTAGGAAGGGGCTGGGGACAATACGACTGTCAGCTACCCTCCATTTGGTGGGAAAAGCGCTGCCAATCTACTCCCAAATGAGGGGTATCATCCGCTCGCAGACCAAATGCCAGTGCCGGGTGGTGTCATCGCTTTAATTAAACTACGTGGAACATGTTAGGGTGCAGTTCGTTGGCATTTTCATTTTTCTGTGCCACATTCGGGTGTTCTTTTGGGCTGAGACAAATGTGAGTGAGTGCAGAGGAGGGTCCTTGTGGCGTCACCAGCAAGCAGGCAGGCCAGCAGGCAGGTGCTTGCCACATTAGAGCCCAGCCGAGCACATTACTGTTACTGCTACTGTTACTGAGCACTTGCCACACACACACACCACTACCATTTATCACTCTCTCTCTCTCTGTCTCTCTCTCTGTTGCAGGACTGGCCCTCTGCTACCAGAGACAATCTGTGAGCAGCAACAACAACAATCACAATCACAATAACGCCGAGTCGAAGCCCACACACATGCCGCCGTCGCATTATCCGCACGGCCACAAGTGGAACGAGCCGTACTTTGACCAGACCATGCCCCGGAACATCACATCGCTGGTGGGCAAGTCCGCCTATCTCGGCTGTCGCGTCAAGCATCTGGGCAACAAGACGGTGAGTGGTGGCCATGGCCAAGCGAAGCACTTTGTATTAATAATAATCTTGATTTTTATTTACATTTAATAAACAAAGAGAGACAAGGGGGGGCAGGGGGCATGTGGTGGCCACAAGTGTGGCAAATATGCCACCAAATATCCACTTAGATGGCCGAGATAGTCGTCTCCGGACAGACTCCGGGCGGCCAAAGGAGGATGCTTATTAAATTTGGTGCCAGTTTATTATGTAATACGTGACAACAGCAGACAGCAGCTGGCCCACGCACTTGCCACACACATAGGCACAGACCAGAGGGCAGGGGGTGGCATGGCGATGGCGATGGCGATGGCGTCACTTGATTCGCTTGCCCCAATTAAAGTCTCGTCTTCCAGCCTCCAGGGCTTCCAGCAGGCACTTTAAATCCCGCCCAGACATGCGAGTGTTGCATTTCAGCAATCGAAATTCAAAAGTGGTTGCCATAACAAACGGGCGGGGGGCCACCCCCCCACCCACCCATATCCGGTTTCAATATGCCGCAGCGCCGGGACAGACACAATGCGGAAATACTTGCAACGCACTTGCCAAATTTTCTCCTCTCTCCGTCCGAAACCCATATCCATGGGCTGGGTTGGGCTTGGGTGGGGCATGAGAAAGTTTGCAGGTGTTGGCAAGCCGAAACGCTGTGGCAACGTTGATTACGTTAAGCGATTTAGCTCCAGTCATGGCTGAGGCCGGGTCATAGATTTCCACATAGCCAAATCCGCTTCCGCAATCAGTAAACTACACACGGACTGCCAGAGAGAGTGAATGGGGTGGGGGGGCCTCTCGGTTTTGGCCAGAACAGTAAATTTATGGCCAGACTGGGCACAAGTTTGCTTTGCTCCTACTTTTTTTGGGTTCCCTCTTTTTGGTTTTTTTTTGTGCTGTTATTGCAGAATTAGATAGAGAGACAGACAGACAGACGGACAGACGGTGGCCAGAAGTGGAACTGCACAGATGGATGCCACAAGGCAGCACAGTTGGCTGACTCTCTGACGCAGTGTCTCCCTCCCTCCCTCAGTGTGGGGGGGGGCTAGTGGTGCTATTGGTTAGACAGTTAGCCGTATAAACAAGGAGCCTGCGAACCGAACCTGGCCTCCAGCCCACACCCCACGAAACGGAGGAAAAAAGCAATCCAACTCAAAAATTGTGTACAGGCATAAAATGTAGTGGGGCAACTGAATGTCGACTGAATGTCGAAATAAAGAGGCACGCTGCAAGGCCACAGGGGGGGGGGGGGGGCAGAGACGGCGACGGAGCCATCCCGAGTATCATTTTCCGGGTCTGTCATGCGTTTCGCACACTAATTTCAGCTTGTATGAAAATTTCTAGATTGTGAGCTGCATAAATTTTGTGGCTTGGAGCAATCCGAGAAACAAATTATAACAGAAACCAGAGACAAGTTTTGGTCTCCCCGTATTAATGGGGTTCCGTTTTTTCTGTAGGTGGCCTGGATACGACATCGGGACTTGCACATTCTCACCGTGGGCACCTACACCTATACGACGGATCAGCGCTTCCAGACCTCCTATCACCGGGACATCGACGAGTGGACACTGCAGATCAAGTACGCCCAGCAGAGGGATGTCGGCATCTACGAGTGCCAGATATCGACGCAGCCAGTGCGCAGCTATTCGGTCAACCTGAACATTGTGGGTGAGTACCGTCGCAATCCATCCATCCATCCGTCCATCCATCAAGGCTGCAGATATATCCATCCGCTGGAGTGTGGCTTTCGGGTTGAGCCTTCCAGCTTTTGGATCTGCTGCTGCATATTTCAGTTTGGCCAACGCTGCTGCTGCGTATACGTAATATACACGAACAGAGCAGAGCAGTCCGTGCCTGTGGTGGCCGCCAGTGGCATGGGGTTGGGATTGGGTTTGCTGGGGGAATTTCACATATTTCTGAGCATCGCTGAGTATTTTTTTTCGCATATTCATGCAATTTGCAAGAGTGTAAATTATGCAGACCTCGCAATCGTCGAAAAACAGGATACAACAAAAAAGAGCAGCAGGACACCACTTGCCACTTGCCCCTTGGAATATATGGCAAAATTTTCGAAATGCTTTCGGGTAGATTGATGGAGTGAAGAGCCAACTGGCTTAAACACAGAGCCACAAACAGATATCGAGAGGAAATACACGCAAAGGTGGCACAGAGAGAGTCATAAATTCACATGGAAAACACACACATTTATTTTTGTCTTTAATCCTGCGGCCGTATTTCCATTTAATTGCATATTGAAACTATTATTTGAATAAAAACAAAAACCAAATCTGGCACACTAGATAATTGGTCAAGTTTGAAACGTGTTTGGAATTATAATTTGATGAAAATAAATAAAACACACGGGAAAGTGCAATTATCAAACTTTCCAGCACTAATTATAATGGACAGACGCCCACTGGGCTGTGGCGTGGGCGTGGCATTCTATTTCTGATTTTTCGGGCGCCTCCTGTCCGGTCAAAACTATTTAAGTTAATTAGTTTACCTTTTTGTTATAATTTATTCACTGATTTCTATTTGTATTTTCTATTTTTATTACACCAACCAACATATTGTTTGTTTTGCTTTCCTTTCGTTTCATTTCCTTTGTGTGTGTACACTGTACCGATTTTTGGTTACCGATTACCGATTGATTGGCCCGGCCCAGATCTGATTGATGACGAGACCAGCAGCATGATGCAGCAGTACTACAATGACGACGCCTTCTACATAGCCGCCGATCGGGTGTACCAGTCCAGCGACGACGAATTCGCGGGCATGTTTGGCCCCATCCAGACGGTAGCCGGTTTGTGCCCCACAAATTCATATTCAAAAAGTCTAACCGCAAGCCAAGCTAAGCTACGATGTAAACCCAGACACAGACAGAGAGACAGAGAGAGACAGGACACCCAGCCCCGATGGAGAGATAGACAGGAGGAGACCGAAAGTGTGGGATGAAAAGAGATTGGGCGGAGGGAGGGCAGGGAAAGTGCTTGAGGGCTGCCATGCATGCATATTATTTTTTAATATTTTACAACATTTTTCGTGCTCAGGTTGGGCATGGGCATGGGACAGAGTGAAAGTGAAGAGAGTGAAGCCAGCCGGATTGGTTAGGTGTGCTTCCTGGCAAAGCGAGGAAATGCGAGATGGAGAACAGTGCGCGGGGTGAGGGGCTTGGGGAGTCAAGTGGGGAGCTGTGTGCGCCTTGAGCGAACATTTTTCTGGCTCATGACGAACAAATTGCTTTCCAACCAGCTTTTGCCAACTAACTTTTGCCAGCTTGTTACTGCCATTCCTCTTATTATTTTCCACCTTTTTCGCAGTGTTTCCTCGCTCGCTTTTTGTTGGGTTTTTTTGGGTTTCTCTTGGCTTTTTTGCTAGTGAGAACTATTTGCCCACGATTTTGATTGCCCAAGTGGTTGGCACATTTAATTATACTCAGAGCGCTTGCAATATTTATTCTGCCATGTGCCAGCCATTTTTGGGCACAGTGCGGCAGAGGTTCGTGTGGCGAGTGCTCTGGCCATTGGGGCAACGCCTCGCGTTGAAGTCGCCACGCGTGTAGAGATTGTGGTGCTGGGCGGGACCCGCATCGTAGTAGCATATCAGGACGAATCGCACCTGCCGATGGTCGTAGTTCTGGCCGGCGGCACAGCCCACGTAGGCGGCCCGATCGGTGAGGATGTTGCGTATCGCCCTGGGCGCCCCATCTGCGTTTATGTCCTTTAGCTGGTAGAGCTCCTGCAGCCATGTTTCCGTGAGGAAGGTCATCTGCTGCATGTTCGAGACGAGGTGTATGGGTCGCGGCTGCTCGTCCTCGCCGTAGCTGAACTTGGGCTCGGAGAAGTCTTCGGTGGCCACGCACAGATCGGGCAGATCCCTCTGGCAGCGCTTCACGTGGTACTCGGCCACCAGGGCCAGGTAGATGTCCCACACCAGCTCGGGCATGTGCTGGGCCCTCGGCAGCCCGTCAACTCCTCCGCTCGCCACCCTCTGGCGGTACCTGTTGTGGATCGTCACCAGATACAAGCGGTACATCTCCATGTTGATCAAAGTGTGTTCCCGCAGGCAGCTCTGATGAAATTTCTGAATAATAGAGACGGAGATGCACCAAAACTAGAGAGAGAGAGACCCTTGGGATGGCCTTACCATGCTGTTGTTGCAGCCCAAGTGCGTCATCCCCTGGCATGCCCCAATCTGGCAGAAGTCAATGGCCAGGCAGCAGCTCAGCCAGAGACTGAGAGCCAGGAAAACCAACTGCCTTGGCTGCATTCCTGTTTGGCACTGCCAAATGTTTGTAGAGGGCTCGAAGCCTATTTGGATAATACGCTTAAAACATCTGCAACAAGTGGCAGGCAGGCAGCCGGTGCGGAGTGGAGTCTCGTGTTGTGTTTGTTTCTTTTTTTTCTGTATGAAACTGAAATATACAGATTGCTTAGTGCTGATAAATCAGGAGCACCCTCTGTAAGGCAAACTTTCTCTATTAACTATCAACTTTATTAACTCTGGCTAACATTTTATGACTTTGGAAGCTCATAACTGTCCAAGGGGTCGACCGACTATATACTGACTGCCGCTATGTACATGCATGCATATGTATATAAAAAGTCTGTTGATTGGCATTTAAATTTGAAAAGTCCCCTGGGGAGTGCGAGGAACGTACGTTGTTGAGCGATACGATAGAGAGGAATCACAGAAATGTATTGGTAAACAGAATGGATGCCCGCCCGAGCCCGGGCCCGGGCCCGGCCATTTCCCATTATCCTATCCTCGCACCCATGACGGGGCCCGTAATCGATTATTTAACGTACTGACTTTGACTGGCAGAACATTTCCTCCTCAACTATGGAAATTTCCATACAACAACTGGGCCCCAGTCGCAGTCCCTGGCCAAGTGGTCATGTGGATGGGCTGCAGCCCGGAGCGGCACTTGTCACTGGTCAAATGCAGCTCAAACACACAGTCTGGGCAATTTCTAGCACTGGCATTGCATGGCCATGGGAATGGCATGGTCATGGCAGTGGGCGGGATGACCATTTCAGAATTTCACAACTCGTCAGAGAGAGAGGGGGGATAGAGCTGTGAACGGAGCTGATTAGGCAACGTAACCTACTGATTGGCAGAGCTCAAGTGGTAGGCTTTGCAGAGAGGCAGAGAGAGGAGCAGGGCAGGGCAGGGCAGCGTTTCGATGCTGGTCATAATGAATGGCATAACTGCAAAATGTTCGCTAATTTCAATGTTTCGTTTTGTTTCTCCCAAACACACACACACACACACATATACAGTGCCAACGGCCACCATTCTGGGAGGACCCGATCTGTACGTGGACAAAGGAAGCACTATAAATCTCACATGCATCATCAAGTTCAGCCCAGAGCCGCCGACCCATATCTTTTGGTATCACCAGGATAAGGTAAGTGCTACCCCCCCTCCCCCTCCCCCTCCCACACCTCCTCCAGTCTCCACTCTTGAAATCAATTTACAGGGAAAACGCCCACAGAACGAACGAAAAACCAATTTAAGGTTTTCCTTTTTTGGAGCCAAATTATCTTGCAATAATTGAGTTTGGGGCGCAGTAAAAAGCGCAAGGGCCAGGGCCAAGAGGGACGGGTATGGGGATCGGGATCAGGGTCTGCCAGGGGAAGGACGCCTCGCCTTGCCGTGCCTTGCCATGCCACGCCCAGCCAATTGCTGGGGGGATAAACGTTTTTAACTTTTATGAGCTCCGAGCTGGCGCCTCGACAGGGTGTGGACAAGGAGCTGGGGGCGGAGCCTGCTGCTGGGGGGTGGAGTGCGAGTTTGTTCGCGTTTGTTTACGCGTCGTATACGCAACGTATTTAATTTTGGCTTTTATGATTATGAGAAAACATGCTTTTGCATTTAGGTTATACCCCCATGCCCTACACTTCCTCAGTTCCCCCCCTCTTGCCCCCTCACACGCTGCCACACTTTGAAAATAACTTTTGAACAAGGGAAAATTTTGTTTAATATTCTTCTTCCACCTCTCTTACACCGCTCTCTCTCTGTCTCTCTCTCTCTCTGTCTTTGCCGTCCGCAGGTGCTCAGCGAGGAGACTGGCGGAGGACGTTTGAAATTCAAGACCATCAAATCGGAGGAGACCAAATCCATTCTGCTCATTTACGATGCGGACCTACTACACTCGGGAAAGTACTCCTGTTATCCATCCAACTCGGAGATAGCCAGCATACGCGTCCATGTCCTGCAGGGTAAGTGTTTGGTGTGGGCCTCTGCCGGCCTCTGCCGTTTCCGGTTTCAGTTTTTGGTTTCCGGCATCTCTCTCCCTCTCGCTCTCTCGGAGACCGACTTTAAGGCCGCCTTAATTTGATGCCAAAGTCTGATAATGTGAATTATTTATTCATGCATCTGCTTGACCTCGATTTGTATGCATTAAAAGTTGCATCTTTCCCCGGCTGCGGCTCTTCTTGTGGAGCAACTTTATGCAATTTATGAACTAGCCCCACAAAAGCACGAGAGAGCAGGCCTTTTCGGGACGGCGGTGCTGACGACTACAAATTTGTAACTCATTCAAGTTATATATTCTCTTCTCTTCTTCTCTGTTCTCTTTTCTTTTCTCTTTGGACAGGCGAGCGCCCCGAGGCGATGCAAACGAATGCGGCGCCGGCTGCCGTCGCCCTGGCATGCTGGTCCTGCCACACGGCACAGGCCACTCAGGCGGTCAAAGTAATTAGCACAATGGTCGCGGCAATTGTATTGTTGGAGGCATGCTCCTCGCTGCTGCTCCAGGGCGGAGGTGGACCAGGTGCTGGGGCTGGCGGCGGGAGTCGGGCCAAGGAGAGACCAGGCCGCGACCCAGCAGACCAGCCGCAAACAAGTTCGTCGTGCCGCCATCAGGAGGAGGCCGGTCAGGAGGAGAATTCCGGCGGCGTCGGCGGCCCTGTCAATAATGGCAGCAGGAATGCACGGTGATAAATTAATGTCGCTCCGTTGGAATTCCACCGCCAATGCAGCAGCCACTGCCCCTAAATGAGGCAGAGTGCTGCAGCAGAAATGATTTATAGCATCCACAGCAGGGGGCAGCAGAAGGAGCAGCAGAAGGAGCAGCGCAGAAGGAGCAGCAGCAGGAGCAGAGCAGAAGGCGCTGTTTTCTTCTTAAGATTCTTCAGAGTTGAGCTGCATGTAATACCTTTAAAAACGAAACGGAAAACAAAAAAGAAAAACCCAACTAATTATGCTAATGATGAGAAGATGTTGCAGCGGTGGTGGCTCCTGCTCCTGCTCCTCCTGCTGCTTCTGCTTCTGCTCCTCCTGCTGCTTCTGCTCCTCATCCTCCTCCTAAGTTGTAAGTAAGAGTGTTTCTAATTAAGTGTGCAAGGATCTAGTTAGCCGAGCAAGAAATTTTTTTAGGTGGGGCGCAGCCTTGTACATAGACATGCATAAACTTCTCACACAAATTTGCGAGAAGCCGGGCTAAATGGCCAAGTCATCAAATTAGAGAACTATCTACTAAATACATACATATATGTATACCCATACTAGTTTCCCGTTCAGTTCGGTTCGGTTCAGGAATAGAACACACATACTAGAAGATACTATACATAGAGTGACATTATTGGCGTAGTTTCCGTGAAAAGTTTACTCCGATTGTTGTAAATACTAAATAATAAAGGGACTTCTTGTGTTTCTTGGGTTACCCTGTATAGCGTAGACTCGTAGACCTTAAGCAGTGTAAATAGTTAGGAAAGAAATACAATATACCACATATACCATATACAATACAATATTTCTATGTGGTTCCTAAACTACATTTTTGTTGTTTTTTTTTTTGGTTTTTTTTTGAGAATCTTTGTAAGCTAAAGAAAAAACAATGTACGAAGTAGGTATACGTGTACACGTATCTGTTGAAGAGTTTTCCTTTGGGGCATTCTTTGGCTTTTTTAATAATCCATGGGGACATCAAAATTGTATGAGAAATTCCTGCCAAAAGCTAGCTGCTGCTTCAAGTGGCTTTGAAGTAGAACCTGGCGAGGCTAACAATTTATTTAAGAGTTTTCCAACGGCTAAGGATATGCAGGGGGACTCCCATTCGCTGGGAGTGCCAGTCATGTGGGAAGTTCCTGTTCCCGTTACCAATTCCTGAAATGGGTTCCTTGCTCCCACCCATCCTGGCCACCTCTCTGCTGTCGTCGTAGTCGTTGTAGTCTTGGCCAACTCCAACTCCAGCAATATTTAGAGCTTCTATTTCAGCATGTCCGGTTGCATTCTCTGCGACTTGCCCCTGTCCGGACTGTCCGAACTGCCGAGTCACTGCCGAGCACTCTGGTCCGACGGGGAATATTTGCATTTCCATTTGCCGAGTGTTGTTCAGGCTTTCTTTCTTCAAGGAGCAAGTGAGAGCGAGTGAGAGCGAGTGAGTGTGGCCCACATTTAAAAATCCACAGTCACTAAAGGCCACTGTCACACCATTGGGAGGGAGGGGGGTGGGGGGGATGGCCCGGAAACGGGCCCGAATTTATCCGATCAAAATTGTAAATAGACATATGTATGCATATATGTAGTACCATACGAATGAATAAACTATAAACCTGTACTCAACTATTTATGTGTTAGTCGTAAAATATGCATACAGTACATATACTTATATACAGAAACTGGCATTCATATATAGTACATATGTAATACGTATATATATATGGATATGGATATTAATAATGTTAACCGAACGCATGCAAAATTAGTCCATGTCGCGACATGTAAATGAATGTTTAATGGCTAAAAATAAATGTTGCTATAAACGGGACAGGCAAAATAAACCATACAGAAAATAATTGCAATTAAGCAAATAAAATAATGTTTAAGCGTAAAACTAGCCAGTAATAAAAACACACACAGACACTGAAACAGAAATACTGCAAAAACAGTTATCAGAAAATCAGAAAACAAACTTTGTTGACCTTTGTTGCAAACAACAAAAATGGCAATGCATTATAAAGGTTATGAAATTGTTTTTAATTTTTAAGCAGCGTAGAGCTACGCAACTATGGAAATCGGTATGGAAATTTCAATAAAGATTTTTTTTTCGGGTATTACCATTTAATGATAAATATGTGTATTACAAAGGCATACACCAGCCCATGGAGTGCTCTTGGTTTTGGTTTTGGTTTCAGGATTGGGATGGGGATTGGGATGGGGCGCTGAGCTGTGATGGCCTCCCGCTGGTGGCT
The DNA here is from genome assembly GCA_037356375.1 of Drosophila affinis. Taxonomy (NCBI): domain Eukaryota; kingdom Metazoa; phylum Arthropoda; class Insecta; order Diptera; family Drosophilidae; genus Drosophila; species Drosophila affinis. The sequence continues at coordinate 63,106,248 of CM074802.1, read as the reverse complement.
GGGAGTCCGGGAAAGATTTATGCAAATATTTTCCATTGCTATTCATGCATTTAGCCAGAGAATTTTAATGGCCCACACAGACAATGGAACGACGTGAGTGCCTACTGGGAGACTGCAAGTTTCTCTCTTCTCTTCGTATTTTTCGGGGGCGGCATTTTCCATTTTTCAGCCTAATAAAGCCGCAATGCAAACGGCAAGAAGAAAAGTGTAAGCCAGGAAAGGAAAGGCAAGAAAAGGAATGGAACGGAACGGAATGGAATGGAATGGGCATTAAGTGCCTGGCAGGATGGCTGACTGGCTGGCTGGCTGACTGGCTGGCTGTCTGGCTGTCCCTGCTGATAGCCTGGCTGGCAGGACTAGGCCATGTGTGCGCTATCCTGTCGCAGGACTCTGTTTGCCGTTTTGGTAAGACATCAAAAGCCGTTAACATAAAAGTTTATTATATGACAAGTAAGTACATATATTTCTCTCTCTCTCTCTGTACATATGTGTGTGTGTGTGTCTCGCTCTCTTTTGGCCAAGGCAAATAACGGTAATATCATGCCAAAAAGTTTAATAGCGCACAACGCGTCACCCAGCCCCATTCCTCACCTCCTCCTGCCACCATCAAACCGAATTGAGTGGAAACCGTAAGAAGCGCATAAGGCGCATAAGGCACATGAGCCGGAAAGTTTTCACCCCCCCTCGCTCGGACGGAGACAGAAGGTATTACATACACGAGATGATGATGATGATGATGATTGGAATACACCCGTGCGGCCGCCTCTGTGCCGTTTGGCAAGATGGATGGACTGCATGCCACAGAAGATCTGTGGACTCAACGGGGATCCACACGAAATACATTTCTGATGCCACGGAGAAGAGTGTTTCAAGCGAAAGTGAATTGGATTGCTCCGGATTGAATCCGAAGGCGGAGGCGGATATTGTAGGGCTGTTGTGGGAGTCACTCTCAATCTAGGAAAGGATTCACGACTATAGCTATCAGTTTTTTATTTTCAAAATTTGTTCAAATTTCGAAAACTGGTGTAAATTTGCGAAAAATCAACGTTTCCGGCTGTAAGCATCTACCGTCTGCTGGTCTGGCCATTTTGTCGGGTAAATGCAGCTTGTTGGGCCTCCACTGGGATTACTTGACCAACTTGGAATGGCCTATTTCTGTCTCACAGCCAGTGGTGTTGTACTTGTCAACCTCGGCCTGGTAGACGGACCAGAAGTCCTTTGGGTCCACACTCTTCTTGGTGGTATCTCGGAGCTTGGGCACCCGGCCGGTCTTCAAGATCCTAGCACCACGACGACGTCCCACGCAGATGGGCGGCGGAGCTGGGGCGCCCACGGCCGCAGCGTCAATATATGGAGCGACTGCACTGCCTGAGGGTGCACTCTCCTGGGGGATGCTTGCTGCATGCTTCTTTTCCTCTTGCATTTTCTTGAAAATATCCAAGAAAGATCCATCGTTGGCGAAGTACGACATGCTCTTCGTCGCCTTGGCTGGCGGAGAACCCGTCCCCTTCTCGTGCCACTCTCGTTGGCTGCTGTCTCTGTCGAACGGCTCGTCTGTGTCCAGCTTGTAATAGGCCCCCACAGCGGATTCAGTCTGAGGCTGTTCCTCCTCTGAGTCGCTCGTGTCAGTAACTGGCGACTCTGAACGACGACCCCGTTTGGTGCGGCTGGAGCAGTCACGGTCGCGATGATGGTCACGCTCCTTGGACTCCCGTTTCGAATGGTAATCTGATCGGTCCGGGGACCTTTCGTAACGATCGCGAGAGCTGCTGCGGTAGCGCTGCCGTTTGGGGTAGGAGCCGCGTCCGCGCGTATACAGGGCCTGCTGTGCAAGCATTTCCTTCTTCTGTTCAGAGTGGCGACCAGACATTCCGTAGGATCTGGAATGCGACAAAAGTTTGTCCGTTTATCCACTATCCACTCTCTGTTTCGCTGTCTCTTCAAATACTTACTGATTGCAGCTTACAATTTTAATATTAAAATCCAAGTTTGCTGTTCTGGGAAGAAATGATTTGTTTCTCGGGAGTCGTATGTTTTCTTTGAACTTGTCAGAAGGACGTTTTTTACGAGGACTACTGTATTTGGCATTTTGGGTGAGGTGTGGCCAGGCAGGCTCCATAGCAAATCTGGTAGTTTCATAGCAGCCACCATTGGTAGTTTCACAGCAGTCAGCTCACGGAGAAAAGCTGAATTGAGCCACAAGCTCTCCGCGCACGAGACCAAGGGAAAAATGTAGCGGAATAAAAAATAGCAGCGGAAAAACAGATAAAATATTCGAAAACTCAAATAAAATAGATCAATCGGAGAAATCCCCTATAAAGGGATAATAAAAGCGTTATCACAAGACAGTTAGAGAGAGAGAGAGAGCATGCAGTGGTCATCGGCTTACAGAAATCGGTTACAGAAATCTTAATAAGCTCGAGAGACAAACAAAAAAACCAATTAACATAGAGATTTTAATATAATAATGTTAACACGTCTCAGTCTACGTTTCACACAGTATAGATCAGCCTAGAAAAGGCGGAAATTTGCTAAAAACTTATAAAATTTAGATAATGCGACTACGACGCAGCGAACACATTCGGGCTATGTGTGATGCTGTCCGTGCAGAGGATGCTGGAGCTCAAGATGTGGCCATTTCGCCTTCGCAACGCCGACGTGCAGCCAGGAGCAGGCCAAATCGTGGAACGCCATCTGTGGCCGTCGCATAGGAAGAGATCGCCGGACAGGGCCAGCGAGCACCGTTACCCCCCTCGGCAGAAGATACTCGTAGCACCACAGCCGGACGTCTCAGCCGCGAGCTGGCCAAAATAATGGAGAAGCCAGTGGACGGGTGCCAGGTGGAGGTCGCCAGCTGTTGATCCGTGTTCTGGTGTTAGTGCTGGTGCTGCCGCTGTAGTAGTTGCTCTTGATGATGATGTTGAGGTTGTTGTGTGTCTTCATTACATCGACCTGCTGTTGATTCCACATCCTTTGACTGTTCTTGCTCGGATTCCACCTTCTGATGTTGCGGATCCAGAACTGGTTGAGTGTGCTGCTCCGGTTGTTGTTTCTCAGAAATATCTGAGACTTGGTGCTATGAATAGTGAAAACGAAATGAATTTGTGATGTGATTTGAAGCCTTGGCAGAAAAACCAACGTACATATGTATACTATGGATGGAATATAGCAATAACATTCGAGTATGTGATCCATTTTGCTGTACGACATTGTCTTTAATGATGTGTTCTCTTGACTATAACGTACCAATTTAACTTAAAAACATATTTTCCCAATCCTTTCCAAATGTGCGGAGAGGCGTTCGGGCCGTGTTCTAAAAAATGTTATGTTAATTCCTGGCAGTTTAGCAGCGATCTAACAGCGAAAGATCCAAATGACTTATGGCGTTACAGAGGCATGATTGCTTAGCAGAGAGCTAACATAGAGAGAAAACGACGGTGAGGGGACCTCTTGTTGTTTTTGTTCCACTCTTTAAGTGGAGGTCGATCTGCCCAAGGTATACTAAACAAGGTAGGCTTATAGAGAGGAATATGTAGTTATTCAAAATGACAGCAGAGAGAGAGACAGAGAGAGACAGAGTCTCAAAGGAGTAATGCGTTTGCTCGCTTGTGTCAAAACAAAGAAATTTGTACGTACATACATACATACATGCAAATGTATGTATATATGAATGTGAGTTTTGTGCTACAAAAAAAAAGTCAAAGGGAACAAGAAAAAATTTTCCGCGGAAATGCTTCGCTCACAACTGCTGCAGGCAGACTGAAATTTATGTAGTTATGTAGAGACCGAGCGAACCAATCAGCCTACCTTGTTTAGTATACCTTGTGCGTACGCTACGTTCTTGCTCGGCCATCAGCTTTCGCTCTCGAAGAAGCTTCGCAAAAGCTTTGAGCTACCCACGCAGCTAAATTCTTATCGCAGCTTTTAGTCTGTCTGTCTCCCGTTCTCTAAAGCGCGCGTCTAATTTACAACAGTGAGAAGTGCAATCAATCGGTTCTAGATCGGTTCCAATCGGTTTTTTTTTTGTTTACGCATTCAAGTGTTTTTTTTTTCTGTGAGAGTGAGCGTGATTGAGAGCCGGCAAAGTGAAGTGAAGTGAGCGAAGGTGCGTGTGAATAAGGTGAGAATAGATGCTACTTCAATGCGATTTCATAAAAGCTTTTCATTGGGGGGATTAAATAAACGTGAGCCAGAATTTAAATAGCACATTATCCCGTATCCCGTATGTTGACCAGGATCACCTTTGCTCGAAAGTTCAACAGCCGTCTGAGGCGGCGGCGACCCTTTGAGAGTTGGAGTTCCACGAAATGTTTGAGCCCGAGAGCAATTGTCGAATATTCGCTTTAATTGCGCATTGCTCGGGTCACAGCTGTCGTCAGATGAAAGCGAAAATGCCCGAGGAATGTGGGACACACGGCTGTGTCCGAGCCAGAACCGAGCAGCGGCAGGGGCAGCGGCAGGGGGCAGGGCAATCGAGAAAAGGGAAAATAAATTATCATCATTGGTGACATTTTCATTTGTCAGCGTAATTCTCTTTTGTGTCGCATTCCTTCCACTGCCTAAAAACGCCCAGCGCGCACCCTGTACACATCCTCACAGGATAAACATGATACAAAAAAAAACTCTGGCAATTTGGCGAGGAATTTCACTTTTCTTTGACGGGCAGAAAAGAACAGAAAAGTACAAAAAAAACGCAGGCAAACACAGACAGACAGACAGACAGACAGCGAATGACACGTTTCGCTTTTATTGGGGCTGCCAAGACCTGCCTGGCTGTGGGCTCTGGGCTGTGGGCTCTGGGTTCTGGGCTGTCGTTATGGCCGGGTACATTTTTAATGTGAAAATATGATTTGATTTTATTTCTCTTCTCCGCTCCGATTCACATTTATTCGTTTGTAGCGGAGAGCGAGAGCGGAGAGCAGTGCAATTTATATTTCCCTGGCTCCTTGCCCGAGTACTCGTTCTCGTATGATTTTGCTCATATTGAACATAAATCACGCGTCTAAGGCTTCAAAATGCAAAATAAACCAACCAACACACACACACACACAAAGACAAGTACACAAGTACAAGTACACATACACGGGTGTACACATGTGTGCCTGTGTGTGTGTAAATCCAGTACATAATTTATTGACATGACTGTGAAGTCTGGCAGGGCCAAAGCCAACGCCAAAGCCAAAGCCACGGCGCACAGGTATTGCCGAATTCTGTCCGGTCCGGTCTGTCCTCCAGCTGCCAAATGGAATACTGTACATTATTTTACCGATCCTAAGGCCTGCATCCCCCCTGCATCCCCCCTCAACATATATTTCACGCTGTCACAGTTACCCCCTCCTGTCTCTCTCTCTCTGTCTCCCTCTCTGTGTGTCTCTTTTCTCTCCTTCTTGCGTGTTTGTGACGTTGTCAAAGCGAGTGCCAATGGCGCCGCTTGGATGGCCAATTTAAATGGCAGCCAAGTGAGTTGTTAAATGCATTCCAATGGTGCATTTCATATTGATTGGCCACCCCCCAGTGACAGCTCTGGTTGGGCCTCAGATTAGAGCCTGAAGACGGTAGAAGCCTTCCGAAACAGACGCCTACACTCGTAAGTGAATCATCTTGGCCGAGATGCACACTCGTACTCGTGTTTGTTCCCAAAAAGAGTTTTAATTACAACATTTCACCCCCCCCACCCCCTCCGTCATACAGCCAGAAATAATTAAGTGTAATAATTTCCGTATTCTCCCCCCCCCCCCGCCCTGCCGCATGCCCCAGCCAAAAGGCAGCAACAACAAATTTATTTGCTTTATTGTTTACAGATGTAATGAAATTTCTGCGGTTACTCATGCGATCCCTTGGGGGAAGGGTGGGGGGTTGGGGTTGGGGGTTGTTGGTGTTCCCTTGGAAATTATTTTGGCGCCAGTTTTTCAGCCAAATTTCACCATTTTTGGCCTTTAAAAATAGCAAATTAATTATATTTCACGCCAAAAAAAACAGCAGCAACAAAACAACAACAAAAACAACAACAATTTCTGTGTGTGTGTGTGTGTGTGTACTCTGGCTCATAATTAAATTTTCCCCTGGTGCGTGGAAGGGTCGATGTGTCTGTGTGTGTGTGTGTGGTTTGAGGTTAGGGAAGTAATTCGGCTTTGATTATGAAATCGGTTTAAGCGGGTTTTGTTTTCCCTTTTAGACAATACACTTTAAAGGGGTATAACAGGGCATGCACCAGCCACACTTTCACTTTCGCTTTCACCTGTACAGAGCAGAGATTCTTCAGGAGTGTAGAGTGTATCCTATGGCCTGATATCCTTGTGGCCGCCACAGAAGAAGTAGAGTGTATTGCGAAAGGGTTCGCTGGGCGGAATGGCTGCAACCCCTTTTGGCCCTGTTTGTTTGTCTGTTTTTTGCTGTCTTCATAAATGAATAACCAAGCCCGACAAATTTCATTCAGTTGTTCACTTTTGCACACTTTGTGCTGTCATTTTTGTGGTCAACACCAGTCCTTCTTCATAGCTGCCCCCCCAGCTGCCCCCTCGCCACTCCTAGTGCTAGTCCCTGCCCCGTAATGCAATTTGTCATTTTCAATTTCTGCTCCTCCGCCTCTTGGCCTCCTCCTCCTCCTCCTCGCCTTTGTCTCAAATGGAATTTTTGGCATTTCGTTCACATAAATTAGGCATGACTGTTGTTGTCTGTCCCTTGTTGCTGTCTCCCTCCCTCTCTCTGCTGTTGTTGCACTCAAATTGCTGTGTAAATAATTATTTTTCCAATTTCGTTTACATGCAAATTGTGAAATATATTTGTGAAATCTTTTTCAATTTCAGTTTGTAGCCAGCTTCAAGGGTGTGTGTGCTATGTGTGTGTGTGTCCCTTAGATAACCGTCAACTGGCATTGTTGTCTGATCGGCTTAAGTGGTTCTGCCGGCGAGTGTCTTGGCTAATAATCGCCACTTGGCCACAAAATGCAATTACCCAAGGCCTTGTCTGCTCCTTGTGTGTGTGATGAGTGATGGGCGTTAGAAATTAGTTAGGAAACAAAGATGCTGCCAACAAATATTCATATTCATATTTTGTATATTTTTTCTACATTTTTATGGCCTGCCAATCAGTTTTAAGCCAGGAATTATGCCAGATTTTCGAGCCTGCAACTGTAATGTATTTACTTTTTGTGTGGCGTTTGTAAGCTTTTAAATTCCACCTACCCCTAGCCACCCCTTCCCTTTGGCTGCCTCTTGTATGTGGCATGCACTTAATGCCATTTAAGCTGGACCCCGTCCAGGTCCCCGACTCGTCCTGGACTCGTCCTGGACCCCGGACAGTATCCAATTCCTGGGCACTTAAATGGAGAACATTTTTATGGAAATTCTCTGCAAGTGGGCGGAACTCTGCAGTGGGTGTGGCAGAGGTGAGTCGCCATCCGCGCGCGCTCGTCGCTCGCTCTCGTGTTGCGACATTTCGCACATCCTTGTGACTGCATAATTTTAGCATGCTGAAATATTCTCATCTTTCGTTTGTATTTTGCATGATTTACTCAGATTTCATTTCCACCATTCAACCCGCTGTCTCTCTCTCTCTCTTTCGCTCTCTCTCTGTCTCTTTTTCTATCCCCTTTGTCTCGACGGCCATCTTCCATGTGTGTGTGTGTTTGTGTGTGTGCCGACTGCTTTTGTAGTTTTATCACACACTTGACCCATAAATCAAACATGTGTAAATGTTTTCACTTTATATGCGCACTAGTACACACACACAGAGACACACACACACACACACAGACACATCAAATACTTTGGTCTACTCTCTATCCATCGGTTGGGCATGGAGTATAGATTGAGTGGAGCAAGGTCCTCCTCAGCCTGGCTTGGTCCTCCGCTTCGTGCGTGTAAACGAAGTAGAAAAGCGTGTAAAATATGCCGCAAATAGCCCCGACTTCTACCCTACTCCTCTTCTACCCCTCCCCTACTCCTCCCCTGCCCATACCCTACTCCTTGTCACACATCTTCTCTGCCCTCTGCCTGTCCTGTCGTCCTGTTCGGTGTCAATCCCTTTTGATGGGCCACTGACATTTTTTGGCGGCCTGTCATACCATTTTTGTGTGTGTGAATTTTTATTGGCTTAGTGAAGTAAGATTTCTGGCATAAATTTCTCATATATTTCTGAATTTTTGTATACACAAATAAATGTGATTTTCCCCTCACCCCCCTGCCCCTTCCCACCACCAAAGTTGGGGGCAGCAAACATTGTTTGCCAAATGCCAAATATGTCGATAATTGCGTCACATTTTCGGCCTCGATATGAAATCAAGTTCAAATTTGTGCACGAATTTTGTAACGACTAAGAGATACCCCCCAAAACCGATTTGGGGGCGTGAAAAGGTGCACTGAGGGCTGGTAAAAACAGGGTACACTGAGTGCCAAAGCTTCGCCCAGGGGCATTTGTTGCATTCCGCAAATTGTGCCGTTTGTTGTTGTTTGCTGGAAATTGCATTTATCACTCAACTAAATGAAATTACAGCGCGGTTTGCTCTGCCATGTTTGATGGCCAAAAACAAAACGTTGGCCTATCAGAAATACAAATTGTTGCCAAAGAAGTTGACCATGAAAATGTTGCATTCATTTAAGTGCAAATTTCACACTTTTCCAAGGCTCCTGCCTGCCCCTCTCTGTGCAGCATCACGTGATGCCATGCCACTGGGAGGCACTAAAACTTATGCATGTGTGTGACCTCCTTGTGGCAGCAGTCCAGAGTGCAACCAGGGGGCAGAGAGGACTGAGGAGAGATCAACTTTTTCCATTTGACGCTTGAAAGCCTTTTAAAAATGTAATTTTTGCCTAATTAGCAACAAACAAGGGGACTGCTTCAGCCGCCTCTTGGCTCCCTTTTGGCCCTGATCTGTCACTGTTTTGGGCCCAGGCTTTGTCTGGGCGGCTGGCACACGGTTGGCTCAGCCAAATCTAATTTGCGCCTTAGCAGCTGCTCAGCGACAGCCGACAGTCGACCTTGAGGCTGGTGGGGAACGCCTTTAGCCAAGCGGATGCGACTCAAGGCCGGTGGCTGGCTGGCTGGCATTAACGACAATTCGCAGACAGGCTGACGGCCTAAAAGGGGGCTTAAAGCCATTCAGGCTGATGGATTGCAAAGGTTTGGGCCGGCTTACCCTAGGCCCTGCCCCCCGTGCCCGTCTCTGGCCATGTTTTGCTTTCATCATCCTTTTTTTGGTGGCAGCGGGGGGCGGGTGTACGTATAATAAACAACAACGAAATATAAATGAGAATTTCACATTCGCACGTAAACAACACATTGACGAGGGGGCGTGGCTAATCCACATTCAGCTTGCCAAAGCATGTAGGGCCACTCTCCTCTGGTCCCCTCTCTCCTCGGCTCTCCTCTGCTCTCTAGGTGCTCCTAGGCTTCCACACTGCCAGAAAATATCGTACATTTCCAAGGGATTCACCTTCGACTTGAACAGAGCGAAAGTAGACGTAGCAAACGATGTAGAAGATGTAGATGTAGATGTAGCAAGTGCCCTGCATTTTGGCACAGTGTGCTCTCCCACTTTTATCCTGGTTCGGGTCTAATAAAAGTAAACATTTCTTTCCGCGTGACTAAATACCTTTCACTTGCTGTCGCCGGGACACCCCTACCTCACTCTACCCCCCCCTTTGGCCCGCACACTTGACTCGACTCGACGGTTGGCCCCTTTTATTAATCGCGTGTCGAGGCGCGTCATGCGTCGGCAATATGGCATAGAATTTTCTTCGTTTTTCCTTCTTTTTTTTTTATTATTATTATTGTGCACAAGTTCCGTTCCACCCCCCGCTGCCCCCGCCCCCCTGCTACCCGCCGCCATGTAGCTGCTGCTGAGCTAATTAAAAATTATAATTAATTGCATTTGCTGGGCGCACAAGTCAAGAGAAAGAGTGTGTGTGTGCAGAGCGTATGTGTGTGTGTGTGTGTGTGTGTCTTGAGGGTGTGCCCAGCATATCTTGGGGAATTCATCTAAGTTCCTGGCAGACGCATTAAGCTTATTAAATTCGTTTAGACCTGGCCAACGTAACGCCAAGCGTCAACATCAACCAGAAACGGAATTTGTTCTTCCACACACACACACACACACACATACACAAGTGTGTCTCTGTCTCTATCTGTGTGTGTGTGTGTGTCTGCATTAAGTTATTAAATGCAAAAGAGAGAAGGTAACAAAATGCTATTTAACTTTGTAAGCCAAGATGTTAAGCGGCGATTAGTTGATGTCCTCGTTATGCTAACTGCTTATTAAAAAATATATAATTACAGCGCCTGATGAGACGAGACGACATCCACTCCCCCCTACCTGCCCCCCTCCCGTGGGTCCTACTAGCCCCCGTTTCTGGATTTGCCCTGGATTTCTCGGCTGGATCCTCTTTTAAATTCCCGTAAACATAATTTGTGGCTCCCGCTGAAGCATAACTCATTTTACCTGGCAGGAGGGCGGCGGAGGGCGGAGGGCGTAATTAATCGGATATAGCGACAACCGAATTAATGAGTGCCAGCAGTCAGCAGGGGAGAGGGCAGGCAGCGGGGGGCTGCAAGGATTATGCGAAGCCGGAATACGCTTGCCAAAAGGATGTCAAGGAAGTGGCTCAGAATGAGTGCAAGCCTCCAACCGATGGCCCAACTAATGAGATGTTTTAACCAGAGGAATTGTCTCTCTCCCTCGAAGATTGTATGCCAAATGCCGATGCATTTCGGAAGGGATTCACTTTACAGGGAAGAGCAGAGCAGCCCAAGTAGTTGCAGGATTTATATTAATGTGTGCTGTCAGCATTTAAATAAAATATAACAGCAGCAGCAGCGGCACGGATGCAGAAAAACGAGCCATTTTCATTTGGCGAATGATTTATGCCAGCGAAGTTTGCTGATCAATGGCAAATAATAAATTAAAACTACTTTAATTGCACATTACTCGTCGTTGCACGCTGGACACTTCACTGAAGGAGTGGGGGAGTGCAGGAGGTGGAGGCCCGTCCCTTAATGAGTGTCCGCTTGAAAGGGCACTCCACCGCACTCCATGAGGCGAAGGCAGGGGGGAGTTGTTGGGAGGCCATTTAAATATATGAGCAACCATTTACAATACCAAAGGCAAATGTCGGGCGGCGACAGATGTGCCTGACAGCCAGCGAGCCACGCACTTTGAGCCTCTATAGCTCTATATAGGTAGACGATTCTGGGAATGGGACAGAGACTGGCTCTACGCCCGAGCTTTCTTCCTGGGGGCCTCTCCTTCCCTCTAGTCCTGGCCAAACTGCACTATTGATTACCCTGAACTGTGAAGACACAATACGAACTTCACCTTTGCCGATGAGAGGAAACCGCAAATCAATTAATTCATTACGACCACAAATTGCTGACAAAGGCCCCATCATTATCATCCCCATCATCCCCATAATCGTCTTTGTCCTCTCTGAAGCTTCATGCAACAAAGAAACTATAAAAATGAGCGACTGCTTGCAACGTTTCTCTCTGCCTTTTGCTTCCGTGTTGATTATTTCCGTTGGGGATTGTACGAGTGCCCCTCGCAATAGGGAGGGTGGAGGGGGCAGCGACTGTCATAAATTATGCAAAGATACTCTTGTTCAAATTTGACATAAATTGTGTTTAATTAAAATTTACAACTCGTTACAGATGCGGACACCTTTCGGGCCATAACTTTGCCAAAAACTTTCCGAGCTGCGAGTTGATCAATCTGGGAAGGAGGGGCAGGCGGAGTGCCAAACACATGCACAGACCTTGGGGCAGAATCTACTTCCTTTGCCACTGCATCCGTCGTCTAATATGCGAAGATTCCTTTGACGTTCTGTGGAGCTGCTGGCATAAATAAGTAAAGGAAATGAAATGAAAGAACATTAAATGGGAATTCAAGAGAAAAATCAATTCAACAGACAACTGACAACAATCTTTGTATATTATTAAAATTTTCAAATGTATTATTACCTTTGCCACCCACCCGCAGCCCGCCCTCCTCATGCCACTCTCTGTGTCCCTGTGTCTCCTTTGAATAAATCATGAACAGCTGTTGCTCTTGCTGCTGCCTGATTGATTTGCTTACAATTTACATTTGGCCAGAATGGGATTTGTTGGCAGTCATTACCGTCGCTGAATGGTAGGAAGGAAAACCAAACCAAACCAAAGGAAAAAAATTCTGTGAAATTGCCTTAGCCATTTGGCAACTAATTGACGTTGATCGACAGTTGCCATTTATATAGAAATATACATACATACATATATATATATATATAGATAATATTTATTCGATTGCTCCCAGAGCACGGCCGGAGGCATCGCCTCCAGCTGCTGCTGGCGATGGCTCTGACTCTGACTCTGACGATGGCTCTGGCTCTGGCTCCTTGGCAATCATTTATTCATTCATTAATTTGTGTTTGTTTTATGTTAATTTATTTATTACACTCTACGCCATCCCCTCCCTTCTCCTCCCTTCTCCATTCCCCATCAAATTAAAGGTGAGCCAATTACGAATGCGAGCGGAGACACAGCCAGAGCAAGAGGCATGCCACACAGTCGCACAGTCACAGCCATTCATGTGCGCATAAATAAGTTCTTTGGGGATGGCAGGGAATGGACGGGAAAGGAATGGAATTATGGGCTCTACGCTGCTCTGCTCTGCTCTGATGTGCCCCCCGATATTCATTTGTGGCACTTAACAAGTCGCCTTTTGATTGGCACACGCAATGAATGCGTGTATTTTTATTTACAGTTAATTTGCGTAATTATGGCCAAAAAGACAAAACCGTACACCAAAAGTATTACCCATTCGCAAGTTATGGAATTTAAGCCGTCAACTTATCACTTCAACTTTTTCCTGTGCCCTCTGCCGCTCTGCCGCTCTGCCTCTCCCCCTCTGCTCTGCTGTGCTCTTTGTATTGTATTTTAATTAAGGCACGTAGACCGAGAGAGAAGGCAGCATGGGGCATGGCTTGCATGCAGCAATTAAAGCCAAATAATGGCAACCAGCAATGCATACAAAAAATGGAAATGAATGGCCAACAGCGGGCTAACAAGGCGACAACAGCGACGATGGCCATCGCCTGCCGATATTGCGTATACGCAGCCAGCATTGTGCCCCAGTCCCAGACCCAGACCCGAGTCGGGCCGTGCCCCATCTTTCTCCCATTATATAACACTTTACTTCGCCTCGCCCTCCCTGCCGCTCCTCCTCCTGGCATCTGGCCCGCTGTCCGTCCGTCCGTCCGTCCGTCCGGGCAGGGCAGGGCAGGGCAGTCCCTGTTTTTCGTGCACGACTGGACACGCGCAAAGGTCGCGATTGAGGAAAACGAGAAAGAAACGCAGAAATTTACGCAATTTCTTCGAGAGCCCTGCCCGGCCCTGGGTCATTAAATGGGAATTGAAGTCGAAAATATTCGGACTGGAATACCGTATTTCGGGAGCTCCTTTTTGGGTGAAAGTTTGTGAAATTATGAGAGCCCAAAAGATGGAATTAAACAGCAAATCGGGACTGGGGATTGTTCCCATATAGTCCCAATAGAGATTTTCCTGCAGCAGAACTTTGATTTACTCTCGCTCTGTCGCTCTGTCGCTGTCTCGCTCTTTCTCCTCTCAAGAGTGAAATTATCTAGGTGGAATCAATGTGGGTGTGTAGGTGTGTTGGATTCTCATCTGTAGCCTTGGTTAATTATGCTAATTTATGCAAACAATCAGGGTGCAATAGGCAGACAAGTGCCAGCAACAAAAATACTCGTAGCAGCAGCAGCAGCAGCAACACGGCAACACGGCAACACGGCAATGTGGCAACGTGGCAGCAATACAACAGAGCGGAGCAGAGCAGAACAGAGGGCGTGCCTCAGGGGCCAAATGGGCACAGATAACATGCAAATAAAGACACATAGAGAGGGAGAGGGGGAGAGAGTGTGCGACACATGCAGAACAATTGACTTGAGCTAAACAAAAAGATACACACGGATACACACACACACAGGCATACAGAGATACAGATACAGATACAATTCCAAGGCATTGTTTTACAACTGCCAACAAAAGCCTCAAATTTAACTTCTTTCCCATGCATTCATACTCGCTGGCAGAGTATCTCTCGCATGTGTATCTGTATCTCTGTAGCTGTAGCTGTAGCTCTGTATCTGTTTTGTGTCTGTTCTGTTTGTGTGTGTTAAGCGACTTGTTTTACAATGCCAATGATAACACACACACACACACACACACACACACATTGAAAATAATACAGTAGAGGATATCTGTGGGAGCCGCCTTGACGTGGCTCTCAATCTCGACTGCTTCGCATTCCCCTCTTGGAACATCTTCAGTATTTGTACTTGTGATCCTTGAGGATCCCGGTGAGTCGTACCACTGTTTAGTTTTTGGAATTCGACTGAGACCTCCTTGAATTGTTCTGCAGATCTACCCTCTCTGAGGAGAAGGAAAGAAAGAAAAACCCTCCTGAGGCTGCTGCCGTTAAAAACAGCACAAAGATGTGGCAGTCCGGATCGCAATCCCACAGCAACCAGGCAACCTCGTGTCGTGCCCTGAGGTGGCAGCACTTGCGCGATCGAGACGACGATCTGGTAGCATCATCGCTAGGACACCAAGCGTACATAGGCCAAGCGGCCAAAAAGAAGAGTGTGTTTGATAGATTTGTTCATTCTGGCTCCAGGAGCGATCCCATCTAATTCAGATTCCCAGATAATTCAGATTCAGATAACCCAGAAAACTAATATATAATATCAATAAACTCTTCGAGTACCGTGCTTAATAAAGCTACATCCAAATTTTGCATATTATGTAAATATACGTATTAGTCCAGATTCGCCAACTGCAGCACAATAATTTTCTCATTCCGGCTCTCTCTGAGCTTTCCGGACATCTCGAGGCGCCCACCAAATTGCAAGTTGGGTGGCAGGTGTAAAGAATCCGACAGTTCGATCTTGCCAGCAATGGCCTTCTGCAGCAGTTGAATAATGGAATTTGGGGCTAGGATTCTGAACCTTAAGACCAAGCGATTTTGAGGCTTGTTGTTCAGGCCGTACTTATAGGTTAATCTGCCATAAGTTTCGATGCAGCTGCGAGATCGGGAATCGGAATCGGGGAGTGCACAAAACTGAGCATATGAGTGACTTACACAATATCTCTATCCAAATGGTCATATAAAAGCAGCTCCGTAATGATTCCTATAATATCGATCATCTCATCGAGGCTTTGAAGTCTGGCATTACCCGGAAGGTGATCCAACACGCTAAGAAATATGCCCTGTACCTCGACGTCTAGACACCAGTGCAAGAGCTTCATGTGTGAACTGATGACTCTAAAGAAACGAAATTGCTGAAAATACACGGATGAAATTCGACAGAGACCTTCTTGAATTGCTCCACAGATCTACCCACTTTCAGGAGATTAAGTAGAGACATCGTTTGCAGGAGGCGGCGATGCTGTACTTGGTTTGTGGCACCTGCTGGTCCACTGCCAGTCTCCAGACTGCCCAAGGGCCTCTCCAGACTGCGCAGGAATATTTTCATGAATCTACTCAAACAGGAGTTCAGAGCGTTCATATTAGATATCATGCCATGGAAGGCCGCCAAGTTACGTGCAAAATGAGACTCATATCCACCCCGGACGAAGTACTCTGTGGCCACTGACAGTACCTGTGAACGATTGAACCGAAGAGTGCAGATTATCTCAAAATATTTACTCTCTTAATTCTCACGAACCTTCAACACGGCCCTAACGACGATCTCTCGAGAACCCTCCTGGGGCTGCGGCCGATGGGAATGCACGAAGCACCGGTGGCGGTGCATCATGTAGTCTGTGTACAGCACCCTCAGACTATCCGATGTCCCAATTAGGCTCAGGGGGGAGTCGTCGACCATGGAGAATATGAGCTCCAGTATCTCACGCGGCATGCTCATCAGCCCACACGGCACTTTCTCCAGCTGGAGATGGGGACGTTTGGCTTCTGGCTCCTTGGAGTCGATCGAGTCGTTGGATCCGTGGCCACGCTTGCGATTTGCGGCGGACATTTTCGTGTGTACCTAGTACAACTAGGTACAACTTTAATATTTATTGTAGCTGCTGCAAAGACGAATGTAGTTGTGTTTGACTGCCGATATGCAGCCTACTAGATAATGCCAGATAATCCAAATGATCTATGGGCCAAAATATCCAAGATCCAAATAAAGAAAAACATCAGCCTCATAGCGCATAGAAGGTATTTGTAAGCATGTGCTCCTTCTGGTTATAGCAATAATCCAATCTGATCCAGATTCGCCAATCTAGCTGTGATCATTCTCTAAGATCTCTAAGATCTAAGATGTCACAGATATTCCTTTTTATTTACGCTTTTTTAGACCGCAGACTTCGCCGCGAGCGTTATGAAAACGCTCAGGTCGCTGGAGAGGTGGCGGAATAGCCAGACGCAGCTGGAGTAGGAGGAGGGGGTCCAAGCACGCGAAGCAATGGGTGGCAGTCAATACCGCGCGCCAAGGGGCCCGTCACCAGTAGTCAAAACTTTACCAAAAAGTTATAGTTTTATTTTGTACTTGTACCTAGTTCTAAGTATTGAATAAATGTTAATGAATACAAACACATTGAAATATTGACATTTTGTAATTGAAATTTTGCTGCAGCCTACTTTCAGGCGTCGGGCCACAGTGTTGCCGTGTTATGTTGTTGCAACCATTACGCATACGCCATGTTGGGCACTCAAAGAAATTAAACTATTTGCCAGCGCCAGCGCCAGCGTCAGCGCCTGAATAACCTGTATAGCCTGTCTGGCCCGCCCTGCTGGTGGCGGAAAGAATCCAAAGCGTCATATTTTAAATTAAAAATATATACCTACTCTCGTGTACACGCCGAGGCATGACATTGGCTTCATTACACGACGACAGTGTACAACACACGAAAACATTTCGCAGAGGCAGCAGCGGAGCAGCGGTGAGCCAGCCAAGCCTTTGGCCTGCTTCCTTCTGGCTCTTAGCGTCGATCTTCGGGCTCTCTATCGGGCCATCCTCTCCCTCTGCCTGTCCCTCTGGGCCTCTGCCCCTCCGTGGCCGCGGCCTGCTGATCCTCTGCCGCTCGCTCTTTATCTGCGTCTCCTCCATGAACCCCGAAGCTTGTAGTCTGGTGTGGAATTCGCACAGCCATGTTGCTGGTCGTGTATGCAGTCTGTTGGCCAGATTTCCAAGCGGCGCACACAAGACAACTTGTTGCCCTGACAGCCCAACAGACGGGAACATGGTCCGTTTGCATGTGTATCAGTGTGTGTGTGTGTGTGCCTGAGTTTTGAACTCAAGGTCAACAGTGGCGCATATTAAAGTGCAAATTTGTTTTATTTTCCTGGGCAGCAGCCATGAAAAATAGATGAAGCCGGCCGGTCGACACGAAAAAAAAACAACAAGAAGAAACGAGAGACAAGCCAAACGGAAAATGGCCCAACAGAGACAGAGACAGAGACTGGAGACAGTGACAGAGAGACAGGAGAGACAGGAGAGAGAGAGGAGGAGAGACAGACAGCGACAAGCCACAGAGAGAGGGAAAATTTCATTGAACCTAATCAGTTTTGAGGCCAAAATAAGGTTCGGCCGTGGCATGTGGGCATGTGGCACGTGGCACCGTTGCCGGGCGGCCAATGGGCAATGGCCAATGCTCGGAGGCCACTAATCCCATAAATAATGCAAGGACCAAGCAACCAGAGCTGGACAGACGGTGAATGGAGAGGAGAGGAGTGGAACGACGACGGCTCAAAGATGCGGCTGGAGCAATCGTTTCAAGGACATAAATTCACGCAAATGTTTCAATCAATTTTGCGCTGCTCGGGCACAATACTCGTACAAATTCAATTTGACCCACAAATTGCTGGCACAGCCCAAAAGGACTCTCCCCCTCCCACAGCAGGAGCAGAAGCTCGCCTCTCCCTCATGTTGTTATTGAGCCATCTTTATGCGATTACACAAACAACAAAGCAGCAGCAGCAGCAGCAGCAGGACGACAGGACAGCACGAATACAGTACAGTACACGACATAACCGAATGGCATTGAGAGGGGGGGAACGGAACGGCACGGAGGGGAGGGGAGGACACTGTCCCAGGATAGAATACACAAAGGACGGGACGAGCCTCGCACTAAAAAGGGACAGCACAACGGAAATGTCTAACGATTGAACAAAACGGAAGGCAACGAGGCGAAACCGGAAGGGGGCTAAGAGGGAGGGAGGGAGGGAGAGAGAGAGCGGGAGCTAGCGGTAATAAATGACATGACAGGCATCGAGGAAAATTCCTTTGAGTAAGCCATAGGGCCATCGACTGACTGGCCCAGGAGCAGCTAGGAGGCAGGAGCCAGGACGAGTGCCGCGCCGTGCCGTGCCGTGCAGTGCAGTCCTGCAGCTTGAGTCCTGTCAGAGTCATAAACGCTTACCTAATGCAAATGGGGGCTATGGCTAAGGGGCAGAATATGGTTAAGAGGAGATGGTTGAGTGGGGCGTGGGTGGGGGGCGGGATGTTAGATCTGGATGTGTTGCAGCATTTGCTCATTAAAAACTGACTAAATTGAGTTGTGTGTGTGTAAGCAACGTTTCCCCGAAATAGGAAAAAAGGCAGGAAGAAAAACCCACAGCCAACAGTCTGTGGGGTAATGCGCTTAGAAAAGGAAGTAGCAGAACAGGGAGGGGGAGGAGAGCAGGGGGGCAGGGGGGCAGCAGCAACTGGGATTGGGGGCAGACAATCTACTGGATACAAGTTGCGACTGCCACTTGCAAATGCCTGCCAAGGATTTATAATGTTGTCCTCGTCCTCGAGGCGCGCTCGAGTTGCCGTTAAGTGCACGAGTTAACCTCATTTTATACCGTCTCTTCTTGGTCTCCTTGGTCTCCCTGGTCCCCTCGGTCGCCCTCCTTGCTTGTAGTTTCCTCCTCTTGCTCATTCTTCTCGTTTTTTGTATACTCCTGGCTGCAGGACAGGACGCAGACGCAGATGAAAGCTGCAGGGGGGCGAAGCTGTGGGGAATCAACTCCTTGTGGGATAATCTGCTGGGGGAACTAATTCTGTGAATATACTTAATGTCCGGACGATTTGCCAATCCCGCCAGCGAGAGGCCAATGCCAATCAATTATGGTCCAATAAAGCAGAGATCTGTCATATTGCCGGGCTTACAGGGTATCTGCGGATCGTTGGTGCTCCCCCGTTTCGTTTGACCTACTGCAAGAGCATAAAACTTTCACCCCATGGCAAAAACACACAGACAACGGACTGCGGACTGCGGACTACACAGACTCCACGTGCAGCGCAATTTATTGAATCAACGCGCGTGGCATAAACAATGGGGCAGGGCAGCCAGCCCCGAGATAATGGGGCGTGCCGCTGCCTAAATATAGAACACAATCGTCGGCGTCGTCGTCCTCGTCGGTCGCTACACATTTCCTTATTGCAGTTCGGGCCCCGCATTGTGCGAGTCCTGGAGATTGGGAGCCACAGTGCAGCAGTGCAGCAAGGGGCGGTGGGCGGGGTGGCAGCAAAGAAAATGCAACACATTAGCTGGCTTTTGTCTTTGTTTGAGCAACTGCAACAATGCCGTGCCATGGAGGGAATGGTCTAAAGAGTGGCAACAGCGAGGCTCCTGCCGCAAAACCTTTCTGTGTCAGGCAGCCATTGTTGCAACAGCTACTCGCAGAGACACCTATTCGAAGGGGGCGGTGGTGGGGTAGGGGGCGCGGACTGCTTCGTCTTCGTTTTGTGTAGGATGCCGGCAGGGGCTGCATTTGAAATATTTTTTTAAGAGCAATTCGTTTGCCAGTCCCCCGCTGGTTATTTGCCCCGAATGCAATTAAAAAACTACATTTCCATTGGCATTTTCCATTGAAATGGGAAAAACTCAATAGCTGAGAGGCAGCCAAAAGAGAGAGAGAGCGAGAGAGAGAGAGAGAGACAGCGGGAGATATTAATAAATTGTTCTTTGGCCCTGCAAAATGAGCAATAATCAAACAGAGAGAGACAGACAGAGAGAGAGAGAGAGAGAGCAGTAAAATGTTAAAAAATGCATAATTGCCGGCCAAGTAATGGGAGAAGAACAAAGGAAAAGTTTCCTCCCCCCACCCCCTGCCACCCCACCCCCTCTCTGGTGAAGTGGAGTGGAGCGAAATAAGAGGAGGAAAAAAGAAATGCTATCACTGCGTGGGAGGGGGTGTAAAAAATATATATTAAATTTCACTGCTCTTCTGCTTTTTCAATTAAACTTTTCAAGTATTCCGGGATTCCGGGATTCAGTATCTCCCTCTCTCTCTCTCTCTCTCTCTGTCTCTCTCTGGCCAACAAACTGATTAAAAGTTAAACCAGGCAAAACTGCTCCCCGAAGCGGTATTCCCCACCTTTTCCACCTGCTTCTGGTTTAAGTTCTCCCGTGGCAATAAGCAGTGCCAATTAGCTCCCGATATTGACCACTTTGGAATGGCAAACCCCAGAGAGAGAGAGACAGAGAGAGACAGAGAGAGATTAGGGAGGATAATCTGTCTCTGTCTCTGTTTCTGTCCTGGTTTTTAGGTAAAATTAAGAGCCTTCCGTTGAGTCGTTGAGTCGTGGGATTAAATTGCTGTTTACTTTGAAGGCTGAAGGCTGGAATGAAGGCTAAAAGGCTGCTGTAATCATCATTTGAGCTCCATTTCAATTGAAGTATTTTCAATCAAATTGTTATTGGTAATTTTATATCGAATGCCCTGCAGGCTGCAGCATCTTATGGCCGGCCATCAGCAGCTCATTTATCCTTTAGTCCAGTGTTGGTTCATTTTCCACTTTCCAGTTAATGACATTGCTCTGTGGCTACCCGTCTTTCTCTCTCTCTATCTCTCTCTCTATGTACACACTCTTCTCCTTCTTCTATTGGCCATAAATATCTACTGGTTTTGGCCATTGAATAACCATTTGTGCTGCTGTTTTCGCCAGCATTATGAATTGATTGCTTGCAGGTGCCTGGCCATTCCTGGCCATTCCTGGCCATGCAGCTGCTGACCAACCGTACCAAATATCAATAACTATCTAAGGCAAATCCTCCACAAACACACACGAGAGCACACACGAGAGCACACAAGCCATTTTTCATTTTCACTCCTCAACTCTTTCAGGGTTCGGTGGCTGCTTCTAGAGATGGGATTGCCTCCATCCCGGCACGAGGAATATGAAATATACCCCCGACTGCAGATGGATGGAACTGTTGCTAATCAAAATTCAGTCCTTCAGTTGTAAAGCAATGTATATATAAATCGGATTTCTATCTCGGCTTTGGTTGCTTTTCTTATCGTTTTAGGATCTCACCTTCACTTTCACCGCATGGCTACGTGCCACGTCCCACGTCTCCAGATGCTGCAGATACTCGTAGTACTCGTTTAGTATCTATCTACATATCTATACATCTATATATCTGTGTGTGCGTGCTGTCTATATGTATCTGCTCTTTTCTATGCATCATCAAAACTTAGTAAATTAAAATGGTCAGCGAGGCGTTTTTTTTGTTTTTTGTTTTTTGTTTCGGCAGCATTTATTTTCAATTTGTGTGGCATGCTTTTAGTCAGCCACGTTCCACGCTCCTCCACGCTCCACGCTCGCTGCTCGACACCTCCCTTTTTCGACCAATGTGTATGTTTTCCATTTAGTTTAGGTTTTAGCCACAATTTTGGATTGGAAACAGTTTCCTGTTGCTGTTGCTGGTGCTGGTTTTTTTTGGTTGTTGTTCGTTGCCTTTGTGTTTGGAATATTGATTAAATTGAACTGCCGATCAGGAATGCGAGGAGCCGAAAACGATTGCATTGCATTACAGGCTGATTGCACAAATAAAAGCTTAAACAATTGCCCATTTGGCCGGGCCAAAAGGTTAAACTCCCGTCCATTTATTAACACACACACGTGCCGAGCATTTGTTTATCCAGGAGCAGCAGGAGGAGAGGGGTACAGCGAATACCAATTTGTTTGTTTGCTGGTTCTTTGGTTAATTGAAACAAGTACTCGCAGGGGCCTCCCGCAAGACTGGCTTAATCATCCGTTTAACCAAATGCTCTACGCTGTAAGGGAGGAGGTGGGGGGCCAGCTTTTGGCTTCTTTCTTTCCCACATTCAGCCAGCCCCCTCCCCCCTTCCGCCACAAGGAAGCTGTGTGCTTCCCATCTTTGCGGCGTGTCTCGTCGGGCGCTCCATTAAAAATGCATTTATCATTTGGCATTTTTGGAAAAGCTTCCTTCCTTTTCAGACGCGCGCGCCAGCAACTGACACCTTATATCAGGATGCTCATCCTTTCGCTCGGATCCAGAACGTCCTATACGTTCCCTGTCCGTGTCCCTGTCCCTGTCCGTGTCCGTGGAGCACTTTAAGTTGTTTGTTTTCAGAACTGAGCACAAATTGTATTTGTTGCGAAAAACTTTTACTTTGGCCAAGAAATATGCACGAATTTAGTTTTTGCGGAAAAGTGAAAAGCTCACACAACTCGTACATGGATGGGAGATTGAGGGGCACGGGGACAGGGGCAGTGCAACTTGGGGCATGTTTAAGCGCTAAACTGTTACTTCCACATGCTCGACTCGGATCGACTAGAATGAGGATGGAGAATGGAGAATGGAGAATGGGGATTGGGGGGGGGGGACTGGCAAACAGGTCGCCAAACTGGCTCCAGCTGGCCATCGATGTGTGTGGGGTTTTAGCTAAGAGCCCGAGACAAAAGGCCCGCTCCCAGTATGTTCATAAAAATCCAACCCGACAGCCTGCCCCTCTCCCAAGGAACTAGGTCAGCCACACACACACACACTCACACACAGAAAAGTAGACGTTGTAAAGTGCTGGCAACGGCTATGGCAATGGCATGGCAGGTGGAAGTTGTCAGTGTGTGAGTGTGAGAGTTCGGTGGGGCTTCCTCCATTCATGTTTAGCCGCAATGCAGCGCCTGCATAAATTTCATTAGATTTTAGCTCTGGGGCACACTCCATTCCACACTCCGCACTCCGCACTCCTCCCTCCGCTCTCTCCGCCACGCCACACCACTGTCGTCTTTTGTTTCCATCTTCTATATCAAATCAATTGGCCTTCAGTTCGATGCCATAAAGAGCCGCAAGAGAGAGAGAGAGTGAGAGAGAGAGAGAAAGAGGGATAGAGCCGGACACAGTGTGAGGGGGGGAGGGGAGGTGCCACATCTGAAGCACATACTCGTAAATGGCTTCCTAATGAAGTCATAAAGTGCCCCGGCAAAAAAGGCAACTAGATGTCCGCCATTAAACGCACCTTGAGCCAAGGCCAAGAGGGAGAACGGGAAGAGAGAGAGGCTAAAGCCAGTTCGCCGAGAAGTATGCTAATAAACGTAAACCGTGCTCCATTACCAGAACGGGATGGAAGTTGGAGGTAATAAAAATGAAAATAAGTAGGAAAGTGGCTAACACCAGGGGCAGGACTTGGATTTGGATACCCTTGCCGATCGATCGTTTCCAAGGATTTCCAGATTCTTTCAAGTATTTGTTGCTAGACAGAGATCCTGCTAGTGGCAGCCACATATCATTCCCGCTTAGTCTATGCCAATCTTAGACCAGTTAACACTCCAGTCTAATACACTCTCTCCTACCTTCTAGCCAATAGCTTTGGCAGCAGCATAAAAAAGCAGACTCGGCATTTACCTTTTGGGATTGAGATTGGGCCAGAGAGAGAGAGAGACAGAGCGAAGCAGAGACATGCAAAGGGAAGCCGCGAAAGCCTTAACACACACACAGAGAGAGAGAGACGGCGACACATACACATACATAAATCGAACATGCGAGCAGAAGCTTTACGTGCTGACAATGATAATGACTTTCGTTGCCAGCGAAGAGAGAGAGAGAGCGGGAAAGTAATTAGAAAAATTCGACTAAAAGATACCCACTACTCGGAGATTATCTATGGGCTTATCCATGGATTACCGAATCGGCTTAAACTATATCTAAAACCAGGCATTAGCTCTTCCTCTCATTCCACTCAGATCTCAAGCAGAGGGTAGAATGGAACATACCCTCCTCATGTCTTCATTCGCAGCTCCCAAGGAGAAAGAAGTGCATCAAAAACGCTTTGCACGCTAATGCACCATTATCAAAAGGTTGCCGTTCATACCGCTTCCCTGCCCCTGTACCTGCCCCTGCCCCTCGCATCGCTTTTGCCTCTGGGAAGCCCCTTTGGAAACCGTAAATCTTCACTTGCATCTGTGGACTTGAAAGGCTTTAATAGATATTTATGTGCGGAGAGGTCGATGATGCATTCACCGTGGAGCCAAACATTTGCTCTAGATCCCCTCCACCCACTCTCCACCCAGCCTCTCCCTCTGGCCATATGCCGTATGCATTGATAAATTGTTGCAAGAGTTCTTCAGCCCAAAAGGGAAAAGGCTTTAAGTTCAAGTGCTTAAAAATGGAGAAAACAAACGGAAAGCGAAAAGCGGAGAGCGGAAAAGGGAAAAGCGCGGAGCGGTGAACGTTGAACGGTGAACCAAAGCAAAACAAATTGTGGGAAAACAAAAACTGCAAACTACATGAACAATTTGGCATGCAATGCGAGAGGAAAAACCAGAAAAATAGCGCCAGGGACACACCGTCTGGATATATGTACGTATGTACGTGTATATATTTTGTTTTTGGTTTTTTTGGCCAGCTTGTTGCATTTTTTTTGGGTTACAGGAAACCTTAAAAACGAGCAGCGCTTCAAATTTATGTGCTGCGGAAGTGGCGACTTTTAGTTTTTTGCTCGCCAGGTGTCAGACATGCGAATGGAAAGTGAGGAACCTCCCAAGGGGGTGAGGAAGAGGGGTAGGAGATGGGATAGGATACGATACGATAGAGAGAGAGGGAGTAGTGGCAGGAGGACCTCCTCCACTTGGTGGCCGACTAAATGCAATCCAAGCTGCTCCGGGGAGTCCAGAGTCAAAGTCGATTTCGCCATCGTTCCATCTGGCCACACACTCCCATGCATTTCAATCAAATGAAGTCGCATAAAATAATGGAACGGAATGGTGTGGCATGGCATGGAACTGGAATGGGAATGGACTGGGGGAAATGCAATACAGACGCAACAGAGAGTGTGCTAATCGGATTGGTTTTCAGGGGGTGGGAGAGCCGAGAGAGCTGTGGGGGGTGCTTGCTAATGGGGGGCACTACCACGTTTTAATTAACTATCTCCCATCAGCTGTCCGCCCCCCCTTCCCCCGCACCATCGAGCATCGAGCATCGTCCATCGAGCATCGAGTTAAGAAAACATGTGTTCGCTCCCCTGGATTCCGTTTAACCCCTCGACGAATGATAGTCCTCCTCCAGCTGCAGCTCCTCCTCCAGCTTCTGCTCCAATGATAGTTAGTTTTTATGTTATTGTACACCAACAGCATCCACTCTCAAAGAGGGTTGGCTGGGTGGTGGGGTGGCAAGCACTGCATTGGAACGGTTCCCAGTGTCGGTTAATGACCCAAACGACACTCGATGGGGCATTAAATACTCGTAGCAATCCGAAACAAGCCATAAAGTTTATGGAGAAATAAAATTAAATTAAATGAGCTTAGACCGGAGAGAGAGTAGCCGTAGCCGTAGCCGTAGCCGTAACCGGAGCCATCCCCTAATCAACTCGTTTACACCGCCTGCCCAGCCGCCCAACCGCCCAGCCGCCCAACCCCACTGCCAATTTGCAGAACGGCGGAAACGGAGATCCACTAATGAAGGGGTTTACGCGATGCATTGCATAATTTTGCTATTGGAAGTGGATCCGCTCGCTGTGTCGCGGATAAATATTGGTTGAGGAATGGCTCTCCCCTCCCTCCCTCGGGGGCGCCGGGCGGCCTGGGGGGAGTTCAGTTCTTTGTGTGCTGTCCTGGCGCGGTCCCCGCCTTTTGTGCAGGTAATTGCTCTGCCATCAACGCTTCCTGTCCCGCCATTGGAGCCGAGCCGAGCCGAGTCGAGTCGAGCCTCGGGGACAGGAAATTGGCAGAAATTCCATTTTGATGGAGCCCCCGCCTGAATGTGTGCATGCAGCATAACGCTATAACGCATTCGGCAATGGTGAATGGTGAATGGTAAATGGCAACTGGCAACTGGCAATGGGGCAATGGGACAAAAGTTGTGTTGGTTACATGCTGTGGATATTTATTGGTTGGTTACGGGAGGGCAGCTGCGGGGGGGATTAACGAATATTTGTCAGATAAACATGGGATGGGAGGCCGCCACGCGGCTCGGCACGGCACGGATTTAAGTGAAGATTTCATTGGGGGAGCAGAGGGCTGGATACTTCTTGTTGCGGCCCTTGAGGCAGCCATCGGTGCGGATGCGATAGATCGGCTGGCCGCACACCGGATCCTTGGCGTAGTTGCAGGTCAGCTTGAAGTAGGTCAGGCCCTTGGACACATACCGGTAGCCAGCGCAGCCCACATGCGAGTTGCTCTCCATGGCCATGACCGCAAAGTGTCGGGTGAGCCTGTCGGAAATATCGGAATGGAGGAGGAATGTAGTGGGTAGGGGGGCAGAGGTCAAATGCAACGATGGGGAGGGAGGTCCACTTACTGCTGCCGCTTTGTGTCGCACGGATAGTGCTCCATATCCGCTGCGGTCATGTTGGCGTGCTCGTCCCACCAAGTACGCACCGCGATGCCGACCAGCTCCGGATACAGCCGCTTGAGCAGCTCATCCTCGACGTGGTGCGTCATGTTGAACACAATGATGTTCTGGCCGGAGCCGGTAAAGTTGTCCGTGTTGCGGCAGTCGTCGTGCTTCGCCTGGCACATGCGCGCGTTGTAGCCGGCCAGCGTGGCCAGCTCCTCGCTCCACTGCATCACCACCATGCGGGCGGAGCGCGGCAGCGTCGAGTTCTTCCCGCTGGCCAACCGATGGCGCTGCTCGTTGTGCAGCTTGAGGATCAGGGCGGCATGAACGGTAACGTTGACCATCGTTGGCTCGGCTGCCAGGCAGGATCTGTGATGGGGCTGCGGATATCCATGGGTTAATTTAAGGAGCACCACTATCCTTGTCCCTTTCGGACACTCACTGTTGTGTACTGCTCGCAGGCCACATGCTTCTTGCCGCGCGGACACAGCTCTGGCTTGCAGTAGGGATTCTCGGGTCCTGTGAGCAGCACCAGGCTCTGATTGTTGCCCCCCGCTGCTGCTGCTGCTGCTTCTGCTGCTGGCAAGGACACGTTCTGCTCCTGCTGCTGCTGCTGCTCGGCAGCCAGAAGGCCGAAGGCAGCCATCAAAGTGAGTAGTGGGAATAGTCGGTTCATGGTTTGACTGCGGACTGTGCTGCAGAGCCACGAGTGCGGCTCCCTTATAACAGCGCGAGAAGCCGCAGGTAGCAACAATGGCATTGCCTTAGCTTCTATCCGAAAACAGCTGACAGTTGCTTTGCCCCAAAATCGCTTATCCGAGTGGCATTGAACAGATGTACAATACTTGGAAAATGCCTCAATGCAGGCCCGTAATTGTCGGTAACACAGCCACAGCTTACAGCTTACAGCCATAGCCGCACTTCCCCTTCCACTACCCATTTGTTTATCTACTCAGTTGGCCACAAAATTGGCCACGAAAAGTTGTGGCTGCTTGCCTGGCTGCCTGGCTGGCAGACTGCTACCAAAAATGGCTGTCATCATCATTGTCGCTGTCGCGTTTAACAGCTGAGTGCTCTCAGCCCGCTGACTCACTCTCACACCCACGCAGGCTGACTGGCTGGCTGGCTGGCTGGCTGGCTGTCAATGGCATTCGCATTAGGCCACATTAAGTGGCATTTCATGAGACTCGGCCAGCCCCAGCCCCAGCCCCACCCCCCCGCAAATGGACTCGAAAAGCCTAATAACTCAATACCGCTCAATTGATTAAGGCCAAGACGCTGGCCAGCTGAGACCTCTTCCTTGGCTGCTAATTGCCTGACAACTGACAACTGGGGCTCCTGTTGATTTGCGTGCACGTGGACTTGGCTCATAATTGGCCCGGCCATAGGCCCCATCTCAGTCGAACTGAACTTAATTATAGCTGCCGCTGCTGCTGCTCCTTTAAGCCCTCGCTTTGCTCGCTTTGGAGCTAGATCAGAAAGATGAATGCCTGAATTATGCATAATTATTCATGCCATATATCGGGGCAAGTATCGGGGACCAGAGACGAGCGCGCGCGCGTGCACATGTCAAGTGGGGGGAAACTCCGGTGTCCGGAGTCCGGAGTCCGGAGTCCGGGCGTCTGTCTTGTTTAGTAGGTTGTAAATTTTAATGCAAAAGAGCAACATTTTTTGTGATTTATTGTTTTTTTCCCGGGGAGTAGTCCTGGAGTACACAGGACCATGCATTAAACAGCAGACGAGGGGCCAGCCTCTGGTCGGGTCTGTTCTGTTCTGTTCTGTTCTGGTTGGATCGGGACGACTTCCTAGATGTGGCCGACACGCGTGCACCTGTTGCCGAGGCCAGAGGCCAGGGGCCAGGGGCCGGGGGCTCGGTCCGGCCGCAAAGTCAGTTTGTTTTGGCCGGAAATTTATGGCCCAAGACGTGGACGAAGCCAAATACTCGTACAACATTTTTTCGTGGCCCGCATATAATTTATTTTTAATAGAGAGACAACTTTCTTTTTCTGGTTTTTTATGGACCGCCACCATAAATATCCATTTCCCATCAAAGAGCGCACGAAGCATGGGGCATGGGGCATGGGGCACGAAGCACGGAAGCAGGAAGAGGAACAGGAACAGAAGGAGCTCTGGCTATCAGGATGGAAACCGATTCAATTATGTAAGCACTTTGCACTTAAAATGTCATTATCTGCGGTGCGCATGCCGTGCCGCTGCCGCTGCCTTGCTGCAGATCGGATCCCATTGTATCCTTCCCGTTGTAGTTGTATCTGTATCTGTATCTGGCCAAATGCATCTGTGTGCGCGCGTTTCCTTTTGGAATTTGCTTTAGCTGCTGCTGTCAGAATTTCGCAATTGAATAATCAAATTGAATGGCCACAATTATCTGTGCAAGTGTGTGCGAGTGTCTGTATCTGTGCGTTAGTGTGTGTGTGCCACGGCCAGTTGATTTATTGGCCAGGCCAAAGCCACAACACAGCTCGCCATAACTCAAATATACGCCACCGCTCTCTCGCCCCCCGTTTTGGACCACAAATATTTGCTAATGATTTTGGAGGCGCCAACAAGCTCCTCGGGGTTTGGGGGATACGAAACGATACGGGGATACGATACTGGTTTTCGGGTGGAGGAGCCATGGAGCCATGTCAAAGGATTGCCGGCCATCAATATGCGCATAAAGTTCAATATTGGAACGCCCGAATCCTGCTAACAATAATCCTTAATTTTATGCAAATCTCGTCAAAGTACTCGGGCTCTTCCTTAAGCAACCGCCGACCCCGCCACCCCCCCGCCGCAACCCCTCCAAGTCGTCAGCTTAGTTTTCGCAATCCTCTCTTTACTTTTTTGTTGGTGGGCAACAACAAAAAACAAAAAAGGGAAAACTTTTTAAGCGCCAACGTGGAAAACTTGTCCGTGTCTTGCATGCCAAGGAAAATGTGTCAACTGCGCGAAGCGACTCGCCGAAAACTCAATCCTCGAAGCCACGAGGCAGGACGGCGAGGGGAGGGAAGAGGGGAGGGGTGGGAGTGGACCTCGAGGCCGCCGGAGTCGTAAACATAAAATGGAATCCAGCGCATTGCGCTCGTTCCCTTATCGCCTCTCAACTGCCAACCCAATTTAAGTTAATTAAGTTGTTACATTTTTGATCTAACACACAAATCGCAAAACAACAGAAATCTATGTAGCCACTCTTCCCCTCTCTCCCTCTCTCTCTCTCTCTCTCTCTCTCTATTCTATTCTGTCTTAAAGCCATAAAACACTTTCCGAGGCCAAATTTCAAGGAGGAGGAGACGTATTCATTTGCATTGCTGCGAATCATAAAAAATTAAATGAAATGCAAGCCTCAAAAGAAGCCCAACGAATGCGGAATACTCTTCAGAAAAGGTGATGGGGCTTGGAGCCTGTTTTAAGTGTATTTTTGTGATTTAACTGCCACAAAATACTAAGCAGTTTATTGTTTGTGTACTCTCGGAGATAATGTCGTGGCGGTTTATCCCTTTGTGTTTGCCTCGAAACTTCCTGGAGGATTATGTCCTGTTGGCTGGCTCCAGGAACAGGATGTAACGGTTGAAAGCCATCACGATTATCGCTTAATTGGCCATCAATTAGCATTCGCAAGCCTTTGAAGAGGGTAACAGCTGGAGTCCTTGAAAGACTTTTAATTATCCCCAAAAATGTAACAGAAATTCATTTCAAACTTGTTTTGTGCACCAAGTGGACCCCCCACAAAGTAGAGCAGAATCAGCATACCCCATTGCACCCTAGAGTATAATTATGCAAACGTTTTATTATGTTGTGCACTTGTATTACGTGTGAGTGTGCGAGTGTGTGTGTGTGTCCATACAGGGGTTTTTTTAATTCTTTTGAGTTGGCATTTTTAAAGCCGCGCGCAAAAATATGCAGCATTTATTTTCGCTTTTTTTTTTGCAGGCAGCGCGAGTCTTTGTTGCAGGAGGCAGGAGGCAACGTGGTGTTGGTGTTGGTGCTGGTGCTGGTGTGGTGTTGGTTGTGCATTGTGTTGACACATAAATTTTAGGCAAACACAGCCAGCACACAGATACACGCGCACATGCACATGCACATGCACAGAGCGGTGCACTAGTGTGGTTTATTTGGGTGAAGGCCACCACGAGCAGCGCAACCCAAAGGCAGCCGCAGCCGCAGCAGCAGCAATAACAACGGCAGCGGCACCACAACGGGGCAAATCTCAGAATTAAATGCAATTTAGTGCAGCAAAGTGGCAACCCGCACACACACACACACACCAACACACACACACATGGTTTGGTTACATGTGGCAGGGGGGGGGGGGCGAAAAAATGTCGCAAAAATCGTGAGCAAACTTTTTGCAACTTGTTAAGCATTTGAATGGCAGCCATTGCCATTCGACATTCCACATTCCACATTTGCTATTGCCATCAAAAATTACCCAATTCATTTCTGGCTTGCTCTACTCAAACATGTCAATTTGTATTGGAGAAAGCTCAGGGAAAGAGTGAAAGTGGAATGGCAAGATGCTTGAGATTTGGTGCCCGATGCCCGCTGCCTGATGCCTGAACTTCTTCAAGCGACAAGTAAACAAAATGTCCCCGGCTTAGACGCCACTTACGAATGCCATTAGGCCCAGGGGAACCACGGAAAAAAAGGGCTATGGGAATGCCAAATACCAAATACCAAATACCAAAACCTACCTACCGATGACGAGGGGGAGGGTGCGGCAAGGCAAATGTGTTGTAAGCCCTAAGATTTTGCTATAAAAATGTTGAATTTGCGAGGCGGCATGGCATGGCCTTTGATTTTGTTGCCACATTTGAATGTTAAGTGGGGAGACGATTTGTCAGGCAGGGCAGGGCAGGGCAGGGCAGGGGGGTGGCACAGCCCCTAACAGATGAACAAGATGTCTGTTTGGCTGTTTGTCTGTCTGCCATGAAAGTTGCCTAGCGTTCGGCTTGAGTAATCTCTCTACCATCCGTCTCCGTCTCCATCTGCACACACAAAAAGGAATCTGCTGGGGCGGGGGCAGAGGAGAACAGAACAAATTGAAAATGCAAATCTTTGGCAGAAAGAGCTCAAAAGTGCAGAGCAAACAACAACATCATCCATCCGGAGATTGGGGAACTTGGTTCTTGGCTGAAAGTGCATAAATTGTTGCATACTTAACGGCGCCAAGCCAGCGTCAGCGCCAGCGCCAGCGCCATAATAATTGCAAAGCATTTGTAAGCACCTGGGCTAAAAACTTTCTTTCTCGAAAGAGATTTCTTCTTTTCACTTCTTTTCCTGCTGATGAGCTGTGCAAATTTGCTCGTTGCAGCGGTAGTGGCAGCGGCAGTGGCAGCTAATTGGCTAAATAAGCCGTCTTAGCATTGCCGAGCAACTCTAGCAGGCAGGCAGGCAGGCAGGCGGGCAGGCTGGCTCCATGGAAATTACGCATACGCCATGGCGACGCAGAGCAACTGTAAAATAATTGTAAATTTATTGCTGAATCCCCAGCCACAGCCACAGCCACAGCTCCGCCTTCGCATTGTCCAGCTTCACTTTCTTTGTGGCTTTTGTGTGCGGCGGCTACATTTTTATTGCCTTTTCATCTTCTTGTTTGTTTTGGCTTTCGACTTTAATGCGGCCTAATCTTTGCCGTTTACCAAAAAATGTTGCCCCAAGGAGCGTTACGCAAATGAATTGCATCATGATTGCCCAGGCCACAAAGGATGAGGCGAGCGTAGCGGGCGGGCGGACGGGGTGGCGGGGGAGTGGCCGTCTCGGTTAGGTGTGCAGCATAAATTTCAAGAAAATATTGTCAAACCAAAGAAAGTTTCTGTTCGTTTCGGGGGCTTTGGGCTTTGGGTTTTTGGGCAAACTTTTGGAAACTGTTCTGCCAATTGATTTCCTGCCAGATTCGGTTGGGGTTTCCCCACAGTTTCAAAGTGGGCCACATTAAAGTTGATGGAATCCTTTCTGGGAACACCAATGCACACACACACACACACATACGAAAACACACACACATACACATTGTTACCTTACCTGATGGTTATTAGCCGGGGCATTGTTATGGCCAACGTTGTCGCTGGTGTCGTGGCCATAATATCCCCGGTTCGGCCGTGTTGTTTATAATGTGGGCTCCGCACTATAGCACTACAGCTGGGCCTGGGCCTGGGCCTGGGTGCCAGGGTGCCAGGGACTGACTGCCGGCAGGCTATTAGTTATTTTACGGCCTGCTCGATGCTATCAGGCGGCTTCAATGCATAATTTTGCACTCAATTATAATGGACGCCCTCGCTGAGGGGGGTGTGGCCTGTGCGGCGGGCGCTAGTAAATGAAGTACTTAATTTCCAAGAAGCCCAAGAGAAGACGCAGCCGCAGCCCGAATAGTTTGTCATCTCCTCCGTGGCGGGCACAAAATTATCATTAATTACATACAATCAATGGATCAATCTGTGGTTTGCTTTACGGATCGGATATGGGATATGCCACACACCTCTTGTGGGGCAGGTCAAGTGTGTGTCTGTCAGAGTTTGAGGCTGCCTCGTATTTGGGTTAAGTGAGGGCATATTAAAAAACATTTCAAGCGTTTTATTGCCACACCACAAATGAGCTCAGCGATGATGCTGCAGTTCCAGTTGCTGTTGCCGTTGCAATTGCTGGGCGTTAAAGTTGCAACTCCAAAGCTGCCGGTAACGGTGTACAGGGCAAAAGTTGTTGCCTGCAGCTCGCGCCCGGATGATTGAAACTTTTTCGATTTCGTTCGCATAACGGACATAACTTTGTGCGGAATTAGCATAATTATTGTGCCATAAAATGGTTATTTGCCAATGGCTGCCAGAATGGTTGCAAAATGGTTACTTTACTCCCCCACCTCCCCTCTCCCACAACCCCTCTCTCTCTCTCTCTCCTTGCTATATGGAAATGTCCCTTTTTGTGCAGCTGCAAGGGAAAATGGAAATTTGTTGAGGGTGGGGGGGGGATTGGATTGATTCCTGGCTGAAAATTGGAATTCATTTTAGATCCATTCCCCGACTCTCATTTCTCGGTGAGCTTCAACCTATGCATTCAGCTACCGCAAAATCCTCAAAGCGATTTTATTGCCCCCAAAAGTTGCAAGGAACTTTTGGCTGACATATTAGAGCTGCTGCTGCTGCTGCTGTTGCTGCAACCGCAAAGCCGCAGCCGGGGAAGGACTTGAAGGACTGACTGGTCGCTACTCTCCCCCACTCCGCCCCCCTCGAACTGTTTTGTTGCAACACTTCTTCTAACCGAAATTGTCAGTCTTGTTGCGGCTCTTGTGACTGCTGCTCCGCTCTGCTCTGCTCGCTCTTTTTTTGCTGGCCGCCCGCCCTAAGTCTATAAGCCTGGCCAGGAGCATCTGTGTCCCGTAAGCCGCATGTGTGTGTGTGTGTGTGAGTGTGTGGGTGTGGGGGGGAGAGCTCTCTCATAGATTTTAGCGCATCTGGCTGGGCCCTTTTTTATAGCATTAGGACATGGACTGTTGTACAAGTGTCTGCGGCCAGTTGGGACACTTTTTTTGCACAGCATGCGACCAGAAGATAGTTTGCGGTGGATTCTGTGGCAGAGTGGGGAAGGGATGCATGGAGGCGGAGGCTGCGGCATGGAGACGCTTTTATCTACTCCTGGGGGTGTGTGCGGGACTGCGCGGGGAGTGGGGGAGTCGTTTGCGTATCACCAAAATGGCCAAAAACCAAAGCATAAGAAACCATGAACCCATGTGCTGAATTGTTAAGTATTAAGGGGAATGTGGCATGTGGCATGTGGAATGAAACCATTTCGGAGATTGCGCCGCGACTCACCATAAATGTCAGTCACAGCTTGACCTTGAGCCACCCCGAAGTCATTGCGGATTTGTAACTTGAGCCAAGCGACACGCCGAGGGGCAGGAGACGGAACTGGAGTCAGAGAGTGGAGTCATCAGCATGCCAGGCAGCCGGAATCCATCAACGAAGCATAAACTATGGGCGAGACTCTGTAGACAAGTGCCAGATAAATGTTGGCAAATAAAGAAAATAGAAAATACGAAGAGCCCTGAAGGCGGATACAAAGTGCGGAAAGTGCGGCAAGTGGAGCACTAAAGTTGCGATGATAAAACACTTTGGCCTAGACATTTGGTCTAAATGTTAATTGAATCTCTCTCGGAACAGATTTGTTAGATTATTCGAATCGAGGCCAAATGAAATCCGAGTATCATGACCGAATCTTAGTGGACGTCCAAAGCAGAGCCTAAGACAACGTGAATGATTAGAGGAACCAGCACGAACAGTAAGGGTTTCACCACTCGGGACCTGGATTGCTGCAAGCCAAATATAATATGCGCCTGAAAGCCAAGGACAAGCAGCGGCAGCAGCAGCAGCAGCTGAAAAAGACAGACGCGAGTCCTTCGCCCTGTGGCGGCGCACTGTGTTGCAAGTGGCAGTCTCTGGCGCATGTTTTAAGCTAAACGACTTGGATTTAAAAATAAATTGAGGTCAACTAAGAGACACCAAAAAACAATGTTTCTGCACCATTCACACTCACATTCACACTCACACTCACACTGACACACTACGGGGTTTCTACGGTTTCTGTTGCCGGATGAAAGGGAATGCGCTTTTAGTGCAGTTGGCTGGAATCGTAAAATGAAATTCGGCGTACATAATGGTAATTGCGTGTTTTTTTCCACTCTAATTACGAGTTATATGCATTCACACACAAATACAATGACACGCACACACACAGAGCACACACACAGACACACACAGACAGAGTCACATTCGCATCCGTGAGTTGAATGCGGCGCATGGAAATGCCAACCTAAATTTCCGGGCCTCCGACTCCGTTGTCGTCTTCGCTGCAGCCTGCCCAGCCCCAGCCCAGCCCCATAGTCGCATAAAAATAAGAATTAAAAGAAAAATGCATATAAAGTGTTGCGTTTGGCTCGGCTCGGCATTCGCCACCAGCACCACCCCCCCTCCCCCCTTTTCCTGCTTTTCTTTGCCTCTTTTTTTCACACCCAGCAAGGCTCTGCCCTGCTCGGATTGTGCTCTGCTCTCTGCTCTGCTAATTAAAAACAGCACATAGTGCCATTAAAGCCAAAAGTTCACTTCGTATGCCATTTTTTTCCGGGTCAGGATAAGAGACAGACAGATCGCAGAGCAAGATGCTGACAGAGTGAGAGAGATAGCCAGAGAGAGAGAGAGAGAGAGAGAGAGAGAGAAAGGGGGAGAAAAGAAAGATAGAGCGCACTGCATATGCGCTATTTGTACGGAGATTATCTCATTATGTTTGCGGTTTTAGTTGCACTGCCACTTTTTGGCCATAGGCTGTACAACATGGCGTATAATTAATTGCGTAATGAGCACGCCTGCCAGACACACACACACACCCACACACGCACACATACACGGGGATGCTTGGTGGCAACTGCCTCAAGGATTCTCCGTCTGTCTCAGCTCCGGCACTCAACGCCCACGACTCGCACTCGCACTCGCACTCGTCCTCATTGTCCTTTTGGTGCCTCCTTCTGCGCGCAGCAGTGCTGCTCCTTTGTCTGCCCTTTGTTTGGGCCCGGCTATCTTAAGCACCTTGTCTGTGGCCTCATAAAGACCAGAACAGCAAGAACAGCCAGAACGACACTTCAAAACAAACAATTATCATCAGGCTGCAGTTGTGCATAAGAGTCGCTCTCTCTCGCTC
The DNA here is from genome assembly GCA_037356375.1 of Drosophila affinis. Lineage (NCBI taxonomy): Eukaryota > Metazoa > Arthropoda > Insecta > Diptera > Drosophilidae > Drosophila > Drosophila affinis. The sequence continues at coordinate 63,070,005 of CM074802.1, read as the reverse complement.
TCTCGCTCTGTTATTTGTCTTATTTTTTTTTCAGATTTTTGTTTGGCGAGAGCTTATCACGCCGCCATTAAAAAATTGTTTGCTCTTCCTTTGTGGCTCGACAAACATAACGAACGATTTACACAATTGCAAACAAGCATATAGCATATAGTATTTGCCAGCAACAGTAGCCAGTCCGGAGAGGAGAGAGCGGGGAGAGAGCGGGGAGAGAGCGGAGAGAGCAGTGAAAATATTTATGGATGGATAAGTTTGTTGTGCAGCCGATCAAAGGGGTAGCTTCGATTCTGGCTTCCATATGCACCAGAGAAGGACGGAGAAGTGCCAACCAGAGACACACACAGAGAGAGTACAAGATTAAAGATATATGATAAGAGATTACACCTTAAATGGGCACCTGCTTGATCCTCTCATTGATAGAGGGGTTGCCTGTTCTCTTCAACTGCAGGGTATTCCTTGGTGCCAGGCAGTCGTCTCGCTGTTCTGCCCGAGGGGATTATTTACAGCATGACAAAATAATTACAGATATACAGATATTTTTTGCAGCTGCTTTTATGCTTTTGTGCAGCATGCTGCGATTGAGTGCCACAAAGGTGGGAGAGTCGGAGGCGAGTCCATAAAAAATGTATCCACTTTCATTAGGGTGATTCACACACACCAAATACCAAAAATACAAACCATAAATGAAGCAATAAATTAGCAACTACCACGGGGTGGCACCACCATCTAACGAAAGACTAAAGTTCTTTAAGGAGCCTCCTATCGTGAGCCACCCTTGCGGGGGCAAGGAGTCTGCGGGGAAGTGCCGCCCTGTGCGTTTATCAACACTATGCAAATACAAATACATATACATATGCAATATATGTTGAAATTAAATTGGGTGTGTGTCAATATTTGCACAGGACACACACACACACACACACACAGGCAGGACACAGAAATGCTTGAATAAATAAAAGCAAAATATTTTATGGCAAATGAATTAATTTCAGTAGTTTGCATTTTCAATGCGTTTTCGCACTCGCCTCTTCATTTTTTCCTTCTCAGGCATTTTTCGGTGGCAAAATCAATGCAATCCATCGGGGATCCCCCAGATATGTGGCTGTTTTTTTGGCTGCCTCGCTGCATAGGCCATAAATAAATATAATTATAATTTAAATGTTGTTTTATGTGTGGGAAAAATGTAGGCAAATGCAATAAACACGAACGGAACATTGACTCAAGCAAAAAACCAACAAAAAAAGGGAAAACAATTCAATTCAAGCATGAACTAACATGAAATACTCGCCGTAAATAATCTTCTGCTTCTACGTTTAATTTCGCATATAATATATTGGATTTTATGGCTACAATTCCCTTATACAGGACCTGCAAAACCACGACCTACATTACGCCAACCCCAAATCCCCCAGCCCCCAGCCCCCAACGCCCAGCCAAGAGCAAAGCCTGACAATAGTTTATGGCACAAGTGTTAAATATTTTTGTTTGGCACGCCAATGCCCCGAGCGGAACTCGCACCGCCCCCCAACCCCCTGCCCATGCCCCATTCCGCGCAGCCCTCCATCGGCAATCACCATCTCCTCATGCTGCTCATCCCAACTTGAGTTTCTGTCTGTGTCGGTGGAGCCTTGGCAACAATTACAACAAAAGACGGCATCGAAATAAATGTAGGAATTATTAAATACGAGCCATTCCGCCAGCCGTTCTACCAGCCATTCGAATCGATTCGGCCCTATCGATCTAACAGTATTCTTCTCCTGTTTTTCGGCTGGCATTTTACAATAAATAACCCCAGACCCGAGCAGGCCAGACCAGACCGGACAGGACCAGTGCGAACGGGGGGACGGGGGGTTGTTGTAAATTAGAGTATCTTCATATTGCTGCCAACCGCTTTAAATGCCCCCAAAGGATTGGAGGATTGCGGGAGGATTGTGGGATTGGGAGGGTGGGCCTCCTTCAACTTGCGAAACGCCTACAATTTAATTCAATTTCAGCAACTTTTTTTCCCCAACTATTTTTAACTTTTGCACTTAGACGGAGGGGGAGGGTGTGGTTCACACAACAACTGCAAGGAGCAAGGAGCAAGGAGCGTGAGCAAAAAAACGTGAGGAAAAAAGTAAACCAAATTATAATGCTTAACCTTTAAGCCTGCCTCGGATTGCGTGCTAAGTTCTCTTGGTTACTTAACTTGGCCAAGTTGTTCTTTGGTCGACTCCTGCCTCTGCCTGCGGCTCTGGCACTCTGGCTCTGGCTCTTATTCGCTCTTGATGCCCTGTAGACGACTTCCTTGCCAGGGGTGTTATTATGTTGTTCGCAGCGAATGCAACACGGAGAAGGGGCGTGGCAATGGCTATGGCTTGGAAGCATTGATGCCTGGCTGGGCCAGACACCAGCTAAGCATTTCGAGGATTAGCGCTGAAAGGATAATGACGGTCTGGTCTGGCCTGGTCTGGCGGAGGCTCTGCTTTTGGGTAAACAACAATTATAATAAGGTTTTTGTCATGATAATTGCGCGGTGGCTGGCTCTGGCCAAGTGGATTGGTCGGATCGTCTTGGTTTGTTTGTTACTGTTCTTGAGACCAGGATTCAGGATGCAATAATATAATTCTCATAGGGTTCTATCTCTTTTGGTTTTTTCCTTCTTTTTGCTAGGTACGTGCCTACTCCTGGATGCCTATGCTTTTCCCCCGCTGTGTTCCAAGGCCATCATATCCACATTAGCATATTTTTGATAGCTCAAACTGCCCTCAAGCTCTGCTCGGCTCTGTCGCTCCGCTCCGCCCGGCTCCGTGGCTCCCTGGCTCCTTGTCTGCAGCGTATCCCATGGTCGAGGTCAGAGCCAGCTTCCTGCCACAACGTCCTCTGCCACTTCAAGCTGTACGCTTGTTTGCACCTACGCCGGCCGACCCGACCTTCCACCATTTCTTTTCCCCTTCCCGTCCCCCTGCATCGCTGCAGCCGTGGGCCGTTGTTGGCTTAAGCCATGCCAGCTGTTAACGACCTTTGCCGGTTGAGGCTCGTTTGTTGGCCAACGCGTGGGGCGGGACTCCACTCCACTCCACTCCGCTCCGCTCCGGAATGGAACGGGTAACGGGTAAGCGCGCCCGAAGCGGGGCGTAAAACTGCAATTGCGCTGCGAACTTTATGGAAACGAAGCCCCGTCAAAAAGGGGTTCAAGAGTGAGGTAAGTGCTGTATGTGTGTGTGTGTGTGTGTGTGTCTGTGTGTGTATATAAGTTTTCTAAATTTATTACAATTCGCGCGCAAACTGAAAGCTATAATTTTCGAGCGGTTTCTGGCGACCACGCCTCGAATGTCGAATGTTGAATGTCGATTTTTGATATTTGCGTTTGGCACGCAACACGATTTAAACTTTTTCCACCGCTCTCCCTCTCTCTCTCTCTCTCAGTCTCTGTCCTTCTCCCTCTCTCCGGGTGGCCGCCGCCTTGCTAAAAATATCCATAAATCAATTTGAGTTGATTTCCAGAGTCGCGGGCCCTCACACCCACCAACAGCAGGCGTCCCATTGAGTGTCTCGTTTAAATTGAAAGATGGGTGGATCGGCACGGCCCCCGTCCCCCGTCCCCCTTTACGTCTCCGTTTCGTCTTCGTCCCGGCATTAGTTTGCATAAATTTCACAGACAGTCCTTGGCTTGCTTGGGATTGAAAGAGGCTTTGGAGTCCTTGGATATTTGCTTGGTCAATATTTTCGCCTGCGCCCCTCAGGTCGCAATTTGAGCACTTGATGCATATGCCTCCAGCCTCCCACGCTCCCTTAATTGCAGTTTTCGCAGTTCCAGCTGCAGCTGCAGCAGAAGATGGGAGCTGCACTGGCATATCCTCAGCTCAGTCCATCTCCATCAGTGTCGCCGCCCTGTCAAAAGATTTAACAGTTTAATGAGGTTTTGTGCAGTGCTCACATCTGCTGGCGAATTCATCTTTCCACATGTGTATTTATTGTATTTACTTGATGCTGTTGCGGTCACGAGGAGTAGCAGCAGCCGGCGGCAGCGGGCAGCCGGCACCGTGTCCTTTTTGCCAGTCATCCATCCATCGATCCACCCAACCAGCCATACCAGCCAGCCATACCAACCATCCATACCAACCATCCATCCATCCATCCATCCATCCATCCTTTTCAACCCGTTCCCAGGTCCGTTCCAGTGTCCGTTTGCTGAATGCCATCCGTCGTCCGTCGGCCGTCGGCGCATGTCAATGCTGCTGGGCATTGTTGACAATGGGATTTATATTTCAACAGTCTCGTTGTCCACTCCTCCTCCTCATCCTCCTCCTCCTCCTCCCCAGTCACCGTTACCTCCCCCACACACATGGCCAACTTTTTCCCATTAACATATTGATTTTTATGGCTCGCAAATTTACGAGTTTTTGCTGGACAGGGAAAGGGGCAGGGGCCGCTTGCTCTCTCTCTCTTTTTTTTCGTTTGCCATTTTCGCTGACGTGTATAAAAGGTTTTAAAAGTAACGCCATTAATTTCTGTAATGCCTCAGGAAACACTCTAACATTAATTTGCAAAAGTTCAGTGCTGAAATATGAAATACATCCCCAAACTACATACAAACTACATTCCTGAGCGTAGCTACAGGGTATTCAAAAATCAACGAAATTCCCAGATTGTTGCCCCCTCCGAAAGTTCTCCTTCTTTGGCAACTACGAACAAACCCTTTGCGGCACACAATGTAGATTCCTCTAATGAAATGCCCCGCGCCGCGCCGTTTCATACGCAAATCAGGCGTATTATTTACAGGCGCTTTGCAAGACCAATAAATAAGCAAATAGTTTGATAGAAAACCAGAGCCCCAGCCAGAGCCAGAAACAACAACAGCCATAATAAATCCAAATAGATAAGTTTGCACAATCATCCTGATATACGAATACCAGTATGAGTATGTATGTATGTATGTATGTATGTCTGTTTCCGGACTAGCAATAGCAAATATTGATGTTTTGATATGAAATTGAGTCGGGGATACAGCCACAGCCACAGCCATAGCCGCAGGCACCGCCACAGGGCGGTATAGGCAATATAAGCCAGAACTATTTTGCGTTGAACGCTTGAGACACACACAAGCTGAGTGTTTCTCGGCTCAAGTGTTTCACTGGATCCGCCAACAAGCCAACAAATCACCTTAAGAGAACACATTGACTTGGCTTTGATGATAATATTTGATCAGGCAGCGGCGGCGGGCGCGGGGCGGCGGCGGCCTACAATTAAAAAAAAAAACTAACTACCTCAAAACCAACTTGAATTTCGACTTCGACTGGGACTGGGACGCGACTGCGGTCTAAAGCAAATATTTGCCAACAATTATTTGTGCGCCGAGCGTGTGGCAGTGAGAGTTGAGTCTTGGTTTCCGGTTTATTTGGCTCTTAAATAAATTACATGGAAATGCCCTTCAAAATTTTGCGATGATAAACACGTTCAAACCGTTCCGAACCGCATAAAACCTTTACAATTACTTATAAATTTAAGGCATTTATAACATGCTTAATGAATTTCCAGCAGGAGCTGCTCCCAGTCGCAGTCCTGCTGCTGCTGGTCCTTGCTGGCTGTTGGCTGTTGGCTGCTCCTTGCTGGCTTGCTGCCTGTCTGCCCTGGCAATGTTTTCGTTGAATTATGATGCTTTTAAAATGTAATTTATTTTTTTAAATAAACACCGAACGCGCTGCTTTCGCCGTCTTGCTGCTGCTGCCTTTTCCTCTGATGTTGCCTCCACTTGCTGCTGCTGCTGCTGCAATCTGAAATGAATTTAATTTAATTTTATTATTTCAGTCAGAATTGCCTCGACGGCAGCAGCGGCATCTTTGCGCTTCTCAGCTTATAATTTCGTTCATTTTTATTATCCCTTTTCTTGTGATTTGGCTCATAATTTGTTATGGCTTCTTCTTAAGTGGTGGAAAGTGGAAATCGATAAATGGTCAGCCCCGAGCCCCCAAAAAGCATGAAGCATGAAGCATGATGATAGTAGGGTATACAATTTGTAATGCTGGAATATCGATAGGGAACCCAAACGTACATATTTCAAGTTTTGGGGAAAGAAAGAAAACTCCCAAAAATTGTTTCCGCTCAATGCAATTTATCGATACCGATGGTCATTACGGAAGGCTGAAGTTGGCAACATCTTCACATGTGGAGTGTCTTGGCTTGGCTGGAATTGCATATGGCTGGAACCAGAACCAACTTTGTGCAATCAAATTGGGCAAACAGGCAAGAGCCAGAGAGCCAGAGCAACGTCGAAGTCGTACTTCAAAAACTCAAGTCGTGCATATTTATCAAAAACATTCTCAATATACATACATACATATATGTATGTGTATTGGGAGGGGGGGAGGTAGAAGGGTGATGGGAAAAAATTGCACGTGCATGCCAAAAGCAAACACGGGGAATTGCTGGCACTGGAAAAGTCCCACACAGACTCACAAACACACACACACACACACAGCAGACAGAGTCTTGGCCAAGTTAAGAAGTGAAGGAGAGCTGAGCTGTGTGTGTGTGTTTTGGGGGTGGGGGGTGGGGGTCCTCCATCTGGCGTTGACGTTGCCAGGCGCTTCAGAAATGTGTAAAATATTTTGCACATCACAGAATATGGCACGCGGCAAAGTGCAGCAAACAATATTTATTATAGAAAATATGATGTGAATATGCTCGTTCCACATAACAAATACATATACATGTATGCTATACATATATGCTATATATATACATATCTAGAGATAGAGAGCAACTTGCCTTGCCGTCTCGCTTTGATTAATGCCTGCAATGGGGACAACATGGCGTATGCGTAATGTGGCATTGAGATACAAATCGAATGATAGCCCAGGCCAGGCCCAGGACCAGGACCAGCCCAGGCGAGGCAGCATTAATGGCCAACTATTAAACTAATCGCTTTTGTTGCCTTGCGACTGGCAATTATCCTATCCTCCCACCCGCCACCCTTTTTTACCCCTACTCCCCCGGTTACGACTACCCGAAAATCAAGCCATAAAAGGAAACAAAAGAAACGGAAGCGGAAAAAGTCCTCCCGGCAAAAATGTCGATCTCTCAGCGGAGGAGGGGCAAGTGGCAAGGTCCGGGGCTCAAGCAATTTTACACCTGTCAGCAAATAAAACGTTGATACACAAATAGAAAAATCCGTCTAAGTAGCAAAATTATTGTTGAGGGCACAAAGCGAATAAAAAAATAAAAAAAAGGGACAGCCAGAAAGAGAGAAGATCCAACAGAATCGTTGCTGCCGTTGTTGCCGTTGTTACCTCCTGCTTCTGGCCTTGTTGAAGACAAATGCCGGCCAACAACAAAAGGCCAGCTCATTGTTGTTGCTCTTGATTCACCTTTTCTGCCAGTGGCCCTTCCCTTTCTTTCTCTCTCTCTCTCTCTGTCTGTCTGTCTGTCCCTTAAACACTCTCTCTACTTGTCTCTTTCTTTCTCGTTTCTCGTTCTTTTTTCGTGCTGCTTTGTGCTAAATAAACATTTATAAAAACAGCCAAAAGTTTTATTCGCTGATGCTGCTTCTGTTGCCACTTTTTGGTTCTCTCTCTCTCTTTTTCGCCCCTCAATTCTGGCACAGAATCTCATTTTGAATTTCCTCTGAACATTTCACGGGACTTTGACGCGTGGCAAAAGTTTATTTCTATATATTTTTATATGGTACCCAGCCAAAAGGTACTCGCACTCTGAGTATATTTGATGAGTGAGTGACTTGGTCACACAACTAACTGCCAACTACTCAACTACTCTGAAAAGGACTTCCGTGTAAGGGTATTCCATGCTGTCAATGCTGTCTGGCTAATGATTGTCTGTGGGGAATCATCTTTGAAAGCGTAGATGATCCTCGACCCTTACTCTCTTCTTTCTCGCTCTGATCGATCGCTGCTATCTCCTCGACTGGCTCTCGGCCTGCAGGGCATCTACCAGCCAGCTATTTCCCGAGAGTTAACATTTCATTCCCGTTTTAGCTGTGTTCCATTTTAAAATTGTTGCTGCAGCCGTTGAAGTTATGCGAGTGCGTGGGCGGGCACTTTGATGGGGCACAAACGTGGGGCGTGGGGGGAGTACGAGTACACCCATAAAGCCATAAACCGCCGCAAGTCAAACATCTTGCCAGAGAGAAGGAGACGGAGAGAGAGAGAGAGAGATCTGTGTCGCTTTGGGATAGATAAGGAATTGCTGTTTAGGCCAGAGACATGCATTCTGGCCGGGTCGGGTTGATAGATGGCAGCTGCATTGTTTGCTTTAAGACTTGGCTTGCCGATTACTTGGCTCTGATAATGGCTTATGAATGCCCAGGCAATTGCGTCATGTAAACTAGGATGGTGGGCGTGGTGGCCAGACGCGTGACGCCTCCTTCGTCCTGCCTGGTGCCTGCTGCCTGCCGCCTGCTGGCGCGCCCTCAACATGTGCCGAAGCGAGCCATCAGGCCATCAGGAGGCGAGGTTACGCCCACTGTATGTAAGTGCAACGTTGTAGACTGCAGCACGCTTGCAGCAAGGCGTTGAACAACATGACGCGCTGCGATAGCACTCGTCGTACTCGTATGCTTGTTGTGCCACCTCTGGTGGGGCACTGGTGGGCAGTGCGCTGCTGGGCAGTGCGCTGGGCTCTCCTTGATGGCTCTCAACGATGTTGTTTCTTTACGTGTGTGTGTGTGTGTGTGTGTCTGTATGTCTCTACTTTCCCAAGTTGATGTCTAATTTAACGCTATCGTAAAGTTGCCAGCGTTTGCTTTCTATCATCCATCTGGCTCTGCTCTGCTCTGCTCTGCTCTGCTCTCTGCACACGCTCTGCCAGTGGCTGCCAGTGGCTGTCAATGTGTCAGCCAGTCCAAAATCGAGACTTGTGCGGGTTGAAATGGTTGAAAAACACATGTAACTGCAAATCGGTATCGTCATCGCTGTCGCTGTCGCTGTCGCCAGCCGTTGCTGTTGGTTGTCCCTGTCTTGTGTATCCAGCCAGGACAGGACATTGTTTCGGCAGTTGGTAAACGTGTGAATGGTTGTAGGGGGAAGTGTAAGCACAATGTACCGTCATACCATACATACATACATACATAATATCCTGATCCTGGCTGTACTCTGGGCTGCTGCAACAAAGGATGTCGTATAAATGCTAATTAGAGTGGCAACTCTGTAATCTATCGTTTGATGTTCTGTTTATAGAAGCACCCAGAGGCGAGAGAGAGGGAGAAAGTCCTTAGCCTGCTTCTAGTTTCTTCATCAATCCTTGATCAATCTTCTGGCAATTAACTCAATAACCAATTATTCCATGCAATACATCTTAATCGCATAGTAAAGAACCCATCTAGCGACAAAAGCCACTCACAATCCGCTCACATGTATCCCAATTGACCCAACTTTCGCTGGGTGCCAGAGTTGCCAAGTCAATCCATCACTCGGTAAACCTTCTCCTACTCCTATTCCCCTATTCTCCTATCCGCATCGCATGGAAAGTCTCTCAAAAATGTACCGCCCCAGCCTTGGGTAGCATTTGTCATCAGCTCAATAATTGTCAACAGACAACAAAACAAATTTACATGTGACAATGTTTGAATGCGACACAAAGAGCGACAGAGAGAGAGAGAGAGAGACAGAAAGAGTCGTCCCATGCTCGGACTAATGTTCTGCCAAGTGTCTGGAAATGTTGTTCCATTTATAAAGAAACAAACTCAATTTAATTTGCCGTAAAGTTGACAGGACTTGATATACAGGAGTGGAGTGCCAGGGGGGGGTAGTCGGGAGACGTGGCTGCCATTTGAACTACGAATACGAATACGAATATAAATATACAAAGGCTTAACACTGGGAGAACTGCTAATCTGGCTGACGAACAGGTCTCCCCGTCCGATCCACCGAGTGACCCTTTTTCGGACCCTTTTCTCGGTTCGAATCTGCATATTCCAGTGTTAATCCTACTTGGGAATTTATAAAATAAATTATTTACTTGACGAGGCTGCCATCCAAATGAAGAAAAAATAAATATCCAGCTTAAGGAAGGAATGAAAAATTACCAAAGCACTAGCTACAGCTTCCAGCTTCCAGCTCTAGCTCCAGCTCCATCTGAAGGATGAACGATGAAAGAGATGAAAGGGATGAAGTTTTAGGAAAAAAAACACACACAGAGGCACACACACACACACACTCGACTCGTAGTTTCCAGGCCTATTGTGGCGCTACAATTGTCGCCAGGTGGCTTTAAGGGGGACGACGACAGTCTATGTGTGTGTGTGGGTGGGCCAGACCCTGCTGACGTGGCACAAAATGAATTGCACTTGATTGTGGCAGCTCGTGGCGTGGCAAGTCGTTGCAAGGCCAGGGGACGGGGGCAACGGTGGCAACGCAGGTGGAATTGCCAGTGCAAAGTGCATCGTTAGCCAAAATTTACGTGGCACGTTAACACCCGGACTGCCAAAAACAAGCCAGCCCTGGCACAAGGTGTGCTCAACAATCGTCCCTCGTCGCTCTCGCTCTCGCTCTACCTCTCTAGCTCCCATTTCCACCTGCAGGTCGCTCTGGAAATTTATGCTCTTGAATTATGAATGGAAATGGCGTCTTGGCCCGCACATCTACGAATACCCCCCGCCACCCCCCACCCCTCGTCGAGTGTTTCAGCCAGCCCTTTTTTTTCGTGTGTTGGAATTTATTTAATAGTCAGCTGCAGAAAATGTTCTCGACGGTTTCTGTTTTGCTTTTATTATTATAAATTCATATGCGTTGTCGATTAATTTTCATTTTTCCCCCATTTCTCAGGCACGCTCCCCTCTCCCCTCTCTCTGTCTTTCTTTCTCTCTCTCTAGTTTTGTGTCCCATTACTTATGCTGTTTTTAATTTGCTAGGTTCAATGCACGTGCCACAACCCCAACCCTCCCCACAAAAAGGAATCCCTTACACACACGAACACGACTACAAACTACAATGGCCAACCCTTTTGCCCCCTCTCAACCCCCTTCCAACAGATGCTGCACTAAGTCAAAAGGGTGCCCGAGACTTTTGTTTATTTTATTTAACCTTATCCCAACTCACAGTTGCTGTGCGAGGGACAAGCTATCTGGAAATATGATTACTGTTGAATACACTTGCACGAGTATATATTTGGTTTCCTGCTTTGAATAAAAAGGATGCACACACACGTGTTGGATGTCTATTGAAAGTCCTTGATGAGTTCGTTAAAGTGCCTTAAATTATCTCCTTGAATGCCCATGGTGCAAAGTGCATGCTCGAAGTGCATTTGTTGTTAATGAACGCACTGAACTGCATTGATGATCAGTCAACTGTTGTGTTATCAGGAAAGGGACCTGCCCCAGAGGAGCTATCAGTGGAGCTATCAGTGGCGACACCCTTCAATGATTCCGATTTATGGATAAATCGATTTTCAATTGCATTCTATTTTGAGGCATTGTAAATGATTTCAATTCGAGTTTAACGCTTCTCCTTCGGATGGAAAGCAATTTTCCATTTGGCTTTCTGTTTTCATTTGAGCAATCAAATAAAAAGATCCCAATGTAAGCCTTTTTTTGGCAGACAATCCGCATAAGAGGGCGCCTAAATTGGCATTCCCTCTTGGAATACAAAAACAATTTTGTTTCCTCTTTTATTTTTGTTTTCTTTTTTCTGTTTTCTGTTTTGTGTTTTGTTTTTTTCCTTTTCTTTTTGCTCGGAATATTTTCCTTTATTTGAGGAATATTTTTGTTCTTTGCTTAGGCGAATTGGCTTCTGATTTGGCAAGCGGATCTTAATATGGACTTGCCCCAACACCCCCAACCCGCCCTGAATTCACGCTCTTTCTTCTCTGTTTGCTGTGGACAAGGAACAAGGAACAAGGAATTATGGGATGTCTGATATGGTGATTCTTCATTTGATTTAGCAGACGGAGAGGATAGCAGCGGAAGGATACAGGCATTATCATATTGAGTTCCTTTCACAGCTCGACAGCAAATAAACACGCAACACACACAGACACACACACACACAAACACAGGCAGTCGACTGGCAGTCCTGCAGGCGCTCTTCAAATGAAAAGTCATAAAAAAAGCACAAAGGATAATGCGTTTTTAATGGCAATGAGTTTGGCTTTTGTGCGTTTCGGGCATAAAAAATACAAAGAGAACAAAAAGAAGCCAACTGAAATGAAAATCCTCGCAAAAAATGAAACACAAAATTTGTTTTTGAAATGCACAAAAGTCGGCTGGAAGCCCAAAGTTGATTTAATTAATTTTTCTTCAGCAGTCGACCAAGAAAAAATATTATGCCCGTATGTAGGTGAGCGTGTGCCAGGCCAGGAAGTTGGTAGCATCCTTTTTCAGGCAATTCTGGCCAACACATACTACCACTCGCACTCGCACTCATACGTGTTGATTAAGCGCATTCACTTGACTTTATTAACGAGGCGAAAAAGGCTGGCTATGAGGGAAAAGTTGCTGCAGACGTCTGGCTGGATATGGCCCAGGACTGCGACTGCGACTGGGCCAGAACCGCTAAGCCGCATACAGGCCCAGTTTCTGCTACAGTCATTCATCTAGGGAGACAGGTGGGCAGGCAGGCAGGCAAGCGAGCACACGTTTAATTTTTGTATAATTATTCAAATTTACGTTGAAAAGTTGCCGCCTCGTGCCAGCCACAGACTCACCTCGTAAGAGGCGGAGCGGGAGTGGAGAATGGTGCTCGCTGGCAATGAGTACGTTGGCATCCCGGGAACGTGACTACTCATAAGCCATTAGACAACCAGCCACCGATGACCTGAGACACAGCACAGTTTCATATCTCCCCCAATAGTCCCTCCTAATCCCCAAAGGCGCTCCTCCGCCTAGTGCGTATGGGAGAGCGAGCTGGTTGTCATTCCCTGCAGCTCGGCAGACGCAGATTGTCGCTGGTAATGGTTGACTAATTGAGGCCGGCAACGGACAATGGGCGACGGGTTACGGGTCACGGATCACGGGCCACGGGCCACGGGGAGCTGCCATCGAGATTGAAGGGAGAGAGTCGCAGTCGCCGTTGCCGTCGAGTTCAGGTTCTGTCAAGTCGGGGACCAGTGATTTAGAGCGCGCTTAGCAGTTCGGACATGTGTCGTCCCTGTGGTTGCTAATGAGCTGCAAATCGGGGTGCCTTGTGTACGTGCAGGAGTCCTTTTTTGACGCTCACCTTCGGGGCAGGGCAACACACACAAGCACACACAAGCACACACGCACACTGGCATGGACTGTGCGTAGGGCAGGCCTTGAATTTCCATCGACCAGCTACCGAAACTTAAACCATTCAGGCAGTCTTTGATAGACTGCCAGTGAAAGCTTTGCAATGGGTTAGTTTTTTTATATAGCAATCTATTCATAATTTAATTGCATCCCTTCTGTAGCTAAATATCCGCCATTTGGCCGAAAAGGTTATGCCCCCACGGAGCAATCAACTAAATCACAATTTAAGCCCAACAGCATTTGTAATTTATGAAGCAATTTAGTCTCTGCATTTATGATTATATGGCGTACAGGGCGTATACGTAATAAATATGCATATCCTCTTTTTCAAGCTGGATGCTCTTTATTCTACCTCACTCAACTAATTAAAAGTTTTATTCAATAATTTAACCATAAACGAGGCCCCCACCCCCGCTTGTGCCCCACCCCCCCTTGTGCCCCACCCCCCTCGCCCACACACAACTACCGAATGTCTGCAACTATTTAATGACATTTTTATTGCCTGCCCCGCAAAAGCAAAGTGTGGGGGGAAGGGGAGGGGGCGGGGCAGTGGGGAAAACAACAAATTAAATCATTCTCTAAAATGTAATTGTGCCAATGGCAATTTAGTTGGGATCTAATTTTAGTTTTTCGGGCAACAAACAGCACACCAAAACCCGAAACTGTTGACTGACGACTTTTTGGTGGCTTTATCCGTGCTTTCGCTTTTCGCATTTCACTTTTCCCTTTTCCACTTGCTCAGTGGGTTGTAGTGGGCGGCTTTGGCCACACCATCACCGCCCCCACCCCCGCAACGTTATGCAAATGGAACGCAATGAAAGAAAATCAATTAACTAAAGCAAACAAGCGGTGATGTAAGCAACAACAATGGCTCAATGGAGCCATACCCCCTCCCCCTGCCCCCTGCCCCCGCCCCTCCCCCATTCCTCATCTGGCATGATCCTGTCAAACGCTCGATTCGGGTATGGTTTGAAAATTAATTAAAGCTCATTTGATGCAATCTTTCAGCGGGCCTAATCACTCCGGGTCTCTCTCTCGCTCTCTCTCTCTGTCCCTTTGGCCTTGGCCAGAATTCAGAATTCAGTTTGCCCGACCGACCAGCAATTAGACCCCGTAAACGTCAAGCATCATGGCCCGAAACCGAAACCCAAACGCAAACCCAAAACAGGGCCGGGCCGGCCCGGCCCGGACCGGAATCCACATGCGTATAGAAATTCCAGAGGATGTGTGAAGAGATGATGGGATTGTGGGCTGGATTTCGGGGCGAGAGCATAGCTATGTGGGGCATGACTGTCATTTGCTTTATGCACACGCCGAGGAAATATTCATGATTGCAGTTAACAATGACAATTATGATTGATTTATGTATGTGGCCTGCTGCCTGCTGCCTGCTGCCGACTGCCTGCTGCCAGGCCATGGCCATGGCCATTAGTGGCAAAGGCAGCAGCAAGCAGCCACCAGCCAAGTGTGGGCTGCTCCACGTTTATGACAGGTGTGGAGGCGTCTGATCCAGCTCCCAGCTGGGGGATAAAACTTATTATGATTCCCGATCCGGCATAAAACTTTGAGTGGCTCGTTAAAAGCGTAGGCCAACTAAGATGTGCCAAGTGAACATGGCCAAGTGTCTGTCTGTCTGACTGTCTGAAAAACATAACATTTAATTAGATTACGCATATGAGCGCGCAAAATGCCGCTGGAAACGGGACTCATTTACATTTTGTACGAGTATCTTGTGCGGGTATCTCGGGGCGTCGCCGGGTGTTAAGTTTATCAACCTTTATGGCCGCAAGTTTTGTTATTGCTTATGCAAATTGGGTTGTTGGCTGGTTGGGGCTTCAAATCGCATTAATTATATATGGATAGTCCTTGGAGGATTTATTTAAATACATCCCATCCCGTCTGTCTCTCGCTCTCTTTTAATCTGGCAGCACCCTGACCCCCGTTGACCTCTGCCATCCAGCCATCCAGTCATCCAGTCATCCGGCGTTGTTAAATATTCATTTATTTGCAATTATCTTAATTATTCAAATGCAAACTGTTTTCAATGATTATGCGAAAGCCTTAGCTTTTCGGTTCTGGAATTGCATCATAATTAAATGGGGCCATGGCCAGAGACCAATAAAATGGCGATGGCCATCAGGACAGGTGCAACAAAAAGCAGCAGCCGAAAATAGCCAGAAAATAAATGCCCCGAGTAATGCAATTTTAATTGCACAAAATGTATCGCCCACATATGTGTATATACATATCAAGTTATATATGTACTGGCGTACATAAACAGGACTCATAATTTGCGGGCAGGGGGAAGGAATCCTTTTCTGGAGCCTGCCCCTGGCCCTGTCCCTGCCTACTACCATGTCGTTTGCCACAATCGATGTCGTTTATCTTCTGATTTGTTGCCAAACGAAGCAAAACAAATCACTTGCTCGAACGGCTGCTCCATCTAACAACTAAATTTCAGACATACCGTAGCGAGAAGGGCCTGCCAAAGGAGCTGCAGCTCGCACTCCTCCTTGACGGGATTTCTCTGCTGCTCCAGCTCCGGCTCCAGCTGCTGCTGTTGCGAATGAATTGTAGCCATTTTTCAGGCATCTTTGGCAGACTCGTGACGTCCGACGTTGCATGGCCCGAACGAGACCGAGAAGAAACAAATATATGGCACCCAGAAAGCTGGGAATTTGTGACGCCTTCGTCGTGTGTTAACAATGAAAGTATGCCGTATGGCATGTCCCGCCCATAAGACAGCGCCTTCCGCCAACAAAAGGTACAAATGTCGCCGGAATGGAATTTATTGGCGTGCATTAACCGACACAAGGACTCCGGACTACGGACTCCGGACTCCACTCTCCGGGATATACACCATATATTAATATAAGAGCTTCGAATGTGTCTGTACACGCAGAGATACTGCCACAATTGTTTTGTCTTTCTGGCTCTCCGGCTCTCCGGCTAAAGTGCACATTTGTTGGCTTTCTTTATGCTCGCATGCCCCAGAAGTTAATCAGGATTTGTGGCCCATCCCATCCCACCCGCCCCCTCGCTCTGAGTCGAGCTCCGGCTCTGATAAATTAATTTGTGCGTTGACTGGCTTGGCATTTTATTGAAATTTGCATAAACATAATTTCCGAAAGGTTGCCAGTAAATCCTCACAGAACAAACACTACAAAATAAACTAACAATAGATGGTCCGAGGCACACACACTCGATAAGAAGAGCCGAAGAGCCGAAGCAACATGCAGTATTGGGCCAAGAAAAACTCTATTATTTCAGTACATTAACTTTGGATTTATTGTTTATGGCAGCAGCAGCAGCAGCAGTGGTTGTGGCAGTTGTAGTGGCAGGGGCATGGGCAGGGGCAGGGGCTGGGGCGGACCTTCAAACGTCGATGGCCCCTAAGTCAAAGTTGGCGAACAAATATCGAGTGAAAAGTTGGCTAAAACTAACTGAAACCTTCTTCAAGCTAACTGAAACGTGACTCTCTTAAGGGCGGGCCTTGCTTGTCCTTGGACGGAGTTTGTCTGCCTCTAAGCATGCAACACTAATTGAAAGAGCTTTGTTTCACGTTTGCATACATACATATTGTGTGTGTGTGTGTGTGTGCCGCAGCCACATCATAATATGCATTTTAAATTACGTATGCACACGCGGCGTATGCGCAATGTGACGAGCACCAACCGCAAATTTCCTTGCCACATATGTGACACTGAGACACACAATCTCACAGTCTGCCCCGCTCCGCCCTCCCCCCACCCCCACCCCTCGTTACATTATAGAAAGAAATTCGCACGAAGCAAACCCACTTGGCTTTTGTTTTTGGCCAAGTTTATGTTATAAAATTTTCGTTGCCATTTTGCCGTTTTCTTTTCTTATGCTCCTGCCGCCCCAAGCTCGTAAATCTTTGAGGAAGTGAGGAAAAAGAAGCAGAAGAAGCAGACAAAAAAATGGAAAATTGCCCATTTTGTGTGCTGGTGTGTGTGTGTGTGTGTGCGGGATGGCGGGTCATAAAATGGAAACAGATCAATATAACATTTATTTATATTTTCGCTTGAGTGGCCATAAAAATGGCAACCCCGCACTCCCTCCTACCCCCCACTACCCCCACTCTCATTTCCATTCAAATGATCATTTCTGGCGGCGCTCTAATTAATATGTGGGTGGGTTGCAAATCGCCGAAATAGAAAAAATACTTAGGCTGGGAAATACTTCAAAGAGTGCCCAGGGGATTTATGGCCTGCAGCCGGCAGCCCGGACGCCCGGACGCCCGGAAGTGTCACTTGGCAACTTTCTTTGGATTGTGTCGAGACAACCTAACTTCACAGCTCCAAAGGCCCCCAAAGGCGTTCAACAAACTCCAAGCACTCCAACTCCAAGCTGCCTGCTCCCTCCACCCTGCACCCTCCACCCTGCACCCCTGCTTCCTGCGAGTGTTTGTGTCTGTATTTATGTAGCGATAAAATTAAATTTATTTTAACGCCAGCCGAAGGTGCAGATGGGAAGTGCGGGGAGTGGGGGGCGTGGCATGTGCGCACATAGTCAAACATTATCGCCAACTTGGTTGCAAGTTGGCGAAACTTCGATGCCGACCAGCGTTTGTCTATCCGTCCCCGGCCACGTCCCCGTCCCCGGGCCTGGTCAGGAAATCGCTGGAATCGGTTGGCCCAAAGTCTGCCTGCCACAGGCGGAGACCAGGAAAAGCACCTGCGATAAAAGTTTCTGCGCCATTTTCCACTTTCCCCATCTGTAGCTGTATCTATGTCTATGCCGGTGTCGGTGTCGGTGTCTGTGCCCGAGTGTTGTTGGTTGGGCTGGCATTTTTGGGCATACGCATGAGTCCTTCCTTTGCCACGACTAATGCAGACCATAAACAAGCCACCAAATGCAATGCCATTGCCATTGGTCCTGCCACGGGCTTAATCTGCTAACAGAAGTTAATATTGCTCTGCCGCAATGCAGTGGCAGCCGAACGGCAGAGCAGAGAGTGGTGCAGGTACCACCCCCCGCCCTTTTTTTCTGGCCACTCGGCAAAATTCGTTCGCACTGCTTGGCCATAAACTCCGAACGGGAAGGGGGGGGCAGGTGGGAGTCTGTACATCAGTAAAGCATACCGATATCATCTACAGAATATAATCGGAAAATCGAATGCGAAACTTGCTTAAAGGAAGAAGGTCAAGCCTCTTACTATTTCTTTCCGCAATCTGTTATAATCGTGCCTAAGTTAATGCCCTCGAAATAGTGCATTCCCCAGGGATTCCTCAGCTTGCGGTGTATTCTTGGGACTTTAATTCGCTTTCCAGTTAACCAATGAATCAGGAAACATGACGCTATCTGCTCTGCCATGGCATTGCTAATCTTATCTGGCTACCGGGCTTAGATGTTTTACAAGAACACGTTGCGCATCGCAGATAGCCCGAACCACTTGTAGATTGTGTAAGAGAGCAACGAGTCGAAAAACCCCGAACTTTGATTAGCTATCGATAGAGCCGCACCCCGCCCCACCTGGTCATGGGCAGCTCCCGGTGATTTATGCCAGCCGAATTCATATTAATTAAGACTCGCTGGGCTGGATATTTGGCTGGGCCGGGTTCGGGCGTATTGATTTTTGCCATTTCGATTGATGGATGCCCCTGTGGATGGGTTTATGGTTATAGTTATGGTGGGACTACTATGGATATGGCTGTGGATACGCGATAAGCTGATAAACAGGAGCCATTCATGGGGGATCATTATAAATAGTAGCCCATAGGTCGGCCGCCTCTTAGACAACTCGAGAATGGCGACGGACAAGTATGCGCCACCGCACCAGGAGGGCAGGATGGCAGCAGCTCCGGCAGACAGCAGCTGGCTGAGTCGGAGTCACAAGAACCAGCCGCAGTGGAATGCCCTCGGTTCGGTGTCGTTCATCCTGATTTCGGGGGGCATGAGCCTGGCCTGGGGAGCCGGCTTCGCCGTCCACTCCGCCCATCGCGACGAGCTGCTGATGACGTCCCACATGGAGGTGTCGTGGTACGCGGCTGCCGCCATTGGAGCATTGTTGGGGGCACTCGGCACCCATCGCCTGCCCCAGCAGCCCGTCTATGTGAGTAGATTGGACCGGATCGAATGGCGAGAGAGAGAGTGCGAGAGAGCATGCGACTGAGAGAGGAAATCATCTCCCTGACTTCGCAGATAACCGGATCCTGCCTGGTGCTGGTCTCGGGCATACTCTTCCTGGCCTGCCACGAGTGCCCGGCGGCAATCATCACAGCCCGCTACCTGGACGGACTGGCCAATGGGCTGGTCTTTGTCCCGGCCATGAGCACGGTGGGGGAGATCTCTGTGTGCGGCATGCGCGGCCTGCTGGCCTCCACGGTGGAGCAGCTGAGCTGCAACACTGGCATCCTGATGCAGCTGCTGTACACGGCCGTGTGGCAGGTGGACTGGAACGTGACGATTGCGGCCGACCAGGTGCACGGAGTGCTCAGCATTGTCTACGGCGTGGTAGCCCTTGCTCTGGCCTCTACGCTGTGCGTAGAGTCTCCGGTCAACCTGCTGCTCCGCTCCAACGAGCAGACGGCGGTGGCGGCTCTGCGGCACCTGCAGCGACCCTATATGGTCACCAGCGAGACCCTGATGCAGCTGGACGAGCACAAGCACTACGTGGCCACCAATCGAGAGTTGAGCTGGTGGCAGAGCATCCGGATGGGACTGCCACCGCTCCTCAAGCTGCTGGCCCATCGATCCCTCAATGCCCTCTGCCTGACGCTGGTCGTGTGGAGTGCCCTCTACGAGACGGCCGTCCAGGTGGCGACCCACTACCACGCCTGGCCATATGTGACATTCGGAGTGATGCGGTGGTGTGGCTGCTTCTGCGTGCTCCTCCTCATGGACACCACAGGCCGCAAGAAGCCCACGTTGTTCGGGTGCTTCTCCTGCGGCTCCTTTGCCCTCGCCTTTGCCACGCTCTTCGGGCGCACTCCGCACATGAAAGCGGCCCTCGCGCTGCTCTTCAGCCTGCAGTTCTTCGCTGGACTGGGACAAACAGCCTCGGCGGTGTATCTCACGGAGGCCTTTCCACTGGCCGTAAAGCCCCACTATGTGGCGCTGATCTACGTCGTAGAACTCCTCTTGCGGCTCATCTTCTGCAGCTTTGCGCCGAGTCCTGCTGGAATTGTGGCCTACTTCTATGTCCTAGGAGGTCTGTCACTGGCGTTCTTCTTCCTGGGCATCTTCTGCCTGCCGGAGACGAGGCTCACGACGCTCACAGAGGCCCAGCAGAAGTTTAGCAAGTGGTTCAACAAGGATTTCTAGGGTTTCTAATACAAAAAATGAAATAAAATCCATATCCATTCTGTGGGTGAATACCCCATAGATTATAAATCATAGAGTTACCCCGAACACCGAATGATTCATCTGCGATTGTGGATGGCAGCGAAAACGTTGCTGGGGAAGCACCTGATCCGCATCTCGCACGGACCACCACTTGACAATGGCCATGGCGTTCGTCCAGGCCGTCCAAATGGCTGACATTTGATAGGGGAGAGGATAGGGCACAGTACACCGTTATTTACGAACATTCCGATAAGAGTGCTTATCAACCTGCAGCACTTTTTGGTTCCAAATACCAATTGGGCTTCTTATCAATGCCATTCGGCGCGATAAGCCCAGGTCCCTCCACTCGAGTGTCAGTTGGACCAAGCCCACTCGCGCAAAGCCACAAAAATCACCTGCCCCGGCAGTCGGTCAATCAGTTTCAAATCGAACCCCATCACGGTCGGTGGTACCCGTGACAACAACAAAAGAAGCCGAATCCAACCGAAGAAGAGAATGCAAAACGACAAGTTCGCGGCCCCGCCACAAGGCTTCACCTCGGCACCGCCGCAGCCAGGATATCCACAGCCTGAATACCCCCCACAGGGATACCCACAGCCTGGATACCCGCAACCTGGTTACCCCCAACCTGGGGGCTACCCCCAGCCAGGATATCCGCAGCCCGGCTTTGTACAACAGGGAAACCCACCACAGTACTACGGTGCACCGCCCGGACATGGACCACCGCCACCAGTCCATAACTATGGCGCGATGCCGCCCCCGGCTCCACCGCTGCCACCAAACGACGCAACCACCACAGTTGTGCCCCCACCAGGGGGCTGCTTCAGCCGCAACCAGAAGAACAAGCCCCAGTCGAATGCTGTAGGAGCTGGTGAGTAGCTCAAGGAATTAGTCATCTGCTCTGCAATGACAATCCGATAAGATAACCTTTATTGAGGGGCTCATATTCCTGGAACTGATTAGGCACTATCAGTAACCTCATCAGAACATAAAGGAATAGATTCCTAGAACTGACAGAGCATGCGATATATGCCACCATCTGTTGCATTAAGGGACTTTTTGGTCCATAGGAAAAGAACATACATACATATAAACGATTCTGGTGTTTCCCTTTTCAGCTAGTCTGATCTTCGTCTCGGGTGGAATGAACATTGCGTGGTGCGTTGGGTTCCGTGGTGCCCTCACCTACAGCCCCACAACTCACGATTTTATTGCCTGGTTCATTGCGGCCATTATTGGAGCTGTTATCAGCTGCTTCCTCACCAACAGGATCCCTAAGAAGTATGTCTTGGTAAGTGATCGAAGCCTCCTGCCTCTTGATCCCCCCACTCATTCAATCAATTTTTTGCACTCCACTCCACAGCTATTCAGTGCGCTTTTGGTGACGGTTGGAGGCATTGTGTTGGGCGCCATTAGATCGAATGGCGGTGCAGTTGTAGCTGCCGCCTATCTGGATGGAATAGGCAATGGACTGGTCTTTGCTCCCTTCATGGCCCTGGCCGGTGAGGTGTCAGTGCCCTATATGCGCGGCCTGCTCACGGCGAGCTTCGAGCAGATGTGTTTCGGTATCGGCATCTTTCTGCAGATGGTCTACACCAGCACATGGTCATATAGCTACAACTATTCGAGCTCCAGCTTCACGCCCGAGAATCTGAAGGGCATCCTGAGCGCAATATATGGCCTGTTGGCCCTTGGCCTGGGCGCATTGCTGTGCCGGGAATCGCCGGTCATTATGCTGGCAAAGGGCGACGAGCCAGGCGCCATCGACACCCTCCGCCGGCTACAGCGACCCTACACCCTCACCAACGATACCTACGAACAGCTGGCTGAGCACAAGAGATACCTGGCTCACAACAAGGAGATATCGACGAGCCAGAGCATTGTCCAGGCCCTGCCCGCCTTTATCCAACTGGCCTATCTGCGCGGCCTGAATGCCATCGGCATATCCAGCCAGGTCGTCCTAGTCCTGGTCATCGCCATCCTTGTAAACTATGGCCCAGGATCTTCGACTGGCTGCCTCATTGGGTTCGCCTTCTGCCGCTGGTTTGGCAGCTCCATTTCCACCTTCCTCATGGAGAGCGTGGGCCGCAAGAAGCCTCTTCTGCTGGGCCTGCTCGTCTGCAGCTGTCTCGGCTTTGCCATTGGCTCCAAGTACAGCCTTTACTATGGCATGAGCGGAGTGACCATCATGTTGATGGTGTTCCAGTTCTTCGCTGGCTTAGCCGTCGTCTCCACCTCGCCCTACCTGTCGGAGGCCTATCCGCTGGGAGTCAAACAGCACTTCATCGCCTTCACCTTCATCGTGGAGATGCTCGTCTTCATCATCATCGGGGCTTCTCGCTTCAACGTCTACGACGGCGGCAACTACTTCTATGCCGTCGGCGCCCTATACCTGGTCGGCTTCCTGGCTGGCATTTTCACCCTGCCGGAGACCAAGATGACCACGCTGCGCGGCGCCCAGCAAAAGTTCCGCGGATTCATCAACACCAGCTTCTAATGGAGCACAAACACATTTAGTTTGCGTCCTGATTGGAGATATAGCCAGCGGTTTGCTCGATCTTACCTTAGGTATTAGTCGAACCAAAGATAATAAATATTTATAGCCCCTCCCCACGAGCAGCCTTGTGTGTGTGTGTTTTTTTTTTGTTTTTTGTTTTTGTTTTTTTTTTTTGTGTTGGCTATCACAAAACAGATAACATTTCTGGACTGTCAGACAATAGATTTCGACTGTCACAAATGTCATTAATATATTGGGTGTTAATTGTGTATTTTCCTCTCTCTGTTTGCGTCAATAAAGTGCACAAAGAATATTGAAAAGATAATTTACACGTAAAAGAAAGGGACAGAGA
The DNA here is from genome assembly GCA_037356375.1 of Drosophila affinis. Taxonomy (NCBI): domain Eukaryota; kingdom Metazoa; phylum Arthropoda; class Insecta; order Diptera; family Drosophilidae; genus Drosophila; species Drosophila affinis. Next base: position 63,046,653 of record CM074802.1, on the reverse strand, counting down.
TCATGCAGCATCGTCTATGAGCCATCGCCTTGAGTGCAAATGAAAGAGAAAGCATTTACCTGGGAAAGGCAAAGTAAACTGCAACACATGCTCAGGTCTCACACTCGCGCCGCACCAAGCCAAGCCCAATGCAAACATTCAGCGATAGGAAAATCGCGTTCTGATAGCGATATATACCTCAACCAACAAGCCGAAACTAGAAGCGCTTACTTATCAATCGGTGCACGATAAGATTAGTGTGCCATCGATGGTTTAACCACACGGAAAGAACCTCAACATACCCGCCTGCAAGAGCGCGACCCAGGAGCACATAGTATTGTCCGGACGGGCGACCAAGGCGGTCGATACCATCGTCATGCAGACCGAGAGACCACCGGCAACCAGTGGCTTTCAGCCCATACCCACGGCGGAGGTGCATATTCCGGAGGTGCAACGGGAAGTGATCCAGCAGACAGGACAGGGAACCTGCTGCAATCGGGATCGGCGCAATCAGCCACAGGCCAATGCCATTGGAGCTGGTAATGTTACGATTTGTGAAAAGTTCAGACCTTGGCCACCAGTGTGATTCATCTGTGAATCAGAGTTTCACATAATGGAAACTCTTTAGCATAGTGCTAAACCACTTTGGCCAGAAGCCGACTGTCTTTATATCTATACTTTATTTTGCAGCTGCGTTGATTTTCCTATCTGGCGGATTGCACATCGCCTGGAGCATTGGCTTCGACAGTCTATTGGCCCAACTGGAGGGCAGTTCGCACCTGCGCATCAGTTGGTTCATTGCGGCCATTCTCGGAGCCATGCTGGGTGGCTTCTTTAGCCGCCGATTCACCTACAAGCAGCTCATGGTATGTTAGGAACAACATTCCGAAAGAAAAACACCTGACCAGATGCCATTCTTCACACAGCAACTGTGCGCCATGCTGACGGTCATCGGAGGAATTGTGATGGGGGCCAGGCGGTTCAATGTCAAGGCCCTGCTCGTGGCGAGGTATTTGAATGGATTCGCCAACGGTCTGGCACTGGCTCCCACGCTGGCCATGTCCGGGGAGCTGTCCGTGTACTACAAGCGTGGCACCACGGCCTCAGCCGGCGAGCAATGGCCCACCACGCTGGGGATCTTTGTGCAGATCGTGTGCAGCACCAGCTGGGACACGGAGAGCGAGTTCACGGCGGAGCAGTTCCAGGGCGTACTCAGCGCCATCTTGGGCGTGATCGCCATTTGCATGGCCTGGATGCTGACCATCGAATCACCCGTGGATCTGCTCAGCCGTGGTGACGACCAGGGAGCCATCGATGCTTTGAGCCGTCTACATAGTCCCAGAGCCGTCACCGCTGAAACCTATGATCAGATGGACAGTCATCGTACCTATCTGGCCCACAACCAGCCGATGCGAGGGCTGAGAGCCTGGACGGAGGCCCTGCCCGCCCTGCTGCACCTCTGCCTGATGCGGGGACTGTACGCTGCGAGCTCCAGCATGCTGGTAGCCTACACCCTGAGCTGCACAAGCACCATCGTCTATCCAGGAAGTTCGGGGCCCTTTGTGCTCTTCGGCCTCCTGCGCCTGGTGGGCAGTTTCACGAGCGCCTTCGCCCTGGACACACTTGGCCGCAAGATCCCCCTGCTGCTGGGCCTGGTAATGGCTGGTGGACTGGCGGCTGGAGTGGCCAGCAGGTTTGTGGTGAGCGAGCTGGTGCGGGTCAAGGACATGAGGATGGCCCTCTGGCTGCTGCTCCTCTACCAGCTGTTCGCGGGCATTGGCTTTGGACCGAGCTCGGCCTACCTATCGGAGGCCTTTCCTCGGTGTGTAAAGCGTCAGTGCATCGCCCTGGCCTACGTGCTGGAGATGATCATCCAGCTGGTCATTTGCCGGGCAGATCTCAACGGAGGCACCGATAGCGTTGACAATATCGGTGCCTTTTTCTTCAGCCTTGCCGCTTTGCTGCTGGCGGAGTTCCTGGCCAGCGTCTGGTGCACGCCGGAGACCAAGCTGACGACTCTGCAGCAGGCACAGATCAGGTTCCGAAACTATGTGGTCTCGCAAGCCTGAAAGTGGGCTACGCTACTCTCATACATGACACACAACAAGACTACCAGCCCACCCCCTAGATATAGCTGAAAATAAATCTGTAATCTACTCGTACATACATATATAGTAAGAACCAGCAGTCCACACTTGTTCGTTGTCTTATCGTCTTATCGCCAGCATGTGCTCGCTCTCTGCTCTCTTCTTTTCTCTGCGCCTCTCTCCCTCCTGTCGACATTGTGTCGATCAGCATGAAGAGCTAATTTTAATTTGATTTCGGGGATCCCACTTGTCAGATAAGCGCAGCGGAGGCAAACGTTTATTTGCGACCTCCAATTAAGTCGGCTATCGTTTATCTTAGATTAGATTTGGGGGCTCGTAAAGAAATGTTTGGCTGCAATTTAGATTGAAAGCCAAGACTGTACTGTCTACACACCAGCACGCCGTCATCAATTATCATCATCCTGCAATCAACATTCTCATGGCAGTTTTAATACGTTCATATTTACATATTTATAAACTCATTAAAGCAATTTACACGAGAGTTCACTCTTCATCTTGACCAGAAGTATCTGTAATAATGAGAGAAAGGTTTTAAAGTATCTAAACGATTTCTCAATCTCACCTTTTGGGGAACCAGGCTGCTCTCGTTTTAAGGCAAAATCTAGGAATATTTCCTCCAATCTTGTCTGTATTATTAAATAGTCCTCTATATGCAACTGTTCTCTATTATTTTCAATTAGTCGAAACAGGGACGACCAAACTAATTGCTTTTTGGGAATATAGTACGTGAGCATCCCATTGCAGGATTCCTTGAGAACTGCATCAGGTATTTCTTTAGCAATAAAGCTTTTCAGTTTTTGAATCCGATGGGGTTCACTTCTTTTGGCATTGGTAGTGCTATTTGTAGTGGTACTGGAATCGTTATTCGTTGTTTCCTGTACTTCAGTGCTTCGGTTTGCCGATAGCTCTGAGCTGGACGAACTCTCGACTGCTCGCTGAATACTTCTTTTGGAGGACTTTATCTTGATCTTCAGTATGAGTCCCTTTGAGTATCTATTCTTTAGGTTCTGTACAGATCCGATGCACTTGAACTGCCCGTCCACCATAATGGCCAGGCGAGTGCACAACGACTCGCACTCATCCATGCTGTGCGATGTCAGTACAATGGACTTTCCCGAGGCCCGTATGTGCGCCAGCCTTCTCCATATCTGGCGCCGAGCTGCAGGGTCCATGCCACTGGTCGGCTCGTCCAGATACAGTATCGAGGGATTCCCAATAATCGAGATGGCAGCACTGAGCTTCCGCTTATTGCCACCGCTATAGTGCTTGGTTAATTTGTCGATGTGTTCGTGGAAGCCGAAATATACCGACAGGGCCAGGCAGATGTCTCCGACATGCCGCCGTTGGACGCCTTGCAGCAGGCAATAAATACGCAGTGTCTGGCGACCAGTCAAGTCGTCGAACAAGGCGTCAAACTGCGGACAATAGCCGATTTTTTCGTACACCTTACGCATTTTCTTGCACAGGTTTCTTCCTTCTACGAAAGCCTTTCCCCTGGAAATTCGCGCGTCGCCTGTGAGCATCCGGAAAGTGGTCGTCTTTCCGGCACCGTTGATCCCCAGCAGACCAAAGCACTCGGCGTGCGTGACATGAAATGAGAGATCCTTCACCACAAAGTACTTGCCATAACGCTTGCTGATGCCCTCCACGAGCAGAGGCATCTTTCTCCGCTGCGCGAGCGTCATGTTTTTAATGAAGAAATTTTCCTTTACCACATCATCGCTATCAACATTGGCTTGGCCCCTCGCTCGTCGACCTTTTCCAATCGAACACAACAGCTTACAAGGCTTGTGCATAGCCTCACAAGTACACAGCTTGGCATCAACAATCATGAGTAACAAAAGTAGGACTATAGCTACCGCACATAGGTATACGATCTCCGGCAGCACGCCGGGATGGCGCCAGTCAAAGTATCCGGGAATATTACAGCACACCGGAATGGTTTGACAGCGTACGGTTTGCGGTAGTCTTTGAACGCCGGCAAAACTGCATCCTCGCCGAATATTGAATCCGATGTGAATATGATGTAGAGCACTCGCCAAACAGTAGTGGGGGAAGACTCTGAAGTACCAGGCCAGTTGGACGGCTATGTGGTTCAGTTGAAAGGGCTCAAATGACAGGGCCAGCACTAGCATGAACAGGCCAGTGCCAGTCAGAGTGGTGGCAATGACGGTGCGTATGAAGCCCGTGGCGCCATCGGAGAAAAAACTGGACATGGCGTAGCTCAGAGGCAATGCTGCCAGGCCAAATAACAATAAAACGGCAAAGTACAGGCCCAAATCAGAAGCCGCTGAATATCCGGGCTCCTGAAAGGCAGCAATTGTCATTATGGCCACCAGGGCAGACACCACGAATATGGCATAGTCCCACAATAATTGGCTGATCCAGTAGGCGAATACGTCGACGCCACTCAGGAATTGCATTAGCTTGGCTCGCGTCTGCCGCTCTTTTATTATCGGAATCACGTACAGAGCAGTAATGATACTCATGCACAGGCCCAGGTTGATGGCTATTTCGGCACCCAGTCGCTGACCTTTGTTCAGGCGCAGGGTCAGGGTCTGCTTGTTGTACGGCAACGGGGCATTGGTTACTCCTGTCTTGGCCTGCTTCCCAAGGAGCTCAACGGCAATCGCATTGTGCAGCAAGTTGAGCGTCAATGGTGCCGTATGCAACGGCTTGTTATTCAGCCAGATGGTCAGGTCATCCTTTCCGATAGTCACCCCTGCCAAGTACTGGAAATCGAGTCGACGATTCTGGTGCTTACCCATTCCCAAAATGTAGTCCTCCACACTGGAATCTGAGGTATTTATCAATTCATATCCCCGGCCATAGCTGGACAAGTGCTCCGCATAGGCGGCAGCCAGCGATGGCATTTTCTCGTTCGCCTCATCATGGAATACAACGTAAGCGTTCGGATACTGGCGGAGTGAAATTTCCATTGCAGGCAGTGCGTAGTAGATGCGACCACCTTTCGAGTTCAATATGGTCAGCGACATAATCAGTATGGGAAGAAGCACCTGCGTTAGCACCAGCCAGTAGCAGCGCTTACTGATGAGGGCCTTTTTCAGAAAGAGTGCTTGCCACCGCATGCAGCAGCGAGTGTGCCAGCGCTCTTCTTTCATTTCCATATCGGAAAACAAGTCATTGAATCCGCCTCCTTCCTCCTCTCGGTCTGTCCGAGAGGGTTCTGTCTGCTGACGTTCCGACATGCTGCTGACCTGCATGAAAACGTCCTCCAAAGTGGTCACACTCACGCCATATCCATCCAGTTTCAACTGACCCGACTGCTGCTCCAGCGCACTTAGCAAATCTGGATATAGTTTCGAGTACTCGCTGGGCAGAAGATAGGCTATTTCGCTGCCGAACTCACTCTCCAGCTGAATGGTCGGCAAGTGCTTGTTCAGCAGCTCTGTGACCTCAACCACATTGCAGCTCTCTTGCTTGACACAAATCAGCCGGTACCCGATGCCATAACGTTTTTTAAGAAAAAACGATGTGCCGTAGCATTCCAGCTTACCGTCGCACAGAATGGCAATACGATCGCCCAGCACATCCGCCTCGTCCATGTAGTGCGTGGTCAGCAGGACAGTGCGGCCAACCTTCTCGGCCTGCAGCAGCTCCCAGAGACTTCGCCGTCCGGCTGCATCGACGCCAGCACTGGCCTCGTCGCACAGCACTATGCTCGTGTTGCCGCAGAGAGCACAGCACAGCGACAGTTTCCGCTTCATGCCACCGGACAGCTTATCAGCGGCAATGCGCGACTTGTCCTCCAGCTTCATTAGTCGCATGTACTTGCTGACCTCACTCTCGACAGCTCTCGATCCGCGCACGCCCTTTAGTTTGCTGAAGAACTTGATGTGATCTCGCACAGTCATGTGGTTGAAGAGTATATTTTGTTGGGGGCAAATGCCCAGTGATCTGCGTGCGGACACCAGTTGGTGGCGAATGTCGTAGCCGTTCAGTAGTGCTGTTCCCTCCGACGGCTGAGTTATCCCAGTAAGCATGTGGATTGTTGTGGTTTTTCCGGCACCATTTTGGCCAAGTAATACCGTTATTTCATTGCGATACATTTTCAAATTTAGTCCCTTGACGGCCTTGTGTTTTCCATAGTTTTTCTGAAGGTTGCACAACTGAATCCCAATATCTTTGTGCCTTCTGCTGAAGCCGGTTGCACCTACAGGCAGAAGTCTTGTGTTGTCCGAATTGCCCAGAAATTCCGACCAAAATTTGCGCCGAAAGGGATAATACCATCGTCGGGCTTGCCCCGAGTCTCCAGAGTATATCTGCTCCACATACAGGCAAATTGTCAGATAGACTAGTCCACCAAGTGTGAGCATCAGAACCACATAGATCAGCGATAGACTGTCATCCAGGGAGACTGGCTGGAACATATTATTCCAGCGAGCCCCCTCCCCGGTGCCTTCCCAGGCTATTATCACATGAAAGCCAAATCCCAGAGCTGTATTCGACATCAGGAGGCACAGCACAAGTTTTGCCGCCAGGTTCAAGCGTTCATAGTAATAGAACGAAAACGAATACGGTATATAGGTAATGAACCACAAGATACTTGTGGCTGCAGCCGATGTGCTGGCCTTGGAAATGAACACGGCAATCATGAAGCAGAAGCATATGCTCGCAAACACATATGTGTGGAGGAACACCAGCAGGGGAATCCAGTGGGAGTATGTGAGGATGGCCACAGAGTTGTAGTACCTGCCCAGGAGCAGGCACATCAGAAGTAGCACCACAATCATCAGCATTATGTAGCTCTTGATAAACCACGCCAGCCAATGAATCCAGTTATGAACACCCATCAGCTTCATGATGTCCTTCAGCTGCAGCTCCTTTTCGTTGGTCACCTGCTTGGCCACAAACGAGCATGGGTAAATAAAGCTCAGCAGAATCATAAAGGACAACAGCTGCTGCAGTCCGCTCAGGAGCGGATCGTGTGTGTACGCTCTGTACGGAAACCTCTGAAGCACTACTTGCGGCAGCTCCTCCTCCTTTCGCCCACTGCTCAGCTGCAGCCACGACATTGTCAGGGCATGTTGTAGTGGCAGGAACCCCTCCATGACATATCCAACAGGCACGCCTCCATCGCTCGCATTCGTGTTGCGAGGCCCACTCATATCGTAGTTCGGAAACAGGCTGTTGGTCCGCCACGTTTCCACAAAGGGCCCATACATGGTGCGCAGCTCGCTGGGAAATCGAATTCTGTAGTTAAATGAATCGGAGAATTGCGTGTCATTCTTCGCCCCTGTCGCACTCTCCTTCTCGAACTCCACACCGGCCAGGTAGTTGTGCGTCACCAAATCGTACTCCATGTGCGAGGCGGTGTCGTACGATCGCCAGCTCAAGAGTCTCAGCCGCATTGCGGCGGCGGTAATAATGGCGCGATTGGCCGAGCTCTCTGGAGTGTAGCAGAGGATATTCTTGGGAATATTCAAGGATCCGTTGTCGTGCATAATCAGGTTTCCAGTTAAAACCGATCTATGGAATAAATCCATATCCGAAATAGACACTGGCTGGTATCGAACCACTGGCATGGACGATGGCTTCACTAGGACACGCAGCGTAACAATGAGAAGGAGGAATATGACTGGAAGGATGATGGCAAAAATGAGTTGAATTTTCTGGTTCCATTGAAGAGTCCAGTTCTTCCACAGGATCAGCTTCAGCTTCTGCCAATCTCCGATTGGCTCATTGTCGATTGTGGAATCTTGTGGCTCTTGGCTCATTGATAATACTTTGAAATTCTACAAACAAACGAACTGAAATCAGTAATGCCCTGGCATAAATATCAAAGAAATACATACATACATATATGTGAACTGAACCCACACATCCGTAATACATACATATTATGTATGTACTATTCCCACATATAAACAAGAAGATTGTCCCATTAGAACCCCTGTATCTGGATATACCCTATGACCTTTCGAAATACCTGGCATTATCTCGAAGGGCAAGCCCAATGCCATGCAAACTATTTCTATCAGTTCATACTCGTACTAGACCTTTCTCCGATATCGCAGTCAATAAATTTTATTGAATTTTCTGGCCAGTCCACCCTTGGCCATGCACCAATACTTTTATGAATAAAAACTCACAGCAGCAGCAGTAGTAAGCACATATACAGTATACAGTATATTCAAATTTAATTAATTTATTTATATCCAGTAATCAGGCTGATAAGAGCACTGACAAAAAGTGTTCCATGCGTTTGTTTATCTTATCAGCTGGCCGAAAGCGCTCTCCACCAGCCACCCATCGGGCGCTTCGCCTGCTCACTTGGCCGCCTGCTCGCTCGATGCTCCTCCGTATATCAAGTAGCGTCGGAGCAGTCGGTCAAGTTTTTCGTATCGTCTCCGCTTTCCGTCTATTCCGTTTGGTGTGCGGTGCCGGCCAAACTCTGAAGTGGGCCCAAAGTGATCGACAGAAAAGTGCAAACAACAAAATATAAAAATGAAAATGACAAATTGCTGAAGGCAATAGAGCGGCGATTTCCAATGAAAAGAATGCCAAGTAAACAAATAACAAATCAATCGCAGTACCCCAACAAATAACATATATATATATATAAAAGAACCTCTAAAGAAACTGTTGTCAATTGTGTTACGTAGAGCCCGCGGTGCTCAAAAGCCAATATGCCAATGCTGCCGACCATCGAGGAGGAGGGGAAGCTGTCCTGGCTGCGCCTCATGTGGCGCTATCGTCTCCAGTTCCAGTCGATGGCTGCTGGTAAGAGCTACTCCTAGTTCCATACCAGATCAGTAAATCATATTATATTTGGCTATATCTCTCTGACAGCCTCGATTGTGTTCGTGGGCTCTGGCATGCGCCTGGCCTGGTCCATCTTCGACACGCCCGCTGGCAAGTTCCTAAACAACAACAATACACAGAACCTGATGATGAGCTGGTTCATTGGCGCCGCCCTGGGAGCCCTGCTGGCCGCCTTCTTTGTGCAGCGTGTCACCAAAAACGTGGCCTATGTGAGTACGGATCCGAGTTCTGCACCCACTACCGACTCTGTTTTCTCTGGTCTCTTGTATCTGCGACTACTCGTACTGATACTGTGGCCATTAGCACTCGGCCATTAGGCGGCTTATCAATCCAATAAACTGATAAAGTGATCGCGTTCAACCTGCATTGGCCATTAAGTGACGGTAGTCTCAATGCGAGGGCTGATCGATCAATATTTGGCTTTTCCCAAATGGAAATTAGTAATTCCAGTTCTCACATAAGGCCCCTAGATAATATAGTAGTTCGAAGCTATTCTAAGAGGGACGGTATACAGACCCATGACCTCATCCTTTTCCTTTTCATTTTTTTCCCCAGACATCCAGTGGCTTCCTGTTGCTCATGGCCGGCGTTCTGAATCTGGCACTGCCTCAGCACTTTGGAGCGGCCTGCTACAGCAGTGTGAGTGTGGGTGCCGCCTACGGGCTGACACAGATACAGGCCCTGGTCACCGGATCGGAGGTGGCCCACAAGTCCATACGCGGCATGCTGCTCAGCTGCGAGCGCATCTTCCTCTGGCTGGGTGTGTGCATACAGGTCTTCTACACGCGGGTCTGGTACAATCTGGAGCCGCTGCAGCGCGGCTATGCCATGCACATTGATCAGCTGCACGGCGTACTGCTGGGAGCCCTCGGCCTGGCGGCCGTCATACTGGCACTGGCCCACCGGCTGGAGTCGCCGCTGCTGCTGCTGCACCAGGAACGCGACATGGCCGTGGGCGAAACCCTGAAGCAGCTGAACGGCCAGTCTGCCACGGAGCTGGTGCGCCTGCGCGAGGACTGCCACCAGCTGCACAATGCCCGCGACTGGGAGCAGTTTGTGGAGGAGCCAGTGGAGGTACCGGGCTGGCACCGCTGGGCGCGTCGCCTGCTGCCACTCCTGAAGGTGCTGCTCTTGCGCTGCTTCGCGACCTTGGCCCTGTCCCTGTCCTTCAACCGCGCTTTCCTGGTCGTGAGCTGGCATGGCCTGGAGTGCGACATGAACTGTCTGTACTGGCTGGCGTTCGCCGGCCTGGTGGGCAGTTTGGGTGGAGCCTTCATGGTGGACACTCAGGGACGTCGCAAGCTCTGCTCCCTCTCCCTGTTCATAGCCGGCATCATCATTGTCATGGTGGGCGGCGTCTTCGAGCATCTGGAGTCCGTGAAGAAGACCTTCTACGACATCAATCTGCAGGCCATTGCCTTGCTAATGCTCCTCTTCGAGCTGATTGTGTCGGGCGGGGTGGCGGTTCCGGCTCTAATCTACACGGCGGAGGCGTTCAGCATTGCCCACAAGGCGCGCTGCTTGGCCGGCATTCTGGTCTGCGAGCAGCTGCTCCAGCTGGGCCTGCTCCTGGCCGCCTTCCACCATTGCCTGACGGACTCCATCCTGTTCTTCACCATCGGCGCCCTCAGCTTCTTCTTCGGACTGCTCGTGTACATGCTGATGCCCGAGACGAGACACTTGACGCTCTACGAGTGCCTGCTCAAGTTCAAGAAAGTTCCTTAAACTGACTTCGTATCCTTAAGTGCTTACACCTATTCGCATCCCTATCCCTAAGTGATTGTCTATTATCTATGTTTATACCTAATGTGTATGTGTATGTCTGTGCGTGTGCATCTGTATCTCTCCTATATCAGTATCTCCTAAGTTGATTTAACAGCTATTTATTGTAGCCAACTACTGCACATCCGTGCGTCAATGGAAGCTTTGCTTTTGACTTGAACTGCTTGCTTGGCCATAAGCTTGCCCGTTTCGCTTTCGGTGTCGCTGCTTAACGGGACACCACCCTCTGCTACGCCACCCTCTCTCTGACAGGATCTGCTGACGATCTGCTGCAGGTGCCTCGTTGGCTGGAATTTAACTTTAATCGTAATAAATTGATGTATTGCGTATTGCATTTGATGTTTTTTTTTTTGGTATGCAGAAGCATTCGTCTCCCAAATAAATTAAACCTTAAATTCGAGACATCTGACAACTAAAAACCCTCCACAGGTGTTACCACTGGTTCGAGGCAAGACTAAAGCTTTGCTGAAGCTTTTCTGCCATAATCGCTGTGCAACTGTTACCAGTATTTCTTTCCAGAGCTTTCACTGGAAGACCCGGCCCCAAATAACCCAGTTTTTGGGCCGGCTGCGTAAACAATGAGTGAAAGTCTCCCTCCCATTCATAAAAGTTCCCACGTTCCTGCAACATTTAAGCCGATTCTACACACTCTAGGAGTGGAAAGCTAGGAAGAGAAAAGGAGGCAGAGAGAGAGAGATTCAGAGAGAAAGAGAAAGTTGATTAATTTGGTGGGAAGGTACCAGGGCCAGCAGCGACGCCAACCCAAATTGAGGCAACTCCCCGGCATGCCACCTAATGATGTGGAAAATTCGCTATGCCCTATGCCACACAGAAACTTATTGATATGCAATTTTGGTGCTCCACATTTTTGGCTTAGACAACCACAGCCACAGCCACTGCACGCTGGGCTCCCACAGTGCTTCCTTTGGCCGAATACCAGCGGAGCTGTGTGCGTGTGTGTGGGCTGTTTCTTGGTTGCTGCGGTTGCTTTGTTAGCCAATTGTATCTGTCCCACAATTAGCCAACCGTTTTCGGGCCAACACCTGCCGGCCATTCAATAACAAGCGGCCGCCACGAGGAGCCGGAGTCGGAGTCGGACAACACCAGCCCCTATATTGACCCTTGGGTGGCCCATTGGCTAAATGAAGCGACGTGAATCGAGTTTAAAGTTATTTAATTTTTAATTGAGTTAATTAGTGGGCAAGGGGCACAACAATTTCTTTGTTTATGCAGCAACAACAGCGAAAATATAATAACAGCGCAGCGAACGGTATGCCCTCTGAGGACTTGGAACATTTCCCTGCGGTTTTCGTTTCCATGGAAGCCATTGAAAAGTTTAGGTTTCAGCTAATTATGAAAACAAAAATCCCCATAAGGATCCCTATAGCATTGACTGTTCCACTCTCCGTTGGTCTCCTATTGAGCCGCAGCAAGATGGCCAGTCGAACAGACAGACTTGCTTCAGAGGCAGATCCGATTGAGGATGGCTCGCCCTGGCCCACTCCCTCTGGACGACTCATAACTAGAAGAAGCCAGAAGCCGTCAGATCCGATTTAACATGGTTGCAAAGGTTTCACTTCCTTAATGACAAATGCGTATAATAGTCTCTGCTCAGGTGGACTTTCACAGACTCCTGCCACACACTCCGTTGCCGCAAGCCCTGCTTATCCCAGTAATCTGTCCCTAAAAAGAGTTGCACAGCTTCCACAGTGCAAAGAAAACGAACTAACTCTCAAAGGAGCGAGCGCCTTAAAAGCAAAAACATTACCCAAAAACTAAGCTTTGAGCATCTGAAAGAGAGAAAACACCCAAAGGCCCCCGACCTTTCAGCCACATGTGGCACATGTGGAAAGTGGAAAGCGGGAAGCGGAGAGTGGAAAGTGCGAAGGGAGTTTGGAGCAAAAGAAGGTCTCTCAAAAGGGAGCACTGTGTTATGGTGTTGTTACCCTTGCCAGCAGTTTCAATTAACTGAAATTGAAAACGACAATCGTAACCATTAACAGCACTGCGATCCCATGCTGGGAGACCCTTGGGGGCGTGGGAACAACAATTGCAATGCAAATCGCTTTGGTGCAGCAAAGAAAACACGTTGACGAGCAGAAGTCAAGGAACAGAATTTCCGCAAGCCAAGAAAAACAGGTTAAGAAAGCGACTAAGAAAGAGAAAAAGACCGATGTGTGTGTGTGTGGAGCGACGGAGAGAAGCCACGAGCATGCCGCCGTCGTAAATGAAAAAAGCAAACAAACGTAAAATTTTATTTGTGCGCAATTTTCTATAAATTTTCATCGATTGCCATTGGGATATTGGCGACATTTGCGTTTGGCATTTTGCAGCGTCCTTCACACACACACACACACACACACACACACACACACACACTGACACTTCTTACAGCTCAGAAGGAGCTCCGTATGGCTGCTTCCTTTTGGCTTTGCCTTTGGGTCCATCCCCCCGTCCGTCCGTCGTGCCTCTGACCGTCCCTCCATCCGTCCTTTCGTCCATCCCTCCGTCTGCCATAACTTCGGCTGCACTTGGCATTATGCTCTGTTGTTGTTGTGGTTGTGACTCCCCCCACCCCACGCCACCCCCCCTCCCATTCGAAATTGAAAACGCATGTGGGTCTGTGGGTGGGATTACTCGTATAGAAGTTTCCAATCAACAACGAATGAAGTTTCCATCATGGCAAATAAATTATGTTTTTCTCACTCACGGGTCCGGTGGAATGGAGCCTGGAGCCTGGATCCTGGAAACGGCAGCTTCCCGCATCGGAAGCACCGGTAAGCAGCTCTAGCTGGCATCCAGCATCAAATTAATGTCTCAGCTTGCCACAAAATGGCCGACGTAGCGCGATTTATGATGCCCGAAGACAACTCTAAAGTGGCCCCCGCCACAGCTCGCTGGAGTACGCTGCGGTGTGACAATAAAACGGCTTCAAATTGCCATAAAAAGGGGCAGCCAGCGAGCGGGGGGCCCGAGGGGGGAAACCGACAAAACCCTCAACCCAAAACCCAAATCGAAACTGGCCGCCAAGTCAAGGACCACAAAGCAATGTTTCTTTTTGGCCATACACATAAACGTATAAAAGTGAAATAATAAATAAGCCCGTAAACCATCAAAGAAGGAACGACTTTCGGGGAACGGAACGGAACGGAACAGAAACCGTAAAGGGTTGCCGATCATAAACACACATACATAGTCAAGTCCGAACCATTGTCACTGTCACTGCCTTGCATTCCGCCTCCGGCTCCGCCAATCAATTGGGCCAGTGCGGAGTCGGAGTTGAATCATAATTTATCGGGGTGTTGGTGGGGGGGGTGGTGTAAATCCAAAAGTTGACAAACTAATTGGAAATTAAAAGGAACAACTTACACGAGGCATCTCTGACATATTATTAAATGAAAATTGCCAGAGTTTTCTTTGGATTTCAGCATGTTGTGTTTGTTTCTTACTTTTCAGAAAGTAAATTGACACGTTTTCATTTCATTTCGTTTTGTTGCTGGCTGGAGTGAAGTGAAGTTCTTTGAGCTCTGTCTGCACGGAAAACTTTCTTTGGCCCTAACAAGCCTATAAAGTTTCCTCCTTTCCGGCAGATTTTTTGGGACATAACTTTCTGCTTAAATTGAAAGGCTCAAACCCAAACCCAATCCCAAGCCCAAGCCCAAGCCCAGACCCCTGCAAAAGTTGATCAAAAATTAAAGAGAACTTTCGGCAGGCAGTTGACTCTGCAGTCGCTGCAGAGTCGAGGCTCCAGGCTCCCGGCTCCCGGCTCCCGACTCCAAGGACATGCAGATAGACTGGCCCTGGGTGGAGGATGGCCAGGATGATGGCACACAAAGCGCATTAAATTTAATTAGCTCACATAAATTTCTGGTTCGAGGTCTGGCACTGCATCTGACTCTGACTCTGAGGCGGATTTGGATTCGGATTCGGATTCAGATCCGGGATTCTGTGCTCTGCGTTGTGTGTTCTGGTGTGGCTCCACTAGAGCTGACATTTTTAATGCCGGCGAAGCTGCTTGCAGCAGTGGCAGTGGCAAATGAAGTCTTTGCGTTTCTCTCACCCCATTGCTCCTCTGGCAGTCCAGGGCTTTCATGACTTATGCAAGTTTTGACGACAGGTGCACGCGTCTGTGACTCGGTGAGTATGGGTGTGTGTGTGTGTTTGTACGTGTATGTATTCGTGTTAAATCAACTGTCGCTTCCTCTTGGAAAAGTTTGTCCTGACAGGACAGGGAGCCAGACAGGGACAAGAGCCAGTTGAATTCAAGTTATGATAGCTGCTGCATGCGTTTCAACGTTTTACTCAACAGCTAACTGCGCTGAAAATGTCCCTGGAGAAAATAAATCGAGGAAGCGTGACGACAAAAAGGAGAGAGTACGAGTGAACAGTAGTGAATGGCACCAGCACCTGTACTTTTATCGCAATTATACAGAACGAACACCGCCGAGCAAGGCATTTGTCGAAGATTCTGCGAGTACTTTCTTTCAATAATCCAAAACTGCTTAGCTTAATCCTGCAGGGATTCCTGGCACAACCTCCATGCAGCTTTGACAGAACAGAAGAATGCATAATTATTTGCCGTTTAATGGGGGACTTTAAGCCCGCAGTTCGATCGGCAGCCAGTTCACGCATTTTGTATTTTGTTGTGCGTGCAACTGTTGCTAATTAAATTCTCTTTTTATATCGCAGATTATTAACGCAGCGGAAAATGGCGCTGGAGCTGTTTGCTCCGCTATTTTGTTCTGTTATTGCGGCGGCTGCTGCTGCTGCTGCTGCTGTTGCTGCTGCCGAGTATCATTTATGCCGTGCAATTAACGCCGTTAAAAATCAGTGAACGCTAATTAACTGCGGCATATATAATATTTGTGTGTATTTTGCATGATTGACTCGGCTCGGCCGTTATTTATGGCTGATTTTTCAACATTCGACTCTTTTTTCTGGCCGACTTGTTCTTGCGGTCGAATGGAGTTCAATCAGCGCCTTTGAACCGCCTTTGAAGGTATTTATTGAATTCAATTCACCGTTCCCCGATCCCTTTTCCCCTCGAAACAATTGGCTTCTGTTTTGTTCTGCCTTTGAAATGCGGTGGAGGTTGAGCAAGTTCTGATACTGTCTGCCGGGCCATTGACAACTGCTGCTGCAACCTACAACCTGCAACCTGCAACAGCTTTCGTGTCTTCTCACCGTTATTTGACTTAACTGACAGCGGAAACGGGGTTTCCCTTTTCCGCGAGTGGTGGTGGCGGTGCTCCGGTTTCCCTGCCCCTGCCCCTTCGGCGCGTTCTGTTTACAAAATAAGCGAAAGCACTGCCTGCACTTAATTTATTTCCAACAAAAGGGTGAGGAAACTTTCACGCAAGTGCAACTCTTCTTTACGCACTCTCTCTTTCGGTCTTTCGGTCTTTCAGTCTGCCCGTGTCAGTCTGTGTCTTTTTCTTTCCTTTTTGTTGCATCCACTTAACTTCTTTTCAACACATACGCGAATTCGAGCAGCTTACAGCGCGCATTTGGCGACCGCAAACACGAGAGCCGGAAGTTGGGGCAGCCACAAGGGGCAACCAATGAATAGGGTCGGGTGGGTGGGGAGTAGAGGTGGCAGATTTGTGTGTGTTATAGCAATGAAATGAAGACATTTGCATATCTGCAGCTTCATCAGAGTGCCAACCGTGGATAAATGATGCGACACTTGAAAAATATCACAGATTTCCGCAGAGCCTTCACCTGTTGGCTGGTGGCTGCTGTGGATATGGAGAGCGACCCCTGATATCTCTGGGCCTAGGATGTAATCAAATCAAATGTGTCACCAGCACACACACACACACAGAGAGAGAGTCGAAGAATGCTGTTTTCGGGGTATAATTTTGCATAGAAATCGCAGGCAACAAATAATCAAATGCAAATATGTGCTCAAGAATCAATTTGAGTGCAATCAGCGGAAGGCAGAAGTGGGTGGGGCTACACATAGATGGATCTCTGGCTGAGAGTTCTAGGAAACTCCCCATAATCCTCCCACTGTTGGACCCATTCATTATTACCAACAATATTTATTTGACCATCTTGTCATTGACTTCTGCTTGCCCATTGACTTTTTGTGGGGCACACACATACAATATGTACATATGTGGGGCAGGAATGCCAGAACCCACCCACACACACACATAACAGAGCCCAGAGCCCAGAGCCCAGAGCCCAGTGGGGCATCTCGAAATTAGCACCTAAAATGTCCTTAAGTGAATTGAATGAAACTGATTTATGGTCGCACTTAATGTAAATGTGTAGCCATGTGCCCAGAGCCGAGGCCACAGTCGGAATCAAAGTGGGGAATAGCAATCGGAGGCCCCTATGGTACTATCCATCCGATCCATGTGTCTGTCTGTCTGTCTGTCTGTCTGTAGCCGCATCTATCTATCTATCTATCTATCTAGTTAGTTGTTTGTTTATGCAGCACGCACATATGCACATATGTAGTGTGTGTGTGTGTGTGTGTGTGTGTGTGTGTGTGTGTGTGTGTGTGTGTGTGTGTGTGTGGAAAGCGCGAGCAGGAGAAGGCCCTCTCCGGCTCTGTGCCTGCCTGCCCCGACATTTGCTTAAGCAGGCGTGTGAAAATTTACCATTAGCAATGCCATATATTCTCCAACCAGCTATGATATAACTTGTTGGCCAGTCTCTTCGACCGCATGTGCAGCAATGTTTGTGTGTGTGTGTGTGTGTGTGTGATAATTGGTGTAAATGCCACAAAGCAGAATCTGAATCAGAGCCTGGTCGAGCCGAGCCAAGCCATGCCCCAACTCGGACGCTCAGTATGCAGCTACATAACTTATGGCACTGCCAGCCATTAATTTGGGCGTACGGAGCATTGCCAATCCAAGGGACAGCGCGCAGGGGGGCATGGTGGGCGGGTAGAGGGTGGCCGGAAGGCGTTGCATAGCCACAGGCGCACGTGCGTGACCTGCTCTCTCACTTGTTCATTTGCGTTCAGTCCTCCTGCTCTTTTCACTGAGCCTCCCACACACACATACATACATACACTCATATGTATATCGTATCGTATTTTATTTTAATTTGTTCAACAAAAGGCAACAGGAAGGCGAAAGTTTGCTGCCATCTTCGTCATCATCACGATCGCTTCATTTGCCTCATTCAATCTGGCACACGTTCCCTTTTGGCCATATTGAGAGCGAGATGGCAAATCACAATGGCCTGCCGGCCTGGCCGAAACAATATGCAAACAATTTCCACCGTTACATGACCAAAATACACAAAATGTCCTGCTCCCGAGACGCACTTATGGTCACGTGCGATTATAAGTATACATATAAAAATATACATACACACATATGTATGTATGTATATTAATCTACATACATATGTATATGTAGATACATTTACATGTAAAAATGGCCGATGACCAGACCCTAAAGCGCAGACAAGAAGAAGCATAAGAAAAAAGCTTAAAAAACTGAGAAGGAAATGTTCCGGGCCAAAAAAAAAAGAAAAGCCGGGCGAAAAGGGTCGCGCCATGGCAGTTTTCCAATATGCCAATAGATACACGCACAAATACAGTGAGCACTGCATTGAGCAGAAACAGAAACAACTGAACACCGAAACTTAATTCTGTAAATATGAATCATATTTATGTCACTTTACTGGGAAGAATCCTTTGTGTTCGATGCATTGTGGCGGTCCAGCAGTTGTGCATTTTAATTAGTCTGCTGTCTGCTGTCTGTTGTGGGCCAAAAGTTTACTCCTCCCTTCGACTGGGCCGGAAGGACGCTCTAAGCCCGTTTGTCCGTCTAACCTTTCTTTATTGGTCATGTCTCTGGAGTTGATCGAGGGTTTATTTTCGTTCCTTTTCGCCGGCCGGTCAAAAGTAACTCAGCAAGCAGCCAAGAAGTTGTCCGTCACGCTGATGATGGTCGTGTCACCAATAAGTGGCATGCGGCATGCGGCATGTGGCATGTGGGACTGTCTGGGACTGGGCCACGTGCGTCTGCGATTCCGGTGGGTTGATTGATGATGGGAGCCATGGGAGATGGCCACACAATGCCAAATCTATAAGTTGACAAGACAATTATTTTGTAGTTCGTGGCGTTTCCTTTCGGGCCAACCAAACAGGATGCGATACAATCAGTTTAAGCCAATTGAGACATTATCTATGCACACATGTGCATACATATAGAGAATCTCGAAGTTTTCCAGACCCTATAGAATCCCTATCCATATTCAAATTGGAGCTTAGCCTGAGGCTTACAACTTCTAAGGACTGTGTGTGGATTTCTTGCCACAGAAGCTGTGGCATAAAATATATACAAATTTATTCAATTTTACGAATTCTTAACCATTGCTCTTTTACCGCCATTGATAGTTGAGAAATAGGAAAAATGTAGGTTTAGAATTATTAAAATTCATTTTAAATATAATCCCTATTTTACCTCATCGTACAATTTGAAATGAATATGCGCGCCAAAGGAACCTTTTTTCCACGTGTGGCAACTCCATTTTAATTTCTCTTGTGGGTGTGTTACCCGGTTGGATAAAACACACACAAGCGATGGATATCGTATATACCATATCGTAGCGCATGTTCTAAATATTCTGTATACAGTATACGTCCACGTTTGTATAAGACGCATGAGCGATTCTTATCGTATTTACAAACGTATAAGACGAGAGTATAAGCGACGTTCGTATAAGACTCCTGGGACAGTTGTATCGTATGTACGCAGGGCGCCACTGCAAATGTATTGGAGACAAGTGGAACCTGAAATCTCAGAATTCGCAACATTCTCAGATGCTGCGAATATTGAACGAATGCTGCGAATTATGTAGATGCTGGGAACATGAACCAAATAGAACCCTGAGGTCCCCAAATTCGATGCGTTGAGGTTCGAAAACAGGACGAAAAATTTGTGAATTTGAGGATGGGATGTCAAATGTTAGTTTTACGTCAGATAAATACTATTTTGGGGCATGTACGACGCCCCTCCCATGACCTCTTCCTAATATGGGTCCCAGGTGGCAAGGAAAAGACATGCCACGCCCAGATCGGCCACTGTATAGCGAAGATGAAGCAAGTTTGAATTACTGACAGAGCCAAAAGCTAGGGCTGCTACTTATATCTCCCGGCACAGAACAACTCTCCTGATCAAATGCCAAAAGATCCATTGTTCCAATTGCAGTTATGTAAACCCCACAAAGTTCTAGAACAAATACTAAGTGATTGTGAGCAACGCCAGCTAACTTCTATGTACAGTTATTTGTCGCAGAAATAAAGACAAACAGATGCACAGACTGACCCAAACATGTCCGAACACGTCCGAACATGTCCCAACATGTCCGAACATGCACTGGGCAACATTCTGCACATAAGAAAATAGTGAGACGAGAGGAGATTCAATTAGGGAGATTCGGGTTTCCAGATCGTGCCGTAATAATAATATTTATGGGAATTGAGAATTGTTGATTCGAAAAAAAACAAACCCAAGAGCCACTGAATAGAATAGAGGGGACTTGTTTATTTATAAAGAAAACAACATTTAACAGCCTAGAAATACGTAGATTGAAGATCCGAAAACTATTCGGTTATATGTAAATATGTATGTAGGTACTATTCGTTGTAGGGGGGGTATTACAGAAATATTCTCGTTCAGGATCAACTGCCGAATCGATATACATACATAGCTTGCCACGCACCTACTCATTCTCTCACTCTCACACACACAATCTTTCTGGGGCAATGTGCAGCCCCTCACGGAAAGAAGCGAGATAGCAAAACAGCAGGATTGTTGTGAGAAGTGAATTAGAAGGAGACAGATGTAGCGGAAAAATGGAAACATAAAATATAAAAGATGATGACCATTGACTCTAAGACCTATTCCGGCGCCTACGTATAATCCGGATTGCTCCGGATTGAATCCGAAGGCGGAGGCGGATATTGTAGGGCCATTATGGGAGCCGCTCTTAATCTAGGAAAATCACTTTAAATTGATTAAGCTTATTATCCGCACGATTAACATCTACCTACAAACTCAAATTGTAACGTTTCTTTTTTGTGATTTTCTGACTATAGCTATAAGTTGTTTATTTTCAAAATTTGTTCAAATTTCGAAAACTGGTGTAAATTCGAGCGAATCAACGTTTCCGGCTGTAAGCATCTACCGTCTGCCGGTCTGGCCATTTTGTCGGGTGCATTGCAGCTTGTTGGGCCTCCACTGGGATTACTTGACCAACTTGGAAGGGCCTTTTTCTGTCTCACAGCCAGTGCTATTGTACTTGTCGACCTCGGCCTGGTAGACGGACCAGAAGTCCTTTGGGTCCACACTCTTCTTGGTGGTATCTTGCAGCTTGGGCACCCGGCCGGTCTTCAAGATCCTAGCACCACGACGACGTCCCACGCAGATGGGCGGCGGAGCTGGGGCGCCCACGGCCGCAGCGTCAATGTATGGAGCGACTGCACTGCCTGAGGGGATGCTTGGCTTATCCTTCTTTTCCTCTTGCATTTTCTTGAAAATATCCAAGAAAGATCCATCGTTGGCGAAGTACGACATGCTCTTCGTCGCCTTGGCTGGCGGAGAACCCGTCCCCTTCTCGTGCCACTCTCGTTGACTGCTGTCTCTGTCGAACGGCTCGTCTGTGTCCAGCTTGTAATAGGCCCCCACAGCGGATTCAGTCTGTGGCTGTTCCTCCTCTGCGTCGCTCGTGTCAGTAACTGGCGACTCTGAACGACGACCCCGTTTGGTGCGGCTGGAGCAGTCACGGTCGCGATGATGGTCACGCTCCTTGGACTCCCGTTTCGAATGGTAATCTGATCGGTCCGGGGACCTTTCGTAACGATCGCGAGAGCTGCTGCGCTGGCGCTGCCGTTTGGAGTAGGAGCCGCGTCCACGCGTATGCAGGGCCTGCTGTGCAAGCATTTCCTTCTTCTGTTCAGAGTGGCGACCAGACATTCCGTAGGATCTGGAATGCGAAAAAGTGTGTACGTTTATCCACTATCCACTCTCTGTCTCGCTGTCTTTTCAAATACTTACCGATTGCAGCTTACAATTTTAATATTAAAATCCAAGTTTGCTGTTCTGGGAAGTAATTATTTGTTTCTCGGGAGTCGTATGTTTTCTTTGAACTTGTCAGAAGGACGTTTTTTACGAGGACTACTGTATTTGGCATTTTGGGTGTGGTGTGCCCAGGCAGGCTCCATAGCAAATCTGGTAGTTGCATAGCAGCAACCGTTGGTAGTTCCATAGCAGCCACCGTTGGTAGTTCCATAGCAGTCAGCTCACGGAGAAAAGCTGAATTGAGCCGTCGTCCGTCATTCCCTCCCTCTCGGCTGGAAAGAGATACAAAGAAAAGTGGGAAAAATGTAGCGGAATAAAAAATAGCAGCGGAAAAACAGATAAAATATTCGAAAACTCAAATAAAATAGATCAATCGGTGGAAAGGGGATAAACGGATAATAAAAGTGTTATCACAAGACGGTTTAAGAGAGAGAGAGAGCATGTAGTGGTCATCGGCTCCGATGATAGAGATAGAGATTTTAGGCGTAAGTAAATGTGAGACTTACCTGTATCGCCGACGAGTATATCCAAAGTCGACAAGTCCCTGCCAATCCCAAAATAACACAAAATTATAATGGTTCGCCCAAATGCGAGACGTGGACAAGGACCACCGACGGACGATGGGCGATAGCCCTTGTTCTCGTTTTGCATTTGGCCGAATTTGAATTATTTTTCGAAAGGCAAAAAAAGCCCTAAAAATTCCAGAAATATCTGAGACTTGATGCCATGAACAATGAAAACGAAATGAATTTGTGATGTGATTTGAAGCCTTGCCACAAAAACCAACGTATACTATGTATGGAATATAGCAATAACATACGAGTATGTGATCCATTTTTCTCTAAGACATTGTTTTCAATGATGTGTTCTCCGAAATTATGTACAAATTTAAATTAAAAACATATTTTCCCAATCCTGATTGCACAATGGCGCATATATCGTATCGGGTATCGAGTATGTCACAACATTGCCGCTCCTTTAATGTCAAAAAGACAAAGTAATAGACTCAAAAGTCGGTCAAAACACATTCACACATTTTCGTTTGTCCTGTCTGAACCAGACAAAAAAACTTGAAGCAATTGGTGCTACATTGTGGTGCAACAACAGCGACAAAAACGACTGCCAATACCTGGCAAAACTCTAAAGCCACAACCACAACATGGCGAATCTCGCAGTCTCACGGATCAAGCGTGAATTCAAGCAATATATGTGCAGCGAGGCGTTCGGGCCGTGTTCCATAAAAGTCGAACTTATAGACGATAGCTGGACGAATCTGAGGGGCGAGATAGACGGCCCCCCTGATACACCATACGAGGGGGGGAAGTTTTTGCTGGAAATCAAAGTGCCCGATAGATATCCGTTTGAGCCGCCAAACATTCGTTTCTTGACACGCATCTGGCACCCGAACATTTCGTCTGCGACTGGCGACGTGTGCGTACTCAAGGACAACTGGGCAGCGGCGTTGACGGTGCACTCGGTGTTGATGTCCCTGCAGGCCCTGCTGGGCGCTGCCGAGCCGGATGATCCACAGGACGCCGTGGTGGCAGCCCAGTTCAAGGACCACCACGATCTGTTTGTGCTTACTGCCAAGCACTGGACCAACGCATACGCAGGCGGTCCTCACACCATTCCCGACTGCGATGCGAAAGTCCAACGTCTTCGGAACATGGGCTACGACGAGCAGGATGCGCGCCACGTTCTCTCCAAAGAGAACTGGAACTTTAAAAACTCCAGCAATTGCCTGTCCCAGATGCTTGCTTATTCCTTAATGGCCACGGCTATCGAAAATATTACTATAAATGACATTTTAGATTAGCGACGGAGCAGCAGAAGGCAGCAGCTAGGAGCTACGGGAGCTGCGGGAGGCGACACGAGATCTGATTTTAAATGTTCTAAATTCTTCAATTAACCAAACACCAGCAACACATGCACTCCTTCCCCACTCACACACAATATCTATGTCCTATTTATATGCTTTAACTGCATTATTTGGTTTTAAATTCGGTTCGAAATTGATCAGACTCTACGCCTCGACCTTTCATGATGAAATATAAAAGGCGTGACATAACTTCTCTCTATGTTTCTCCCATCTTTTATAGCAAGAGAATAGAACTGAGAAAGTCGAGACCATCGCAGAGAGATCCCCCCTAGCCGCACTAATCGAAAAATCAATTCGTATAGCGATACCAAAAGACGGGGAGACCCGTGGCCCAAAGGAGGACCATTGAACCGAAAGTATATTTTCTGTACTTAAAAAGTTTGGCTCGAAACGAATCTTAGAGTTACCTGCAACATAAGCGGGCTGCTCTTGACATCAGAGATAGTATATTTGATACGCTCCTAATCACAGTGTTCCATCAACCCATAATTTATGGGTATTATCTATATTTGATCTTAGCATGGAAATACTTTTTTGGGATTTTATTGGGATGCTATGCACAGACTGTAGGGAGTTTTCGACTCGTAGAAGCTTGACGTTCTTCGACTTCGGTTTTTCGGCGGTGGTACCCTATGCACCTTCGATGAGTTTTAAATTTTTAATGGTTTCCGGTCACGCCCATCCAATTTCGATAATTATTTGTGCACAATGACCATAACAATACATATAGCAAATTGTCCCAGCCAAGCCATATAATTTGTGGCCACTAATTGAGACCCCAAAGACTGCGAATGCCATAAAAGTAAAGGCTTCGCTCTAGGCTCAATCAGTTTTGGAACTATCCTTTGAAATGCAGGACCTTCTGGATCAGGAACTGGATCGCTTGGACAAGCGGCCAAAGCAGGGCCTTTTCTGGGTGGAGCTCAGCGCCTATGCTCTTGGCATCAATATTGCTCCGCGGAAACGCAGCTCCAAGCACTGCCGACTGTGAGTGGAAATGTACATTTTTCATTGGAAACTTCCAGACGAAGTCCACGTTTCCTTCCTCTCGTATAAAGGACGCTCACTGTGGTCTTGCTGGTCAATTTGAGCATCATCTACAGCCTTGTGGCGTTTATTAGGGCAAATTACCACGTCTCCTTCGAGACCTACGTTGAGGTTTGCTGGGCTATCACTTGATGGCTGATATCACTCCAACTAACCATTCTGAGTTTCCTCAAGGCTGTCCTGCTCACCTTCCAACTTAGTGTTGGCGTGGTGAAGATGTTGCACTTTCAAAACAGCCTGGGAGCCTCTGTACTTTTGGTGCATTCGACGGAGACAGGAGAGGTACTGAGATCCTTGGGTCTCTTCGATTTAGGTATGAATAACACAAAATCTGCAAGTGCGAGATCTTTCTGATGAAATTTGTCTTAGATTTGCCCCGAAAACAGTATCTCCTTAGGGCTTTGAGCTCAATATTGCTCGACAATTGGCTAATCATCGATCGCCAGGTGATGTTCTTCTTCAAGATTGTCACTATGCCGGTGCTCTACTACGTGCTGCGTCCATACTTTCAATACATCTTCGATTGCTATATTATTCGGGACGGATGTGCAATGACCCTGAGTAAGTGGTGACTGGGAGAGTCGTGGCCTTAATCCCATTTCTTTATAGCTTATCCTGCTATTGTGCCCTTTGTGAGGATTGGAGACTATGAATTTCCCTCCTGCGTGGTTCGTTTCTTTCTGTTGCAAAGTGGTCCTTTTTGGTGCTTCTTTGGTTAGTGACTAAACTCCTAATACCAATCTAACACTAACCGGAGTGTCCCTGTCAGCTGTCTTTGGCTTCAATAGTCTCTTCGTGGTGCTCACGAGGTATGAGTCGGGTCTGATAGAGGTCCTACGATTCTTGGTGAAGAATTCCACGTCGGATAGCTTGGTGCCCAAGCACCTACGGGTGCGGTATCTTCAATGTTGCGTCCGACTCTTTTCTCGAATTTCGAAGTAAGTATCGAATTAAGAAACTATTTGTGTTTATTAAAAGTTCTTTGCAGTCATCACAACCAGATAGAAAACCTCTTCAAATACATTATCCTGGTGCAGTGTTCCGTCAGCAGTGTCCTCATTTGCATGCTACTATACAAGATTAGCACCGTTATGGTGGGTTACTTGACGTTTGCATGAGTTCATAGCCTCAATCAAATTAATGATGGGTCTGGTTTGGTCGTTTAGGAAGTGGGTTTGGTATGGATGGGCATGATTATGGTGTACTTTGTGACAATAACTCTGGAGATCAGCTTGTACAACGTGAGTGCACAGAAAGTGCAGACCCAGAGCGAGCTGCTCTTCCACGACTGGTACAACTGTGGCTGGTACAACGAATCGAGGGACTTCAAGCTCCTGATCAAAATGATGATTCTCTTCTCCCGACGAACGCTTGTCCTGAGCGTTGGCGGCTTCACCAACCTTTCGCACAAGTTCCTAGTGCAGGTAATACTACTAATACTACTTTGAGTATTTGAAGGAACTTCAAATTCTAACCCCATTGCCATTTCCATTCCCATTCCCGCAGGTCTTTCGGTTGAGTGGAAATTTCTTCTTGCTATTGCGGAATATGAGCAACAAATAAGTGGAGTTTGGTTTATACAAAATTACAACGTTGGAAAAGTTATATTTTGAAAGGAAATCTTTAGGCAACTTATACACAAGGATACATGTTGCAATTGGCACATTAAACGTAGATGACAAATATATTAATATTAATATACATATGTATAGTAAAAGTATACAGAATAGATTTCAGGCTGGAACAACGGCTGAGATAGAGATAGAGAAATGCGATTGGATTGGATATCTGATTGGAGTACAAGTACAAGCAAGGCTTTCTTTCGTATTTTCGTATTTTCATATTTTCATATTTTCGTATTTGTATTTTTGTATCTGTGGGCTTTTCTTTTCTTTAATATATAATACAGTCAGTCCATTCCATCCATGGCTGGCTTGAACGCGGTACGTGGTGAAAGCACAGCTGGCAGTTGTGTCTCGACAGTGGCATCATTCGATTGCATTATAGTATATTTATATGGCATGATGCGTTAAAGCTTAACGTGGGTTAGTTGATCTCTTTTGTGGAACCTTGTCTTGTCACTAAACAAAATATTTCGGCTAAGGCACTAAAATTACATAATTTCATGCAACGACTACGTTCTATCATTAATCTGATTTGTTCGTCTCGTTCGACTCCTCCTCGTTCTTAGGGTTAATTGAAGTAGTTGTTATTGGGAGTGGGAGTGGGTCTGGGTCTGGTTCTGGTTACGGCTACGGCTACCACTGCGGCGCCTCGTCTACGGCTCCAGGCGATTGCGGCTAAAGCACTTGTTGGGTAGTGCCTTTGATATTTGACCAATGTTATCGACCTCCTTCATCAGCTCCTTCAGCTCGGAGCCGTACTTGTCGATCAGATTCTTCTGTATGGTGCGCTGCTCCCGGTACTTCTCAATGCGTCCCGTGAGGTTCACGCGATTGATCTCGCCCTCGACAATAGTCAACCGATTCTCTGATGGATTAAGTGAAGATCGAATTAGCTACCCTGATGTTTACGGGCACGGTGTGCATGCGGCTCGACTTACCCAATTTATCCAAATCAGCTGTATTGATGTCCTTCAGGTTCTGCAGCTCATCCTTGATGGCCGTTAGCTCGGCGTTGGCCTTCTCGATCTGCTTCTGTGCCTCCTGTGTGTCGGCCTTGGCCTGGCCCACCTTTCGCTTGGCATCGTCCACGAGATTGTCGTCTTTGGTGGAGCTTTCTTCCAGCTTGAAGATGTCCATCTCGGTCAGCGTTACGCGATGGTCCAGCTGATCGGCCTCATCGCGCAAGTTCCTGGCAGCCACCTTCGTCTCGTTTGCCTTGCGACGAATCAACTCTGCATCCTGTCGAGCAGAGGAAAATTAGACAGAACTTGGTCGGAGGGACAGAGATATCGCTTACCTTTGAGGCCTGCTCGGCATACTTCATCTGCGCCTCCTGGGCATTCTTCTTAGCCTCGTTGGCATTCTTGTTGGCTCCGTCTAAAGCCTCGGCCGCCTGACTGATCAGGCTTTCGGCGTTCTGTATCTCCTGCTCGATGTTGGGAACTGTTTGCAGTGCCTGGGAAGCACTCTCGGATGACCGCTGGACATCCGACTGGAACCCGGCCAGCGTATTGTAGGTGTTGTTCGCCTCCTTCAGTGTGTTGTCACCCTGCTCCACTGCCTTTGTGGCCTTGTCGTGGGCAGTTGTGGCGCGCTCCAGCAGCTCAATGTCGTCCTGTTTCTGCTTGTCAGCTCTGCGGGGTGCGAAAGGACACTAATTAGTTGGACACTGTCTATTGTGTAGCATATAGTAATGGAACCTACCGCTCCAGCAGGACCTCAGCCAGTTGGCGTTCCTCTTCGAAGTCGGCAAAGACCTCGCCGTTGCTGTTCGACAGCTCGTTGATCTGCTTGAGGAGAAGATCGGCGCGCTCGTTGGCTGCCACGGCGTCCCGCTTCAGCTGGTTGATGTCAATGTTCGGCTGTGACTGCCTGTTCACGTCATTGAGGAGGGTGAGGGCCGTGTCGTAGACCTCGTTGGCCTTGCGCAGCGCCTCCTTGGAGGTCTGAGCGACGGCGCCCAGCGACTGCTTCACCTGGTCCAGTTCGAGCCGAACTTCGGAGCGGAGCTCCACACTAATCTTTTGCTGCAGATCGATGGCATTCTTGGCCAAAAGGTGGGCCTTTTCCACGGCATCCATGGCGTCCTTGGCGTTCTTCAGATCGAACTGCGCCTCCGACTCCAGTTTGTCGGCCAGGGCACGTGCCTCGCGCGAAATGTCCGATATCTGCTGCGATTGCTGGCCGAACTCCACGGACTTGTCCTTGGCCTTGGCCAGTGCCTGGGTACCCTCATCGTTGAGCAGATCGAGGGCCTGCTGCAGCTCCCTCTTTGCATTCTCGGTGATATCGTGAAGAATCGTGTAGTTTTTGCGGGCCTTGTCTATCTCCACGTTGGCATCCTCTTGCAGCTTGTCGGCGCTTTGCAGGTGTTCCCGTACGCTGTCCAGCCGCTTGTGGAGGTCGTCGATGACCTCTGCATAGGTCTGGCCGCCTTCGCCGACATTGTCGCTGGCGTCCTGGGAAAGCAGAGCCACCTTCTCCTGCACCGCCCGCAACTTGGCCTCGAACTCCTCGTCATTGGTCACCGGCGTGCGGGCAATCTCGTCCAGGGTGGAGCTCAGATTCGCCAGCTTGGCGCGATGCAGATTGGCGGCATCCTGCACCAGGTTGTAGCAGTCCGGACAGTCGATGCAGCCACGATGGCGATCGTACTTGTTCTCCTTGCACCGGTCGCAGCGACGTCCCTCCACGTTGTCGTTGCAAGGACACTGTCCGTTTTGGTCGCACTGGAAGCCCTTGGAGCCGCTCTCGTCACACTCGCACGGCTTGCAGCCCTCCGAGGAGAAGCCGTAGAAGTAGTTGGCGCACTGGTCGCATCGCAGACCCACCACGCCCGGCTTGCAGTGGCACTGGCCCGAGTACCGGTCGCAGGTGGAGTTGAAGCTGCCCACGGGGTCGCACAGGCAGTTCTCGCACCCATTCCCGGAGCGTATGTTGAAGTATCCCGGCTGGCACTCGCCACAGTCACGCCCGATGACGTTGGGCTTGCACTGGCACTGGCCCGTGACCTGGTCGCAGCGCGAAATGCTCTGCTCGTCCTGCTCGGTGCCGGCCTCGTAGCAGCTGCAGCGGTCGCACTTGCCGTGGGGCAGGGACAGTGGGTCGCCAAAGTGGCCGGGCAGGCACTGGTCGCAGTGCTCTCCGGCCGTGTTGTGGATGCACTTCAGGCACTCGCCCGTGGTGCGGTTGCAGTTGCCCACCGCATTGGGGTCCACGTTTCCGTTGCAGTCGCAGCCCGTGCAGGTCTGTACGGTGCCCAGGAGGCCGGTGGGGTCGCCGAAGAAGCCGTCGCTGCACTGCTCGCAGCGGGATCCAAAGTAGCCCACAGGGCACTCCGTGCAGATGACCGTGTCGCCGTTGATCTGCAGACAGGCCCCATCGTTGGGACAGGGGCAGCGCTTGCAGTCGTAGGGGGTGCCGCCGAGGGCGATGCCGTAGAAGCCCTTGGCGCACTGGTCGCAGTTGTCGCCGAAGGTGTTGTGCTGGCAGATGCAGCGACCCGTCTCCGAGTCGCAGATGTCGGCGTGGCCGTGGCAGTCGCAGGGGATGCACGGCATGAAGGGTCCACCTCGGGCCGGGCTATGGCGGTAGCCGGGGGCGCAGGACTCGCAGAACTGGCCCAGGTAGCCCTCGGGGCAGGTGCACTGCTCGATCCAGGTGGCCGGCTGTCCAGCTGCTCCACGATGCGCCGTATGCAGCTCCACGTCGTCGAGAATAGCTTCGCCCTGCACGGAGTAGGTGGCGCGAATCTTGATGGCCGTCAGATTGGAGAGGATGGAGAGGAAGCCCCTGGCCGACTGACTCGGCTGCCACTGGTAGTCGTGGTGCTCATGCAGACGGAACGTGTAATCCTTTACGTTTTGGTCGGGGATGCCGTTGCCCTGGGCGAAGATGGGCAACGAGATCCTGCTGCCGGCGCCCTCCAGGATCACGTCATTGGCACTGGTGCTCGGCCCCACCTGGCCCACCAGCTGAAGCTTGAACTTGAGGTCACGGTTGTAGGAGGCCCGCTGATCCCCCAGGAAGCGATCGGGCGCCTGGAAGTAGACGAACTCGTTGCCCTGGGCGGTGGTCCCGATGCTGCGGCTGTACTGGTTGTACTTGATGTCCACCTCACGCCGGTTCAGATCGATGGCCGTCCAGCGCTCCTTGAACTTGTTGAAGTTGGAGGCCACGGAGACGATCGAGTAGCCCGGTGCCGTCTGGCACTCGGAGGTGTGGCCGTAGCAGAAGCAGGGCGTGCACCCAAAGCGATTGATCTTGTCCAGGTTGAAGAAGCCCGGCTTGCATCTAAGAGGAGAAGAGTGAACAGTAGGATCGTTCAGATGGATTCGGTAATTGGGAGGGGTGGGGGAGAGGATCTTACTCATTGCAGCGCCTGCCCTCCACATTCTCTTTGCAGAAGCAGATGCCACTCTCCGCATCGCAGGCTGGAGTGTTCTCATGGGAGCCGCGACTGTCGCATCCACAGGGCTGGCAGCCATGGGGTCCGAACTGGTAGTAGTTGTTGTCGCACCGATCGCACTTGTCCCCCGTCACGCCAGGCTTGCACTGGCACTTGCCCTGGCTGTTGCACTGCAGCGAGCGGGATCCAACGGAGTCGCAGCCACAGTTGACACAGTACCCATCCTCGCGCATGTAAAAGTTCTCTTTGCAGCGTTCGCAGTTGGGTCCGTCACGATTCTCGCGGCAGTCCAAGCAGTGGCCGCCATGACCCGTCTGGTTGAAGAGGTGCGCATCAAAGAAGCACTTGTCCGCCAATCCGTTGCAGTTGCAGGCTGTTGAGGGAGAAACATAGCAGAATCGTCAAGCATCAAAAGAGGTTCTTCCTGTAGAGATTTCTGCCTGTATATACAGTTGATCAGATACCAATGGGCTGGCCCTGTCCCAATGAGATTGGTCTGGAGGCTGTAGTCACGGGACCAGGCCTGGCCTTGCACAGAGGACACGGACACCGCCAAGAGGAGGACCGCAGACAACCAAAGCAGCAACATGACTGATTCGATTGATGGGTCGTCTTCTGCCTGATGGGAGTTGCGGCTAACGGAAAAGTAGTTTGTCCTTATATAGCAACTCCAGCCGAGAGACAGTGGCCTGAGGCTATTGAAAGCCGGAGCTCCTACTTCAACAGTAACCCAACATAAGCTGGATCCACTGTGCCAACCTGTTTGCTCTCTGTTTCCCCCTACACTGAGAAAAACGTGTCCCCTAGAAACGACTTTCGCTGTCTAGTCGTGACAATTGTGCAATTATAAATGATATTCTACCCTTGACAAGATCAAAAACTGATTGGTGTTTGCTCCTCTTCTACAGTAAAACTGAGAATACAATTTCCTCCGATTCTAACTTGTAAATTCTTCCCAGTTTATTATCCCCATCCTACCTTTGCACTCGTTGACTTCCGTTGAGGTGGCCCTCTTCCACTTGACGTCATTGTACAGGGGCAGACAGCGGTCGCAGTCGGGTCCATCGGTGTTGTGGCGACACTCGCACACCAGCGTCCTCTCTCCGTGCATGCCCGTGCTGGCGACGCACTTGCTGGCGTGTCCGTTACACTTGCATCTGGCGCCCACGGCGATATCGCTGATGGCATAGAAGTAGGACTTCAGCACCTGGGGATCGCCGAACAACTCGTCGCCGAAGGTGTTGAGGCGGTCCAGCGTGATGCGGATGTCGGTGGCCGTGACCCAGTCCTGCAGCTCCGCACTGCGCTCGAAGTTGATGCCGCTGGGACGACCCTCGAGGGTGGAGAAGGCGATCTCGCCGTCGCGCAGCGGGGAAATGTCACTGTACTCGCTGGTGCAGAGAGCATGGGCCTCGCCCTCGCCCTTGCGGATGGCCCGGGAGTCGGGCAGGAAGTAGGTGTCCCGACAGGTGGCACTGTAGTACTGGTAGGGAATCCAGGCACCGTTCTCCGAAGTCCGCTTATAGATTGTGAAGGACTCGGGCCGGGGAGAGCGGAACAGAATTCGAACGTAGGTGATGTCATAGGATTTCCCTGAAATATTGCAGTGTACAAATATTATCTGGATTGGCGGGGCTACAATCATTGATCTACTCACTTAAATGGAGCGTCAGATTGACATAGTTGGGGTGCTGTATTCCCTCGAACATGGTCTCCGACTGCCACCAGGATGGATTCTGCGGATCATGCAGATCCGTCAGAAATGAGGGATTGTGATCTTCGTATCTGAAAGGGAGCAAGACCCAATGAGTATCGGCTTCCATTTGCTTGGGCTTTTACACTAACCTGCAAAACTCGCAGTTCTTGTGATTGGGATTCTGTATGCAGAAGTGTGTGTCGCTCTGCTCGCCGCAGGTGTTGGTCGACTCGAATTGCAGTTGGTATGCGGCATTGATGAACTCGGGCAGGCATTTCTATTAAGGATGAACGAATAGATGATGACTCTATATTTACCATCTGAATGAACATTCTCTTAATTGCTCAATTAGTTTGTATCTCTCTTTTGAATTTGAATATGAATTTGAATTTGACCCCCCAAAATGGAATGAATACACAAATACTCGAGCCACTTCTAATTTCTTTCAATTGGTCTGTGGACAAACAACTATGGGGGGACGACTCTCTCCCCCGCACTCGCTCTCTCCCGCACTTACCTGCGGTCTGCCATAGGGATCGTAGCACTCCAGGGCCGGCATGAACGTGGTGGCGCGCAGCTCGTGCCCGGCAGAGTTGATGGGTGTGCGCTGGGCGCCGAACGCATCTAGGGTACAGCAGGAGAGTAGGACGCCGGCCAGCAGCAAGCGCGCCGCGGAGGAGCCACATAGGCTCCACCTGCTGCGCTTCATGGTGGGTGGTTTCGTTGGGTGGTTTGGCCTTTGGCTTAGTGTCTTTAGGTGGGTGGCCGAGTAAGTTGGGAAAACTATATAGAGTATCTGTATGCTGGGTGGGTTTCCTCTCAGGTTCGTCGTCCTTCCACAGTTCAATTCATAACTGGATCGCTGCTCTTACTGCTGGAGGTTGGTGAGCGACTTCCGTCATATGCTGGAAAATGCATTGGTGGTACATCATGAGCATGAGTCAACAAATATCATCTAAGAAGAATCAATCCAATCCCCCAAAATCTGAAAACATGTGTGCCACATATTGTGGGAGATACATATACATATGTACACATATGTGTAGACGCAAACGCACAGAGGAAGACTATATTCCGGGACGGGTTTTTAATTAGTTCGTCGGTCAAATGGTTTGAAAAATAAACTTTGGCCGACCAGTTCACGCAATGAGCTCCGTGAGACGGAGCTCCGTGGCCGGCCTTCCAGTAGTACATTTGGGTAAACAGAACACAAAAACCAAAAAGCTAAAAGCGAAACTGCAAATGAAAATTTCAAACAACTGCCAGCCGCAAACTGGGCGAGAGAGAGAGAGACATAAATAAACTGAAAAGATATGCGCTGGAAATGAAATGAGCTCCGAACAATTTCTGTACAGTGTGTTTGCTTCCTATAATGTACATACAATGTACCAACCCAGTCCCAGTCCCCAGTCCCCAGTCCCCTGGCTCTATTTGCGCTATTCGGGAACTTAAAATAATTATATCCGATGATTTCATTCACTCCGTCCAGCGGCACAGTCATTCACATGTGCTGTGCCATTTAATAGAGGGCTTCCTCAAATGTTTTCTGCAGTCTGCAGTCTGTGGATGCATTCTTAATCCCCAGCAAGGCTAGATTCATTGAAGCTATGCTTAGACCCCAGATGCACTATCTTTATGTGTGGATTCAGTTAGGCGGTTAGTCGGAGGCACTAATTAGCAAATATTTGCCGCAAGTACTGGCTGGCGATGATATCACCCTTTCCAGAGCGGGGTCCTAGCAAGAGCCCCAGTAAAATGAGAATAAAGCAGCAAAGATGTTTGCCTTTTGAGAACAAGAAAATTCCAGTTCTCGTGGGTAAGATTCGGAATGTGAACCCCAGTGCAAGCTGATACCGCCAGCCCCAACGGGGAAGATCTCTGCACAGTGCCACTAAGCGTGTTCTATAATAAACTTAAGTTTCCTAAATTGAATTCTGGGAACTTTGCTCTACCACGTTCCGCTTGTGTCTCGTGTCTACTGTCGGATTCTATTGCAATTGCTCTGATCAGCTAATTCGGCTAACAAACTAGGATCCGATCCAGAGATTCGAATACAATACGCATTCCCACTGCAGAGGTTTGTTTGCACAAAACATTCTTGTTCTTATTCTTTTGAAATTCGTTTGTCTTTTATCAATGGTTCACAATTATTTTCCCCTGAAGGCGTAGCACAGATTCAGATTCGTTGGTTTCTTAAACGATTATAGTCGAAATGTGTATTATGTTTTGGCTTATCAGTCGTCCCGGGTCACAAGAACGGCTTCGCTTCGAGTCCGAATTGAGCACATGAAATCTTTCTGGGGTCTGGGGTCTGGGGTCTGGGGTCTGTGTTGTCAGGCTGGGGGCTCATGGAGTCTCCGATTTCGTTTTCGACTTCCAGCCTGAGAACCCTTTGCAGGCGGGCGAGTTCAGCTGAGGCCAACATACTAGCACACACACTGATATTACGAGTATGTACACACACTATGTGCGATCTGATCTGTGCACCAACATATGTACATATATATGTATGTATGTATATAGCCCGAATGAACATCCGCTCCATTCAGATTTCATTCGCTGAGCGGGAGCGGCCGCCCAAGAGCTCTGTGTGTGGACGCGATACGCGCCTATGAACACGAGTTCCTTTCGCGATAAGAATTTGGGGCTACGAACTAGCCCGTTGCCGCGTAGTGTGATATCAGACTCTAAATAAAGATGTCTTGGCTCTGGGAGCCACCGATCCAATCCGACCCGCTGCTCTGCTCTGCTCTGCCCTGTGCTGCGGCGTTTGAAACTGCGTTTTTGTTTGCACCTTTTCTTCTGTATCTTTATCGCAGTGTTTGTTTTTATCGACTGCTTCACTACACACTCACACGCACACACACACACACAAACACACACGCAAACGTAGCCAGCAGGTAGAGAAGAGGGAAAACAGAAAAGAAGAAACAAAAAAAACACTCCCGAACGCACTCAAGATACTTTTACGAACTCCGAACCGCGTTTCGTATCTCTCAGATGCACAGATGCAAGAGCGCAACAACTGGCGTTATTTTCGTTTATTTATCGGCTATTTTTGTGGTAGATACATTTTCTGTTTCTGTTTTCGGTGTTTCGGTGTTTTATGTAGTCCATAACACATGCTGCTGCTGCTGCTGCTGCAGCTTCTGCTGCATTTGCCCGACACTTTTGGGGGGATTCAGATCTCCAAAATATTCCAGATATTATTAATAGGACAATTGCTGCAGGGGTTATTTCCATTCGGGTTTCTTTCATTCAGATTTCAATGGAAGTGTGTACACTTTCCTGAGTTTTTCGGACTTTTCTGCCTTTTCACTTTTCTGCTGACTGTTGTCGTCGGTCGCACTTGTATTATGTTGCTCCGTTTTCCCTACCACATTGTAAGCGTTTCATTCGTGTAATTGTATCAGCACATCGAAGGCAAGAACCTTTCGAGTAAACACTTTGTCATATGGCCACAGCCACAGCTAGAGCCACACACACATACCACACTCCACACACCACACACAAGATACTTTTTGTCTGGAGGTTTTCTTTTCGCCTGGCTGGCGGCCCCTGTTCCTATCCCGCAACAGCAAGACAGTCAAAAAAAAAAAAATAAAGTGACCCAAGAAAACTTGAGACTCCTCCGCTCCGCTCCACACGACACTGCACCACACAACTACACCACATTTAAAATGGTGTGGAGTGGGCTCCACATCCACATCCACAGAGCACCCGATCACCGATCACTTACTCGTCGCTCAGGAGAGACAGGCAACAACCGCAACGCTCAACGGATTTTCGAGGAATGCGACGATCGGCCGATCGCAACTCTCAGTCGAGTGAAACTCTGCGCGGAGCGGAGCGGCTCTCTTTGTATCTGTATCTGTGAGCGTGCTCAGAGCGGGCGCAGATCTTGCTGGACTTGTCGGCTCTCTCTCTCTCTCTCTCTCTCCCTCTCTCTTTCGGAAGATTCAGATGATCTTCAGTGTTAAGGTACTCGCTTTATAATTACTCTGCTCGTGGTTTTTTCTAAGCGAAATACCATTAAATCTGGTAAATATTTGAGCAGTGATTGTCTTATAAGAGTTCTCTAAATAGGTCTACTTTGTGGCTCGATAATGGCCAGGAAGCTGTGCAGCGCCGCTCTCTGTTCCACTTTTTGCCTAGTTTTGTAGTTTTTGGAGTTAGCAGGTTATCGCTCGGGCAGCTGATAAGAAGGTTATTGTACGACAAACGTCCCAGCACTTTCGGTTTCATTGAAGAAATCATATTCTTTTCAAGCTGAGTTTCCAAGGAAATTCAATTTCTGAATCAACTAATCTTTTAAATATATACATATTTGTATACTGAAATAGCTGGCGAACTATTATTTATTAATAGATAATCCGAACGCTTCATTATTTCTAATATAAATATACTTCGATTTTTTGAGATTTGAGTATAATTTTGTAGGCAATAGCAGTTTCGTATAGCATTCTATTATAAAATTACATTAATTAGATATTATAATTTCCGTTGAGTTCGGTTTTTAAAACTCCACGTTGTAAAATGGAAAAGAGTTCAATTTAAATTTAAATTCAAATTCAAATAATTTTACCGCCAATAGGTTGAGACCGAATTCATGTGGGAGCTGATAGCGCAGGAAAATTTTGTTGGTACGTTTTCTGTTGTATGCACTGGCACGCTACACTACACTACTGTTATAGGTTAAAGGCTGTTTACACTTCACTGAGTCACCCGTCTTTGCGTTTTGCTGTAGACGCAGCTCTTACAACTGGTAATCAAAGGGCTAACAAGTACATAGATTTGATATGTGGGAGAAGTAAAAGAATATATATTCTGGATCTCTATCAATAGCCGAGTCAATATAGCCAGAAAAATTTTGATTATAGACCCTTGATATTATATTGTCCCAAGTGTATATCAAAAACAATGGATAAGATTAAAAATCGTATTAAGAAAAAGTTTTGTATAGGTATTATTATTTTCATTTTTCATAATTTTGTTGCTTTTGGATTTCTATGCTATGAAAACACACATATCAAGACAAGATAGCCTGAGTCTGCTAATGTCAGCACCTATTCTGCATCATTGCGTCCTTCCGATATCGATAAGAAACGCGCGGCAGTGTGAAAAGGTTTTTGTGACTTTCAGCGTTGAAATCATCTTGGGAGTTATCGATGCCAATTCCAGACGTTTGCCAGCACTAAGCTTTGCGCGCCTAAACGAAATTTCAAATATGAAACCGCTGCTCATTTTGCCACAGTCTCAATAACTAAAATGCAAAACAGAATAATCTCAATTTCGTGCAATATGTATAGATTTTATTTCAATTTTCATAAGGAATTAAACTATTTGATGAAAGTATTGTACGAGTATTGTACGAGTATTGTATTGTTTGGTAGTCAGTTAAGAAGAACAAGATTCAAGCTAAATTGTGAGTAGAGATTAGGAAGAATACTAATTCCTTCGGTTTAGAAGACAATCTGGCGTTAAAGGCACTTAAAGGACGAGCAAATCATTTATTTATCCTGCTCTTCATCGTCCTCAATGTTGATCTTGATAATGTTGACCGTGGGCCCTGGCGGTTCACTGTCACGCGGCTCAGGCAGCCCATTCTCCGGCGGCACCGCCTCCACAATGCACTCGTCGCTGCCGGTAGTGCTGATGGTGATTGTGGGTATGTTGTCGGACCAAATGGAGCTCTGCGAGTCCTGCCTCATGGTGCGACGTCGCTGGGAGGCGCTTCGGTTCGGGAATGTGATGGGTCCGGGCAAATCCAGTTCCTCCAAGTCATCCATTGTGGCCAATGTGGCCGTCGGGGTGGCTCTAGAGGCGGCAGCCGCTGGCGGGGGCTTGGGTGGCCGCGAATGTGGACGACCAGACGATGAGGATGTGCTGCTGCCAAAATGCAGAGGTGCACTGGGCGTTGGTGATTCCGGTTCCGGTGTGGGCGGCATCTCGAGGGCAGTGGCGCTGGAGTTGCTCGACAATACTGATGGTGGTGGGGGCGGTGTGTAGGCCAAATATGTGGGCGTGGTAGGACCAGGAGACTCATCTGAGCCCTGCTCCACATCGTCCTTCTTGAGGTTGACTGCCTCGCGTACGAGGGCGAGAAGAGAGCCAATCTTCTTGCGTCCCTGTCGCGAGAGGACCGACAGCTGGCGCTGATGATGGCCCTGACTGGGCGTGGGTGAGGGCAGGTTCGGCTGCTGCTGCTGCTGCTCCTCTCCGCCGGCCACCTCGCTGCTTAGGTGATCCGACGCGGGCACATCTGAGAGTCCACCCGCCTTGCTCTTCTCCACGCTCCTCTCATCGAACTTGAACACTTCAGGCTCTGGCTTAGCAACCGCATTATTTGACTTGATTTTGTGCTTGCGAAACTTGAACTTTCCCAGGCCAATAGCCTCGAGTCCTCCGCCACTTCCAGCTGCGCCTTCCTTGGGCGATGGCAAGGGTTTATCTTCGACATCCTGCGGCGGCTTCTTTTCGTCAACTATGTGGAATTTGCTCTTGGCCAGCGGAGGCGTTTCGGGTGTCGACTCCTCTGCCGCCTGCTCGACTCGCTCTGCCGTGGGTGTCTGCGGCTCTGGTGTGGTGGGCTTCGACTCGTCCTCCCCTTGCTCCTTGTGGCGACGCAACAAACTGGCGCGGCGCTCGCTGACAATCCTTGAATTTGTATCCGGATCATGTTCATTGTCCTTGGGCGACTCGTAGGGTGGCGGCTGCTTGTGCCTGGGCTCCTTTTTCTCTTTCATGCTGCCCCTATCCCTGCGCTCGTGTTTCTCGACTTTGAAACGGCTTTTGGGATGCGGCTCCTTCACGGGAAAGTTGCCACCAATTCCGCCACCCGCCCCCGAACTACCATTGGCCACTCCTCCGCCATTAGCAGCCACAATGGAGCTGGCCCGGGCCCGCTCCTGCTTGGCAATCTGCACAATGTCTACCAGCGAGGGCTTCCGAGTGCGACGAATCTGCTGCAGTCGCGACAGGCCGAACCGCTTGTCCTTGGCCTCCTCATCGTGGGGCAGGGAGTCCTGGTGCTCAGTATCCGTATCGTCGTCGTCGCGACGCACAAAGGAGTCCTCGTCAGAGGTGGCCGAGCCCTTGCGCAGGGCCTTCTTCATGATGCGTGAGATGAGCTCTATAGGGGCGAGGGGAGGGGCAGAGAGTCGAAACAAATGGTTTGCAAGCTGAGATTGGATACATTTCTTCTTGGGCTTACCCTTCCTGGCCTGATTCTTGTACTCCTCCGTGTCGAAGTCGGGCTGCTGGGTGGGGGTGACGGGCGAGGAGGCTTCGAGCACCTTTCGCCAGCGATTTGTCAACGTTGTGGCAGTTGGTTCCGCCTGCTTGACCTCGGGCACCTTGAAGATCTTTTTGCGCTCCTCCTCGCGCTCCTTCTGCAGCTGCGTCCGCAGGTCCTGGTTGGCCTCACGCAGGGCGCCCGTCAGCGACACTAGATAGTAGATGATCAGGATGAGTAGGAGCAGCAGGGGAATCACAGTGCTCGATGACGTCAGGTAGTCCAGGGGCTCATGGAGTTGCCTGAAATGGAATGAAATACCCAATGACTGCTTTCGTTCTTTGGTTTGCAGGAGATTCCTCGTCCTCTTAGTCCTCTTACTGGGGCAGGGCATTGCGGGTGGTGTTTGTAATGAACTCGGCAATCCGGTTGTACTCCGAGAAGGGTCCACAGTGCCAGGAGGGGCGCAGCCAGACGATGGCATATCCCACGGGCAGCACACAAAGGAACAACATGGTCAGCAGCAGCGACAGGTAGAAGTTGTTTGACTTGGAGGCCCTGCCAAAGACGATGTGATTAGCAGGCATTCCATTAACCCAATTCTGGCATCCAATGGGGGACAGAAACTCACTTGAACACGACCTCGTGGGGCACGTTGCAGGTGAGGACTATCCACGACCTGAAGTACATCATAATCATCAGCTTGACCAGGTTGATGAGCACCAGGCCCGGCGAGAAGAATATGCCCATCCACACTTGGCCCTGGTTATTAATCAACGTCAGGATGTTCTCGGCTATCTTGAAGTCCCCGTACTGCCCCACGAAACAACGAACAAAGCCTCGCATTAGTCATAGTCGCACTTGCACCAGATCCAGAGACGGACACTCCTGGGTACTCACCTGTGGAAAAGTCTTCTCCATGTCCCAGCACCAGTTTTGATTGACGTAGCGCACAAACAAAGCACGCAGGAAGTCGATGCAGAGCGGGGCCACAATGGACATTAGCTTTTGGAAGAGAAGAAGGTGGGCTTAATAACCATTTTGCAATGTAGCTCCAGCTTAGGCTCCAGCTCCTGCTCCAGCCGGATTTCGGACTCGAGCCACTTTCAAGCTAACGTCCCTCTCGTCCCTACGTCTTGTGTCTTGTAGTTTATGGCTGATTTCCCTAGTCTAGTCGAACTACCCCACAGAAGCCCATACATACTGTGGCCGCTGTTCATGCACGAACAAATGCCCCACGTTCGAGTCGAAAATCAAACGGAACCAGGCTCAAGTAGGAGTAGTAGGAGGCATCCCAGAGACCAGAGACCAGGGACCGGAGACCACACACAAAGAGCGCACTCAATTTCCCTCAGCAAGCCTTTTTGTTATGCGTAAAGCATAGATGCGTTTAAGCCCCCGCCCGTAACTTGTTTAATTTATGTGCTTAAATCGTTTAATAGAGATTATGTACGCCATGTCGGGTGCATAATCAAATTGGGTACCAGACCCATTTTGTTTATTTTTTTTGGTGCTGGTGTGGCTCAGCCTTGACCCAGGCAGGCAGTTTACACGAATGTCGGACAAATGTTAAGTACGAAATAAAAGGAAAAGTAATCCCTGGATTGAGATCTCTTTGGGTTCCCAAACTGCCAATGCCCGCCTAGTTCTATTACGCTTGCTACTCACATTTGCTCTCTCTGATAGCACCGACTGGATAACATCGATATCGGGGGCATGGGCATGGGCATGGGCATCGATGGCAGGGCGGCAACCTTGAAAACTTTAGCAATTCCAGGGAATTTGTTTACGATTAGACTTAAAGTTCAGCGAACAGCAGGAGCAAGAGCAGGAGCAGGAGCAAGAGCAAGCACTCCCAATGGGATGCCAATCGACACTCGAGACTCGACGTGGCAAATGGGCAAATAAGACTTGGCGTTCGAGGGCTAAAGTTCACAATCATGCTTATGGCTTATGTAAATTTTCGATTTCGGATTGCACAGGGGGGATTCGCAAGCGTAAGTGTGCCGCCCCCCCCCAGCTCCTACCACTACCACTTCCACTTCCTGCTCTGCCCGAATGCCAGATGCGTTTTGTATCAATGGAAAGACTCACGAGAGCGATTATTATGATAAAATACTTTTCGTTTGTGCTTCCTTTTCTTCCTTTCAAATATTTCTCTCTTCAGGATTTGCTCTTTCCCCGATGGTTGGCCTTTTTTTAAGTCAAGTCGATTTTGGGATCCTAGACGAGCGCAAAAATTTGATTTTTCTACTCGTCCACCCTCATATGCCATGCCCTGCCCTGCCCTGCCCTGCCCCAAGAAGAGACCGGAGAGAGAACGGAAAACAAATTTTGCGTTAAATTTTCCGGATAATTTAGCTAAACGGGATTTCACGCTCAAAACGCTCAAGAGTTGCCAACAGAATGGCTGAAATTCCCCCCTGGACTTGGTGTTGGTCTTGGTGTGGCCCCCCTCACCCCCACCCCCCTGTGTACACAGATACTCCGCTTTGGGTTCAATCATATTTTGGGCTAAATAGATTTTGATACAGAAGCAGTTGGTTGGCTCGCTTCCGAGAGTCCGGAGCCCGGAGTAGAGACGGGAAATTGATAGCTGCTTCTGGTGATAAATTCACTTTTAAACTGTGGCATCTTTGGGATTGCTCAGCAGCTGTTTCCCTCTTGTACACTCACCCCATCGAAGACGATGACCTTTGATAGCTCCTGGCCCAGGGACGTCTCCCAGCACATGGTTGTCAAATTGGTCTGGATTTGCTTAATCGCCATCTTCACCTCCCGCAGGCGCTTCATCTTCCGCTCCAGGGGAGTCAGCTTGACTGTCGATAGATGCTTGCTGTCGCTGCTCGGGGTGGTGCTGTCCAGGCCATCGGTGGTGCTGCCGCCGAATATGTCGTCCTCTGGCCCCTTGGGACACACTGTAATAACACAGAGCTCCAGGTACTCGCTGTCTTCGTCGTAATAGACGGTGCTCCCGATCTCCGCCGCGTTCCCGTATCCTATATAGTACGGAGTCTT
Source organism: Drosophila affinis (assembly GCA_037356375.1). NCBI lineage: Eukaryota > Metazoa > Arthropoda > Insecta > Diptera > Drosophilidae > Drosophila > Drosophila affinis. The sequence continues at coordinate 63,004,040 of CM074802.1, read as the reverse complement.
TCCATATCGATCCGTGAAGGAATAGTCGTCCTCAGTGGTGCTGCTGCCGCCGCTGCTGGTGCTGCTTTCTGGGCTGGTGGAGTCGGTGGCAAGCTCCGTGCTGGATGTTGTGTAATCGTCAGTGGTTGAGGTACTTTCTACGGTTGTAGTCCTAAGCCATCCTCGTGGCCTTCTGGTGCTCGTGCTTGTGCTGGTAGTGGTTGTGGGGGTGGCCGTAGTTGTGGTGTTTTTCTTCCGCCCAAGTCTCAACTGATTTATGAGGTTATTCCACTCCTCTTCGGTAAGTATCCTCTTGGTGGGTCTGGTGCTGGCGCTGGTCCTTGTAGTGGGAGGTCTATAGGGTGGCCTATAAACGGGCCAACGGCTCTGTGGCGTATTCGCAGACTCTGTGGTGGAGCCCGCTTGTCTCCCAGTGACACTGGATTCATTTCGATGTCGTCTGCTATACTTGCTGGTTCGCCATATAGGGGTGTCGCCCAAAGCCCTTTTCGTTCGGATCTGAGCCTTTTCCTCGTCATCATCCAATTGGGCCAGGACCTGAGCCAGGGGATCATCGGACTGTTGGGTGGTATCCCCGTCCTCCGTGTCCTCGTAGTCATCCTCTGAAACGGGCGGATCTTCCGAGTAATCTGTGTAGCTGGAGAAGCCGTCGTTGTCCGGAGCCACAGTGGAGGCTGATGCCAGCGGCTCATCGCTGCCATAGTCGTAGACATCTTCGTCGTCGTGGTCGGTGGTGTAGAAGAGTTCTTCCTCTTGTTCTTTCTTGGGTGCTTCCGTGGTGGTGGTGGTTGTAGAAGTGGAAGTGGTGTTTGGCCTTAAAGTTGTTGTCCTTGTAGTCGTCGTTGTCGTGGGAGTCGTAGGAATCGTGGGTGCTTTCGTTGTTGTAGATTCTTCAGTGGTGGTTGTTGAAGGCGAAACAGTGGTCGTTGTACTGGGCTCTGTGGTCAGTGTAGTAGCTTCCGTGGTCACCGTTGTCCAAGGCGTTGAAGTCGTTGGCATTGTAGTCGGTTCCGTGGTCCGGGTCGTGGGCAATGTCGTTGGCAAAGTCGTAGTGGGCAAGGTAGTGGGCAAGGTAGTAGGCAAGGTGGTGGGCAAGGTTGTGGACAAGGTAGAGGACAATGTGGTGGGTACTGTGGTTGGCGGCAGCACGGTAGGTGTTGTCAGGTTAAGCAGCATCAATGTGGTGGCCAAGTTCTTTGCACTGATTACGGTTCGTATGGGTTTTGAGCATTTGAAAGTCATGTTATAGCACTTGATCCGCTGCACAGCGGTGGAGATCAGAGCGGCGGCAGCTGTCGTCGAGAACAGCCCGTCGGTGGTGCTGCCTCCGTCCTCGCCCCAGGCAGCAGTGGATGTGGATTCGTCGAACAGGCCCTCCGATGTACTGTCGCTGTAGAGCGACGTGGTGGGCGTCATGGCGCGCAGGGCCTCGATGGAGCTTAGAAGATTCTGCAGCTCCATGGTGTTCGTCTCGTTCTGCTGCTTCAGCAGCTGCAGCGGCCTCTCCTTGCTGTTGATCTTGTAGATGAAGGAGAACATCAGGGAGTACAGATTCAGCATGTTGAGTATCATAATTCTGCAGGAAGTACACAGACGAGATGAGATGAGATGTCCGCTGGGAGAGAGAGGATGCTGCATTTATTTTCGTACCTTGCCAGCTGCAATCTTAGCTGCTGTCTGGGATGCCAGTTCTCAAACAGACCCAGAGCCTCGAATATCATGGGCAGAAAGAAGGAGAGCAGCGTCATGGTCACGTTCACAGCATTCCTGCTCAGCCAGTTGTCGTGTTTGGCCAAATCCTCAGAGCTGAAAAGGCAAAGCAAAGTCAAAGCCAAAGCCATAGCCAGGAATAAATGGCGGCAGTCTGTGTGGAAGATATGCTCTTCTTTGTTCACTTACTGATTAACAAGCAGCACCACCGTGGCACCAGACAGACCCAGGAGACCCATTACCAATATATTGACCAGTATTCTTTGGAGGATTACCCGCCAGCTGAAAAGGCATTTCCCCACTGATTATGGCACGCGATGAGCTTACACTTGGCTGCGACTCACTTGCGATTATCCTTCTTCTTTTCGGCCTCCTCCAGCAGGGCTTCCTTGAAGCCGACAACCACGGATGCAATGCGATTATGCGCCGTCTCCGCGTGTCCTGCGGGAGTTGCAAGAGTTGCAAAAGTTGCTGTAACGGCAGCTCAGCTGCGTGGCCGGCCACTTACCAATCATAAAGTCCCAGCCGGTGAAGAGCTTCCACGAGAAGACGCACTCATCATCCTTCGAGGAAAGTTTCGAGTTGCGAGAGTTCTCCGCCATTCTGTTGAGAAATCAGGGAAAAAGTTTCAGCTTTCAGCTGCTCCTCCGGCTTATCCCGCTCTTACAAGCCATAATTTGTGCTCAAATCCTGACAATGCTCAACCCCAACCCCAGCCCCATTCCAATCCCAATTCCAGTTATCCTAATGCAGCATAAACATACGTATAATTCACGCACTCTGAGCACGTGCCACGACAAGTGGCAAGGTCAGGGCTGGGCTGGGCTGGGCTGGGCTGAGCTGAGCCCTCTCACTGTTGACATTGCTACTTTGTTCAATTACGAAATCAGCATAATGCCGACAAAGCCATTAAAGCGAGCAGCCCAATGGTCCAGGCCAATGGCACTCGCCTGGCCTGGTCAAAATGGCGTTTTGCCGTTTCGTTTCCGTTTCCGCCCTACAGGGCACAGCCCGCCCCCTGCACGTGCCTGAGTCCCTGTGCGTGCGTAACTCATAATGGTCAATTCTTTTATGCCTTCTGCTCCTCCCTCTTTGTGGAGGGCGCAAAAGTTTCGCGAGCCAGACACGCCCGTGCCAAGATTTGTATTATTTAATCAGCGCTTCAGTTTTGTTTAATTAATTAACGAGCAGTCTGACATTTAGTTTGCTTTTTGCGGCTTCGATGACCAGAGATTTAATGAAGTGCCTCTTCTGCTCGGACACTCCAGCCCCAGGGACCCTGACCCCTACCGACCCCTTAGCCGTAGCCCTAGCCATACTCACTTTCTCAGCGTGGCCACAAAGCTGTAGATGTAAACCAAGACGGCGGTCAGGAAATAGGCTAGGGGCAGCTTATATCCGGATACGCTAATGCCGGAAGTGCTCGAGTAGTAACTGCGGAGAGATAGAGACATAGAGAGGGAAAAACGGAGAACAGCAGAGAAGATGAGCAGGGTAATCATCGGCTGGCTGGCTGGCTGGCTGGCTGGCTCTGAGCAAAACTTACCCATAAAACATAGGTGAGTATTTCAGGAATCCCTCAAATTCCCAAAATGTGAAGAGATTGCCAGCCACATTTCGTTCCGCGTCAGTCATGCGCTTCCTTGGGTCCGTTTCTCCATGTTTCGTGGCAAAGTACTGGGCGAGAAGAGGCACAACGAACACATGAATGAATGCACAAATGGGGGCTCTCACGGAGGCTACGGTTGCGGCAACGGATACGGCTACCCACCTCCGGTCCGATGACAAAGGCCACCAGCGGAATGGCTATCATAATGTTGACCCACATAAGCCAGCGCAGGAATGTAAAGTAGGAGGCGACGCCGGAGCCGAAGTGGGATTCGATTTCCTTGATGCGCAGCTCCCAGGGTATGAGGACGGTAAGGAAGCTGGTCGTCTCCCGCTTCCAGTGTCGCCAGCGCTACAGGAGACAGGATGGAGATAGAGGGGAAGCACATGAGTTACGGGCTACGGGCATGGAGTCTCCAAGGAGTTGCATCGCAAGTTCGTATTTTAATTGGTTTTCAAGTGAATGCCAGCCACCGAACCGAGCATAAATCTGTGAATTATGCGACTGGGGATTTATTGAATGTCCGTCCGTCCTGGCAGCCAGTCCGGAAAGTGGCCCATAAATTGTGTAAACATAAATATTTTTGCACCCCACCAAGGGGGCTGGGCATATTCTGCACTCTGCTGTCTGCTGTCTGCTGTCTGCTGTCTGCAGTCTGCAGTCTGCATTTTGTATTCGGCAGGCGTTTCCGGCTCTGAAAATTTGCTGCTGAGGAGAAGATTGGGATAAGGGGAAAATCACTTACTGCCGCCATTAAAATTTTAAACCTCGCCCACAAGTCTCGGGTGCTGCGTGACATAGCGAAGCGCTCCTGAAGCGCGCCCTCGTGGCGTGCCACATATGTTTTGGCCTGTCAACACATGCACGGGGGGTGGGGGGGGGGGCATATCCAAGTCCAAACATCATTAAAAATGCCAGGGCGAAGCCACAAGACGGGGAATGGCATGGATAAAAACGTGAACAAAGATAAGGAGGAGGTGGTGTGAATGAAATCGAAAAGTTTGCTGTGAGGATTTGATGAGTCGAGTGTTCGAAGGGAGGAGGAGGACAAGGAGGACGAGGAGGTCGTAACATTTTCAACGACCTGACAAGCAGCGTGAAAACGAACGCGCCCAGTTTCGAGGTCCTTCCACTCTCCCAGTCTCCCACTCTGCCACACTCTTCCACATTTGCAGCCCACAATCTACACCCACCTGCCGCACCAGCTTGAGCTTCTTGCGGATGGGCCATGGCTGTAACTTCACCGATTGTATAACCTCCTTGTGTAGGCGTATGTTCTCAAAGATTTGCTCTTGCGTGGACTCCTGATTGGTGCCCTCCTCTGTGAAGTAAACCAAAGCAAAGCAAACACACACATGTTACACATTACACATACGCCGAGTGGGCTCCTCGCTCGTGACCGTCTAAATGGCCGCACGTAGCCTGGCAAATTACAGAAAAAAGGCCCCCAGACGTTGATTAGCCGCCACTGGAGGACGCCCATCTCCATCTCCATCTCCATCCCCATTTTCCATCTTTCATTTCCATTTCCACTGCAGCTGCTCGTTAACTAAGCGAAATCTTTTCCCCACAATTGCGGGAGTGCCTTGCCTGAACTTGTCGTGTAGACACTGGAGCGCCGCCGCTCCACACTATCCAGCACGTGATCCATGGGACTAGATGCTCGTCGCGAATTGCGGCTGCCACGTTTTCCCCGATAGCCGCGTACACTGGCACGTCTCTGCATTATTGCCGATACGGATATTGAGTAGTCCTCCTCATCGTCAACATCGCCAGTGCCGCCATCTTCGTAGAGCTGTGGGGGCGGAGGATGAGGCTGGACGACAAAGTGGGGCTCGAGGTGGCTGCTCTCGGCGTCGCTGCTCTGGTTCTGTGATTGGAAATCTGTGCAAGAATAGGTTTGGTAGAGGGAAAAAGCTGCTGAGATGCTGGCCAAAGATGCTGTGGTGTGGTTTGGTGTGAAAAAGTTATCTCCTCCTACCGTTCAGCTCATACGACCTATTGTCCTCCTGCGATGCGGCTCTGCATTTTGAATTAATTAATAATGGCATGGGCATGGGACTTCCCTCTGGCTGCGCTCTCTACTCACCTCTTTCCCCTCTGTCCTCTGTAGAATTCCCTCTTCTCATCGGCGCTGCTCTGCATTTGCCAGCCCCCTTTATTCAAGTCGCATGGCGGGGCCCAGGTCACAGATAATTGATGTGGCGAGGTGACACCAGAGTTGTTCTGGGAATTTGAGTTTTAGTTTAGTTTAGTTTAGTTGAAACTTACTAATTATCTTAATCACACTTGTCACATTTAATACTCGTTAGTCACAGAGAATTTTCTTCAGAATTGCTTATTAATTAATTGCACTTTAAGGATTAACTTAGTTGTAACTGAGTTTCCACATGCACCGCTTTGATGTGCTGTGTGTGTGCTGGAAAGTCTTAATCTCAGGATGAAGGAAAACTATTTGATTCCCAGTTGCTAGTTTTTAGTTAGTAGTTTTTAGTTTTTAGTTTCTAGTTTTAAGTTCGTCCTTCGCCGTAGCGCGTCGGAGGAGCCTTATGCGCAGACTGAACGGCTTAGCCCGCTTACCAGGCCAGCAAGGCGCAAAAGACCATCATCCAAAAGGACAACGACTAACACAAATACCTATACCTATACCCCCGCCTCCACGCCTCCACGCCCCCACACAGACACTAGCGAATGCTGAAATTTTTCTAATAATGAATGAATATGAATGAAGAACAGACGGAGAGTCGAGTCGAGTCGAGTAGAGTCCTGGCCCAGAACACAGTCTAACACCAATGACCAACCCATGGCCAACTTATCAAAGCCAAAACGTGCCCAAAACACACACAGCCAAATGAACGCTGTGTAACGTAAAGGAATTTACATAGACAGGCACCAGGACATTGCGGTAGGGATCGAGAGGAAGCACGGACACGTACAAACACACACATACACACAGACACACACACACAGACACCACGTACGGGCCCGTATCTGACTTCCTCGCCCAGTTGGAACGAAGACGAATGAGTGTAAAAATCGCCAGCGGCATGTGATAACAACGCCGTGTCCGGGCGTAACCAGCCAGGACTTCGAATGTCCATTTAGATGGTGGCCAGGCCAGGTCCGAGTGTTACAAGGATTGTGTCTATGTCTGTGTGTGTGTGTGTGTGTGTGCTCGCTGGTTTCTATGAATATGTGTGTGGGTTGATATTGAGTCACGTTGTATTCTTGGCTTCTTCTGGTTCTGTCCAGTCCTGTCCTGTCCAGTCCTGTCCTCTATTGCCTCTCCTTTCCCATCACGGCCTGGTCATGTAAATGAAAATCAAACATGCAAGGGTTGATAAAGAAAATCGCGAATTCTAACACAAAACACACAAATACATATACAAACATATACACACACATATATCTATATATATGTATATGGGATTTTCCAGTCCTTGCCTTGTGTCATGGGAGCGCCCACTATTGAAATATGTTTTGGCGCTTTCCGTTGTGTTTTGTGTTTCGCTTTTGCTTTCCTTGCCTTTCTCTGATTTAACTTTCGTTCCCTTTTAATTAAATGAAGTTTCTGCCGAGGCTTTAATTAACATCAAATTTATCTGTGCGTGCTTCCCCCACTCCCCACTCCCCACGCCCAGAACCCCCCCTGGCGACCCTGAATGCCCGCGCACGTGTAGCATAATGCCCGCCGCCAATGGGTTCATTACCCGACGTCTATGTCTGAGAGTCCCAGAGAGTGATTCTGTGACAGGTGCAGGTGCAGGTGAACTTGAAAAGTGCTACACGCTCACGCTGACCCAAATGCCACGCCTCATCGGACAGGAGATGGGGGACGGCGGACGGCGGAGTCCCCTATTCATAGGCCTAAGTGGCTTTCCATGTTCGATTGCAGTTTTGGCTGGTCCGCCATAAATCTTGGGCCCTAACTTGGCCCACCACGCCCTGGATCCAAATATGGGTCAGCCATACACAAAATATACACATATATTTAAGCAGAACTGAATGAAAAATAATCCTGCGATGATGCAACATCAGTTGATGCGGCACGCGTGGGCGTCGCTCGATTGGCTCTTTCTCTCGCGTCTACCCTTCCCTGGAGTCTTCCTGCATTTCGGATGGGGCTCCTTCTTCACGGTGCGATCGAGCTTGGAGCTGTTGCTGTCCGAAGTGCTGGCCGCATGCAGGCGAATCTCCTTGCCGGAGCTGTCGGAGCTCTCCTGGCTCTTGGAGCGCTTACATATGCCAGGCATGGGCATGGTGGGCAAGTCGTCATCGTTCTTCAGACAGCTGTCGTTGTCGTCCAGATTGTTTTTCATAATCTGACGGTTAATCTTTGCCTTGACCGCGCTCTTCATGTGGTATTTGGTCAGCTTGCCGTGAGGACAGTTCTCCATGATCCAGTGACGCACCTTGCGACAGCCCACATAGACGCTCGGGGAGCCGTGCTTCAGGTCCATCAGATAGCCGTGCGGGTGCAGCCGGCCGAAGCCCAAGTCGAAGACGTTAAGCGGCAGATCAGGCGGATTGGGTCCATCTTTGGTCTGAAATTTGGATGGACCCACAGCGGTCAGCGGGGCTCTCGTCTCCGGGAAGAAGCGACGATCCTCCGCAGTGCAGTACTTCCAGGGGTGGAAGCTAAAGGTGCCATCCTTCAGTGTGGCAAAGTCCACTTTCAGCTGATCGTCGAAGATCATTTCATTGATCTTCAATAGCTTGCCGTCCTTGTGGGTCACCTCGAAGTTGACACCGAGCGGCGCCGGCAGCTGGATGGAGCCACGTCCGTGGAAGCAATTGTTCCGGAAATAGCCCACGTAGCGGGACCCGTCTGGATACATGTAGGTGCCGTAGTCCTGCATTCCCAGCTCGTTTATTTCGCCAAAGAATTTTGTTCCAGTTGGGAAATTGCCGGTGCGCTCGCCACTCAGCGACGCCTTCCCCTGGGGCGCCGAGCTACGATCGCCTTGAGTGAATCTGTCCATTAAATAAGACCAAATTTTAAAACTAATACTTTTTGAATATAGTCTGAGAATGTAACTGTAACTGTATGATAATTGTTATTGTGGAGTACTTGAATGTGTCCACCAGACATACTTGTGTTCGGATCACTTCTATGTAAGGTAGTTGCCTCTGTAAGGTAGTTTCGCCTACTCCATGCAAAGTCATTAGCAAGCTCAAACCCCAGCTGCCAGCTCCCAGCTCCCAGCTACCGAGCTAAGATAAGACAGTATGCGATTATGGAATCATGGCTAATGTGCAAAACGCTTCTCCTACGAAACTTTTGGTAATTACATTCTGACCGTATATAAGCTGACATCCCCCCACATTGGGCAGAATCAAAGCGTAGCGGAAACATGCTGTTGGCAGTAGTTCTTTTGGCCTTGACTGCGGCTGCTGCTGCTGCTGCTGGAGCGGGGAGTCCCGAACCAGACCAAGTCATCACCAACGGGAATCCGGCGTACGATGGGCAGGCCCCCTATGTTGTGGGCATGGCCTTCCATCTGAGCAACCAGTGGTGCAGTGGCACCATCATCGGCGACACCTGGATCCTGACGGCGCGCGCCTGTCTGACGGGCAGCACCGGGGTGACCATTTACTTCGGAGCGACACGACGTAGCCAGGCGCTTTTGGCCATGTATGTGGGAAGCGCCCAGTACGTTCAGGACAACGAACACCTTGCCCTGGTGAGCGTCCCTCGGGTGAGCTTCAGCAACAGGATCAGAAAGGTCACTCTGCCAGGACTGCGGGAGCAATCGAATCAGTACGCAAACAGGTGGGCCACCGCCTGCGGCTGGGGCAGCACCGCATCCGCACAGACGCAGCCCGACTGGCTGCAGTGCGTCGACCTGCAGATCATGTCCAACACCGAGTGCATCCCCTTCTACGGCCTGGCCACCATCACGGACCGCATCCTGTGCACCCGCACCGTCAACGGCAAGTCCATCTGCTTTGGCGACGCCGGCAGTCCCCTGGTCACGAACCAGGGATCCACTCTGGTGGGCCTCTCGCTGTTCGTGTCCACGCAGGGCTGTACCCAGGGACTGCCGGCAGGCTTCTCTCGGATCACCAGCCAGCTGAACTGGATCCGCCAGCACACTGGAATCTACTATTAAATGTTAACAAAAATGCAATATTCAAATGAAATCTTTATATGTGGTTTTGCGATTTAAAATTCAAAGCGAGAACGCGACAATTCCAAGTAGCTCGCCCGGCGAACCATGTTGGATTGCACCACGTTTAGACTGTACGTGGTCGTGTCCTTGTTCACCATCGCATTGGCCGTGTCGTAGGTGTGCTTGAGGTCCAGCTGGATGGGATTTGAGGTAAAGGTGTCGGCACTGCAGCTGGATGCCCTGATGGAGTCCAGGCGCTCTTCACCCGAGCTGCTGATCCACAAACGGGGCTTCGCCAGTGTGGTCGTGGTCTCGCTCCCGTCTCTGAGATGGGCTTGCAAATCTCTCCGCTCGTAGGCCCGAAGGCACTGTTTCGTGGCCCTGGAGTCCGGATGATGGCTGCAATCAAATGCTTCCGATGAAAGGTCTGCCGTGGACTTGGGCTTTTCCGTCTCCTTGCACAGATTGTGGTAGTAGCGCTTGCGGTCCAGCCTGATTTCGGGTCCAGCATAGATGATCGTCTTGGAGAGATTGGCCAGCTCCGTCTGCAGGTTGTTGGCGATGATCTGGCGACAGAAGTACGGTATTGGCTCGATGACCTGGTCAACGCGAGCGTGACGGCAGTGGCGCAAGATCCAGCTCTTCTCCCTCGGACAGCCAACGTAGATGCTGTTGGAGAAGGGTTGCGGACGATCCGTCAGCCAGCCGGTCTTCACATTGTAGAAGCCCTCCTCCACATCGTAGCAGTGATTGGGCACGGTGCGCGACTTCAGACTGCTCGTCACATATGCGGTCGGACCCACGGGCGGCTGAGTGTACCGCTTCTCGGCCTGGTACCGTCGGTCCTTGGGCGTCAGATAGTCCCAGTGCGAGGCGTCAAAGTCGGTGCCAGTAGCCCGACCAGTGAACTGGCCCTGGACACGGAGTCCGTCGGCGAAGCACATGTCCTCGATGCTCACCAGCTTGCCCTGGTTAAACACACCCTTGATGGTGAAGCGATAGGGCTGCGCCAGGCGCAGCTGGCCGAACCCATGGAACTTGCCGTGATGGAAGCGGCCGCGGTACTCACTCCCGTCCGGATAGTGGTAGGTGCCGTAGCCATCCATCATGTGCACCTCCTTGTTCCAGGCTCCCTCGTAGCTGCTGCGGGTGATGAAGTGCATCAGCGGCGTCACAACGCCAACACTCGACATGGCAATGTGTGGAAACAGAAATGTCCTCGGCTCTGGTGCTTCAAATGCGCTCTGCTCACTCTGCGTGGGTATGTGATTATGTGATTGTGTGCTCGTGTACGGGGAATCAACAGTATTTTAACTTAAAACGAAAACTAACAAAACACCTGACCCGCTCGGCATGGCCAGCCTTGTTGAGATTATCCATCAGCTTTATGACTAAATAAATGTTTGGACTCGACTCGACGCGACCTGCGACCTGACCCGGGGCTGGGGTTGGGTGTGGCCGCGTCCGCCACATTTCCGTCAGCGTTCAGCTTTTGTCGCATGTCTGACCTAATGAATCTTTGCGGCATACTCTCGCGGCACAAAGTGGGCATAACAGGTTCGGGCAGTTCGGTGTAAAGCTAAGTATGAGGATGTGATCTACTCATCCAGTTATACAACTTTTTTTCTGTATAGGATATAGGAGCAAGGGCAGCACACATTTGAGGGTGTATAACAATATGTGTTCCTGGCTAGAAAGGAGCAAGAGCATTCCATGTTCGTTTTGGCTTCTTCTCGTTGTTCACTTCACACCCGCTGCATAGCTGGGGGCACACATAAAAAATGATTTTAACCGCCACCTTGGGTCGACCTGCTGCATTGCTTGACCAGAGCCATCCACCGTTTAAGTGCGATTGGCGTTTATGGCTATTGGCATTTGCTGCCATTGCTGCCACTGCTGTAGGTGCTCTGCTCTTAGCCATTTGCCATGGTTACTGGCTACTGGGTACTGGTTACTGCTGCTGCATATGTCGTTGGCCTGGCCAAATCGTAAGCACTCCCTAGCGGGCAGTAAATCATGCTCACTTACCTCACTGTTGGCGCCAGTGGCGATGTTGCTGCCACTGCCGCTGCCGCTGCTGCCCACGCAGCGGAAATCGACAGAACCACCTGATGAGCGTCGCGGCTTGCCGATATCCAGGCGAAGGATTCCGGGCTTGGGTCGCCGTGGGGCTGCGGCCGGTGGGCTCTGCATGGAGTCGGTCGTTGCCACTGGTATAGCTCCTGCTCCTGCTGTGGCAGTGGCTGTTGCTGTGGCTGTGGATGGTTGCGGCACCACATTCTCGGTGGCCTCGTTCTGCATGACCAACTACTAAACCAGGAAGGCGAGAGTACCCACAGAATGCGCGATTCACCGCGCACACAACCGCCGTGCAGCGCCAACGCGAACAGACTATATCCTGGCATGGCCTCCTGGCCTCCTGGCCTCCTGTACAGCTCGTGGAAGCAACAATTACGCGCGCAGCCAACGGGCACTGAAATAAAATGTGAATTAAACGCGCCACCCACGCGATAAGTGTCAATGGATGTGTTGAACCCCGTATTCGCATACCCGCGTGCCCCACGGATGTGTGCTGTGGTGTGGTGTGGTGTGGTGTGGTGTAGTGTGTCTGCCCCAATGAGGATGACGCTGGACAGCACAGGACACGCGGCACTTTCAACTGTTTCTTGTTGCTGTCACAGCGCGGAGCTCACATGCTCGTCCCCGTGTTGGGTGACACAAAAGCCAACTTCCTGCTTTCAGGGTCGCCGTAGCCTACCTTTGTGTAATTATGTCTGCCGCAGCCCCGAAAAGTGTCAACAGCGTTGGTCCCAAAAAAAATATCGCATGTCGCATTCACCATGTGAAAATTTCCATTTTTCATTTTCACTTTTCATTTTCATGTTGCTGTTAGTATCTTTGTATCTTCCATTAGTGCGTTGCGTTGGCCCATGTCCTTAATTATGAGGGCACGAAGCATGAAGCGCTGCCATCACTTTGTTTTCTAATTTGAATACCCTGTACTGGAAGCCGCCTGGGTAGTTGGGTACTCGTAGATCCATTCCCCTCTTGTAAGTCTCCATTCGAATTCCAACTTATATTTGCACATATCTTGAGCTCATTGGGTATATTTCAGTCGATTCAATGCTACCCATTTGCAGAGCCCTGCCATTTTCATTTTCACCGGAATGCGTTCCAGTCCCCAGTCCCAAGTACCAGCCAAGCCCACCTGCGGTGCCGTGTTCGCATATCCGTGTTAGTGTCCGTGTCCTGCCTGCCCCGTGCTGATATGCAATGCTTTTTCTATTACATGCAAAGCGCGTTAAATTAATTGAACTGTAAAGTGTCAGCAGAAGCAGCAGCAGCAGCAGCAATGCCACCAGCAGGGCCACCCACCAGTGGGCTGGGATAACCAGAAGACGAGCAACTCAGCATGTCGCATTTAATTTTTATTATTCTCACTTTATTCTATGGCGCTGAACCAGATCCACTAAATAATAATTTAACTTGGGTTGGTTATGCTAAGTGGCTTATAAAATAAACTTTTCTATTTTGTCGCAAATTTTAATTGTTTTTGTTTTTGCTTTGTGATGCGTGTGATACGTGTGTGAGTGTGAGTATGTGTGTGTTTTTTGTATGTGTTTCCTGGCCTGGATTATGCTTAGTACAAATTTCAGTTTCAGTCTCAAAAATTGTTTGCATAAATTAACTAAAACCATTTTACGTACGTACGTACGTATGTGTGTATATTATTTGTATATTTCCTGGATCTATAAATGTCGTACCTATGTAAATGGTAAATGTGATAAAAGCAAGGCATCCAAATAATGCAATAAAACCCTATCTATGATGATGATTGAAGTTGTGCTGGATGCTGGAGCCTCTGGGGATGGCCCCAGTCAAATTTCAATTGCATCATTTGGTCGGTTCCCAGTATTTCACAGATACAAATGCCTATCTAAATATTCGTCTAATCCTCTTTCTCATCTGCTCATCTGCTTATCTACGAGTATGTATGTATGTTACTTATCCCATAACTTATCAGAGCTCTCAAGTACAATCTGCATTTGGCTCGTGCATTGTACACCCTCTTTGAAGCTAGCTAACTATCTACGAGTGCCTTCCTAACCCAACCCTGTTTTTTATAGCTAAGGAATCCCCATAAATTTCGAGTGAATCCCTTATACGCCACGTACGCCGCACACGCCACACCAGCGGACATGAATTTATGGAGTTGCAAAAAAGGGGACTGCGAAGCGCAAAAATGGAATCGATTTATGCATAAGAACGTTGATGCTGGCAAAATTTATAAATAAGAAACAAACATTTGATCTTCGTTGTCCTTGCTGCAGGAGCATCCGCCCCTTCGCCGCCACTTTGGCCGTGTTTGCTTAGCTTAATAACCAGTTTTTCTCTTAGCCGAAAAGCTGGTCAAGTTAAGCAGTAGTCGATGTAGTCGAAGCTGCGCTTTTGGCTACTCCCTCTTCCTGTGTGTCGTACGTGGCGTATGATTAATGTGCGTGGCTTGTTCGCTTAATGAATTGGCCACAAGAGTACGTGTGAACATGTGTGTGTGTGTGTGAGTGTGAGTGTGTGTGTGTCTGTGGGTGTCTGTGTGATGTGTTGCCAAATACTTTGTTGTTGTTAATACTTAAATACACATTGAGCTCGAGTCGTCTGCTCGCTAATTGACTTATGTCTACTCGTATGCCTGTTGCTTTGGGCCTCCTCATTGGTCCTTGGTCCGTGGTCCGCCTCCTGCCCGTGCCCGTATACATGGCATCTCGATGAGCATGTCGTTCGTTCTGTTTTGTTTTCAGTTAATTTGGTCATTTAGTCTATTGATTTTCATATGAACTAAGTGGGCCATGGCTTAGGCTCGGAATATTTATCATACCTACACTTAGGGCTACACTTAGGGCTGTGCAAAAAAAAAAAAACTCACTTAACAGCTAATAAACGCACACATTACGGCAGTACGAGGAGCAGCCGCTCGGGCTCGGGCTGGGGCTGGGGCTGGGGCTGGGGCGTCTGGCCCTCAGAATGTTGTCACTTTGCCCAAACGCATGCCGAGCAATTTACGGCGCTTTTTGGCGCTCAGCTTTGTCCAAATGGTGCTGCTGCCCTCCACGAGCAGGAACTCGTCGCATAAATCATCGGTTTCCTTGGCGATGCCGCCGTAGAAATGATCCTCCTGATACTTTTCGGAGCGCGAGTCGCCGGAAACGAAGCCACTCTCGGGCCGTGACAGGGAGGCGGTGTGCCACGGCAGCTGCTGGAACCATCGTGCCACTTTGGCCGTCGAGGAGAGCTGTGAAAATGAGTGGGTGGGTGGTGATGGTGGGTAAAGTCAGTGTGTAAATTTATGCAAATGAGTTATGTGCGCAAATTGCTGCCCCGCAGCAAATCCAGCGGGAGAAAAAGAGAAGAGACGAGACGAGGAGAGGAGACGAACAACCCGACGAACAGGGAAAGTGAAAAATGGCGACACTTGTTTTTGCTGCTGCTGCTTGTTTCTTGGGCCGCACTGAGCTGGACTGAGGACGGGCATCGTTTTTCATTCATCAAGGGGAAATTTATGCACTCCGTAGTGCGCTCAGAGCTCTGCTCTGCTCTGCCGTCGGTGTGTGCTGCCGGTCGGTTTTTGCTGGAAAACTCATTAGGGAAATTAGCCAGCCAACCCAGCGTTAACTTTCAATTATTAACAATAATACATAGACTCCTCGGACTCCTCTCTGGCCAGTATGTTTATACATATTCATGTGACTTTTATTATTATATGCGATGTTTGTGCTGCTTCTGTTTCGGCTACTCTTCGGTTTTCCAATGAACAAATAACATTTCAGTTGCCTGGGCAACTAGTTAATTAATGCACAGATTATTGGCATTTCAAATTATTATTATTATTATTATAGCACTTTCCATTTGCATCATTTCGTGGGGGAAAGGCCATGCGAGAGGCCGCATAAAGGGAATTAAAGTACAACAATTAAAAAAAAACATTATTCAACTAAGTATTTAGAATATATAATAGATTCAATAGCTTAGGGGGTAGAGGGTGTATAGGTAGATTTCATTTTAGGAAGAGAAAATACTTTCAAACGTTTGCTTTTCCAAGTTCTTCATTGCTGATATGCCATGGGGGATTTGGTATAGATTATGCTTCGTAAATACTTTCACTGACTAGAAATTAGAGAGTTATTATTTGACAAAAAAAAAACAGAGACTTTGGCGCACTTCGATCTCTCCTCTTAACAACGATAGTCGGTAATCGGTAACATAATCGATAATAATAATCACTAGACTAACTTTGAGCTGCTGTGCAAATAGTTTGCTTTAAATGATCTTTGGCACACTGGGACCACACCTGCTCCTAAAATGCAAACTAAAGTTACAGTTTTCTTCTAAATTAATACTGTTTCACTCATTCACTCGCTCCTTCCACTCACTGGCACTCGCACTCACACTCACACCACTCAAACGCAAACTCACATCACTCACAATCGATTTCACACTCCTCATTTCACACTAATTTGTGTCTAACTTAGGTCCTGGTCCGGGTAGAATCTCCTCCAGCCCCTCATTTGGTCGTGTGCCTTGCCCAGGCGGTCCTCTGCACTTGGCTCATCATCTGGCTCCGATTGGGCACCTTCTCGCTGGTGCTGCGCGTGATGAAGCTGGGCGTGGCCGACAGCTTGCGCTGGTGTCCCGCCTCGTCTGTCACCCGAAGCTGCACCGTATTGAAGCGTGTGTCCCTGCCGCTGTTGCTGCCATTTCCATTGCCGTTTCCGTTGCTCTGGCAGCTTCCCGGACTGATGTTGTTGTTGCTGCTGCGTAGACGCGGAGACGAGGGAGAGTCCAGCGTGGAGGAGCTGCGGCTGGTGTCCCGCGTGCTGGTGGATCCCCCGCAGGCCAGGCCGGCCAGGTTTCCGTTCGAGACGGCCGCCTTCAGCTGCTCCTCGAGGCTGTTCAGGTTCTGCTCGATGCTGAGGCGCAGGTCCTCGTTCAGGGAGGAGCTGCCCGCAAACGAGTTCCGGTTCAAGGTGCCCAGCTGCGAGGGACTCAGGGTGCCCGTTGCCGCCGGCGAAGTGAGAAAATTGAATCCGCCCGCTGCCACATTATTGTTGGGCGTGGCCGGGGCACAGGACAGCGGATTCGCATAGAAGAAGGAGTTGTGCGGCGAGGCCGAAGGCGTCTGCTGGGTCGGGGCTGGATTTGCATTCAGATTGAGGGCCTGCAGCCGATTGAGCAGCTCCTGGTTGACCTGAAACAGATCCTTGGACAGGGCGTCCTGCTGCTGCTGTTGCTGCTGCTGCTGCAGCTGGTTGCTTATGCTCTGCAGCTGGCTCATGGAGGGATACGGACTGCTGCCACTGGCTGGGGGCGGAGTGGCAGGAGTCAGCTGCGGCTGTTGCTGCTGCGGCGTCGGTGGCGACTGCTGTTGCTGCTGTTGCAGATTCTGAAGATGCTGGCTCTGCTGATTGAGCCCGCTCAGCTGGTGGCTGAGGGAAGTGAGCTGCTGGTTGATGTTGCCCAGGCTGTTGATTTGCTGGTTGATGGTCGCCAGGTTGTTGTTGTTGCTGGTGGCCTGGAGCAGCAGCTGCAGCTGCGATTGCTGTGGTGGGTGAGAGGTCACAGACAATGGAATTAAGTACGGGGCACCTGCCTGACAACGAGAACAACGAACAACGAACAAACAAACAGCTAGAACTATAAACAGTCGTGCAAAAAACAGCAAATGGCAGCCAAGTAAATCAAAATCATGCAAAAGGGGATTCTCTGGGTCGGGATATGCTCGGATTTCAGCGCAAATTTACGATCGCATAACTCAAAAGCTTAAGGTAACATAAATTTGGGGGTCGAGTCTCACCTGGGGGGCCAGCCCTATGTTGGCCGTGGTGAGGCCAGCGCTCTGCTGCTCGTTGTATGCCCCCAGCGAGGCCAGGTGCTCCAAGAGCTCCCGATTCTGCTGGAGCAGCTGCTGGGTGCGCGCCTGTGGAATGTAGAAGAAGATGTACTCCAGTCAGAACTCCTGCACTCATGGGCTCATCTCTGAAGTGGCTACTCACCTGCGCCTCGATGCGCGCATTCGTCTCCGAGATGAGCTGCTCCCGCACCAGCATCAGTTGTCCCAGAGCCTGACGGGTCTGCAGGGCCTGTGCCTCCAGCTGATCCTTGAGCTGTGTGATCTCAGTGCGCGGCGATGCAGGGGAGCCGGGCAACTTGTCGTCCACATCGCACTGCAATCGAACCAATATGAACCGATATGAAGTAAGATTCGAGAGCCTTGACACCCTCCCAGGTCGAAACAAAAGATATCGAATCCAACAACAATTTGTTTACTCTTTCCGGGTGGGTTTTGTGTGTTTGGATAAACAAATTGGAAATATGAATTTGTACAAAAGATTTTATTTCGATTGCCATCAGCATAAAGCTGGAGATTGCGGCTCTTAAAAATTTGCCAATCAGCGATGGCATTTTAATTGCTTTGGCCAGGATATGGTAATGGCCAATTCGATTCAAATTCAAATTCAGATACGGATTCGGATTGGTTATTATTGGCAGGCCATTCCACAGAGCATTATGTGATTATGATGGGGGTGGTGATAGGGGATGGGGGATGGGGGTTACTCACCAGCAGGCTGGTCGATTTGCGTAGACTCGACTGCGATGGCATCAGCTCCAAGTGGTTCGGGCGCTGCGGCTGCGTGTGGTTCAGATCGGGCGTTATGGCCAAGTGCTCTAAAAATAAAAATGAAAACCAGAAATGGTTTGGCGAATTGAGTGAGTGAACAACTGGAGCGTGTACGAGTGCACGCGGCGGCGGCGGCGGCCTCGTCGACGCCCTCCAATTTGTCAAGGTCATTGGACACCCACCCACCCACCAGGCACACACCTGGTGGTCCCTTGCGCTGCCTCTTTCGCGCTTAATTTCCCATTAATTACAGCATTCTAGAGTTCAATATCTGTTTGGATTATGTTCTGTGTTCAATAAATAATGAAACAATTATCTAGAGTCTAGAGTCTAGGCACTCGCGGCAATCATCTCCCAAGATTGATAATAATGATGATCAGGATGGGGCTTGAAAGGGGGGCTGAGGGGCTGCGGGGAGCTGCGGGGCAAAGTCCAATGCAAAAAGTGTTCTGTTTCTGTTTATTTGCAGCCATTTCAATTTGATTTGTTGGCAAATATTTCAGCAATTTCAGCCACGAACTCTACGTACGCCTGCCTTTACTGGCTGTAAAACCCGGGGAGAGCCTGTCGGAATCTCATACATATATGCACATATATCACTATACTATATGGGCAGTCGAGTCCCGTATTTATAGATTCCGTTTGGGTTTCGCACCTTGGGCACGTGTTAATTGCCGCCGAATGGCTCCGAGTGCTGTAAAAATCCTTCACAGCATGTAAATTAATTTTGCATTTCTCATTGTTCTGTGGTCGAGCATTTTTGGCATCTAATTGATCGAATTTGGCCACCCTTCCCTTGAACAAGGATTTGGATTTGGCCTCGACACACACATGTTTCTTAGTCTAAAATTAGAACATTTTTACAGCCCAAATGACCCATTTCGCGGCGGCAGAGCAACAGATATCATCCCCAATTAGAGAACAGCTCAAAGAGGCTCGCAGAAACAGCTGCAGAGCAATCAAGCAATGGCCGAGTGACAGGGAACAACAATTAGTAATCTAAATGTTCACATTTTACTTATACTCGTCGTCGGAATGGACCACATACATATAGTACTGGCCAGTTCCCTGGCCAAAGTCAATATGGAAGGTATTGCGAAGGAGAGAGATATTGCACATACGAACTGTTGTCGCTTCTGTGGCCTGCCAAAAGCAATAAATGGCTGTGTTTTTATTGTTTCCTATACTAGGGATCGGCAGGTTATATCTGCTGATTCTAGAATCTACACAGCATACATTTAGGTGCCCCATAGTCTTGGGACATTCAACTCTGTCCCTCACGGATGCTAATCCAACCAGAGAGAGAGAGAGAGATCTGCCAGACATATCTATAGACGGACAAAAAGCTGACATAATTCATTATTTCGGTGTCGAGTCGCCTCCGACCCCCCCACATTACAGGGGGCGGAACACAAACTACAAATGTATCTATTTGATATTAATAAATAATTTTTGGCACACGACTCTAGGGCACGCCCACACGCCGACACGCCACCACGTGTCCCCCCGGCCGGCCCATGGTGCGTCTCCTGACAACAAGTTCGAGTTGCGCCGCTCTGATGCCATGGCTATGATGAAAATATCTGCAAATACAGTAATCCATCTCCAACCTGGCACCTCCAATACCCCAAATACCCCCCACCCCCTCTCACACGAAATCTCTTAGGTTTTATTTATGTATATATGTATGTACATATCTTTCTCAGAATTTCTGGCGAATGATGTCGTCGGATGGTTTTAGACAAAAGATGGTAAAAAGAATTGGATTCTTAGTGAGGTTTTAATATTTTTTGTTGTCTGCTGTTTTGTTTTTTCTTTTGGCAGTCGCTACGCGTTGATGACGTCAAACTGCGCCTTGTCTGTGTAAGTGTCTGAGAGGGGGTGAGGGTGGCGAGGGGGGCTGATGGGCGGAAAGCCGCACGAAGATTATTGAAAATTGAAGCAATATGTGGAAATTGCTTAACGGCACTGAAGTGTATGTCGAAAGCGCTCTCATCTCAGCTACAGACTTTTCTTTGCTTTGCTCTGCTTTTCTTTGCTCTGCTTTTCTCTTCCTTTTTCTTTTTTGTATATTTTTTTGCTCTGCTTATATGCGCAGTCATCTCTCATATATTGTATATATATTTTCCTTTACTTTTACAGGGAGGTTGGAGGGTTGGGGGGGGCAGGGTTGTTGTAAACTGCTTGGATATATTCGTACTCGTGTTCCCACATTTCCATAGATCTATATCTATAGTTTGTGTATTTACGGAAAAGCACTATGTAGCGGTAGATAAAATAAACTTTTTCTTAGAACAATAATTAGAGCTGCAAGTTCATCAAATGAGTTTCTGCCGAGCTCAAGTTAGTGTATAATAAACTTCGGTGTGTCATCGCTGAGTTTCGTTAATTTTTGGCAACAGAAATACATTTTTAATTGTTTTATTTCCCCAATTGCCGTTTTCATTTTTAATTGTTGTTAATTTTTAAAGCGTTTTCCGTGCAGTTACCCCTCAGCCCACAACCCACAACCCTTACCCCTACCCCGTCCATCCTCGGTTGTCGGTTGGCCGAAAAATGCAATTTAAATGCAAATGCAAATGCCGAGCGCCCTTCACTCGGAACTGAATTCCAAATTAAAGAGCAGAAATTTGCATTGGCATGCAAAAATGAATAGGAAACTAATGCTCCCGGCGCATCCAGATCCACATCCAGATCCAGATTGTGTGTGTGTGTGTGTGCGAGTGTGTCCATGGACCCAGGAAGCAGCCGACGGACGTTGTCGTCCGACAGCGAGAGCTTTTCATTTATTTATTGGCCAGGCAACGACCCACTGGCAGAGCCAGACACGGCGTAGTCGTAGTCCCCCGTCCCCAGCCCCCATTTTCCAGCACCTCCTATCTGCCAGTCCAATTTCCATTTCCATTCCCATTCCCAATCCCATTTCTCTTACCTTTCTTTGGCGTCTCGCTGTCGCCGCCGCCGCCGCCACGTTCCCCATCGTCGCTCAGCTGCTGCTCGCTGATTTGCTCCACATCGAGGAGCTCCGACGACGAGATATCGGAGCGCTCGTCATTAGGTTCCAGGGAATTCTTATGAAGATTAAATTTGTGGCACACTTCAAAGGCTTGTCCGACGGTGCGAACAATGCGCATGGCCTGAGACTGCAACGAGATGGAGAGAGAGAGAGGGAGGAGGAGAGGGCGAATAAGGAGATTAATATAATTGCATTAAGCCATCAAGCACCGCCCGCCCAGTCCCCCCGTCTATATCGACAGCAATTAAGGCAACCAAGGAGGCACCACATGTGGTGCGCAGTGCCACGCCACTCAACGCAACGCAACGCAAATTACGCATACGCCCCGCCCTGCACCGCCCCGCCCCGCCCCGCCCTGTATACGCATTGAACCCACCTCGGGATCGCTTGCCGCACAGCCGCAGGAAATTGCATCCTTTGTGCGATTATTGCATAAATTATCACAGTCGCTTCCTCCTGCTCCTGCTCCTGCTACTGTCAATGCCCCTCGGGTGCGCTCCAGGGGAGAGCTGCGTCGTCGCTGCCTCGCCTGCCGCTGCTCAGCCATGAGGAGCGGCAGGACCTGGTCCCCAGCCACGATTGGCTCCCGGAACGACAGCTTCTTGCGCGGCTTGTCCGTCTTGGGTCGCTCCAGCATAATGCTGCCGCTGCTGATGCCAAATCCATCGCCACCTCTCCCTCCGCCGCCACCGCCCCCGCCCCCGCCGCTGCTGTGGCTGGAGTTGCTCTGCTGGTCACTAAGGCTCTTGCGGCGCTGCAACTGGTGGCGCTGCTCAGAGCGCTGGTGCAGCTGGTGGGCACGACGCAGGGCCTCCGGCGAGGCCGTCTCATACCGGTCACTGGGCAGGCGCTTGAACTTGAGGCGGGCCTTCAGCACATCTCCGTTGGACACGGAGCCAGAGCCAGAGGCAGAGGCAGAAGCAGAGGCGGAGGCCTGCGGCTTGTGGGTGCTCTTGGCCACCGGCTGCTCCTTCTTGATGATGTACACGGTGTTCTCGTCGTCATTGAAGAGAATGTGCTTGGGCTTGTGGTCGATGTAGGTGTCGTCGAGGAAGCGAGTCGCCTGTCCTGCCTGTCCGCCTGTCGCCCTCGGCGAGAGCTCGCTCTCCACGCAGCCGATAAGCTCCCGGATGTCCAGACTCTTGTTGCGGGAGAGACGCTTCTGCTGCTTCCTCTTGTTCGCCGGCACCGGGGACTGGGGCGGCTTGCTGGCATTGTTATCTTTGAGATTGAGCTGCTTGTCGCCCACGAGAATGTCTCGGATGAGGCCGCCGCCGCTGCGGAAGATATTCCGATGGTAGTGCACCTCCGTGGGCTTTTCCGCACTGGCCGTGGCCGCCTGCTGGCCCGGCTGGTCGGCCTGCGGCGACTGGGCCTTGGCCGTGTTCACCTTGCTGCGACTGCGCGCCCACGGCAGGAAGTCGAAGGCCTTGGTGATGGGACTGCGGGGCGTGGACGAGGAGCGTCCCATTTCCAAGAGCTGCTGGTGGCGCTGCTGCTTGTGGTGGGGGGAGGCCATGGCGAGTGTTTTCTCCTGCTTCATGGCCGCAGCGTTCAACGATCCGCGAAAAGTGTTCGCAAGGTTGCCGAATTTGTCGCGTCTCTTCTATGTTCTATTCAACTTTCACTTTCACTCTCACTCTCGATGCGAATGGGGTTCAATGCTGTTCAATTTTCGGCTCTTCTTTCGACCAATTGTCTGGCTATTAATTTCATAATTGCTTAGGGCTCTGCTCTGTGGTCCATGGGATCGCTTCCTTGGTCCAGGTTGTTCACACATTGCCGATGCGCCATTTTGTTCGCACCTTCTAGGTGGGGAAATTGTTTATGCTGTTGTTTCTCCGCCTCTCTTTCTCTCTCTGTCTCTCTGCTTCGGTTATTGTTTCTGTGCTTATTTTGAGTTCTTTTGCGCGTTCATTTATTTGTGTATTATTGAATTATTTGCATCCTTTCATGCTGCCTATAAAGCAATGGAAGATACGATATGAGTATTTCTGGACTGACTGAATTTTTGTTGAATATTTCTGCCGCCTGTATTGGAGCAAGCGAAAAACTGTCAATCTCTGGCTTTGTTTAAGTTGAACATCAGACAAAACTCATGCAGGCATCAGCAGTCGATGATTATGAATCATTTTGACTGCATTTTGACTGGCAGAACGGCACAGATCGAAGGTCGAACTGCACCCTGGAACGCTGCACCCTGCACCCCTTGCCAATTAAGGCCAGATACATTTGTGTTCTCCCATTTCATCTGTGCCAGCATTTGGCCACAGCTGAAGCACTCTGAAGGGCTACTTCACTGGCAGGCTTCTAGACTTTGGGCACTTGTCTGAACAACATTAACCAGCCATCAATTTGAACTATTTTGACAAGCAGTGACAGCACTTGTTGCGCAAGTGGCAGACAGACAGTGGGAAACATGCTTACAACACGTTCCTTAAGACAAACTTGGGATTGTTCCTTCAAGGTGAATGTTCTCCCAACTGAAAGTGGCGTCGAATCGTCTCATAGACATACTGAAGATACATATGTATGTACATACATGTATATCTCTCTGTCAGTTCATACGCCACGTGTGCCAGCCCGTCTATAGAAGGTGCCAACTGATTCTCTATCATTCTTGTGCGCACACATATATGTATTTCCCTTGGGTCTCTTGTGCAATTTCACATAAATCAAATCGAAAGAACTATAAAAAATAAGCGTATATAAAGTGTGTGGCAATTTGAATTCGTTACAGAAAACGTTCGTTACAGCAAATGAAAACTTAAATAAATACACGGATACAGACATACACATATACATATGTATATGTACGAAGAAAATTGCTGAACTTTTGCTTGGTCTTCGTGGAAAACTACTTGGAAATTTATGGCGTTAAAAAATGACTTTGTTAGCTTTTGTTTTATGTATTTATTTGAATTTTAATTCCCATTTCACGCTGCACGGCAATCAAATCTGGCAGTTTGTTTGCTTTCGCCCCCCTCCCAGCCCCCCAAATCCATCCCCCAAATGTCTGTTCTGTCTGTCATAAGGGAAAATTTTTACAGAACACAAAATCTTTTGGGTAAACCATTCCAGCTGGTGGTTCTGTTTCTGCTGTCTCTCTCTTTCCCCTCTATTCCCTCTTGCTGGCTGGCAAATGTTTACTGCGGCTCTAAGTCGTTGATGGTCAGGACTTTGCAGCAGTTGGTGGCAGCCACACAGCCACACAGCCAGAAGCCACATTCGCAGCTCCAGCTGCAGTTCCCCTGTGGCTGGTTGCAGCTCATAAATTCTGCACATTGTCACGTGGTTTCCGCTCTCGCTCTCATTCGCACTCTCTCTCTCTCTGTCTCTGTCTCTATCTCTTTCCCTCCATGTTCATGGGCTGGCTACTAATGAAGTTCTCATTAGTCATGCAGGAGGCAGCACTTAAGAATTAAATTTTACTTAAACACTCAAATACTCAAAGTATATTTTTGGTTGTTGATGGAATGGAATAGAATGGAATGGACTCTGCCTTGCCCGAGAAAAACACACCTGAACGTCTCGCCCATTTCGGGTTGTTCGATTTCAGAAATACTTTAGAGCAGGCTATTAAAATAATGGATCTATTTTGGCTTAAAATGCAAAAAAAAAACAACAACAAAACAAAACAACAAAATATAGAATGAAAAACTGAACAGACACGAGAGGAAAACAGAAAACAAAGCGAAACGAAACGAAAGCCGATTGTGGCGGCCATTTTTGGGAAAGTTGAAAGATTGTGAGGGGAAAAGGGGGAAAGTGCTGTGGCAACAGGTAAACTAAAACTAAAATATTTCCCCTCCACCCTCCACTATTTTGCCATAAATTGCACTGTTTTCGAGCAGTTCATCAAAATATTTGTAGTGTCTGTCAAACTTGAGATCGCCTTTGTTTTGTTTCGATTTATAAATAAATATTCTAAAGAAATCATAAATAATTCAGCCTTAATACCCGCATCACGTGTGTGTGTGCGCTCATAATTCTATTTATTTGGATGAGCCCACGCATTTCCTGGACTACCTGTGGCTAGCCAGGGCTCATTAAACGCCAGCAACTAATATGCATAAACAATGTACTAAGGCACAAGTGCGTCATGGAGCCACGAGAGATACAGATACACACCTATATGTGTGTGTGGATTGTACTTTTTAGGGAAAGATCTACCTCCAAGGCAAACCCCTGCCATAGAGTGGTGGCTTGTGTTTGGGCTTTTCTCTGGCAATTAATTTTCTAGTCACTGCTCCTGCTCCTGTGCTCCGCATTATTCAATTCCTAGCACTGCTGCTGCTGCTGGCCATTGTTAAAAAATATATACATAAATACTGCTGTCTGTTGTATTATTATATTTCGGTGCTGTTCTGTTCTGTTCTGTTCTGTCCTGTTCTACGGGCATTTAATGGCGTCAGCAGCCCCCCCCAAAATCCAATGACAAAACACTTTTGTGTGATTTCTGATTTCTGATTTCTGGCAACGGGGAATGTTTTTCCACAACATTTTGAAACATTTAATTTCTCGCCTCGTCTGCGATGTTGATAGATGGGACTGGTAAAATATTTTCCCTAACACTTTGACATGCCATTGCCTGAATTTATTTCGCTTTTTCTGCTCGCTTTTCTCACTCGCCAGTGACACTTTTCGGTTTATTTGTGCAGTTGGCAGAAATATGGTTTTAGTTTTGGCACAGTTTGCAAATTGTATTATTTATACTATGATTATTATGCACACACCACCTATGATTATGATTGGGTTTGTTTCACTCTTCACTGACACGCACGCACTCGCTGTCGTTGCATAATTTGTAGTTATTGGCTTTTGGTTTTTCGCGAACGCTTTTCCAATTCGGATTCCCCGCTGCACGACGTCTGCAAAGGCGCGCCGTCGAGAACGCACTGGACAAAGAACCGACTGGGAGCGGAGATCGGCGGCCATCGATCGATTGCCTTGCAGCCGGCTAAATGTGAGGAGAGCTTTTACTTGGCCAGAGACCCACAGAGAGGGAGGCCAGCGAGCTTTTGGCCAGCCGCTCAGCTGTTAACACGATCGTTTGCTTTTGCCTTTCGGCCAGTTTCACGCTGCGTTTGTTTTGGTCCATCGTTCCACCAGCAAACACAAAAACAACAACAACAGAGGAGAACCCGCTGCGGCCGGTAAAGTGCTGCTGCGTATGCGTGTGATTGCAGATACGGCTGCTGCTGTTGTGACGTCACTGCTTTGTGTTTCGCGGAAGTACTCGGCCGCCTGCCGCTGCCGACAGCCGTTGCCTTTGCTCTTGCTTAGCCATAAATCATACACTTTTCAGCGCATTGTCTGCTGCTACATACACATACACACACACACACGTTTCGGCTCTCCAAATTGCGTTGCATTTCCATTAGCCTGTTGTTGTTGTTGCTGCTGCTGTTGGGAGAGCGATGGAAGTGCCTCTTGCCTCAGGTGCAGCGTTGTTGAGGAGCTTTGCTCTGACGCACGCGGCGTATGCGCAATTTTCCACACGTGCATGCGGCGTGTAGAACACCAGGCTGTGTCTGTGGCTCCATCAACCCCCCCCCCCGTTCATGTCTCTGGCTATGTCTATGGCTGTGTCTATAGCCCCCATCCCCATCCTGGCCTTAATTTCGTGTGTCACTTGTCAGGCATTTCGACAGGCCCACAAACACAGCCATGTCAGGCCCTGGTCTGATGTCTTCTGATGGATAGATTGGAATTCGTTCCCAGAATTTCTGCTTGTTAATTAGAAAACAAAAAATAGAAATGCCAACTTGACATTGTCTGCGGATTGAAGTTGAAGGCCAGCGAGAAATCATTTCAGAATATGTACCCAGAAATACTTCTACTTCTGCTCTGCTTCGGCCTCTGCTTATTAATGATTATTAATTTGAAACATTTTAGCATTTGACGGGGAATTAATCAAAAACCTCATTCGGTTCGGAATCAAAGCGAATGCATTTCCCCCCGGGGCGACTACAAAGTAAAAGCTGATTTATTTATTGGACCAAAGCCCGGCCATAACTAAATGGAGAGCAGTCCCCCGTCGCATGCCCGTTGTCGCCCCGTTTGAGACTGAGAGAATCCGTGGATCGGTCGGACTGCAATACGGAAATGGAAGCGACCGCCTGGCGGTCTGCCTGATGGACAGTTGCGCCTTACTTTTTGCTCAGTTTTGTTTAGACCCCAATTTTCTCGAATAGTCAATGAAAAATAAGTCGAGAGTCTCGACTGAAATGATCATGGAATCATCAAACAGGCACTAAAGTGCCCAAACCAAACGAATGGCTATCAAAGGCGAAAGTGTCTCTGCTGGAAGCCTTACGTTGCGAATGTTTAAATTCTGATAAATACACAAATTGAGAATCGTTATTGAACGATTGAAAGCGGAAGTCCAACGATAAACAAATACAAGTTTCCACAAAAGATCGTAAGGGGAGAGAGAAACTGTTGGAATCACGAGATTAATTGGGTGGAGAAATGCTTAATTTATTATAGAAATAAACGAGATATTTTAATTATGATGAAGAGCCTCTGCCGTTGCCTGGAATAGATACAAATATTTCGTACACTTGAATGGCAATTTGTTGTTTATTTCACACTCTTTGAGGCTTGCCCAATCTTTGGATATTCCATCAAATAGATCGCTTTTATAGCGCATCTAATGACTGCACTCCTCCCTCCTCCTAATCGGATACACCGGGGCGGGGCGGGGCGGGGCGGGGGATAAACCCGTATCTTGTTTATTTGCTAGTTGTTTTCGTTTCGGTTTTCCAATGCTGGATACAAGCCAAAATTATGCATATGTGTAGACATTTTGCACAAGACCAGAAAACGTATTTATAGACACCCAATTCCCCATCCACATGGGGGGTTAGGTTGGGACGAGGGAGAGGGAGGAATGGGTGGGTAATGTCAAGTAAGTCACACGTACAAGTAGTGGCCCCTGCATTATGCGAATTTCCCCCGAGAAATACCAAAACAGAAACTAATTTCTGTTCGCATTTGTTCGCAGATACGATCTGGGGGGATCGGGTAAACATAATGTATATAAAACACATATCGTATCTCACCTTTTTGTGACTTTTGAAGACCGAACACTTGAACGTATCCGTGCTGGCGTCGCGCGCTATGTAGCTGAATATCTTGAGATCGCTGCTGTCGTGGGACACGTAGAATATGCGGTATATGGGATGATTGAGCAACTCGATTTCCTCGGGGTCATTGGTCCAGTTTTTTTTCTAAACGACAAACGAAAATCAATCCCCATTAGAAGACATCCGTGAAATATTGACATTGACTTACTTTTCGGCGACGCTTCTTGAGCACAACGCGTACGCCGTTTACCGATATGTGTATGGTGACCTTTCGCTTCTTCAGATTCTGCACTTTGCACTCGTACTGTTGGAGCAGACAGAGAGAGACAGAGAGAGAGAGAGAGAGAGAGAGAGAACATATAGAGTGCATGTCGGAGTTAAAAGTGGGCCGCGTAATTCCAGAATTTTCAATTAACATTTGACTGCCTCCGAAGGCTGGGCTAATGGCAAAGACATGACAATAACAAGCGCCATCCCCCCTCCCCATCAGTTCAATGGCTGACAGAGACAGGGCCAATACACACATACACACACACACACGCTGTTAGTACACACATGTCTCTGGCCCAGCCAGGCCAAGCCGGTTTAAGCCAAGACACGCACGACCCGCCAGCAGGCAGCAGCAGGGAGCGGGGAGCGGGAAGCGGGAAGCGTGAACAAGCCTCGTTACTTTTTATGCTACTAGGATGGCACTTTTTTCCTCTCTGGATTTGCCATCCCTTCTACCGTTATCCAACGTTCGTGTGTGTTTAACTGTAATCAAAGTATGTGACGCTTGGAAAAGCGCTGCCTGCTTTTGGGGGACGGGGAAAATGTAAAATTTAAAACCGCTTCAAGCCTGTCAAAAAGTTTCTTTAATTGCCTGAAGGATATATGTACATCCTTCCTTCCAACACAAAGATCAAGTCCAAATAGCTGTGCAACTTTTTGGCATTTCTTCGCCGGGATTCCCGGATACCGAAATTCATTTGCGGCCCACACGGCGTGTGCTTGATAGATTCCGCCCAAGGAGCAGTACTTACCCTTATGCGGCGCATGGCCTGAACAATCTCGGCGCGTGTGTTCGGTCGCGGCACCTCCTCCCAGCCCACAAACTGCAACGAGAAGAGCGGCAAAGAGTGTGAGTATTTGTATTACTGTTGATTGCCCCAAACAAAGGGCCTCAAGTCAAACAAAGGCTACAAAGGCCCTCGAGAGCGAGGGCAGAAGGCTGCTGGCCGAGAGAGCCCTCTACAAATGGAGTGGCCCTGCTCCGTGTCCGTGCCCACTATCAAACTTTAAATTAAACAAATTAGCTGCCGCACAAGCAAGTTTGCCAGCAAAGTTGCCAGTTTACCCGCCAGCATTTAATGTGAGAAATCATTTAAATATAGCAGAGTCGGACACTTCTGTTGCCAACAGCCTCGACACAGTAAGCGTATTTTTAGTTGGAGCATTTTCTAAATTTAAGCCAGCAATCGAGTGCAGCAGCAGCAGCAGGCCCTTAGTCCCCAATGATGCCTGTCCCTGCCCCCTGTCCTTTCTAGATCTCTGAGATGCCATGAATTTCACTCTCATTCAGCGGTACAGCGGTAGCCTCTCTATCAAATTTATGGCCCAAAAACGAAAAACAAAAACCACAATTTGTCGAGCACTAACACAACAACAACAACAAATGCAAATTGCAATTTTAGTGCAATATTTCGCGCTGTTGTTTCGGTGTTCCACGCCAAAATGCAGCTCAAGGATAACAAATGCGTAGATATGGACCTAGATTTGCGAATTTTATTACAGTGACAACAACAATTTAAATGCAAAATGACAGATGAGAGAGAGAGAGAGAGAGAGAGAGAGAGAGAGAGAAAAAGAGACGTGGGTGATGCCATCGCGGGCTGACAGTGACAAAATGTGCATGAGATAGCAGCACCACGCCTACCACGCCGCCCACGCACTTGCCAAAATGGCGACAAATAACGCACGACAATAAAATACATACATATATTTTTATGGATATACTCATGGCAGTAGTAGTGACAATCCTTGCTGGGAAAATATAGGAAAACCTTTCACAGAATCCCCAACTACAACCACCTTCAACCTCCCCCCTCCACGGATTCACCAAGCATATGTCTATCGTCTATTACGAGTATGATCTATGTCAAGTTGGGATAAACAAATCGAAAGTTTTGCGCCAGATTGCGCCTAGATTTCTGATTTCTGCGAATGCCATGATGAATGTTGTCTGGCCCAAGGCGTGCGCTTCGTCGTATAAGGTTCTGTGCCGAAAATAACTCAAGATAAATGTTGAAATTCGGTAGAAAATAGATTTTGGCACATTATTTCTCGCAAAATTATGAAAGAAAACAATGTTAATGCTCTCCACTGATTGATTCGCAGCCCACACAAAGTCACTCCGCAGATTTATGCCATGTGCCCTAAAAGGCAGACACGTTTTTACACGGAAAAAAAGAGCAAAAGTTCATTAGCATGAAAGCCAAATGTTTATCTTGGCCAAAAGCATCAAACATCAAACAGAAGAGGGACCTTAACACAAGGGGAATCACAAGTGATTAATCATGATGGAATGAGAGTGAGAGTGAGATTGAGATACATATTTATGAGATCAGGCACAAGTACAAGAAGGATCTTAAGTACCGAGAATAGAACGATTCCTGTCCGTAAATAGAGGAGTATGACTTGTGGTTTAACACTCGCGAATGACGAGTGAATATATTCATAAGAATAATCATAAGCGAGTTATCCCATCAAAGGAGTTTACGCTCTAAGAGTGTGCCTTCTTTTCCCCATAAATAAATATATATCTATGTATGTATATGCAGATGTATGTGTATTTGCATGCAAATGCCGTTCGAAAGGTTATGAAACGGGGCTTTAAAAAACTCCCCACAAAAGCCATCCGGCAGTAAGCCCATAAAAAGCCATTTACACAGCGGAAAGAGCCAAAAGCAAAAGCAAAAGCAGCAGCAGCCAAAGGGATGCGAGGGGTGGGAGGGATGGCGAATGGCGAGCTGCCTCTCACTCTCTCGCCCACAAATATTTGGATTGCATTAAATTCATGCAAACACAAAGGGATAAGAGATACACAGGGCGCTTATCCTCTCCAGCTAGACAAATCCTCCGCGCAAATAAAATAAAGAAAACCAACTCCAGAGTCCCGGCAAAATGCCGGCTCTTCTCAGTCTCCTTTCCTGATACTTTTCTATTCCCAGACCCAGACCCATCCCCATGCCCCATTTTCCTTTTCCATTTCCATTTCCCATTCAAAATCCCTTACCCAGTGCCATTCGCATCCCTTTTTTCACTTAAAAACCATTTCAGTGGGACGGCTCTATGTAAATAGCCGCTGGACTTTGTTCGTCGCTTCGTTTAAATTCATTTACTTTGATTAAAACCCTGGCCAAAAGAGCCCAGAGAGCGGACTAAAGACTAAAGTTTTATCTCTTTCGTCAGAGGCAAGGGGCAAGTCGTGTCCCTGCCCTGCCGAATGGCCGAGTTCATAATTTATTTGAAGGCATAACTGTGTCTACCTTTAGACGTAACGTTTTATGGCTGCTACGGTTAGGTGTCGGTCTCTTCCCGAGAGCTTTACGACCCGCATTACGTTTATCGATCAAGGCCTCCCCCCCGAGCGCCTCCGAGCCTGTATTGTAATACCACTCACGTTTTTCAGACAATTTCCCTACGATTAATTGCCAGAGAATTGCAATCGATTTTCCCCTACTTTCAGTTCTATTTTCATACATTTGTTTATTTATGTATTCGATCGTTCCAGTGAAAGACAAGTGAAAAGTCAAAAGCCACGCGGCTGGCCAACACTCTGACGTCAGCAGGTGTATTGGAAGGGGAGTGGGGATGGGGAAACGGCTAAAAAAGGTATCCTCAGCATCAGGTACGGAAACTGCTTCCTAAATTATTGCCTGTCATTTTTTCTCCCCGACAAATGGCAATTAAGCTGCGTTTAATGTCATCCTCAAATCCCGACTAATATCGTCAGGAGAGTATAAGCAAAATCAGAGAGAGATTCTGAAAGGAGGCAAAAGGAGTAGGACGGGGGGGGAGATGGCCGCTGGCCAACGACAAACAGATTAGAACAGCTTAGTTTTTCCGCAAAAAATGGGGGTAAAAAATGGTAAAATGGGGGTAAAAAGTATGCGAAAAATGAATAAAGAAAAGCCCCAAAGCGTTTCGTAAAAAATCAGGAAAAAAGGATTTGGTCATGGCTAATGGCGCTGCAGGCTGGACAGGCTTTCATGTTCAGCTTTTCCTTTTCCTCTGGACTCTGGACTCTCTGCTCTGTGCTCTGTGCTCTGTTCATTCCTCTGCTCCTTTGCTCTTTTGGCTCTTTTGGATTTCCCTTTCAACAATGCGAAACATTTGTTTGTGCAGCTTTTCCAGCACCCAGCACCCAACATTGGCAGCAGCGGCAGCAGCAGCATCGTCCGTTCGCGTTGAAAACATAATTTTCGTCGGTTTATTTATAAAAATAAAATACCATTTTATATTTACACAGAGCCCCCCGCCCTGACCCCCACCGCACCCCCATCCGCCTGGCATAACTGGCGCAATTTTTTGTCGCACTGCCGCAGGGGCATTACCATTTATTTTTGCTCTTTTCGGTTTTATAGAAACGAATGTAATGCTTATGGAAAGCAGTCTTTAAGCCAGATTAACATTTGGCTATGGGTTCGTTTTTGTGTTCAAATTTGCAGCAAAGGACCTGTCGAATCATTTAAAACTCCATTTCAAAAAGAACTAGAACTATCCCTTGAAATGGTATCGAAATACGTCGTATCTTTGGATATCTAGTAATTATCCATGGTGTATACGGATCTCCTAGTAGTACGATCTCTCATGTCGTATAGCCCCAATAGAGTTGAGGTCCCCACTGTTCAATCAGTGGGGATCGGGATCCATTGGAGATCGGGATCAGGTAGGTCTTAACATACTCCAGCTGGCAATGCAGGGTATTCTTGGCAATCTGCAGACTGCGACAACACGTACTCTGCACTATCAGGATGAGAATTAAGTGCGTCGGTTCCAAGGATTTAGCCCACAAGTTGTTCGATATGTTGAAAAACGTTCTATAGCATCTAGTATTTGGGAACTTAATAGCTCTTTAGTTTTTTCAGCATTTTCATAGCATACTTTTGGGCTGACCGTTTCCCAATTTCATAAAGCTTTTTACTAATCCCCATGGTCATCCATTGAGTGGTTTTTCTGTACAATAAAATATTTAAAACAACATGCAGCAGAATGATATATGTGTATGCAAGCATATGTGTCCGTCCCCCTACGATAATCGTTTGTCATGGACGACATTCAAGTAAACAAATGCAAAAAAAGAACCGTGCAAAAACCATTGCATAATTTTGGGCGAAATGTTTTACAGAGATTGTTCTTGTGAACGGGACAAAATCTCTCTCTCTTTCGCACTCTCCCTTAAATTTCTCTCTGCTCTCTTTGACCAGAAAAACGAACATGTGTAAGAAATTGTAGAATTAATTGAAAAAATACAAAGAAAACATTAAAAACGAATTGGAAAATTGTGGAAAATTGAACGAAAATAGATCGAGTCGTCCGTATTTATTAGCAGTAAATTGACGCTGTTTATTGGATCATTTAATTGGCCACTTTTTGAGTGCTCTTCGATGGAAATTCGACTTTAATATCGTTTATTTGATGTCTGGGGATTTGATGTCTTCAATTTGTTTATCGATGGATGGAATTAGGTTTGTAGAGCTTGTGGACAGTACTGGGTGTTAATGCACTGCTCTCTCAGTGGTCCAGAGTCTCAGGACAGAGTTCTTGTTACGCATTCAGTTGGGGAGAAAAGAAGTCCAACTCCAGCGGAGAAAAACATTTAAAAGTGAAAATCAACAGCACAAAGTTAAACATGAAATGCAGAGCCAGTCGAAAGGAGAAGCTGGAGAAGCCCCCCCGGCAGCCCCCAGAGTTTCCGCTAATAATGTTAATTCCATTGCCACCTACCTCCTCCCACAGAAACCTCCTGCCCCACAGCGAAAACCTCCTCTAGAAACCACCGCAGATAATCAGAAAGCAGCTCGGTCTTGTTCTGCTCCTCCAGCTGCCTTTTGTTTTGCTTTCATCTCGAGTTTTAGTTTTGTGCTGTCTCGTCCTTCCGTCCTTCCTTCCTTGCCAACTTCCTGTCTTCCCATTGCGTTCATTGTTGTTGCGTAACTGAACTTCCTTTGGGGCCCAGCCCAGCCCAGGCCCCTGCTGATGCCAACTGCCATTTCATTAGCCTCATCCACAACCAGGAGGCAACTTAATGAGATGGCGTGCAAAACTTTTCTCCTCTTCGTCTCTCTCTCTCTCTCTCTCTGCATTTCGCTCTGTACATCTTCTGTTTTGTGGCGTTTTTCTGTACTATGCATAACTTTGGGCATTTGGCTTGTGCTTAATTTAAAACAATTATTTGACGAGCTGTAAGTGGCCAAGGCCGCAGGCCAACTGAAGACCGCACCCGCACTCGAACCCAACCCAACCCAAATCAAAGGTTGACCGCACCAGGAAGGCACAAAAAAAGGAGGCAGCCAGCCATTGAAAACTTTAAACTGCAAATCAACAGTTTGGCAAACCAGCAAACAAACAAACAACCCAACCAGAGCCAGAGGATAGCCAGAAGGAGAAACAAACTGAAACTTTACTCCTCCAGTTAAATGATTCTCCTCCTCGAATTGCACTTTTCCACTAAAAAAAAAAAGAAAAGCAAATCACCTCCCTATTATATCTCAACTATGGTAATTTGCAGCGAAACTACAACTACTCGTGCAACTGCCACAATTCGTGGCTGCAAGCAAACATTTCGCGGCTCAGACTGCGAACTGCGAACTGCAAACAAATGAGTTTGTGTTGGTCCAGCGAAATAAATCATGTCGGGGAGGACGGGGACGGGACGGGACGGGTGTGGGGTGGGGGGTTTTTGGGTTAGAAATGCTCCTAGTATCAGCCGGTGCTAAAGTGCAGAGTCAGGCTGCCTAAGTGGCGTGAAATGAAATGCTTTCTTTCCACCAACACTCGCGGCAACAAGTTAAGTGCAAGTTAAATCAACAACTGAATTTCCCCCGTGCTAAACAGCAAACAGCAGCAAAGAGAGTCAGCTCAGGAGGTGCCAATGGGCATGGCCATGGCCAGAAGTAAGGGGATGATACAGGAGTTTATATACCCTCACAGAAGCTTAAAGAGTACACAAGATGTTTTCCATATAGCCCTGCCCTTGGCGTCTTCCTTTTGGAGCAGATCTGCGATCTGTATAGCCCCGAAAATGATCCCATTTCAAAACTATACCATCTGCTAGGGTATTTGAAGCACTGACCATCCGGAAAACGGATTTTCTTTCATTTTCTGCTCATCCTCTCCAGTTGGCCATAAAAGTGCATGTGTGATAGCGCTGGGAGTTGCCTGGCAGCTGGTAGCTGGAGCCCCCAGACAGGTAATAAAAGCCAGAGAGCTGCACACAGTTCTCGGATTGCTTTCGTTCGAGGCATAAGCATTTACATAAGCCCGACTTTGATTGGCCCCTGCCAAAACCCAAAGCGTTTTATTGAAGACAGCGAGTCGGGCCGGGCCGGGCCGGGCCCATTACTCATCCTATCGATGCCTAGCCCCCGGGTCTGAGTGATGGTAATACTCCGACGTTTCCGGCGACAGAAGACTGAAGACAGTGTGTCTATGGCCAAGGTACGAGTACATTACAAATTCATACAAATTATGCGCTTCACACATAAAAACCCGTAAAGCTCTAAGCCAATAATAAGCGACTTTGCTCGCAAGCCGCGTCGAAAGAAATGGAAAAGCAAAGAAAAAACTCTTGCCCCACGATAAGCAATTATCTGACAGATAAGGAGGGGCGAGGGGAGAGCAGATAGTTGCATTCTTTGTTTGTTCTTTGTTACAACTTTCGCTGCGAGAGTCTAGGCCACACTTCATTAACCCCCCCTGCCCTGCCGTGCCCTGCCCTGCCCACAAAATCTCCCCACTCAATTGTAGAGTGTCAGGTTTTATTAGCCCTCTGGGTTGCACACAGCTCCAGAGTTCCCAAGTTCGATGCGGGAAAAAGTAAAAGTTTCTTTTGGCTGCTGTCCAGCGTTGACCCATATCCGAGTGTGTTCCAAAGAAATTTCGGTTTTCTTTCGATTCTGTTTAGACAAAGGCGATTCGAAATGAAAATGCATTATGCAAATGCAGCTGCAGCATCATCAATACAATACATACATACATACATATATGTATGTGTGTCTGCTGTCGGGGTCGCTGCGGGTCTCTAATGGATGTGTGCGTGTGGAGACAATGGATATGCCTTGTATGCCCAACATGTAATTGAAAATCGAATGAGGCATGAAGGCATATACACACATATACATATATCTATCTCAAGAAAACATCTCTATATGGCAACGCTGCTCAAGTTTCAGCGTGGAATGTAGTAAAGTTTTCCCTCCTCCACCCCCCGCCCAAAAACTTTAAGAGATTTATTTGATTCGGAGCTCATTTCATGGCTGGACAGGAACCACACACAATCCCGGTAAAGTTCCCCAGTCAAAGGTAAAATCAATAAACAAGTTACCAAAACCACCCCACAATAAGAACCTACCAAAACCACCCACCACCCCACGGACTCAGGCCATAAACAATGGTGTGTGCCTGAATTACCGGCTCGACTTGGGTCTCCGGTTCTCTGGTTCTCGAGCACAGGGTGGTGTACCCTGTACACTGTACAGTGTGTACCCGGGTTCAGGCGGAGGGCGACAAAGCGTGTACAAGTTGAACAATAATAACAAAGCAGAAAATCAATTGGAAGTACTTAAGCAAACAATGGACCAAAGTAATGAAAGAGCAGGCCAACAAAAACCAATCCCCAATCTCCAAAAAAAAAGCGAAGGAAAACAATAAAAGCCTCTTTCGGGGCAAGGGGCAGGGGGTAAGGCGTACGGGGGCACTCTCTGTTTCGGTAGCAAGTGGCGTCTAATTTAGCACAAGGCGATTATTTAGATATCAGCAACAAGCAACAACCAACAACCAGTGCAATTACGGCCCTCATTCTTGGCCAGAGATGGGGCCCATAAGAGCGGAGAGTCAAAGTGCGAAAAGAAATTAAAATAAATAAATTGCGTGCCCCACACACGCACACACGAACATGCGAGAGGAGTGCCGCGGATGGGCGGGGGGGGGCGTATGAGTAATGCGTCACAGAAACTAAACGAGCGGAAGCATTTAATTAGCGGCTTTAATAATTCAATCAGCGTTATGTGTGCTCTTCCCCCGTCCCTCTCTTCGCTTCTCTATTGTGCGTGTGTTTGGCTGACCGCTAATTTTTATACAACAACTTAACAATGTTATTATCGTTCGAATTTGGGCTCTTCTCTTTCGGCGGGTGTACATTTCACAGGCAAGTGCTAAGCGGGCTTAAACGATTGATGCCTCAAATTATCGAAAATTTGAATTTCAATGGATTTTTCTCTGCCTGGTCACACAATTTACGCTATCGAAGGGGAAGGGGCATCAATGGGGGATGTTGGATGTGGGATGTGGGGGCCTGCGGCTGCCTTTGTAACGAGTCCTGTGGCTTTTTGGGGGTTGGCTTCAGGGCTCCTTTGGGGGCGGGTGGGTGCAGGCATTCAGCTGTTGCTTAGGCCTTCGGTGGCTTTTGTTTTGCCACCTGCTGGGTTGCCAGGCGGCGGCTCCCATTACTGGTTTATGGGCTAATGAACTCCTCTCCTTAATTAGGTTAGCGGTTTTGCTCCGGCCCAAAACTTAACACAAATATCACAGTGATCGCTGGGGGGCGTGGGAGCGGGGGAGCGGGGGAGACGAAATGCAAATTAGTTGAAACATTATTGGCTTCGCGTTGTCAGAGAAATCTCCGGCCGCTTCTGATGCGGCTTTAAAGCGTTAAAGCTGCAAATGCCCGACGCACGCACATATAAGGCAGAAATTGCAATGCCATAAATTGCCAGACGGCCAACACGGCAATGGTCAATGCCAATGATGGCCAAGAGGACGCAGGCAATGCGCTGAGAGTGTCTCACAGCGAGTGCCTAATGAAAAAGTAGGAAAAACAAGCAGACAGCCAGCCAGAAGCAGAAGCAGAAGGCAAGGAAAGGCAAGGCCTGGTCAGGTCTAGTCTGGCCGGGCCGGGCCGGGCCGGGCCTGGTCAACAGCCATTGATGTTCAAGAACAGACAAACAGTGGAGACGGAGACAGAGACAGAGCCATAGCCAGACGGAGTAGAAACCATCAAAGCCAGTGCCAAACGTTGGCCTAAGCCGGGGGAACATGGAGCATGGAGCATGGCCATGTCCAATGTGCGTGCATCTTGGCCTGCAAACTGCAACTGACTTTTGTCCACCCCACCGTCATCCCATCCCCTTCCATTCCACTTCAATCCATGACCATATCGATGCTGCTGCTGCGAGCTTTGATTTGATAGCCATGTGTCCCCATGTTCGCTTTCTGTTTCTCTCCATCTGTATGTCTCTCCCAGCATTTCACTTTACCCCACCCCACCCCGCTTGTTGCCCATTGCCTCTCGCCAGGGGAGTGAGTGAAATCCATAGACATAGACTCGGACTCGGACTCGGACCCGGACAATCTGTGGATCAGGCTCCTAAATGACTGCATCCGCCGAGCGAAAACAGAGAGGAATCTTCAGCTATGAAGTAATTTCATGCCATTCCAGATAGCACCGCACCGCACCGTAATTATATTCAATTCCAGGCCATCCACAGCAGCAGCAAGTGCAAAACTAATTTCAACAAACGATGCCAAAATGATAGCACACTCGGAGCTCCGATTCGGATCCAGTTTCGTTATTGTTCTCCGCACAGAAGCGTCAATTGCCTAACTAGAACAAAAGCAATAGCAGCAGCAACAGCAGCAGCAGCAGCAGAGCTCTGTCATGCATTCGCCTTTCCCATTTCCCATTAGCAGAGTAAATATAATTACTAAGGCTAACTGGGGCAACAAAAATGTCAGGGAAATCCAGGCAAAGCCGGGGCAGGCCACTGCCACTGCCGCTCTTAGCCAGGCCATGCGAAGCGCATAAATGCATGTTCAAGTCAATTTATGCAGGCAGGCCAGACAATGCTGCTTAGATCCTCTGGAGCATCCTCTTCTGGCATCTGGCTTTTGTGGCAGGCCCAGATTGCAAACACACACACACACACATGAACACACACACAGAAGCACCGGGGAACAGGACACGTGCTTGTTAGCGTAATGTGAACACCTCACACTTGCAGATTACACACCCCGCTACCCCTGCTGCCTCTGCTCCGCACTACCCCTACCTCTTTTGAATATGTTAAGTGGCAGGCGGGATACCGTTGCGTATGAACGTTATTTGCTGCACGTGTGTGCTGCTGCTGCTGCTGCATGCTGCAATCTCAATGGAATGCAATTTGCTATTTTAAAGCCTCAGAAAGCTCTCGTGCAATTAATTTTGCGATGAAAGAAAGTCAAGTTTGACTTTTGTGGCACAAATGACAAATGGCCTGCACATGCCCCAAACTTGGAATTGGACAAAAGTTGCAGCTCGCAAGACGAATGTGCAGCATTTTCTCAGATTTGACAGCTGCTGACATGTGAAGCCAGAAGCCAGGAGGCAGGGTCCCAGTCCCTGTCCCTGTCCCTCTCTGCGTCCCTGTCTGTGTTTCTGTCTCTGTCTGTGTGTGCGGGCTTTTCAATTTGCCATCAAAGTTCGGACCAAATGGTGTGAAGAAAGCATTTTTGCTTGGGAAAGTTTTTGGAAGAAAAATTACACTAGGTATCACAGAATTTTCCACAACATTTCCAAAAGTTAATTTCCCTAATAGTAGAGAGAAATGTATTCGAAAATCAATATGCCTGACGCGTGGCCCCAGCGGAAATGTTTCGGGGGTCGTAAAAGAAATGATAAAATGAATAATATTCTTTGTCTTTTTTATGCGGGAGTGCGGGTGGGGTGGGGGTGGGGGACAGTGTCTAATGACACGCAACATGGCAGTTATGAAGCCACACCCTGTCCAAAAACGAAAACTATCTGCCACACATTAAGAAAAGCGGGAAAAACGAACCAAAAAAGAGGCCAGCTTTAATGCTCTCTTCCGCTTATCCGACTATGGAGTGCCCCTAACATTTGGGCAACAGTTAAATGAGAATTGTCATAGAACGTGCACGTTCGTACTTGCCACAAGTACTGCCCCACGAGTGTACCCAGCGCAGAGGAAAATGTTTCCAAGATATGTATTGTATGTGCTTCCCTGCGGCGATCTGTTAATGATACTTTCCCGGTGAAAATCACCAGCGAAAAAACGAAACGAAACGAAACGAAGCGAACTCGAAACGAGGACACGCACATTATATAGCAATTT
The DNA here is from genome assembly GCA_037356375.1 of Drosophila affinis. NCBI lineage: Eukaryota > Metazoa > Arthropoda > Insecta > Diptera > Drosophilidae > Drosophila > Drosophila affinis. The sequence goes on along the minus strand of CM074802.1, from coordinate 62,963,456 downwards.
GCGGCTGTTGCAACTGCAACTGCAACTGCAAGCAAAACAGCGCTCGACTTTCGCGACTGCAAGGCACAAAAAAGTTGCAAGCAATTTGGATTTGGGAATGGGAATGGGATTGGCGATTGGGAACTGGGGATTGGGGGCCACTTTTTGTTACCGCTTTTTGTTGTTTTGTTTAGTTAGCCGCCGCCGTCTCACGCATGCCGCATGCCGCATAAGGACACACTGCCACAATTGTTGCTGTTCGTGAGAAGAGTCAATGTCAAGGTGTCGATAGCGATTTTCTATTAATACGATACGATACGATACGATACTATATTTATTTGCAATTCGCTGAATGTTTGGCATTGTTGAGTGCCTGTCGAATGTGCACTTGATTCGGGCGAGGGGCGGGGGCTCATTAATTATTTATGAAACATACCAAGACGGAATGCCATGATTCATTCCACCAAATGCATTCTACAGAATGTGCGAGTATTCTCTCTCTCTCTCTCTGGGTTTCCCCCTGCCCCTGCCCCACGGCTGCCCTACGGCTGCCCCCTGCTGCAGCGTCAAAGTTTTTGCTCTCATTCAATTGTTCTGTAACATGAGATAAATTGTCTGTGAGTGCCGGAGAAAAGCCGGAGAAACGTTTCATTTTGCCAATTTTTTAATTAAATTTGTCGTCAACCTACGGGAAAAACGTTTTCATTCCATCTCTGCTCTGCTCTGCTCCGCCCCGCTCTCTCCCTGCCTGCCTGTCCATTCTTTTAATTGACAAAATTGATTAAAATGTTGCTTAACATTTTGCGCCAAAAACTGACATTTATCTTAATGGCTGGGAAAATGTCGTTCCGCCGTTAGAGGGGGAAATAGAAATAGAAGTAGAAAAGCAGCCAGCGAAAGATGGAGCTCTTAATTAGATAATGGTTGTCAGCGCAGTTTGTAAATTCAATTTCAGTCCGAGATAAATGGAAAGTTAAGTGAAGGCAGAAAAGTTATGGCAAAAAATGATAGATCAAAATATTCAAGGAAAATTCAGAGAGAGAATCCATTCAGCTTCATTAAAATATTTGAAACATTCCTAGGGTTTCGCATCTCTCTCCCACTCTGGACACTCTCTCTCTCTCGCATGCTGGGCTAAAACGAATACCATGTCATGCCCATGATGATGGGTCTGGCCCACCCGGAATACATAATCTCTTTCACAACATTCTCATGGCATTTCAAACACTGTAGTCCATGGATTCTGCCGCCTTTTTGCTTTATTTTTATCCATTGAAATTCAGAGACTTTTCTGTCTTTTCCGTCTGTCTGTGGCATAGTTTTGGCTGCCAAAAAAGATAGAATATTTGTATGATTTAGTAGCAAATGGATCCGTGCTCTCTGAGCGTTTATAATTTATTCATTGTACGATTGTACGAGTGTGTGTGTGTGTTGTGCGGTGTGCCATTGAGCGACTGCTGATCCACGCCACCGCCTTCCCTCCCATTAGCCCATCCCACCAATATGTTTCGGTTGTCATTTGTTTATAGCGCTATTCGGATGAAAAGAGCGAAGAAAATATACTCGAATTTCTCTTTAATATTTCGATACAACATTAAAGGGGACGCTGCAAGGTGGACGAAAGATTTATGAGTTGGAAGAAGAAGCAGTGTGCGGCAACTACTTCCGCCCCGCCCCGGATGTCAAGCATGTGGCAGACAAATGTTCTCCAACTATTCGATGTTTGGTCTATGCTCGATGGTCTCTGGTCTCCGGGCTTTGGCCTTTTGCCTCACTCTCAAGTGCCTCAATGCTGCCACACTGCAATGCACTTGACACGTTTCCAAGGAGCAGTTCTAAGGACTTTGGACAGTTTCCAAGCCAAGATGCTTGGCGAGAAACTTGGCCTGCGAAAATCCTTTTGAGAGCTTCGACTGTGTCTGCTGTGTGTGACTGGCATTTTTATAGGCTGCAGCTGAATTATCGACACATTTTCCAATTCCATTTGCCATTTGCCATTCGCCATCCTTCCATTGGTTTTAGACTGTCCCCAAGCCTCATCCACTCATCCACTCAGCCGCACTCAACTCATTTAACTAATCAAAAGTAATTTTAATCAAAGGGGAAAACCTTTGCCCCAGGCCCTGCCCTGGCACTGCCACTGCCACCGGAACAGATAACAGAAACCAGACGGAGCGAAAGCAATTAAAGCCACGTGCAAAGTTTGCCCAAGGTTGGGCAAAAGTTTTCATCTAGGTGAGGAGAACTCCACTCCAGTGCCAGAGAGAAGGATTGCTGTTCGATTTTTTCCGTATTTGTCTTGGCAAAGATCAGAGGAAAAGGACCTGGGACCTGGGTCCAGGAACCAGCTTGGCCTTTGCTTAGGCAGCCTTGGGCTTGGGTTGGGAGTGGGGTGGTGCTCGGTTAAGCAAACTTAATTAATAAACGAGAGGCACAGCCGAGGGGAAGCTAGATGCCGCTCTCTTCTGTCGTTGGTTCGAGGAATCGAAACTCATTAAAAACTTCCACTGCGGTTTTCATTAAAGCCAGCTGCTGACACGCCCACTCATACGCAGTGCGAAGGATGCCGCCGCCATTGTCTTCTATTAATATGTCAGGGCTCGAGCACACACATTGTGCCGGCAAATAAATTTGAATAATTAAACGCCCCACAAAGAAAAACATCCAACGGAAGCTGGAATAGAGGCGGAACAGATGTCCTTTTATTTTCGGCAAGCTGTTGCCTCCCCCTCACTCATTATGCAGCAAGAGCAAGGAGGCAGAGACAGAGACAGAAACAGAGACAAATAAAGCAAAGATAATCGGGTCTGGCAAAGTGCAGCCCCACACAAGAATAGACCAAAGCGACAGCTTGAAAAACTAATGACAAAGGCCCAAACGGAATGAAGTGGCGGTCCCTTGGCCAACAAGAAGAAGATCCCAGCTGCCAGATAGCCAAAAGGGAAAAGCGGTAAAGCCAGTCCTTAGCCCCTAGGCTTTTGGTTAGCTCATTAAAAATGAGAGTGCCTCAGCAAAGTAGCCAGAGCCAGGGCCAGGACCAGGGCCAACAAGTGCCAAAGTCACAATTTTCATTTCCCAGAGATAAAACACAACAGAGCAGAATACAACAGAACAGAACAGAACAGCAGTACCAACTGTTTGTTCTGGTCAGGATGGGTTAGAGAGAAGGTTCTACTCTCCTTTCTCCTTTATCCTGCCATGATTGTCTAATCTCTAGTGAAGTACCCTCATCTCAGACATCCTTCCAAGGAGTGCGCCCTGCGCACCCACATTACCAGCCAATTATGAGTCGGGTTTTGGGCCTCAAAAAGTTTGCCAACTTTAAGCGACAGCCAGCCGACAGAACGTACATATTTTAATTAAAATTCAAAGAAAAATCCATGGCATAAATTCTGGCAATTTGGAAATTTAATTGAGCGTGCCCGGAACAAGGACAAACATTCCCTGGCAGGATACATCTTGCTTTACGCTCTGTGTGTTTTCTGGGGATCAGCGCAGTCTGCAGCTGTAGTTTTGGGCCGTATTTATGGATTGTAATTTGGCAGTCTCCTGGCAGCAGGAAACAAAATGCTGGCAAATCTGAAAAATCATAGAAATCTTTAAATATTTTCCGCACACAAAAGCCCAAGAAATCTTCAAGTATTTTCGGGCTAAATAATTTTCAATGGAAATGCAAATGAATTGGTGGCTAATTGGAAAAGCTTTCAGCACGCGCGCACCCGCCTGCCCGCCTGTCCGCCTGCCGCCGAAAAAGGTCAAGAGAGCAGAGTGGAATATGCAAACATTGCGTATACGCGGCGCTGGTCGCACGCCTTTTCCCTATTTAGCAACAATTAGCCGCCAATCGCGGGCAATTATTAATTTGGCTTGGCTTTCAATTAGGCAATTTGCTACCCTACCCTCCCCTACCCCTCACTCCCCTCCTCTCGCTCTGCTCAGTCGATTGTGGGGCTTGGTGTGCTTTGTGGCGGCACAATGGGGCGAAGGAGGGCGGAGGGGGGTGGCACGAAAATTGGACCATTTATGGTATCACAATGCGGCGTATGTGCGATTTCTTACATTTTACGATTGGCAGGCGGCGAACGCTAAAAATGCCACAATGCCGCGCCCCCCCACCGAATGTTTTTATGCTAATTTTCCACCCATGGAAAAAAGAGGAGAAGGAGGCGCCATCACCAGCAGCAGCCAGCAGCAGCGCCAGCAGCAGCGCCAGCGCCAGCAGCCGAAGCCGAACTCAGCATCAAGTGGCGGGGAAAACTTTCCCATTCGACAGAGTGTCGAGGAAATGTTTGTTTAGAATTTGGCAGAGCGTTATTTATGGGCCAATAACTTTTAACTTCACATGCGGCCCCGTCCTGGGCTTGGGCCTGGGAGTGGGCCTCGACCTGGCCGAAAATGAAAATGCAAATTACTTGCCATTTGGCCAAGACTCACGTAGTGCGGAAAGCTCAATGGGGGCGAATAAATTTAATTGAAAAGCGGGCGGTCAGCGGAGGCAGGGGCGGAGGCGGCAGGTGAAAAATTCCCTCCCAGAATGTCAATCGAATCGATAGACCACAGCGGATGCTGCGGCCGTCAGTCAAAGTGTTTAATTAATGTCTAAACAATGGACGGTATAGACGGGTAGCACGGATTTTCATTAAGGTACCAGAGCGAGATGCTGCCACTGCCACTGCCACAGCCACAGCCTCCTTCTGTGATGTCCACGCCGAAGGTTAAGGTCACGCCCACGCGGCTGTTCAAGCAATTTCTTTTTCTTTTTCTGTTGGTTTTCTGATTGTGTTTTCGGCCACAAATTAATTTCAGAACAAAAGCCATCACAACAGCCAAATGTTGGGCCAAGAATATAAAAATAATACACCCCCCGAGAATATGTATATATGTATATTAAAAGGTATTTATAGGTGGTATATGTGTGCACCACAATGACGTCACTTAGCTGGTGGCCAATTAAGCATGTTCTAGCCCTGCCGCTTGCTCTTTGTCTGCCCTCGACCAATTACTAAATCGAAAAAGTTCATTTGAAGAGAGGCCCTTCCCTGTGTTGCATCCACCATTGATCTCCCTCTCTCTTTCTATTCATACTTTGAAGTTCGAGCTACTATCTCTGCCCCTGTCACCAGTCAACAGTCGCTTTGTGTGTCTATTCTCTCTGTCTCCCTGCCGCTCCGTCGGCAATGTCAAAGGTCGCTGTGAATGGTGGCACATAATTGCACTTGACAGCAAACGACAGCCAGTAGCAGCCAGTTGCCAGTTGCGACCGTCGACAGTCGACTGCAAGAGATAAGGAAAAGTCAAAGCCCAGGGAAAACTGTGAAAGATTGCATAGCAAAATGAATTCAATTGCATCGTTTTTTCTCGGTTTTTCTTTTTTCGGTGGCTCCCATCCCATTCCATCCCATTCCATCCAGGGCTGTCACTGATTAGACGGGCTCCCGGCGCTTTTGATGCTGCAGCACAGATAATTTTTCCATCTTTTTTTTTATGCAGTCGCTTTTCCCAGCAGCAGCAGCTGCCCCTGACCCCCCCTCCCCCCCTCCTTTGCCAACGAACGAAACGAAACGTGAGCACAGCAGCAGTTAACGAGTTTTTTTTTTTGTTTTTTTTTGCAAACCCTTTTTCGATTTGTTTCGAATGGGAAAATTGGCTGGAAAAAATGATCGGAGATCGCAGCGACAGAAACAGAAAACAACAGACATTTTTTGGGCTGTGCTGGTTCATTTCATATTTGTTTGCAGGTACTAGGGGGTAGGCACACGGGGCATGTCCTTCCATTGCCATGGGATTTGCTATAAGAAGCCTGGTAGAGGGTAGCAAATGTTCGTTCCCATTCGGGCCATTTCTGTTTCTGTTTTCGGTTATGGCCAAGCCCAGTCAGGCGGACCGCGGACCGTGGACAGCTGTCAGCGAGCATCGACAGTGGCCTGGGAAAGGGTCGGGCTGGGTCTGTGTGTTTAGAAACTGCTTCGTCGAGAGCGTGCCACAGCAGCTGGCGCATGCAACTTCCGCAATTGAGCGCTTCGCTAGGCACCCACAAACGTTGCACACACATTTGCGTGCGTTTCCCATTTTGGTCCGGATGGAGGGAGGCAGGGAGGGAGGGAGTGGGTGCCAGTGCCAGTGCGGTCTCATGAGCCTGCGCGCCTGCCTGCTGCATGCTGCCTGCTGCCTGACTCATTGCCCATTGATCAAAGGGGGAAACTCGTTTGCGGCAGCTGCGCCAGGTGTAATTGCGAAATACGAACCAATTTGCAACAGCAAATTGTGTAATAGATAATAAATGAGCAGCATTGAGAGTGGAGCATAGAGCATGTGCCACATTAATGCCTCACTGATCGCCACCATTCGTATCATTCGCATCATTCGCATCATTCGCACCATTCGAACGGAATGAATCATCATGGCAGAGAGCTGATAGCCGCCAAAGGGAAGCCAAAACCAAAGTCCGTAAGCCCTGGCCATGTAATGGCCACTTAATCCTTGACGACCAGCATTAATGTCGCACTTGACACACATTAAACGCGACTAGAGCCAGGAATTATGTCGGCAGATGGGGAAGGGGTCTCGCTGGAGTCACTTCATCTTTGGCAGCAAAAGATGGGTTGGTGGAACATCTCTAACGGAGCTATTGGAGTGCCCAGCAAACATTGGTCGCTGCCGCTGCCACTGCCACCGAGTGGAAAGAACCAAAGAAGTGGAGGCAATAGAAATCAGAAAAATCGATTAGCCAGGCCAAGCAATCAGCGCGGAAATAAGCGGAATGAATCTGTAATAATCAAAATGAACTGCAGAGATGAAGGAGCAATCGTGAGATGGAGATGGAGAAACGAGCTACCTCAGAGCGTAAGCATCTCAATAATGGGAATCCGATGAAAAGCCCGAGTAAATCATGTCTGCCAAATGGAAGCCATTTCCGCGCACACACAGACACACACACACACACACACACACATAAACCGAATATCCTCGAGTGGCACAATGCGAGGAGTGGGGGAAGGAGTGAACTGAACTTTGAACCGGAAGCAAGCCATAAAAGCATTTAGCTGATAATTTGCAATGAATATGAAAATTCCCATCCCCCCGCCCCCCCCACACACACAACACACCGCAGAGGATTCAATTGGGGCAAAGCAAGAGCCCATTTTCCATTATTTTTATTACACTTTCAAGTAACTGGAAATATTGCAAATTTTATTATTGGATTGAAAGCCAGCCACAAATCGATGGAGAGCCAAAGGCCAAGGGTGAGCTGGATGAGAAGAAGCGGGACGGAGTGGAGAGGAGTAGAGCCTGTTGCCATAACATTAAAAATTGATTGTACTTTATATCGAATCGAATATGGAAAGCGGGCTGTGGGGCTGTTGGGCTGTGGCTTCTCACTGTCGGACCACTGCCAAAAGTACGAGTACGTAGGAAGAATGATGATCCGTGCATTGTCCAGAACAAATTGTGGGTCATAAAGGCCACTGGCAGCCAGGCCAGGCCGGGCGGCAGTGAGGCGTGTGCAATTATCCCATGTAAACCAGACGAATCGGCACACGAGGCTCAATCTATCCGTAGATTTTTTGTAACCGATAAATGTTTACCGAGAAATTAACGAGCAAATTGAACTTTACGCAGAAAAAAGAACATGGGAAACCGCAGAAAAAAAAGAACAAAAACTCTTTAAGGGAAATTTTAGGCTGTACAGCGGAAACAGACAACAGACACAGCAGCACACAGCATGAGGCATGAGGCAGGGACTTGAGGACTCTTGAGTTTTTATTTGCATTTTATGACTCATTTTTCACGCCCCTCGTTTGATTCTGCTGCTGCTTCTGGGTTCGGGGCAGGCAACCGAGCCGCCTGCTGGTGTCAGTTGCGGCTGATAAAAGCCAGGACCAGAAGCACACAGACACAGACCCAAACCAGGAGCCAGGAGCCAGCAGCCAGGAACCGGGATAGAGGACGAGGTCCATGAACCCAAGTTAAATTGCAGGCCGCATAATCCTTTTTGGGGCCGTCCTGCCTGGCCCCTCCTCTCCTCTCGAAGGCGTTGTCCTTTTTGTCTGCCTTTGTCGTTTGCCAATAATTTATATATGGGAAAATGCTTTTGAAATGCTCTTGCTCCTGCCTCTTGCTCCTGCTGCTGCTCCTGTGCCGGCCAAAAGAGCCAAAGGAAATGCCAGATAATTGAAATTGATATACGAGTAGGTCCTGAAACAAAACGATGTCTGCATGTGCCGTCATCTCCGCGGGCCTCCTGCTCTCTAGATAAACACAATGCCCGAGGAGAGCACAAGGAAATGGCATAGGGCGCTCGAATATATTGCGTATACGCCGCATGAACCACATTCATAATTTTGCGAAATGGAAAATGGGGTAAACACAAGAGGAAAATCCGAGGCACACTCAGCAGTAGCAGCAGCAGCAGCAGCAGCAGCACACACACATGCGTAGCACGTGGACGGCGGACCCAAGGCATGTGGCCGTCTCCGTCTCCGTTTTTATTTGTTTTTTAATATTTTTATGTGTGTGGCCCGCATTTTCTTTTCTTTATTTTTCAGCTCGATGTTCTTGGGCTCTGTGCGTGGAAAATTGGAACACATGCGCTTCACCTTCGCCTTAATTAATATTATTTTGTAAATAATAATTAATTTTACCCCGAGCGTAGAGCACTGCTCGAGCCAAAAATAAATAATTTCTCATAAATAAAAACAGACAAAATGGAAATAATATTGTAAGTCGAAAAATCAGCAGCAGCAGCAGCAGCGGCAGTGGGTGCGAAGAAAAATGATAATTAACATGGGATTAAAATAAATGTGAAGAAAAGTAAGTAAATTGATATTTGATGGGACAGACATAAAAGGGGAAAAGCTGACAGTCACTGCCAGAAATCGAAACTTTTCTCTGAATAAAGAACGAAACTAATGCCGAGCAAGTATCATGTTTAACCCGAAATATAGATGTATGGGAAATCCTGAATTTCCTTGAAATAATTGATGAACCCTGGGACCATAAATTCCCCAAACACCAGTCGGAAGTCGGAAGTTGTTAAGCCAAAATAAATCGACTCGAATCGGATGCAATAGCATAAATATTTGATAGAGCTGCTAGAGCTGCTGCAAACCGCCCGAATAGCGAAACGAAACGAAATCAGGGACTAAGCTCCCGCGTTAAGCATACGCAGTGTTGCCGGGCACGAAACAAAACAAAAATACACCAAAGCCAGAGCAAAAAGTGCGAGAAAAAAACCCGTCGGCGCCAGGCATCGTGCGTGAGCGAATAATTTATACACCTTTTGAAAGATTTATGCTGCCAGGGCCCAGAGGCGCTGGCTGTGGCAAGAGGCAAGAGGCAAAAGGCAGTTGGCAGTTGGCAAGGCAATTCGCGAAATCAAAGCGTGAAATTCAATTAATCTAAGAAGGTAGAGCGGGCGGGGATTACCAGAACCGGGAGAAGGAGGGAAGGTGGAAGGAAGCCCATCCAGTGTCAGGCCTTAGTGGGGCATGAGGACACCTCCTCCATCGAGGAGCCAGTGACTCATAATTCCCATAATTCTGGACACTCTCCCTCAATCGCTCTGACCTGTCAGATGAATCAGACGCAAGACGGGGGGCGGGGGTACGCTGACAAAGCAGAAAAAAGCAAGGCAGTATTTGGGTTAGGCCAAGCCAACCATATAGCGTCGGCAGCATCGGTGGGTAACGGTATCCACCGTTGTGTTTCTTTTTGGCCAAAAGTGAGACCCGGCCAAAAGCAAGCCAAAGCAAATACACTCCCAAACAAACGATGAAGCTGCAGCTGAAGCAAAAGCACAAACAAAGCGACAGCAAAAAAACTGCATCGCAAAATGCAAAAGTTTCGCTTACCCTCACAGAGGGTATTCACACCTTGCCATTGTCGCAGAGCCCATAAGAAGGGTATCCCCGGCGTCGACTCTCGATGTTTGTTTTTTGTGTAGTTTCGTTTGTTTTGTGTTGTTTTGTTTATGGAAATATGCAAATAACATTGAAGTTTTGAATGCGGAGGGGGTGGAGAAAAACTACAGCACGTGCATGGCGGAGTGCAGCGGAGAGAAAACTTAAAGGAGAGAAGAGAAAAACCTCTTCAAGCTTGAAGCTCTGCAAACTCCAGCGATTGGTTTCCCTCTGCAATTTGGCATACAGAATTGAGTGAATTTAATTGCAGTTGCAGCGGCAGAGGCAGCGGCAGCAATGGCAAGTGCAATGCCTTGTCACAAAGACAAAATGCTAGAGAGACAATGTAACTATCCAGAGACACTCACTCGTACTCGTACTCGTACGTGAGAATGATGCGACTAATGTTCGTATCATTTGCATACAAAATTGAGCATGTAAAAGGGGCAAAGGCAAAGGCAAAGTCAATGCCCAAGCGGCGGCAGTCATGAACTTGCCACACAAACACTGCTTTTTCTCCGCCTGTTGCCCTTTTGCGTTTGGCCACAGCTCATCAATCTTTCAGGTAAAATTAATTGAAATTTTGGTCAACCGCATGTAACTGCTCAAATCAGAATCGGAATCAAAAGAACAGCAGAAACAACAACACCAAACAGCAACAGCAACAGAAACAACAACAACAACAGTGAGCTGCGTCTGGCACGCAAACAATTTCCACACATTGAACAAAAATAATAAACAGAAGCCGAAACAACCGAAACAACCAACAACGTCAGAGAAAAAACGCACATAAAACTAAACAAATGCTCAAAATACGATGCTGAATAATTGAACACGATACACACCACACACACACACACACACAAATGGAAAATTTGTTTACAATTTTCCCCACTACATGAGTGTCTGTCTGTGTGTGTGTGTGTGTGAGCACGAGAGTTGTGACAGTTGACTAACTCTTTGCTTGCCCACCGACTGTTAACGTGGAAAACTCTTTATTTGCTGCTTCCGTCCACCGCAGCAGCAGCATGATCGAATCAAACATACCCTCACAGATCGAGGTATAGTGCACAATACAGCATGGTTGCCTCCTGCCTTCATTGTCTTTTCCACTGATCATCTTTGAGTGTTTCGTCGAAACAGATATACCCTCAGCAAGGGTATATTGATAACACAATTGCAATGCAATCCACACAGGAGAACAACACAGAAGAGCAACAACCGCAACAACCAGCAACTGCACAATTGGCTACGAAGCCGCTCAAACACATGTCAGGAATACTTAAATGCATTTACAAATTATTTAGAATCGCACCACAAATAAAATCAAACAATATGAAGCTATAACCATATAAAATGGAGAGAGAGTAAAGAGAGTTTTGTCTCATCATCTAATGTTTACTCTCTTGTGGTTTAGAGAGATGCATAACTTCAATGATTCAACTTTTCAGGCATTTACTTCAACACTAAATAAATAAATCTCATCTGTGTATTGCAAATCAACGACAACTTTAAGTCCGGTAAGACTAAGTTCCAAATTAGTTTTGACCCATTTTATCGCTTTAAGCAAATATTTGAAATATTTATTGATACTTTTAGACTTCTTAGTCAACATTTCGGAGAAGCCATTAAAGAACAGAACGCCTCAAAGATGGCCATAAAGATAAAACACAAATACTCGGCTGGAGAGTTCCCCGAAAAAGCGAAACGAAACAAAACGCTTGGATAGATAGAAATGTAAATAGAAGTATATGTATGTACGTATGTAAATAGGACTCACCTTTGCCTGAAATGTGATGCCATGGAAGAAGGCCTGCTCGGCATGAAGGGGCACGCGCAGATCCTGATCGTCCTGCACCAAGTCGTACGGCGTCGATGGCATTCTTAAATAGTTCAATAGCACCGATTCGGACCACTTGTAGTATCATGAGATGGTTTTCATCTTCCTCGTGCTACGCTTGTGCAGCTGATGGCGCAATTGCCACAAAACGCCACTTGGCCGACGCTTTGGCTGATGTTGCGGTTGTATCTGAGGTTTCTGCTGCTGCTGCTGCTGCTGCTGCTTCTGCTGCTGATGCTGGATAATGCCTTTGCTTTGGCTCATGCAAATTGCTGGGGGGGCGACGAGCGCTCGCTCTGTGATTGATTTGCTATGTTTCTGAGGTTCTCTCCCGCTCCGGCTCCGGCTCCGGCTCCCCAAGCTCTTGCTTAATCTCAATTTATGAGCTTGCGGTTCCCGATGCTCAGCAAATTGAATTGCGTCAGTTGGACCAGCGGATTCTGTAGGCGCTTTTCTCTTGCGTTTTATTATGAAATTTACAGTGCGGTGCTCTGCGGTGCTCTGCGGCGTATCTGCAAGTGGAGAAAAGAGAAGAGGAGAGATATAATGCCTTAATAGATTAGAAAAGTAGAAAGGCACTGGCCTGGCACTGGAGCCGGAGCTGGAGTTTGAGCTTAGTGAATACGTATATTTTGTAATCAAACGCCGTCTATCGATCTATCTATTAAAGTGAGTCATTAAGTCGATGATTTTGAGTCAGCTTTTGAATTCCCTGGAAGCCGACTTTGAGCTTGGACTGACTCACCTTTTGGACTAGGCAAGCTCTTGGTGCGATGACACCCCCCTGATCGAAGGTATTAATATACACATATATGCATATGTATGGGTTGGGACACACACAACCCACACACGTGGCGCCGGCTGCCTATTGAATTCGTAATTTTATTTGTTTGTGGCATTTGTTTTTGTGAAGCAAATGTCTGCACTTTAATTGAAATCAATTGTCGATTTACGTTCTATTTGTGGCAGTCATCGAAGGGGATTTCAATAGCCTCTACAGGGGACTAATATAGCTGCTGTTCAGCACACAGAGCTCTCACTGTACTCCGCACTGTCTGGCGATGTTTTGATTAAGTCTACCGAAAACTGAAACTTAAAATAAACAGCTGCTTATTATCGCCCACCTCTCTCTCTTTGCCAATATCTCTCTCACTCTCTCTCTTTTTGGCTTCGTCTGTTTATCTCCATCTTTTTATGTGTCTATCTTGCGCTTCTTTGTTTGCAGCCTCTGAGGCTTCCTCTGAAGTCTGAAGTCAGTTCAAAGCCAGGCCAGAGGGTCACGGACGTTTACGCGTGTAAATGACAAGGCAGCCAAAGCGCAACAGCAACAGCAACAACAGCAACAACAACAACAGAAACAACAACTAAAACAACAGCCGCCTTTAGTTGTTGCTTCGTTTGTTTATCTGCCTCCTTTTTGGCTTTTGTGGCGTCTCCTCGGATTGCCTGGTGCCTGGTGACTGGTGGCTGCTGGCTGGTCTCTGGCTCCCAGTCTCCAATGAATAAATATGCTGGAGTCAACTTTTTAAAAGGCCTCCCCCAAGTCTTTCTCCGCTGATTGTTGTTTCTCTCTGTCTCGCATTAAGTTATCAATTTGGGTGTCGATTGAGTTCAAATTGCCACCAGCTGATGCCGCCTCCGAATGGAGGGCATTGGGTTGAGGTTGGGGCAGCAGCAGCAGTTGACACTTTTCGGGGAGCGACATAAATCAGCTTTGCTTTAAGGTCAGGCCCCGCATTCACATGGGGATTAGGGGCGCTTGACCCTAAAAGATACTCTAATAGTCGCTTCTGAATAGATAAATGGCTGTATGGAATGCAAACACACATACACACACCTACATTAAGTCTTAACTCTCCATAGATTGGAGATATTTTATCCCTTTGGTCCCTTCGTCTACTTTTCGTCAGCAGAGGAACATTTCGCAGAGTTCAATGTGCCAGGCTTCGCCCACAGCCTTATATCAACCGTACTGGTAGCTGCATAAAGTACTAGCTCTAGCCTCGACGCCATTTTGTGGCACAAAACTACACATACATACACATACATACCTAGACATATGAACAATAAGGTTCAAGTACCTCCAAAGCAGGCTGCACATGCGTCGTACAAAGACCCATCTAGCAGAAGGAAAACGAGGGAGATAGAGAGAGAGAGGCAGCTATTGCATTGCACTTAACACCCACCCTGGAACCCCCAGCCCCAGCCCCAGCACCAGCACCACCCGCAGCCCTTCCCTTTCATTGCCCCCCGCCCGCCCCCGCCCCACCATGAACCATAACTCTACGCATGACTCTTTTCGGATTCTTCTATCTTCTGGTTTACGAACAAACTATCGGTTTCGCATTGCGCTCTCTGCCTTCTGTTCTGTTCTGCTCTGTTCTTCTGCTTCGAGCAGTGTTCTCTCGATTCCGTTTTGTTCTTTCGCCCGCACTATCAACGGCAGGCCACTGCAACTGCAACAGCGACTGCGCAGCAACAGCAACGGCAACAACAACAACAACAATTAGAAACCCGTATCGCCCTGCAAGTGAATGACTCGCGAGGCAACGACGACGACGACGACGACGACGTGCTTCCAAGAAGCATTCAAGCTCAAGAGATGAGAACCGGTTTCCATGGGCTCGACTCCACTCCCGAGTCGAGGCGCGAGTCCAAGTCGAAGTCAAAGTCTTGGTAACTTACACGCTCACTTCCTTTCCGGTTCTTGCATGCACACAGCAAGACAAAGACAGAGAGAAGGAGAAGGAGACGGAGACGGAGAGAGACAGAAGGAGTAAACGAGTCGGACAGAGAGGGGAGTAAGTATCACTCTTTGGCTGGCTGAGCAAGAGAGAGATGGCCACAAAACAAAGCACAACTGCAATATCAGCTGCAATTTTATGATACCCTGTAATACAGAAGCGGTATAGTACCGCTTTACAAATATGATCACTATATACCAAAGAAAATCTGTATAATTTATCAGCATAACTACATCTGTGAATGATTCATGTCCTTGCCTTTCCATGCACTGTATGTCGAGAGATTCATTTTAGATCTCCCGTTATGGTGTGTCATGGCTGGGCGTTCTTTTAGGGTATTTAGTGCGTCGGCATCCCCGTTTGGCACTGTCATTTGCTTCTTGCATCTTTTATTTTTTGCAGTTTTTCAAGTTTTGTACTTGGCAATTACGTAGCAGCGAATCAAGCGAATCGCTTCGGAGCTTTTGTCATGCCTGAAACTGAAAATATTTACTGCGCAGCCGCAGCCGCAGCCTCCGACGAAGCTGCACTTGCCGCAAGCTGTTTCTGCTGCAGTTGTTGCTGTTGCTGTTGCTGTTGCTTTGTTGCAGTGTCAGATTATGCAAGTTACTGGGGGGGGGGGGGCGGGGGGAGCACATGGAAAACGAAGAAAGAAAAACGAAACTGGTCGCCGCGGGCCTGATATTTTATTCGAAAATATGCTGCGCACTTTTTGGAAAAGCAAGCGGGAAAACTTGAAAGGAAAAATATCTGCATGGATAGTATATTTCGCGCATTGTTTTTTTAGCCAACTGCCTAATAAACAGATACACAGGCAGCAATTAAACAAATACCAATGCCAAGCGAAGAAAACATGGCTAAAAAGACAGACCAGCTGCGTTGTCTCCTGTGGCTGCTCCTCCCTCTTCCGATATGAAGACAGACCCGGTCCGGTTGTGGCATGGCATGGCCAAAGCATCAATCTTGTTTTCGATTTCGAAGGAAACTAACTGCCGAGAAAGGCAACATGCTACTGCCTTAGATGTGAGAGCCAAGAGAGTGAACAGAACAGAACAGAACAGAACATCTCTCCTTTGTCCCGATCCGCAATCCGCAGTCCGCGATCCGCGATCGTCATCACATTCTGAGTTCTGTGTCTCGCCATTGTCGTGGCCATATATTTATGGGGCAGACAGCCCCAGACAGATATTCCAATAGCAACATCCAGAAACGAGAGGGAGAAAGACAGACAGAGAGAGAGAGAGAGAGAGGAGACGGCTGGCTGACTGGCGGCCTGGCTGCCTGGCTGCCTGGCTGGGTACGATGCAAAACTTTTTGCCTGTATCTATAAGATACATTTGGTGCGAGGAGCCAGCCCCGCGTATGTGTGATATAAATAGCAGCGGGGCGGCCACTCAGCCTCCGCCACCGCGGAGCCTCCTCTCCTCTGACCCATAGAACGCACCTCAACAGCATTCAGATACAACATAAATCTATTGGGCAAAAGAAACGATTGCCAAACCAAAATGATTGCTGCTGGGCTGGGGGCTGCCGGAGGAGGCAGCAGCATCAAGCAGCATCAAGCAGCATTGATTTGTACTTTTTTTCGGGAAATATTTTCCGACATTCTTCGGCCATCATTTGTCTCAGTGTTTGTTTGTTTGCTTGTTTGTTTGGCCGGACGGCCAGTCATTGGGGATCATTAGACTAAGCTATATAATCCATAATCCATAATCGATGGTCCAGCCAGAAGACCAGGCACTAACCTTGAAAGTTCTTCGCTGGTGGACTTTTCCCCAGAGTGTTCTGTATCTTTATCCACAAGACACAAGACAACAGAAATTAATGATCAATCGAAGAGACGGAGACAGGAGCAGGGGCGGGGGCAGGGGCAGGGGCAGGGACAGAGGAGGCAGAGAGTGAGAAACGAAGCGAAACTAAAGTTAGCAGCAATTTTGTCATTGCCCTGAAGTTTATCGTTGATTATGCGTTGTGCCTGCTGCTTCGGTGGCACTGTGTATCTTTCAGATGCATTTCACCAGAATATCATATAGAAGCTTCGGGTGAATCAAACAATACATTCTCTTGTTTTTGTTGTGCAATAATTTATAAAAATAATAAACACGACTATGGCGGCGGTAGTTTTCATTTCGGTTTTTCAATTTTTCGTTTCTTTTTTTGGCACACATTCAACTCAAACACACACAGCCGCACACACAGACACAGACAAAAAAAAAACAGACACATATATACGCATATACTGTATGTAGAATGTAGAGCTCTTTAGAGATCTGCACTGCAGCCAGAATGTATCTAGAACGCGTCGCGTAATCAGTTTTTTAGCTGCGATCTGCAAAATATTTTCTTCATTCTTTCTTTTTGCGCAAAACTTTCCATTTCTATGCGTTCGAACGATTCTCGAATGTCACCCACCAAAGGGCTTCGAGCTGCTTCGAGCTGCTCATCGGGTATATAGTTTCACAGTTATCACTCTCTCACACAAACAAAAATACACACACACACACAGATACAGGTGTAACACCTACGGCTTTCGGTTCGGTTTCTTTCTTTTTCTTCTCTGAAGTCTTGTGTCGGCTGGAGGTGATTTCAAAAATTAACTGCCAATTCTTGGAAACGGACGCCGATGAAGACGACGCTTTTTTCCGTGCGGCAACAACTTGGCTTTGGCTTTGGCGTTTTGGGGGGCTCTGAGAGAGTTTACCAACTGGCGCCGACTTGTTGCTATGTTTGGCTTATGGCTTAGTAGTTTTTTTTGTGGTTTTTTTTTGGGTATATTCTGTTTGAATATTAAGTAAATTTTCGCCAGTTCTGCTTTACGTTCTTTATTTGCATATCCTACAAATTGTTGCCGTAACGGAAATGCTTAGATTATGATCGCGGAGAGAACTTCACTTTCGTCACGAACAAAACCCAGACACACCGACACACCGAAAGCCAACCCAAGTCAAATGCAGATGGAGATGGAGAATGCCGTAAAACCCGTTTTCCAGAATGCATCGGCCACACAAACCCATAAGAACCAATATTTTGGAATAGGACGGGGGACACGGGGCCCTGCATGATTTTATTAATAAAAAAAAAAAAAAGTATTTATTGAATGGAAAATTACTTGTATTCCTCTGGAAACCGATATTCCAATTCCAATTTAGAACCGCTATTCAATATTCAACAATAATCGAACCGAACGTGTGAAGCAACCGGTATGCAAGAAACAGAAACAGAAACAGAATTTCGTTTTTCAGTGCGACGCCAGAGCTGAGCGGACGATGCGTGAGAGTCGTATAGGCCTGTGTCGAACAACCACGATGAACGCCGAACCACCCAAAACTGACTGTGGCTGTGGCTCGGCAGCGCCAAGAGTGCCCAAGCAGCAGGCAGCAGGCAGCAGGCCGAACGCTATGCCAGCATACAGGGTGTCTATTCCAGCTGTGGGGAGTTCCTCTCTGGCGCTGGCAAAACCTGTTTGTTTCCATGGTGTATTTATGCTGAGAGTGAGGTCTGGCCGCTCTCTTTTCGGCTCGTTTGCTCTCTTTGTATTTGTGTCTGGCTCTGGCTCTCTTCTTGAAACAACTGAAAGCATATTGAAATAATAACAATGGAAAATATAATAAAATTAATATTTTGAATTCAAACATATTCAAATATTTTTAAAAAATATTTATATATAATATAATAATAAAAATAATTAATATTTAAGAATTCGTTTTTCCAATGTTTTAAAGATTTTAGGCTGTGAAAATAAAATATATTCTATACTTATTTCGTAAAAATGAAGTTTTTCTTAGCCATGTAAAGGGTATAAGTTGTCTTCATTAAACTATAAATATCTGGGATGGTCAGCGCAGAGTTCCAGGGGAAATGCACATCGTGTAAGCAGCAATAAACTGCATTCAAAGTGAACACCTAACCTTCTGCTGATGTACCTTGCTTGGCCATCGTCTGCACGCTCTCTTAAGCTCGCTGCCTGCTGTCGTCGTCGTTGATTCTGGCTCTCTGCGGAAACGAAAAGCGAAAGCCGTTGGCCAATCAGCGTGCGGCAAATACACGTGCTCGCTGCTCGCCCTGTGGTGCGGGGGGTGGTTGGGGTCTCCGATGGGGGCCTCAAAGCGATTTCGCAATGTTTCTCTGTTTTGGTTTCCGTGTGGAAGCCCCAGAGTCGGGGGGGATCTCTCTTTAAGTTTGCCAAAGATGCAGCCTCGTACTACCAAAAACATTGCTAAGTTTTTTATATTTCTGGCAGTGCTTGAAAATGGATTCATGGATTACCAATATTTCAAAGATTCCCCAAACAAATAATACTATCTCAAGCCAAAGATGATCAATTTTAAGTTTCCATCTATCATCAAAAATTCCTTCGCATTCCTTAAAATTCTGCCCACACCTTTCGCAAGAGAACTTCTCACAGACAAACATTTGTCTTCACTGCGACTCAATATATTGGCCGGAATCAAGGTTGACAACTAAATTCTGCACATACCGAAAGTAACCGAGTTTGTGGTAGACTGCCACAACGTGAGTTAGCATGTTAGGATGTTAGGACGGAAGTGGGGTTGGGGTTGGGATTGCCGTTGGGGTTGGCGTTGGGACGTTCACAAGGAAGACAACCTCTAAGAACATACTCTGCAGAGCTGCGGATATCCACGCATAATTCAGCCCCAGCCCCGACTTACGGTGAGTGTGTGCAAATTGTATTCATGGGAAATATGCAAAAGCCGCAATCATATGAAAGGTAACAGTGGGTATGGATGGGGCATGGGGTAGTGGGGGCTGGCAGCTGGAAGCTTGAACAGGAGTAGGAGCAGCTAAAGCCAACGACAAGTCGAGACCGCAAAAGGGATGACAAACAAGCGAAAAACTCGCAAAAGGATGCGGATGAGGCTTGACTATCGGGCAAGCGACACGGACACGGAACGCTGACAAATGGACGGAAAATGTGCTCGGTTTTCCGTATTAGACCACGGCCATACGTGGTCCTTGGCATTACTTGCAGAATTGGCCAGAGTCGGTGGCTATCCGGAGAACAACTGCATTCGAACGGACTGCAAATATTTGCCGTATTTTAATTACTTTTTTGTCTAAAGTTTCTGCAATAGTGGAAACACAGAGGAACTAGGGATTGGAATTGAAAATGAAAATGAAAAGAGGCAAGGAACAAGTTCAAATGGCTGTCGCCATTCTGTTCTCCTTACCCTTCCTTCCGCCCGCCGCCCGCTGCCCGCCGGATGGCCACTTTTTAATTAAAAAAGCGCAAAACTCAAAATGGCGTCCACAAACTGGCGTACAATTTCACAGCTTAACATGGCGCAACTTTTGCGAGGCAGTTCAACTTTAAAGGCACCACAGATACAGATACAGATACGGATACGGATACAGATACGGATATCTACATACTCGTACATGTGTGTGTGGGGGTCCTTAAGGCCTCCTTTCAAAATGCGTTCAATCATGGCAAGCTGTCCCCTTTGGCCTGTGTCAATTTTCACTTAACACATTGTCGAAAAATCTTAAGAAAACCCTACTTAGACGGTCCCATCGAACAGAACAGAACAGAGCAGGGACGCCTTAGGCTTCAGGTTTCAAGTGGCAGCAAAAGCAAAAGGGAAAACTTTTCCTTTTTTTGTGCCTACCTCAGGAAAAGTTTTCAACGAGTTTCCCACTCGATGAGTGGATCAATGGAGGTGCTGGATGGAACAGCTTTAAAGCCAAATCAATTAATAACTTTTCACTCACATGCACGCAGCAAGCAGCACGCAGAACGCAGAACGCTGCACGCTCCTCCTGTAGCCTCATTATTTTATGCATAAATTATATTACCCCTGACGGGGAGAGGGAGAGGGAGAGGGAAAGGGAAAGAAGAAACAGCCACCGAAACTCATTTGACATAAAAATTTACTGCATATATTCACCGGAGATGAACAGACGACACAGACAGAGAAGCAGAGGCAGAGGCAGCCATGATAAGCTCCATTTGGGGAGTGGGGAGTGGGGTGTGGGGAGGAGTGAGGAGAGCAGGAAAGGCCCATTCCACGGGATAAAACAGGATAAAACCAATAAATTTATTGTCGCACGAAGGACAAGCTGCTCTTCGGGGGCTTCCTCCTTCTTTTGTGTTAACGCTTCGTTAAGTCTGCGTTAATTTATGAGGGCGTGTTCGGGGCGGGGCGGGGTGGGGGATATGCCTCTGGGCCAGAAGCCAAATGACTTTGATAAACCAAATTGTCTAGCTCAAACGGATGTTTTAGAAGCGGTAAGAAGCGGAGATTGGGCGAAGGGGAAATCAATCAGCAAAGCAAATAAATACAATTAATGATACATTACGTATACGCAACGCTGCACAGCCGCAAAAGCAAGAGAGAGAAAGCCACGAGGCCCTGGCATAAATTATGCCTGGCAACGGCAAGCGTACTTTTACAATTTTATGCATGTCAACGCCAAGGAGCAGAGGCAGGAGCAGAAACAGGAGCACGGGCACGGGCAAGGCACGACTTTATGCAAATACGCGGACACGGGAGACACGGGAGACACGGGGGACACGGGGGACACAGAAGACGAGGCACAGAAATATGAATAAAGTAAAATCAAATATGCACTCGCGTGAAAATTAATGCGACACGCTCTTCAAGCACTCGACTCATTCAACATTTTTTCTCCTTTTCTCCGGTTCTTCATTTCTCCACTCTTCCTTTTTCCCCCCATTTAACTTGTTTAATTGAAAGAGAAGCAGCGGAAACAGCATCCACAGTGGGAATGGAAGTGCAAATGTGGAAAATTTCAACTAGGCAAATTCGAGTGAGTGCCGGGCAAACTTCTCGCAAAGTTGAGGGCGGCTTTGCCCGCCAAATGGGCGTAAATGGTGTGCACATAAAAATCGTGCAAAATTCATGGGAGAGCAATTATTATAGCGCGCACGAATATCTCACTCAAGTGCTCATAAATATTTTGCCAGACAATCAATAAATTCAATATAGTTTCATGGCAAACATGCCCCGCAGATGGAAGTGGAGATAAATCAAATGCAAATGCAGAGAGGACATAATCCCTAATAGAGTCAAAAGGATGTGCATATTTGCATGCAAATTTCAGGAAGACATGCAAACAGTTTGCAGAAACAATTTGAAACAATCCACAAAGTCGTCCTTCCTCAGGAAGGACCAGGCCATTAAGCTGCACTCTGGCCAATGGCCGAAGGCCGATGGCCGGACATAAATCGTTCTGCAGTGTTCATTGAGTGATGGAAATGCCTCTGGCAGGTCTCTCTGGCTTGCTTATTATTATGGTTATTATTTTCCTGAATTTCCCTGAGATATAATTGAGCCTCTAAACACGCACATTAAGTAGTCGAAGTCGTAAAACTTGATGCTAATGGCGGCCATTTCTCAGGCGCCTGCAATCCGAAGACCATTAGAGCATTTAAGCGGCCCCAAATCATTTGTAACCTCCACTAATTAGCACCGATGCCGAAAGATAAGCTCTGGCCATGCAGCTCCTGGCTCCGTCTGGCGGACTTGCAACCATTCCCTGGCGACATGTGGCAGCTGCTGGTGCTCCTGCTGCCACTGACTAGTACGGCAAGCGAGCAAGTGAGCAGGATACTGGACACCATTTATGCGGATCAGCCCTTTGAGACACTTCTGGTGCTCCGACACAGCCAGAGCCAGAGCCAGAGCCAGGCAGAGGAGCGGGATGAGAGGTGGGCCTGGCCTGTCCTACGGTTTGACGAGCAAGTGGATTGCTATCTGAGTGGCAGCTACAACAACGAGATGCTGGTCCTGGTCTGGCAAAGTGGTGACAACAATCAAATGAACACGGAGCTCTGGCAGGCACTGGACAGGAATCTTCAGAACATGAGGCATGTCCGACTGTTGCTGGTGATGCCAACAGCGGAGGGACAGCAGCGACTACAAATTGCGGACACAGCAGAGCCTCTGCGGTTTCTCCAAGTAGCTGTATTGACATCCCGAGGTACAGTCTATCGCCTGCAGCCATACGCCCAGCAACGTTGGGTGCAAGTACATCCCAGAAGGGAACGCATCTTTGCCAGCATTCGGAACTATCAGGGCAGGGCCATAATTACACTGCCCGATCAGTTTCCCCCTCGTTCGCTGGTCTACCAGAACAGCCACACCCAGGAGCACGGAATGACGGGCTATGTGGCCAAGCTGGTGATGGAATTCGCCCGCATCTACAACCTGACCATCCAGTGGCAGCGTCCCATCGTGCCCGGCGAGCAAATGTCGCTGATACTCCTGAGGAATCTGACACTGAACGGAACCATTTGTCTGCCCATCAGCCTGTGCGGCTATGAGGCGCCCAGCGAACTGGGCGTCTTCTCGGTTCCCTACGATCTCGAGACGTGGTTCATAATGGTGCCCTGTGCGGATGAGATATCCACGGCCAATGTGTATGGCTTCATGTGTGGCAAGCAGTTCCTGGGCATCGTGGCAGGCTTCTACTGCCTCTTTGCGCTGCTGGACACCTGCTTTGGGTATCTGCTGCTGCATCGAGGCATCGACTGGTCGACGCTCGCCTTCAACGAACGCATCGTGTCGGGGATGATTGGTCAGTCCTTTAAGATGAGTGCCCACAACATGATCAGCTCCAGGGTCACCCATGCCCAGCTCTTTCTGCTCGGCCTCATGCTGAGCACCCTCTTTGCGGCTCACCTGAAGACCCTGTTGACGAAGCGACCCCCAGACCAACAGATCTCCAACTTCCAGCAGCTTCGGGATGCCCCGGTGGACATCTACTTCGACGAGGCCGAGCACTTCTACCTGGACGGGTTCAGGGCCAACCGAACCGTGGGGTTAATACGCCCCAAAATCAGATATGTGAGCACAGCGGACTTCCAGGCCTTCAAGGACACCCTGAACAAGTCGCGGGCCTTCTCCGCCCTCAATGCCGGGTGGCTGATCACGGCCAAGAGGCAGCAGTACTTCCAGCGACCAGCCTTCTGCTCTCTGCCCGGCCTGATCATTGGCTCCTACATCATCCTGTCGTTTCCCATGCAGGCCAACTCGATCTTTGAGCATCCACTCAACCGACTAATACTCCGTGTTCACTCCTCAGGACTCATGGGCCACTGGAAGCAGCAGACGCTGTACGAGATGGTGGCCCTGGGACAGATACCCCAGGACGACCCCTTTCCCTACGCGGCCTTCCGTGAGTTCAAGGTGGCAGATCTCACCTGGGTCTGGGTGCTGCTGGGAGCCGGTCTGCTGCTGTCTTGGCTCGTATTCCTGGCCGAACATTTCGTGCATTTTCTTGAAAGAAAACTAAGCTAAGGAAGACACCTACGATTCTATCACAAATATGTACAAGTTTACAAGCTTAAGTCGAATTTTTTCATCATTTTTATATTCATTATTATCAATAAAATATAAATAAAATATATATAAATTATGTAGTATAAAAAAACCTCTAGTTTCCTCTAAACTCTGCTATTACTTAAGTCTTCATTTATAAGGATAATCTGTTACTCAGAACTGTGAGGGACAACTGGGACGCTTATTCACTGAACTGAAAATCAGTGGCAGAACATTAGTAAACATTTCGGTAAATATTTTGCCAAACATTTACATAATTAACAGCCATTTAATGGTGTTTTAATAGCCAATCAATGTGCGAATGTGTGCCATTACACTCCACTATCTAGCCATAGCCATATCCATATCCCAGAGCCCACAACAACGCACACGGGTACGGGTACGGGTGCGGGTACGGCTACGGGTATGGAAGCCCGCATAGTGCCTCTTGGGGCTAATGGTCTAATGGCCCCATCCCAACGACAGCTTCACGTTGACATAAATCAAACATTTTGCCAACGAGCGGATTACTTTCACAAAAAATGTCAGTCGTCTGCTCCTGTTCCTGCTGCTGTTCCTGCTCCTGCTCCTGCTCCTGGCTCTGCTCATGGCAGTGACGAGGTTCAAGCGTCTGTCGTCAGTTCCGAATGCTGTTTGTTTAGTTTTTGTTTTCGACAACGAGAGCTTCTAGTCATTCAATCATCCGGGCCGTGGGATGTACGCCCACATAATTGACGTTTACGCCGTTGTCGGAGCACACACCATTTTTATCTTTAAAGAAATACCCAGCCAGCCACCCAGTCAGTCAGTCAGACCTTCAGACATCCAACCATCCACCCGAGAAGACAGGGCAGACAGACAGGCGCTGTAAGCAGGATTTGCCGCTTATTGGCGAGTTAGCGCGCGGCTTCTGATGCCGGGGCATTACGGGACATTTATGGCAAAATCGATGCGACAATTCCGGCTTTAAAGGGCATTCCCTTTAGATAGATAAAGTTTTCCATTCATTAAAGTGTAATGTGTAATGTGTAAAGTGTAAAGTGTTGTGTGGCAATTTAATTACTGGAGCACACTGCATACGGGCCAGGGCCATGCATGTTGCATGAAATTTTTAATTAAGCCCAAAAGCATTGTACGGATTCGGTCAGCAGCGGAAGCTGCTGATTCCATCTGCCAGGATCTGCCACATCCTCTCGCGCAACAAACCAAACCAAACCAAACCAAACCAAATGCAGTTCCAACCAGTTCCAGTTTCTGGAAAAGTTCGTGTAATGCAATATGCAAATTAGCGGCTAGCTGCCCAGAGCTGCTGTCCGTCACTGCCACTCGCGCACACACACACACACGCACACACACACACCATTGCCCAGTGCCCAGAGCAGTACATTCCGCTAATTGAACCGCATTCTGGGGCTAATTGCAACAGCGTCAGCACCAAATTGTTGCCACTGCTTTTGCTCATTTCGTGTTGCCTATCAATGCGGGCGGGCACTGGCCGAAAGTACACAAAAATATAATTTAGAATAGCTATACTGGGAAAAAGTACATTTTAAGCGTTGCTACTTGCCACATAGGGGTTTTCCAAGCCACTAACTAAAGGGAATCCTTAGCCAGAACAGAAATGATTTACTGCTCACTGATTGCTGCAGTTATATTAAAGGGTATTACTGATATATTATATCTCTCTTCTTCTAGTTGCTCGATAGCATCGATCCCTGCAGCATCAACATTTCCCTTTTCTGCCACTCCTTCCGCCTCGTACACATATCAATTGCACATTAATTACGTACGCAAAAGAGAGAGTGAAAAACACAATTATTCATAGTAATTATTGAGGCCACAAATTGGCCCATGTGTTAATTAACTCGTTTTAATTCGACGCCTCTGAGAGGGCTCACTGAATCGCATTTAAATGCAAGCCAAAGCCAGGCCATGTGGCAGTCACAAATATTGGGTGCATCCATCCAAGCTGATTCCAAGCGGCGCTCAAACACGGCTAAGCCGAGAATGATGCTCGACAGTCATCTTAATCCTGAGAACTTGAACTTGTTGGATCGTATTCTAGGACTTGAGTGGAAAAGCTCTTGCAGAGACAAGTTTTGCGCAAAAAGTTTTCCCACAGCCAGGGAAGGAACAACGGAATAAATGTTGCATGCACCTGTGGGTGCTGTGTCTCCTGTGTCTCTCTGGGGCTTAGCATTCATTTGCATTTTATTTATGCAGATTCGTGTGGCAGCCTCAAGAAGACTCCACAGAAGAAGACGTCACAAAAATGTCACATAAATGCGAGGCATAATTTTTGTTTCGATTTAACTTTTGGTCTAATTAGTCGTGAATTTTAACTCAAAACTGTAATTTGCATAATTTGCATAAACTGGAAAAAGGTTCTGCCACCAGCCAGCAGCCAGCAGCCCAACAAATTTCATGCCATTCATTTGCGTTTCTTCTAATTATGAACTCAGGCAATTAGCTGGGCAAAACTTTTCCTTTCCGAGGAAGCTAAGCAAAAACAATAAACGGAAAATCAAAACAAGCTTATGGCAGACACCTCTCCATCTCCATCTCTGGATGCTAGAATGGTAGCAATCCCTCAGAGAAACTGTCAAAAACTCAATCACAAAACTTTCCTCTAAGCTGGAAAATGGCAAAGTTGTTGCTTTTTGGGGCGGAGCCCCAACTTAGTTGGCATTATTAACAAGTTTTCTATATGCAAATCAGTTAGGAAAATGAATGTAGCTGACAGCACAGAACAGCACAGAACAGCACAGCAGCGCAGAGCACAGAGAGAAGTTTCAATGGAAGCCAAACAAAGAGGTGGAAAATGTTTACCTTACCCAAGGCTATAGACGTTTCCCTGTTATGTTCTATCATTCATTCCTTGCCTTTCCTCCTCCCCCCAGACTTTCTCTGTGCCTCTGTGTCTTCCTGCAGCCACTGGCTTTCATTTCGCTATTAGAATGCGAAAGTAAGTGAAATTGATGAATGCTCTAGTGACAATGGAGTGCTTCAGTTGTCATTCTCCTGTCTAATAAATGAACGGGAGGAGTTCTGGGGGAGCTGCCTGCCACATTAATCAAGCAGCTTCAATAAATTTAAAGCCACAAAATGATCTATCCACATAGCTTGGGCTCTAAGCCCTAATCCTCTCTTTTCCCATCCCCTCGACCTGTGACCTCTAAAGCTGGCTATTGATTTTGGTCTTAGTGCTGGCTCTAGTCCTGCCTGTGTCTGTGTCTGTGCCTCTGCCTGTGCCTCTGGTCTTGACACTGGTCCTCTTGCTCCTTGTCATAAATCAATCCAAGAAGAATTTTGAAAGCATTAAAAGCATTACGAGAGCGCAACATTTTTTCTTCTTCTTATTGCTGCGAGTGTCCCTTTCTTGCTGCTGCTGCTGCTGTCGCTGTCATGTCTTTGTCATGTTGAACAAAAGCCGCCATAGAGGCTGAACACACATTACGTATACAACCCGTGGCCCACATGCAAAAAAAAATCAAGAGAGAGAGAGAGACAAACGCCATGGCAACTGAATGAGTGAGCGAATGAATGGGTGAGCGAATGAATGAATGAATGAATGCATGAATGGGAAACCTAAGGCAATCTTTTGTCCTCCCTATCTCGTTTCTGGGTTCTCGGTTCTCGGTTCTGGTTTCTGTGTTCTGCGTGTTCTTTTTGCCAGCGTTTGCCCTGCCATTTGATTGTTTTCCATGTTACATCTCCTTGCCACACACATGCACACACACACATTCCTGTGTGCGTATGTGTACACTACGCAAATAAAGCTGAGAGATATATCTTAATATTAAAGCATTTCCACCTACTACTGATAGTTCTTCTCGCTGGGAGATGTGGTCGTGGGCGTGGGCGTGGGGTGGGCGGTTATCCTTCGAGGCTCTTTTGCTCTCATTTATATGCATTCCGTATGAAGCGATAGTATTTGTTTAAGAGCGTAACATTATCGTTTCATATCCGTAAGGTCAACAAAAGTCGTTTGTGAAGATTGCCTTCTGCCAATTGGATTCCACATGGGGCATGCAACATGTACCCAGCAACAGCACAACAGAACCGAAGCGAAGACCGAAAACAAGCTTCATTTCGGTTTCGTTGGGATGCCAAAACAAGTTTGACAGCTCTGGGCAACTGATAGATACAGATGCTCGTGCAGATAAAGTAAGCTGCAGAGTCTTGGCTGCATCATCCCGTCCCGCAAAAGTTCATTGCCACAAGGCGGGGCAAGAACGAGACCAAGACCAAGACCAGCTCCAACTCCAACTCCTAGTCCAAGTCGTGGATCCAACAGGAGCACTGAAAGTGAAGACGCAAATTGCTTCTGCTGTCAACTTGCTGGACAAGTTTTTGGGTTTGGGTTTGGGTTCGGGTTCGCTCTGGTGCGGTTGGTTCTGTTCTATTTTAGAAGAAATTGGAGTTCTCCCAATGGCAGATAAAAGTAAAACTTTAAAATATTTAGTGGCCAAACGGAGGGAGCTGGGAGGGAACTTTCGAATGCATAAATCGAATGCATCCATTCGTGCGAATTAAACAAAATGCCAGCTGCCATTATCCCATATCGTGCACCCATTTATGCTCTCGCATATAAATTGACAATTGTTGTGGCAGCATCATCATCGCCATCGTCATCATCGCAAATAAAACATTCATTCGATTGACATTTCAAAATGCTTTCCGTGCACATGAGCGCAGCCATAGAAACGGATTGCAAAAATGGCAAAATGTGCAACAGCAACAGCATACATACATACACACAAACATATATAATCGTATGGGGTATCCATGCACCCGGAGAAAAAATCATTGAGAATCGAATGGTTACAAGATTGAAATTATATATACTCATACATATTTCCATGGATCAAATTAAATTCCAATTAATTTGCCAGAATATCAGCTTTAAATGTATGTTTTCTTTGTGTGTATCTATGTATGTATGTTTGTTTGTATGTGTGACAATGAGGAATGTTTCGTTTCTATGGAGCAAAAATAAATTTCAATTCAAATTATGTTTGTACGCTTCCTGAATGGCTTACCAAATGTTAATCAGCCAAACGGTGTACTCAATGCACTTGGCGGCAATAGCAGCAGAATTCAATTTATTGGCCACTTTAGTTGGGGCTTATGAGGTCAACGGATTATGAGGGAGAAAAACAATACACAGCTATAATTGGCAATCAAATATTCTATTGTATTCCTCATACAATTCAAGCTAATCCCATAAGTATCATTGAAGGTATCCCTTGTAGAATATTCGAATTTGAAATTCATATCGATGGCATTTCATCTTCCATTCTAATATTTCTTTGGACCTGCTGCTTTTGCTTTTGCTTCTGCTTCCTGCTTGCAACATTAACCGCTTCATTACGCTCACATTCACGGCCCGACGTGACATTTCAATTGGCCCGTGTCGGGGCAAAGGACTACATAAATCCTCCTCTGTCACCCAACTACCCTTTACACTTAACCTCCTCCCATCCACACTCCACACCCCACACTCTACACTCATATTCACATTCACACTGACATTCGCATTCAGAGTCATGAGTGTGAATGTGTGTGTGTGTGTATGTGGGGGGGGCCAAATGCATTGCACGTACAGAAGCCTCGCCGTAAAATGGTGCCAGCGCTAAAAAGTGTAAGAAAATCAGCAACTAAATGGGTGCCCAGGGCAGTGGGGGGGGGGGAGGTAAAGCTGCCACATTCTGCTACTTAAAGCCACAAAAGCCACACGCACAGACTAACAGCTGCATAGAAGATGAGGAGGCATCTTTGGCACAGCCATTGTTGTTAATTTTGCCAGAAGGCGACGCCGCTGCCAGGCAACCCTGTGACGGAAGCGGAAACGGAAACTATGAGCACTTGGCTCCTGCCATGTCTCGTCGCGTCCCAGCTAATGTATCCGTGTGTGCCTCTGTGTGTGTGCCTGTCTGCGTGTGTGCGGCATTTACAGTTGAGTTATGAGCGCACATAAATAAAATGTCAGCGACAAAATGGCTGCCAAAGTTTCTACGGAAATTACCTGAACTACGTCGTTGACACAAAATTGAGCCAGCAGCCACAGCATCCACAGCAGCACCGGCAGCAGCACTTTGACATCTTTGGGTTTCCTTGGCTTTGTTTCGTTTCAGATCACGTAATCTCGTGCAATTTTTGAATTGGATTAGAAGCCGCTTTAGCAACTGAACTGCCAACTGCCAACGCGTTTGATGAACTGCTAAGCTGTGCGGAATTTCAA
This sequence comes from Drosophila affinis, assembly GCA_037356375.1. Taxonomy (NCBI): domain Eukaryota; kingdom Metazoa; phylum Arthropoda; class Insecta; order Diptera; family Drosophilidae; genus Drosophila; species Drosophila affinis. The sequence continues at coordinate 62,933,448 of CM074802.1, read as the reverse complement.
CCCCATCCCCCTATCCCCCCCCCCGAAACTAATTCGATGAGCAGACAACAACATTATGTAAGTCCATTAAGGCTGTCAAAATCAGGTTAAGGCCCCATCCCCAAGTCGCCAGCAAAAGAGGATAACCAGAAAAAAAAGGTTAAACAAAGGCCGCAACCGCAGGCCAACCCCGAAAGGGTTCGCTTTCTCTTTATTTATATATTTATCTATGAAATATTTACATTTTATTTGCAAGTTCTCGAGTGTCTCTCTCCCTCTCTCTGTGTCTCTCGCTGAATATATTTAAAATTCCCATTAATCCTTTCGTCTCTGATGGCATGCTTAACCCTTTCTACCCCAATTTGTTTCACTTTCAGACCCTTTTTTTGCATTTCTTTTGTTGCTGGGAGTAAATTGATTTTTGGCTTTTGTGTGTGTGATGAAATTTGCTTTTGATTTGAATAAAAATGCAAATGCCTGAATAAATTTGTGTCTGCTGTCTACCTTAAAGTCCTGCCACAAAAGCAGCTTGAGGACTTGAGGTATCCTTGCAGCTTCCAGCTTCCAGCTCTTAGCCTCTGGAAGCTCCTCCTCGCAGTTTCTTTGTGGGTCTTGTGCTCATCTGGCCATGTAATGCAATTGTTTGGCCTTTGTTTTGTGCTGCACTGAAAAAGAATAGGAAACATTCTCGGATATTTATTTTATTCCGTTTGGTCGCTTGGCCATTTTCAATTTACGTTTACAATAATTCAACAAAAACGCTCAAATGGCCAGCAATAAATTTGCCACATCAGGAAATGAAAACGAAGGAACACAGAAACAGAAACAGCAGCAGAAGCAGAACAATTTACTTGACTCTCTCATGCAATATAGATGTAGAGGTAGATGTAGATGTACAATGTACAATGTATAAACTTTTAGTTTGTTTTATTTGCTCGCACACAATGGCAATTTATGTTTTTGCCATTTTCAGCTATAAAACACAGAAAACATATATACACACTCGTATATGTACATATGTATGTATGTATATGCCATTAAATGTATCTTTTCGGGGTCAGTGTAAAACAAATGCTGACAAGTGCAATTATCCCCAGACTGCCAAGGAGAATCTACCCGGTGGAGCTGTGCCCTTTGGCCCCTCCGCCCTCGCAATGAATGTAATGCCAGCAAATGGCATTGTAAGTGCGGTCTGCTTTACTCCGGTACGGAATCCGAGTGCATATTTCAGCTGGCCAAATGGTCAAAGGCTGGTAGCTGGTGGCTGGGCTTCTGGCCAAAAGGTAAGTGCTACTGATTTGGGTTAAGTCTCCCGCGACATTTGGAGATTAAAGTTACTAAGGCAGAGGGCTAACCAATTGACTAAGGAAATTATAGACAAATAAAGGGCAGAAACTAATTAATAAACTATTTAATTGAAGGGTAAACTATTAGGTAGAATAAGCTTAAGCTTAGGCTTTCTGGATGTCATTAACGTTGCTTAAATAAACATTACATTGCCCTATTCACCATGTACTTAACTCTAGTCTCCTTATTGTGCCACCTGCCACACCCTCACTGCCTCCCTTGCTCCCTGTTCACGTCCTAAGCTCACCCACTAGTTGCCCCATACAATACTTACATTTTAGCATCCATAAAAGTTGGCTTCCGTTTTAGCGCTGGCCCTAAATGAATTTATGTCAACGGCACTTCATCCGAAGGCCCAAAGAAAGCCCAGAAAGAAGGCCAAAGCGGAGTCCCGTTGAATGCAAGCCGCAGCCCAACAAGTTTGTGTCTTGTGTCTGACATTAAATTAATTTGTTGCCTACAACTTTGCCGGCTGCAAATAGTACCCATGGGTGGCCTTTCCTCCCTCCTTTCATCCCTACTACTTTCTCCCAGAGGAGAGGGCTTGCCCCCTCCCCGCTCCTGCTTGGGCTCCAGCAGAAACTTGTTAAAGGCAAAACTAACAAGAAAAGTTTTAAATCATTCGCCAGTGCCAATGTCGCAAAAGTTTGGCGGCAGCCCCCAAAAAAATAATAATAAAAGAAACGCAACGCAACGGAAACTACGAGTAGATCGGGAACCAAATAAAGGCGTGTGTTATGGGTGTTGTAACTGCTTTCCCCGGCTCGCCAGATGCCACACATGCCGCACCGAAAGCCTTGAACCGTGGCAAGGCGTGTTTCAAGGGCAGCCGACAGAAGGAGGGGGCGGGGGGCAACCAACGAGTGCTAAATCTTTGGCCTAATAGTCAACGCTTTCGGGGGAAATGTTTATGGCTGTTTGTACTTAGCCCGTAACCCAAATTGATAACAAAAGTGGAGTGAGGGTGAGGCTGGGGGATGGGAAGCAAAAGATCTTGAGTAAATTATAGTTGTATCTTTTTGTTCGATGGGGGAATAGATACAGACAAAGTTAACCCCCAGATTCAATTAATCAGGATAGTACTAATCTTCACTCTGTTCTTCGTACCTAAGGGTTTCGGGGAAACAATCGCAACAATCGCAAGAGCATGTTTGAGTCGACTCTTTCGAGCTCTCTTTCAAACGCTTTTGAGTTTCGTAATTCCCCAATTCTTGGAATTAATGGATGCGTCATGCCTCATTGACAAACTTGACCCACATGGCGCGTCTCTCCCCCCCTCTCACCACCCCCCCTCTGTCTTTCTCTCTCTCTTTGTGTTGCTGCTGTGTTGCCATTAGCTGCCACTCCACCAATTTGTCGATCGTTTGCCTGCATCCACATTCACATTTTATTTCGTACTCGACCTCACACACTCTTCCTCCATCTCTCTCTCTCCCAAACACACATACATACACACATACACACACACACACACTGCCTCTGTTTCTTGTTCTTGTTCTATTTGCCGGACCCCTCGGTGCCTGGAAACTTCATTAAAAGCTCCGACACTGCAGCGGCGTAAACCAATTACAAGTTCGAGGGGGGCTCCACCAAATGTGATTAGAGTGCAATGCCGTAGCGGAAACAGCAGCTGCTCCTGCTCCTGCTCTCAAATGAAGTTATCGCAGAGAGAGAGAGAGAGAGAGAGAGGAGAGAGGTGGGAGGGGACTGGTATGTACCGCTCATTGCAGACACATAAACAATTTTACGAGGAAAATGTTATAAGCAACAAACGAGCATGGGGAGCTTGTTAAATGATTTAGAGACCAGTCGAAGAGTCCAGTCCGCAGTCCGCAGTCCACAGTCCACAGTCCAGTGTCCTGGCAGGAGTCCTTGTCCGCAGGACACCGTTGCAGCTGCAGTTGCCTGGGCTGGGCTGGGCCAATATGCTGCGACATGCACTTAAATCAATTTACGTCTGCCATTTGGTTGGAAATCTCTCTCTTTCAACGGCTGCCACACACACTAAGAGTTAGTAAAAGAAAAAACTTGGCCAAGGAAACTATTAAATCGTGCGCATCGACATCCTAAGAGTTGCCTCCTCCCTCTCTCCGTCCCTTTGCTCCTGGTTCGCCTTGCAGTAAATTAAATTTCACCCAGTAATAGACTACTGCCACGACAGGAATAGTGTTATGGGTAGGAAGGGAAGGGAAGGGGACGGACGGACTGACTGATTCCAGGGGGCAGCATCCATTGCAGCTTTGCATAAACTTTTGCATATTTTCAGTGACACACAGTGTCCCCCACCCCCCCTTAGCTCCCTTTAGTTGTTCGAAGGGACTAAAACATTGTTGTGCTGGCAGCTGCTCTTCCACATTCGCTTTTTGCGGGTTCTGTTCCCTGTGTTCCCATTGTGGGTCAGCGTGCATATAACAGAAATTACCCTTGGCCCTGCCCCGCCCCGCCCTTTGTTTCCTATTCAGCTGCATCCTTCTTGTGGCATCCACCGATGGCCTGTGTGTCTCTGTGTGTGTGTGTTTCCTATTACCAACTGCAACACTTCCTGTGTGTGTGCCATTGTCGGGGTCCAGTTGACTTTTGTATGGCATTACATGACGGCGCCTGTCTGCCATCCGTTCTCTCTCTCTCTTCCTCTTTTGGCTTCTTCTCTCATGCAGAACTAACCGCATTTCCCAGCACCCTGAATTTTTAATTTTTACACTTGGACTTGAAAATATACCAAAATATCAAAGGATTCTTTTGTCACAGATTTGGTTATAGTTTCCACCGACTATTGGCAATTTTCAGTTACTGAGAGAAGAGATTACATATGTACATAGGAGTATATGGACAAGGGGGTTATATTGGAGCTCTCCCACGGCTGATTAATTACGCTGCCCGCGCATCTCATTGAGGTCACATTACGCATACGCACTTGGCTACAAGATTGATGACAAGCCACCCTCCGCCGGCCCTCGGGCTCTTTTGATTGATTGTGTCCCGGCTGCTGATGTTCATACTCTGCATTCAAGCCACTCATCATCAGCCATGCACGTCGCATGGCATCCTTCAGCTATTCATCAAGAGAAGAGAGCTGCCTGCTGACTGGTGACTGCCTGGCCAAGTCTTATCATGGCCGGAATGTTTTCATTCGCTCTTGATATTTCCCTTCTTTTTAATTTTCCATTTTCCGCTGTTTATTTGGCATATGCCAAACCCCACTTGGCTTGCCGAGCACGTTGCCTGCTGGCCCGAGATCTCTTCTGGCCCCACAATTTTTGGAATTTTCCTCAACTATTTGTGACAGCCTGACGCCTGCCGCTGCTGCTGCCGCTGCTGCTGCTCTGCTGGCATTCTAATGCACTTAAAGCTGACAAATTTCACGCTCAATACAAGTTTTTTTTCTCTGCCGGCTCCTAATTAGCATGCAAAAAGTTTTGGGAGAAGGAATTCTGCTGCTAATGCTGTAATGTGTATGCCGGGCACGCGATGCCTTTGCAGACTTGGCATTAAATTTCAAATTAAATTGCTCTCTGCAATGCGATACGAGGCGACATACACATACACAAACACACAGGATACACACACACACATGACACACAATATCCGAACGAAACATGTGTTAAAAATCAGCGTCGGCAACATTTGTCCCCATCACGTATACGTCACGTAGGCAGCCGCCCCCAAACAACAACAACAACAACAGCAGCAGCAGCAGCAGCAGCAGCAGCAGGGAAAACTATATGACCAGCTTACTGGGCGGTGTGGGGTGTGGGGTAGGGCAAGGACGAAACTTGTCAATTGGTTTTCCGCTCGGAGGCGTCTTAAAGCTTCGGCCTCAGCTTAAAGCCGATCGAAAAATGCGTACGCATACGCCACGTGCAACAGACGATGCGTTATAAAAATAAACTTCAAACATTAATTCGTGTGCGAGTGTGTGTGTGTGTGCGTATGGTTGTGTGTGTGTGTGTGTGTGTGTATTTAAGGGCACAGGAGGCTCATGCATAAATCTCTTTCAACTAATCAGCCGCCTTCTGGGGTTAGCCCCCAGAAAAAGAGCCTACAGCCACAGCCATAAAGTAAAAAGTTTAAACAGCACTCGAACTTCATAAATTGCACGCACACACACACACACACACACACACCTCAGCTTACCATCTTACCATCTTCCCATCTCGTCATCTCGGATGGAGGATGGAGAGGATAATAACCTTATACAGGGGCTGTCAAAATAAATATAATAAAGCGAGAAAACGTTGTCAGCATTTTTAGGAGGAAGCGGCAAATGTCAAAATATTTAACAACAAGACCATCATCAGCATCATCAGCATCGGGAGGAGGAGGAGCTGTTCTGGAGGAAGAGCTGTATGGTGTATGGAAATGCCTGCCAAGGTGCAAATTCAATAAAGATAAAAAGTTTTTTAGGACAGACGACAGGCCGGATAACCTTATCGAGTCGTTGTCACGCCCCATGCCTGCCTATCATTGAACATTTGCTTACAGCGGGAATTATTAAGAAATATGCCCTTTGTGGGCCATCAAATTCAGCCAAAACGAAACGAAATCGAAACGAAACGAAAGGAACGGAAAGCCAGAGCCGAAACGGAGAAGGTTTTCCAGTTCAGTGACAGCTTTTCATTTGTTTTTGTTCCCTTTACGCTGGCCAGAAAGCCTCAACATTATGACCGTCATATATATATATACGTATACGTACGCCCAACCACCCATTACACCCACACAGCCACAGCCACAGCCACACCCACACAGACATAGGGGATAGGATGGGGGCTAGCAAGGACGAATAGGAGTATAGGAAGGACGAGGAATAAGTCGACACAAGTTTTATCTTTACGCTTGCCTGCGTCTGCGTCCCAAGTCGGAAACAAAGGGCGAACAAAGTAAATTCCACGGCAATGAAGTGTAAAAATAACAAAAGCTGCTTGCTCTCCTGGTCTCCTCCACCTGGACAGTCTGTGTCCGTGTCCTGCAGAACCCTCCATCCACATAGTTGGAATTTAATTTCCCAACAATAGCTTTTAGGGCTCCAATCCCCCGCCCACAATTTGACCAAAAACTTTGGTTTAAGCATTTCCTTTAAAGTCATTCTGCAGTGTTCTGGAGTCCTGGAGTCCTGGAGTCCTGGAGGGTTGCCTTTTAACGCACATTAAGCCCGAATGTGTCCTCTGTTTGCCAGGAGTTCCTTCCCCTGGAGTTCCTTTGCCGGCCATTTCTTATGGCCATTTGGCTTTTTATTGACTCCGTTTTTGAGTGCGAGGGTGCGAGGGTGCGGGTGAGGGTGAGGGTGCGGAGACCGCATTCTTTCTGCTGCTACTGCTGCTGCTGCTGCTTTGTGGTGCTTGTCACGTGGCCGTAGATGCTCAAGATTTGCCGGACGGACTCTGGACTCCCTCTCTGGGTGGGTCGGTCGGTTTTTATTATTATTCTAGTTCTCTAATTGGAAGGTCAGGCTGTACGTGCGCTGGTGGCACTTCAAAATGCTCGCATCCTGCCTCCGCAAAAGGCAATTAACTTGTTTTAATTAGTTTTAACGACAAGTATTTTGCACTCGAATTTGTTAGTCTCCTTGGGGATATCTCAGATTGGTTGGATAAGCCCCTGCAACCTGCAACTAATGAGGTGTTTGAAAAATGTGCACATACATAAATAAAGTCTCATCTCTTAGCCATTTCGATTCGATGGCTTGCAGCTGCGGCCCAAACCGGTTGGCAGATGGAAGATCATTAAAAATAATGCCTAATTATGCATGAATGAACTCGACTTGCAGATGCTGCTTTGGGTCCAAAGACTTCTCCGCTATCTTGAGCGGCTCAATGGTCTAGGGGTATGATTCTCGCTTTGGGTGCGAGAGGTCCCGGGTTCAAATCCCGGTTGAGCCCATAGTAACACTTTTTTGTTAAAGCTTATTTGATTCAAGTGGGTTTGCTCACTTTAATGAACTAAAATCAATACTTATGTATGTGTGTGTGTGCTGTGGCAGCCACAACGAACCAATTGTTTAGCCAATCTCTTGACCACAAACCCAAGCAGACTCCAAGCAATGATGAACAATTCAATTCAATATATTGAGAGTCAATTGCGAATGTTGCCGGGCTACAGGCTCCCCTCCCACACACATTTCTCCCCGTACTTGTCTGATAACCCTGGCATATCCCTGCCACCCCCCCCTCCCCAGTCCTTGCCTTCTGCCGCCTGCCTGCCTGTCATGTTTGTTTGCTCGTTGTCAAGTGTTTCATATGCTTGTCAAATATGTATACGATGGAGTATTGGCAACACTTGCCTTGCCACAGCTGCCACCTCGCCCCAGCTGCCCCCCTGGCTAACATGTCAGGACACTTGTTGTCAATGAAAGATGCTCAAGTAGCGTCCACTCAAAACTGCTTTAAAAATCAGTCAAAAATTAAGTAACCAGAAGCTGCACAGGGGAAAAACTACTGAGAACTGCCGACATTCCTGGCAGAAATTAATGTTTATTGCATTTTATTGGGCACACACTCGTGTTTTATGGCTCCATGAATCTAATCACCATCAAAAGTGCCTCAATTAACATGCTAGGACAAGCACAAGGACCCTCCCAGCAGGAGCTGCCCAAGCACTCTCCACACATGCAAAAAATATGGAAGGGAATAATTGTTTACGCATTCGAGCCAGGCAACCAGCCACCAGCCAGGCAATAACAAAAATACACAGCACCAGGACAACGAACCGCAGGAGAGGTCATGTTTTTGGGATACTTACAAAGGAATACATATGTGCATACATACATATGTGTGTGTGTGTGTGTGTGGCTGGAACACGTTTAAGTGGCATACAAAGCAACAATGGAGGAAAACAAATTAATAAAGTTAACAAGAGAAAGGAAAACCCACACAAAAATAGAGAGGGAGAGAGAGAGAGACGCAGTTCAAAAAAAGAACAGAAAGGAGAGAAAGAGCACACACACACACACACACACACACAAAGTGGAGTGTAAACCAAGCTAAAATTGATGGAAAAAATGTGAAAAACAACCCACAATCCAGAGATAGATACGTTTGGATTCGGATTCGGTTTTATCAATATTCATCTGCCACTGAGACCCGTCCTTAACCGAAACATGGCTATTCAATCAGCAACTAGACAGACAGCAACTGTCAATGTCCTCAGGGGGGTGGGGTGGGGCAGGCCCTCGAAACATATTCGCCAAATCAAAAACTGCACTCAGTCGCAGACCTCCCTGCACCACCCACCCCGCCAACAGCCTCGCAGCCAGAGTTCCCATCCACTTCAATAAATTTGATATTCGCCCCGAAAACTGAAAAACTGAAAAACTGAAAAACTGAAAATTCAAATGCAGGCAAAAACAAGCAACAAAAAACCAAACTGAACAAAGATATTGAGTTGCCAAAAACCAAAAAAAATGAAATGGATGCCAACCGCGGTATCAACAACAAAATGGTTTAGTGACTTTCCTCAGAGATGGAAAATAATTGAAAAAAAAATCGCAAAATCGAACTGAATATGAAACCAGCTGCCAAACAACCTCCAGATCGAAAGGACAAAGAAGGGAATGTTGGCCTTGGAACCGCATCGGCTTATACCCTTAAAGATTCATCCTTCCGCAGACTTTTGCTCTGGGTATTCAAAAATACGTCCTTCATGGCATCGCAAGACTCTTGCGAAAATCACACTACACTCTCAAAGGGTATCAAATCTTGGACATGGCAAATGTTGTGCCAACAGCAATATGGAACTATCCAATGGAAAAGAGATTGATGGAAGCAGCCACAAGAACAGCAGCAGCAGTAGCAGGAGTAGCAGGAACTAAGGCTAAAACTAAATGGACAGCACTGAGAATGGTCATGGCAGGAGCATGGGGCATGGGGCATGAGGAAGAGCCTGCTGGGCCTGGCGAGAGCTTTCAAATAAACGAAATTGCTTGTACAGCTCTTGGCCAGACACTTGGTCACTTGGCCCTGACCTTAGGCACATTTTCACACGACCAGCAACACACACTCAAGCAAATCGGAAAAATCAGAGGGTGGACGGGGGAAGAGCATGTACATATAGCTGGGCAATGACAACAATGGAGCCGAAAAGGGAAAAAGAACTACACGCCTGGTAAATGCTCTACAAAAAAGGGATTCGTTTTCCCTACACAAAAAAGGCAACTTGAACGTGAAGCAAAAACTTTGCAAAAAGCCTTAAAACTACTGCCCCCGAAGTACGCAACACTTTTCGCACGAAACACTAAACCACTTTCTGCAAAAATTCAGTGGCAAGCAAACAGTTTGGAGGAAAAACCTCCACGAAGTGGTGAACCTTTAAGATAGTGTCTGTATAACTTGCATGCATAACTTCATCAACTCTCGCCCGCTCAGTGGCTCAGTGGCTCAGAAGCAAAACCAACCTCAGGCCAGGACAAGCGCACAGGAGCATGAGAGCACCACACACACTGGTAGACTCGTAAAGAAGAGCTGAAATGTTGTTGGCAGGCGGCTGTGGCACCCACAGAAAATGGCCAAGAAAATAGTAGAAGAAAAGGAGAAGAGGGGAGAACCATTATTACATTTTTCACGCCAATAAAAACAAACACAGAAAGCAAAAGGGAAAAGGGAAAAGCGAAAAGGGAAAGGAAGAGGGAGCGAGAAACTGGGCCGCCTCGGCTGATCCACTGCCTTGGAATACTTTCTGAATGCCTGCACAATGCCTGCACGGTATTTTCCATTTTTTCTTGTTTAGGGTTTTTCTTTTTGGCAATTTCCTTTCTCAGGCGTCGCCATCCGGATGGGAGTTCGATTTCGATTTGGGGATATTTGGCCTTTGGTCACTCACGAAAATTACTAAAATTGTATATCCGTTTCCGGTTCAAGTTGGGTCTCCAGTCGGGTCCTCTACATCCTGCCGGTTCTCTCACTGCTTTTTGACAGGCACATCGAGTGTTATTTATTGGCACATGTGGCCCATGTCCTCGAACTGGCCAAGTGCTTGCCAACCAGCCAATAGTTGGGACATAATTTATGGCACTGACACATCACGCATACGCCGCATTGCACACCAGTGGCTGGCTGGCTGAGAGGAAGCTGGAGCTAGCCTGGAGCCGAGGGAATGCTTGTTCTAAGTGAATGTAAAATAGTTGCAGTCATTTTTCATTCCATCCAGTGGCCTAGGCTGGACATGTAATCCCCTGCAAGCCTACAACAAGTCAATTTCCAGAGCAAGTAGAACAATTGCACAAGCAATCAACACAGGCCCCAAATCCTTGTCCAAGCCGGCCAAGTGGCTGGAAGCCATTTCCCAGAAATGGCAACCCATTTCGAATGCATCGCCAGGACCATAGTGAGGGGCCAAAAGAGCAGTTAAGAGGTAATCACTTTCCACAGCATGGCGATTGCGATGGCGATGGCGATGGGGGTTTCCCTTAATCATTACGACAAATTGCCAGGCAAGCCAGGCCAGGGCAGGCCAGAGGCAATAATGATTAATAATGAGGCAGCTGCAGTTCGTACCGCCGCAAAATGGCAAAAGTTTTGTGCGGTCGCTTGTGGCTTTATTAAAATAAATAACTACGGTTAAGGCAGTTCCGTAAGCAAAAGGGGGACGGATACGGTGAGGTAAGGTAAGGTAAGGCTCGACCCTTGTTGCTGTTTCCGCTTCCGTTATGAATAATAAACTTGGCGCGACTCGAACTTTAACGAGGCTCTGGCTGCGGGTCGCGGTCGGAGCCAAAGTTTGTGTAATTTGTGTAATTAAAAAGTTATCCTGATTAACCTGACAGCTGACAAGGTCAGTTAGTGGATGAACCTATCTGCCCCATAAGATAGACAGACAGACAGCCAGAGGGACACAACAAATCGACAGCCAATGCAAACAAGTGCCAGTTGGCCCTATTATCAGGGCAAAGATATATCGTGTCAGTTGCAACTTTGCAGCTTTTGTTGCGGCGATTTACTCTGGTGGCCCATAAACCGAATGCACATTGTTTGGCTTCGCATTTTGTTATTTTGTTGTGGCATTTCTACGTGCATTTTATTGCAAAAGTTTTCAGCTCATGTCCTGCGGAGATGTCATGTGGCCACCCCACTGGACACTGGACGATGCTCCAAGAAAATAGTTACCAACAAAATTGTCTGTCTCTGGCTGCACACAAAGTGCCAGCAGAAGACTCTTTTCGAACCATTTTTAGCCCGAAGCTTGTGGAACAGTTTAATTTAATAAAATAATACAAATAAGATTAAAGCAAGAGCTGTAGCTGGCTGCTAATCAAAGCCATCCAATCCAAATTGAATCAAACTGAGGGCGACAACTTAATTGAATAAAACCCTGACCATAAATGTGATACACAAAACGCAATTCAAATGCTGGAAATGACTATTCTTTTATACATTTAAAATAAACTTACATTTGTTGGATATGGCGGAAATAATTAAGTTGAAATGTTGATAATTTATGAATAAGCGTGGACATAACACTAACTGGCTTATGTAAAGAGGAATTAATGTAAATGGAAAATATCCATAATTCGGTCTGTGTAAAATTGATTTATAATTGGAAGTCCATTTGCCATTTGGATCCCAGTGGCACTGTCCCATGGGGAATACATGTTATAGTTTTTACTGTACCTATTGTATATCGTTTAAGACATTCATGTTTGTTCTGAACTCACTTTAAAACACAAATAAAACAAAATATTTATTCGCTTTATCTGTTACCGAATCGAATCAAACCACCAAGTGTTCGGCAAACTAATTGCCCTGCCCATTAGGCCGTTTAATTAGCTTATAATGAACAGAGTAACACATCCAAAAAAAAAAAATGCGATCAAATGGCCAGCAACTGCCAGAGACTCGACATGATGTGGACACCCATTCCAAGCCTGACTCTGATTCTGATTCCATTGCTGCTTTCCCTGTGCCCTGGGGTCTGCCTGGGAGCCTACTTCAAGTTCACAAACGTGGAGTGCAAGAGTCTGGACCCAAAATTCGTAGAGTTTAAGGAATGCTACCTCAAGATGCTGCGCCGCAATGTGGTCGGCATGAACTTCCACTTGGGGGTGAAGTATGACAAGCCCATCGACAAGATCGAGTTCAATCTGTGCATATTCCGCAAGTCGAATGTCTATAGGCTCTTTATGGTCAATCACACCCTGGACTTTTGCTACTACATGAAGAAGCCACAACAGTATCCCCTGTTCTACATATTCCACGACTCCCTGATGAACGCCACAAATGCCAATCACACCTGCCCCTATCAGGTAGGTCTGGTCTGCACTTGCACCGAGTGTACAATCCCCCAATAAACAATAAACAATCTTCTGCCAACAGGAAAAGGATATCTATCTGAGGAAGATGACGCTCAACGAGCAGGCCGTGCGGGACCTGCCACTGCCCCATGGGGAGTACAAGCTGACGGTGACTGTGGGCGCGTTTAAGGTCTGGCGCCTACAGGTCAGCGTATTTGGTGTCCGTGGCTAGTTGTTCAATTTCCATTATTTTTAATAAGCGGCGTAGATTGGCGATTACAAAAAATAATTACGGCCAATCTGCCGGTGTGAACCATGCGTTAAAAATAAACCAGAAGCTTTCCTTACTCCAAAAAATCAATCAGTTTAATGTCTCATTCCGTGTGGGAAACATGAAAGATCAGCTGCTATTTTTCCGTCTCACATTATTCATAGTGCTGCTGCTGCTGAAGGTGCCGGAGCCCGTCGAGGGCAGGGTCTTCAAAGTCACCAAAATGGAGTGTCGCACGCTGGACCCTTCGTTTTCCATCTTTAAAACCTGTAAAATTGTGCACAGGGAGCTCGGCAGGGCTGCACTCTACATCCATACAAGGATGCTCTACAAGCAGCCCGTCGATGACATCATCGTGAGTACACAGCACAGCGAAAAAACCCCATTTCGAGTGTGGCTAATAAGGCTAATAATAACTGCAGATAAATGTGGGCATTTACAAACTATTGAAAAACCGACGCTTCCAATTTGTGAACGAGACGCTGGACTTTTGCTCTTTTATGCGACAGCCATTGGTGTCCGGATTCATCGGATTCCTCATCAATCCGTTGCTCCAGATAACAAATATCAATTCATCGTGCCCTCTTCAGGTATGATCTTAGATATATACAGGCATCAATTACCAATATACCTTGAAAAACCAACAGCAAGACTATATTTTCGATGGTTTCCCCATCGATGAGAGCACACTCAAAGAAATTCCCATACCAAATGGGGTCTACATGTTGCAATTTCGGACATCCATGCTAAAGAAGTGGAGAACTGAAGTAAGAGTCTATGCGACACGGGTTGAAAGGTACGAGCATTCATAAATTATAGACGTTTTACTTACGCGGCGACTATTTATTCATTGAAAACATATTTGTATCATGGATAACCACAAATTTTACTAATTAAAATAAAAAACATTTCGATTTAGTCAGGGAAAAGTGTTCGATTAACATAAACGATTTAGCCAAAAGGAGTGCTTGGATCTGTGCGCCTTTTATTGATACAATTTTCAAATTTAAATAATTTGCGCCAAGTTTCATTGCTGCGAGTAGTTTATTGTGAGCGCCCTTACATCGATGTGTTGTTTCATCTCTAACGAACAGAGTTGCACAAAATAGCGATATTTATGTGCGATAAGCGATATCTTTTGACACTTATCGTGTTTCTTCCATCCCTAATTTGTTTTCTCTCTCGCTCTTAATCGTGCAATGTGAGGGAGCGAGATATATATATTTCTCTCACTCGCACGTCCAATCGTGTAGCTTGTAGGAACGAGATATAACGGCTGGTGTTTATGTGAGAAGTGAAAAAGAGAAAGACAGACTTAGAGGACAAATGAAAGCGGTAAAGTTTTGAAATTTCGATTAAAATAGATATAGAAGCGGAAGGAAGATAAACGGAGTTCGTGGTTTCTTTTTCTGTTTATGTTATTTCCCCTCTCTTGACAAGTCTTAGCAGAAGCTAACGGAGCGTCCATAAATCCTCAATAGGGCTCTAGAGTGATTTCAAAAGGTCAAATATGCACATAGTATGGCTAAAAAATATTTCCCAAATAAATGTTATACGATGGTTTCCAAATAGGTGTTTTACTGTTGAAATGTAAAAATTTCAAAATATTGCGCCATGTTTCATAGCAGCGAGTAATTTATTGCTACCACATTTATATCGGTATGATATCTCATCTCTAATGCAAGGCTGCTCATTATAAAGATACTTCTGTGCGATAAGCGAAGTTTCTTTCATCGTTAATATACACACTCTACATGTTAATGTTTAAAATTTAAAATAATATTTCAAATTGGACTGCAAAAGAGGCGTTTGCCTTTAGAAGAGTCACCAAATAATGCCCAACTAAAAGAGACAGCGGCAGAGCAATCACATTCTGATGAAACATTGCAGCGTCCAACGTTCCAGCGACAAAAAGGCGGTAAGAAATGCGCCAAAATAAAAGCATATATGGGATACTGTAGAAATCCATTTGCAGTGGCTACGCTTCCTCGCTCCTTCCACAAGCCTACTCATTCACCCTCTCTCCCTCTCTTTCTCTCTCTCTCTCTCTCTCTCTCTCCCTCTCTTTCTCTGTCTCACTCTTAATGGTGCAGTGTGGAGGAGCGAGATATAACGGTTGATGTTGTTGAGATAAGAGCAAAAGAGAGATAGATGAGAAAAGATGGAAAAATGGCAACAGATAAAATATTTTAAAACTAAAATAAAATTGGTCATTAGGTGGGAAGGGGTAATCGACACAGCTAGCACCCGAACAGCGAAACCGAAAAACAGAAAGAGAGAGCATGCGGCAATTCTGGCTTGTACGAGTCCGTATTTACGTATAAAATATGTATATTTTAGGTATAGATTACAAATTATATATGCTCTGACTGAGTACCGGGCAAGGCCCTTGCCGCTACTCTCTGAGAGCTCCTGAGCTCTCTGGCAGAGTTTTCATACAAGCCCCATGGAAGCTGCAGTGTGAAAATCCTCCGTTACCCACTTTTTTCATGCCTTTTTTGTGAAATTTTTTAAAAAATTCAGATTTTAATGCCAATTGATCGGAAATTGAATTCCTTAAAATGCATTTGCATGCCCGCGAATCCGCTGGAGATGCAAATCCTGATGCTGCACACTGGTTCCTGTTGTGTGGGGAGGGCGGCCAAAAATAGAGACTTGAAACTTAACACAAAATGTTTATAAGGTTATAGTAAGATGATGTATTAAAATCTGCTGGATCAGATCGCCATATCACCATTTTTTTTGTTTTATACTAAGCAAAGCACACTGGTTCCCTGTTCCCTCCCCATAGGGATACATAGGGGTACTCGAAGAATATAGGGTGGGTTACACGAAAATAGTGACGGATGTCCTTTTTCCGATGCCAATCGGTTGGCAGGAGTCTCTCGATCACAAAAGACGTGCCACGACCAGATCAGGCCATAAATCGGCGAGATATAGCCAAACAAAAAACAATTTTCATGATAACTGTACGCTAAATACAAATTTGCTACTTATTAGCTACATATTGCGTGTAATTAGCAACGGAGACACCTGACGAGGAAATGTGTACGTTTGTTGACAAGTTTCGCCGTTTTTTTTTCATAGGAGCCCGGTGGAAGCGCCACTGCGGAAAACCTCCGTTAGCCACTTTTTTACATGCCTTTTTTTGCGACATTTTTGAAAAAATTGAGATTTTGATGCCAATCGATCGGAAATTCAATTCTGACTCCGATAGGGGTCAAGAAGGGGGGTCGGACGCGCTCCAAAATTGAATTCTACGCGATTTTACTTAAAAAAAAAAGCCCAAAACCTTTGAAAATCCTAGCATACTTTTTGACAGATAATGTAGAGAATTCCTGCAGAATGTACAAGCAATATGTAGCTAATTTGTAGCATATTTTTGTATTTAGCGTGTAGAGTATCATGAAAATTTATCAATTTCGCCCTTTTTGTTTGGCCATATCTCGCCTACATATGGACTGATCGGGGCGTGGCATACCTTTTCGTGATCGGGAGAGTCCTGCCAACTGATTGGCATCAGATGACAAAGGGACATCCATTTTATATATAAAAAAAGGTAAAATCTCACAAATTACATGATAGCTACACAAATTCTACAAATTTACAAGCTGCTACAATTGGCAACATACTTTTGGGGTTTTTCATAAAAGTAAAATCGCGTAGAATCGCCATTTTTGGGCATGTCCGACCCCCCTTCCTGACCCCTATCGGGGTCAGAATTGAATTTCCGATCGATTGGCATCAAAATCTCAATTTTTTCAAAAATGTCGCAAAAAAAGGCATGTAAAAAAGTGGCTAACGGAGGTTTTCCGCAGTGGCGCTTCCACCGGGCTCCTATGAAAAAAAAACGGCGAAACTTGTCCACAAACGTACACATTTCCTCGTCAGGTGTCTCCGTTGCTAATTACATGCAATATGTAGCTAATAAGTAGCAAATTTGTATTTAGCGTGTAGTTATCAAGAAAGATTTGCCCTTTTTGTATAGATATAGTCGGCTATATCTCGGCTATACAGCGTCAGATCTGGCGTGCCATACCTTTTTGTGATCAGGAGAGTCCTGCCAACCCATTGGCATCAGCATCCATCCCGTCACGATTTACGCCAATTGAAAATCGGCCTCAGTTTCGTAGCTAATGTTTTGATGCCGATCGACAGTCTGGATCATCACGATCCTTTTCCTTTACGAATCTGTTACGGACGATTTCCGGGGAAACGTTAAATGGTAGGAGCTAGTATTAGGCAAGTTAAAAACAATATTAAATTCAATATTTTAGATGTGCATAAATATTATACAACAGCTAGAAGAATGCCTTTTCGATACCATAAAGTCCATATATTCTTAATCAGCCTCAATAATCGAGCTGAAATATATAAACAATTTTGTTCAATAAATGATGGTAGAAAATTTAGCACTAGAATGTGTCTAATTTCTAGATGGAATTACGAGAGTAGTCCCTGTAGTTAGCTAGCCAGGCACCAACGATCAGTAATGAATATACCAAATGCCAATCAAAAAAAAAAAAGAGGTAGGCAATTGCCTGATTAAAAAAATATTTCTGTACGTACTTCATGGAATCGATGATGCTGCCTTCTATGCCTTGTAGGAATCTGACCCTCGGCATTCTATGCCTTGTAGGAATCTGACCCTCGGCAGTGGGCTATACAAATCCTTCCTCAATGTATCATACATATATTTGGCTTTACCACATTTCCCAAATTTATGTGAATTTCCCACAATAATTTATCATGAAGACAGGAGGAGATCGATTTGAAAGCCTGCCTGCAGCTAGACGAGTCTTTAAATGATCCCCCAAGATTAAGAAGATTCCGTGCGCAGGCGTGGCAGCATCAGAAGTCATCAAAAAGGTGTCACAAATCATTCACACGACACGACACAACGCGACGCATCAGGGGACACCCTCCCCTACGCGTCGCGCGGTGAAAGTGGAAATGATATTAAAGCAGCCGAAGATAAATACAGGGAAAAAGTAATCAGAAATTGAAACAGTTGTCTCCAAAAAATCAACCGAATTCCAAGGGTCGGGCTCCGAGCCAGCACTTCCAGCGAAGCATTTAGGCAGCATGTAACACAATCCGTGCGTAACTATAACTACTTAGTACAAGGCATAGCATAGCACAGAACAGAATGTATCTAGTGCGCACGCAGAGGTGCATGAGGTGAACAAACTCTGCTGCGCATGCGTCGCTGCCTCTGTCTGTCTCTTCCTTGGAACTGTGTCGTCCTCCTGCTCCTGTTCGTTGTCATCCAATTTCAAAACATGAAAAATTAGTCCACTTCCGTCGCATAGATCCAGGCATTCACAGGCGCAGTCACCTCTCCTGCCTGGCCCCTGGGTTGAATGAACTGCAATTGTGTCCAATCCTGCAGGGCAGACTTGTTGCCTTTCACTTAAGTGCATTGAACTCGGCTTGGGGTGGCGTGGCAGAGAGATACTTCTTGGATTTCTGTGTGTACAGTCAGCAGGATATGGATTTGGATATGATTGTGGAGTTTTTGAGAAATATATGATCAGGATCTTAAAGGTGTGCTCGGGTGTACTTTAAGATTGAACTGCAGATTGTTATATCTGGAAATCGGCTTATCTTGAGGAAACCTGAAAATATTCCCCTTGGCGCTGGGGCACACTCCAGTGGCATGGGGCCATGGATGGCCGTGCAATTAAATGGCAACCAAGCAAGCGACACCTCTGGTTCCGCTGGCAAACTTTGGCTGCCATTTGGCTCCCCCTCCTGCGGGACGGGACCCCATTAGAAACCGAGAACCCGACCCGGCTTCGCGGGGTGCAACACAAACAGACGCGACGTCTGCTGCGGCTGCCGCGGCTGTTGCCGATTGCCGTGGCATGTGCGAGGGGATAGGGGGACAGAGGGGCTAGGGCGGGGGGAAACGGAATCTAACAAAAGTGATGGACCGGCGCTGACTGCACGTCCGACTCCGGGACTATTTTTAGCCGCGGTACCGCGCGACGTTGTCTCCGTCTAGTTAGTATCGGGGAAGACATCAACTTCTTGTTGCCGAGGGAGGCTGCTGCGGCTGCGACTGCGCTGCCTGCCTCACAGCCAGAACTGCCAGCAGCACTGCTGCCTGCAACGGATGCAGTTGGTGCCGTGATCTGGCTTCCGAGCCGATTCAATTGCATTCCAGCGCGCGCTCGGTACGGATACGTTACGGCACACCAGGGAGACGGATACGTATACGGCTACGGATACAGGCAGCCGTTTAGATCGTGTGCAAACGAATCTCCACTCGGATTAATTGTCACCTTGGATTATCAGTGAAAGTGGAGAAATTCTGAAAGAGAAAACAGAAAACAGAAAAGATAGTTCCTAACTTCTATGGTTGTGTGTCTTCAAAGTGTTGTACCAAGATTGTTTCAAAACATTACCATTACCATTACCAAACGAAAAGTGATCTTAGACAAGGAAAAACAAAAGTTAACTCAAGGTTGGATACGAAAACATACATACAAATTGTTAATCATATTCATAATTTCCGTTCTGCTGGCGTTTATTTTATTTTCATTTATTTTCGTGTGGTTGGTTCCTGTGCTTTCAAATATCATAGCATACTTTTTTTGCAATGTGAAACATTCATTTCGATCTAAGAATATCAAAAAAAGTTCGTTCTCTTTTGGTCCCAGGCAACCAAAATGAGTAATGCCAATATAATGATTCTTGGCTATAGGAATTTCGCATGTCCCTGGGTCCCCATCCTCCCATCCCCTCCCCCCCTCGTACCGTTCAGTGACCACATCTCAATGCCTTTAAGTGCAAATGTCTGGAACAAAGAGACATTGGCAGGACAGGACAGCGTCGTGCCGTTTCGGACGGGGCAGGAGCAGGGGCAGGGGGACGCTGAATTTAAATTGGAAACAAGCTGAAAAATGTCGCATGTTCGATGCTTCTCCATTACCATTCCCCCCCGTCCCCACCGCTGCGCAGCATTTTTAAGCATTTTCCCACTCTCTGATCATTTCACTTTCCACCCAAAAAAGAACGAAGAAGGAATATGTAAACACAAAAACCAACAAAAAGAGTGAAGACGCACAAGTTCAAGATTCTCACCGATTCCAGAGAGTCAGAGAAATGTGCACGCGCAGAGTATATCGAACAGGAGGTGAGGCAATGCCTCTCTCCGGACAGAGCCTAGTTTTTCTCCCTTGTGGCCTGGCATTTGTTTTGGAGTCCACTCTCCCCAACGGCCTTACCCTTCATTTGGATATACCTTGCACACACTTACACGCGCATGGAATAGCTAAAAGTAGAAACGCGCGCAGACGAAGCAATAAACTGCAACGAAAGTAGTTTAATGCAGTTTGCTGGGGATCCTAGCTCCCCCTTCCCCCCGTCCCCCGATGCCTTTTCCCGCTTTGGCGCACGACAAACAACAGCAACAACAACTGCCACTGCCACCGCCACCGCCACCACGTCGCATCATTTCGGTTTCCCTTGCAACAGAACAGGCAGCGGCAGCGGCAGCCTCTCCTTCGTGCCCTGCTTCCCGTGCCGTGCACACAACGAAGACGCGTCACCGTCACCCGATGCGATCGTTTGGTTGATCTATTTTTGTCCTAGCCTTAGCCCCAGAGAGAGGGGATGGAATGGTATGGAATGGGATGGAATGGGATGTATAGTTTTTCGTCGCCTCGAGTAATTTGTTTGTTGCATTAGTTTGGTGGAAATTCTACACTGTGGAAAATTGTGGCATTACTTTTTGGATAGAACGTACCTATCATATCCAAGGACGATTCGCTTTCCACTTTCGGGAATTTTGTTGCAAATCATTTTTGAATAGTTTTTTTGCAATACAAAACTATACCAGAAGGCAGCGGTAGTACAAAATCAATATACATGTCGTGTGCATTACTCGGCGTACTGATCAGGAATTTCTTGCTTTTATTGTTCTTGTATCAACTGCAAAGACTGCACCCAATCATCTTTTTCAGTGTACTTTTCTTCAAACGCCGCAGACCAAACCAAACCAAAAACCATGTTCAGGCCACCAGCCATAACAAAATTGCATTCAAACAAACTGCAAACGGCGCAAAAATGTTTATTTAAGAAAACTTTGCACTGCCAGAGTCAATGTTCAAGGGGTTTTCCGCCCCGCGATTGAGCGATCCCAGCCCCAGCCTCAGCCCCAGTTGGGGCGTCCCTTTCGCTAGTTTTCCCAATGGTGGTGTTGGTGGTGGTGGCGCAATCGACTTAAAAATAGTGAGCTGCAGAAGAGCATCTAAGACAGCAACAATAACTAAGACAACACCTACTTGAGAGGCGGAGGATAGCGATAGCGATGGGGATGAGTCGGAGTAGGAGTAGGAGTTGGAGTCGGGCCTGTATGGACTCGTATGTGAAGAGTGCGACGACATTGCCCATGTAATGGCAGGCAGAACTATTACGAGTTCTTTGCACTACGGAAGAAGCAGACGCCACAGCCAGCAGCAGCAGAAGAAGCAGCAGAATCGTTGCAGGGGGCCACACCATACCACATACTCGCAGTCGCACTCGCACTCGCACTCGTAGTCGTAGTCGTAGAAGATGCGCTCACATGTGGCCATAAATGGGGGAAGTTGCGTGCATGCGTCTATCGTTCTTTTCGGGAGGGGGGACACTTCCGTCTCCAGCTCCAGTGCGTGCCCCCCCCCCTCCCACACATATGTATGTG
Source organism: Drosophila affinis (assembly GCA_037356375.1). Lineage (NCBI taxonomy): Eukaryota > Metazoa > Arthropoda > Insecta > Diptera > Drosophilidae > Drosophila > Drosophila affinis. The sequence continues at coordinate 62,911,944 of CM074802.1, read as the reverse complement.
AGATTTATGTTGAAACAATTTCACGTTCTGTTGTTGCCCTGGCATTAAGTGGCATTAAAGTTTCCCGGGCTTATCGCCTACAAGCTCGCACCTACAGATGCGCAAGATCTTCGGGCATGAGTTGAGCTAAGATTTGGGCTCATTTCCGCTGCAGATCCAGTGTGCAGTGTGTGTGCGTTTGTGTCTTTAATGGAGGATCGTTAATGTCAAGTCAGCCCTCAAATTACATATGTCAAATATTATGTTGATTGTGGAGCATTGTCCAGGTACAGTTGTGCCTGGATGGAAGCTGGAGCCGAAAAATCGAACTCTGAAATAGTTTCCTTAACACTAATCGAATATTTGTTTCTTTCTCTTATGATCCTTTCTAGCATATGGCCACCCTGCAGCAGATGCCTCTACATCACATGGACGGCGAACAGATAGATCTACCGACGCCACCGCTGCCAATTAATCCGCCACCGAAACTGCTCGCCAACGGGATCATCTATGGCTTCCGGACACGGCACTTGTCCTGCATCGAGGAGAACGACTCCGATTCGCTGGCCGGCAGCTCCATTCCCCGCGCCTACGACATGATGCAGCAGGCAGATGAGACCTTCCAGAAGCTGAACGCCAATGCAGAGCAGAGCTGCGAGGAGGAGGACGAGGAGGATCAGTCTGGCCAGTCTGGTAGCGAGGATGAGGATGGCAATCTGGATGATACGATTGCCATGATCGATGAGTCGCGACTGTGCGATGCCGATTATCTGGATGAGCTGGTGGCCGACGAGCAGCAGCAGCAGCAACAGCAGCGGCAGGAGGAGTCCTCGGATCTCGTCGACTCGGGCAATGTGGAGGAGGACTACTGGCAGCCCAGCTTCAATCGCAACGACATCATGATGACCTCCGTCTACGGCACACTGAATGGCTCCATAGCCAGTGAAATCTCCTCGACAGCCCCGCCAGCCTACTCAGAGATGATGACCACGCCCAAAAAAGAACAGCCCGAGCCCGTGTATGCCACGCCCGAGAAGCGTCGCGCCAGCAACCGCAGCTTCGACTCCACCTGCGCCTCCCTCACCAGCTCCATCTACGGCGGCTCCATGAACTCCTCCCTCGACCTAAAGTACTCCTCGCTGGTCGTCTCAGTGGGCGGCGGGGACTCTGGCGGCATCAGTGCCACTAGCACCCTGCGCGGCACCTCCGTCCCACCCTTGGACATCTCCATGATGTCCAGCGACGGCGTGAGTGCCCTCGACTGGAGCTCGACTAGCGTCAGCTGCGGCGGCCACCACCTGGACACGGACGATGCCAATCCTGAGGATGACCTTAACGAGGAGATGTCCGCCAAGTGCCTGAGTGCAGCAGAGAGTGGTGAGTGCCTCAAACAGTTAATATTTGCCATAGACCCCATAAAACTGTCCATTAATGGCTAATTGTGAGAAAGGCCCAATCCTTGCCACAGATATTTATTACTTTGTTTTTTGGCGATTTCTCTTTGTATTTCCATCCGAGTGATAACCGAATGGCAATTCATCAATGCCGACCGGCATTAAACTCATTTACAATCCTTCATTACCGGACATAGACACAGATACACAGAAACAGACAGATACACATACACAGATACACATACACAGATACTTCTCTCCTCGTACACGCCTGTACAACTGTTTTAATGACCGACTCGCAACGGACTCATTTCTTTCGGCATTAGAAAGGTAGCCCGCAAGGCGGCGTCGGCTAACGCTGACCCCCAGCACCACACACCACACCACGCCGCACACTTCAACATCATCAGCATCAGCATCCTCCCAGCCGAGAGAAAAACCAACAGATTTCCACCGGGCCAATGGTGGTGGTACATACGATTTTGTATTGGTACGATTCAATCGGCCCGGCCGTAGAGCAAACAAAGCCAACGAAAGGAGAGAGAGGATAGTGGAGATCGGAGAGCGGAGAGAGAAAGAAAGCCATTTCACACAGATGTTTAACAAGCCCCAGCACACCAGGGTCATAAATCATCCAAGTGGATTTTATATATCTCTTATTTGGTTAGCATATGACCGGACCGTACCGGAGCGGAGCGGACCGAAGCGGACCGGACTGGACCGTGGCCAACAGACGAGGATCCTCGTCGGCGACTGACTCCTCCTCGGGGTGAAAATACGCTGACATTGACAGTTTCTAATAAGAAAATTGGCCAAGATTTATGTCCCAGTCCTCTGCTGACTTCCTTCCACTTTTCATTTAAAACTAATCAATAAACTAGCACAGCACCCAGCACACAACACACAAAAATTGTTGCAACAAATTGCCAAATGATGCTGCAAAGTGCAATGTCACAGTAATTTACGTGCCACTCCAAAGCCTCCCCTCCCCCCTTCCACCATCCAGCATCCACAATGCTGATGAGGATTTATGCAAGGGTTAAGTGTCAGCCCCAGCCCCGTCAATATTTGCATAGTGGGTGCCATCCGCTTTACTCTCTTCACAATCGTTTGGAAAACACAATTCCATCTGAAATCATATTAGGGGTTCAAATTGTCATCATATCAACAGACAAGGAACCTCAATATCATCTTCATCTCTTTGGAAAACAGTTTACCATTTTCACCCTTTTCCCTGCTGAGATATCAGCATAGTTTTTCTCCAGTTTAGTCCACTGTTCTGCCATGGCGGTGGAAATTCGTGGCTCGTTGCTGTGTGTGCGTGTGTATGTTCGCAAAAGTGAAAAGTCATGAATCATATGCATCATGATCACACCGAACACCGTGCCCGTGCCCGTGCCTGTGCCACACCAAACTATGGCAAACTAGGATGGATGATGATGATGATGAAGCTCTAGCCAGAGCCAGCTCTAGCCGCAGTCAGAGCCGCAGCCAGAGCCACAGCCAGAGCCACAGCCAGGGGGAGCATTGAGTGCGAGTGGATGGGCCATAAAGTTCCATTGCTTATCGCTGGAAAACTTTTAAAAAACACTTGAGATTGCGCTGAGAACGTGCAGAGAGACCAAAGCGAACCAAACCAAAGCGAAGCCTCAGAGACGCATCCATGGAACAGGTAGAAGAGTCTCTCAGCACACACTCCACTCCACACTCCACTCCACCGCAGAGAAATGGGGGAAGACGACGACGACGACGAAGACGAAGACAGGCAGTGGCAGTGGCAGCGGCAGTGGCAGACGCTTGTTGTTTGGCTGCTTGTATCTACAAATAGACTTGGAGGAGAGCTCTGACGGCTCTGCCCGGCCGCAAGACAAAGTCAAACAAAAGACCCAAACGGTAGTTGCCATGAATGGACCTCGACCAACAACGAATCGGCTCAAACCGGCTGAAAACTATCTGTATCTGACGGATGCGAGAGACCAACACTCGGACACAGTTGCCATTGCAACTTTGTAGCCCGTGGGCACAGCTGGACCCAAACGGTGGATGGGGGACGGACTACAGAGGACAGAGGACGGAGGACGGGACCCAGTAACTATTTATTGGCACGGATGGATCCCAGGCTCGGATCGGATCCAGATAGGAGGCTCAATAAAATCCCAGCGCACGCACTGCGTTGAATGCATTTTGTGTGTTCGATAAGCCCCGAGTCGAGTCGAGTCGAGTCGAGCCGAGTCGGTGTGGAGTCGGTGTCGAGGAGTCGCCGGCAATTTCCCACAATCGATGCACTTGAATTTGAATTTCGCAATTGCTCTTTCAATATTTATGAGTTGAACTCTGTAGTTACTCTTGTTCAGGCGTTGCGATAATGAAAGTGCCTACGATGGAAACCATTTACTTGGTTCTTGATTAATCCGAATTTACGACAAGAAAAGGTTGCAAGTCCACCAGTCTAAGACTTGCAATCGCTTGAGAGCTTCAAATTTAGAGTTTCACTTGCAAACATTGCAAAATGTTAAAATCAGTGTTTCTGGCACTATTTTTCTAGATCAGTCGCAATATTTACGAGTATGGTCATGGGTCTCTTATCATGTAGATTCCTGTAATTAAATGTTATTTTTTCCTAGATTTCCACAACCCAAAATGTAATAGCTAATGGGCAAGATCCCATCCACATGGGGCTGGGGAGCTCCTCCTCTCTATCGTTCTGCTCGTTCCACTCTAATCAAAGCCCATTAATCAAGATTGTGTCACAGGTATGAGCTCATTTGAGCGCTTTACATGGACTCAATAGGTGGGGAGGAGGGATCTACGACAAACACGAACACATGGACACGCACACGGACATGGACATGAGCATGTAAAGACATTTCGAGCGATTACAAACCATTATTGTTATTGCTCGAAGATTACAAGCGGGCGGTGGGGCGGTTGGCGTTTGTTACTTCTCTTTGCCAGCCTAATGAGTAGATTAATTCTAATGTAGTGGAAAATTCAGTTCGGCTTTTAGCTACCGAAATGTTTCGAAACTTCGGTAGCGCTCCCCCATGTGATTGGAAAGCTACCCGAAGTGGGGAAGATCCATAAGCTGCAATTTTTTTGATGGGTTGTGATGGGATTTCAATGACACCTGGCTCCTAAAACTACTGTTACATTTTCCTGATGGAAGGAACAGATCAAATGGGACTCTTATCTAATCATTTCATTTATGTAAGTATTCAAGCATAATACTGTTAGGGGGAAAACCTATCAGGCGGCCTTAGAATAATTTCAAGGGAGTCCCGACGGACGGCACCCTGTAGAGTGACACCATTCTACCTCGGAATCCCATCCTCGGCCAATCGAGCTCTTGCCTAATCCACTCACTTTCAATCAGTCACTTATCTTAGAGCAGGAGGAGAGGAGCCCCTGGAGAGGAGAGGCACCTACATTTGCTTGCGTCATCATTCGCTCCTCGGTCAGCCGGATGCGGTGTGTGCAGGGAGGGAGGTGAGGGAGAGAGTAGGCGATAAGCGACGCGACCAAGTCAGCACCTCAATCAGTCAAAACCCATAAAGAACAAATACAAATACTAGAGCCCAGCGTGAATGAATGCTTCCACACAAATTGAAAAAAAAAGAGTGATAGTGGAACTGATAAGACAGACGCAGAGACAACCAAACCAACGCACGCCGAGCGCCGTACACCGAGCGCCGTGCAGAGATCGCATATCAGCTGGAGAGCCGAAAGGCAACCAGCGGGAGAGAGGAGGAACGACGACGCGAAGAGAGCGCAAGCAAGCACACTCCGAACTGTGTCTTGGGTCTTGGAAAACCGGTAAATGTGCCCGAGAGTTGCGCACGCTCTCAGCCCGCGATGTGGAGAGAGTCGGGCACTTGTCTGGCTTTGGTATATCATTAATAGGTGGGGCCAGCTTAGCGAGTTCGCTCTCTCTCGCCCTTTTTGAGGGACCAAACTCTGTCAGTCTATGGGAAGTGCAGGCGCGCATGCCTTATATTTTCTGCTTTTAATAACAATTTATGTATTAAACATTTAAATAAGAAACCAGCCGGTAATACTTTCCAGTAAGCCACATGATCAGAATGTTTGTGAGTGGACCCCACCTTGCTGCAAGGTATAACACGGCATAGTTATACCATGTGCCTGGCTTTCCGCCGCTCAGTTTCAAAACGCATTTTAAAGCTCGCGCACGCGCACCTCTCGGCCAACCAACGGCTTTCGGCCAACCGCGATCAACGGACGGACGGGCCCGGCATCGTCGCTACTTTGGATACGGTTCTCATTTCAGAAACACATACTCGTATGTCAAATTCCCAAAAAAAATGTGCAAAATTGCTAAATCAAACAGAGTTCACATGTGCCGTTGCGGCAGGTGATGAGTAATGTGGAATGCACTGAAGAAAATGTAATAAACTTGCCAAAGTATAAATACTATTGTTTGTTTCAGTGTGTGACAGTTTGTGTGTGTGTGTCTAATCGTCTAGGAATTCCTCCAGTTTTGCGCGGAAAGCATTTTACTGTTTACCAACCGATGACTCCTCTGGCGAGTCATGTGGGTGGCAGTTACTAAATTTGATGAAATTGCCTGCTACCTTTAGATAGTAACTACAGTAAAGTTCTTCGCACATTGTGGCCAAAACAAGAGAGGATCCACAGAGAACCAACTACCCAGGCTAAAAATAGAGAAAAAGTTAAACGAAAAGCCAACATCTATGTTTAGTGATTTATTTTATCTGCATGTATTTTTTGATTTATTTTTAAGTGCAGTTTGAAAACGAAACAAACGAAAGATATATAAAAAAGGAGCAACAAAAAGAACGTGCTACAAAAAGTGTGACAGAGTAGAGAGAACGAACGCGAAGGAAGACAAGAATTTTGGCAGCAAGAAACAAGGCTAAGTCAGGCGCCCGTTGGCCAGGGCAACGACTTGAAAGGATTCGCCTCGACAGCGGCAGCGGCAGCTGGTATTCTGCATCCATCTTGCAGCTACAGATACAGCAACAGCAACAGCTACAGCTACAGATACCGATGCTGAGATACTTGTACATGAGGCAACCAACGAACCCACAGCGAACCACAAAAGATACATGCCATGTTCCCACTAACCAACCGCTCTTCGAGTGGCAAAGGCACCAGCAACAGCAACATAACCCGAAATAACAACACCAACAGCCAGACCACAAGCTTTATAATCGGCAACAGCAGCAGCAGCAACAGCAACAACAACAACCACAGCGGCAACGCAAAGGATAAAGGAAATTTTGAAAATAATTGGAGCTGCAATAAAACAACCGGTCGTCGATCTGGAAGCGGGAATAGCTGCAGTTTTTTAGGTAAAACATCATCTCCCCTTTGGCTTGTTTTCGGTGTCTGTCATAAATAAAGCATCATTTACCGTTAATTGTCATGTTTCGCATTGGTGGATATTTAATTTAATGGATTTTCGGAACAGTTTTAAGAAGTTACCAATTAGATAATTATCTTTCTAGTGCCCAGACCCAGACAAGTGATGTGTTTTAACATAAAGAAAGCTCTTGCCAAAACACAGCCTGAGTCTCGAGTCTGCTGTCCATTTGCTTGTATATTTATTTATTGTACTGGGAAAGCTCAGCTCCGTGGGCAAGCGGTTTCCTTTGATCGGCCGGGCCGGGCCGGGCTGAGCCGAGATCTTATCTTATGGCCATCATCTCATCTCCTTCATTGGAATGGCTTCAATTCCGCAAATCGCATTTACTCTCTTCCGCTTGCAGTACTTTCGATGTCCCCAGCTGATAAAGGGTTCCCTCTCTTAACTGAAATTTACAATGCAAATTGCATTAATTGCAATTTTCTGTTCAAATTGACTTTGCAGCGGCACAACACTGTGGCTGTCTCTGTCGTTGTTGTTGCTTTTGGATTTACATTAAAATGCAAATACTTTTGCACTAATTTACATGTCGCGCCGGTTTCGTTCACTCTCCTCCCTCTCTCTCTCGCTGCCTGAGGAGGGAGGGAGATAGGGCGAGACAATGGAAGTCTTTTGTTGCAGCAGCAGACATGCTTTTCGGATGGGTATGGGAATGGGGGGGGAGTGAGTGCAGGAGGATGTGTAAGTGTGAGCTTCAACCATGTGAAATGCCATAAAAATTCCAGTCTCTTGGCAGGGTTGTCCTCTTCCTCCACTCTTCCCTCTCTCTCTCTCTCTCTCTCTGCGTCACTCTTCTTTTTCTGTTTGCTGTTTGCTTCTGGTGCTTTAGTTGCGCTTGCGCAATCATCGTCGAAAGCTTCTTCTTTGCTCTTTCATTGCGCATGCCAAAAAGAGAAGCAGAAAGAGACACAGAGACGGAGAGAGAGAGAGAGAGAGAGGGAGGGGATGTCGGCACATGCGCTTTGTTTGCCCGTCGGTTGTTGTTGTTGTTGTTTTTGTGGCTGTGTGTGTTTGTGAAAGAATTCCCAGAAATATTTTACTTGGAAATTTGTTAACAGTCAAGACAAAGCCAGCAGCATAGTAGGGAACATTGTTGTTGTTCTCGACCGAGCCAGTTCCAGGGCCAGGGCCGTGGAAGTGTATCAAGTGTTTGCCCCCCCGCACCCCCACACTCGCTGCCAAGTTGAAGGTTAAAGTTGAACCGCTCTCAAGCCTTTCGATTGAAATATAGAAAAAGTTTTGGTTCTGTGGCTTGGAGTGGATTTGAAGATCCTTTGTGCGGCTTTGGGAGAGTATTCTTGAACTTGATAAGCTTAGACAGTTCTCAAGGATCTCAAAGCATACTCGTTAAACTAGACCACTTCCCCGAGAGAGAGAGAGAGAGAGGGAGAGGGAGGGGGACAGGGACATGCTTGCCAGCCTTCAAACCCCATACGATTTCGTGTTAGTTCTTGACTCTTGTCTTGTGTTCAACTGAAGGCTGAACTGAATCAAGGCTGAAGGCAGGGGCTGCTTCCATGCTGCATTTCCACTTCTCGGGGGGCAGCTGTCGAAGCACTCGTGTGCATAGTTTTAATTGCAAATTGCGAAACTGACCAGTCATAACAAGTCTAATTAAGGCGAGATGTCTGCTGCCTGCAAATAACTTGCATATTTTTAGATTTAGCCGCCGATCGCCCCCCGCATTTGCATGCCGATCTCTGGGGGCTGTGTGTAGGGGGGCGGGTGATGGGGGCTGTCTCAATGTCAGAGCGTCTGCGAGTCCGCGGACACATCACAAAAAGCAAAAATTAGAAAGGGAGATCCATGCAAAAGATGAAGAACCGCGAGTCGGAGTGCCGGAGTGGCAATGAGTTAATTTGCTGCCAAAACACACCCTCAGGCCTCATTAGGTTGCACTCTGAGTGAGATTTATAGGCAAAACTCCGAGCGACGCTGCTGGCTGGCTGACTGGCTGTCTGGCGAATTAGTTGGAAATGCAAAAAATTGCCAGTCGGGTCAGTCGTAGAGGCAGGGCGCAGTGGAGGTCGGGCCGGAAGGGGGGGCTCTGCTTAATTGTGTGGCAGAAGCAGCAGCAGCAGCAGCATCTCTGCGGGTTGCCTGACTAAATGAACGCCTAAAGTGTTGCCGGAGCCACAAGATTGCAACATGCCCAGGATCCGACTGGACGGGGAATCCGACTATCCAGTACTCTGATTTTGTCAGACCAGTATTCAAAAGTACTCACAGTATTCATTACTCAGCCTGTCTCAAGCGATTCGGCCACATAAAGATGTCCACAGCTGAGCAAAAAACAAGAAGGAAAAATGACTTTCGATTTGTTTTTGCATTTGCTGTGACATTTTGAATTATTTGACACTTTGCGCATGCGCATGTCCCATCTGTCCCCACCCCTTTCTCTCTCGCTCTCTCTCTCCCCACATGGCTGGGGTCTTTCTTCATGCATTTTATTAACTCATTATTTTGAAATCAACTCTGCCTGGCAGGCAGGCAACAGGCAGGCAGGCAAAACGTGTTGCAAACACACACACACACACACACACACACACACACTGGGGGCTGGCTTCCGTTGCACTCTCTTCTGTCGCAACTGCACTGTAGCTCTCTCTCTCTCTCTTTCTTGGCGCATATTATTCATCTGGTGACCGCAATTTGGGAACTAAAAGATGTACACTCTTAATTAAGACAATCAATAATTGTGGCATATCTTTAATTGGCATCACAGTGCGTTTCTGCTGTAAGGAACTTTTACATTTCGATGAATAACAATAATTCGGTAGTCTTTGATCGGATCTTGGCATTGCATAAATAACCAACCAATTAATTATTTGCGCATTTAGGGGGATTTTCTCCCCCTCCCCATCCTCAAAGTTGAAGAAACAGCAAAAAACAAGGAGCTGCCAGCCACTGCGTAACAGTTTTTGGTTTGCTGATAGATAAATAATAAATAAATAAAAAAACACCAGCAGCAGCAGCGGCAGCAGAAACAACGGTTCATATCTCTCTCCCATCTCGTATCGGGGGAGTCTTTTTTTGGAGTCTAACAGTAGTAGATGCTGCCGCTGCCGCTGCCGCTGCTGCTGTTGTAGGCGTAAGACAGTTGGCGCTGTATCTGTCTCTGTCTCTGTCGGCAGCTCCCTGTGATGTGTGTGTGTGTGTGTGTGTGTGTGTGTGGAAAGAGACATGAACAAGTAGCCGAGGACATGGCCAACGATCAACGAACGACATCAAACGGAGTGCCAAACGAACGGTACGGAGTACGGAGAGTACGTACTCGTATCTCTTGGCAGATATTGCGCGATCTCTGCTCAATGGATTTGCAATTACATTCATAAAAATTTAATTGGCGATGGGAAAAAACCTTGAATGGATTAAGCATATGGAGACAATGTGTTTCAAGAGGGAATGTCTGCAGCTTCGAAGAATCACTGGGGATGTTTTTGCCTTGACACCATCTCAAGAGCCCGCCGAAATGGGGGGAAGATTGGGTAATCAATAGTGCCATTACCGTATCGTACCTGCGTAATCTCTTCACTAAAACAAAACTCTTTCCATCTTCCCTGTGGAAACGAATCGAAAAACTTGCCAAAAGTCACGTTTCGTGCCCCTCCTCGAAAAGTGTAAGATCAACACTTGCGATAGATCTCAGGCACAGAAATAAACGTACCAACAAAAAACGCCAAAACAACAAAAACGTAAACATTTGTTGACTTTTGTTTACACATGCAAATTTACCCTTTAATATTTGCACTAGAAATCCCCAATAGGCTCCATTTCGACTCTGCTATTCTGCTATTTTTATTGTTTTCTGGCGACGCGACAATTTGCAAAGTAAACGACAAAAATTGGAATAGTTTATGGAACCACTAGCCCTGTGGCTGTGGCTGGAGTGGGGCAAAACGAGGTGACGACGACGACGGCAACAAGCAAAGCCAATTACCGTTTTTAATTATTTGTAAATATTGAAAAAGTCGGCCTGGACTTATTGCTTGGCGCCGCAGCTGCCACAACAACAGCAAAAACTTTTCGCCTTATCGATTTGGCAAAGCAGTGCAACAGGTGCGGCCCGGCCCTCAGTGGGCAAAGTGCGAACGTACCTGTACATGTATGTAGCTTGTGTGTGTGGTATCTGTGTGTAGAGATATCTAATCAAAAGGTCTTCACATTTCGCGCACCAAATACCAGTGGAATGAGCAATCGATCGATCTTGACAACTCCACTCAGCTTTTACATTGAATACTGTGGAACGTTTTCCAGGAGATATTGAGAGTAGATTGACAGATTGAAAGATTGAGATAGATATCGATCTATGGGATGTTTCCTTAGAAGTTCAAATGAATCTTAAACTGATCTGTATATCTCGCACTTTCATCCGCCAAATACTTTCTTTGTCTGCCTCAAAGAGAGATTTCTATCCACTTGAGATCTGAGCAATTTGTGGGAGCCAGGCCAAAAGGCAGACGCGTGGGCCATAAACACACACGAAAATCAATAAATATGAAGGGCACTCCACATGGAGTGAAAAATTGAAATTGAAAATTTCGTACTCGCTGCAAAAACGAGTTGCGGTTTTTAATAATAATTATGCGATTTGGGTGTATTCACATTCATTCATTCATTCATGCATTCCCTCTGTTTATTATTATTATTATGAATATTATTTTGTTGTTTTCACAAAGTGGGCGTGTCGCATTGCGGTAATTTATTAAGTGTTTTCCTTTCCCACTCCGTTTAATTGCCGCTCAGCTGATGATTTACGAGTGTCTTTGTGCTTTGTGCTCTGTGCTTTTTGCTTTGTCTTTCCCCTGGCAGCAGCAGCTCTGACTTTCACCTCAAGTGAAATTACGGCCTAATGACTAAACATTTCTTTTAATTAGAAGACTCATCTCTGAGAAGCAGCAACAACAACGGAACAGGAAGACTTTTCTTCAACTTGTTTTCTTTGTTCTTTTTGTTGCAAGCTTTATCCGACACTTGAGATTAATATTGAGAGATTCTGCCAGGCGTCGCCTCGGTCATTGACGGATGGGCCGATGTCCAATATTCTTAGAAGACAATTATTCTTTCTGTACCTTTCCAAAAAACTCTTTTCGCAAACCCAAAAAAAGCAAAGCAAAAAAAGCTTTCACAACAAACCCTTTTGGCCCGTTATTTTGACATTTTGTTGAACCTTTTTTGGGGGCACGAGCTGACTCACCTGAAGCGTTCGTCTGCCACATGCAACGATGCTGCAACGAGGTTGCTGCAACACGTTGCAGCGAATTAATTTATCAGCATTTACCGCTACAATGTCAACGCCACAGAGAAAAGAAGTTTTCGCAGCATTAAAAGGCAATAAATTTGTGGCTCCAACCAGCGGCTCAGTCCGACTCGGACCGTGGACCGCTGGACCGACTGCGGGACCGACTTCCAAGAAGCTGGAGCGCAACTTGATATAGCCAAACATTTTGAATATCCGACAATTTGTTTGTGTTTGTGTTTGTTGTGCTGCGCGAGGAGAGAGACCAAAGACCAGACCAAAGTTTGATTTATGCGTTGCGATGCTCAATGGGCGATATGGAACACAAACCGAACGGAATGGAACGGAACGGAGCGTCCCTCGCTCGCCTCTCCTCTGTCAAATTTCCATGGCCCAAACGACCAGGCACGACTACCAAATGCGATCGTTGGCCTGGCCTGCCTGGCCTGCCTGCCTGCCGGTTAAATGCAGCTAAAAACATAAATTATGGACCAGGGCTAAGACTAAGACTAGAAGAAAAAGCAAAAAAAACATAACTATCGAAAAAGGCTTGTGGCCCTCAGCCTCAGCTTCAGCTTCTCTGTTTCATAATGATGTTTACCAACACTTACCGAAAGTCCCATGGAAAGTCCCTGCGACTGCTAGTCCGAGGGACGGAGACGAGGACAGGGACAGGGAGGGTATGGAGCTGCCGCGTCAGTGCTGCCGCCTTTGTCTCGTACATTTTAAACATTTTTATTATAAAAGCCCAGCTCTGGGTTCCGTTCCATTCCGTTCCTGCTTTTGCTGCTCACACAATGCGCATGCGAATGCGATTTATTTGTATGCACATTTCGAGGCAGAAGTTGATTAATTACAGACGAATGTATTCATAAGTATTCGGAGTGAGTCCAAGTGCTCGCTCGTACAACACAAAGCGGAAGAGCTGCGAGAGATCTCTTGTTCGTTACGATTATTCGTTGAATCATTTTTCAAGCTCACAGATCGGGTTTTGTAAGGCACGATTCCTTGATTGTAATGTTATTCTATTTATTGTTATTCCGAAGGTTTCTGCATTATCTAGCCGCTGCTGACACGTCCCTGACACCACACACACCACACACCACTCGTGGCACCACTTGTGTGTCTGGTGTGGCTGGGGCTGGGGTTGGGGTAGTCGTAAATCGATTCAGCGATTAAATTCTGTAAAAATTATTTCAATTGTCTAACGATTGCTCTTGTAATGTGTCAGAGCGTGAAATACCTGCCACATTGAAAGTATTCTAAAATGACAGCAGGAGGGCAGCGGGAGGACAGCAGGAGGGGAGTGCTACTAGTACTACTACTACTACTATTACTACTACTATTCCTACTCCTATAAACTGCCATCTCAACTGGCAGTATTTAGGGCTGGGTGGGGCAGTGGTGGTTATGGGTTATCCAAGCGAAATGTCAAGGCAATTAGTTCCAATCGACTCGCGCTAGATACAAATTCGTTCGTCTATCTCTCTCTCTCTCTCTCTCAGACGATCTTCAAGCGATCTCTGCTGTGCCGCAAGAGCGAGAGAGAGAGCGATAGACATAATGCTTTTGATGCCACATGTGTCTCTTTATGTTTTTTGTGTGTGTTTTATGATTCTGTGTGCTACTTAAATTTCATGGAATTGTTTGTCCGTCTTGTTGCTTTTAATGAGCCATTAAAATGTTTAGGGAATTGCAGTACAAAATGTTTATTTTTATTTTTATTTTAGTGGAGATTTTGTATATAATGAACATCATTTGATACGGAAGCCAATCCCGAACACATTTATATTTATAACTATTATTTGTACTCTTTGTTAATATATATTTCTTTCTTGTTTTTTGTCTACTTTTAGGTAAGTTTTGGTTCCAATTGACATCAATTCACACATTTGTGGGTAAATATTGAAGAGAAGTAAACCTTTTAGGGCCTTAACCAACAGAGGATTAGATCATCCGCACACAAATAGAGACTATTATTTAGTACTCAATTTTGTTGCACACTTCATCGAACGACATTCGACTGTCTGCTGTCTGCCCGGTCTGCTGTCTGCTGTCTGCCCTGTCTGCTGTCGAATCGCTTCATTTGCCAAATCATTAAACACAATTAGTCGTGTGTGTTGTCATAACCAGTTTGCCTGCCAAATCCTTCAACTAATTGGCTGAAAGAGAAGACGTTGACCAACAAAAGGAACTGCCTACCTGTGTCTAACCAGAAAGTTCTCGTACGATAATTCATACATCAGTTCTGGGAACAGTCGTCGAGTGTGTGGACACAATATTTCATAAATGTCTGTCGGGCTTCCTTTTGGCTTGAGTTTTGGTTTCGTTTCAAATGCACAAACAGCATAGCATGGCATAGCAGAAGATACAATTAACCTTCAGGTTCAGAACTGAATTGTATTCAGTATTTTCTGTTTTCAGTTGTTGTTTTTTTGGTTGCGCAAATACAACGTACAACGACAGCAGCAGCAACAACAACGAGGCTACAACGAGGCAACAACGAGTCGACTTTGTATCTAAAATCAACAAGTTCACGACGACACAGAACCACAGAACCACAGAAAGATAAAAACTTTTAAGCGTCAGGCAAATAGACAAAATGATACCCAAAAACACAAACCACCAACACCGATACTAATACCCACAAATGTGTACCCCCTTCCGCCCCACCACACCCCACCCCATGCCACGCCACCCATTCATTGCCCAGACGTTTGCTAAGAAGGCAAACAGAACCCCAGAGCATAGAGCCCAGAGCGAACCTCTGGCAAACCCCATTTGAGTGACAAGTCGAAACAGATAGTTCACTATCGCTTACTCAATGGATTACCAGATGATCCATGTATCTATATCTACATATATCTGTATCTGTGTATCTATAGCATTGCCAAAGTTCTCTCTACACTTGTGCATCGATTTGAAGCGTGTTGGGAGAGCGATGAGTGCTAAAAGTGTATCCCAACACCCAAGGGGGAGGCCTGTTTCTGTGTGTATCTTGTATCTTTTGATGATGATGTCGTCACCTGGCCACGGGACTTCAGTGAGTAATGGCATTGGAAATCGATCCTGCAGCGAATTGGATTTCGAATTGGATACGACTCGTAATGGAATACCAAATTTCGACTTCAAGTTACAGCCAGAAACAAAGTCAAGTGCCTCGGGGCGGGGGCACAGTTGCAGTTTCACGGGTTGGTTGTGGGGTTTCTTTATATTTATTTGTGTGCGTGTGTGAGGAAAAGATACAAAAATACCGGGGACAAGTGGCAATCGAGTGATCCTTTGGCCAGGGCTTATCCCTGCGTGACCTCTTCTTTGGCTTTGTCTTTGTCTTTGTCTTTCTCTTTGGCTGTGGCCTCGGCCTCGGCCAACATCAAGGCCTCAATCTTCTTGAGATTCTCCTCTATGTTCCGCCGCTGCTGCTGCTCCTCCTCGGCCAGCTTGGCCTCTGCCGCACTGGGCTTGGCCTTGACCTCCGCCTCGGCTGGGCTGTCGCCTGCAGTGCGTCGGCCCATGGAGAGGCGCGTCACCATATGCGGGGGCACGCGGATGCCCGCCCCAATGCGGTTCTCGTTCTTGTACTGGCCCACGGCCCGGACGAAGGGCTTCAGCGGACAGCCCCTGGCCCTGGCCGTGTCCATCAGCTGGCGGGCATAGTCGAAGAAGAAGGCGTCCTCGCGCAGGCACTCCAGCTGCGCCTCCCGGTTGTAGTTGGTGTCGGGGCGCGTCTCCTCCTCGTGCCGCTGCCGCACCTGCTCGTCCAGCTGCTGGCGCAGCTGCCGCATACGCTGGAGCTGCTCCTGGCGCTGCTGCCGCTTGAACTGCACGTGGACGAGGTCATTCTGCAGGCGGAGATCGATGGCCTCGCGCTTGTCCGCCTCTGCCTGCTGTCTGGCGGCCTGGGCTAGCTGCTGCTCCTCCCGCTGAATGGCCAGGCGGCGGTTCTTGGCCTCTTCCCGGCTCTGGCGGCGCCTGGCCTGCTCCGCACTGTGAGCCTTCTGCATTTCGACCAGCTGGCGCTTGTGCCGCGCCTCATCCTCTCCGGCGCTGTAGTGCAGGCGAGGGGCCTGCTCCTGGGCGAGCTTCTCGTTGCGCTGGATGCGCTGCTGGACACGGCTGCGGGCCCTCTCCCGCTTCATCTGCTCCAGGCGCCCCTTGGCCTCGTTGTGGACGTCGCACTGCACCTGCTCCACCTCCTCCAGCATGAGGAGGCGCTGCTGACGCTGCTCCGCCATGGCCAGCGAGGCGAGAGCCTCCTCCCGTTTCTGGCGCCGCCTGGAGGCCTGCATCTCCTCGGCCCTGCGCTGCTGTTCCCGCAGCTGCCGCTGGTTCTGCTCCCGCTCCTGGCGCGCCTGCTCGTACTCCTCGGCCTTGGCCGCCTGGCGCTGCCTCTCCCGCTCCGCGATGGCGCTGAGCAGCTCCTGCTTGTGCTCCCCCAGCTGCTGGCAGCGCTCGGCCCGCCGCCGCTGGGCCTCCTCTATGCCGTTGAGCACCTGCTCTTGGTAGATGTGCCTGTCCCGCTCCGCCTGCCGCTCCAGGGCCTGGGCGAACGTCTCCTGCACCTGCCGCTGGGCCTGGACACTGCGCTGCACCTCGCTCTGGAGCCTGGCACACTGCAGCTCCCGCGGCCCCGGACGCAGTTGCTCCAGCAACTGCTGGGCCGCCGCTATGCGCTCCTTCTGGCTGCGCTGGGCCTCCCGCCGGGAGGCAGCGCTCTCCTCCTCCGCCAGTCGCTTGGCCGCCAGCTCCTGTTCCCGCAGCTGCTCCAGCTCCCTGCGGCACTCCTCCGCCTTGCTGATGCACAGCTTTCTGCCCTCAAACTTGCGCAGCAGCTCCTCTCCCCCGGCTCGCAGCTGCTCCTCCGCCTGGGCCCGCAGCTGCAGCCGGTACTGGCGCTCCTGCTGGGCGGCTTGGCTGGCATTGGCCTGGATGCGGGCGAACCGCTTGCTGGAGATGACCAGCGGCGGCTTTTCGCGGATGATCACCTCGCGGCGTTCCTGCGGCAGCCAGGAGTACTGCATGACCAGAAGATTGACTGAGAATTGAGAACTGAGAACTGGACTGGGAATGGCCAGGAGTTGTTTGTGTTTCCATGGCACTAGGGGGGGGCAGGGGGTTCCTGGTTGTCAGGAGATTGTTTGGGGCTGTTTCCCATGCGACCGAGTGAATGAAGATATCATCTAGCGATCCCACAAATGTTGCAACCAAATGCCAAAACAGAAATTGTCGACATTTTAAGTAGTTTATTTTAATTAATTAGTGTTTTTCGTGTGCTCTGTGTTGTCTGTGTGTGACAACTGTCAACGCAAATGGCCAGCGTTTTGGCCCGGCCAGCTCGTTTTGATGGCTTAATTATGTCCAAAAGTTATGTTGCAGCCATTTGGCATACGGCAGCAAGTGACAGGTTTCGTGATAAAGATTGCCAGATGCTTTTAGCCAATTACAGACACAGACCATACACCATACACCATACACCATACTCCATAATGTGGCTGGCTGGTCTGAACAGATCCGATCCGTTCCGATCCGATCTGATTGAATCTGGTTTCCAATGTGGAATCGCAAGCCCCAAAGGGCACGCTTCATTTGGCTTCCACCTCAAGGGCCCCGCAGATTAGTTTAATTAACACTTGGCTGTGAATCGGCTTTTAAAAGCCCCAACGAATATTCAGTGGGTTTTGAATTGGGTCAGTGCCTCGCCCTTTCCAGCGTTTCCCCATTAAAAACCTCATTGCGAGGGCGATAAAGGGGCCTTTCTCTCCCCACTTTCCAGGTAAAACTTTGAAAAGGGAGAGAGAACGAATGTAGAGCCCATGGAACATTATTAGATAACTTCTAATGACAATTTGGTGGGTTACTTTTCGAGCCGCAGAAGCCTTTGAAGATTGTTGAATATTAAATGGTAAATTTCTATATAGATTACCCCAACGACTGCACTTTTAGTAGGTCTTCGTTACACTTTGTAGGGCACTCTGTCATTTCACAACTCTTATAGCATGGAGTGGTGTTCTATTACACCTTCTGCAGCACTCCCCTTCCCCCTCTCGATGCTCGATTCTTATCTAATCGAAGCTTATTGATTCCCCATAGACCATTGCCTTGATACCCATGTAAATATACGACTGTAAAGCCACCAGGGCTCTGGCTATGGCTATGGCTATCTATCTTTCTGTCTGTCGATTTCAGATTCTACTCGAGAGAGAGAGAGAGGGACACACTTGGAGCGACAGAGAGACAGCCAGACATATATCACTTGATCTTCAAGTGCGAATGACAGCAGCTCCGCTCCAGAGGCAGCAGCGGTAGTGGCAGCGGCAATGCCTTTCGCCTGTCCACCGCCTCTGACTACCGTCCAGCCTCGTTTTTGCTTCCACTTGAATGACTTCATGTGCCCCCTGTCGGAAAACTTGAAAAACTTGTCTTTGTTTTCAGACGAAGACACAGCAAAAGGCAGCGGCAGCGGCAGCGACAGAGTCGGGCCATAACCACACGTACTTTAGTAGGTACTGACTGCCGCCACTCGAGAGAGAGATCAGAACAGAATGGCGAACAAGAACAAGAACAACGACCGGGACAACAAATGAGTGCAACTGTTTTAGACCTGGACCTGCACTCCCAGCTCCATCTCCAGACCGAAACCTGGGGGACTACTCGTACTCGTACCAGCAGAAACAGAAAAAAAGAACTGAAACTAAGACAGAAACAGAAACAGAGCAAACAGCAGTCCAGTCTCCAGTCCCCAATGACTTAAACGTTGACCAAGTTCCCCTCTCTCTCTCCCTCTCTCTCGCTGTCTGTCCCTCCTTTAGCTGTTCTTGTTCTTTGTATCTTTTACCGACCTGCACACACTGTCTCCATCTCTTTCTGTGCTGCTCCTCTTGGGTCTTGGTTAGAGAGCAATTAACATGCAATTAAAAGACGTTTCAATCCAAAGATCCCCCTGCTAAACACTTGAAACACTGTTTATAGAGAGAAGCTCAGCTTCTGCAGAAGCGATGCTCGATTCTCGATTCTCTGGGCAAATGAAAACACAAGTTTACCCTGCAAAGCTCCAAAGATCGGAAAGTTTTGTGGTGTTTTGTAACCGGAAATTCATTGCATATTTTTACTCTAAACAGAAACGTGCAAATATTTATATGTGTTTTATCTGATTTCTAGCAAATCCAATCGATAATTGACTAAATTACTAAATAATCAAGCTGCAAAGGAAGACAACCATAGAGAGAATCCTCATGGAGAACTTCCTGTGTAGCAAGGGAAGTTCTATGGCTTTTCCCAAGGAATTGTTCAGGAAAACATCCAAAGATGCTCTGCAAGTTCTAACCCAGAAAGTAGACGTACACAGTAGAAGCTGCAATGGTTTGTCATATCTGTTGTGGCCTTGAAAAGTATTGAAAATGTAACTGAAATCTCTACATGATATCATCGCTGTTTCATTTGAATGATAGCATATGTAAGGCTTTCAGTCTTTCAGAGCTAACTGGGTTTTGATTTATTAACCTGTCGTCGGTCAAACAGTTTACAGCCCAAGCTGAAAGCAGGAATAAACTATCAATCCCTCGCCTCCCCTACCGAATACTCTGGTGGCTTATGTCATCCACATATATAATATACCTACTATATATAGTACTCTATCTCTATTCCAAAATCAAATTGAAGCCAGGCTGTAGGCAAATTGATGTTGTGGCTTTTCAATTTGGCGGAATTGGTGGGGTTAACTCTGGCGCTGAACTCTCAATTAAATAGTTTCATTATCAATTGAAGCGTTTCGATCCGCTTCACTCCACTCCATTCCATTCCCATTCCGTTCCGTTCTGTTCTACAGTTGAAAAGTATTATGTGTCGGCTTCGTAGGCTTCATAGATTTCATAGGGCGATACCAGAGTACACTCTATGTGGTATGTGGGGTATATGGTATACGGTTTGTGTTGTGTTGTTTGCCAACAAAACAACACATTTCAATGTCAACTCGATCACGTTTTCGATGGCAATTTGTTGCTGCTAGCCGGGGTTGGTGGTGGTAGGGGGGGGAAGGGGTTTATTTTCGAATTTGATACAGTCTAAAGAGCGTGGCAAATTGCCCAAGCATGTGGTGGGATCGGAGTGGGGGGCTTAACATGAGGTTTTACACTGGTTTTGTCATCCATTGACAGACAAACACACCTGCAGTGGGGGGCGGGGGGGATGCTCAGGGTTTACTTGAGCTTGGCCATCTGATATTACCAATAATAGCAGGTTCTCTCCCTCTGAATAGTGTGCTGTGACAGACCCTAAACTCCAATCAGATCCAATGAGATCCAATTCAATCTGTCAGTCATCAAATTCCTGCTTTAAGTAGATGCCGCTAGCACATAGAAATATTGCCAAAAAAACCAAAAAAACGAAACGAAACGAAATCAATCAATCAAAAGGCATTACACATTTTACGACCAATTCTGAAGTGCGTTTGAAAAACTGAAAACCGAAAACCGACTCAATCAAACGCTCTATTTATAGCAAATTAAAAATTCAGAAAAAAAAACGAAACAAAAGAGAAAAAACTGGCACGAAATATTGGTCAAAATATTTACCAGCCACGCCCCAAAACGAAAGAAGGAATTGATTAATGATGCCCAGATACAGATACAGATACAGCGCACAGATACAGATACTCGATGGAATGGGGCAACAAAGAAAGCGTCTTAAACGATACAATAAACGGATCGCATAGATGCGGCACAAAGAGGTTCAAATTAATTCTTACACACATTATAGGTTACTGGGGAATGGGCGGGTGTGGGGGTGGGGGGGAAAAGGTGTTGCATTATGTTGCGGTATCCACTCGACTCCAGTCCACACTCGACTCTGTTCCACTCTGAAGTGTGTGGCTGGCGCCCACACGTGATAGCAAGCCGATACGAGCCTCATTTGGTATGCAGCTCATCGCCGCAGCTGGGACCTACGGACGGGACAGTGGGGCACACAGATAGCCATCGATGGCGTCGCGTAACGCGCCGGACAAATGCTGAAAGCTTGTCAATTCCCGGGGACGGCCGGGGGGCTCAGTTTTCCCACATCGTTTAATTTATGCAGATTTATGCCCCCCGTTCCCCAAACGAATGAAATATTTTATAATTTGTTTCGAACTTCTGCCAGCAACCAATATCAGGAGTCCGAAAAGCCGCTTTGGGCCCATTACCATAATGGACCAAACAAATGGTAGGAAAAAAGAGCTCGCCCGAAAACCAGAAAACGAGAAAACGAGAAAACCAAACGAACGAACAAATCCCCTAATGATGTGCTAATGTCGCCAATAATATTTGACAACCAAAACAGTATTATTATGGAAACAAATTATAGAATTTTGGGCATGCGATCCACCGATGGAAGACGTAAGTGCCAGGAGCCAGAACGATAGCAAATATCATAGATAATGATCTTCCATCTAAAATGTGATCTCCCATATCGCTCACACTCTCATTGCTCGCACGAGTACAGCAATGGAAGAGTAACGGACAGGAATAGCGATTTCTTTGGGCTGTGCGAATTTCGCATAACCAGAATTGATTTTGGCACATTAACAACTTTAATAAACAATTAAGATAGCATCATAAACTGATGTTTAGGCCTCGAATTAGCAATTCAAATTTCGCTGAGATTTATTAGCAAACAGCAGCAACCAGACAGCCAGAAGAACGGTCCAGAATTCATCTGCAATTCGGAGATATTTCAATATCTATTTCTCCGTTTTTTGGATGAAAACTGAGTAATTAATTTGAGCGGCTTTGGTTTGTTTTTCTCTTCGTTTTCGAATCCCAAATGAGCCACTTAATTTTGTTTAATTAATTTCTATCTAATTTTTAAAGCCCCAAAGGGGGCATACGAAAACAAAGCCCCACCGAAACTCTTTATCAGCTGATATTTCATATGCATAATTATGCCTCATTTGGGCCCTGCCTAAGACCCCTGATTATGCCCCGAAATGGTCAGAGAAGCGCCAAGGTCGTGGTGGATATTTGTGGGGAAAGTAAAACTGAATTTCCATTTACCGTACAGTACTCCTGCTTGCTCTGCTGTTCTAGAGAAAGATAGTTTCCCCATCCCACACGGACGATCCTAAGAAATGAGCTTCCCGCATCATAAATCCAATTAAAGCTCAACATCTTGGCATCGGGTGGAGCCTTGGCACTAAATGGAAACCTACGAATGCAACAGCAACTGCCAACTGCCACTTCAACCTACTATTATGCTGCTATGCTGCACTGTCCAAGACCCGCATTAGCCGATCAGCCGATCAGCCATTCGGCCGCGGAGGCCACTGATCGATGGTCGCTGCCAATTATGGACAGAGGCGATCCGATCCGATCGCTTCGCTTGGACCCCGCAAACCTGGCACTGGGATTCGAAGATTGTTTGTCAAAAATGTCTCATGAATGGGGGGAACCTGAATGAATGATCGAGTGAATGAATCAGCTGTGCTGTGCAGCAGCCATGCAGCTGGGGCGTATTGGAAATGAATGAATCGCCCAGAGAGAGAGAGAGAGAGAGAGAGAGAGAGAGAGACGGCAAGGCAGAGGCGGTAAAAGACGGCGCGGGGGGGGATCTCGTGCGCCACGGCGGACACCTTGTCTGGGTCTGCGGCTGTGGTGCGTGCGTGGGTTTCCCCCGTCGAAATTCGCACTCGAATTCGAATTCGAATGAGAAATAAAAGAAATAGTTTACAAGTACGAAATCTCGTACTTCGGCATTGACTGCTGGCTGGGTGCTGGCTGGGTGCTGGGGTCTGGGGGTTTCTCGGTTCTCTGAAGACTTACTTCCACATGCAAATTGTCACTTTTCATTTGGCTAACGGGTTCGTTCCCCCACCATTCCCCCATTCCCCCCTGCGTTGTAGCTCAGCCCACGCTCTAGCGGAAGTTCCATTTGATTTATTCGCATTTGGGGATTATATTCGTGTTTTTTATTTGTGTTTTCTGCGTGCGTTGGCAAATTTCCGGCCGCTGGCACACATTTGAATGTGTCGCACAATTTTTGAATGCAATAAATATTCATTTTTATATTTGATTTGGCTCTGACTAATGAAGACATTTATCGACACATCACCTCGGCTCCGAGGGATGCGAGAGAGCATTGCCTTATGGGGAATGTGGGTCAATGGTAAACGATGGTCCGGCAGCACCCAAGAAGACGTCAAGAGATGATGATGATTCGATGGGGAACTCTAACAAGATCTTTGTCAAATGCGAGTAAACGATGATTAAGTAGAGCCAAAGACATTTCTTTTTTTGGGATTTTCTTTGGTTTCGCAACATTTTCATGGCACTGATTGGGGCATAACAAAGTTGCCCGCGTGGCGAGTGGCGAGTGGCGAGGGTTTTCCATGAAGAGTGAACGATGGCTACGCCTCGTTTTTCCTTGCCTCCCCTTCTAGAGCCCGGGGGCTACGCTTAGGTAACTTCTTCCCCGAACATTGGGGCTCACGTTTTCACGAACTGCCGCTGCCGCTGCTGCGCTGCCGCCGCCGCTGCTTCTGCGAGAGAGCGCATCAAAGTGCAGAATCTCACGAAATTTGCCATTCGAGCGGCTATTTGGGTTATTTATGGTCTGCTCTGGGTCTGGGTCTGGTCCGCGGGATTTGCTTGCGACTCATTTAACCGGACAGCGACAGCGACGGCGACAGCTCTTAAGGTTTTTGTGTTTTTATGACACATTTAACAGTTCGTTTCTGGGTTTACTTTACATTTTGTTTGCTGCTTCGTTGCTTTCCCAAAAAGAAGAAATAACTGCTTAACAAACAAACAAAACCAATTTCGCGCTTAATTTGATTTGTTTTTGTTTTACTTTACTTTTCTTTGCTGAGCCTCTCTTTCGCTTTGGGAACAATCACTTCAGGAGATTGTCACATACACGACGTGTATGTTGTTTACCGATTCCCATAACTAAAGGTAATCCATGGCTAATTCATGAGTTCGAATGAATAATGCAAATGGCAGATCCAACCCAGGAATATATGCACTTCCGACTCGCTCAGGAAATGTGACTCATTCCGCGATGATCCATGATTTCCCACTGACAAATGGCATCCACACAGATGCACACAGATACACACAGATACTCGCAGCGGGAGGCGGCCCAAACCATGACCCACGCAAAAGACTCGAATGTAAAACAAAACTCTGGCAGCCCACGCACTGAACTTGAAAATCAAAACAAAAGGCCCTTCAATAGAAAACGATCATCTATAACAAATACGAATACCATAATGAGAAATATATGTTAAAATGCAATTAAATGTAAACAAAACAAGAGGCCAAAGTCCACAGTCAATGGAAAACAATGAAAAATCGCTGGAATCGCTGGAAGGTTGGAAAATGTTCCATGTCACTGGACTACCATTTGCTGAGATTCGAGATTCGCGGCGGCTGCCAAAAGCTGTCGATTGTGGTGGCTCACTCTGGTGGTTTCTGTGGTTGGTGGCTTGGTGGTTCGGTGCTTTGGTGGTGACTGGTAAATGGTAAATGGTCCATGGTCCGTTGGGTGTGCACTTCAAGCATGAATTGATTTGCGTCTGTGTCCAGTCCCCAGTCCATGTCTGTCAATCAATTGTAATGAATACGCACTTTTCAATGGTATTGGACTCTGCGGGAGTGCCCCTGCCCCCCTTTCGCCCTTTCCCTCCTGCTTTTGGCGGGGTCAGACGTTTCTCCCATTGACCCTGAGCTTTCTGATTAACTATTTAGAATAGCCCTGACCCAACCAGGCAGCCAGCCTTTGTTCTGCCTACGAGTGGCAACAATAGATATTCATTTTATGCTTCATTTTATTCATTTAATCGTGCTGCTTTTTTTACAACTCCAGTTTGACACTTTTTCACGCATTTCGTCGCGCTTTTTCCCCCGCTTAATGACTGACTGTTCGCAGAAGAACAGCCAAAGACGTTGGCCACGTTTTGTTTTGGCCATATTTATTTTTAATGGCACATCAAAACCAGTTCTCTGATACGCCATTGGCGGGTATTACGAGTAGATAAAGATTCAGATTCAGATTCAGGCTTGGATTCACATTCTTGTAAGCTTAAGATTCATGGCGCTGACAACAGATACACAAGCTTCCCCGTTTTTCGGCATACAGTAGTTTCCATTCGCACTTCAGATCTCAGATTTGGCGAGAATAGATTGACAAAAGTAGTAAAGGATGAAAGGATGGACATCAATCACAGAAGGATCCATTCTGCATCTTTATTTCATTTCGATTTACTGCAGAACTTGTTCCTTTCCATCGTTTCATTCGTTGCATTTGTTGCTCTCGATAGTTTCACTTTGTTTCGTTTCATCGTTCCCATAAGGCAACGTTCCCGCTGTGATAGGGTTGCCCTTTCCTCTGTGCGATTCCTGAGAACATTTCTCAAGCATTCCTCTCTCACCAATTTACTACTTAAGTACACTTACAAATTACAAATTCGCGGCTAACCATCATTCTGCGGCACCACATCATTCCACATTCCATCAGCAGTGGCAGCAGCAGCAGCAGCAGCAGAAGCATTCCCCTGGGACTGGGACTGAGACTGGAGTTTCGTGGAAAACATTGGAGGGAAACCGCAAATTGAATTACGTCCAAGTTGGGTATTAAGAAAATCATTTGCAAAGAAATTACATAAAGGAAAACAAGTGCCACAGACGGACAGACAAAAAGAGGCAGACACGCAGATATCGCCCACACATACGGGGCACACACACACACACACGGGGCAAGCAGCAGGCAGGAGGCAGCAGCACCGAGCGCGGTTTGCCAATTTAGCAGAAATAAACCGCCCACATGGAAACCACTTGGATCCATTGAGGGGGCAAACCGGCAAACCACAGCCAGCCAGTCAGTCAGTCATCGGTGTAGAGGAGCAGCAGAGTGGGGGGGAGAGGTGGAGGGGAGCGGAGAGAGCGGAGCTGAGCGGAGCGCAGGTCATACGATGGAAAATTCAAATCAATTTAGCGCAGACCGCAACGCGAGTCGCGAAAAACAACAGAAAACAGTGCCGCCGCGCATGCGTAGCGCGGGGTAAGGCTGTAGCGGGGGGAGGTGATCTGTCGTGCCATCCCTAGCTGCTGGTACACTCTGGCACTCGTATAATTTAGCAATTTAGATTTAGTTGCATTCCCAGCCACGAGAATTTCCATTTTGCCCTTTTTTCCGTTCATTGTTGCACCACAAAAGAGAGATCCGACAGATGCACTTCTTTGCAGAGCATTGGACTCGACTCGACTCGACAGCCATTAGCCCATTAACCATCTCCATAAATCAGGCAGGCCAGGCCAGGCCCTGCCTCTGTCTCTCATTTTGGCCACAATTAATTGGCTTGTAAACCATGAAATTACACTGCACTACACATAGAACATTGTTGCGTGTCCAAGATGGATCAGAGATGCATAAGCATATGCACATACATCTATTGATGCATCCAGGTTCCAGGAAGGGTTTCCACAGGAAGTCATTTAAAGAAATCGCCGGAGACTTGCATAAGTGAGAGAGATTTCTCTTGGCCATAAATTTCCCCTACTATGAACATGGGGGGCGGGGGGCTGGGTCTCGTTTCCCGTGAGGCTTTTGTGTGTTTGCCAATGTAAAGATCAAATTCGTTTGCTTTCTTCTGGAGTATCGATAACCCCCCTGAAACAGTCTTCGCTGTCGCAGCCCACACAGAGACAGACGGAGAGACGGACAGACAGACAGCCCACAAATCATCATGTTCGGCAGGTGACTTTCGACTTTCGTCGAACTTCGACGATAACACTTTATCGATGGCATAAGTATGAAGTGCACTCGTCGGGCAGCAGCGAGCGGCAGCTGTCCTAGTTGGCGGGAAAGAGAGAGACCCTGCCGCCGCCAACGAGAACCACGTCCGGTCGTTGGTTTTGTAAAGTGGATTACAAGCAGCAGCAGCGGCAGCAGAGGCTTGGGCCTCGACTCGACTCGACTGCTGCAACATCCACATACATTTCCATAGCCATTCATGCCCACCATTTGACAAACACTCGCGCACAGGAACCGGCACGGGCACCAGGCGCAGGCACAGGCACCAGGCACCAGGCACTGCCACAGACTGGCATTCGTTTTCCTCTCCTGCTCGTTGGCTCGTTTATTTATTGCAAATCAAAAACCGCAGTTTGGATAAATTTCCCCCCCCCACCCCCCTCTGCGAGTGGCGTGGGCCGGCACAGAACTACAGCTGGCACGTCTGGAGTTTGGCGGGTAATCCAACAACCCACATGGAATGGTATACCTCACTCGCACCGCGCGTACCTTACTTATTTTTGAACTTCACTGGCAAAAAGTCTGCATTTCTGGACTGGAGTGGAGTGGAGTGGAATGGGGACTGACCATGCAAATCGTTAACCGCTTCAGAAAGGAAAGGGGAAGGCAGACAGACAGCAGCAGCAGAAGCAGCACATGGCACAATTTATGAACAACTGTTTGGGGTTCGGGTTCGGGGGTTCTGTTCAACAAGTGCCGTCCATTTGCCTGACATTTGCCTAGGCACAAAACAAAAAGCAAGAAAAACACAATTTGCATTTGCAGAAATGTCAACGGCAATTGCCGGTGGCGTGGCATGCCATGCCATGCCATGGTGTGGTGTGTGGTGTGGTGTGGTGTGTCGTGTGCGCAGGCGCAATAGCAGATGCCACCAATGCAACAGCAGCAGCAGCAGCAGGAACAGCAACAGCAACCAAATGACGCTTCAGGGGTGGCAAAATGAATGGAATGAGCATTGGGGTTGGGGTTGGGACTGGAGCTTGAGTCTGTCTCGTGGATGGACTTCAACTGCTGCTGCAACAGACGTTCTCGAATTGCACACATAATTGGGGTACAGAATGCAATTGAAAGAAGGGAATGGAATGGAATGACAATGGCAAGAGGTAAACTTGCCACAAATTGCTTGCAACAAAAAAACAAAAGCCGAAGCAGCAGAAGCATCTGTCCAGTGATGGAAGAAGAAACTGTCCTGAGGTTCTATCTTCTCGATCCCCATCGATTCCCCATCGACCACAGTCAGCAGTTCTTTTGTTTAAATATTGTTTAAACAATAACAAGACTTCCGTTCGGCTCGGCCATCAAAACGCTGACGATTGGTGGCAAGTGGCAAGTGGCAGGCATTCGTACTCGCTCTCGTACTTGCACCCGTACATAATATTGACACAGAAAGACAAAGTGCTAATAGAAATAATAAACCAGGCGCAGATTAAATCAATTAAAGCGCAGCGGCAAAGAATGCCGCTGATTGCTGCCTCCTGGCATTGGATTGAATGGTTGCTAGAAAACAAAAAACAAAACACAGCTAAAGACCCCAAACAAACGATCCAAAGAGCCAGCCAGCGAAACGATATGGAGAGACGTAGGATTGGATTGGGTCTCTCCGCGTCCAAGTCGGAGTCGGAATCGGAGTCCGTGGCTGAAACCGAAACCGAAACCGAGTCCCAGACAATTGACAGTTGCACAAACCCGCGATTTAATTGACAGAGCGGCAATTTATGCAAACGGTGGCCATAAAACAAGTGCACTTTGAGATTTGTTTGTGTGTTGGTGTGTGTTGGCCATTGGGTTTTTCTTTTGCATTCGCTGAGAGTGGAAAATGGAAAATGTTGCGGGGTAAATGGCAGTCAAATCTTTGCCCCAGAATCTGAATCGCTGAAATTGTCAAGATAATAAGATATATACAGAAATACAGATACAGATACCAAGCCAGATCGAAACTAAGTATTACAGGTAAAACGTGATCCCCTTTTGGATATATGTATGTGTTCTATGGGTCCCTTATTTTATGCCTAAATTCCTGGAAACCACCTGCCAGTGGCACCCTTTTAGTAGTATTTAATTTCCCTATTATAATAGCCCCGACTTACACTCGATATATGTGTGTTTTGCACTTGCAGATCTCCAGTCCATACGACGTCTGCTGGAACAAGATGCCAGCGGCTCTGTGTGCCCCTCCTGCCGCATCTCCTTCGACAAGGGCAAGCGACGGAAACTGATCGACACCTGCGGCCACGAGCGCTGCTACTCCTGCATGTTCCGCAACGACCAGTGCCCCATGTGCATGAACAGCTCGCTGAAAGGTGAGTATCCAAAGCTATGCCAGAGTATCTCGTGGATACTCCATATGGGGCTCAACAGATATTCGGTTACAAGCAGCAAGCAAATGCCAAAGAAATAGCAAAGTAGATGTCGCGGTTTGTATTTGGATAAGACTTTCGATAGATGTAAACTTTGGATTCCTTAAGGTGGAGGAGGGAGAACCCTACCCTACCTGGTATCCCTTTTTATTTCTGTTCAATTAATATGCCAAATGTGTGTGTAGAAATTGCTTGGCATGCAGATATCGTGGCGTTTCGTTTTGTCGGTTAACTTCATATGAAAAACAGCGACACACACGAGTCGGAGACGTGGAAAAACTTCTGCCCCGTGATACGAGCCCATGAAAACCGAAAGTAATGTCCGTCTTTAGCCAAGTGCTGACACGATTCCATGGGGCCTGTATGCCTGTCCACGCCCCACACTGGCCATTTGCCACTTGCCACCTGCCACTTGCCATTGGATTTATTGGCTGTTCCAGCGTACACGATCATGTCACTAAGCCTGGCTCTAAGCCTGGCTCTCTGCTGCTGCCGCTGCCGCTGCCGCTGGACGGTGAGAATTTACGACCTTCTCTGTGGCTGGCTCTGTGTTGTGGTGGCTGCTCTTTATTTATGAGTGCTGCCGATCAGGGCTCTACAGCCCCACAGCTCTACTTAATTAGCATACCTAATTAGGTGCTGATACAGTTGTTTGCTGGCTTCAATCATAGGCAGGGGCAGGGGCAGGGGAGGGGTTACGCTGCTTAGATGGAATAATTGGGTAGCTCAATTGAGTCTCCCCACATATTGTTATCTTGCGAGATCCGTGATTATTCAGTCGATTTATGTTTATATCATATTTCTATATGCGTACATCCTATATGCCACATTCATCATCTTTCGAGCTTATCCAAGGGGTTCGTTCTTATTTGTGTGCCACTTTTAGTGGCAGTTTGCAGTTTTCTTATGCAAACACACTCTTCGATTTGATGACTCATATTCTCTGATGTTTTATTTCTTTCCTTTCCACACACACACACACCGCACACACACACACACACAGATGTTGATGGCGCCAATGCTCAGGGCTACGATACGGGTATCGGTGGCTCCACATCCACCATCGTGAGTCCGCTGGGATCGCCGCAGCCGCAGCTCAGATCGCATGCGCAGAGGAACGCGGCCCTGGCCCGCTATATGCAGGTGAGTGCGTACTCAAAGATACCCTCCCCTTATAAGGAGGGAGGGAGGGAGGGTAACGTTTCTAATGTATGCTTTAATGGCCACTTGATTATGCCTCTTGCTGCAGTCGATAGAAAGGAGACTCCAAAGAAAAGAAAATGCTGGAAAGAAAACTCTGGGGTTTTTTTCTTTCTAACTGTTTGAAACGACTTTTCCGTTCCCATTTCCGTTCCGTTCATCTTTTCAGTGCTTAGCGCCTCTTTTGTATCTCATTTTCGGGGTTATCATAACAAAGAAGTTCCCGGTTCCCATTACCATTCCCCCACCCAAGCCTGAGGTGAAGATCTCGCTACGTAGGCGATCGTAAAACGCTTTGATTTGCTTTTAATCGGAGCCACCAGAGAGAGTGTGAAACAATTTGTTTTATGCCCAAAAGATGCTGAGTGGCAATAAAAGTTTAAAAGTTCTGTCTGGGTTCTGGATTCTAGGTGGGTGGGTTCTGGGTTCTATAACGGCAAAACCACTTAAGACTGGCTTGGGTAACTGCCCAAGCAACCCTCGTTATTTTGTGATGTTTTTTGCCTGAGATCTACAAAACAATTACCGGCTGCAATCTCCTCTTAATTAATTTAATTTGATTGAAATTCAACAACGAACAACGAACGAATCTCCCTGCACGGACCTCTAGTCATGGGCATGGGTATCGAGAGCTGGGATCTGAGATCCCAGATCCCAGTTGCCTCCACCTCGACGGATCATCGCCGTCAGACTGTCAGCAAATGTCACTTTAAATACGCCAAAACGGCGCAAAAGTTTCAATTGTCGGGCGCCGCTGGGAGCCCCACAAAAGGAGCAAAAGATCGAAGATGGAGGAGGAGTCGCAGATGGAGATGGAGCTGGAGTTGCAGTTGCAGTTGGAGTAGGAGTCGGAGGAGATCTGCTAGAGCAGATCGCCAGTGCCAGATATGTATCTTGTCTGGCAGGATGCAGCAGCAGCAGCGGCAGCGGCAGCAGTAAGTAGCTGCAGATACTCGAGAGGCTCGTACTCGTATCTCATATCTTGGCTTGTGTATCTCCAAGCGACTGTCAAATGGTTAAACTGACAGTTTGTTTTCCACCAGAAGATGAAGTCGGGTAGGCAGAAGGAGCTGGCAGATGGGAGCCGAGCCGAGCCGCTGTTGGGAGATGGCGGGGGGCGGGAATCTGGGTCACTCTGGCGGCTGCCTGTCGCCAGGGGGCTTTCGGGGCGCTTGCCTGGGTCTTCTGCTTTCTAACCAATTGAAATCCTTACTTTGCTTTACTTCTACGCGCAGCATACGAGTGTGCGAGTTCGAGTATTTATGAAGCAATCATACTGGTGATTCTCAATTGATTTCAGTTTTCAGTTTCAGTTTTTCGGCGTTGTTTAGCACTGCTGCTGCAGCAGTACTGTCCGCTCTCTGACACGTGACATGGGATTTCACTTAAGAGTTAAATACTCGCGCATAAGCAAACATAAACGTGCCACAAGTCTCTCGGACACATGACATGGACATGAATGTACATTTTGCTGTTGCTTTTACCCATTTCGGTGGCCCCGCGGACTCGACTCAACGCGACGCAACTCGACTCGAGTCGACTCGGACTTTGAGCTGACAGTCAAAAAGGAGCCTTAGACAAACAATGGAGCCAAAGCTAGAGCCAAATCCCAATCCGACGTGTAAATTGATTTCTAATTATTGTCAAAAGATTTGATTTGAATTTGAATTTGATGCGAAAGTTGCAAGATTTGTGGAAAGTTTATGCACAAAAAAGAGGCTGAAGAGGCTGAAGACCTATTCCTTCTTCATTCCCATTTGCTTTCCTGAAGATTCCCTCGGCAGTTGAAAGAAGTTGAAGACAATGCCAACATTTGTTTCTTTTTTATGTTTTGCCACAATTTGTCGAGAGTGTCCGATTTAATCAACAGCAGACCAGACCACAGACCAGATCCACAGAGCAGCCAGCAACCATATAAATATCTGTGATGTGATGTGATCATAAAATGCCCCACCGACCGAGCGGCCAGCCGGCCGCCCGACACCTAAGTGCCATTAAGTCAAATACAAACAAGTCGACGATGCGATGCCCATGCCTTTGAAAACTGCCAGCGCAGAAAGAAAGTTTCCTTTTACAATCAGCGGAGAGCTGGAGCTAGAGCTGGAGCTGGCTCTCTGATTAATATGATTCGAAACGTTTTGATTTGATCCCGAGATGAGTTCGGTTTGCGTTCAGTTTGATGATGCGCCCCGGAAAAAGCTGTTCAATTGAAACGAATTGAGTTTATGGGCTGTCTCTCTGCTGTCCAGTGTCCACTGGCCAGCATTCAATGAGCTGTCTCTGTCTCTTGACCAAGAAGCGAGCGGCAATTGGAGCAGCAGCAGCAGCAGCAGCCTCAAGTGGCAGGCTTTTCCATTTCTCTGCCTAGATATACGAGTATATATTGATATGGTTATGGCTGGCTGTGTGTCGGAAGTGTGTCAGCAATGGAGCCCCGATCGAACTGCCTGCCTGCCTCGTGGATAGCTGGATCTGTAGATACAGATACTTAGATAGCTGGTTCCTTTGGCTGGTAGCACTTTACATAACGTATCTCTATCTAAGACCAAGACAAACCAGAAGTCGTTTAGGCAATTGCTGACTGAAGTTGTAAGCACGATGGACGATGGAGGGGTGCCTGTGCCCCAACCCCTGACTCTGCCCCCGTCCATGCCGCTGAGAACTGTCATTAGATCAAGTGGCAGGCAGGCAGGCTGGCAGCTGGGGTCTCTGTCTAATTATCGTTTGGAAATCGTGTTATGAGCTGCACCACAAGAAATACTCAATCAATGCTTGTGATTGACATGCACAGGCGACAAATCAAGTCGGAAAATGTCTGTGATTCAAATTCGAAATAGTTTGCATTAGAGCAAAACCCCATATACAGAGCCGAGCGACTTGCGCGCGACTCGGGCGCGTTTTTTGCAGCCATTACGCCAATGCGAATGCGATTTTTATCGCGCATGCAATTTATTTTTTATTTTTGGCGCTCTTTGTTGTTGTTTTTCTTTAGTTTTGGCATGTTTTGGTCTGTGCCTCGTCTAATTGTCCATTGCTGGCAACAAATATGGCGTTAATTATCCACAATTTCGATAGCATCACGTATTAATGATTAGTAAAAGACCGCAAAAAAAAAGCAAGCGACTAAATCGAAAATACAAGCAATCCCCAGCCAGGCAGGCAGGCAATCAATCAAATGGAGCAGCCGCGTGCACCTTTGTGGATTGTATATCTTTGACTCTGCGGAATGTCAAACATTGTAATTGGTATTCGATTGAATGTGTGGCAGTTGCCGTGTATCATTAGCTCTGCTTGTTGCCTCCTGCCTCTGCCTCTCTGATTTCGCAAGAGATTTATGTGTGACACCTGTCTCTCTGGGCACTGGGATCTTCCATCTCGAACCGAACCGATTCCGATTGTGAGACTCGCCGTGTGTGCTGCCTGCCCGCTGTGCAATTATTCATTGGACTTTCGATTGGCCGTGATTTAGCGAGGTGTTTGCGGAATATTCATGGGCCGAGGCGGAGGTGTGTCTGACACAGGAAGTGGAATGCTAACAAGCGACACTCCTTAGCCTTAGCCAGGAAAGATCTTAAGTTACGAGAATATGTATGTTGTATATTAGAGAGGCATCGATATCGTGTATCGACTTTCGCTCACTTAACAATCATTTGCTTAATTGGCCTGGCCATAACAATAACTGCAATCAGGCGTAAGTACACATGGCCAGCCATGGCCAGCATATCATTTACCATCATAAGCCACAGACTCTGTGCTCGCCCCGCCCCGCGGGCCATCAGGTGGCGCCTTACAAAAGGCCCTCTAATTAACACGGCAACTGGCATGGCAATCAATCTATCTCCCAATATTCTCCATAGAGAGAACTCCGGCAACTCCAATCCAATCAACTCTGAAAGAGTCGAATTCTCTGCCCCGAGGGGCAGCGCTGCAAAGGCCACCTCAAACTGTCGCTAATTGCCTTCAAGCTTCCAGTCACTCGAGTATACACTCGGAGTGTATATCTTTCAGATTTAGTATGTTTTTTAAACGTCCGACTACTCCGAGAATGCAATATGCAAATGAGCCGAAAGACTGACGTTTTTCGAGTTAGTTATGGGTCGCTAATATACCTAAATTGCTGGAAAATTGTTTATTAAATGCTGCATAAAATATGCTGTGGGTGCCACGCCCCTTTGACATTTATGCGCTGTGTGTGCTGAGCAGCAGACAGAGGGCGGGCTGTGGGTGTGGCATGAATGGATGCGCCACTTGAAAGTGCCAAGGGGTCAAGTGCATCATCTATGGATAGGCTTTTCCCGTCAATACAAAATGCATCAAATACTGGCCACAATCTCTGGGGCATTTTCAATTAATGAAAAGTAAATAATTTATGAACCAATTTTGATAAAAATCCAATCCATACTCGTATCATAAACACACCCCCTCCACTCCCACCCATCAAATTAACTTTAGCTTTGGCTTCGGCTTCAGCTTACTGGCAATTAAAATCAAAATAACATAAAATAACTGCCCCCCACTGCCCCCCACATGCAAGCTACACATAAATATTGCACACGGCTTATCTTTATTGGCCCAAATTTCAATTTGGCAACAAGTAAATTAAGGCCTGCCAAGAAATGCAATTAAAGATTAAAACAAAAGGTAAGTCTGTTGGCTCTGGGCTCTGGGCTCTTGGCCAATGATAAATGAAAAGAAAGTTTTGCTTTCTGAGATCCAGGGTCCAGGGCCTGGCCATGGGACATGGGTTGCCGCTTGTCAGCAGAAATATGAGATACATTGTACGGAATGGATGCAAAAACCAAAGCAAAAACAAAAAACGCAAAAAAGATACATCCGAGCATGTGTATTGTATGTGTATCCAAATTAATCATTAAGCTGGGCGAAGAAAGAGCGAAGAAAGCAGATAAAACACACCTCTTGCCAGGGCAGGGCAGGGCAGGGCCCGCGTTTTGACTGAAATTAATTTGACTTTTGCCATCTGCCATCTGGTTGAATGACCAGGTCGGGCAAGAGGCAGCCAAGAGGCGAAAAAGGGTGCAGAAAATGATGTAAGCCATGCAGACATATTTGGGAGATGATCGGTGGATACAGAACCCAGAGAAGAACACCCTTCATTTCCACCTTTGGCACGAAAGTGATTTCTCCAAACTCTGCTCTAATTGCGACAATTTGCCACATTAGCAACACCAACAAAAGGAAAATAAATTATAATTGTTTACAGAAGCCCAAAAGCCACGAACTGCAATTAACGTTCCAGCTTTGGCTTTGGCCCGTCTTTGGGCCCATTATAATTTCGATTGATCGCCGACGTTTTCACTTTCTAAGCTTTGCGGCCGAAAAGCAAACAAAGATCCGAAGGGCTGAAGAGGCTGAAGGGTTGAGGCTGAGTTTCCGGCCGCCAAGAAAGGTGTCGAATCCAAAGTGAAGTGGTTGGCGTTCGGTTTATTTATTTAAAATGGTGCTAATTAACCAATTTTTCGATTGCTTCGATTGGGCAAGGTGTTTTGATTTGTTGCATAATTGCAGCAGCAGCAGCAGCTGGAGGAGCTGCATCAATGGAATGAAAGTTGGAAGACTGGTAGACGTAAGAGGTACAACGAGTACTCGTATCTTTAAGCTATATATCCTCATATTTACCTTTAATTATTTGTAAGGAAAGAATCACTTGAATTTAATGATCTCCTCCTCCTCCATCACCTTTAGCTATTATCATTAGGGCAACATTCTTTGCCTCCTCTTTGCCGCGTAGTCACCTTTTCTAAAGATCAAATGCTCTGCTCCACATGACCCCCATTCTCCAGTTCCCATTCGGGGCGGCAGAAGAAGCCGCTCAGCCTCTCCCTTTCTCGAGCATCTTGAGATTATTTACGCTCAACTAAGCCGTGCTCAAGTGAAGTACTTAAACGCCGCCCCAACGCGTTTGGTCATGAGTGGATGGATGGATGGATGGATGGGTTGGGATGGGATGGGATGGGTTGGGATGGATGCTCATGTTTACCGTAATGCTCAGTCCATTTCCATTCGCATTTGCATGTGCATGGCCAGTACGATTACCATTACCATTTGGCATGCCGAGCACGTTTCACACTCTCTCGAGAGAGAGAGAAGTCCACAGAGAGGGTCATACTCGTAAATGACCGATCTGAGAGGGATCAGCAGCGGGGGGAATCGGGGAATCTGGGAATCGGCGTTAGAAAGCTGCCACAGACTGTGCATGGCATGGGGCACGGAGCATGGGGCAATGCATTTAATGCTCAACTTGTTCTCGTTACGTTAACTGCGGCACTGCAGCACTGCAGCACTGAGCACTGACTGGCGTACTCCAAAAAGTGCATTTCACTTTCTCAGAAATCAATAACTGACCGCGCTTGAAGACGCCCCACGGCATGTACTCCCAGTCAAATTCGTGCGATGTGTAGGCACCTTTATGGGTGCCTCATGGCTCATGTGCCCCAATCAGTCCTCAGCAGCCGAAGGCACCTCTAAGCTCTAAACTGAACCCTAACTTAATTAAATAAATGCAGCTTTCCCCCCTCTGCACTGACCAATACAATTGTGGTATTACTCAACGAGAAACCAAAAACCAAAAACCAAAAATGCTCGTTGATTAGCGCTGAGGCGGCTCCCAGGCACGCACAAAATCGCTTTTATGTGAATAACTTTGGGTCTTTGGCTTATTTACTTTATGATTTCAGTGCTTTCTTCCACATAGTCGTTATATTTTTTATGGGCTCTCTTGTGTGGAGGAAAGTCATGGCGTTGCTGCATGCCCCGTAATAATGAGTTTGGCACCTTCAAAAACCAAGAGAATGCACTGTGGGAAGATGGGATATGCCCTAGTATTGGTGAGCTTTAGAAAGCTCCGTCACACGACCATCAGATCGAGAAGCTTCTGCTGCTGTACATGAATTGTGTATGTGTGAAAGCTGCTGTGCATGGACAGTATCTGTGTGAAAGCTGTGAATCAATTTGCGTCTTGGACTGGGTACTGATAAACAGTAGCTACCATGCTGCTGCTGCTGCTGCTGCGATAGGTCAGATGGCAGATAGCGAAAAGATTGTCAACTTTCCAAATGCCATAAATAAATGAGCCAGACCCCAAACAAATAACAACTTCATTTCGCATTGCATATTTGTATATCTTTTCTCACCCATTTCACCCGATGCAAGTGGCCGGTCGACCGTCCGGCCGTCTCTTCAACTATCTACGAGTATCTATCTATCTGTATCTCACACCACTCGATGTAGTATCTCCCACTTACTCAGTGCTCATCTACGAGGAGTACATACTGTATATATGTATCTCTTGGAGTTTTTTCTGTCTTTCTGTCTTTTTTTGTGTTGGTTTGGCATGCGAGCCGCTTCCTCAAATAAATCGCACGGCATTTGCATGTTGAAAAACAATTTCTCAGGTCTTGTTCGGTTCGGTTCGGTTCGGCTTGGTCGCTGCTTGATCTTGCTGTTGGATTAGTCGTAGTCGTCGCAGCCGTATCTTGGCCCAGTCAGACTCAGACTCAGAGTCAGAGTCAGATAGTCCGTGGGGGCCGCCTTTGATGATATATGCCACATGGCGATGGTCATAATATTTTTGCGCAATTCGGTTGTCGTCGAGCGGCTTTTTAACTCAATTTATCGATCGTTAAGTAAATGCATTAATTTTTCTCACCGCTCAGCAGGCACTGTGCACCGTACACTGTGCCACACGGCGGCTAGGCATGTATTTTCCCCGCCTGTCCGTCCGTCCGTCCGTCCGTCCGTCCGCCTGGCTGGCTGTCCCCAATATTGATTTATATTTGAAAGCCAAATTCCCAGCTTGTCAATTAATTATGAGCATGTTGGAACCAAACCAAAACCAAAACCAAGCCGAACCGAACTCCAGTCTGTCCAGTAATTTCTCACTCAATTCGGTTGCAATTGTCGGAATTCGGAATTCGGTATGTTGCCCCGTCGACAGCTCTATTTTGCCACTGATTTACAATATTTTTCTTTTTTCATCATCGATTTGTTTATTCAACTGATTAGTTTTTGTGGGATAGATAGAGAGAAAGAGAGAGAGATAGAGAGAGCTTTTGTTTATCGTTGCACGCTCTGGGGCGAAAGTTTTCCCACTTGCAGAAGGCTGCCGCGTCCCTCTTGTGGGGTTGGGTTATGTAATGATTGTATCTCCAAGATACATTTGGAAAACTTCAAGCCCCTATCGATTGGACAAGCAAAACCAATTTAAGCAAAACACCTTAGTCCTGGCACTGGGACTGGGACTTGGCCAACATTCTGCCATGATTACAATACAAGAAATATGTTTTAATAATGCCAGCCAGCCAGCCAGGCACAGAAATTTGGCAATCGTTAACAGATATTAGGAACCGAGCCGAATGCAGAATGCTGAGTGCTGAGTGCGCCTACATTAACCAGAGATCGGTGCTGGATGCTGGCTGCTAGAGGCCCAACAAGAGCGACGACGATTTCCATTGGCGGCTGCAAAGTGGGCGATTTGCAGGCGATTTTCCATGCCGAAATGCCAGAAACACACACACATTTTCTGCATGCGATTTGCTAATGATTCCGCCACTAAACGATGCTCGAACATGGCTCTTCAGCGCAGCTTCGCTCTTGAGCGATTCGTGATCACAGACATTTGTCTTGCACCCATACTCAAGGTCTATTATAGAGGGGGGGGACTGGCTGACAATAGCAATGAGAAGTGTATAAAGAAAACTTCTAGTGATCGTTTATATTTGATCAATCTAAGAGTCTGTTCCATAGAGTTAATCACAACCAAAACCAAATCAATTTTCTATCGCTTTTCTTGGTAAATGATTTTGCAGGCAAGTGATTTCCCCCTCCGGAAACCCCTCATTGACCTGACCCTCCGCTGTGCTGTGCTGTTGGTTGTGTGGTTTATTTTATGACATTTATACAATTATTTTTCAACACAAGCGACTGAGAGCTTGTTGAAATATCATTTTATTTTGCCAGCCTGCCTGCCAGTTGGCTGCTGCCTGCCTGCTGCCTGCTTGGGCCCACACCCTAACGAAAATAATGGCCAAAAACAAGTTGCCTACCAGCCTCAGCCTCAGCCTCAGCCTGGCTGCCGCTGTTGGTGTCACAATGTCTGGGACCGTCGAGAGATCTGTGACGCGGTTGTACGTAGTACTTGTAGTTGTTCTTGCAACGCCCCGCAGCTAAACATGAGATGCATTTTTTTCCCCTCTTTTTTTGAAGCAGAGAAAAAAGAAGCAAAAACAAAAACAAAAACAAAGACTTTTGATACGAGGTAGTCTGGTTGTGGTCGAAAATCGAATTCTTGAATGAACCATTAATCTTGTTGGCAGCTTGCCGGACTCGGTCATTAAATGCCGCTGCCGTTGCTGCCTGCCGCTGCTGCCTGCCGCTGCTGTAATTGCATTGCCCGAGACTCCTGCCACTGCCACTGCCGGAGTCGGAGTCGTAGTCGGAGTCTGCCAAAAGCCCGACTTTGGTTTTGGTTTCAGTTTCTGAAGTATCTGAAGTTTCTGCAGTTTTTGTTTCTTTTGCGAGCAAATTAATGCGGGTTTGTCATATTACAATTACGATGCTTGGCCCGTTTGGGCTCCGTCTGTCTGTCTGTCTGTGGCAGCTGGCTTTATTACACCTGCGCCTCAATGTGCCTGCGACGACGACGACGACTCCCCTTGGGGTCCAAACCAATCCAAAAATCCAATCCAATCCGATCCGGTTCTCTGTGCAGATACTTTTGCATCCACTAGATACTACAGTCTAGCATCTAGCGTCTAGGGTCTAGAGAGTCGGTCAATTGGTTCTCGGCTCATTTGGTTGCTCATTTGGGGGTGCGGTTAAAGTTCAGCTGAACATTTGACAATTTATAATGTTGATTTTTTAGGTATATTTTGGTGTGTTCTCACGATTATAATTTGCTATAAATTAAATGAAAAATTCCACTAAATTAGGTTGATTTTTCAATAACTCGGAACTGTTGTCGAATTTGGGATGTGGGAGACTCTTGGAACTGTAGGAAAATCCTTAGCTTAAACGGTTCCTTGATCTATCGAATGTAATCTTCCTTTCGTGTTGGCAGGGAGATCAATGTCTCATCCAATCACCTGCATCCCCCCCATCCCCACTGCTGCTGCTGCAGTGCAAATTTTATTGAATTGCCGCATGGAAAAAGTGAAAATCACCTTTCAAGATGCTGTTGCTGCTGCCGCTGCTGCAGTTTTTGTTGTTGTTTTTTTTTTCAATTTGAAAATTTTCCATGCCCGTCTATGGCCAGGCATAATTTGTTAATTATTTTCCAAAGCGTAGCGTAGCTCGTGTGGCCGCGCTACAACTTAATCAAAGAGATGGGGCCAATTAAAACGCCACCGCGGGATGCCTGCCGCAGCGGCGCAACGTCGGACGTCGGAGCGATAAGAGAGACCAGTGCCAGTGCCACAGCCAGTGCCAGAGCCAGAGCCAGAGACACCCCAGGCGCCGCCGCCCCAGACTCCGAACTAGTTTAAAGAAAGCCTTTCTTTCACCCATGAGTGAGGTATGCCACATGTGCTGGTGTGCATGTGTGTGTGTGTGGATGGGCCAGGTGGGGCTCCGGTGGGTTGGGTCTCTCGAGGTGAGGCAAGGTGAAGCGCAACGAAATGGACCAAAGCGAACCGCTGCTTAATTACGACCAAGTAGAGGCGGAACTGCAGCCACAGATCAACTTCATTGATCCATTGACGGATAGAAAGGAGATTGACTCTACTCCACTCCGCATTCCCGAAGCTGATCTCTGAGATCAAGATTCCAGCCAGCGACAATGACTCCTCCAGGGAGTTCATCACGACTCAGACATCAGACATCTGACTCGAGCAGGTCCAGAGCCAGAGCCAGATTGAGATTCAGATCCAGAAACAGAGACTGGAGGCAGACTAGACTGCTGCTGGTGGGACGCCTGTGACAGCAGTCTGTGGGCTGACGTCTGACTAGCACATCCTCAGCGGAAGTGGGCGAAGTGTGGAGACATCCGCTGGCAGGGAGGCTTTCCCGATATGCCCCCAGCGATGCTCCTCCTTCTCCTCTTGCTTCTGACAATCTCTGCCATAATTTCAGCAGCTCTTACAGACATCTAATCGAAAATCAAAGCCTTCAAAACTGTTTATTTCTGTGTGTGTGTATCCTTTGCCATTCAATTAATTCCATAACAGTCCCGCCATAATTTAGCTCCAAAGTCCAGTCTCCCCAAAGATGAGAGGAGAGGACTTTGGGTCCCACCACCTGCCACCATCTTCCTCCGCACACCACACACCACACGCCTGTTGCCTCTTGCCCCTTGCCTGCTCTCTGCTCTGCTGCCTCCTGCCTGTCAATTAATGGACTCTGTCTGGCGGAGCAAACCAATTTCATCTTATTATCCCACACAGAACTCAGTGGAACAGCAAGGAACGGGTTCTGCTCTGGCTTGGGTTCTCTGGTCTCTAGCACTCACGTTTTTGTGTCCAGTCTCGGTCGCGGTCTCGGCCTACCTAAAAAATATGAAAGAAAAAACAGAAACAGGAAAACCAACGCAGACACAGCCGCAAAATGATTTGCAGTTCATTAAGACGAAACCCCCACCGAAATCCTAAGGGGAGGCAGACGTTGAGGGGGGGACTAGACGATGACTAAGACCCAACCACAGCCCCAGCCCCAGCCCAAGCCCTGCCTGCTCAGAAGGCGGGTTTGCGGGTCCTCATGTGAATGAGTTGTGAATTGGTTTCAGTTTAGTCTGGGGTCCAGTCCAGAGGACTCGAAAGCCAACGCAGCGTCGCCCAGACATGTGTCTGATAAGGTCTCGCCCGATTGTTTGAGTGATGATTATGTCTGCTGGTCCGAGGACAAGGTGTGGACGTAGACGTGGACATGGACGTGGACTTTAGATAAGTCTGACAACAGGCTTTGGGATAGGGCTGAGGCTGAGGCTAAGGCTAAGGCTGGAGGCTAAAGGGTGGGCTTGGCTGATTAGGAGCTAGAAGGAGTCCAGATGAATCTTTGGGCCATTTGATCGCTTTCTTTGCGGTTCGGCTCCGCTCCCTGTGGCGCACTCTCATATGGCACCAATCGATGTGCAACGCCTTTCC
The DNA here is from genome assembly GCA_037356375.1 of Drosophila affinis. Taxonomy (NCBI): domain Eukaryota; kingdom Metazoa; phylum Arthropoda; class Insecta; order Diptera; family Drosophilidae; genus Drosophila; species Drosophila affinis. The sequence continues at coordinate 62,869,495 of CM074802.1, read as the reverse complement.
TTTCTCCTCCACAAGGCTCCACTGACGAAGCATGTCGAATCCCCAAAAGACTTTCATCATTGATAAGGCTCTAATGCTCCACTCTATTCTCACTTGCAGCAGCATCGCCAGGAGTCGCAGTCGCCGGACTTCCATCGCTATGCGAGCAATGGCAAACTGCCGCGGGCCTCCGCTGCAGCATCGACAAACGGCAATGGATTCGTGGCTGGCACTACACAAACCGTCACCGTGGATGTGCACAACCACAATGGGCCGGCTGCAGCTGGAACTGGGACTGCAGCTGGGGCAGGGATCGGAGCAGGCGGCAAGCAAGGCAGCATCATCCACAACCACAACCACAGCCGCAGCAGCAGCCTGAGCCACAACATCCATGCGGCGGCGTACAGCGAACTGAATGCGGCACCACCGGCTTTTGCCACACCGCCGACGCGTAGGCGGTTCTTCAACCACAAGAATCTGCGGAGCGCCCTCACCGGAGGAGGAGGCGGTGGTGGTGGCGGCGGTGGCGGTGGTATTGGTGGGGGCCACCGACGCACAGCCTCCAACGGGGGCTGTCCCATTGACACGGCCTCGATACTAACCGGCGGTAAGTTTAGACTGGGTTCAGACTGGGTTCAGCTTGGGTTAGGTTCCCCCCAAAGTCCCCCACAAAAGCAGAAACCAAAAAGAAAGCCAAACATTCACCCAGCACCTTCATCCAAACATCATCGCTGTCCAGATCATCATCACCATCATCGTCATCATCATCATCATGATCATCATGATGACCAAGCCAGAGGCAAGGAATCGAACGCCCTGAACACCTCCACCTGCTCGGACTCGGCGGTGACCCGAAGACGCCGCAAGAGCGTCAGCAGCAACAACCTGAAGACCTCGACCTCGGCCAACAGTGAGAATCGCCTGAACCGACTCAGCCTGGCTGGCACCTCCGTCTACGCGGGGCACCTGTCCTCGCTGGTCTTCGGCAAGATCAAGTCCCTGTGGAGCGTCAACTCGTCCAACTCGAGCGAGGCGGGACTCAATCAACTAGCAGGCAATACCACCAACCTCCATACTCCAGTTCTTCGAGTTCTTCGATGTTTTGCATGTGTTTTTGCACCACTCATTGATTGATCCTCTGATCTTCGTTAACCCCACGCTATCATAGATATCCATATATACTTTCGATTTGCATGATTTGAATCCTAGAACACTGTCAATGATTAAAAGATAATTGTTAAATGTTTTGCATGATATTAAACCTGATAGTAAATACCTCCCTTAACGCTGACTTCTTCTTGGTTCGCAGGTGGTGGCGATGCCTTGGACCATCACTCCTCGTTTCTGAACGAGAAGCTGCAGAAGGATCAGCTGCACGCCCGCCTGGGCCTGCTGCTGAACGACAACTGCAATGGAAACTCCAGCAGCAGCGATCCATCGCCCCACTCGACGAGCACCACCAGCAGCAGCGGAGTGGGTGCCGCCAGCAGCACCACCACGAGCAGCTCCTCCCAGAACATCAGCCCCGAACAGACGCTGGCCAGTGGCGGCTGCTCTGGGCTGCTCAGCGGCAGCCAGCTGTCGGTGGCCACCAGCCACCTGGCCAAGGACGACACCCTGAGCCTGTCCAGCAAGTTCAAGGTCGGCTGCTCCATGCTGCATGTGTACGAGGCACTGCCGTTGCCGGGCAAGTCCCGCAAGGGAGCCACACGACGCTCGACGCGATCCAGCCAGCAGACATCCTCTGCGGGAAGCAATCGAGTGGCGGGCTCCACGCTGGCGGCTGTGAAGCTGGCCCTGAAGCCGCTCTTCTTTGAGGTGCCGCTGCAGGAGCCAGATCCGCCGTACGTGGGCCGCCAGTGGCTGGTGCAGCAGCTCTCCAACATACTCCTCGGCACCGAGACCCGAGTGGTGCTCATTAACGGACAGCCGGGCACGGGAAAGACCGCCTTCTGCCTGCAGCTGGTGGAGTACTCCTGTTTTGGCCGCCGCCAGATGCAGGAGGACCCGGACGGCATCTACAGCCAGCTCCAGCTGGGGGCTCACAACGAGCGCATGCGCGGCCTGGCCTCCCACATGGTGGGCTACCACTTCTGCCAGGCGGACGCGAATCTCACGTGCCAGGTGCCGGACTTTGTCCACTCCCTGGCGGCCCAGCTCTGTCAGGCGCCCCAGCTGACGGCCTACCGGGACTACCTGCTCTCGGAGGCCCATCTGCAGGAGATCCTGAGTGTGCGCGAGTGCATCGCAGATGCGGAGCGGGTGATGAAACTGGCCATCCTGGAGCCCCTTGCGCAGCTTCATCGGGCGGGAAAGATTCCCGCCAAGGTGGCCGTCATCCTGGTGGATGCCCTCTGCGAGGCGGAATATCATCGACCCGACCACGGCCACACCATTGCCAGCTTCTTGGCCCAGCTCACGCCCCACTTCCCGGCCTGGCTGAAGCTGGTGGCCACCGTGCGCACCCAGATGCTGGAGCTGGTGAAGGCCCCCAGCTACACGCAGCTCACGCTGGACAGCTGGGCGAGCAGCCAGTCGCTGCAGCAGGACATGCTGGACTACATCGGTGCCAGGCTGTCGCACAGCACGGAGATCCAGCACAACATCGGAGGAGCGAGTGGCGGACAGGGGCAGCCGGCGCAGGCCCAGACCAAGTTCGTGTCCCACCTGCAGTCACTGAGTCGCGGCTCGATGCTGTATGCGAAGCTCATCCTGGATCTCATTGCACGCGGCCAGCTGGTGATCAAGTCCTCCAGCTACAAGGTGCTGCCCGTCTCGCTGGCCCAGATCTTCCTGCTGCACTTCAACCTGCGCTTTCCCACCGCGCGCAGCTTCGACCAGGCGGCGCCCATACTGAACGTTTGCCTGGCCGCCCTCTACCCGCTGACACTGGACGAGATCTACTACAGCATGGAGGCGCTGAGTCACGGCCAGGAACCACTCAGCTGGCCGGACTTCATGCAGCGCTTCAAGCTGCTCGACGGTTTCCTGATCAAGCGCCTGGACAACACCTACATGTTCTTCCACAGCTCGCTGCGGGAGTGGCTGATGCGGCGCGACGAGGGCGAGTCCAGCAAGTTCCTTTGCGATGCCCGGCTGGGCCATGCCGCCATCGCCTTTCGTCTGTCGCGACTCCAGGCGCCCCTGTCGCCGCAGCTGACCCTGGAGCTGGGCCATCACATGCTCAAGGCGCATCTGTACGGGGGCAGCAGCCAGCCCATTCTCTCGCCCCGCGATCTGCAATCGTACTGGCTGGCCGGGACGGCGGACAACATATCCGCAGCGCTGGGGGCTCTGCGCAATGTCTACAGTCCCAACCTGAAGGTGTCACGCCTGGTCCTGCTGGCGGGCGCCTCTCCGAATCATCGCACAGACTACATGGGTGGTGCTCCGATCCTGTGCATTGCAGCGCACGAAGGCATTCTGCCCATGGTGAGTCTTCTGCTGGAGTTTTGCGCCGACGTAGGCCTGACCAATAGCCAGGGGTGTACACCGCTCATCCTGGCCGCCATGCGTGGCCACTGCGATGTGGTGCGTCCGCTGGTGGCCGCTGGCAGCAGCCTCGGACAGCTGGACATCACGCAGAGGTGCGCCTTGGTGCATGCCGCTCGCATGGGCCACCTGAGTGTCGTCAAGTATCTGCTGGCCTGCGAGTGGACACCGCGCCCCAATAGCCAGGATGTGAGTCGGTCTGTCGCTTTGCAGCAGGCTCTTATCGGGGCCGCTGCCCAATCGCATTGCAAGATCCTCGAGGATCTCCTCGACCTCAACGAGAATGAGTTCGATATAGATGTCAATGGCCTGGAGCCGAGCAGTGGGGAATTGGCCCTCACGGCAGCAGCTCGTCACGGATGTGTGGACGTTGTATGCATCCTGTTATCCCGTGGCGCTCAGATCGATGCACGCAACCGACAGGGATACTCGGCCCTGTGGCTGGCCGTCAAGGAAGGTCACTGGAGCGTGGTTGAGCAGCTGCTGCAGAGGGGAGCGCTGGTGGACGAACCGCTGGGCCAGACCCGGAAGACGCCTCTGATGATTGCAGCGGAAGAGGGCCACCTAGAGCTGATGGAACTGCTGCTGGCACGCGGAGCGTCTCTGGAAGCGCAGGATCACGAGGGATTCACTGCCCTCAGCTGGGCCTGTCTGCGCGGACACTTGGCGGCGACCAAATGCCTCCTTGAGCACGGATGCAACCGCCACCACGAGGACCACAACGGACGCACGTCGCTGGATCTAGCTGCCTACCAGGGAGCAGCCGGTCTGGTATTGTATCTGCTGGACCAAGGCGGCAATCTGGAGCACATAGATGTACATGGAATGCGACCTTTGGACCGTGCCATCGCCTGCCGCAACATCCAGGCTGTGCAGGTATTTTTGCGCAAGGGCGCCAAGCTGGGCCCCACGACCTGGAGCATGGCCATGGGCAAGCCGGAAATTCTGGTGGTGCTCCTGAATAAGCTGCTCGAGGACGGCAATGTGCTCTACCGCAAGAATCGCTTCCAGGAGGCTGCCCATCGCTACCAGTATGCGCTGCGCAAGATCTCCGGTCTGGAGCAGCTGCTGGAGCGGAATGCGGTGTTTGCCCAACTGCGCACCAATCTGCTGCTGAATCTATCGCGTTGCAAGCGCAAATTGAATGTAAGTCCATCCCCATTCCCAAATAGACATACTCATACATATAATATATGAATGCTTATGATGACCCTTTTATTCGTTGCAGGAACTTGACGATTCCATAGATTTGGCAACGCAGGCTATTGCCCAGAAGCCGCACAGTTACGAGGGCTACTACGCACGGGCCAAGGCGCGAATGGAACAGGGGGCCTTGAACGAGGCTCTGGTAGACGCAAATGAAGCAATGCAGCAGGCCGCCCAGAGCGGCGTACTCAGTGAGGTTGTCGAGGTGCTGAAGCGCATTCAGACCGAGCTGCTCACCCGCATCTCCATCAGCAGCGAGGATCACTTTGCCTCCGGCAAGTTGCCACACGTTGGCAACGGCAACGCTAACGGCAGCGTCAGCGGCGGCGGTGGTGCCTGCGCCATCTACGAATCTCATCATGAGATCACCGATTTGTAAATGTCGATTGTTGTGTATTGTTTTACTCCTGGTATCCCATTCGAATTAATCACAAGTCTAAATTTAAAACTACCTTTAGGCCTAACTCTAACTCATTTTTTTTGCTATTTATTGCCTTTGAAAGTTTTAATTTAAAATTATTATGTCATTTAAAATCTTTTTAATTGTGTAATCTTTTTAGCGTGTAATTATTGAATAATTTCGAATTTTTTTTTATAAATAAAATTGAAATAAAACGTCTACGGTATAAAATTAGCATGTAACAATACATAAAATTGTAAAAAAATTAAAGCCCTATGTATTATCTTTTGGCGTGGATTTATGGGTTTAGCCATGGATATGTTTCGATCACGGGAAGCCTTGATCTGCCCACAATCAGATCGGACCATAAAAAACAGAGAAAACTAGATATGTATGGCTGGGGAACCTGTATTTCTTATCCGAAATTTGCGCCTTTCGTATTCTCCTGTATTATGTTTTCTCCGCCATTTTGCTGCACGTGTTCTCATGACAGCGAAAATTTGTTTATTTTGTTTAACATGTTCAGTCGTGGCCACTCTAGGCCAATTTTTATTCATTTCATATTACAACAGAAACACAGCACCTTATCTACTAATCAGACTCGTCAGAATCAGCATTCACCTCTTGGTTCTGCTCAGACTGACGCAGCTTCTTCAGAGTCTCGAGGTCCTTCACCAAATGAGAGGGCTGAATGTAATGCTCATTGGCACAGCCCGATACAGGACAGAGGACACTGAGGTTATCCTTGATCATGGCGTTAACCGATCCCTTGTCATAGATATGACCACACATCTTGTTACGCACAGGCTCCTTCATCAGTGCCATTGTCCATGGGTCGTGTAGGGAGACCACATCGCCGCCGGTTTCCACAACTTCGGTGTTGCAATCATCATCGGGAGCAGGAGCGTTCCCGCCTACCGCACCAGCAGCATTCTCGCCTGCCAAACCAGCAGCGGATTCAATTTCCTTCTTAAACCATTTGTATTTGGTTGTATTCTTCACTTTGAAAGACTTTTTAGCAGCAGCTAGCTTCAGTTTTTCGACATTGCGCGATAGCTCCTCCGGGGTGGTACCTTCTCCCTTGGCCTGATCTATGGCTTTTAAGGCGTCATTATGCTCCTGCTCCTGTTTAATCATTTCTTCCCCCTGTTTCAGGCGCTTCTTTACGCTTTCTTCTAGGAGCTTTTTTACTTCACCATTGTCATCGCACTCGGCAAACGCTGTATGAATTTAGAAGTTACAAATTGGATAAATGAGTAACTAGGAAATAATTACCGTCGACCATCTGCTTAAACAACTTTGTGTTATCCACAAGTGTTTTGAGGTTTTCCTCCACCTTCTTTGTAAAATCCATCACGCACAGAATGTTTATTTCATATAATACGAGAATTCGACAAATTTAATTCAAAAGCTGGCTGGGAAAGGAAGATTGAGTGTGACCGCGAAATTATCGATAAAATATACCGTCCGACCATCAGAAATATACTGAAAATTGCGGTCTCATTTTGAAAATACCGTAAAAATACCAACGAAAATCATATTCACTTATCATATCATACACTTAGAAACATACCAAAATATACCGTCTCATTATCATTCTCAATATCGAAGTTAAAATATACCGAAAAGTATATATAATACGGTATAGAGATGTTACCCATACTTTAATATATCGATGTATATTTAAAATTGTGGGAACAACTGATTTTGATTGAAAGATTGAATTCATGAACTCTGTCTTCTAAAATTAAAGTTTTTAGCCATTTATTAGAGTTCGTACATTTAGTTTCAAATTAAATCATTTAAAAATAGTTTGATTTACAAAAACTAGAAGCTACATAAAAAAGCCGCGACGAAGTCTCGCGGAACTCATAGTGAGATGCTTGGCGCCATATGAACAAATTCAAATAAGTGCCCACAGTGGGAATCGGGGGAGTTATTCGGAGGCTACTTAAACGAAATATTAGTACATACATACATAGATTAGATACTCGTATTATATGCTCATAATGGATAATTCGGCATGAATGTCTGTCTATGAGTGCGTGTGTGTGTGTGGTTGTGAATACGACATGCCGAAACGTACCTAAATTACCTTTAAAGGGGTCTATCGCCTATTTACTGCAGATATAACCTATGATAATCGTTGGCGCCGAAGGCGCAGTTGCATTTGGGACACTTTCGCTGCCTTGTCTCGTACCGCGTGCGCAGGCAATCGTAGCAGAAGACGTGGAAACACTTTGACAAGACTGCATCCTTTCGTTTTACCTTGCACGATGGACACGTGAGCGTCTCCTTGTACTCGCGGATCTCCTCGATCATCACCTCGTCGATGGTTGTGCCAGACATTTCCATCTTCTTCATGCGCTCTGCCTTGCGCTTGAACTGTGCCAACTCCTCATGTAACCGCTTCGTCTTGTACGCCTCCGCTTCCAGGGAGCTCGTCTTTTCAGCCACCACCTGCTGCGCCTCCTTCATCTGTGCATGGTACTTCTCCAGATGAAGCTTCAAGTCGGCGGCCGATTGCGCAGATTCGATGGCCTTACGCTTGTGCATCTCCATGGCCTGTTGCCGCAGCATCAGCTCCTTCTCCATCGAGGCCACTGTTGCCTGTAGACTGCGCTCCTTCTCCTCCAGCTTTCGCAGCACGACGTGCATGGCTTCGATCTGACTCGTTGCCGTGGCCATCTGATCCTCCAGCACTGTCTTCTCTTCCCTCAGCAGCTTGTGCAGCTGATTGGCCTTGATGCGTTCCGACATAAGCTTAAAGTTAGCATCGTCCTTCTCGCGCAGCTGCTGGATGAGCCTTGAGTTCTGCTCCTGCATGTCCTCAAAAGCCTGTCCCGTGACCTCCATCTCGTTCAGCAGCGCCTCTTCCTCGTGGGAGCCAACAAACGGCCGGGTGTAGTTGCCCGCTGGACCAGATGCGCCTCCCCACGCATTCTCTGAGGGCTTATGGTTGGCCATTTGTTTCTGCAGCTCGTACTTTTGCTCCTCGAGCTGCTTGATTTTCCGTAGCGCCTCTTCGTCGGCGAGCTTTTTCCGCTCTTCGCGCTTGCTCTCCTGCAGCTTCTTGAGCTGTTGCCGCAGCTCCTCGATCTCGGAGCGGAGCTTCTTTTCGGTGGCCATTAGTTGTACCTTATCGCGTTGATCCTTCGAGACGCCTTTGTACATGTCCAGCAGCAGTTTCATCTCCTTTTGATCATTCAACGCTTTCCTATAAAACAAGACCAATACAATTAAGGAAATTTGCAATTTCAGATAGAATAAAACCTACTTAAGCTGGGCCTTGAGATCGCGTACCGTTTCGCTTTCCACGGTCTTCACGTCCTTGGCCTTCACACCATCCTTGGAATCCTTTTCGGCTTTGACGGCGTTTCCTGAACCAGCATTTGAGGCTGCTGTCGTTGAGTTCTGTGGCCCTGGAGAGTCCTTCTTCTCTGCTGACGCCGTATCTGCGGCGCTAAGCTTTTCCTGTTTAATACCATCCTTGACATCCTTGCCAGCGGAGTCGTCATCCATTTCATCATCGGCCGTGGCAGGGTTCTCCTCTTTAATATTGGCTATGTTGGTGTCGCTGCCGGCATTGGTATTGTTCGTCTGCCCAGAAGAGGACGAGTGGTTGGCATTTTCCTCTTTGACATTCGCCGCAGATTCCTGCTTGATCTCCTCGCCTGCAGCATTTGTAGCTGCTTGCAGTTTGTTGCCCTCCAGCTTGGCCAGGGCCTCGTCCAGCTCCTTCCGCATCTTGACAATTTCCGTGAACGTGTCCTTGTACTTTCGCTTGTACCTCTGCACCTCGCCCTTGAGCTGGCCATTGTGATTCTGCAGCGAGGTGATGAGGTGCCTCATTTCGCGGTTGATGGGTGCGGTCTGCTCGTTGGCAGCCATATTCTGCTCGAATTCGATGCGCAAAACTTCATACTCCTTGCGTATGGCGGCTAGGACGTCTTCCATTTGGATCATCTCGCTGCGCACCTTCTTCTGGGCAATCAGCTCTTCGCTCTCCATCACCTCGATCTGACGGAGATGTTGATTTTTACTCGTCTGCAACAGGTTCCGCGTCTCGTCAAGCATCGTTTTAATCTGCATGGACTCGTTGTAGAGAACGGAGAACTGAGATTGCAGACACTTGTACTCGGTGGTCTCCACAATCACTGACTCGGGCAGTTGCCGTATCTAATTAAATCGAGAATAGAGTATGTACATATATGAATAGGAATTGGTATACAAACCGAGCCTATATACTTACATCCATCTTGAGCTTCTCCACTTCTTTGAGGGTCTCGCGATGCGTTGCATGCAGCTTGTCCAGCTCCTGCAATCGATTGTTGGCCAATTCCCGATACTCTTCCAGCTCCTTTTGCAAATCCTCCAGGAGCTGGCTGTTCACACTGGTCGTGGTAGTGGCGGAACCCGTGCTGGGCGTCTTGGCACTGTTGCTGCTCTTGTTAGGATCGCCATAGATCTGGTGATAGGCCTTTAGCTTCTCAATGGCCTCGGCCAGATGGTTCTCGAGCTTGTCGTTGCGGCAGTGAATCTTCTCCAGGTCATATTGCAGCTCATCGATTTGGTTCTTGAGCTCGGCATTCTCCGTCTCCTTGGCGGTGAGGGCGTCCTGGTACTCCTTCATCTTCAGCGACATTGTATGGAATTTTTCGTGCAGCGACGTGTTCAGATTCTGCAGGCTGCGGTTTTCGGTCATGATCTCGATGTGCGTCTTCTTGAGCGTCTCCTCGAGCGCCTGGACCCGAAGCGTAGCCGCTTCCGCCTCGCCACTGGACTTTTGCTCGTCATCTCCACCACTAGCTCCCGCGGCCCCGGATCCTGTTGCACCCGACAGGCTATCGCCTCTTAAAACATGAGTTATCTTTTCATTACGCTGCATTACCCGATCAATAACCTGCACGATCTTGGCCACTGCTCGCTTTGACACCTGGACGCGGTTGGCCAGCTTCTCGTCCAGTTCCTCCTTGTCCCAGGTGGAGAGTTGCGTCAGAAACGAGGTGGTCACCTCGTTCTCATTCTTGTTCTCCAGCTCATCGGCCGTCTCTGCATCGAATCGCTGCAGCAGGACTCTGATGTCCTCGTTCAGTTGATTCCAATACCGATTCACCACGTTCAGCACGGCATCGTCTTGCGTTTGCCGCTTCTCCAGCTGTTCAATGCGGTGTCTCAGTTCGGCCTCGGTGCGCATCCGCTGCTCGATGCGCTGGGCCAGCTTCTTGTTTTGGAACTCGAGCACCTTGATGTCCATCTCCTCGAGAGTGGAAACCGGCCCAATGAGGTGCGGCTCGAAGTGCACCTTCTTAATGGGTGGCTGGCCAGCCGCTGCCGCCGCCACCAAGCAGCTGCTACTGCTGCCGCCAGTAGCATCGTCAGCGCTGCGTTTCGACATAGTTTAACTGTAAACAAATCATAACAAAAATGCATTGAAACACAGAAAGCGCACTTCGGATTATTGATTTTGAGCAGAAGCGGCAAGTGGCAGTCGCAGCTACGGCCGCAAATTTTCGTGGCTGTACTCCATTTTTTATCGTGTGGTGGCGCGGGTGGTGCCGAACAGAGGCATCGAAGTAAAACCCCCACCCACGTAAATATTGACATAAACTTATGTTGTAGGAGTTGCTTACCTTAGTCTCAGGTTTTGACACTTTTAACTTAACATTTATTTAGCTAATCTATTGAACTTCTACGTTTTATCTGCTTCTTCAACATTTCGTGATCTGGATATTAGAGGTGGAAAAACATCGATGCTACCATCGATGCATCGATGTTTGGTGTTCGGTGTATGCTGCGGATATCGATGTTTTTCTCAAACATCGCGACCAAGGGGTTGCAAAAAGTTGCGGTTGTCCGACTTTCCGGATATTTCAGCACTGTTCACCTGTCGTATGACAGTTACAACAAAAACTAGTAGATACAAATTTAAATTTTGGCGCGTAAGAATTATGGCTGAGGATCAAGTGCAAATACACATATAAAACGCAAAAAAATTCTTTAAATGACAACGATCCCAAATAAAATGGATTTTTAATAAAAATGTATTTTATCATGTATATTTTCTCTAAAAACATCGAAAAATTCGATGTCTCCAAGTATCGATGTTTTTCCACCTCTAATCTGGATATCCGTACACTGCATACACAGTGTGACCGCGTTCCGCATACGGTCTGATCCTCAGAAATATACCGAAATACATCACACTTTCCAAATATACCGTAAGGGTATCAACGTTTGTTGAGAGAGTAGGACAGAATCCTCTAAATGGCAGCCCTACACGAGTTCAACATTCATGCATTAAAAAATACTGGAAAATGCTTCGATATGAAAACTCTAAACTGGCACGAAAATCAGTGTGACCGCGGGCGCATGGATAAAACTTACCGTCGTTCCCTCAGAAACATACCGAAATATACTATCGTATTTTCAAAATATACCGGAAATGATCCTTCATTTTCATGTTTCAAAATATACCGAAAAGTATATAAAATATAATAATGGTCACGCTGTCGGGATTGAAACATAAATATATACCGTCACTACTGGCAAAGTGTAATGCCATATGGCCAAACATACAATTTTCTAGACGGTCATACTTAGAAACGGCACCTTGACCAACCGATATAAGTGTGCGCAAAATTCAAATTTTTAGTTGATTCTAACTTGAAATCGAAAGTGAATTTCAATTTATTAATTAATTTTGAATTGAACACGAAATGCGTATGCATATAATTTGATTAATATTTGTTGGTGTATATGTGGCTGGACTACTAGTGGAAGATGGTTACCTAGAACGATTGGTATTTAAGTGCCTGGCGTAAGGTCATGCAATCAACCTCGTCGATCTTGCAAGTGTTCGCCTTTATATTGATCTCCTCTTCCTGCATGACCTGGACATGCATTAAGTAACGCATCGATGCCTTGTTCTCGTTCAGCTTCTGATTCAGCTTGCAGACGGAGGCCTTCAAGGCCTGCAACTCGTTGTAGAGCGCATCCTGGACCATATCGCAAGTCAGCTCCAGTCCGGGACGATGGGCGCGATTGCTAAGTCGTGTCTGACAGAGAGTAATGGCGCGCTGCTTGTCCATCATCTCCTTCTCCAGATCGGTCATGTTGCGCTGAACCTGGTGAATGTGGTCCATGGTGTCCTTGTGCTTGTTTTCCAGGCACTGCTTCACGTGCTTCGTCTCGGCGATGCGGCGCTCGAAGGCCTCGTTAGTGCGGTCCGTCTGGTTCTGCATGTCCTCGCAGACCTGCTTTAGAAGCAGATCGATGTAGGCACGCAGCTGCCCGGCCGAGACCAGGGCCTTGGCATTGGCCTCCAGGTTCTCGTAGGTCTGTGCCTGCCACTCGGTCAAGGAGAATTGGCTGGGAAATAATTGAAAAGGGAATATAGACACCCTAATACCGATCACCAACAACCTACCAGTGCGACTTGGACAAGTCCTGACCCTTGCCGAGGTCATGCTGGAACTCCTTCAGCTTGAGATTCTTCTCGTCAATGGCCAGAGATTTGTCTTTAGCAGCCAGATCTTGGTCCAGCAGATAGATAGCTGCGCGAAGCTTGCGAATCTGCTCTTCGGACTCCTTCAGAGCGGCATCGGCCAGCCCCTGACAGCCCTTGATCACCTTCAGCTCGCGGCGCAGCGAGCGATCCACCTCGTCATCGCAAAGATCCACCCCGATGCGGCCCTCGCGCAGAATCAGGCACTGCTTGCAAATGGCCAGAGACTTCTCCTTGAGGAACTCGATGGCATTCAGCACCCTATTGCGGTAGGTGTTCAGGGCCTCGTCCTCCAACGCGGCCGTCTTCTTCTGACGATTCAGCTCGTCCACCAGGAAGCGGATCTCGCTGGTGCGCTCGCGCATGTGGTGCTCTACTTCGCGCTGCCAGTTCTTGGTGGTGTCCTTCGTCTCGTCGACCACGCGACGCGATTCCCTGGGTGGGGAAAAATTTGTGGAAAAGGCATGCCATCCCGCTCCACTAAAGATACTCACTCGACAATGCGCTCGGCCAGCTTCTCCTGGTCGCAGGTAATCCTAAACTTGATCTTGTTGTTGTAGTCCCAGTCCTCCTCGGAGTAGCGGGGTGGGCACTTGGCCACGGGCCCCAGATGCTTGCCTGCCAGCTGCATGCCAGTGATGCGACGTGCCTTCAGATTGGGCAACATGATGAACGATGCTCTGTGCAGCAAAGATTGCGTAAGAAATATAAAACTTTTTGCTTTTGAAGCTTTTGATTAAGAATATGCTTTGGAGACTACGAATACAGGACTGTGAATGTGGCAACTATAGTCGAATCGATTCGACTGCCTTTAACTGGCACACTTTGTGTCTGAGGTGGAAAAAATCTGTACCTGCCTGAATCTGATTCTAAGTCGGACTAGACTCTCGACTCGAGCTGCAATTGGGTTCCTAGCCTTTCCCACGGGGTTCGTTAAATCGATTCATGCTAAGGAATTTACGGTTGCCTAGCGGTATTTATTGTTATGTTGCCCCTGCCTCTGGCCCTGCCCCAGGCCCCAGCTGCTCCTCCTTGCCTCATCTGGAGAAGAAGTCATGCAGCCATTGCGCTTGTGCCGTGTGTCACCTGGCAGTCACTCCAATGAATTTGGCACAGAAGGAAACGCAACCAAGGAGCGAAGGAGCCTCCCAGCCCGGGGGCTAGTCCTGCTCCTTGTGGTCTCGTCTTACAGCATGTTTATAAATAGGTTTATGCCTGTGACGCCGGCATCGGAGTAGGTACGGACCCCCAACCCTAGAGAGTGAGCCTTGGGGCCTTATTGATCGATTTATGCTAACATACTTTCGCTTTTGCTGATTTTCGCTTTGCTTTTGGCAGTTTCTTGATACTTTGCACATGATTGCAAAGTTTTTGGCATTAATTATGCTAATCAATGGCCATTGCGTGACTTGCGGCTATGGGCGGGGCCAAAAATAGAGCCCTGTCAAAGATGTTTTATTTGATTTACCATTTGAACTAGCCTATCAGCTTTAGAGCCTCAGGGGTGGGGTCCCCCCCCCCCACGCATCCACCCACCAAGCATGACAAGCATAAACAAATTTTAAAGTTTTAAGTTTAAAGCTCTCCTTAAAGTAATCCGCAGTTTTAGGAGCATAAAGCTGCCACATTGACACTTTTATGATCACTCACTGTCAAGCCCCCCAAGAAGCAAGCGGTGTTATTTTTGTAAAATTAAGTTTTAATATATTACGATACACGTTTGCATATACATATACATCATATACCTACATATATCCCATACTATATACGCATTGCTCTTACAGCTAAATGTACAATTTAATTAACTAGGATCGATCGGATCTCTTGATCGTATGTTCTTCATTACTCAGTTATATTTATGTTATGTTATGTATGTTTCACTTTTTGGATTTCCTTGTTTCGGGTTTCGTTTGGCTTTAACGATCTATGGCTTGTGGCGGCGTTTCCAGAACTCTTCCTTTTGTCTGCTCTGATCTGTTATTATTTTGGTAATGTATGCAATTAGACATCTACATCTACATCCACACCCACATCCACTACAAAACTGTCGGGTGTGTGTTTTCGTTATGGTTTATTAACAGTGAACTTTGAAATTCTATTCTCCTCTTGGGAGTGGAGTACTTTTCTTGCTAATGTCAACCACTAAGTACATTGCTTGGAGTTTTTTTTAGTTACACGGTTCATTTCATGTGGACTGTACCTGTACAGATCTGCTTGTCTATTGTATGCTGCACAATACTACTATTGAACCGTGGCAGACCCAGAATAGTATTGGTATAGTGAATAGTTCTTCCAAGGGCGCTCGACAATTGTTTAACTTGGCTATCTACGAATACGAACTGTGGTTGCTCTCTCTATCTCTATTTCTATCTCTCTCTTAATCGTTTTCTGTTTTCTTTTTCTGTTGCTCTTAGGTTTCGCCCCTGGTTCGGGTCTTGTTTAAATTCTTTTATTTGCAATTTGTTATTCGTTATTATTTGTATTTGTATTGGTTTTTTATTGTAATTGGTAATTTGTTGCTAGTTTGTGGTTGCTTGTTGCTTCCTCTCGAGTGTAGGCAGTGTTTCATCATTCTTGATTATTTTTTCGATAGTTATTTCTCCCTGGTTTCCTTTCCTCTTTTACATTACACTTTTATTTCTTAGCTTTAGCACATTGTTTTTGTCAGAGAAAACTACTCATCTCATCTCGTCCCCTTCTACGGGTGTGCCTTCTCCTCCCTTCTTCTTTTACAATTAACATATGTATATAGAAAATGATTGTTTAATGAAATACAAAAAATAGTACATTTAGCAGTAAACAAAACCAAAAAAACAAGAAAATAAGTTGTACAATGAATAAAATATATGTATTTATATATACTCGTACTCGTTCATTTGCATTATTCATTTATCGGCATGCATCTGCTTTCCCCTCTCTCTGGTTCCTTATTATTATCTTTTAATAGTTTTCATTTTCAGTACTTTAGTTGGTAGTTTTCATCATTTGTTAAGTTCTTTATTCGCTTCGCTTCATTTCGCACTCTGCATTCAACATTCTGCATTCTGCTCCCCGCACTCTGCACTCTGTACTCCCTGCTCCCTTTTCATCAGCGGCTTGTAACAAAAATAATTGCTTCTGAGGTATTTACTTTTAGTTTATATAAATATTCTTTCATAACCATTATAAGTAATGTTTTAGGTTTTAGTTGCTTTCGTTTTCAATAGTTTCTCGTTTCTTTTCTTTTCCTTTTCTTTCGTTTCTTTTTTTGTTTATTTTGTGTTTATTTCTGTTTTTTTGTTTTTGTTTCGTTTTGTTTTGTTTAATTTTATTTTATTTTGTAGTTGTCTTGTCTTTTTAAACAATTCAAAGCACCTTTTGATTATATTTGACATCGTAATTTTCGTTATCTTTTTCTTTTTTTAGTAAGTATATATTTCATTTTTACTCTCCTCATTTTCATGCAAAGAAAAGAAAACATAAACGATTCAAACGTTTCAGATGGAAAATAAAGGGGGGAAACACAACTGAAGCAGAATATAATCAAAGTATATAATTCGTATAATCTATTGTTCTTAGATCTCCTCTCGGGATCTGCATATATGTATTGTGGTGGCAGCGTTTAGCTTCTCAGTACGCGTTATTCATTTCAGTTTCGGCTTTTGTTTCGGTTTCGGTATCGGTATCGTTTTTTGTTTAATTTTAGTTTAGTTTATATTGAACAAGTGGAACATATTCAGATCTATGGAATCAATTCAATTCCTGGCGGGATGCAACAAAAGAGTAGAGCTCCAAATATACATAAATATAAATTGGCTATGTGAGAAAGATATTCCCAAAATCGGGGGACACTTTTCATGGTGCTGTGGAAACCGTTTTATACATACATTTATGGTTTTTATGGTTTATTCTTTAATATTCTAGTTTAGTTTATAATTTACATTTCATTTTCATTTGAATTTGTGTTGCTTGCTATGTTGCAGTTGCCGTCGCAGTTGCAGTTGCTGTGGCTCTCTCTAAAACTAACGTCCCTACATTCCTATGCCTACCGAATATATATTGTATGTTCGTATCTGACAAAAACAAGGACAGCTCCTGGACAACAATCTATCAAATGGGGACTCGGGGGCCGTCATAATTACATCTGTTGATTACATTGTGGAAACTGAATGATAGATTAGAGTGGGCCAGGCACTGGCCCTGTCCAGCGACTGGGTTTAGATGTTTGTGGTTGAGGTCTGCTTTGAGAGGTGCGTCCAAACACGAAAATTTTGACGTAATATATTTTACATTAAGAGCTACATCTCGAATACAGAACTCTCTTAGCTTAACTGTGTCTGTTGTCTGTTGTAGCGGTTAGCGGTAAGGTTTAATATGGGTAAAAAAAAAAAATGATGGTGTTGCGTGTACATTTGAACTAAATTGTATAGACCTTTTCTCCTATGTAAAATGTAAGTGTAGAGTGTAGTATGATATTTATACATAAACACGGATAAGCTTCGGCTGCTTGCGAACGTTCTCTATCTTTCTAGGTGTGTATATAGAATAGCTATAGCATATGTTTGCGTGGAGCTCGCCAACTTTAGTAGTAGTACCTAAATGTAGTTAGTATCCAAAAAAAAAACGCTCTCCTTGCCTACATATCCTTCCTTATCATCATTCTAATCACAGCGCGATCCTTGCGCGCTCTCTTTAACAAAAACAACACCCCCACGCACACTCATGCTGTGTGCTCATACTCGTACGCTCCGCTCCTCCTTCTGCTCGTCCTCCTGCTCACTTCGAATCCGAATTCGAGTCCGCATCCGAATCCACTTTCCATATACGTCATAGTAGTAACTGTCAATTTCTGATGGGAAGGGGGGTTGTGGTGGTTGTGGTGGGATGGGATGCTCTGCTGGACGCCTACTCCACCTCCATCTAGACCATCGGCAATCCCTGCTGCACGTCCATCATCTCGTCCTGCGCCGGTGATGGGCGCGGTGCGAACGTCTGCATGTGGTGGGGCGGTGTGGCCCGAGCGAACATCGTGGAGCGCTGCATTGCCATTGGGCCGTGGGCGTTGGGTCCCACCATCCCACTGGCGGACGGAAACTGCCACCGGAAACTGCTTTCCGGATGCTGTCGGGGTGTGCGTCGAGGGGAGCGCGCCGGCATGCGATTGGCCCGTTGCATGTCCTCCAGTATCGAGGGCGCTACGTAGGTGAAACCCTGCAAAAGAAAACGATCAAGACCTTGTTATTAGTTCGCCAATCTTCCCATTCTCCCCATTCCGCCCGACGTCCAACATCCAACTCCCACCTGACCCACTTGTCCGGTCATGTGCGCAATTCGAATCGGATCATGTGTTACTCATTGCCCAGAGCCAGAGCCAGACCCAAAACCCGATCCGATCCGGGGCTGGTCTCTCCTGTCTTGCATACTAATCACAACCGACCGACCGCCCGCCCGCCTGGGCAGCAGGGATTATGCAAGGCGGTCGGACAACTGCTGTGCTACGGCTACTACTGCTGTTTCTGTCGTTCCATGTAATACACTTTACATAATTTTTCCAACCAAAATGCCAGAGCGAGACACATTAATTAAGTATATATTTTGACGAAATCCAGCAATATCTGCAGCAGTCGCAGTCGCGGTCGCAGCAAATGCAATAAAATAATTAAAAGCAAAGCAAAATCAAAACACCGCCAGTGCCGCCGGCTGCCGTGTGAATTCCCCCGGCACGGAGGCTGGACACAAAATGCGTGACGCCAAAGTTAGAGCCGTGAGAGAGGTTGCCCACTAAGGTGGCTGCTGGGGCCACGGGTTGAGAAGGGGCGGCAACTACTGTTATTGTTATTGCGGCGGCTCAGGCGGTTCAGGCGGTGGCAGTCGCCGCCGGCAGCAGGTGAAATGTACGTGAGAGAGCGGGGCCGCTAATTGGAGCCGCGATCGCGCGGGGTGACGGTGACCCACTAAAGAAGCATAATTCGAGGTGTGGTAAGCGAGGCGTTGAGAAAGTTTACAATTATAATTATCCGTAATAAAGTTCTAATTGAAACCAATCCCAGACCTGGCATTGATCAGGTGCGAATTGAATACAGTTTTAGAAGCTTTTTAACTGATTTAAGAACGATTTCGAAGTCATTTCGAAGCAATTAACAAAATTAACAATTATAAAATCCAAAATGCTAGAAGTAGTCATCAAACTGTACTCGTTAGATAAAGAACTGTTTGTGTACTGCTTGCTCATAGCATTCCAGTTAACATTAAACTGTTAAAGACACCAATTCTCATCCAACTTTTAGCCATAATCCACCAAACTCTTTCGTCTCTCTAATGGCTGGAAAACCGCAATTGAGCAATATTTAACTTCATATTTAGCCTACTAATCCCATAAGCCCATAACCAAAACAAACTTTACACAGCTGACTAACGCAGCCCCCCAGAAAGGCCGAACGAAAGCAGCTCAAGGGTCGGTCGGGTCGTTCGACTTTTGGGCTATACGGCTGTACGGTACGGTTCGTACTCCTCTGCGAGCATATGTACTCTCTCGCATATCGCATATGATGTTTGTAAACAAAATAAAACAAAAGCAAGTTGTGGTGCTCTACAGGGAACTGGACTGGGAAGGGGGGACAGGGGCAAGCAATTGGCTTGGCATGCAATGCAGGCGCTCAAAGTAAGCAGAGCGCGGGGCCCAGGCCCAAACTGACTCTACTCGACTCCGACTCTATTCGATTCGACTCAACTCTCCTGCTTCTCGGCCAACGTTTGTGCCAGTCTCGCAGAAACGCTCAAAGCGTTCGGACACCAAAGCTTAAAGCAGTAGCCACCAAAAGCAAAAGAAATAAAGACAGACTGACAGACAGACAGACAGACGGAAAGAAAGAAAGAAAGAAAGAGAAATACAAAAACAGGCGACAGGCGGAGTAACTTTCGTGCCTCGTGGTGGTAAAAAACCTGAGCTATAGCCGTATCTGTCTGTTGCTGGAGAAAGGCCTGGCCTGGCCTGAGCAGAGCTGAGCTCATGGGCTGTTTTTGCATGCATTTTCTTCATTTCACTGGGCCTGGGCCCCAAATGCGTTGACATTGATTCTGGGCCAATGTGCAGCCTCATCTGCAGTTCAGGGCTATCGAGCTGATTACCAATGAGATACGATATACGATGTAAGGAAAACAGACGAGATTCAAGTTTAAACCTGTTGAAGGGCACAGCACAAAAACAAAAAAACACTAAAAACCAGCTGCGACAGAAGACTGAAGAGAGGAGAGTGGAGAGTGGAGAGCATAGAGCAAAGAGCTGGGAGAAACTTAAGCAGCGCATGCGTGCACGTGCATGAGGCCACGAAGAGAGTGAGAGAGCAGTGTGCAGTCAGCTTTGGAACCGAAAATTGGGACAAGAACGAAGCGAAGTAGAGCTCTCAGCTGACGTTCGCAGTGCTGCTGAAACTGTTCGAGACTACTAAAACTGTGCGGCGGCGCATGCGGCGGAAGTGTCAACAGTGTCTCTGTCGAATGAGATTGCGCAACTTCAACACCAAATAAAAGACATATAAATGCGCTAACTAACCCACAATAAACAGAAGATGTGTAAGAAATCTATGCTCAAAATTGGCAAAGTTACGAACTGTGTGAAATTAATAATAATAATATAAAAAGCAACGACAAGACAACAAAGCAAACGCTTTGTTCGTGACCAGCAATAAAATAAAATAAACAAACGTATAAAAGAAAATCGTACGTAGCGCAAGGCAGGCAAAATTCAAAAAAATGTTCAAATTGTTGAATATAAATTCGATTTCGTTGGTGCATTGCCTGACGGCAATGCTGCTCTGTGTGGCAGCATCGCTGCCGCAAGACCAAACACAGCGACAACTAGTGCAGCTGCAGCAGCAGACGACGACGCCAATTGTGGCAGGCGGCACTGCAGCATCGGCTCCAATGGCAGCCCCGGTGCTTTTGAATGCAACCGATTCGCCAGCTGGCGACTCCTTCGAACAGCAGCAACAACAACAACCAACATTGCAGTATGCACATATAACGGCATTAGATAAAGAAGTAGGTATGCATCAAAAACAACAACGACAACAACAACAGAAACGTCTGCAGTAGCATAAACGAACAACGGATATTGGATTGTACTCCTAGTGCATACCCTATGCCTCTCACTCTGGATGGGGTATAAACGGACTAGGGGAAGGATATTTTTATGTGTCCTGTATCATAATTGAACCCTAACGATGAGCTATTTATGACCATTTTTCAACAAAGAAGATTTCAAATTAATCATAAACTTTAATGAGATCCAATGCCCAGTGGGATCTAAAAATTTAATCAGACTTCTAATTAATCAAAGAAAAACAGAAACTATTTATGTATGTTTTTCTAGAGCATTACAATTTCGGTTTCCACTACATTTTCTTCCAATTTCCCTAACATTTTTTTCTGTTTGTGTGTCCAAGTGAAATTTTCGACACGATTTACCTGAACGAGACTCCACTCCACTCGTGTGGCGTCCCGCTCATTGCCATCCGATGGGGCTCTTGTGCGTATTTATATGGAACAGCGGTAGTCGGTAGTCAGTGGTGTTCCAGCAGCGTTTAATTTCGCGAATTAGCCGTAACAGAAACAAAACAAAAAAAAAAAAAAAAATGAGCGCGCAAACAGTCGTTTGAGCCACCGTTGGCTTAATTTAATTTCTGGGTGGCAGCAAGGGCAAGGAGGAGTACCAGTGCAAGAGCCAGTGCCAATGCTAGCACCTAGCTGGCAGGCAAGACGACTTTATGGCCGCACTTCATGTGTGAAAGTGAAATTTATTACACTTGAATTTGAAAACGAAAATCAGAGCTAGACTACAGGCACAAAGCCACAGCCAAAGCCAAAGAGTTGGCCAACAGAGAGGGAGAGAGGATGGAGGTAGTAGGAGAAAGGTAGGCAGTTGGAGGGTGGGGTGGAGTACAGAGAAGGCCAATGGCCGTATGGGTTGGGTAATTTCACGATGCCCGCCCCGGTACCGGTGCTGGGCTAATTAAAAGCGAGTTAACTGAGCCAATCTCCGCTTCCATCTTCCATCTCATTGCAGTTGAACGCCTGATCAAGCAATGGGCACCGATTGTGTGGCTGGCGCCGGAGGAGAAATTCATGCCGCTGGGCGTGGAGGAGTTCCTGCAGCACGTCCACCCCATGGACAAGGACAGCAGCTTTCGGCCCGGGGTCCCCTTCAGTGAGTACTCGACCAAGTCGCATCTGGTCACGAACGCCGAGATGCAGGATCTGCTGGGGAATGAGCAGTCGTTTATCTATGGAAGGAATCCCAATGAGAAGCCCGTCCCCATATATGGCGTGGTAACCATGTGTCCGGGTAGGCGGGAGCCAGTGATGGCTGCCGCGCCCACGCCTTCACTGGCTAGTACACGAGGCCCCTACATTCCAGTCTCCATCGATCCCCTCGAGGAGCGCAATGAGACCGTGAGGCGATCCTCGCGCCTGTTTCCCCTCTTCCAGCGGGTTAAGAGGGATGCAGCACACGACCTCAATGAGTACGAGGAATTGGTGATGGTAGAGCCATCTCAAGCCGATCCCCAGGCACAGCCCCAGCCCCAGATGGACCTGGACCCTGATCCGGATAACAACATTCCCGTGAACAATTTCATTGCCAATCTGGCGGATAATGTCAAGTTCAGTGGCGGAGCCGGTCCAGAGGACAACCTGGAGGAGGAGAACAGCATCGGGGAGTCGCCCGAACAGGAGGTGAATCCGGGACAGGGCAAACTGCCAGGATTCCACGTCACCTACTGGATGTTCTATCCCTACAGCCAGGGCAAGACCATGTGCACCGTGAGTCTGGGTCCTCTTGGTCGAATCCCCTTCCCGGCTGTCTATGGCTATTGCCTGGGCCATCGCAAGGATATCGGCAGCCATGTGGGCGACTGGGAGCACATGAGCCTCTATTTTAACGGGGATGCCGAGCCCCAGGCCATGTATGTGTCTGCCCACGACGCAGGTGCCTTCTACAGTTACAACCGGCTGACGGGCTCCTTTGAGTTCCGACGCCAGGAGACGCGCAAGGGCATCCTGCAGCGTCCAAATTTTCCCAAAACTGTCACCACATTCAAGAACCATCCGGTTCTGTTCGCCGCCAAGGGTTCGCATGGTCTCTGGACGGCACCCGGCAAGCATAGATTCGTCAAGGTGGCTCGCCTCTATGATATCAATGGATTCGGCACGCCCTGGAACACGTGGAAGTCTGTGGACATAAGCTACGAGAACCTAAGATCATATGGTAAGTCCAAATGAATTGGATGTTCTCTATTTGAAACCAGTACTATATTGATTGCTTCCCTACTTTTCTTAGGGCGATCCCTTGTTCCCGATTGGCTTACGTATCGTGGGAAATGGGGAAATCCCAAGAGCAAGTGTCATCCCTTTCGACGCATTGGCCTCAACTTCTGCGAGTTCACGGACGGACCAACGGGCATACCCCTGAAGGAACCCCACTTTCAATGCGGTGCTGACTATCACTGATGGGAACTCCGTCTCAATCCCTACCATCCCCCTCCCCTCCTCTTTTTAGAATTAATCTAATCTTTAGTGTATAGTGAAAGTATTTATTCTGAAAAACCACCCAAAAATCGATCCCCTAGATGATTAAAAGAGAACCAGAACGTGAAAAGATATTGAATCATTTGAAACCTCAACTATATACCGATCATTTAAAGATTGATTTTCATCATCACATCACACCGCCACATATCTGCGAGTGGAAACTACGGGAATCCTCTGGTCTCAAATCTCAGTCTACTCACTTGGAAAATTAAATTGGCACTTTCGCTCAGCGTTGTATCATCCGGTGAGTCCACTGGAATTTGTCTTGTGAATCTCGTGTCAAACTGTGAAACATCATCCTCGCTTCGCTGTTTGGATCACAAAGGAGAGACGACAAATTAGAATCAAATATTAGAGGAGGTTTAGTCGTAGACCGATCCCAGAGATACTTAAACATACCAGGAGTGGTTTTATAGGTGGTTCTAGGCGCCTGGCCAGGACATCGTCCCAGTTGACGTGCTTGAAGAATGGATGTATCTGGACTGCCGCCGCATCCTCGGGCCCGCTTCCAAGGCGCTGTGGTTCCTGGCGCTTCATGAGACGACGCACCAAATCTCTGGCTTCGGGTGTGAGGTAGGCTGGCAGATTGAGCTTGGCTTTCAGAATGGTCTCGATGGTCTTCTTGCGGTTCTCGGCGGTAAAGGGCGGCTACAAGAAGAGTGCCACAGTGTTACAGATTGTTACATAAAAAGGGTCAAGGCTACGGCAAAATCGATGGCACGTGTTGCACTTACCACTCCTGTGAGCATGTCGAACATGAGGGCGCCCAGGGACCACCAATCGACGGCTTTGCCATGGCCACTTCTGGTTAGGATTTCAGGTGCCCTGCAAGTCAACGGGGAAATAGATTAATCTCGATTTGAACATGGAACGGCGCTAGATGAAGAAAAGGCTTGGCGGGCGCACGCACATGTACTCAATTGTGCCGCAGAAGGTGTGGGTGACAATACCCTCTTGTATGTGCTCCTTGCACAGGCCGAAATCTGTCAGCTTTACATGGCCCTGTGCGTCCAGCAATATGTTTTCGGGCTTCAGATCGCGATATATGATTCCCAGTTTGTGTAGATGGCCCAGTGCCAATATGATTTCGCTTAGATAGAAGCTGAAATGCAATACGATTGTGATTATTATGTGATTGGAGCCTCCCTCGACCAATCTACTAATGGATAGATATCTACCATGTGGTATCCTCCAGAAAGATGCCCTCGCGCTCCAAATGCATGAACAGCTCGCCGCCGCTCAGATATTCAAGTATAAGGTAGAGTTTTCCGTCTGTTTGGAAGGCATAGACCAGCTCCACTATGAAGGGGTGCTATAAAGAGCAGATAGACAGAGGATACGATGGTATTGCATTGATGCTGGGACTAGGAGACTGGGGGACTGGGACTCCCACCTTGACGGCCTCCAGAATGTTGCGCTCGGCTCGTGTGTGCGCTGTGTCCTTCTGGTTGGTCACTATCGATGCCTTCTTGAGCACCTTCATCGCAAAGTATTTGTTGGCATCTCGTCCAGCGGTCTTGCGCACCTACAAAATGAAAGAGAATCGTTATTTGAGGAACATCTTGCTGTAATAGGGAAGAACTCACCTGAAATACTTTGCCGTAGCCACCTTTGCCGAGGACTTTCTTGAGCTCAAAGTCCTTGGGTCCCAGCTTAATTTTGCCCGGATTGACATTCTCCTCGGATAGCTGTATGGTCTCCTGACCCTCGGTGCTGTTTTGGCGAGAGAAAGAGAGAGAGAGAGAGAGAAGGGAGGGCTGGTTAATTGTCTGCTGTACTCTGCTCTACTCAGAGTGTGCTGCTGGCGTCGCTTGTCGTCGCGTCTGTCGCGTCGGTTAGCGTGGGAAAGGAGCAGCCCACGTACTATAAATAAATCCCATCGGGCTGCACGCGCCAATCGTCACCTCCACCTATCTCCCCTCCCTATTAGGCGCCCCACCCTCCCAATGCTATCGAGTGTTTTGCCGTGTGTCTTGTTTGCACGTTGCCCCTCCAAACGATTGAAGAGGCGGGCGACGGCGTCCCAGCTCATTGTCAGTCAATAGCAGTTGTAAACACTTCTGGGCCTGGGCCTGGGCATGTGCCTGGGTCTGGGCATCAACGTGTGCCAGGACTGTGTGTATATCGCGACTCGTTATCGCTATCTGGGCGTCGAACAGGGTGGAGCCTCGTCCGTCCGCCTGGATGGGGATCAAGCTCTAAGCGGAATCAATCAGATGTTAGCCAGTCCAGTGCTTGTAAACAAGTCCCAGACTGATAATTGGCAATTAGGCTGCTCATTTGTCCTCCTGCCACCTTATCTATGTTTGTCCAGACGCCTCCTCCAGAGAAACGGCAGAGAGGAGCCCTGCCCCCTCTCAAACAGTCACGTCGTCCTCTGTAGCAGCGACATAGCATTGGCATTACTCACTCTTGGTGCAGATTAATACACAATTCCGGTTCTAGATCAACCTGCAAATGAGATGAGAGAGAGAAAGAGAGAGAGAGAGAAGCGTGAGATGACGACATATGAGAGAGCATACTCGTAGGAGGGAGCAACAATTAATCATAGTTATTACGAACTCCAACTCGAGCTCAAACCCGCGACCAAAAAGCAGAAGGGAAAGCAGTGCGTCATCCTAAAGCAAGCTCGGATACTCTCGATCGATGGATGGGTCTTACGAGTATGTTTCGTTTTGGGGAACCACAACCGGAACAGAACCTACTTTATCAGCGATCTATTCTCTATTAAGTTTGTGGGGGATTTTTCTGATTTGTAATTACTCGGTAATTAAATTTAGGGGTGTAACGCAATCTCGATTGGATAATTACTATTTGGGGGAACCAGAAACATCCTCATAATATAGTTACATATATTCAAGGTTTGTATTGCATTTTTTACAAGATGTACAACCCGCCTGACTATTCGATGCCACCCCAAGCGCCACAAGTTTATATTTAACCAAAAAGAAAAAGAAGAGATCGGTTGCCTGAGGCCCCAGGCAGGGGCTCTCTCTCTGGAGTCTGTGACTATGAACCCCATAGATTTCTGCCTCTTTCTGATCTGCCTACACACACACACATACACAAACGCATACATATACTCAGGGGGGAAAGAGAGCCGCATATATATACACTTTCTACACGCATACACCTTTTTCTTTAATGACAAACTAAATTTAGAACTCGGAACAATGCCAAATAATCTGCCGGCAATGATGCTGCTTCTGCTGTTTCTGCTTCTGCTGCTGCTGCTGTGACGGCGGCTGCTGTTGCTGCTCCAACTGGGGAAGGCCACAGTTAGGGGCGGACTGGCGCTGGGGTGGGCAGCAGGAGGAAAGCAGAAAAAAGCAGAAGGAGAACCAAGAGCAGGGGGAGCCAAGAGAGGCATTGCCTGGCTCTCGTCATGCTTAAAATGTGTGTAGAACATGTATAATATTTTTGACTAAAGTTCAATTGAATGGTGGGTAGGGGTGGTGGCGTCGCCAGCCAGTCAGCCAGCCAGCAAGCAGAGGCACATTAAAAACTGGTTCACCTCGTCAGCACTGGCGGTGAATTCTAATTAACAAATCCGTCATAATTTATAGTGTTCACACAAATTCGATAGATGGATGATATCTGTGTAGCAGGGTCCGAGAAGCCTGCCCCTTTTGGAGTGGAGTAGAGTGCTGTGGTGTGGTGTGCGTGCGCTTGCGTAAATTACTTTTGACAGCACATCGTACTGGGGTGGGGGCAGGGAATGTGATAAGAATCAACAGTGATATGGTAGGGCGAGGGGATCTACAAAGCTCAAAAGGTAAGGCACGGCCAATGCACTTCTGTACCTCCTCATAGTTTACTGCACGCGGCAGGCAGTCCCATCATCGTTCGGCGTTTCTTGCTCACTTTTCGATTACACCTTATCGGCAAACTAAGGTTTTTCTCATTTTCTAATTTTATATTACCCACTGATAAGGAATTTCGTTGTCTAAGTGGAAGTTAGCCAGCCCCTCTCTGCCTCTGTCTCGCTCTCTATGGCTCTGGCACGAGCTCTCTCACTCGCAGTATTCCTGTTTTTTTTTAAGATTAAAAAAGAGAGGGAATTTCTCAAGTTGCGGCGGGGTAATTGGAACTGATTATTTTGAAGGACACTGGCTTTAGTCTGCTTCGATTGCTCAACACCACGATCATAATGTGGTTTCATAAGGAGGGAATGGGATTGGATTGGATTGGAGTGGAGCGGGGCATGGCATGGCGGCAAGGCGTGACACGAGTGTCTGGTCTGGGCAAATGTTGGTATATAATGAATGTGCATTATAATACATGCTGAATAATCTTGCTACTGCTACTGCTTCTGCTTCTGCTTTTGCTGCTGGAAGCAATGATGACGCCACATGCAAAGTGATGTGGACTTTTGCGCAGCAGATAAGCCGAGTTCCTCATAATGATGATGGTACTGGCAACTGGCAACACACCGCTTTGCGGTGGAAAATGTAAGTAGAGATACACAGAGGCGTTTTCAGAGACAAAGCAAAAAGGTAAACAAAGAGGAAAATTCCGCCCCCGTACAATGGAGCGGCTGCTGGTTAAATTTTTTCTGCGTAGTTTGATAATTTTCTGCGATTCGCCCTTACATCGTCCAGCTCGATCCTGTCGTCGTCGGAGTCGTGCGCCTTGTCGTCCTCGTGGAGCTCCAGGTCGAACAGCTCGCTGGGATCGCTCACGTCCGCCATTTGTGTGCTGTTGGTGGCCGCTGCCGTGGTGTCGCTTAACTTAATGCTTCGTCACACAATAATTTGAATCTGCCTTTGTGGCTTTTGCTTGGATAATTTGTTGCTGTTGCTGCTGCTGCTACGATTTCGGGTTATTTGGATGTGCGGAATACGGAAAGAGCCCTAACTATCAGACGGAGCTGCACGATTTTATTTTAGTTTCGGTTTGTTGGAACAGGCGGAGGGGCAGTTTTCGTGGCCCCGAAGGTTATTGTTTATTAGTTAATAGCAATACAAATACAAATATATACACACAGACGCACACGCTCACTAACACCGACGCACGCACCACGCACTTGTGCCACAAACACACACACTGCGAGAATTGCCAACGCGCGCCTTTGCAATCTGTCTTGCAATTTATCAAATACGCAATTATTTTCAACTGCCTCTGGTCGCAATGTTTAATAATCAGTAATTAAAATGCACTTTTTCTTTGTTTGCGAGCGAACACGAGGTATAGGGTATATCGATAGTACTATCGATGCGTAGAGGCCTATCGCTGTGGCTAACTATCGATGGGCATATTTTCCCTATATCGATTGATGCCACCCTGTTCATTGTGGGGATTCAAGAAACTGATTTTGATTCAATCAAATCTGAAGCAAAACTGCGAACTTTTAGTCAAGCAAACAAAAACTTGGTGCGTAGTCAAATTATATATATTTCTATGTTTTTAGTCAGTTGTTTTAGTAGGTATGTTTGTAATAGTTTTTGGTCCCCGCTTAGCGGGATTTAGTCTTTGCTGTTGAGTGCCTTCGGCTGAAAAAGGATTCCTGCCCTTTTCGCTGGTGAATATTTTTTTTAGTCCTTCGGATTCGCCTCGACCAAAAACAGACTGTGCTTTTCTCCGCCGGATGCGAGCAGCATCTTTCTGTTTTGCATATGTCTGCTGCTAACTAGAACCGGCTGCAATTCATCATCGCCATCGCCGGCGCCCAGCTGGTTATTGGAGCCCATGCCCCAGGAATATAGCTTTCCATCATCTGCTATAGCATAGGAACAGAACGTTCCACAGTTTACATAGACAATGTTGTCGGACAGCGTCTTAACGCGCGTCAATGTGGGCACCACGTCCTTGGTATCGCCCAGGCCCAAGCATCCATGCTCTGGCGAACCAACGGCATAGCATTGCAGATTGTTTTGCAACAGCAGTGTATGCTCAGAACCTCCAGCAATCTGCCTTATATTTCGTAGTTTTGTCGGCACCGGATAGCTATAGTGGTCTGGTTCCAACTCATTTTCTTGGGCTAGCGCCAGCTGCCTGCTATCGTTCAAACCCACGGCCCAGATAATTCTCCTCTGTTCGCGCATGAACGTACCATAATTTGTGGCCCATATAGCATCGAATGGCTTGGCGTGCTTGATAACAATCTGATTTGGTCGAAGCATATCCTGCGTGCCTCGTCGACCTGGTTAATGAACACATAAAAAGTATGAACATATGAAAATTTGAGAGAACTAACCCTCTCCGGACAGTGAACGCTCCGAAATGCGCCCAAGCTGGCCGTACTCGGCGCATCCCAGTGTGTAGACCTTTCCACTGGTAGTCAATATGACCAAGTGATCAGACCCCGAGGCAATGTTGCAGCAGTCAATTCCCGGCAAGAGATTAGTCGGTGTGATCGTGTTGTCATCAATGTTAAGACCGATGCTACCGTGCGAATGAAAGAATGATCCCCACGCATACACGCTGCCGTCTTCCAGTAGGCAAGCCGAGTGTGAATCTCCCGCGGAGATGCGCACCGCTTTTCCGGGCAAATGCACCAAAGCTGGCAACGACTCGCTGCCGTCCTCGCTGGTATCCCTCCCCAAGGCGCCCTCGTCGTTGCAGCCAAAGGAGTAGATATCGCCACTCTTCGTCAGCACGAGGCTATGCAAGCCGCCAGCACAAATATCCACAGGATTCGGTATCATGTTCAGCTGTGTTAGGCGGTTCAGCTGTAAGACAGGCGGGCCCAGGCCAAGCTGCCCATTGTAGCCCATTCCGCATACCAGCACGCTGCCCACTGTCTGGCGTCGCTTGGGTAGTTCCAGGCGAAAAGCAATGCGAACCCTTCTGTCCGGAGTGGTTGTCTCGTTGCCTTGTTTTTGGGTTTTAAGTACTTGCAACATATTCAATTAAACAGGCATTAAATTAAGCGCGGCGATTTGGCTCCAGAATTTCGATTATTGTTTAAACTTTTTTAATCGATGTCACTTGACCGACACACACGACTGAAGTATCGCGGCCATTAAAATACTTGCTACTTGGTCACGGGGCACGCGCTTGAACAACAAAGACGACTATACAAATTTTAATTAGTTGTAACTTATTTTAATTAGCAAAACAAATTATGTGCACCGGGTCGCCCAGCAGCAATGGTTCCCAGTCGGAGGAGGGCAATGCCACTGCCACCACCGAGCAGCAGCAACAGCCGGAGCAAGAGGCAACGGAACAGCCTCTTAGAACGCCCACGCATGCAATTGTGGGAGCTGCCAAGGCGGAGGAGATCCTCGCCGAGTATGGCAGCAATCTAAAGCTGCTGGAGTGCAACTCCCAGGTGTCCGAGCTGCTCACCATCATCAGAGACAAGTAGGTGGTGGAAGAGGAGTGCATGAAACGTTGTTATCTCATGGCTTTCTTGAAGGAACACCACCCGCAGCGATTTTAAGTTCTATGCCGACCGGCTGATTCGGTTGGTGATTGAAGAGTCCCTCAACCAGCTTCCGTACACGGACTGCGACGTGGAGACTCCCACAGGTGCCATCTACGAGGGCCTTAAGTACCGATCCGGCAACTGCGGCGTGTCCATCATTCGGTCTGGCGAGGCCATGGAGCAGGGCCTGCGAGATTGCTGTCGGTCGATAAGAATCGGCAAGATCCTGGTCGAATCGGATGCGAATACACACGAGGCCAGGGTGGTCTATGCCCGGTTTCCCGATGACATTGGCAGTAGACAGGTCCTGCTGATGTATCCGATCATGTCCACCGGCAACACAGTGCTCCAGGCTGTGAACGTTCTGCGCGAGCATGGAGTGCCTGAGAAGTGCATCATACTGTCGAATCTGTTCTGCACACCTGTAGCCGCCCGCACCGTGGTCAATGCTTTCCCCCAGCTGAAGATCCTCACCTCTGAGCTGCATCCCGTGGCGCCCAATCACTTCGGGCAGAAATACTTTGGTACAGACTAGATGATAGGTCAGACGAGAAGTCACAACAGAGCAACGCGCAAGCAAGCAACCACTACAGACTTGACAACTAAGCGCTGCTTAGGATAGGTAGTGTGAGTTAGCTACCCCATGAACTACACCCACTCAACCAGATCCGATCCTACCTAGAATACCTCATAATCTCCTCCAGCAAAATGTCTCCATACTAACACCTCCCCCATTTCTGTCTGTGTTTTAGATGGCATTTGAATCGACAGCTGCGTCGACGGCGGCGAGCAAATTAACAAACCTTTCACAACTGGCTTTTAATGCAACTCTCAAAATCGTAATTCGGTTAACTTAATGTGTAAATATATAGCATGAGCATCAATAAATATATAAAGCAATCACGTAGCTGGAGCTCGAGCTGGAGCTAGTTGCTCATCTTGTAGTTCACTACAGTCTCCACCTTATGTAGGCCTGTCGAGAAGGAGCGCAGCTGAACTGCCTGCGCATTCTGGATGACAATGGCTCCCGTCTCGTCCCATTTGGCGGGGAGCTCGGTATTTTCCAGCGTGTGGATCATCACATCGAAGGTACAAATGCAGTCCAGCAGCGGCAAGTAGCTGACAGTGGCCGAAATCTGCCGCATCACGTCGCGAATCTCGTTCTGAATGCGTGACAGCTCCTTGCTAGACGTTTTTTGGGAAGGATCATCGGCCTGGTTATCTCCGTTCTCTGCCTGCATTTTAAAGTCCCAGCACTCTAGCACCTCCTTGCTATGGGCATTCGTGATTACCATTGAGATTTTGTTGATCATGTTCTTGGCGAGCCACTCTAAAAATGCATCACCGCGAACTTAGAAGGCATTTCTATGGCTTCAGGAATTCGACTCACCTTCGGTCTGGCTGAGGACGTTCTGGAGGAACGTGGTAATCTTTGGGTCCTTGGACATTAGAATAGTCAAGCCATATTGCTGGGTGCTGTCGAAGTTTTCCGCCGGGTAAATGCCGCGTTGGAACAAAATCGAATGGATTCCATATTCTATTCAATAATGAATAATATAAAAGCAATAAGCAAAGCAGACGCCAAATAGCGCGGGCTGTTGTAGCTGCACTTGTTGTTCTTTTTGTTTTCCCTATACTTACTTAAATATTCCACGATAATCTGTGCCGATCCCTTCAGTGTTATGCAGTTTTTGGTGGCTTGAGCAGACGACATCTTCAAAACAACCAATAACAAATAATACTTTTAAGAAAAATAATATTAAAACTTTGCACAAAAATGCCGCGACACTTCGATACACGCCAGGAATGATTTGCGATTATCGATCAAATATTGTTGTGCAGCAGTGTGGCCAAATCAGTTAAAAATTCAAATTTTGTGTGAAGGCAAGCAGCGCTGTATTATTTGCATGCGCTGCGATACTAGAGTACAGAGCCCTGCGATATTCGATAAATTCGTTCTTGCGAAACAGAAATGAAATCAAAATGTCTTTTATTATAAATTCCCGGTCTTTTTGTGCGAAAGATTACATATCAGTAAATATTTAGGTGCGTTAAATTCGAACATGTTTACGGCACAAAGTATATGGATTCGGAAAAAAAATTTTTAAGATTCCTCGAACGTCTATTTTGGAGATATATTTAAGATATACGCAAACCATCGATACAAACATATTGACTAATGTGACATTGTCTATCTTGTAACGGTTTTCTATATTGGGAACTTATAGGCGGGGACGCCCCTTGAAGAGGTCGAAAAGTTGGTCATTCGTAATTTTTGGCATATCTAGGTGGAGATATAGAAGGTTATTTAGCTACAATAACTTCAATAATAGCGACTTGGTCCCAGTTTACGCCGAGTTCCGTGAGTGTAGAAATATTGCAGCTTGCAATATTTCTACACTCAAGGAACTCAACGTAAACTGCGACAACTTCCCTTTGGTAGAGTTACTGCAGCTAAAGAACCTTCTATACCTCCACATAAATATGCCAAAGATTACGAATGACCAACTTTTGGACCTCCCGAAGGGGCTTCCTCGCCTAAGAGTTCTCAGAATAGAAAATTGCTATAAGACAGACAATGTAAAAATAGTAAACATGTTTGTACCGATGGCTTGCCTATATCTAGAAGATGTCTAAAAAACACACCTCCGAGGAAACGAGGCGAAGCTGGTCTTTTACATCTAAATAAACGTCGCTTCAATTGAGAAAAGTTCCACGAGACGTTCTCCCTCTGATGTCCTCTGCGTTGCGTGATTTAAGCTGGCAAAGGCTTTCTCCATTTTTGTCCGCTTCTGGTGTGATGTTGCGTATTTGTTGTTGTACAATGTATATGGATGGGAGGAATGGTGTCGCATCTCGCTGCAAAGGTATTTATTAGTCACAAACCAACTACATATGTAAGTTGCTATTACTTACGTTAAATCTATGCACTTCAATTGCCGTCAATTATGCAGCAGCTCCCAGTCACAAATTGATGTTGTTTGAGGCTAAGTCTCGCATTCGACTTCCTACATAACCTAAGATTGGGTTGGGTTGGGTTATATACTGAACTGAATGCAATTTATTGATTTGTCGGCGATGCAGTTGATGTGTTTGTGTCGCAGCAGCGCCGGCATGGATTTTCTGGTTCTACTGGAGGCTATTATTTTCAAAATAGTTCCGAACTCGACGCCTTAGTGGACGCTGACACAAATTGTCTATTTCAGTTTTATTTTGTAGTTATATACTGAATTTAATGCAATTTTCTGATTTGTCGCCGCCGCTGCGACGCAGCTGCGACGCGACGTCGCCGGGAGGAAAGGAGTGTGACCGCGGTATTACCGATAAGATATACCGTCCGACCATCACAGATATACCGAAAAAAACGGTCTCATTTTAACAATATACGTTAAAAATACCGACCAAATCATATTTCTCTGTTTAATATATTATTGCAGTTTATGGCCGCCAATAATAGATTTAACCATTTTACAATGGTTCGTGGGCAACGCTCTGTAACGCTCGTGTCGAAGTTAATTGTTTTGGGGGCTATTGTTTTATTTGTTCACTATAAGTTGGGCTATAAGGTGTTGGGGCTACTCCTTGGAAGGAAGTCCATGAATTATAGTAAAAAGATAACATAATCGAGTAACTGATCTCCCATGAATCAGTATACTTTGATTTCAGCATCCATTATCCATTATTTTAGTCACTCCCTTGCTCAGGGGCGAACGCAGAAAATTTTTTCGGGGGGGGTTTGACTATAAATTTTTATAAATGGAGTGTCCAGCCTTTGATGTCTTACGATGTTGATAAATGTTGCAGAAGCTGAAATTTGCGGCATTTTGAAATATCCACCTTTTCACCGTAAACAGCTAGTTCTTTATTTTGAAGCTCATACCTATGAATTCGATTTTCTAATTTCCCTAAAATTTCGGGGGGGTTTGAACCCTGTTAAGAACAGAGACTCCACCTCAGTTATTGCGTTCGTTGGACAAACTTTTTATCAATCCGCTTATGCCTTTCCGTAGATGTTGGTAATTACTTAAGAATGTAGTTAATATGCAGCAAACATGTAGTTAGCGTATAGTTACCAAGTAAGACATTTATTTTGTGGAAATTGTAACGGCCTCTTTTTTTAAGCCTTATTTGTAAACAATCAAATAAAGATGAGAGCTTACAAGTAGCCAGTCTTGTAAGAAATTAAGCTGTTTTTGGAACTGATTATTAGTGCTTAAACACTAATAGCTGTATGATGCTATACTAGCTGCAACATATAGAAACAGCCTAATGGGAAAAGCATTCAGTGAGAGCGGTGTCCATCTATCATGATATCTTTCACTTCGTAGTAATTTTAGCAAAGTTAATGTCACACAGCTATGCCTAGGCTATTAAAACTAAAACATCGATTCAAACGATAAAGGATTTGGCGTTGGAGGAGGATTCTATAGTTTAAGTGGAATAGTTTTTTCCAAGATAATTTTCACCATTTTCACTGTTGTGAATACACCTAATAGTATATTCTAACTAACGAAGTGATGAAATTGAAAGCTATCATGTTTGAAGAAGATGCGCTATAGGATTACAGTCGGCGGGTACTCAAAGAGGTTCGACATCATCTCATTACCTTTTGAAGAGACAACGTTTCAACAAGCTGTCTTTCTACGTCACAGACCACCAAAATCTTTGCTGTTGTTGCTGTTTTATACCCTTGTTGAGGGTACTATTATTTAACCCTGATTTTTGCAACGTACAGAAAGAGTTTCAGAATGTCCAAAGAACATGTTTAAAAAGTTATATTGCTGAAACTTGATACAGACTTTTTTTATTGGTTAAGTAAATGAAAACCGTCAAAAATTGATCAAATTTTGCAAGCTGGAGTCACGTCACTGAATTGGATTGATTGGAAGGGTATTTAAAGATACGGCGATCGAGGCTCTGGCCTTTCTCTCTTGTTTTACGGTTCCTTCTTTTTTTTGCTTGGGCCCTGTCGATTTATAACAAGTTGTTGCTTGTTGCTTGTTGGTGCTGCTTCTTCTTGATCGTTGTATCTCTCTTAATGCTTCCATGCCGTTATTATTGGATTGACACAAGGTTAATCAATTGCACTAGGCACTGGGAAGGGGGAGGGTGGCTTGTATAGGAAGTGTTATCTGCGCGTGTTTGAGGTGGGGATCTCGGGATGTATCGGTGGATATTAAGTACGAAGTACGAGTGGTTTCCCCATCCATTAGGCCTCACCAATGCAAGTGCAAATTTATTACTATTTATACATACATATGTACTTTTTTACAGCCTCCCATCGAGATCCTATCAAGTTTCATTCCCCATTACCTCTTCATTTACCCTCTCTTTTCGCTAATGCAAATGCAAATTTATTCTTTCCTGTTTTATAGCCCTACCTACCTACCTATATGTACACAAATCCCCATACCCATACCTATCCCCATACCGATTCCCATTCCCGTCCGCATGAGCCAATTAGCGTCTATAAATTACTTCTGATACCTGGACCAAAGTCTGCCCGTTTGCCCGTTTCTATTTATAACAGTTTCGCTTCCAAGCTCCAAGTCTTAAATGCCCGATTTTATCCCGTAACACGAACCAGACCCACAACAAGAAGAAGAAGACACGAGACACACGATGACTGGTCGTTTGGAGTTTAGAATCGGAACCACTTTTTACGGCGGGGACGGGACCGGTCAGAGGCCATCACGCATGACAAGTGTATTGCCCGACTCTATCTCTGTCTGGTCTGGTCTCCGATCTCGTCTGGACACTATTTTTATCAGCTGAACGAAAGTGAATATCACAAATTTAACGCTTCTCAGTCCGTCTCAGCCTTAACCGGCTCGGCTGGGCTGGGGCGTTCTGTGTGTCTGTCCCTCTGTCCTTTCGTCAGGCTGTCTGCCTGTCTGCCTGTCTGTGTGAGTGTGTTGGAGCTCAGACAGCGGCAATGCTTGTTGTTGCTGTCCGGGTATACCTGGTGCTCGTACTGGACCAGGGTATATTCTGTTCGTGTGCCACAGTCTATGCAACAGACGTAAAGAAGAAGGTTAGGTTAGATAAAGATTATTTGAACAGTCAGAATAAGGACTTACTCCATGGTTACTCCTTCTTTCCGTATTTGTATTCATAGAGCGCAAATCGGGTCGTGGAGTGGCGGGACGGGGGTATTTGATAGTCGAAATACTCAACTATCGTATTCTTACTTGTTTTATTTTCATTTTGCTTTTGTTCTTTTTCGCGTGTTTCGTATGCGATTCGATTGTTGTTGCTGTTTTGTTTTTAGTTGTATTTCATTTTATTCTATGCGTAGTCTGCCGTCGGCCGTCCGGGCCGGGGGACCCGTGGGCTCTATCCATATAAAATCAACATAATCGGAAATTCTACCAAGCAGTTGATTCTAAGCAATTGACGGAGCCAGACGCTCTGTTCAGCTCACTCCGCCTCCGCCACTGGCCGCCTGGAATATTGATCAATTTCTTTTTGGGCGCGCTCTCTCTCTCTCCCTCGCTCTCGGTGTCTCTGTCTCTGTTGTGTAATTGTGCAACTCGTGGATGTTCGTGTGACAGTTGCAAGATTTACCAAAAGCAGAGCTAATCGCGGTATTGGGAACTGACAGTGAAAAGTGATCTAGACAACGATTGTATTTGTATTTCAAAAAGGTAAAGCACATTCTCGTGGTGATAACTATATGTTGTGGTTTTCGGGTAGACATCTATATACATACATATGTACATACATATGTATCTCTTCACACGCTGTTCTATTTGTCTGCGTTTGTTTCCTAAGTCTTTTGTTTCGGTTTTCTGCTCGCTTTGTGCTGAAAGGAAGCAGTTTCGCTTAGTTAAATGAAATCAAAATTTAAATCAATCTTTATCACAACTGGATTTGGCACGCTCTCTACCGTCTGTCGTATATAGTTCTGATTCAGTTTCGGTTTCGGTTTCCCTATTCCTCGACACTTCCGCCTGCAGTCAGTCGGTCCAAGATAATTTAGATAATTTGTTGGTAAATCTTTTGCATGGATTGAAATTTAAATAAATGACTTAATAGTTCTGCGCGTGAGATACCCATGAGAGATACATATGTATGTATCCAAGTCCAGATAATACGAGAAGATGGCACAAATTCATGAAATCTTAAGAAAATAATTGTCATCGCCAGAATATTTCGGTTCTAACACCATTCGCACCATTCACTATTCAACTAAATGCCCAAATGGATTACTCATACATATCATCATTTATTTGTAGTTTTCAGATTCAGAGATTTTTGTTGTTTTTTTGTTGTTTTACGAAAGGCAATAAATTAGCATAATTTAGTGAATATTATTTAAGTTCGAAATGTTAAAATTTGTCGGTCCAGCTGAGCCGCAAACTCCATCCAAAGAAGACAAAACAAAAAACAAATCGCAAAAGGTGAATAAACTGAAGACGCGCTTCTGTGTAATGCCGCGTAGCTGCCGCCGAACTGGTTCAGAGTCGAGGACGTGGCGACGTCACCGAAAGAAATCGAGAGTAAAACACGAGCCCTACAGACCTCATTAGCGACCATTCACATCTATATGTGTACGATTATGTATATGTTTGTATGTATTTTGATGAATATCCCAACTGTTTTCCATCCCCCTCTTTGTAGCTGTTCGGCAAGATGTCATCGCCTGTCATCGGGTCAGTCTTTGCCCTGATCTTCCTGATCTCCCTTGGCTGTGTGACGTCACAGCGCACGTCACTGGACGTGGCTCTGCGGAATGTCTACCGTCCGTTGCGTCTGCTTGGCCTGGCCTTCACTGGGAGATCTGGCGACGATCTACAAAACGTGCAGCGCGTGCAAAATGCAGGGGTAAGTCCAGTCCAAACGGATCCGGATTGAATACAATGACAAGTTCGTGGTGGATTACCTTCACTTGCTTTCTGATTCCGTTAGAAAACCCAAAAATCGAATCCACGGACGCGGGCCTTGCTGGAGTTCTGTGACGCGGAAAACGGGCCGGGAAGACGCAGCGAGGAGCGACCGACGAGCGTGCATCGTTTGCGGCCCGGAGACATCGATGTAATCGGAGCAATGGGCGACTCGCTGACAGCAGGCAATGGGATCTTTGCCACCAATCTGCTGCACGTGACCGTGGAGAATCGGGGCGTGGTGTGGTCCATTGGGGGCCAGTACAACTGGCGAAAGTATCTGACCTTGCCCAACATCCTCAAGGAGTTCAATCCGAATCTGTATGGGTATGCGATCAAGGATGGCATCTCCACCGATCGGACGTCCCGCTTCGATGTGGCCGAGCTGGCAGCCATGTCCAGGGACATGCCGTACATGGCTACCGTTCTGGTGAAGCGCATGCAGCGGGATCCCAATGTGAACATGACCAGGGACTGGAAGCTGATCACCCTCTTCATTGGGAACAACGACTTTTGCACCGATATCTGCTACTATCCGGAGCCGGAGATGACGGTCAAGTGGCATGAGCAGAACATGCTGAAGACCTATCGCTATCTCCGGGACAATGTGCCCCGTCTCATGCTGAATGTGGTGCCGGCACCGAATCTCCGCTTTCTCACCAACCTCTCGGGCCTTCCGCCCGCCTGCTATAGCACTCTGCGCTTCGAGTGCCCCTGCCTGATGGGGAAGGGCAAGGGACGCTTGGACTACCTGGAGGGCATCATGAAACGTTGGATCGCCAAGGACTCGGAGATTGCCAACAGAGAGGAATTCAATACGGAGGTGAGGAAGCACCAAAAAGCCATCAAGCTTCTTATTGACTGTAGTCCAATCCCTTTCAGACGTTCACCATCAACGTGCAACCGTTCTCACAGTTCCGTGACTTTCCCCGCACCCGCTCCGGAATGACGGACACGCGCTTCTTCTCCGAGGACTGTTTCCATCTCAGTCAACGGGGCCACGCCGCTGCCGCCAACTCCATTTGGAACAACATGCTCGAGCTGCCGGGCGAGAAGAGCGGCTTTGCCACACAGCTGTTCGAGACCTTCCACTGTCCCACCGAGCAGCGTCCCTTCCTCATAACCCGGGAGAACAGTCGCCCGGACTGGACGCTGTGATCTGGCCTCAATGTGGGACCTGCTTTCTTCTGTGAATTCCCTGTGATATCTTGCCTAAGTCTTCTTTCCATATTCTTATATACCTTACACTTATATAATATGTACCTACTTTTTGTTTGTAGTTAAAATTAGCGCCATGATAAATGTAATTACGTGTGCTCCATGAGAAATTGCACTTCTTTGCGAATCAGAAAATCAAACAAAATCGTTATTAATAATCTATGATCGGCTGATCGATGGAAGGGGTATGGAGATGGGGATGTGGCGGTGGCGGTGGAGGGGATATCGTAAATGGTATACACGTGGGGATCTCTTTTGGCAGAAGTAGCGGCTTCGATGGCGGCTTCGATGGGGAGTTTCCTATCGATTACATTTGATCCATAATAATGAGACAATGGGGTGTTTCGAAATAACTTTGTTCTTTGTTTTTTTTTTTTTTGCTTTTTGTTGAATTTGATTCCCATTCTCGGAAAACCCAGGATGGGGCCTATCTTGTGGGATTGCAGCCTGCTTTCCGTCCAGTTCTGTGTGCTGTTGGAGGCGTCTCGTCACCCTTGTGACGAGCAGCTGGTATCCAGCAGCGCGACGCGCGTGGATGACACACGCACGCACCACAGACACATGCCTCCTCGTATGGTCGCACTGTGGGGCGCGTCACGAAACCTGTTACAATTTATTTCGCATGGAACATCAATAAAGCTGGGGCATAATTGCTGTTTCATTTTGTGAGCCGGTGTCGCCGCTGACCGCTGTTTATTAAACATTGAAATTTCTCAATTCCGTACGTGTTTTTGCGTGCTAATCGCCCCGCGCCCATCCGCCCATCCACACCGTTCAACGGTTTCGCTGGGCAGTGCAAAAAAGCAATAACATTTATCACAGCTAAATGGGAGAGAGCGAGAGAGAGTGTTCGTTGAAGAGAAAATGAGAGGCAATTACTGGTATTTGGTGATGGATATGGATAGCTAAAGGTCAGGCCGTTGCATTGTCATTGACTTTGAACTTGAGTAAGTGGGGGAGGGGGTGTGGCTTATTATGGCATTCATTTCACACATTTTTGTGCCCCAACTTGTTTCTCCAAATGAGATTATGTACATTGTTGCTATTGGCATCGATAAATCGAGACATGGCCGGCCAGTTTCTCAAGTTTTACGTAAATCATCTGAATTTGTACTGCCTTTACTAATTAACTATATAGTATAGATGCGGTTGCATATCCATAAACTCAATTGGAGCTGTTCTCGATGCGATCTAATTCAAATTTAACCAATTAAATGCGGGGCCTGGTGACCCATTTCAATGAGTGCCGCTGTCAAGCCATGATTCACTTGGAATCCAGATAATGTTTTTATTTGCATCACGAATCTATTCATTCAATTGATATGCGTTTGACCGACTCCGTGAGAGAGAGAGGTAGCTTGTTATAAAAAAATTTAAATATTAGCTTTGGCGCCAATTGCATGGTGTCGCCACCTGTGGGCTTCGGGCTTAACTAAATATCGATAAGTAAATATCGATGACAACTAGAAAGTGCCACTCACTGCGAAGAACGCGTAACTGAATTAATTCAAAAAGTGTTTTTATTTATGCATTGTTTTCAACACAATATTTGTTGAAAATACAAATCTAATACAAATTAGTTCTAATACATAATAATACGTACATAATTATATATTTTCCTCTAATGCCGATGGATAAACTATTAACATTCATCAATCAATTCCCATTTAAGTAAACTTTTCTTGGATACGGATAACATTAATTTGCTTTAAAATGAAACAAACTCATCCAAAAGAGAATTCTGGTGTCGCCTCGCTTTACTTCAACTACGACTTCAATCTGAGATTTGTTTTCTTCAGCAATAGCATTGGCTATAGCAAAATTCTTTTTTGTCTTTGAATATTTTTTGTTGTTGTGCGAAGCTCAGCGCGAACCGAGAGAAGAGAACCCGAAGCGAGCGAAAAACGAAAAGCAGTTGACAAAATGTTCTTGAAATTTTCTGCTTACCGCGCAGACCGAAATGTTATAAATGACGATGCCGTTTTCCCAGAGTTGCACATTTGCTGAAAATTCTTCGCCATGAGAGACGACAAGCAACGGTACCAAGCAGCTGCAATCGCCTTCGTATTGGGTAAGGTTCAGTACATTATGTACTGTGACCAAATACAAAATATTTATTAATTATAATATGAATGCTTTTCGTACAGTTTTGCAGCAATGCAGCGGCCTGCCTTATACGTCTTCAATAGGTGGCAATGAGATCGATACGGATGGAAATTATCAGCAATCTGGCGGTGGACGACCGGTGGACTATCACACGGTTATTGGCCACTTCAAGGACTTCTTCATGTATCTGCCTGTGATGATGACCACCATAAAAGAGACCATGTCCGGCTTCCCCAAATTCGCCGAGGGCGTGCGTATCCTTACCTCTGGCAAGGGACGCGTCGACGGCGAGGACTGCAAATGCAGTCAAAATGCCTTGGGAATTGGCAGCAGCAGCGAAACGTTGGACGGTAATGGTCGCTTTGGTTAATAGTTGATAGGATAAATCGATGCATCGACAATAAAATACTCATGGAATCAAATTGAATCAAAATGGTGTTCCCTTTGATAGCCACTAGAATGGATTTGTACCCACTTTCTGCGATAATCCCTCCCAAGAAAATTACATATTTGTTTTCCATTGGATCTAGAAAATCAATTCGAGCCAGTCATTTGGGGACAATCGACCCCCAAGAAGTGCCTTACCATGTCCTTGAACACAGAAGTGGACTTAGACAATGGCCATATAGTCCATAACCCATTTTGGCTGGACTTGAACTATACATATATTTCCACACACAATACATGTACATGTATGTATTTTCTTAAGCTTCTTCCCTACCGTTGGCCGTTGGCTCATGCTCATTAGCTCGATTCGTGTCAATATGGGACCTCTGGGAACGTCCATATGAGTCCTTCCGCGAGCAAGGGGAGGGGAAGGAGGGAAGTAAGCCTAATCAAAACTTCTAATCTGCATACAATGCAAAGGGACGGTGGAGGTTGAGTGGTTACTGCTGACTGTCATGTTTGCACTTGTCATTATTGTTAATTGTATTTGCCGTGGGTCGATGCATGCATGGGCTATATTTACATACCAATCCAATGCTCGTATCGTATAATTCACGGTGTCCACAGCGAAGCACTTTCCATTTCAGTGAAGTCCACGGCGTTGGGACGAACGCAACTGTAGCCGAGAACAGCATGCCCAGGAAGCGCAAAAAGCCCAACCACTAGAAAAGCAACGAACAGCCACAGGAAATCTCTACATCCATACCCATCTCCATCTACATCTGCATCTACATCTCTCCATAGTCGCATCATCTCGCATCGATGGCCACAGGAATTGAGCTTCTCGTGGCAGCGGCCCTGTGCGTCGCCTGTCCGGCTCTAAACGACTCCCTGCCCGCCAATTTGATCCTGCTGAGCGATGACGGCAGCATGAGCATGCCCACTGAATTGCCCATCGATATGGAGGCCACTGATGTCGGACTGGACAACGATACGCCCGTGGAGACCCTGGATACGATAATCAACAAGAAGATCAAGCTGCGCGAGATGCGGGACTGGATCAAAGGCAAGCACCTGCGCATCGCCACCCTCGAGGACTATCCGCTGAGCTATACGGAGGTGCTGGAGAATGGCACGCGCATCGGTCATGGGGTATCCTTTCAAATCATCGATTTCCTCAAGAAGAAGTTCAACTTCACCTACGAGGTATTCGTGCCCCAGGACAATATCATCGGTTCGCCAACCGACTTCGATCGCAGCCTCATCGAGATGGTCAACA
Organism: Drosophila affinis; assembly: GCA_037356375.1. Lineage (NCBI taxonomy): Eukaryota > Metazoa > Arthropoda > Insecta > Diptera > Drosophilidae > Drosophila > Drosophila affinis. The sequence goes on along the minus strand of CM074802.1, from coordinate 62,826,100 downwards.
ACAGTGTGAGTATTTGGCGCCAGGGTATCTGTACCTGGACACATTTGATCCAAACCCCATGCCTTTCTCAGCTTGTGGATCTAGCAGCTGCCTTCATTCCATCCCTTTCGGACCAAAGAACATTCGTTTACTATTCGACAACCACTTTGGACGAGGGCGAATGGATAATGGTGATGCAACGGCCCAGGGAATCGGCCAGTGGCTCTGGCCTGCTGGCACCGTTCGAATTTTGGGTCTGGATACTGATTCTGGTCTCATTGCTGGCCGTAGGACCCATCATCTATGTGCTGATCATTCTGAGGAACCGCCTAACGGGCGACGGCGTTCAACATCCCTACTCGTTGGGCCATTGCGCTTGGTTCGTATATGGAGCCCTGATGAAACAGGGCAGCACCCTGTCGCCCATTGCCGGTGAGTGTTTAGCTGTGCAGTTTAGCCGCAATTAGGCGAAAGTGCAGGTGAAGACCGATATGAATCACTTAAAACTAATGGGGACTGGGGACTGCACTGGGGACCTGAAGATTGCATGCTCGGGTCGCGTTTTGTCGTTTCATTAAATCCATTACAATGCATTGCAGACTCGACCAGGCTGCTCTTCGCCACCTGGTGGATATTCATCACGATACTGACGTCCTTCTACACGGCCAACCTGACGGCCTTTCTTACCCTCTCCAAGTTCACGCTGCCCTACAACACGGTCAACGATATCTTGGTGAAGAACAAACACTTTGTCTCGATGCGGGGTGGTGGGGTCGAGTATGCCATACGAACGGTAATCGAATGAAGGCCATGTTCTATATACGATATACGAGAAACGATATATGTACCTTATTCCTTACAGACCAACGAATCGCTGTCCATGCTGAATCGGATGATACAGAACAACTATGCGGTCTTCTCTGATGAGACGAACGACACGTACAATCTCCAGAATTATGTGGAGAGGAATGGATATGTGTTTGTTCGGGATCGACCGGCCATCAATATAATGCTGTATCAGGACTATCTCTATCGTAAGACAATCAGCTACAGCGACGAGAAGATCCACTGTCCCTTTGCCATGGCCAGGGAGCCGTTCCTCAAGAAGAAGCGGACCTTTGCCTATCCGATTGGCTCGAATTTGAGTCAGCTTTTCGATCCGGAGTGGGTATATAGTGGATATAGCCAGACCGTATACCGACTGTAGCAATCAAATATTTACAGACTACTCAACCTGGTGGAATCGGGGATTGTGAAGCATTTGTCGGCCAAAGATTTGCCAAGCGCCGAGATATGTCCCCAGGACCTGGGCGGCACTGAGCGGCAGCTGAGAAACGGTGACCTGATGATGACCTACTACATAATGCTGGCCGGATTCGCCACCTCTCTGGCCGTTTTCAGCACTGAGCTCATCTTCCGGTACGTGAATAGTCGCCACGAGGCCAACAAGTGGGCTCGCCACGGTATCGGACGCACTCCCAATGGCCAATCCATAAAACCATCTCGCTGGCTGCGGGGCTGGCACCGTCTGGATAGCGGACAAAAGCAATTGCTGGGCACCTCCACCCTGGGCCAGAACGTCACTCCTCCGCCGCCCTATCAGAGCATTTTCAACGGAGGCCATGGCCATGCTGCAGCGGCGGCAGATCCTCGCCATCGCTGGCGACGCGCCATGGGCCAGGGTAATGGGGTTCTGCTTGGCAACGATCCGTCGACCGAGGGTGGGGTACGACGATTGATCAACGGCCGTGATTACATCGTCTTTCGCAATCCAGACGGACAGAGTCAGTTGGTGCCGGTTCGATCGCCATCGGCCGCGCTCTTTCAATACACCTACACCGAATAGGAAAGGTTACAGATGCATACATACATATATTTGATATGTTCTTGTTTACTGCACCATTAACCTTCGCACAATAATTACGTAGACATCAGATGCTGTGCCGTTTCACAGAGTTCTCCAATAAAGAGCACCTATTGAAGAAAACTTGAATTTAATGCTATAAATATGTAATGCTTTAGATTCTAAGCCAGGGGTCGGCGCGGGGTCGTACGTTTGATTGCGCAGATAAACAGACACGAAGCAACACGATTCATTTTCTCTGCCGCTGCACCAGCCGAGCAGAAGCTGCTTGTGCATAGGGCCGAAGGCACACCATTCATTTTCTCTGCCGTGGCGCTGCCGAGGCGCTGCCCAGCAGAATTATAAGCCTTCTGTGCATAGGGCCGAATCCACACGATTCACTTTCGCTGCCGCTGCGCCAGCCGAGCAGAAGACCGAAGCCGCGTGTGTACAGGGCCGACGCTACACGAAGTTTTTAAACTGTACTTGGACCGACTGCGCTGCCCCGTGGACTTTTCCTTAGCATAAGCGATGGTGGAAGTTTCTGGAAAGTCCTTTGTAGTTCTTGCGCTGAGTAATGCTAAGGTGAGTTGAACGATTTTATAGAAGTTGTTGAATCCACAACACATTTGCCCCATCCGTGGTCAAAATTTAAACAATCACGTAAAATAACCATACATAAGCTTTATTTAGTTAACCAATTTACGATTGGGATCAGCATTTAGTCCAGTGTTGTGTGTGCAGTGAAGGCATAGGTCGACTGCATGTCCAGGCTGCTGTTGGAAGAGCAAGAGCTCACCGAGGGGGCTCGAGAGGCAATGGACGACGAGGCGGAGGACGAGCCACTGGAGGAGCTCACCCAGGCATGGCCCATGCGGCGACGACGTTGCCGCACCAGACCCAGAACCGAGCCAGCCACTGGAGTGGAAGTGGATGATGCTGATAACTGCCGCCGTATGCTGGCGTTGAGCGATAGTTGGACAGGTGCTGGAGCCGTTGCCGGACGTCCCAAGGGCGGAGGCGGTGCCGACGACTCGTTGCTCCCTGCAGATGACTCACTGGAGAGTGAGGACGGAGCCTCATTGTTTTCCACTATTTGGGCAGGAGCCTCCACTTCCGCTGCCGCGTTGAGCGTGTGTCCGTCCAGAAGCTGCAATGTGGGCACGCTGCGCCGGAGCATGTCGCGATAGAGGGGCAGGCGACAGACGGGATTCCCCAGCAACTCCACCTCCATCAGCAGCGGACACATGCCCAGAAACGAAAGCAGACCCAGCTCGGTGATCCGATTGTTGCAAGCCCTAAGCACCCGGAGCTGTCCCAGCTCCACGAGGGGATCCACGCGCTGGATCATGTTGCCGTCGGCTATCAGGACCCTGATGGCGGGCAGGCCGCTGGTGCCGTCGAAGCTGTTGAGGCCGCAGTTGCTGATATTCAAGTGGGTCAGCTGGAGCAGCCCGTAGCCCAGGTCCCGCAGAGAGCTCAGAACACTGCCACTCAGGTCCAGGTTTTGGAGTCGTGGCAGGAAGAGCGACAGCCTGGACAGACTGATCGTATAGGAGATCACCCTGAGACGCACCGTTTCCACCGCCTCCAGATCGGTTCGCTGGGTTACCCTCCGCTAATATAGAATAGGGAATAGAGGATTACCAGTTTCTGCTGAAAGTGCACTTTAATTCGACGTGACCTACCAGGAGTTCATCCAGGGTCGGCTCTGGGGCCTGCTGGGGCAGCACTACGGGCAGCAGGTGCACAAAGGCCGGGAAATGTTGCGTTTCCTCGGCAATGGCCACATCCCGATCAAACGAGTTCCGGCGAGCCAACTGCCGTCGATGGTTCTGTGGCGGCTGCTGATGGAATGGTTGTTGTTGTTGATGCTGATGATGATGATGCACCTCGGGCGGTGGCAGGCGCACTTGGGCCATGGCCGCCGGACCCGCTGGGGCTGCCAACAGAAGCGGCAGCTCCGCCTGCAGGGAATGCTCTGGCGAGGATTCCAGATACTCGGCAGGCGCCTCCAGAAGGGGCATAGTCAGGCAATGGAATGTTCTCTACTCTCTGTGTTGACCGGCTGGCTCTATTGTGACTGGCTTCATTGATGTAACAAGCTCCAGGTTGCCATGGTTAATCCTGCAAATACATACATACATATATGTATGTATCATAGGTGTCTACGTCGACTGATTTATGAACAGGGTTGTCGAGTGCTCTCCATTCCATATAGCGCCAATTGTGTGAATGTGTAATTGAGTAATAAATGCATTAATTTTTTTATTTCCTTAATTAGCAATACAAATAAAAAAACAATATAATTGTACAGATTAATTTAATGATTACCTTTGACCTTTGTGGTTTCCTTCAGTTAGCCAGAAAACAAGGCATAATTAATTAAGGATCTTGTGTCGCCCCATTTTCTGTATCGACCTGTGAGCGATACTTGAAGATGTTTTTGCAGCCTGACTGCGAACATTTCGACGTTGCTAGAAGCCGCCTTGGCCTCAACCCCTTAGCCGATTACTTTTTTGGCAATGTGCCCACTGACGTCATTGTGACGTCACGGTCATGACGTTTGCTCACTCTCTCTGTCTCTCTCTGTGCCATTCTGTCTGTCTGTTCGCGTCGAGAGAGAGAGAGAGAAAATGAGCGAGAGCGAGAGAGCAGCATGAGTTGGCCCACAACATGTTGGTGTTGGCCAATTCCTCAGCGCCTTTTGCCATTTCAAGGGCCATTAGCTAACACCAACGCCAGAAGCCTCCGGACTCCCCCTCTACTCCTGCCACCGTCAGAAGATGCCTCTGACAGATGCCTCTCTTTCCCTCACGCTTTACGATAATCAAATTTTGCTGCGCCTGCCTCGCCCACCTCCTGTCAAGCTTTTGCCGGCTTTTGTGTGCTTCGCTGAGGTGGGTGTGGGGCGGTTGGTGGGTGGTGGCATTTGCTGTTGTTGCGGCTTGGTGTTTGAGGCGAGCTTTTTCGATTGACGTCATCAGAGGCGAAAGCTGCGCAGTAGTTCGACCCAAGCTGACATTCTACCACGCATTTATCGATTCCCAGTCATCGAGAGAGTGGGCGAGAGAGCGAGAGTGCAAAAGTGTGGGCGAATTCAGTTTTGCAAAAAAAGACAGGACAGCTGCTACTGCTGCTGCGGCAGCGTCAGGATGGGAGCTCTAGAGCTGGTGGAACGACTCACAAAAACCAATTTCAATGCACTGAAAAGAAAAGTTTTTACCCGAAGAGCAGTGGAAATTTATTATATCATATAGAGGTGCCCATTTGTATATGTATGCACATAAAAATGTACATATGTACATATTATGTACTGTATGCATTTTATACAATTATTTCGACATTTGCGAAATGAGGTTAACTCGATTTCTCTCAGTGTAACCACAGCTGCGTTTGGAGTTTGGGCCAAGGTGTTGCTCCCTACACCCACCCCAAAACCACTGCCTAAACAGCCAAACGAAGAAATTAAATCCCATTCTGTGCTTAAGCATTTTTATAGATGCCTAAAAATAGAATTTGTCAATAAAACATACACACACACACGCACACAGTTGTATCCAGACACATGTTTGTGTGCTCGTGTGTGGGTGGGCGCTCAGACACGCACTGTTGACGTCATTGTACGAAAGGAAAGCTTTCGCCGAAGCTCGTTACTACGCTACAGGAAGCGGGACACAAATAACCAACCAGCCAGCCAGCCAACCCCCCAAAACGAATCGAATCGCAACGAAACGAAACGAAACAAAACGACAAGTCGAAGGAAGCACGAGTCGAATGGAAGAGCATGGCAGAACAGGCAAAGCTATTTCGTCCACTGCTGTTGGAGCTTAGTTTCAGTCGTCAAGCAGCCGCGGCGACGGACACTACACACGGATCAATCGGAAGCCTCGTTGTGAGCACCCGTTCGTTCGAGTCCTGTGGAGAGCTCTCTGTCACTCTTCCACCAGGCCACACACACTCTTCTCTGTGGCGCGCGCGTTATCCTACACATTTTTTTTTCTGTGCCTGATGCTACTGTATCCTGGAGAAATCCTCGAGGAATCACTGCTGCAATTGCACCCGAAATAGTATTCAAGAAAAGGCCTCGAGAAAATGCCCAAAGTTCTCGGCCGAGCTGCCAAGTGTCCGCGATTGTAGGTCCGCCAGTGTGTTGTTAGGGGGGTTCTAGGGTTGTTTTTTGGGGTGCAGCCCCGAGTGCATAATTATTTGGGTCAAAGCAGGCATCACAAAACAACAAGAACGTGCAAAAGCTGCATCTGAATACAGCGAACCAAAAGTTGCCAGCATTCAGGCCATCATCCACCTGTTATGAAGCTTGCCTAGACCAGACCATCTCCAGAGCCAGAGAGCGACAGCGAGAGCGATAGGACGCAATGGAGGCTAGCCAGCAGCAGCCAGCCAAGGTGCATCGCCAGCACCAGCGACAGCGACGGACGGAGGCGCGTCAGCGTCGCCTGGAGCGCGAGGCAGCTGCCACAGCCACAACAACCCCGGAGAGAGATGGTGGCCAGGAGGTGATAAGCACTATGGAGGACTGTGCAGCGGCTCTGAACGATTCCAGCTCGATGGGAGCAGCGGCCGAGGGAAGCTCTACAGGAGCGGGGGGAACCACTAGCGCCGGTCGCATCAGTGCCCAAAGCTCGGCGGATAGCATTGAGATGGTGGGCTCCCCCAGTCAGACCTCACAGCAGACTGTGGTGCTGGTCAATGGCCACGCACCGCCCTCCGCGCAAGACACTACCCAGGAGGAGAGTGCCTCCTTGGGGGCTGCTGAACATCTCGATTCCCCGGCGCTGCCTCCGTCACAGCCAACGAAGCAGAGCGATGGCAGTCGCAACTCATCCGGAGACGCCATGAGCCTGAGGGAGACACTGCAGCAGCTGCCGGCCACACATGGCCACCACAGGTCCAGGCGCAACCACTCCCCACAGCCACAGGCCCTGGAAGCGGACTCCTCGTTCCATCGAGGCATCTTGGGCTACATGGATCGCGAGCTCAAGCAGAGCTCGCCCACACCGTCGGCCCTGAGCAGTGCGGGAGCAACTGCAGTCGGAAATGGAGCTGGCGGACCTGGGACATCGCGCAAGCAGCAGTCACTGTCCGATCCGCAGGCCAGTCCCGCCCAGCGATCGCTGCGCTCACGAAACAGCTTCGACAAGAGTCCCAGACGAAAACGCAGCAAGTCGGAGTCGCGGAGGAGGAGGGAGCGCAAGCTGATAGCCGCCGGGGAGGTGGAGGTGGTCCGCCAGGCCAACGAGACCCTAATGCGGTACCTCAAGCAGTGCTCCGACATGCACGACGCCTCGCTGTCCGGCGAGCTGGAAATCGATCAGAGCTACGAGGAGCGACGGGTGCAACGCAAGACGAAGTCGCAGCGGGACAAGCGGGGACAGCTAATCAGTGAGTAGCCAGTATTCCATTCAGTAAAATCCCACACGACGGGGCAGGAGGAGGCGGAAGAGGAGCAGGAGGAAAGCTCTGGCCCACCTGAAGACCCACTCCCACTAACAATTCAACGATTCTGCGCACTAACGCCTCAATATCTTTCTTTCATTCTCTCTCCCAACCATCCCCATCCCTATTCCTTTCCTGCAGGCAAGCTGTACACGGCGGGGGGGATATCCTCCATACTGAAGGAGCTGGCTGATGACATTGCCCCGGCCGAGGGCGAGGAGATCTACAACCCATTCACACCGGTCGTCTCACCCACGGACGATGCGCCCGCGCACATCGACAAAATGTTTCTACAGACGTCATCCGGCTATCGACCAGTGGAGCACAGCTACTACAAGCGCTCCTTCCTGGGGGCTGCCGCACGTGGCCCAGGTGTCACGGCTGGCGGGGGTGCTGCGGGCGGCATCGATGGCATCTCGGCTGCCGAGCTGGGTGGCGCCGGTCGTCTCTATCGCTCGCACGGTGCTGGTTCCGGGGGCGGTGGTGGTTCAACCAGCGGACGCGGCAGCTATGGTGACACCCGCTGCCTGCTCGATGCCGACTTCAATCGGTGAGTGAATGAATCCTTTCAACTTATGATTAGCGGCGGATTTTGAATAACTTCAGGAGGGTCAAACCATGCATTGTTATCCGATGACATATGATTAAATAATAGATAAGAAAATAGGTAGCCATTTACAAAGCAAAAGCTGTCCAGAATCGATTTGTTTAGAGGTTGGGGTTGTTTGGGAATCTAGTTGGGATTTTGCTAACCAATCTTGCAACCATTTCAGCAACGGCATCACCAGCAGTATACAACTAGCCTGTGTAGTTCAACGAATCTGGCTGCTCCTCTCGAATATATGCCACGGCCTGCTAGCTGGTCTAGCATTGGCCCATCTACTCTTTGTGCTGAGCAGCCACCCCATGGATTGGGCAAAGGTCATCAATGGCATTAGTCTTGCTGGCGAGACAATGACATCCTCATCGACCACATCCACACCATTAGCAATGGACTTGACCACAACAAGAGTGGGCCTCAATCCCGGTGGCACAGATCCCAGTGGTTCAGCATCGTCGGGATCAGGAACATCGGCGACAAGCAGCAGCGATGCTTTGGCTCTGATCAGTGACTATGCGGGATTTGCGGAGATCTACTTGAATACCTTCTACTGCTTGGCCATCATATGTCTGGTTTCGGTATTCGATCGGTGAGTATATTTCTCTAGTTAGGATGAGTTTTGTAGGAAGCTTTTACCAATCAATCATATAAAGTACTCAATCTCAATCGTTGTATCTCCATGTCGAGCACTGTCCTAAGTACTAGCCCACCTTGCGGTTTTCCTTGAGACTGTCTCAGACATTGAGTGAAAATCCACACACCCATCCCGAAGGTATTCAACGAATGTCCTTAGCGGTCCCTTGACGGCCTTTGGCTTGATTAAAAGTCAATTTAGGCGGAGCGGCGTGCAACCTTCGTTAGAAAGTTGGCTAAAAATAGACCCAAAGCTGAAGGAGTGCGCCCCCCTGGCTCGAGGCGGGGCTGCTTCTCAAGAACACATTGACCTCAGAGCTGGGCCTTGCCAGCACTTTCATTGAGCTGAATATCAAAATGATGTGGGTAGCGAAATCCGTCTTGCCGTCTCGCCCCTCCCCAATGTGGTCAGGACTGTAGACTGAACCGTTTCAGTGCGTTTCATAGCACCACGAGACCGCTGAGAATGTAACATCTGATGTACATACATACAAGAAATGTGGCTGCAAAGAACGAGGGCGCCGTATTGTAGTTTGAATTTGTGTTTAGTGTGTGGCATGGCACTTGTTTGGTTTCGTGGGTCATGGAAATAATTTGTATAGCACTCATTGCGTGGCCGCTTTCATCAGCCGCAAAATATTTTAATGCCCTTAAACTTTGCTCTTTTTGCATGCCACTGTCGCTGCCCACACAGCGATGCCGACGCCGACGTCTCTGCCTGCACTCTTGACCTTTAAAGGCTGCGCCGGTTGATTGTCTGAGTGGGCGGATGGGTGGCTGAATGCTTCAGCTTCAGCTTTGGCTATGGCTATGGGGTCTGGGCTATCGGTTCTCCGGGGCTCTGGTCTCTGGCTTGGAGGTTAGCCGACCCCTTCTCCCGAAAAACGAGACCAGGAACGGAACTGTCTGCCGCTGTTTTTCTTTTCGGTTTGCAGAAGTGTGAAACTGTGCATGACATTTCGCTTTTCCCCAGTTGATTTATGTGCGTGTGTGTGTGTGTGGTCGTGTGTTTGTGTGCGAGGATGCCACTTGCAAAGTATCTCCGTCAGCACTCGGGCAGCGGAATCTTTGCTTTGACCTTTCCCAGTTGGCAAATGGTGTACATCGAGAGAATTTCCTCAATTAACAGAAGTGCACAAATAAATATAAATGTCAGCCAGCGTACGCCCGCCCACCAATGAATAATTTTGGCCAAACCAAGCCGTACTGGAGTCCTCTTAAAGGGCAATCAATGCAGCCAAGACTGCAAGCAGCTGCAAGGTCAATCGTGCGGAGGTGCGGAGGACGCTCTTCCCTCTCCCTTTCTTATATCGATCATTGTGCGTGCATTGCCGCAGGTGGAACACAAGTTCCAGTTTCTCAATGGCACTGTCGGTGCTTATCAGTGTTTGAACTGGGTGCCAGGGTCGGATAAAGCATGGACATTCCATGTCCAGTGTCCGTGTGAAGGATTTCTCTTATTTTCTTTACTTTTTTTCTAAGATATGTTGGTACGACTGCTGCCAGTCGATTTATAATAAATAAATTCATATTCATATCACTATCGAATCAATTTAGTAACCCGAATGAATTTTTTTCGCTTATAGCATGGACATTTGTCGCTGGAGCTTCGCGAGTGCCAGTGAACTTATATCATTCCGTTGGCTCATCATCACAATGATCTACGTTGCGACAATAATCCTAACGATCTGCTCCGATTCGATCGATGAAAAGCTGTACCTGTTCAATAACAATGCTAACATAACATTGACCCAACAGGAGTTGGTAAGTTCTTCATATACATGATATAGTTAATCTGATCTATAATCCTCGATTCCCTTATAGCTGAGCAACAGTGTGCGGGGCGTGTGGAGCAGTCTGTCGGTGACGCGGAGCATCGCCGCCATATCGGGCTGGATAATGATTGGGCTGACGCCGCAGGAAGATATGCTGTATGAGCATCTGGTCGATCTTACCAAATATCAATTGACAAATAATTGAATTTAAGGCGTACGCATATTACAACAATTTGTAAATATACTCGTAATCGTAATCGTACTTGTAGTTGAACATTTAGCTGCTGTTGTTCAGTTATTGGCTTTTTATATGACATAATCCGAGCGCATAGAAATCTTTTATGTATACCCAACATGTTAAGCTTTAAAGTCGTCTACTGGAAGATTCACGTGGATGCCCTTCACAGGCCGCTAGAACAAAACAAAAACCCAATTAACTAACAAACACGACAAGTGGCAAATAACTTAGTTAACTATGGGAATGTAGCAAGATCAGGATATACATGCATACATAATTAAGTAGATACAATATGTGCATGTAGATACATGCAGGTAGGAGGCAAATTATGAAATACCTACATATATTTATCATACGAGTATAGACGTACCCGTGTACTTATGCATATATACAATATGTTACCTATATGGATATACAGATACTTATACACATTATACAGATATATATACTATATACAATACTTGAAATAATTTTTCGTACACATATCGTCTAGAGAAACAAAAACCGAATGTATGTAATTCTTGCCGAAATTGTACAAGAAATGCTTTCCAAGCCGAAGCTATAGTGCAGTAGATGATTCTAGTATATCAAATGATACGAAACAACTTTTGTAAATATTATTAATTGCCTACATATATGGCTGATATGTACGCATGTACATACAATATATAGAAATATTAAGAAATTATTTACGAATTGTAAGAGAAGAGAATGTTGAATTATATGCAATTATTATATAAAATTATATTTAATTATGTACAACATTAATTTTATTTCAGTTTTGTAGGCCATTGGCGAACATTTATTTTCCTAAAAAATGTTTCATTTAAATCGAGCTGTAAATAAACCGAGTGCAATAATATAACGAATATTACTGAATTACAATACAATTACCGTACGTACATACATACATAAATATATACAAAGAAATCTGGAATTAAGCCGAGAAACGATTTACCGAGCTAGCGAATCAATCGATCAAAGCAAAACGACGACATGGACATCACATTGTAAACTTGTATATAACAACTACGTATATGAATGCAAATAAACAACAAAAAAATTGTACAAAAGTCCTACGAGTTGATCTTTATATTGTTTACCGATAGATTTCTCCACATCGTTTGTAGTCGAAGTTCCTTATAGCCTGATGAGCCTATAGACGTTTGATAACTTTAGTGCGAAGATAGAGATAGCAGGAGAGACAAATCGCCAAATTAGTGTTGGAAGTCGTCTCCACAGTTTACAGAGCTTAGTTTACGGAATATGCCATCTTCTATATTCAATATTATGAATTATATACGTAACTCCCTTTTTGCTAGAAGGCGTCAGTAAACGAAAAAAGGAAAGTGAGAGAGAGAGAGAGAGATAGAGAGAGGGATAGAGAGGACAGGGGGACCACTTGGATTGAGCCTGAGCCATGGGAAATAGTATTATAATAGATATGTATAATCTTTCTTATAATTATGAAGTTTCGGTTTTTGTATCTGCACCATAACTGATTATTGTTTACTTTGAATATTGGCCATTTGGCAACTTTCATTTTATTGTTTTTCAAATAGAAAAGGACAAAAACTGCTATGTGAACATGATTAAACCTGCACCCACTCAACACCCACTCCATCTAACTCCCACTTAAACAGGTGCCCTCAACAACAAACAATCGTTCTTGATTTTTGCAGCAGTAGAAGAAGAGCCGAAATATTCCATCATTTCTTTTGCATATCGAGAAGGTAGAGGAGAAGAAGGAGCATGAAATGCGCAAATAACTTCATCGACTGTGCTGCACATTCGCCGCGTGCTGCAACCCTCTCACCAATATTTCCCTCTCACTTCTACCAACAGGTTACACAAGCGTACTCTTTTGATCTCCCAGCCATAAGCGATTAGCAAAGGAAGCTGATGAGACAGTGGGAGAGCGGGCAATTAGGAAGAGAGCGTGGGAGAGCATAGAATTAACGCATTTGCACGGCTCCACAGAGCGCGCTCTGGCACTTATGTAAATTTTGTCACCCGGTCCAAGCGCGTGCGTCGTAAGTTAGCTCCGCGTTTCAAACCGAGAAAATTTAAAAAATAGTGAAAATCTAATTGGTAAAATGTGGCGAGTGGTGTATAGTGAAGTGTAGTGAATGCAGTGAATAAATACATATAAATCTAACCAAAAAGTGTGTGTGTAGTGCAAGTGTGTGATCAAGAGCGAGGGCGCAGAGAGAAGGAGAAAAGGACGAGGAGGAGTGCGTGCAAAAATTTCGCCAAGTGATCTCCCTTTCTCACTCCAAGCAATAGTGGAGAAGAAGCAAAGAAGAGGAGAATCAAAGAATGGCGGGAGTGCCTCAATTTTTTTTTCGTTTGAGCTATGTGTGTCAGCGCGTGGGTTGTCCCTCTTGTCCCTTTCCCACCCCAGGAGAGTGGGAAGTAATCAAAGAATGAAGTAAAGTGAGTTCCAGCTAACTGTGTGTGTGTCAAGGTTCCATGGTGTAGAAGTGCAAAGAAGAAAAGCGATCGTTTATGCTCTGGAGCTCAAATCTGAGGCGTTTTATCTGACTCTCTTTGGTTTAGTGTGTTCACACGAACTTCCGCTCCCTAGTGCCATGCCTTAAGTTAATAAGCCCATTTGATGGTGCGCCTATTAGAAATTATTTTTTGCGTTTCGTTTGCGTTTTCAGTGCGGTGTCGGTACGTTTTCGTCGTAGTTGTCGTGCGGTGTTTCTCTTCGTCAAACAAACAACAAGGAAGGAATTTGTAACGGAATAAGATTGGGGTAAGCGAAGGAAATACTTCCCCTACTTAAGCCCTACACACACACACACATGGTTCGTGGATTCATCTACGACTAACCCTACTCCAACATCGATTCTGATTCCGATTCTTATGCTCATTATCTCAAAACCAAAACGATTCCTTAAGATTTATCCAACTTTTGTTTACGTCTAGAGATGGTGGAAGGAAGGAATGGTCAAAGGATGTGTGGGGGGAGGGGTTGATGAAACTGGTTTGGCCGTCAATGGTTGATGTCCTGACTGAGTGGGTGAGTGTCCTTGCTGGCTTAAGCTCGTGCTCAAAGCTCTAACGAGAAAGCTTTTCATTTGGAGATTAAACCAAGTGGGAGTTTTGCTTATAATAAAGGTCTATGAAGCCATCCGTATATTCCAATTCAGAAATAGGGGCTAATGTAACGAGCTACTTTTCAGGGCTTGTTTTGGCCCATAAACAATGTATATGTATGTATGTATATGTAGCTATCGGTACAGAGGCAGCCTCAATATAATATGGTGGTACAGTCTTGTCGAGTGTGTCTGACCTTTATGTTTCGGCCAGGCCAGCAGCAGCAGCAGACTGACATGCCATAAAAGTTGTAATGGCCCGTTGAATGGCTTCAAAGCGAAAACAAAGCAGTTAACGAAAGAAGGAAGGAAACACTCTCTCTCTCCCCTCTCTCTCTCCCCTCTCTTCCCATCGCAGGCAAATGCTTATCAAATTTCAAATTTCAAATTTAAATGTTCTACTTGATTTGCCATCAATTTGTATGTGTATGTTGTGGCAGGAAATCTTTTGTGATGTAAATGTACATTATTAAAATATCCTAATTAAGCAGATGCTCAAAATATGTATAAAAAAGGCGGCCCGTGTGGGAATTTACATAAATGATTTTTAAACAGTTCTCCCCGTGAGGGGCGAGCAAAAACTTTTGCTTGTTGGCCAAAAATGCATAAATTTCAGGCTGGTCTCAGGCAAAGCTTGTTCCTCCCAACTATACATAGGTATATATATGTATATATTCGGGTAAGTATAATGTTAATGCCATGTTTAAAAATCTGTGCCCTTTCTCTTACTTTTTTGAGAGCGGAGCCCCGGGCCAACTTTGGTCCATTTAGCATGCTAATGATGTTCTTTCTGTGAAAATTGAATGACTCGCGTAACTAGATGTTGCCACGACGATGCTGCCACAAGTCATGCTTATCCTTATCGCTATGGCTGGATCTAAGGTTATCGTGGTAAACGCATTATCATCATTAGGCACTTGCTGCAATTATGGCGCTAATTGAATTTCTAAATGAATATAATGAGTCGACAGCAACAGCAACAGCAACATCGGCAACATAGACCAGGATATACGAAGCTCTGAAGCTGATCCCCACAACAATGGAAATTATATAATAATAATTGCCCCAGGCAGCCATCAACAACTATTCAATACCCTATATTTGCGGCCCTTGATACTGTGATAACCAAAGAATACTTAATAAAGGAGAACTTGCTGACTTTTTACTAAGTTATCTTTATATCTTTAGCTAGATGTAGCTTTAGCTTTGGATATACTTATAGAAATGATTTTGTTAAGGGGTTAGGGGTTAAGGGTCTCAAAAGCAGTCTCCGAACTGATATACCCCAAGCCCTAGGAGCTGGGATTCCTTTGTGAGTGAATAGGACGAGAGTCTCCTGTAATTAGGTTAAACACACACGTGGCTCCAAGTGCCTCACTTGTTTGTGTGTGTGTGTGTGTGTGTGTGCATGTGTGTGTCCGTGTGTGAGTGTGAGTGGGTGGCTGGGTGGCCAGGCTGGGAGATAACACGCTGCAAAAATGAGGTGAGAAAATGAAATAAAACAACGACCAACGGCTGGCACAACGAATAAAAATGGCGCGTAATTTGCACGTTTAACCGCATGACAGCGAAAAAAATTATATACACAATCCAGGCACACATAGACACAACACAACACAACACTGCACCCCCTACCCCCACCCACATCCACATCCATACACACACTCACACACTCACGTACACGTGTGCATGTGGTGTCTAAATCACAATTACATGGCCAGGCGGAGACAAAAGCAGACGGAGAGATGGAGAAGCACTCAAGTCCCCCCCCCCCCCCCACTCTGGACGGGCGGACTGGCCTTGTATTTGGTTAGTTGAGTGGGGGGTGGGGGAGGAGACCTCTGTGGAGGCTCCTGTGCTGGACATTTGAGCATATGGTGGCATAATTATCCTGTTGCCTTCGCCAGCATCTCAGCTTAGCCATCCACCGTAGTGCCCCCCCCCACTCGTGCGGCGCTCCCTGGTCCGAGCTGGGTTGATTAATTGAAATATTCGTGGGCCTGATATGAAGTAGAGGGGGGGGAGGTAGGGAGGGAAACTATGCCGGGGATGACTGACAATTTCCAGCATATGCTAGTTCGACACTTTGGAGAGTCAATAAGGATAATGTGATCAGTAATAATACGCGTGTCCTGCTTAATGAATTTCGCAAGCGATTCATCCTCCGCCCAAGCACCGCCCAAAGAACTCTCTCCAGGGATCCATACTTAGTAGATGCTCCATCTATCCACATTTAGGAATATCATTTTCACATATACATATACAGTGGCAGTATGAGTGTGAGTGTGAGTGGTTGGGTAAGTGTATAGTGTTTTGGTGGTTCATCGTAAAGCAACATCAAACAATAAAAGTTACCTTGTGGCCAATAATTCCCCCTAAAAAGTGGCTCACAATGCCCCGAACCCCCATATTTTCAAGATGCCCTCCCATAAGCTACGATCTATCCCGATCTCCCCTATATATGTCTTACCTTTTGATGCATCTTTGCTAAGCGCGTTGTGTTGTTGTCTTGAGAGGCCAGAGAGGAGTTTGTTTAAGCCAATTAGACCAATTCTCTGTGTTATCAGTGGCCGTCACAACTCAGAACTTTTCTGCAGTGTTAGTGAACAACTCTCAAGCTCCACAGAAGTGTATCCCATTGTCTCTATGTTGTTTGGGGGGTTTGGGGGGTTTGGGGGTGCCCCCCGCTATGGTCTGTGTAAAAACTTGTTGCCTGAACTTTTAATT
The DNA here is from genome assembly GCA_037356375.1 of Drosophila affinis. NCBI lineage: Eukaryota > Metazoa > Arthropoda > Insecta > Diptera > Drosophilidae > Drosophila > Drosophila affinis. Next base: position 62,809,743 of record CM074802.1, on the reverse strand, counting down.
AAGCGAAGAGTTTGTGTAATGTATCTGAGTGTGTGCTGGTGCCTGTGCCTGTGCCTGTCAGTCCTTGGAATGGGTGTGCAAAATTAACAAATAAGCGTATAAATTATGCCACAACACGCTGACAACGCACACACACACACGCACACACAGAACAGCACACATATGCACGAGTGTGCCGCCTGCCCAGAAACAGGGAAATATGAGACCCATATGCCGACATGGTGCTGCGGGGGACAGGAAACGGTGTGGCGCCTCTGCAGCTCTGCCACTGTGCCACTCTGCCATTTGCTGTCATTGTCATCGATGTTCCTGCTCGGTCGGTCTTACCAGTAGCCAGTAGCCAGCAGCAGTCCGGCTGTCTTCGTATTACATTGCCCTTAAAACGCACTGCGCTCGTTCTCGTTCTCGTTGTTGATGGTCATTGCTATGTTCCTGCTGGTCAAACATGACACTTCCCCAGACCCACAACCAGAGAACCCAAGAGAAAGTCGAGGCATCGACTTTCTACTGCCCTTGTTTGCCATTGTTTCCATTCAATTAAAACGATCCTAGCCCTTTAGGAGGTTTTCTAACTATCTAATATGCATATGTATGTATGCAACTTTCCTGCCAAAGAACAACATATTTTGTATTGGTTTTCACCTTTCTACCACCAGCAAACATTTATCGCATCTCACATTCGAGTACGAGCCAATTATGGAACATTCCGCTCATCCGAAAGTGCTGATTCCTGCTATGGACAAAGATTGTCCCCATTGTAATGCGCTCAAATGAAAACATGAGTCAGATGGTATCATCGGCAGAGATCTACATAGATTCTTGTAAATATGGGGGTTCGGGGCATTGTGAGCCACTTTTAATGGGGAATTATTGGCCACAAGGTAACTTTTATTGTTTGATGTTGCTTTACGATGAACCACCAAAACACTATACACTTACCCAACCACTCACACTCACACTCACACTGCCACTGTACATATATGTATATGTGAAAATTATATTCCTAAATGTGGTGGATAGATGGAGCATCTACTAAGTATGGATCCCTGGAGAGAGTTCTCTGGGCTTTACTGATCACATTATCCTTATTGACTCTCCAAAGTGTCGAACTAGCATATGCTGGAAATTGTCAACCTATTCCTAAGGATATTTTGTACAATCATCCAAATGGCATCGCTCGGAGCCACAGAAATAGTTCACAATACTGTGAATCATCATTGAATCAATCATTGATCATCATACGCACATTTGATTGTTCTATTCTGCTCTGAGCTCTTCCAGGAGTAGGCTCCAGTCCAGTGCAGTCCTCAGAGGGCATCAGACAGAATTACATGCCCGTCGGTTGAGTTCTGAATCGCGGATGCTTGGAAGCTTCTCCGTATGCCGGGACACGGCTGGACCGGCAGCGATAAGCCGCGGCGTGCAACAGAAGGCGTGGAAGTGCTCCGCTTTATTGCTTATGACTGGCGGTCCTTTGAACTGGCGGTCATCAGTTTTAACGCAAAAGATTTAACGACTGGGAGGCAAGAGTAGACAATCCCCAAACGAAATACTTGGCATAAAATACAAAATAAAAGTGCAATAAACCGACCCAAAGGGCAGCAATTATTTTGTGAGCAGGCAAAACACTTCGACCAAGGCTTTAAGCCAACACCAGGAAAAAGGAGGACAGCCACACACGCGACAGTGGGAATCTTTAAATTCTAAACTAAACCTACTGAAAGTTACGGCCAAGTCTCTAGGCCGCCTCGTATGGGGTGCTCCAGCGATGACTTTGAGGCCTCAACGTGTTTGTTTTTCATAATTTACGAGCCGAAATGTTTCATTTCATGTTTTATGGCAAATAAATTATGGACCGTCGCCCCCCTCCTAAGCTAAGCCACCGATAAGAACTTCTGGTTACCAAAAAAGCAAAAAAGAAAAGAAGAGAAAAGGGAAACCCCCAGAAAAAAGAGACATGACAAAATAATGGAAGAAGAACTGCAAACGGATAGAGGGAAATTTATGTGCGTTTATTGATTGCCGAACGAAAAAAAAGAAGAACAGAAAAGGATGAAAACTTGTCCAGAAACCGAGGAGAATTTATGTAAATTTCACTTTGGTCCTCAACGCGACTTTTATGAAGACAAAGTGCAGCTGAGTCCCGGCTTATAAGGAAACCCCCAACGCCAGTCAAAGGGATTCTGGACTTGGGTTTGGGCTTGGTCTTGGTCTTGGGCTCTTGACAATGGCTGGCTGGCGTGCAGTCAATGAGCCCTGAAAAAGGAAGTCCCCCAGAGTGGGCCCTTAAAGTGGCCCGGCCAAGGACAACACTAAAGGGAGATTCGTTCTAGATCTGTAGTGGTAGGCCGTAACGTAACGTAACGCCACGCCACATGTGGGCTGGCGCCCGCCTATACTCACTCGCATGTACATATATGGGTCATTTATATGCAAAGCATATAGCCAGGCTACACAATATGCGGGCTCTAATAAGCTGAAGAGCCGGGAACAGGCAGAGGAACAGGGAATGGGTCTGGGACACCGCAAGCACGTACTCCAACTGCACCCAGGTATGTAGTCTGGACTATAATTTGGTCCCAGTCCCAGCTCCAGGCTCCAGGCTCCAGCATCGAGCAACAGCTGCTGCCATAAATATAATTTCAATAGAAAAAGTTGCCAATACTTATATAAGGTCCAAGTGTGGTGCGTGCCCTGCAAGAACCCCTCGAACTTGTAACAATAGTAGTTGCTCCCTGCAGCCCTGCCCCCAGGACCACCGAAAAATGTGTTTATTTTGAGATTTCTGGCCAAACTTTATGGCTTAATAATGTTTATCCGTGCCAAAAATATCAATAAACGCAATGCTGAAATCGAACTGGGGGAAAAACGATTTGATTTAACAAACAAATAGAAATAAAAATAAATAATTTTGGCAGCAAAATACTACTACTAATTGGGCTCAGAATAATGCCTCATATTTTCTATTTATTTTGTATTTTATTTAATATTTAAGATGTATGATTTAGATTCACTCATGGCTTTATGTGATAAGGATTAGAAGTGATTAAATAAATAAAAAGACAAAGGCAGACACAGAGTCTATGCAAGTCTATGGAGTTTATATATTGTGAGTATTATTCTAAATTCTAAATAATTAATTTAAATTCACTTTACATCAAGGTCTTTCACCTCCGAGTGATTATGTATCTCCGCACAAAAACTCACAGAGATAATTTATTAAAAATGATAAATCGTCAACAGCAAAATGAAAACAAGATTGCAAGATTGGAATTGTTGTTTCATTTGTTGTTTCTAGGGCAACAAGCAAAAAGCAAAAAGCATTATGCTTCAGAGCGAGCGGATTTCAAATTGAATGCTAAAAATAAATCACAAACATATTCTCAGGGAAGCATCAGTCGTTGGATGAGATAAATATACATATTTATATGTACTTATACATACGTAAGATGTATATGTAGATAAATATGTGTTTAAGTGTATTTTATTTATGAACATGTAGATAAAAGTCAGCGACAAACGAGTGATAGTTGTGGACTGAATTATTATTGCTTTGGCAAGATGATTATGCATCGAGGAGACCCAGGGATAATCCCTGATTCCAGTCTCTCCAGTGCAATAAAGGTGAAGTTTCGCTTGAGGTAAACTACAAATAGTCGCCAGTTAGCAGGTACCAAACACACAATCCCAAATTACCGTCATTTGCTGCCTTCAAAAAAGTTGCCTGGCATATGCGGCGTATGCGCAACGCGGATTTATCTCACAATGTCAACAGGGCAGGCAGTCCGGATTATATATGTTATGTCTTATGTGAGAGCACATACAGTATATGGAACACGTACTCAGCTGCAATATGTACGGCTGGCGGAGTTGCCTGTAAAGTAAATAAAAATTCATGAAAGCATCACTGACAAGTACGCCACACAAATTTCCCCAAAGAGTCTCTGAGCTGAGGTAGTCTCAGGTCTCAGATCTCAGGTCTCAGGGAGGTGGTGGTATGGTGCTGTGGTGGGGTCTTTGTTTATGGTAATCGGCTAAAGGAGGGAGCCAGCCACTATTCTTTCACTTTACCTCTGCCAGAGCACAGAGCACAATATGTGTCAGGCGAAGAGGTGCTTTAAAAAAATATGAAAAACACACACACAAAAAGATATGTGTGTGTGTGGCAAGTGGCAACTCCATGGGTATGTGCCACAACTGGCTTTAATACTACAAAAATCGCAGCTGCAGCAGTTGCCCTGCCTGGAACCTCACCTCTGTTGTTGCCTGATCACAATGCCCTTGACTGCTTGTGATTTCCTGCGGAAGTTCTCAGCGAGAGATGACGTCGAGCGTCGAGGGTTACGATATTTCGATACCCCTCTACGAAAGCTCTCTTAAGTGATGCTCATTCGATCTTTACAGAGTGACATCCATGACAGAGTGTAGTCTAACCTTTCCATCCAACGAATATAGTACAGGGTATACAGAATTAAACGCTGAATGGGGACAGAAGAGCGTCAAGGGGGGTGGGGAAGTCGAGTTAATGGATTGATTAGCTGAGATACATTTATGGTCGGTCCATCTTCTTGGCCAGAGTAAATATCTCGAGTTTGGATTGGCTGATTGGTTCCGAGAATCGGAGTTATCCTTTAAGGACTTAATGCTTCCTGGGGTCCTGCAGTAAATGAGTGATGATTTGGTTAAGTTATCAAAGCACTCACAAATCCCACTCGTTTCGTTGAAATTCGTTGGAAAAAAGCTCAAACTTAACGGCGAAAATCGAGTGGATGCCGAAGATGTACGAAAACTGCGAACGTCGCTGCGTCGTCGGCTCGGCATCGGGACACGATGCCTTATCAGAAAGTAACCTGTTGGTCGGCGGCGCGGCAGTGCTGCCCATCAGTTGCTTGTTGTTTCTCGTGGCAGTTGGACGCGAATCGACAGCAGCGGACCCCCAGATTCAGATTCGATTGAGAAACCACACACAAAGGGATTTGTCTCCGGCCAAAGACAGAAATAATTTTATTTTGAAGTGAAGAACAGAACAGTGACAGACAGAGAGAAAGAGTGAGCGAGTGAGCGAGAAGGAAGTGAAGTGGAGGCCAAACAAGTGCCGGAACGTGCTCGAGTGTCACCATTTTTTTGTGCCCCTCAAATTGGCATACGCGTACCCGCCACAAGCCGCAAGCCGCCGGTTGCCAGTTGCCAGTTGCCAGTTTTTGCCAGTTTTTGGTTTTTATTCTCATTTCAATTCGATAAAAACATTTCAGCATTTCAGAAGAATATTATTTAAGTGCCGGTTAGAGTTAAACTGCCAGCAAATAAACTTGAAATTAAATCAATTTTCCCCCCCCCTAAAAGAGAGAGAACGGTAAGTGAGTGTGGATTAAACACAAAAGTGTATTTGTTAATAAGTTTGACATGTTATTCGAGGGAAGGGGGGCAGAGAGGGGGTCAAAGTCAAAGCATAACCCGGAGTGTATATTCATCGGCACAAATTGAATTCCATCCAAGTTTTTGCCTCGGCCTCTTTTCTTTCTTTTCTTGCCTTTTCTTTCCTTTCCTTTCGTTTCCTTTCATCTCTTTGCCCCAAAGAAAAGTTTTTATGCCACTGCCAAGCGAGAAAGTGAGAGATGGAGATGGAGCAAAGTCCCGAAAAAAACATTAAACTTTCACTTTGTTGTGCGACAAAACAAATAAGTTAGCAAAGAAAAAAAGAGAGGAGAGAGAGGAAAACCTACGACTACGGCTAAAAGAGATCCGTAAGAATGAAATGCCAAATGCATTCGGAAACAGAGCGAAACAGAGAACAGAGACAACACGTATTCCGTTTACTTTTTATGGCACAATCGAATGACTTGGCCGTGACTGTTCTGTTCCTTAATTAAAAATGCAAATTTCCTTTAATTTTAATGGGGCTCTACGGCAAAAGACAAGCGGAAGAAGAGCATCTTAAAGATGCTGAAAGAGGAGAGTCCACAACAACTGTAGATTGATTTTAATTGATCCCATCTGACATGGATGCCAGTCATCTATCCAGTCATCCAGCCATCCATCCAACCATCCATCAATTGTTGATTTGATAAGCAAACGCATTGATTGCTTTTGTCCACTCCGACTACGTCTTGGTCTCCGTCTCCTGCTCTGTGCCAATGAATGCTAATGAGCGCTCTGCTCAGGTGGGAATTGGACAGGCGTATGGGGCGTATGTGGCGTATGCGTAATGTTAATCAGAATCGTCTTGGGGCGTAATATGCATACGTAATGAATTATGGGATCATAGAATCATAACCAGAACTAGAAGACAAGACTCCTCCACAGCTGAGAAAGTGCTCAGCCCTGAAAATGTAGTCTCACCGCAAAAAGAGGAGATAGGCAAACGGGTGACAGAGGGGAGGCGGGTGGGGGTGGGAAAACGCATTTCAATTTGCATATGCGGACACGCCAATGCCCCGACAATGCTGATGGCCATTGGCATGGGTCCTCGCGGTAAGCCAGCTGGCCAAAATTTCGCAGTTAACACCGAAATGGGGGAAGATTTTGGCATGGACTGGGACTGCGACTGAGATAGCAACCGCAATGTCATCAGTCGATTAAGGTGGCCTCCCCACGCGTCTCCCCTGCTCTCCTCCCCCCGTCCATTTGCATTTAAATCAGCATGTGGCCGCAGGGAGGGGGAGGGAGGCAGAGAGGGAGGGACACACGGAACACAGTTGGAGGCCACAACTTTTCAGCACTTTTCAGCACTTTTCGGGCCACAAACTTTTTATTTTTACTCTTGTCAAATGCTCAATGGGAAGGAAAGGGTATATGCGGATGGCATAACGAATCTGTGGATTCAAATCAAACTAAACCCCGGCCTTGGCTCCTTTTTGGCTTGAGGTATCCACCAGTCGAGTCTTCAACTTGATTTTCCTTGTACTCTTGTATCGCTTTCCATTTTTATTGGTTACTAAGTTTTGCATAAATTATGCACGAGTCTGCATGTGCATGTGTGTGTGTGTGTGTATGATAAGAAATGCGTATAGGTAGGAAAGGGATGGAATGGGATGCGATGGTGGCAGAAGGTTGGGTGGGGGGTGGCCTGGATTCCAGCAGCTGCTTGAATTTATTTGATTTCTCACAGTCACAAGTCACAGGTGACATTTTTATGGCCAATCTGAGCGACGGAGGCCCCTGGTCTGGATCCGGACCCGGACCCGGACTCGAGGACTCCTCGAAACAGTCAACAGCAACCAGAATACGTCCTTCGAGTGCTGGGGACACGGCCTGGCCATAAAACGATTGGCATTCTCAAGGCCAGCCGGCAGCGGTTGCCATTGACATTGCCTTTGACTTGGTCTTTGGTCTGGGGTTCCTTTGAAAGCAGGCCCCGTAGCACCAGCCACACACAGGCACACCTCCACCCACATGCACAGCCACAGCCACACAGCCACAATGTAATCTGGTCTCGTAGTCTGAGGGTTTGAGGGTCTTGTTTTCCATTGACAGTCACTCAGACGATTGCGACTAGGATTTACAAATTTCTCCAGAGACCAGCTTAGAGCTCCGACCAGCATTCCCCAATGCCCTGCCCTGTCCTGCCCTGTCCTGCCCTATGTGCCCTTTCGCTACCAGCCACCAGCTACTACTACTACTAGTTTCGGTTATGATTTCGGTTCATCCAGTTGCTCACTTAACTTTTGTCAATAATTCAGGGCCCAGCGGGAGCAGCACACGCCGCCAGCGTGGACTCCGAGTGGGGGCTCCAGAGTTTTCACCAGTGGAGCCCCAAAAATTAATTGCTTTTCAATTAGACGACCGACAGAGGGACAGAGCCGGAACGGGACAGCGATAGCCCGAAAACCGAAAACCAAAAAACCAAACAAAAATTCCCCGTTGATGATTCACGGATAGAGCAACCGCAATTGGGGGCCCGGGGATTTGGATTGAAGCGAGGGCCATTACTGTGGCCTGTGGGCCACATAGGAAAAGGCCTATACCCGGCCCCTGCCCTGCCCCGCCCTGCGGCCAGCAGCATAATTAATGCTCTATTCATCAAAAGAGTCGCTTGGGTCGCCGCGTGGGTGGGTGGATGGGTGAAATCAGATATCTGGCATTCACACACACAAAATAGTAATCAACAATCGATTTAGAAAACAACTTCAATCGAAGTTAATTTATTTGTATTGCCAGGGAATCTTGCATCTAAGATATGTGTTTTTTCCTGTATTTATTGTAATATATTCTGTGCCAAAGTTGATGAAGAGTATCCATGGATTCATTAACATACCATGGGCATAATATTACACTCGCCATGGTCGCCTCCGTCGTCATCATCATAGCTCTTTATCCCCATTACCATTTCCAGCCCCAGCCATGTTGACTCAACCCCATATCGTGTCGAGCAGACCGCGGCCGCACCGCGGTTCAAATATCATTAAAATGCAAAAATTGACGAACGGCAAAGAGCTGGAGAGCAGGAGCAGGAGCGGGAGCGGGAGCAGGGACCAGGCACCAGGGTAGCGTTATGCTCGGGGGCCACAAAATAGAGATAGCGCCATCCACACTGATAATACACGACGTGGGTGGCATAGGGAGGGAGCTGGGAGGGAGCTGGCATGGGCACTGGCACTGCTCTTGGCGGAGAGTGAACATTTAATTAATTGCGTTTGCTGGCTTGGTGCTTTGATTAAAACGCTATTTACAACATTTTGCCAGCATTTAAGTCCTATGCCAAGGGAGTTAGTTGCTTATTAATTTGCATACCAGGCCCAAAGGCTACCCACAGCCACTTTCTGGCTGCATATTGCAGAAAAACTAAATCAGCATAGCGATAAATTGAAATCGAGACGGGTAAGCGAGCCAAAGGTCAACCTCCCCCAAAGGGACCCCGCCCAGACTATGATAACTCAATCGCTTTCAAGCAGCTGCCAGGCCACAAAAAGGTCGCTCAGGTTCTCAGCTTGAAAATGACTTCAATCTGCTGCAAATATTTAGAGGAAAATATGATCAAATTGGGGACTATTTGAACTTGAAGCTGCCCCAACAAAAAACTTAACTTGGTGGCACTGCCCGCTGGCCTGCGGACTGGGCACGGTTGGGCCTCATTATGACTGATGGCCGAAGACATTTGCACAGTGCACGAAGCCTTCTCTTCTGATAAAGACAAAGGAGAGGAAAAAAGGTTCGTATCGACTGTCGGAGGGACCAACAAACCCATCGAGCGGCACTCATCCGGCTGAGATTGCTCTCCGGGATAAATTTATGGGGCCATTGTCTCCTGCTTAACCGCAGAATGCTTGCTGCAGTGGAAGCTGCACTAAATGGCCAATTAATTATGGTCGCTGGCCCTTGAACCGGCCCACACGACACCACACCACACCACACCACACCACCCATCATCATGCCACACACACAAAGTGCAGTCTTAAGCTGCCTCCTGCCGCGAATGTGTGTGTGTGCAATGGAATCGCGTGAGCACAGAGGGTAAGGCTGAGGCAGGGTACGGCTACAGGTCGGGGTACGGCGTATGGGGGGAGAGTCATGTATGTACAATATATTCGCCATAAAATTCATTGATTCTCATTCGATTCTAATATTGGTTTTGCCTGGCATACTCGTACTCGCACCCGTACCCGTGTGTGTGTTAGCCGGCCCGGGCACCGATGTCGCCACCAGTTATGCAAGGACACGGAATGGAGAACGGAGAACAGGCACCGAGGACCAAGGACCAAGGTTGGGCAAACAAATGGCGTCAAAGACAAGGGAAATTGGATTCATTTTTGCAGTTTTTTGTTGTGTTTTGTTTTTTGTTGCTGTGGCAGCCGGAAAAAGGTTAAACGCCCAAACAAGTGAGCAATGCCGCCAAGGAATCAGGGAAAAGGCACAAAATGAGCCATACAAACAGGGATAAGCGGATATGGGAAAAGGGTTCAAAGAGCACGCAGCAAGGTGTGGGTGGGGCGAGGCAAAAGATTCAAATCTTCAGATTAGAGACACACACACACAAGTAGTCTTACTTGAAGTAGTTTGTATCTGTTGTTCGCCAAAAGGACACTCACTGTAGTATACACTGTCTTTTAGCAGAAAACGACAACCAAAAAACAGGGAATACTATTCAAAGATAATAGACAAACGATAGACAAACGATAGATGATATTGTTATCAATCAAGAATCAAACATGGGACATGGAATATCTTTGATTTATAAACGAAAAGTAACTATTTTACGGTAATAGTTAAAGGATTTTCTATTCACATTTTAACTTGGAGTAAATATATCAATAAAATAAATAATAATATCCGAAATTGTAACCACATTTGATGACATTTTTAAGGCTTTATTGACGTTCTCTATCGACAATTTGGGTTGCATTTTATAAATTGTATTATGTTTATTATATTTCAAGAAATTGAGAGAGATTGAGTGACTGTAAAAGAATATTTTCAAAGTTGTGCTCAGATTCAGATCTTTCTCCCTGGACATCGTTGTGGAAAACCTTGATTTCCCCTATGATCTACAACAGTCTGTGATTGGTAAGATCCTTTAAGCCATTCCCAACTCAATATAGGGCAGAATGACAGAGAATGTAGAGAACCCTCTGAACCATTATGGGCATCCTTTAAAATGTCTTCATTGTCAAAGAATTTTGCTTTTAATAACATAATTTCACTCGATTCAACAAACTCTTAAATCTCGCAAACTTCTAAAAGTTATGCAAACATGGAAATTTGTCACTCAATGCTTGTAATATCATTCATTCGTGGCACCAAAGTCCCCGGGGTCAAAGTGGACTCGAATCGAATCGAAGTGCACAAAGATAAGCTGAAAATGCGAATAGCCTTTGTTTATTTAGTCGAACGGCAAATGGTAAATGAAATTATTGTCCTTGCATATGAAAAATGAAAATTGTGAGTAAACAACCCGAAGAAAGGAAAGCCTTACAGACAGATCCAAACAGCAGACGGACGAACGGATAGACAGACAGACGGACAGACAGACAGACAGACAGACAGACGGACAGACAGACAGGGAGAGACCTCATCGAGTGTGTCCTCGTTAGGCACACCTCCTGTCAGGGTTCTGTATGCTCTTCGGTTTCGGTTTCGGCCACACCCTCCGGCCAGAACGCCTCCACACATATGTCGCTACAGTCTAAAGTTCAACGCTGCTGCTGCTCTGCTGCTGCTGTGCTGTGTCCTTGGCATTTGCATTTTTTGCCCCGCCCCAGCCCCCCGTCTGCGGTCTGGTTATTAAAACTCTGAGGGGGGGGCGAAGGATGACAACTACGAGTGCATATACATACATACATATAATTCTCAAAAGTTTTGCTTAGTCTTGGCTCTTGGCTCTTGGCCTGGTAGGCACTGGCAGACACCTTTTAAAAGCTTACGGAAAATTATGAAACTTTTAATGCAGGCTAGCCAGAGAGAGAGAGAGAGAAAGAGAGAGAGTGAGAGGGGGGAATGTCCACCGAATCTTGGTCCTGTTATTCTTATCTTGAGGTTACAGGCAGGGAAACAGATTACAGCACAAATTTTGGGTATTTGGCATTTTGTGATGGAGTAAAGGGGGAAACACAGGGGGAAATGTGTCCTTGTGGAGTGACGATGAAGAAGGATGGTTGGTCCCTTCCAGAGACAGCTCTGCCCCAAGTGCAATTCCAGAATCAAGAAACACTTTCATGGCCCATCCGAATATGTTTTGAATTTTAGGAGATTTGTATTCTGTTTTGACTGTTTTATGCACTGGAGTGGCGCTGCGGCATCGCATGGCAGACAAAGCTCCTGCTGCCCACTCGAAGGTACTAGATGGGCGGGGCAATAAAAGTAAATCTCTTTATTGTATGTTTTTGTGGGTGTACAATTTTCAAGGGGATCATAATTGGTCGGACCACTCGTGCCACTTGTAATTGCCGGTACATTCAAATTGTGTTTTTTTTTTGCGAGGTACTTTAAAGCGCCTTGCTTTGGTTTTGGTGGCACGGAACGGGAACCGAACCGAACCACTTGCCACAAACACAAAGCACAAAGCTCTCCACACACACACACACACACACACAGGGGGGGGCAGGGGGCATTAGGTAGGGGATTGGGATTGCTGGTCTCTCTGGCTATGATGGCTCTTTGGCTGCATGCCTCGTTGAGCTTTGGCCAAAAGTGGCCGTGTAATTTGTATGAAATTCGTTTTTACTTTTACTTTAGGTTCTACTTTTTTTTCTTCCCATTTTTTTCTTCGCTTTTGGCTTTGAGAAGTTCGAGTGGCTCGTGTTAGCAAACATTTCAATTTCCAAATAGACTGTCAGCCTTACGAGTGTGTCGAGGAGTGCGAGGGGGGGCAAACTGTGGGGCTGACTTGTTTACATTTTGGCCCCGAATGCTGCTTGTGTTTGCAAGGGGATCAGAGTGCGTGAGGCGGAGGGGGAGGGGAAGAGGCTCCGGGCACCAGGAGGACTGCCCTTCGGCCGTAAATTCATGCTAAAACAATCTTATTAATGGCTATAAGGGTCTCTTCCTGCCTGCCTGCCTGCCCTCCTACCCGCCTCGCCTCCTGCCTATCTCCATCGCCCTCTAATAATGTTTAACTGCGATTTTTATACTATGCGATTTCTGTTTTCTGATAAAATATTGCCGCCTGGATTTCCTGTTGCTGTTGCCTGCCAATTTTAGCCATTTAGTTTGATTTCAGTGTTGTTATCTTTATGCGAATGTCGGTCGCCGAGGCTTATCGCATCAGGCCGCTCCGTCTGTCCGACCGTAATGGGCTTAGCCCGGCCCCAAAGCGAGGGTGCCAGCGGGTGGATGGAGTGGTGGCCAGGACTCGTGTCAAAGTAATTTGCTGCTTGCTATTTTTGGTACTTTTATTTAGCTGTTTGTATTATAATTTAGTCGGGCATTGATAAGTCGCACAAATACAACCACATCCAGACAGGTGGAATATGAATAATTTGTTGGATTTTTGAAATATTTTAATTAAACATATTAGGGATAATCATATAAGAGCTGTATAAGGGAAGGGTATACCCGATTTCCCTGCAGCTTTGTCTGAATTGTGATACATATGTATAGGTATGATATGCACTCGTATTCGTATCTATAGATCTCGATACTCATGTGCATGTGTCCACCGTAAAAGAGGCTAATGCTCGCACTCGCTCTGCCACTCGCTCTGCCACTCGCTCTGCCACTCGCTCTGCCACTCGCACTGCCACTCGCTCTGCCACTCGCTCTGCCACTCGCTCTGGCACTCGCTCTGGCACTCGCTCTGGCACCCGTTCTGCCACTCGCTCTGGCACTCATAACTGTACTGATGGATGGGTGAGTCAGTTTTGTGAACGACGTGCCCTCGAATCGAGTGCGAGGGCGAGTGCAGTGAGAGCTTAAATGGAAATAAACCATCTAATTAGTTACTGCGAATACTATAAATCATATAAAGCCAATAAATTGGTGCGCCGCAGCCCCTTAACCTATACATATGTATGTATATGTATATGTTTATGCAAGTCTGTTGTACGCATTCAGATACTTATGTGATTCAATAATAATTCTCTCAACTTTTCAACAATATGCAAAGTGGCTGCTTACGACTCGGGGCAACAATTTTAAGTGCTCCTCGTCATGGCAGCAATCGAGAAAACAATCCAGCGAATCTTCACCGAAAATTTTAATTAAATTCCGCGTCATCCATCGATCCATGACACTGACATAGACACTGACATACATAGGCATAGACATACCAACAGACATCGACATCGACATAGACAGGGAACACATGTTTTGCCATCGCATCGCATCTCAATCCATCTGTCGTGGCCCCTAATCTGTTGAGTAATTTCTTTGATGGCGAATAAAACTTTCTTCGTTGCTTCGTTTTTTTGAGTAAAACTAACGTCAAAGTTTCTGGCTGAAACTTTGTAATTGATTATCATAAAAATAGCCATGTTAATTAGTGCAAAAAGCTGGTTGGAGCAAGTCTCTCCTGCTCCTTGCTTCAGCATCGCCAGCTGCCAGCATTGATCACTGGCCACATCATTAGTCGATGGAATTTATGTGCCAGCTAATGGCATAGTTTCCCTCTGCACGAGACGGCAAGGCGGAGGGCAGGGGCAGAGTTCTGGCAAAAATGCTTAAAAAGTAGTTAATGCCGCCGACTGGATGGGGCCAGAGCTTAGCCAAAGTTGTTCTCGGTTGCGGTCAAGGTTGGCTCTGGGGTTGGGGTAATTAAACATTTCCTCTGCCAGAACACGCAATGCCTGTCCTGGTTATACCTCCTGTTAACTGACTGTAACTTTAACTGCGAAAATCCCTGATATTATAATCTACCAAAAACATTCCGAACTACTGTATGCCCCAAATACCCAACAGCTGTTATCTGAGAGTCCGTTTGTGTTTCCACTAGGGGTTGTTCGACTGTTATTTGATTATTTTCCGGCTGGCGGAAGTTATCTCACTGTTACATGAAATGCTCTCGCCATTTAACCGACGGTTATCTGCCCTGCCCCCAACCCTAATATAAGAGCTTTGCTTTCCGGCTATTTATACAAAAATTGTGCCATTTTCAGGTTGAACTAGTTAGTTGCTCTTCTAGTCTTTATTTAGTGTTTCGATGGCGTGACAGATTCTTCTTGAAGCCCGTTGAAATGCGAAATTCAATAATGGTTTTCACCCTCTGGATGGAAGAGGCATGCACCTTGTCGCCATAAAATGCTCCACGCGTCCATAAGTAGGCCATATACTAGCACTTATAGCGGCAGCTTAACGTTCCTTCGTTTGGGGCAGGGCAGGGCAGGGGCAGGGGCAGAATAAAATCCCATTAAAGTGAACGTTTGTTCTCGCCACGGCCATAACGCCTTGTTTCATTATGTCACGGGCTCAAAGATAAATCGTTGCAGAAGAAGTGGCTGCAAGGCAAGGGGAGGCGAGGCAGGGTACAAGTTATTGTAAGTATAAAAGCAAGCAAAAAATGGTGACAAATGCATCAAAATTAAAATTACGGAGTGTAGCAATACGGCAGTAGCTGCGGCAGGATGACACCAGCAGCAGCCCACAGACAGACGGGACAGAACAGAACAGAACAGAACAGAACAGAACAGGACGGAGACGGCAGGAGACAAGACAGGAAAGGAAAGGACGGAATGGGACGGGAGGGGACGGGATGGGATGACACACTCAAGCTGCTTTGTGCTGCTTGTTGGTGTAATGATAATGGGAGTAAGGCGCGTGAGCAGGACCGACGATGGCGAGGATGAGAATGACGATGATGACACTTGGGGGATGCCAATGCGGGCTGATAATGCTGATAATGATTTTGATAAAGTTTATGGCTCGCCTCGGCCTCGGCTTGGCTGTTTTCACACCCCAGACCTGTCCACCAGCAGCCATGAAAATTGTTAACTGGCAATTTTTCTTTCTGTCGTTTCTGTTGTTCTCCCCCAAACCCCAAACCCCCAACTCCACCCAAAGCCTTACCCCTACATAGATATAGATATACACGAATTATCCAGAATTCAGAGTTTGCCTCGGTCCTGGTCTTAGCCGGGAGAGTAACGGCCATGCCTTCCGTATATTAATTTATCAAAATGATTATATTCCTGCCCTGGGCCCTTGTCTTGACATTCTTCCTTCCTGTGAACCGGATTCCGTTCTGGCCCCGGGGTGCCTGCCGCCGCCAATCTCCTTTGCATAATATCTCGTGTAATTTGTATCAATTTTTTGGTCCTTTCCCTTTGATTAATAATGCTTCATATTGCATATTTTGCCATTCAGCAGAGACTCTACAGCAGGCTACCAGAAAGTATTTTTCAATACTTTACTCAATCAATTTGAGGCGGGCACTGAGAGCGGGTTGGGTCATGTTTCTCCTTTTGGTCTCTGGTAGCTGGTATCATGTTGTGTGTATTAATTGAAATGCATATCATTAACATACAATTTACATACATTAAATGTGTGGCAACCTCTGGACATTTTTATAATTCTACAGAGCTGATTTACGCACAATAATTTGTATAATATTCAGCATTAATTTTCAGAGTTTAATGATGAATGGAAAGAGTTATTTCTGCTTGCTCGAACATGAACACATTATGGTACTTAAAAAAGAAGAGTCTTTACGGAGATAAACATACATAAAGCATACAATTTATGAGTGTTATGGTGCGAGCAGAGATATGATCTGTCCACTGATTAACACACACGACATCCCAAGTCAAGAGCAGTTAGTAATTAAGACTCTAATTTGGCTACCGATGCACCCGTTAAGAATAAAATTACTTACAAATGAAGCCCGACGTTTCTTCTATTTCTTAAAGTGTTTAAACTTTAAAATATTTTGCATTTTATATTTCTATATTTGAGCACGTATCTCGCCCAAGAGTTTTTATGGTATAAATATATTTTTCATAATTTTTTAGGCTTTCTTCACTCTGTTTTCTGCTCTCCGCAAGGCCACATGGGGTTTTTGGGTTCTAATTGAATTGCTTCAATCTCCCTGGATTGAGTGGATTGGCTTAGTTATCCGGGCAGCAGCAGGGTGTTGCACCATATGTGTTCATTAAAAGTGGAAATTCCATTCTCAGCCTTGTAAATTGCCCCTCCTCCGAGAATACATACATACATATGTACATATGTATGTATGCTGCATGCAAGGCAATGCAGGGGCGTGACGTTAGCCAGCTCTTAGCTGGAAAAGTTGCAGCTTAGTAAACATTGTTCCATGCCCGTCCTGGCCCTAAGACTGTGGCTCTGCCTGGGGCTGTTCCTGGGGCTGCTATGGCTGTGGCTGATTGTGCAAACTTCGGCATTCGGCATTCGGCAAAACTTCTCTCTAGAGTGCTGTTCAAGGTAAATCCAATTAAATTTGAATTTGCTTAGCGAACGTGATCAGAAGTCATCAGAACTATCAGCCATTGCCAAACTTTCGGCCACTTGAAAACGCAATAAAGCCCCGTTGTACTTGCCCCATTGTAAACACGAATAAAAAGCCGCTCTGCTCGGGTCTAAGCCTGGCACAATGAAGGGATTTGGTGTGTTCTGCTGGGGTGCTGCTGCTCCTCCGACAGGCAGCCAGCCACCAGTTACCAGCCACTAGGCGATTATCGATTGTTCTGATTGGATGCAAAGTCTAATTGGGAAACTCTATTTCGGCAGTGGTTATTTGGCAGTGGGTAATCGGGATTCTAAGCCCCACCCGTCAAGTGCACGACGTAATGAGAATTGTGCGGAGAACAACGGCTGCAGCATCAGACAACAACTGAGTTCTGGCTTAAAGCCGTCTTGGCCAAGACCATTCCAGTATCATGGACCACCCTCGCCACACTGGCCTTCCGCCTGGCTGCACTTGCTCGCTCGCCTACCTCCCCCTTTTGACAGAGACAGTTACTGCCACATTCGCATTGTTTTTAATAATCTTGCTCTCTCGCTGTCCCCGAAACCCGCTGAGGAGCGCTGAGAAGGAGCTCCTTGTTGGAAGCGTGTCTGACAGGGACTAAAAATAAATGCCAGTCAAGGCAACAACTTAATCCCTTTTGGCCAAAAAGCAGAAGCCAGAAGGCAAAGCACCGAAGTACCGCACCGACTGACGAGCTCTGCGGTGTGGGGGGGAGGAGAGAGGACCAGAACTTACTTTTAAAGTCCATCTGACAAGCGATTCCCAACTAAAAACTTTTGTATGAATTTTAATGAAGGGATCTACAATATCAGTGCAAACTTTGGCACGGAGGGCAGGAAGTATCGAGGGCTAAGCTGTCATAATAATGAGATATGCCAGAGAGGGAAAACAGCTAAAAGCATTGATACACCCCGCTCCCCCCTTAAAGAAAATGTTTCCACTAAAACCTCTATCTATCCTGCCATTCATTTCCATTCACAGGACCCGGAGAGGAGACCCCAGACCCAGTGCCAGTCAATAAGCAATGAACAAAGTAGCGAAGTAGCGGAGCAAATTTGCTGAACAAGAACGTAAGGAGATCCACATAGACGGAGACGGAAATGGCCGCTTAAGTGGCGCACATCCGGCGAAGAGCATTCCCAACCGGAAGACGAGTACCCACCGCGTCTCGCCCCACTCCACTCAACCCATTAGCCAGACAAAGCAAACAGCACAACTCCCCGCAAGATGGCCAACCTGAGCTGGCTGGCCACGAGCACGACCACCCAGCTACCGGAGCCAACCAACTGGAGCCTGACCACGGCAGCGACGAGCATCAGTCTGGCGGATGCGGCGGCGGCAGTGGCAGCGGCCTCCAGAGCGGCAGCATCGGCAGCAGCATCGGCGGCAGCATCGGCCGCAGCAGCGGCGGCCGCAGAGGCGGCCCAGCTGGAGGTGGACAGGTCGGGGGGCGTCATCCATAATCAGTTCGTGCAGATCTTCTTCTACATTCTGTACGCCACCGTCTTTGTGCTGGGCGTGTTCGGGAATGTCCTCGTCTGCTATGTGGTGCTCAGGAATCGGGCGATGCAGACGGTGACCAACATATTCATCACGAACCTGGCGCTGTCCGACATCCTGTTGTGCGTGCTGGGCGTGCCCTTCACGCCGCTGTACACGTTCATGGGCCGCTGGGCCTTCGGGCGGACGCTCTGCCACCTGGTGTCCTTCGCGCAGGGCTGCAGCATCTACATATCCACGCTGACCCTCACCTCCATAGCCATCGATCGGTACTTTGTGATCATCTACCCATTCCACCCGCGCATGAAGCTCTCCACCTGCATCGGGATCATTGTGAGCATCTGGGTGATCGCCCTCCTGGCCACGGTGCCCTACGGCATGTACGTGAAGATGACCAACGAGGTGATAAACGGCACCCAGATGAACGAGAACAACGGCACCGTGGACGCGGCCATGCTCTTCAATGGGAGCTACGACGTGACCGGGTTCATGGAGGCCCCCGACGCCACCTCCGCCGCCCAGGCCTACATGCAGGTGATGACCTCGGGGGTGAACACGGACCTGTCCAACACCCGCATGGTCTGCGAGGAGAACTGGCCCTCGGAGGAGTACCGCAAGGTGTTCGGGGCCATCACCACCACGCTGCAGTTCGTGCTGCCGTTCTTCATCATCTCCATCTGCTACGTGTGGATATCGGTGAAGCTGAACCAGCGGGCCAGGGCCAAGCCGGGCAGCAAGTCCTCGCGCAGGGAGGAGGCGGACAGGGACCGCAAGAAGCGCACCAACCGCATGCTGATCGCCATGGTGGCCGTGTTCGGCCTCAGCTGGCTGCCCATCAACCTGGTCAACATATTCGACGACTTCGACGTCAAGTCCAACGAGTGGCGGTTCTACATCCTGTTCTTCTTCGTGGCCCACTCGATTGCCATGAGCTCGACCTGCTACAACCCGTTCCTCTACGCCTGGCTCAACGAGAACTTCCGCAAGGAGTTCAAGCACGTCCTGCCCTGCTTCAATCCCTCCAACAACAACATCATCAACATCACCCGCGGCTACAACCGCAGCGATCGCAACACCTGCGGTCCCCGGCTCCATCACGGCAACGGCGAGGGCGGGCTCGGGGGCAGTCGCGATGCCGAGGACCAGGACGACATGGGCATCACCCAGGAGACCTGCCTGCCCAAGGAGAAGCTCCTGATCATACCCCGCGAGCCCACCTACGGCAATGGCACGGGCGCAGTGTCGCCCATTCTCAGTGGACGCAGCATCAACGCAGCCCTCGTCCACGGCGGGGAGCACCACCAGCAGCACCTCCAGCAGCCCCAGCAGGTGGAGCTGATGAGGCGCGTCCGCCGGCGCACCGACGAGGACGGGGACTACATCGACTCCGGCGACGAGCAGACGGTGGAGGTGCGTTTCAGCGAAACGCCATTCGTCAGCTCCGACAACACCACGGGCATCAGCATCCTCGAGACGAGCGCCACCCAATGCCGGGAGTCGGATGTGATGGTCGAGCTGGCCGAGGAGGGTGGAGGAGGAGAAATCGGTACACGACTCAACTGAGATAGGGTAAGTACGATCTGGCTGAGTGGGAGAATAACGGATGAATATTCAATAGAATCCACACTTTAATACAAACATCGATTCATGTGGAATGTCTTTCACATACACAGAGAAGAGATACATAGGTCTCTCTCTTTCCGGGAAACCAAAGCACAAAAGAACTTTTCCCGCATAGTTCGTTTCCTTTCTTTTAGACAAAAATGCGAGAGTCAATTGGATTGGCGCTCAATGTTTGATTGCGATGGCAAAAGGAATTGCTTATCGAATCAAATAGGATTCTGATGAAGGAATCATGTTTTTTCCCTTGACAAAGGAAAACGCATTAGTGGATATAAAGCGAGACCTGCATGTCTTTTATGACAGTTGCAGCAGTTGCAGCATCCAGCAGAAGATTTTCAGTTTCAGTCGGGCAACTGGGAGCCCAGCCTCCCCCAAGTGCAGTAAATAAACTGCCATGAGTCAGCCGAAAACTTGGGTATGTGCCCTGCCCTGCCCTGCCAGAGCACAAATCTCGCCATGAGCCATGAGGAATGAGCCAGGTTTTTGCTACGTAGTTCCAGTGCCAGTTGGTAATAAAAATTCCTCCTGCAACTTGCAGAAGTTTGACCTTTAATAGTCTATAATACTCTAACGCAAACTACATACATATACATAAAGTATAAAAAGTATACAATTTCCTCGGAGAATCTTTGTAAAAGTCTTATTTTGTTTTGAGGGAAACTCTATGCACTTTCATTTCTTGGCCATAATCGGCTTAGACATCAGGAGAATAATATTTATGCTAAAAGTGTATTCCTCAAATGGTCAGCAATAGAACAGAACAGAACTTTTGAACTCAGCTGGCGGGCTCTGAAGGAGACCTCGACCCCAGCCCAGCCCAGCCCAGGCTGACAGATGGGCAAGACTTGGTAATGGATTACAGAAATATATATGTATGTACATAGAAAGAAACGTGCCGACAATAAAGTAGCCCTTTAAGGTCGTCTGCCCGAGGCCAGGCACCAGGCACCCGACAGACCGACCGACCGACCGACAGGTGCAGCAACATAAACATACTTAATATATGTATTATATGAACACAGGAATTACCATATGAATGTTGTCCGATAAATAGCAAGCAGAATTTACATTATTTGAGCCCAATATTTATTTATATTCTTTATGGGGGGGCGATTGTCTTTAATGTCTAGTATATGTCTGAATATATGGCAGAGATCGTAAAGTTTATAAATACATTTAATTTGATTAAAAGCAAAGAGCTGATGGCGCCCCGAGATGAGGGCAAAGTCTCTTGGGGCTAATCTGAAATGGAAATGGAAATGGGAGGCAAAAAGTGCTCACATTGCAGGGATCACTGGAGTCAGAAATGGAACTGTTCGTATACCCATATATGTACATAATTATGAAACTATGCATGTCCGTTCGTGTCTGCATTCGTCTGGAGATATGCGGATGCACAGCCAGTGATATGTTGAATCTGGGACACAGCCACAGAGGATGTTCCTGTTTACATTTTGGTTATGTTTGCGGTTGTTTTTGAAGCCATAGACAGAGAGAAGAGAGATAGAGACTGAGCCGAAACGAGACCAAAACTCGCATGAGTGGGTGGGGGCCGGCTAGGGGACAGCCAGCTAATGAATTATTCAGGCGGGTCGTTAGCGGAGCACAATCCCACACGGCTGTGCCTAATTAGCCTTCCAGTCCTGAGAGGCTGGACAGTAAATAAATGGCAGGCACTGTGGCCAGGACTGTGGTGAAGCGAAGCTGCTGAAGAGAGAGCTACAAATGAATGAGAGAGTGTGTGAGTGAGTGAGTGAGTGAATGGATGAATGAAGAAGAATGCCATGCATATCTGTTTCAGTAAACGGACTGAGAAGCTTTTCGAGATGGTGCATGTCCAACCCAACTGAAACTGCATTATGCATTATGCATGAGGGAGGTTCAGTGCTCCACAGCAGCAGCAGCAGCAGCAGCTCGAGCAACTATGTATGTACTCGTGCAGAGGCAGGAGGCAGGAGGCAGGAGTCAGTCAGAGCCTGTAAATAAGCGAGAAAGTTTTGTTTTAAAAGTGAAGAGTGTTTTTCTTGTTTTGTGCTAATGGCAAATGGCTGCACAAACTTCCCTTTGATTTCGGTCCGCAACAATGTTCGACCCGGCCCGTCTGGCCTGCAACTGACAAGTTGTTGTTGGGCCTAAAGTTTTATCCCCCCATTGTTCGGATCAAACTGGCAACAATCTGAAACACTCACCGCATTAAGTTGTGTTCCAGTGTTGCAGCCACAGGCGCTGCACGATTGCACTTAAAATGCCGTCGGCAGCCGCAGAAAACTGCAAATGGTTAAACGGTAACAAAATGTTTGCCATGGCCAGCCACAGACCCAGCCCCCGACCCCCGGCCCCGCCCCAGCCACAGGGTCCACTGATTTATCGCAGTACAATCTCTAATGATGATCTACAGCTGATGCGAGTAGTGCGCCGACTGTGGCCACATATCAATCAGAATCCCTTTCCGCTTATGCAACTTAGCAACCCCGATAATAAGAGTTGTGGCATGTGCGCACAAAACTATGATGATATGGAACACTTCTGGCGGCGAGGCCACCTTGAGCCGTGGCCTTTATAGACGCGCTAAGCCCGGAGCAAGTCCCCCAACACATTCAGCAAAATGTCGACACTGTCTGGCTGCACAATTGGAATGGAATGCTTTTGTACGCAGGTGAAGGCGTTGCCGTGACAATGTCCATTTCGTTCCATGCCGCTGCTTTGGTTCTGTTCTCTTCTCAATAGGAAATGCCACAACAGATTGGATTGTGTGCCACTACGGATGAGCGTGAAAAGTGCGCGATGGAACAAGGTGCCAAGTGCCAGGTGACGGACTTTGGCAGATGAGAATAGTTTCGATATTCCTATTCGAAAATCCGTGCTTTACAATCTGTGGAGACCTTCTAGCGGAGCATTCACTGAAAAATAATAAATAATAAATAAGCGACCTGGCGCCATTGCTTCGCTCCATCTGGAGCGGTGATTCTTCTCTGGCCTCGTCCAGCGGCCATTCCAACAGATGTCGGTGGGGTTTCGAGGCGGAGTTCGGCTGAACAAAGTTAAACCGAAACATAACAAACAAAATAACATTTTCAGCTGTTGCTCAAATTTCGTGTTCATAAATTAAAGGAAGTATATGTATCTAAACTTTGGATTCTAAAGTCATGTAGATATACAGATGTACATACAGATACACAGGCATGAATAGGTAAACATATGTACATAGCCATAGCTAGTTTTTCTTTCTGTTTTTATGAAGTCTCTCAGATTTTAAGCTAAGGTACACATCGAATTTGAACAAAGTCTGCAAAGTCTGCAAAGTCCGCCAGATCGAACCACTCTTCATGTGGCCACGGGGCAGCGCAGTCGGCAGTTTAAAAACTTCGTGTAGCGTCGTTCCTGTGTACACTCAGCTTCGTTTTTCAGCTCGGCTGTCGCAGCGGCAGAGAATAAGAACCGTGTGACTTCGGCCCTTTGCATAAAAGGCTTCATAATTCTGCTCGGCAGCGCCGCGGCAGCGAAAACTAATCATGTTTCTTCATGTCCGTTGTCGTCGCTTGTTTTCTCTTTCTGTCTATCTCTCGATCTCCCAGTGTGGCTTGTCTATGGAGCAATGGGTTCCCTTCTTTCGTGGCTTGGCTATTCGTTTGTCGAAACAGAGAATATATTTTAAATGATTGAAATTGTCGAACTGCAAGGGTATCTAAACATTGGTTATTTACTGACTTAAGCCAGTAATGGGGTAATGTGATAATTGATTCCATGGATTGGTTGATTACTGTAAGCGTATACGTATTACGTATTACGTATACCAATATTACGTCTACCCATTCAATACAGCCAGCAGAAAGCAGAAACCCAACCCGAGTGGCGGGTATCTTATGACACTCTTCCTAGCTGCTGTCTAAATTTGAGGCCAGGTCAAAATACACTGGAGGGGGGTCGTTATGTGATCTTTATTTGAGATGAGAGAGGGGGAGAGAAGGGGCTTCGGGGAAGTGAAATCCTTTCCCTGCAATCAATCACACTAAAAGTGCATAATGGTGTTGTAAAATCAAAGAGTCCGATTAAACCGACACTAAAGCGAAGGGCATAAATATCGTGAATGCAGCAAACATGCCACGCCCACACAGATATTCATGTGCGTGGATTCCAGTTCAAGTCTTTTGTGTGTATGGGGATTTAACGGCCACAATAACAAGGCCTTTGGCTGCTTATCAGAGAGACATACATATGTATGTATGCACGTTCAAACACACAGATACTCGCATCGCACGTAAGTACATACATAAATGGGAATACCATTATTTCAATATGTACATATGTATGTACATACACTCGATGCGAAATGTTTTTGGCATTGGCTGGCAATAAAAAAATTATTGCTTGGCATTTACTTGTTCGCGCGATCGTCGTCGTCCTCGAATCGCATCGAATCGAGGGATTTTGAGTGTTATGAAACATGTGTTCCTTTTGGCCATGGCCAAAACGGGGGGTTTGAGGAGTGACATTTACCATTTACTAACTCGCAAAAGCTTAGTGTGTGACGGGCAGGGGCGGCGCTGAAACGCTGAAACGCTGAAAGGACCTCCAGAATCACTTCGTGTATCTTAGTTGAGTCTTTGAATCCCCCCTTCCGACTAAGCGCCTGCCACACAGAGAGTGTGAGTGAGTGAGTGTGTGTGAGTGTGTGATGCTGGGGTACTTATAGATAGGTCTATCAAATCGTATTTATGCTGTCGGCAGCTGCTGAATAAGCCAACTTGAATGACAGTCAGATATATTTGCTGCGTGCGAGTGTGTGTGTGTGTGAGGAAATAAATGCGTTTAATGAAGTTCCTTCTAGCCAAATGGCATACCAGGAAGCATCTAATTGATGCCTGAATACGTTCCATTCCCCGCTCTTCGCCCCGCCCCGCCAACAACCTCCGCCAGTTGGCAGTTGATGTGGTAATCGATATTGTGGCAGCTGCCACCCAGATTTCCAACAGATTTCCTTTTGTCTGATTAGCTTGGGGAAAAGCAAACGAAAAGACTAATACAAGAGCGGGATTTTCATTGAGGGATTCCCCTCCAAGCAAGAGGGGAATGGAAGCGGAATGGCACGTAGAGAAGTGCTTTAATTGTCATACGTCCGTACGTTCACCTGGCGAACACTTAAAAGAGAATTTTGCCCCCCAGCTGTTGTTGTTCTTTGGCGGGGTTTTTCACTTCCTTATATGTATATGCATATATTCGCAGACTTCGTATACATAATGAGGCCACAAGTCGTCAGATAAAGCCCAAGCAAGGTAATTACGGCTCCATCTTCGCACTCAATTCAAAACGTGTGGCCAGAAAGCCAGAAGGATACGGATACGGATACGTACATATATGTATACCAGTGCCAGTGTGCCCGTGTGTGAGTGTGAAACCCACATGGTCATCGGGCTGGCAGCAAACATTTCCATTAGAGCAGGACGCGATGACAGTGACGGAGACTGAGATGGAGCGGGAGAAGGAGTGCTGGAATGGCCCTAGTCTTGGCCAATTAAGCAATTACGCTAACAAGCTTTTATTATGTTGTGTAAGCTGGACCGGCACAGGACCAACAACGCCAACAATGTAGCAAGACCTACCCAGGAAACTGGCCAAGGTGTTGAGCAAACAATTAAAGCGGAAAGCGCCAAAGACAACAGTGAGGGCGGGCGGGCGGTCAGGCCGTGCGAGTGTGAGTCCGAGTGCGAGGGCGGGGCGAGGGGCGAGGGGCAGCCAAAGCGAGTTTAAAGTGGCCCAGATTAGGTGCCAAGGAACCCAGCAAGAAAATTTATGAGAGTAGTTTCCCTTTCCTGCTATCGCCCCCAGCATAAATTATAGAAAACAAGCGACGGACCAAAGACCCCCGACCGAGCTGCGGGCGCCTGTCGACAGAAGGAGAGAAGAAAAGAAGGAAAACTTTCGACACATTGAAAGTGATGGTCATAAATTTTATTGACTTGTTGTCGGTATGCTTCAGTTGCTGCTCAGTATAAAATATATATATGCCAGGATATGCCAGGATATGCCAGGATATCCATATGTCCAGTCCAGTTGCCAGTTGCCAGTGGCCGTTGCCTGGCACTTTTTATGTGGCACCGATTATGAGAGACGAGACGAGACGAGAGGAGACACACAAACAGCCAGCCGCAGCAAACACCACCCATGTTGGACATGTTGGACTAGGCCAAGTCAAACATCATTTCAGGCGTTTAACTCACTCATCCAAAGTGCCCCACGACAATTACGACTGCTCGGGGGACGACTGGAGATGTAGCTGGAGTTGTAGCTCCTTGGCCATGCCAGGCACGTACACTTGTATGTATGTATATGTAGCTGTGGCCTGGCCCGAAGCAGCAACTGGAATTTCTAACTGACTTGGCAGCCATTCGATTTACACTGGCTCGAGCGGAACTGATCAAATTAAAAGATTTCCAATATTCATATTTCAATTTGGCAGCCACAAATATAAAGGAAAACTGTTTGGGGGGAAATAAGTGAAAAGGAAAACAGATTCGTTTCCCTGGAAGATGCTGTTTCCGTGCCTTAAAGTTGCCTTTCGCCTTCAAGTATTTTGTAATATTATTTTCAGTGTACATTTGAGTGAGAGATTTTATGTGTGGGATGGCTTAATGTCGGTCTGAATTTCGCCCTTTGTTATTGATGAAAATTGTCTATAAAAACGAGACCAGTTTATGCCCAATTAAATGCCATTAAAGGCGTTTGCCTCGACATGTGGAATGTGCGGGACGTGGCTGTCGGCAGTCGGCAGTCATTGGTCAGGTTGATCTACTTCTGGCCCCCAGTATAATTTATGCTTGAAGTTTTCTTTTTGATCCCTGACACACACACTAGCACACAGAAGGGACAGGAAATCACATGGAGAAAATGGGGTCGAATAGGGCAGGGGCTGGGGCTGGGGCTGGGGCAGAGGCAGGGTGATGGCTCCTCCTGTGTTGACAGCAGAGCTTAGCGCCACTTAATATGAGCCAAAGGCAATATTAACTTGACGCAGTGGCGCACCCGACTGGGAAGCGGGAGCCGCGCTGCCTCTGGTGCTGTCTTCATTAGATGCTTTATTAACAGTTAATTAAATTTTGTGTTTAATGATTGGCGAGACAAAAGTCAAGCGCCCCCAGCACTCGGCAGCCGGCACACTCGGTAGCCCAGGGAGGGGGAGGGGCACGGAGACTAGAGCTAATATTAAAAATGCTTGCGGCCTGGCATTTATTGAAGTTTGCGAAAGAGAGAGGCAATTTTTGCTAGTCTGGCAGGGCCCCTGCCCTTCAGAGGGTTGCCTAGGCATCGGTTCTAACAATTAGAAGTTTAATGAAACGAGAAATGCCTTTCATAATGGGAGCCCAAGCAGAAATACCAAAACAGTTTCTGCACGAGCTGCTGCCGGGAGGACGGGTGATGGGCGATGTCCGAAATGGCATAGGGATGACTTTCGGACTGGCGGATACTTTCACATTTTCGCCCACTTAAAAAGCGAATGTAATTACTGTTTAATTATAGAATTTTTTCGCATTTTCCGGGATTGGAATACACTCTTTCATTTCATGTTTGGAATGAAAGGCAGGGCAGGGCAGAGCAGGGCAGGAAAGACATAATTATGCAGCGAAGAGCCTTGAATGACAAGCCTACCTACAAGACTCGTGGAAGTCCAATAAAAAAATAAGGACAAACAAACAAGTGTGTAAGCAGCAGAGGCTGAGGCAAAAGCAGAGTCAGAGGCACAGCCAGGCGTTGTAATTGCGTTGGAGTCGAGGACTCTCCAGGAAAAGTCTCTGCGAGGCATCCACCTGACAGCAGGTGGCGTTGCCAGGGACTTAAAGGGCGTCAAGAAAAAGTCTGCTTCGCTGGCGTTTGGGCCTAGGGGTTGGGATTGGGGTTGGGGGGTTGTGGGGGGTTGGGGCCATCATCAGCCAACAGAAAAAGAATTTTTTCAGCCAGTTCTTAATTTATGTGCGAGTGCAAACAAAATCTGAATGGTGGAGAACAAACAATGCTGGCCATAACGTTGATGGGCCTCTGGCTCTGGCTTTGGCTCTGCCTCTGTCTCTGCCTCTGCCTTAAAGACTTTCCACTTTAATGTTACATCAGCGAAGAGGAAAACATCTCTTTGGGGAATAGTGGGGAGAGGCATGAAAAACTTTCGTGTGAGCCAAAAGATTCAACACACACACACACACACGCACACAAAAAAATGTTAAAAGAAAAGAAAATCTTGGCAAGAGCTCGGGCTCTTAAATATCATCATAAATGTAGCACGACGAAAGCAAAAAAGTCTCTCCTTTCATGGGAGACCCGACTAGATTATGTCCTGGAACAGATGAATGTCTATGAGCTGAAACTGAATAGTTGATAGGGATGATAAGGAATCAGCAAATTATGGGTTTAATTTACGGTGATAGAACTCCAAGACAAACAGCTCCAAAAAATATATTTATGCTTATACTCATTGCTGCTCTGAGCCACATTTATTTGGGCCTTGTCATATCAGACCCCACCTTTCAGCAGATAAAAATCCTGACAAATATCCGGCTCATCATTTATGGCGCACACACAAACACACACACACACACATGCAATGGTAAAAAGCAGGTAACAGAATTACGCCACAAGGCAGCAGAAATTCCCAGCCAAACTTGGCTTTCTTTTTGGTAATTTCTTTAACTTTTTTGTCGGTGACCAAAACGCTGTTGCCTCAGATCATTAGTCGTGGCTTTTAGGGGGAAAATTATAATTAAAGTACGCCACAAATCAATCACATTGAGCCAACCGACAAAAGTGTGTGCCATATCAGGACGAGGCAGTGACAGAAAGATGAATGAATTTCAGAGATCAAAAGGAAAAACAAAAAGGAAAAGCGCTGCACGGGAACGTTATTTTAATCAGGGCACAGGACACAGGACACGGGGAGCGGAGCTGCAATTCAGACAGGAACGAGAATCGCAGACAAAGTCCCGACCCCAAAGATGGAGAGAGAGGGAGAGCCTTTTCTTTACATGTCTGCGACAACGTGAGATATGCGTGGATGCGGCCTGCATCTCATTAAGCCACAGAGCAGCGAACAGGGTCTTGTCCTTGTCCAAGGACTACAAGGATCGGCCACCTACATATGTATGTACATAAGAGTACTTCCCCCAAGTGCCTGGAAAGAAATCATTCATTCACTTCAACGACAATCTGGCTGAGTGAGTGGGCTGGGATGTGGGATCCTGGATCCATGTCAAGCCTTGTCCCTGTCCTGGCCTGGCCTGTCCCCGGGACAGCTTGAGCATAGGCAAATTTAAGTTGATTTTCGAATCAATACAATGCCAGGATGCCAGATGGATGGGTTGGCTTCTGGGCTGGCGTGATGGATTGTTTTCGGCATTCGCTTTTCCTTTTCCCCAGGTTAAATTTGGTAATTTTGCGGCACAACTTTTGCCCAACCATCAAACATTTGCTATAAATATTTGGACATTTGCTAAACTTTTAAAAAATGGTTGCCCAAATGGTTCGCAGGCTAATCCCACTTGGAGTTGTTTTTTTT
Organism: Drosophila affinis; assembly: GCA_037356375.1. Classification (NCBI taxonomy): domain Eukaryota; kingdom Metazoa; phylum Arthropoda; class Insecta; order Diptera; family Drosophilidae; genus Drosophila; species Drosophila affinis. The sequence goes on along the minus strand of CM074802.1, from coordinate 62,780,233 downwards.
TCGAGTTCTTTGGAGTTTTCTCATTTATTTTATGGATTGGAAAGCCTTCCTAACTTTGCTTTTGTTTTGCTCTTCTGACCGCAAGCCATCTCTGGTAATGGCAAATGGAGGTCCCTCCCCCCCTCTCCACCACCCATTCAAATATTTGTTCTGTAAGCCAAACAGTGATTGTTCTTTGACAATTTCCGACTAGCAGCGCTTATACATTATTAAAACTCTGTAATTGAATTAAAGGTACGCTTTCGCCTGCTGTCCCACAGGCCACAGGCCACAGGCAAATTAATTTTATAAACTTTCCAAACAACCGCAGCCGGGGGCGGCGACGGGGGCGGGGGCGGGGCACATAATTCCCCAAAGCAACTTTTGTGTAAGCAGAAAAATATTTCAAAAATTTAATTTCGTCTAAAATGCCTAAAACGCGCTAAGAAAACAACGCAATGGGCGTTGACAGCTTCCCCTTCCCCCCCACCACCACTCCACTGAGAAATGGCAGAGCTCACTTATTGCTCCCCAAAATACTGCGAGGGGGGGGTCTGTATATGGTCTGTCTAAGTTCAAGTTAATAACTTGAATAATGCCACATCATTTGGGCGACTAAGTGAGTCGCTGGCCTCTGCATATTTATAACAGAAAATACATCAGCGACAGTCCCAGCCCAAGTCCCAGCGAAAGTCCCAGTCAGGGCGTGAAATATTGCTCGGAGAAAGCGCTTTCCCCGACCTTCCTTGCCATTAATATGTTCGGTGGAGTGTGAAGGAGCCCGAAAACAAGTGGCAAAAATCACTGTCAAGCTGCTCGCTCTGACAGCTTTGTTAACCAGGAGTTGAAACTTTGACTGAAACTGTGTTGTGCTGTGTAAACTGTAGAACGAACTTTCGCACAAAGATTTGTGCCTTGCAGGGGCCTGCCCTTGACCTGTCAGTCAACTCGGAATCATAACTCAGAAACAGACAAGAAACAGTAACAGAAATCATCGTCAGAACAATGAGCACTTTCACAACAAACTTAACAGATTCTTGCCAGAATTTGATGACTGCCTCTGATGGTAGTGATCTGGGGCGCCTGGCCAGTGACATTATTGACGATATATTCGATCGAAACCTGCCGCAGGGGTTTGCGGGGGAGACATCAGACTCGAACGTGTCTGATGCGAACTTGTCCTTCTCCACCTCCGTCTCCCAAAGAACGGCGACATCGACAAGGAGCTGGGTGGACCAGCGCCTGGAGTACTGGAAGAGAATGCTTCGCGAGAGACGAGCGCTTCAGAAGAGAATCAGGCAGGCAACCGGCAAGCAGCCGGAGGCGATGCTCGTCAATCATCCCACCTACATTGACGATCGCGATAGGAAGACAATCAACAGGATACTGGACCTGGCCCGGCCCAAGGATCCCACCCAGGAGGAGGCCACCCTGTCGGCGCCCCATCCCTGTGCGGACTCTGTCCAGGAGACTAGGCCCAAGAGGGACTGTGTGGAGATTGTGGGTGTGCCGGGACAACTGGCCGACGAGCTCCTTGGCACCGCCGACTCTAGGAAGTTCCCCAGAAGCAAGTGGATCAATTCGAAGCTGCTGGGAGATCGCATCGAAGAGGAGTTTCCCAATATACAGAGAGTGCTGGAGTTCTATCCGAGAATCAAGAACCTGGAGATTGTCCGCAAGCGGCGCTCGAACTCCCCCCGCGGCGACACCGAGTCCCTGGGCTCCATAAGCAGCTCCTCGGTGGTCGACAAGCCGGAAGCCGCCCAAGCCGACAAGCCCAATCTCAATCTGTCCAAGCCGACTGCTTCGACCAAGCGGAATTCGCTATGCACTGGCGTGTGTGTGATCATCAATGGAATGCAGTACAAGCCGCACGTTCCGGAGTTCTCGCCCATCCTGGAGCGCAACTTCAGCTGCAATCCCTACCAGCACCACGTGCGCACTGTCATGCGCATCGAGAACAGCGGCTCGGAGGTCATCAGGTTCACGTGGATGCGCGTCAGTTCGTTCGCCTACAACGACACGCTCTTCCAGGCCAAGGACAACGAGTTCGTCTTCGACGACTCCGCCTTCCGGCTGGAGCCCGGCGAGACTCGCGATGTGGCCGTCATGTTCCAGCCGCGCATGGTGGCGATTGTGAAGCAGCGCTGGCTGCTGGCCACGCGCCCACGGTTTTTCTTCTACCGCCCCTGTGCCCTGACCCTCAACCTAAACGGACGCTGCACCGCTCCCAAGGAGTACCTCGATCGGCTGGAGGAAGAGATAGCGATCTCGAAACGAAACTTTGCACCGATTCTCCTGCACATGGTTGTGCCTCTCGACCAGCAGACCCACCACTTATTGTGTCCCTACGATCGCCAGCTCGAGGACCGCGAGGCCTTCAATCGACTGAACAAAATCTTCCATTGCTCCACCCATGCGGACATCGAGCAGCTCAAGGAGTTCTTTACGGCGAACAGGCCCTACCGCTACTATCCGCCGTGGGACTTCAGTGTTCGCATGCTCGTCGATCTGGTGTGCGACCACAAGGACACACAGAGGCGCCTCCTCCTGTTCGGAGAGCTCACAGCCATCCTAGCGCGGCTGCGCGGCAATGGCTCCACCTTGTCCCGGCCGCAGGAGTGCAGGGACTCGAAGCACATCTATGTGCGCGGCATCGTCGCCAGCCGCATCGAGGAGTGGGAGGAGAAGGTCTGGCAGCTGGAGAAACAAATTCTGAAGACCACGCAGCAGCAGCGTTTGCACGACCTCAAGGACACCCCAGAGGGGGGCAATGAAGAGGCCGAAGAGGCAGGCCTAAGGCGGAGGCTGAAGAAACTGAAATACTTTCGGGACTCCGTTTACATATTCACCTACGATCTGTTGTGCAACGCTGTCGAGGATATTGTGTCCGTGATCGAAAGCACTGATTAGAACACTTACCAATTCTAGTTCTATAGTCTTAGAGTTCGAGTTATCTTGTATACAATACCATATACCATATACCATAGAACAGTCGAGTCGATGTAGGGATGCTTTCATCCATTCTATATCAGAATTAAAGCTTTGCCCATACTATTCATTCATGAATCAATATCTGAATGGCAAGCGAGTCCCGCGAGTCCCTGGCCGAAATTAACATTTTAGTGCCAGAGAAAGAATGTTTACAATCTGTTTTTGTCAAGAAGTGACTCTCAAATTCAGCCAAATAATGTATGAGCAAGATTAGAAAAGAGAAATAATAAATATATTCAAAGTTCGTTACACCCCATGTTAAATATTCGAAAAAATCACAAAGCTTCAGTTCTAAGACCTCACTTAACCCACAGACTCACACAGACACTCGTGCACATTGCTGAGGGTTAATGTCCGTGACGAGGAGTAAGCTCAATAAGAAGAGCATTCCATCCAGATTTGCATAGGTTCATCTAATGCTGAACTCTGTCAAGTCAGCAGCCTATGGAGGAGGAAGCCTTTTTCTGCTCTCCGCTCGCCGCCCTCTGCTCTCCACTTTCCTCGCCGGCGACAGCAAATATTTGCATGTGAGTTGTCCAGGTCAGACTGGGACTGAGACTGAGACCCCAAGGACCGACTTGGGGAATCCTTTTTCATTTTTTTTTTCTGCTGCGAGGACGTTACTGTGTTTTTTGGCCTGCTTTGCCGCTTGCCTCATGCCTCATGCCTCTTGTCATGTAAATCTATTTTAATGTATGCAGCAATTAAAAATACATCAGTTTACTTTCGAGGCGCCTTTGACAGGCCTCCACTTCGGCCTACTTCCTGGCCTTTATTGTACTTGTAACTGCGCCATTTTGGGCTCATTAAATTTCATTGCGTTAAATGTTTTCATGTCATGCATATATTGAGTAATTTTTTCTTATATTCGTATTTAAACCACTCTCCATAATATAAACATCAAATAAGAGCAGTGAAGAAGTGGGAGGGGGGAGAGCTGTTTCGGCGCTGAGTTGATAACATTCCATTAAATGATGATGTCAACCCGGATGGGTCTGGGATTCAATGTGGCACCTTCATTTACATAAGGACCAACACGTGTCGGGTCCATTGAACTGTCATCTGATCCGAGTCATCCCCCCACCCCCCTTCGAGTCCCTGTGCCTGTCCCTGTCGTTGCCTAATTACTCTCTGTGCAAAATTCATTAAATACCCCGTCACCCTAATCATCCTTGCCTGTACTTGCCTGTCCTTGCGTTTGTCTATCTGTGGGCTAAATTTAGTCCACATCGCCACTCATTAAAAAGAACATTTCCTGTCGAGTTGTTGTTGTTGTTGCTACCGCTGCTGCTGTCGTCGTAGTTGTCTCCCTGTTAGGCCTGCGGCACACTCTCCAACCGCCTGCCACCTGCCACCTACCACCTACCACCTGCCGCATGAGGAGCTTGTTTGTGTCGCCATCTAATTGCGGCCAACTTAAAATCCACTCAAGTCATGAGCAGTCGTAATGTACTCGTGTAAAACTGTATGTGTGTGCATGTGCATGTGTGTGTGTATATTTATGTGTGTTTTTGGTGGGTTTTGACAGGATTGCTCATTCCCAGTTATGAAGTGAAGTCTTCCCGCTGGGATTCCTTGGGCAGAACCAAGATGGATGACTGACTGTCGTTGGCCATTTGTTTCAGCCACATCAATTAGCAAAGACATTTTTCGACCCAGAGCCAGGGAGTCGCCACCTACGAGAGGAAATTACATAAACTTCCAGCCCATTGATTTATTTATTGGTTTGCTTCCCCAAATATTTTATTCCCCATTCCTTAACGATTTTGTTTTGGGCAAAACTTTTGGCAACTGGACTGGAATATAGAATATAATGAAAAAGAACAATCGTCGCATTGTTGCCAGACAATGGCCGAAACAATGAAAGGAAACTTTTGTGTGTGTTTGTTTTGGTTTGGGGCTTGGGGACACTTTTTTGGAGCGGATTGGAGCGGAGCGTAGCGGAAACAAAGGCAAAAGTAAAATCATTAAAATTAATTACATAAACATTATTGTGCCGATGGCAATCAATGTACTCACAGTACATTCCCATGCCCATTCCCATTCCCATTGAGGCAGCCAGCCAGCCAGCCCTCGGGTCACAGATGGTTCTACAATTTCCGCTTGCTTCCTGCCAAGTACCAAGTACCCCCGCCCCCAGCCACCCGCTCTATTGGCAGACCGCAACACAATGCCAGTACCAATACCAGTAATATCCTTACGCGCACCCAGCACCCATATTTACACGGCCCATTTCCGAGGGTGGGAGAGTGGGAGTGGGCGCGGGAGTGGGCGCGGGAGTAGACGTTGACGATAATGAATACTTAATAAAGCGGTATTCAAGTTGCTCGACTCCGGGGGCGACAAACAAAGGCGACAAAAAGACCAAAGACCATGTCGAAGCCGAGGGCAAAGTTTACCTTTGTTTGACTGCCTCTACTCATACTCTTTCCGTAACGTAACGTTACGTTGCGTTACGTTCTTTTCACTTGTTTTTCTTTGCCATTGCCATTTCCGCGAGGCTGGTCAGGAAATTCCACTTCAATTATCAACACCCAGGCGGCAGGCGGCAAGCGGCAGGCATTTAGCATTCAACTTGATTCAATTTGTCGACAGCTTTCGCTTTCGCCTTCGCTTTTGCTTTCGCTTTTGCTTTCGCTTTCTGCCATTAAAGCCATGAAAAAAAAGAGTACCTGTAGCAGATGCAATCTATAAATTTAATTTCTTTTGTTCTCTAATCATAAAAATGCTGGAAACTTTCTCCGTTCACAAGTATTCGTACAGCTTGACGACCAGTAAAAGTTTATTCGCTCTAAAAATATGTTTTCTAAGCTGTTTTCCCCGACAGCTTGCGTCATTGCGGTTACACTTAAGCCAGTATAAAGCTACCACGCTGAGAAAGAGGGGAAACTCCACAGATTATGATGGAATGGAATGAAATGAACAAATAAATGATGGCAAAACAAATAGTTAGGTAATATTAATAGAACTAGGACAAAGGAAATGATGTACTAAGTGGCTAGAGCTAAAGGCTGGAGAGCGTACAATTTATTTTTACACGTTTAGCTCAATGAGCAGCAGATTCCTTTTATAAATGCGACGAATAAGCAGAAGCAGAGCTTGCAAATAACCGTTAGTCTGCACACAGGCAAAACATAAAACAATTAAACACGATCAAACACGCAACAAACACACGATCTCTCTCTCTGAGCGAAACACTTTTTTCGTTTCTCTCTTTTGCTCTTCGGTCCGACTTCGGTCCGACTGCTCAACCGAAGAAACGAATCGGTCGTTCAATAATAACAGAGAGAGAGACAGAGATAGAGACACTTTTGAGTGAGCGCAAAAACCGCTGCGCAGTAAGTGTCTTCGAAAAGGGTTTTTTCTGGCTGTGTGCGAGAAAGAGGAAAGAAGAGGCCTCGTCAATTCAGGTGCATGTCCGATCGTGTCCGAACCAAAGAGAATGTGAATGTGTTTGTGCGCTCTGGAATCAGCCCAATTGAGAGCAGAGTTTAGATTGTTTTGGGTATATGTTTCCAGCATAATCAGGTGATGACTGAGAGGTAAAATAAGGTCCTCTCCCATGTCTAATTTTAGATTTCAAATTAATATTTGAAGCTGCTTATTTCCTCTTTCCTTTCACATGAGCTTCTTATGGTTAAATTGCTCATCAATTTGCCATCCGAGACCAACATGCAAATTGATAGCATCATCACAATAACAAATCGATACATACGCCCACGCTCACGTTCACGTCCACGCCCACAGGATGCCTATGACAACACAGGCGGCCAGGCCAGGCCACGCCACAGAACTCCACATAGACAACCGCAATTCGAACGAAAAACTCCTCCCCTATTTGGGGGGTGGGGGTTAATTTTAATTAAAAATTTTGCAAATTCCGAAGGAGGAGTAAGACATCAAATATTCAATAGAAAATCAAAAAGGCACATTATTAAAAATACATTACGCACACACACACACAAGCGCAAATTAAACGCAAATCGCTGAGATTTTTGTTGTCATTGGGATTGGGATTCGGAGTGGGGGATTTGGGGATGGGTTAGAGGACAAACTGGTTTGGCAATTATGGAATGGCCAACGGTTAGGAGGAAAGTTGCAGGTTTCACAGAGGAGGTTTTCCTTTAATTCGATTTGCATTTATTACACACTTGTTTTTTGTGGGTGTAACCCGAGCTGAATATAAAACAGAATCTATTATACTATATTATATTATATACGAATAACAAGCAAACACATGAGTGCATATATCCCAAACAATTTAAAAATAAAACCAAGGATTAATTAACACGAGTATTGTTCTTCTCCCCTCCCCTGCCCTGCACTGCCCTGGCGTGCCCTGCCCACCACTCGAAGTGATAATGGAATGGATTAAATAATTAAAGGGTGATTAAAATTGCATGACATGCAAGCCACTGCCGCCAGTCAACGCTCAGAACCGGATACAGCTCGCTATACGTATACGCTATACGTATAGCGTATAGCGTATACGTAATGCAGTTTTATGGAAATATAAAGGACGGTCCACGGTCTTGACAACAAGCTAATGCTAATTAGGGCCCACCGGGGCGCCAGCAGCAGGACAGAATAGGACAGAGGAGGAGAGCAGAGGAGAGGGCGGACCATGTTGATGTCGATTGTCCACAAGGCCAATGAAACTATGACAAAGCAGGGGCGTGGCACAGTTTTGTTTGTTGGCCTGGTCATCCTGCAATCCTCCTGCCCCTCCTGCACCCGTAATTGTGCAGACTATTGGAGCCGGCGGTGGTCTACGGCGCACAGTGACGGCCTTAGCTGTTATCAGATGAGAAAAATACAACATTTTACAAGTGTGTTGCATAATGGGAGTACGCGAATTTGATGGGAGTGTTTAGTGGAAATCGGAAATATGAGAAATCAAAGTAGAGCTATAAATCTTAGAGTTGAGTGTTTCCAGCGTTTCCCATAAAGTATAGACTGTATATTCCTGATCAGCATGAATAGCCCTGTCGATTTAGCTATGTCTGTCTGTCCTGCTGTTGTCCTGCCTGCTTAGTCCATGTCCTACCACAATCGACTGGGCCGTCTGTGCTCTTTGCGAATTTGTGCAAATTAAATTTTATTCATAAACAATTTCTTTATGCTTGAAGGCCCCACTGTGCCCCACTGTGCCCCAGTGTGTCCCACTGTGGGCTGTGATGCTGCTGCTGGTGTGGGAGAACAAAGCAATGTTTGAATATTTTCCATTCGAATTTGCTCTGAGCCATACATTTTCTGTTTCAAGCCCATTCAAATGCGATTTGCTGCTTGGCAAAAGCTGAAACTGAAGCTTGGCAAACCTAGACAACATTGGAATTCAGACAAATTGGCATAAGCCGCTTGCATGACAAAAGGTTTTGCGGAACCATTTAAGCCTCTGATGTGGAATGAATAGAAAGGTCTACACATACTTGTGCTTGTCTGTATGTATGTGTATGATTGTTAGACAAATGCGTAGGAATTACATTTAAAGTGTACACATTTTTGGCATTTACAACAACGAGGGGGGGATGTCGGATTCACATGCTTATTGAAAAGATGGTACTCCTGAATTCATATATTGAACAAATTGAAATGCCAAAGATATTCATGTCTGCTTATCCGCCCATCCACCCATCAATATCCACCCATCAATATCCACCCATCAATATGCCAATCGCTAATCTTATTTTCAACTCTTCTCCTTTGTGTCTTACAGATTTTCGAAACGCATTTCTAGGCATTTTCACGGATGGATTTACATTGAAAAGCCAAAAATATGCTACGAAATGGCGGCTGAATGGTGGAGAGTGGAGATTCCTATTGTAAGTCAAACTCACGAAATAACAGACGAAGAAAAAAAGAACGAATAACGAAGGAAATGTGCAAAGAAATGCTGATAAATGCCAAATCAAGTGACAACGATGCGAAAAACCGGTGGAAGGGTGGGAGGATTGTCTAGCAATTGGCTGAAACAGCTACACAAGTCGTTGATATAAAATATGTATATGTTAATGGGAGTGTATGTGTGTGTGTGTGTATGGATGTGTGGGTGTGACTGGTCCTAGAGGCAGGCTCTGCTCCTTCTTTATTCAGCTATTTCTGTCGTTTTATATTGTGTTTTTTGGCCATTCAAGTCGCGGGAATTGCCGCGCCATTTCGTAAGTACATATATACATATGTATGTATATATATAGTACAATGCCTTGAGGGAAGGGTGACTTCCATCCGCAATTCCCCCGAACGTTTCTGCCTTGGTCGGATTCAATTTGTACCTAACAATTGTCGAACATTTGTCGCAAGACGCTGCGAATTAAATTTCCTGTGCCAATGTGCCAGTTTTTGGCTCAATTGTGTGGAAATATGTCAACTCAAGTCCCCGCCTCTCGCTCTTCTAAACCGCTTTTGATATCACACAACAATGGCAGCTAGAACCAACCAGCAACGAAAATAATTTGCTCGACTTTTGAAAAGCGAAACATTTGCACGGCTGATGGAGCCAGAAAGCGGACGGCCAGAATCGAACATGTGTAAGCTGACATTGATGAGATTTGGTCGGGGAAGCTGGCTGACAGCTGAATCGAACTTTAACTGGAATGGAATGGAGTGGAGTGGAGTTCCCGGAATGCCCAATCCGGCCTTGGACTGAAGGCTTTTATGGCTCTGCATTCCCTTTGCAGTGCATCTCCTATTATCCTGGATGCTTAGCTTTGTTTTCCCCTGGTTAGATGTGTGCGTGTGCATGTGTGTGTGTGTGTGTGTCTTTGTTTAAATACTTAATTCGGACTGCAGGCAGTCTTGCGCATAAAAGTTAGACTATTATATGACGAAATATATTTGATAGTTAATAAAATGTAATGTTTAGGTCTAAGGCAACTGCAGCTCGAAGTGCTTGTAAAGTGTTTCTGAGCCTAGGATAAGCATAAAAAGTAAATAGTGCACAAACAAAATCATAATATGTACGAGTATAGGGAAAGCTATAGCTATAGGAATGTCAGCTTAGGGCATCAAATGCTAAATATAAACACAAGAAATGGGGCAAATACATACGACATACAACATACAACACATAAATAAGGAAAAACCAAAAGTACGCAAAATTGTGCTGACCATGAGCCCCGCTTTTGGAAGTTTATGTCTGGCGATGTCGGGCATTGTACCCCTCCCCCGATCCCCCGATCCTCCCCCGTCACTGTCTGCATCGTAAAACAAGCTTTCAAAAAGTGTCAACCGCTTTGCTGTACTTTTGGTTTTTTCTCTCAGTTTTTATCTCAGTCTTGTGGCATATGCATATGTTCCATTGCGTATACGTAATGTAAGCTAGTCGCTAGAAATGATTATTGGCTAAGGAAAGGAATTAGAATACTCATCGAAATGCAAATTGTAAATTGAATCGAAAATTGGGAAAGTCTCATTTAAAGTAAGAGAAACAAAAAACAAATACCAATGTGTGTGTAAGATTAAGATTAATAGCATATACTATATACACTATATATATATATTTATTATGGGCGATCAGAGATAGGGAATGAATTAACGAATGACATATGGAGCGAGAATTATTAGAAAGTAGAAATCTAGTATTAAGCCAGCACACATACATACCAAAAACATTTACAGCATTAAACTAAATCTATGTATGCATATATGTAACTGTAACTAAGACAAATTTATGTAAATTAAGCCTAGTAAAAAATGTTATATACATACATGTTGAGAGAGTATTTAACCAGCAAACCAAAAGAAAACCCAACCCCAAGACAGGTCAAATATTATTCAAAGAAAATACATACGCAAATACATACGCAAGTGTACATGTTTAAAGTTTATGAAATTACGTATATCCGCAACCAAAGTTGAAAAGAAACCAAAGAAAAACGAAACCAAAATGTGTGTGTGTTTAAATATGTTTAGAAAACAGGGAGTACAATTAATATCACGAACGAACGAAGGAACGAATGGCAGCAGGAAGAGTATTAAAATGAATATCAAAACAAAAACAAAACCAAAACAAAACCATACTTATGTAGTGAAAAAAGGTGTTTTAAAATAACAATTTATGACAAACTAAATAAATAATGGATGTTCAAAAAAAAATAGAAACTCAAGTGACAACTAAAAGCAAGCTGGGGGGTGGGTGGGGCGTGGGTGCCGTATCAGGCCGTGGCATACTTTTATCAAATAAATAACTGGCAGCAACTGGCAAATAAGGACAAATGTGTGGACAAGCGATTTGTCACTAGGTAATTTATATTCATGCCGCAAACTGGGGCAACCAACAACAACCTTCTGCATCGGCATCGGCATTTCCCTTGGGCAGTTCTAGCTGGTTCTAGGTGTGTCCCGTCTTGGCTTAAATTTAAATACTGACAGGATGAAAGACAGAAAGAGTAGTAGAAAGCTCTTGGCATTCTTCGGTGAAAGCAAAGGAAAGGCAGGTGGATTTTTCACATTTTTCTACTGCGCTCTACTGCTCCATTTTCGGAAAAGTTGTACCTGGTATCGCCAAGAAGTGGAAATTACTTTGCCGACTTTGCTGACGGTTATTAAATATTCAAAACTTTCCCGTCGTCCCGTTCTTAGCAAACTTTTCAGGTTGGTATGTGTGCCAGAGAGAGAGGGAGAGAGAGCATGGGGCATGGAGCATGGGGCCACCGATCCAAAGTAGTTCGTTTAATGCATATAAAATACAGCAATTATGAGATAGCTCTTTCACAAATTGATTAATGTTGCACTTGCTCCATGCTAATTAAAACATAATTATTATTAACACCGCACTCCACCGCATGATTTACGTTCTTTAATTTTTCTGAAAGGTTTTATCCCCACATGGTTTTCATTTCTGATTACATTTTAAATGCTGCAAATACCAAGAATTCCAGCGCAATGATGTTTAAATTGAAACTTAATTTTTGTTCTACATTTATCGACTGAATCTCTTTATAATTATAGCCCCAATTAGCAACTACCTTAGTCATTGGCTAACCACAGACACCCAATGGCTAGATGATAATTGTGCAATTATTTCTGGTGGCAGTTGCACCTGGTGATTGATGCTGATATTTAGGCCAATTTTCGCTGATTGAAACAGTAATTCAATTTGATTTGACCGCCAATTATTTCATATTGTCGTTTGTGTTTGATGGACAAATTAATTGAAAAAACCTGCAAAAACCTATTCCGATTTTCATTCGAGATAACTGCCCTTCAGTTATCGTGGCAACTGTGCTGGCCCGATGGGACCCATTTCAAAATAAATGTACCTTTGAAAGCAGAAAGCAGACAACTAATAAACTGTCCGGACCAGGGCACTTTATCAAGCCGGGAGACCCGTCAGAACTGGCTTACCAGAACGGAAACCTAATCATTACGAATGTGCGGTCGTAAGTCATGCAGGAGAACGTGGCAGGATGGCCCAGGCCCAGCCTCTACCTGCAGAAGCCTCTGCCTACCCTTGTCACTCCATATCGAGCTGATGGCCAACACTAGTTTGATAGATGGCAATCAGTAAGTGATAAGCGATAAGCGATATAGTTGTTACACTTTATGTTACAGTTGTCGTTTCAATGATTTCTTGCCGCATTTGGAACATGGAACATGGAACATGGTCTTTGGTGTTCAGATTCAACTGTGAACAATTTTTGCTCTGTGTCTGTCTTTGTTTGCCTTTGGAAATGGCAAATACAAAATGATGTCCAACGTTATATTACATGTACATACATATTTGTGGAGCTTCGTGTGGCTGCCACATGATGGTATCCTGGCAACTAGCTGTGGTCCTGGCCACTGGCCATTGGCAAGCAAAAGTTATATGTTTGTGGGTTTCCTGTCATACTTTATGTTCAATTTGTGTTGGTGCGACCTGAATTAGTATATGTGTGAGAGAGAGAGAGAAGGAAAGAGAGAAGGAAAGAGAGAGAGACAGAGAGAGGGAGGACAGCGAAAAAGACAGCACAGAATATGAATAGTTTTTTAAATTATTTTGTTACGCCAATCAGCATCCTTCTATGGGTTTCAAATTAGAAATCGAAATGATTGGAAAGTAACAAAGTTCACATATGAAGAAAGCTCTTCAGAAAGGCAATAGAAACCGGGGAAATCATGGACAAAAACGCGAATAAATTTAATTAAAACTAAACGACAATGTGACACATGTAAGCAGGCACTAGCACTTCACCTTCCCACGACTCCAGGACCTTGCGACTCCTCCACGAAGTCGAGCAAAGTGCGCGCTAAAACCACTTTACCGACACATTCCAGCCACGAAAAACAACAAGATGAACGCCAGAGAATTTCCTTTGTACATATATGTATGTACGAGGGAACATGCGGCGGTGTGTATGTGGTGGTGGGCGGAAAAGTTTTTGCTGGAAAAGTGTCACTCAAAATCAGCAGAAGAAAACAACAGAACTTGCGGCAAGTCAAGCACTCGCTGCGCTGCTCCAGGGGAAATGGCAAAAACTAAATTAATTGATGACAACTCGAGATAGTAATGGTTAAATTAGGGGGGTGGGAGGAAGAAGGAAGAACTGTAACTAAAAAATATAGTATATTCTTTTAAATCGATTCCCTTACATGGAGGGAGCAGCACTGCACTTTGAGGAAATGGAATCACATTTCCATGAACGTAATGAAAACTGTCGGCCATAGCATATGTACCATCCAAAACACTCGTTGAACAAATGGCAAATTAAGTTTCAAAAACAGCTTCCACTCATGGCAACTGCAGGTTGCTCTGGTTGCTCTTGTCACTGTTTCTAAAAAGTCGAGCTGAAGCAGAACTAAATGGCTGACAAGTGCACGCCGGGCCATGCCAGTCAAACTGCTCCTAGACTCGACTCGACTCGACTCTACTCGACTCTCCTCTCCTGGGATGCAGCTTCCACATTCCTGGCCATTAAACTGCTGCTGCTGCCCAAAAAAAGTTTCACTTTTGGCTGGTTCTGGTTCTGGTTGGGGTTCTGTTTCCAAATGACTTTTAAACTAGTTAAACTTACAGATGCAGCCAAAAATGCAGCCAGTACCCCAAGGCGATGTCATGGGTGATGGCTTGGTAAGCACTGCAGCAGATTTCATCCTCAATTGAATTAAGTGCGCTGGCTTCTTCCTGTGAAAGAAACGAGCGATCCCTTTTTTAAGACAAAGATGCAATTCGGGGAACAGCAAAGTCTCTTCTCTGGCATTTTTCGTCTCTTTTTGACGCACTGTGCGAATTGTTTTTTAATTAACTAATAGCATAATGAAAGTGGTGAAAAGCAAGGTCCATTAGCAAATTAAATGGGGAGTGACGACGGGTTGTCAGGAGAGAGCAAGGTCACCCACTCGCACTCTGGAGATCTCTGGAGAACGAGTCTAATACCATCATAAATGGTAAATTAATTGAAAGAAAGAAGGAAAGGAAACCTTTAAGATCAAGTAGAGCGTTCATTTGAAGTGCCAAAACAAGGGACATGTGAGGTTACATGGCCATCGTTCTTCTCTCTCTCTGTTTCTCTCTCTCTCGCCCCCTTGGGGGAGGGGGGGAGTTTGCTGTCCAGCGTGGTGTTAACATCCGCAGTATCTAATGACTTTTAGCTGGAGGCTGTCTCTGTCTCTGTCTCTGTTGCTGCCACTCCCACTGCCACTGCCACTGCCATGGCCGCTGCTGCTGCTGCTGCTGCTGCTGCTGCTGTCTCTGGCTCTGCCAAGGGAACGGCGCATTGTAGCACTTAAGTGCAATGCAATGACGGTCCCCAAAATGGGGCGGGGACACAACAGGCAAAAAAGTTGCCAACTGCATGGCGCGAGGAGGGGCGAGGGATGGAAGCAAGGAGGCTGGTGGGCGGGGGGCGCATGTGGGGCGCTGGCATTCATTTTTGACGTTTCTTTTTTGCCGTACGTCCAAAAAGCACATTGTCAAACACTCACTCGCACACAGACAAACACAGAGAGAGAGAGAGAGAGAGAGGTAGGAGGGAGAGACAGGGACAGAGACAGAGAGTAAGCGATACCGTTGCATAAGTAATTGCATCTCTCTGCTGCTCTGTAAAACACTTCCGGTTCATTAAACTGGCTGGCCCTGACGCAACTGGCAACTGGCAACAACGTGCAACGGGCAATGGTCTCTCCTGGCAAATATGGCAACCGTCTGCTTGGCTGCCTTTGTGTTTTTATGGTGACTGTACCAGTACCATCGAAATACCAATGTGCAACAAAAAGATGGCTTAATTTTGGATACTTTAATGGGGGAGTGGAGTATGTCACCCATCCGGCGAGATTATAGTTAAGCTATGTAGAATCTAAAGCTGAAAGATATGCACATACATACATATGTATGTAAATAGAGCTGAGATAACTAACACAAACAGCTTTGCTTGGCAATTATTGCAGCGATGTTGAACAACTCAAACAGAGAGCAAAGTTTGTCCCTCACAATTTGCATTCCCATCACATGCCCCATCCCCCGCAGACGCGACAAAATACGAGTATCCATTCAGCCCTGGAGTCAGGGGCGGGGCGGTGCGGTGCTTGGGGAGCATTTTTCCAATGCAAAGTGCCAGCTCATTGCCATATGGAAATTTAAGCGATTTGCTTAACACGAACATATGTTAAATGTTGATTTTTCATTTGCCCATTGCCAGGCAAATGAGATGCCATCGGGAAGAGGAAAGAGGTTGAGGCTGCGACTGCGACTGCGAGACGAGACTGGAGACTCGAGTCGAGTCGAGTCGAGTCGAGTAGAAATGCGATGCGCCCGACCGCCCGCCCGACAGCACAACAAGTGAAACCAGAGAAATGGCAGAGCAAGCAAATCAAATGAAACCCTTCATCAAGTGCAAAACATTTTTGGGTGCGACGAATGTCGCAAAAAAAAAAGACAGCAGAAAAAAGAGGGAAATACCGGATTTGACAAACGAAAGAGAGACGTGCAGGGAACTGCTAACGTGGTTACCGCTTTTTCTGTCGGAAAAAGGCAAACAACTGTCAGGGAGAACGCTGTACCACCACACACACACACACACACAGAGGATTCGGAGCCACAACAATATCTCCAACACAACACAACAGAACACACCTCCTCCCCTACCCTCCCTTACCCTTCCCTCCCCTACCTCTTGTTGCTATTCATGGGTCTCATCTCACAGATGGTCGTCCATCCATCCACAATACATGCATATTTGCGGGCTCTGCTCTGTGGTTTCTGTTCTGTTCTGTTCTGTTGTGTTCCGTTATTTTGTGTTCGTTTCTCTCTCTCTCCCTCCTTTTCTAAATCAAGCTGGGTTAAGCATACGCATACGGCATACGGCAGGGAGACATCTGGGCTAATCTTACAGCTTCATGAACTCCATTGATTGACCTGTTGATGGCCTTAAGCTGGGGGATAGTGATCCCATTCCCATTCCCATTCCAATTCCCTTTGGGGGTCTCTCTGCTCAATCAGCCGAGCTGTCTATATCGGGCACGCCCGATTGGTTGTGACTGCGCCTCAGTTCTAATACCAAAAGTGGTGCATGTCATGTCATGCCATGGATAGAAATTTTCACTTCTTGTGGAGACATTTTGACAATTTGAAGGCAGAAGTAATTGTTTTAATATCTTATGATAATAATGAATTCAATGAATATTTTAAAATACATTGCATACATATTTCCAGATATCATTTTCAGTTCATTTCCAGTTCATTTCCGAGTGTTGTATAATAAGCTTCGACAACTTTCGCGTCAGTCCTATTTTTTGGTATTCTTTTTGCCATTTTTTGGTCTCCTCTCCTCTTGTCTCGTCTCCTCTCCGGGTTAACACTAATGAACAAGGACAGGAAGAATGGACGTGGCCAATGGGTTGTGGCAGCTTGTGATACTGATTGCATTTTGCACCTGCGGGCACAAGCTGTCAGTCCGATGCTTGCCTCAAGATGATTGAGATGTTTGACACTTTTCACTGCCAGCGGACACACAGAGAGAGAGAGAGACAGAGAGGGACACTGGGAGAGAAAGAATTTTTAATCTTGAAATGAGAAAACATTTTCTGCTACGAAAGTCCTGCCCTCCTGTGCCCCCCTTTCTTTCTTCTCCATTTTAGTCTGCAATTCAAATAAACGTCTTTGTCTAATACTCAAAGGCAAAGAGGGTGCCGTGCCGGCGCAGAGCTTGAGCGAAATATTACGCATACCCAAGCAAACATATTAATTATCTTCCGACCCGCCGACATCGACATCGACGTCGACGTCGTGGGGCTGTAAATTGTGCGGAAATTTCAGGACAGACAATAAATCAAAATATGTATTTACGATTGCTGTCTATAGGAAAAGCGTTAGCAGACGAAGGCCTTTTCAATATGAGTGTCTGTCGCCGTCGCCGTTTGCTGTCACCGTCGCCGCTCCCTCCGCCGTTCCCCCGTTCCCCCCGTTAGAATATTCATAAGCCGGCTGGCTCTGGCTCCTGTTGGGGCCCTCTGTTTGTGCTTCTGTTTGTGTTTGGGTTTCCGTTGCCGGGTTTTCGCCCCGTCCTGCCGTATGTGGCATAAACAAATATTTATATTTGTGCGAAATATTCTGATGTTGGTGTTGCTGTTGCTGTTGCTGTTGGTTTCAGTGTGGTTATTGGTTCTGGGGCGTGGTGCGTGGTGCGTGGCTCGTGGCGCGTGGTGCAGCCTTCTCTCAGCATTTCTCTCTGCCGCTGACATTGTTGTTGACTGGCGGAAGCCTCCACTTTTACGGCTGCTATTGTGGCAAAGCCGGCAAGCAAACTATTGCCGCCGGCTACGGACTGTGCGATACCCAAGCAAATGGCTTGAAGAAGGGGTTAAATGCCGTTGTGATTTATGAGTGCAAATGCAAGTACTATCTCCTATGACATATAATTATGTAATGTAGTATTTAAGATAGTTATCCTGTGCTTCGGTTTCAGCTCTGTTGAAGAATTGCCTTGAAACTTTTTGCCAACTTTTGCATGCAATTAAATATTGAACAATGTCTGTTTATTCAACTGATGAATATGAAATGACTTTTTAAACTTTTCAAGGAAATCAATATTATTTTAGTAGCTTGTTTTTCAGGCTTTGGCCACTTTCCTGTATCCAAGACAGCAAAAAATGTTTAATTTAATCCACAAATGTGGCATAGAGCCGTTCATGCCCCACAGGCCCACAGGGCCTTGGGCCCACAATTGGAAAAATATTGTGTCAGAAAATGCATAAATTATAAATTCAATTTCGCAAACGACAATGACCGCATTTTTTGGGGCATTTCTTTTCCAGCCTCAGCAGGGATCCACTCGTATATTTACACACAATTGAATTGAATGATTTAAATTTAAAGACGATTCTTCCGCCTCGGGGGAATGAGCAAAAGCAAAAACTAAGTACAATTACGTGTGAACTGTTGACCAGCTGATTGCCTGGATGCTCACACGAATAATTGCGGCCAATTACCAGCTCCTAAGAAGCCTAAGCGAATATCTATCTGAGGTTAACCCTGAGTTTTCGGGTAATTTTAATTGCATCTCTCGGTATTCACAGTTCCAAGAACCACACAGAACGGAACAGGAGTTGCCTGTAGAGCTGACCTTGAAATGAGCAACATTTCAAGGTAGAAGCCTTGATTCGAATTCCCTTAGCCACAAATTCAAGCAAACCAAGCGTTTTCCAATGTTATCCTGTCCATTCAACAATTCCCGTTAATGCATCTGCCATTTACAATTTACTATTTACAATATCGACCTGTCACGGATGGACATTGGCATTGGCCCAACCCCAACCCACTGCCGTGCTTAGTGCACCGTGCCTCATCGTTTTAAGCGTCAATTATTTATATTTCAATTTTCCGAATTGACTTTTCATTGCAAAAATGGCGAAGAGGCGCAAAAGTAGGCTACGAAATGGAGAGTGAGCAAAAAGTGTTGCCTAGTTTCGTGCGTATAATTACTTTTGGATGTTGGCAGGATGGATGGATGGATGTTTCTTTTCCTGCTTTCCTTCTTGGGATTAACAGAATTTTGTTGAATCTAAAACCACTCTGTTTGAGTTTCTCCCCCCTGGGCCCAAAGCTCTTGCCAGTTGGGAGTTGGCAGCCCTTTTGGGCTAATTAACCGAGGCAATAGCCATCACGAAGGAGTTGAACTGCCGACTCGGGGGCTACCTTCTAGTGTATTGAAAAGGAATGTAATTTTAATGTTTCTATTTGATTTCTCGCCAGTTAAACCATTCCTTTACCATTTAATTCTTTAATGAAATTTGCAAATATTTCAATCGTTCACCCTAAAACGATTATATCAATCTACTTACCCTATAATATTTAAGTACTTAAGACAGGCCTATGGAAACCTTTTTTTTGTGTATGTATGTATGTATATATGCATGGAAGTTCAGTGTACAAAAGTTTGTTCGTTGGGATCAACTTTTGGGACCGACACGGTTCAATACTTAACAGAACTTCCGGTTGAGTTTCATTTCAAGTTTCGGACTTTGTTTGTTCCGCTCAGTTTGGGCCTGTTGGCCAAATGGAAAAGTAAATCAAAACGATTACCATTTAACACTAGATCAAGGCCGAAGCGAAGCCAGACCCATTAATTACTGAAACAATTTTATTAACGGTCCAGAGCCAGGCCATAGCCAGGCCAGAGCCAAGGCATTATTAATGAACAGAAAGTTGGCCTGTCGAAATTGAAAGTGCAGCTGGAATTGAAGCTGGGAAAACCAAACCAAACCAAACCAGATCCAGATCAGGGTCGGAGCTGGATAAAGTTAAGCAATTGACAGACAGACAGACAGACAGACAGACATCAGTAAAAGGGTAAAAACCAACTCTACATTATGCAGAACTGTTTCATTAAAAAGTTCTGTCACAATTTTTAATTAAACATTTTTAATAGTTTCGCTGGAAGCTGGAAGTTGACACAAAATTCTACGATTTATCAAAGGCAACTGAATTTCAGCACAAAAAAACGCATGCAAACAGATAACCGCTGTAGCCCCCGGATATCCAGATAAAACATATTGTCTATGGTATAATTGAAAATAATTTAAAGACAAAAAAACTACTCGGTGAGCAAGCAATGTAATTGAAATTGTACCTGGCTAATACGCTGCTTCTTTGGCCAACAGCGAGTATGTGCTTACATCATGCAACCATCGGTGTCAGCTGCAGTCCATGGAGCTGACAGAGTGAGAGACGAGTCCGTTATTCGACCGACTGGAGGACTACAACGTACTCCGAAATCACCGTAGAAGCTTTTAACATTTGATTTCGTTTGAAATGAAGCCATTCTTGGCTTGTCTATCATATCATATCATACATATGTACATAGTCTATGATATGAGTCACAACTATGAGTTTTTGATACGCTACATACATATACATACATATGTATGTATGTGTGTATGTGTATATATGTATTTGGAACTGACATACAGGTACGTCGAAATGCAGGAGAGATGAAAAAATATTTTTGATGCAATTTATGGGCACACACGGTGATAAAGTGCGCGACAGGCGGGGCAGGTGTGGCAGGGGGGATACAACATGATACGGACCTTGCCACTAATGGCACACAACGCCGCCTGCATTCCGATCGCAGAGCAGAGCAGAGCAGCGCAGAGCAGAGCATGCGGATGAGGATGCGGCTGCGGATGCAGAATCCGAAAACTGAAGGCTTCGACACCATTTTTGCACAAAGCTCTGCCGCTTGCCAACAAACACGTAGCACACTTGCAGCTTCCCGATTTGGCCATAAAAACACCAACACTGTCAGCATTCTTAAGTGCAGTTATGTCAGGGGCGGCTGCCAGGAGCCGGAAGGAAACCGAAGCCATGAATATATATCTAAATGGATTTCCTGTGTGTCATCAACAACATCGCTTGGCATCAGTGCGACGAGCGACGAGCGTTGAGCGTTGACATTAATTGCATAAGTACAATCAATGCCATGAACGCTAAGAAAAATGTCATAAGAGTATTTTAGTAAGACAACTTCAAGGGGAACTGCAGCCTGAAGTGCCCTCGCAATTGGCAATGCGCAATGGCAATGGCAGTTTCCGATTTGGCTTCAACTTCAATTAAAGGATATTATAAATTAAACTTATCTCTGTTCTGTCCCGAAGATGCCAACCACCCGCGTCTGCCAGTCAGGGCCAGGAGCTCTCAAATAAAAACTTGAGTTATGCGATGTGAAAAGAAAACTGCGATAGTTGTGCTTCTCAGTTTCAACTGGTACGGAGACTGAGAGTCATTTGAGTGCCTTAATGAATATAGTTCTTTGGTTCCTGATCCGGGCACTTGGTTCCTCCAAGTTGCTAAAATAAATCAAATATTATGCTCAGCTCAGTTCAGAAAGTTACCGGATATTGGATAAACTTTATGTTGTTATTCAACTGTTTGTCATTGCTGAAGAGCACAAGTTTGAATTTGACACGAAGATTAACTACTCTCAAGTTAATTCCCAAGACTTCACATTCACATTCTTGAAATCCCCTCAAACAGAACTGAACTGAGCTGAATGCCACCCCCAGAACACAAAGGAATTCCGAGGCGAGTGCTCCATCTTCTCGCCAGCCAGGATCTTAGTACAAAGCATGTCATGGGAGGCTTCAGAATGTACAATCATAATCGCATCCTCGCAGAACCGCACAACCGAATCGAAAACTCAATTGCTCCGCCCTCTGAGCCATGCCCCCCGCGACGCCTAACACCTCCTTGTCTCCCACACATTACACGTACAGTAATTAAACTTAAAGACCATCAAAAGCACATAACGCTTCTGGCGTTACACCGACACATGCTCCTGGTTACACTGACACACAGTTTTGTTACTAAATTTCAATGGTAAAAAAGTGGTTTGCTGAATTTCGATGGAAACTGAAAAAATTGAGATAAAACACACGACATTACTTCGTAGATTAAAAGTGCGAGATATTGTGAAAGCCATTAGCATATCAATGGGCTTTTGTACTTTTTACATACATTAATTAATTTATTTAATTAATAAGCTCTTATAAATGGTTTCGCAACAGTTTTACAGATTTATTACGTCCAGTGTAGGTAAACGTATACGCTCGACGTTCTTCGATGTGCTGTGTGTGTGTGTGTGTGGCTCCCCCTGTGCCAGCAGGTTCCCGTGCGGCCCACCACACAAACGTGGCTCTTTGTGCTCTGACGGCTTGGCGTTGGCTTAGTCGCTGGCTGTTTGTCATATCACCGCTAATATTGCCGACCCGACCCGACCCGACCCGACCCGTTGGCTGCGGCTCAGTATTCAATATGTGGTGGTGTATGGTATATGGAGTATGGGGTATGGTGTATGGTGTATGGAGTATGGAGTGTGTGTGGCCATACACACATGTGTTGCATGTGTGTACAAATGGCAAATGTCAAGGGGCGTGCTGGAAAGCGGCTTGTACTTAATTGCCATGCGAACAAGCACAAAATTTCAATATACTCGCCGTAGACATCGAAATGTTATTAAGCCAATGCAAGGGCACATTACATTGAGATCTGACTGCGTCTTCGAGACGTGAGGGAAGGGAAAGGGGAAGGGGACGGGGACGGGGACTGCAGCTAGACAATTATTGCATTTTGGCATTCAACATTTGGCATTTTGTACACGTACACCTACTCGTTCGCTCTTAATTGGCATCTAATCCGACGGGCCCATTTACATATACATACATACATACATATGTATGTATGTATATACATATGTACATATTCAGAGTCCATATTTACTTCTGACATTCAAAATCCCAACGGAATGCAATAGCTACAAAGTCCACACAAAACGAAAAGCAAAGCTCATGAAATATTCTCAACCTCGTTGCCTCGCTGCCTCTTTGCCTTGTTGCCTCTTCGCCTCTTCGCCTTTTGCCAAAGGGATTTGTCTATCTCAAAGGGGTCCTAGGAACAGACAGAAGCCAAGTTAATGTGTATCTTCGGGGAGCCTTGCCGTCGAGATGAAATATTCAAATTTTTGCAGATGCAATGATATAAATGGAATGAAGCGAACGTCAGACATTTTCTTTTGTCCTGACCCAATGACCCGATATCTGGTTTCTAAGCATCGGACTGGAATCGCAGGAGGGACACGAGCTTGTGCTAAGTAAGTAAAATAAGTACATGGAGTTTGTGCTTGATAGTTTCAGCAAAAGTAAAACTAAACTTTTATGTTGGAAATTCCTTATAAAATATTTCGTAAAATAAATATATTTTTTTTTTGCTAAGCTGCAAGAATTTCAAGCATAAGCAATGACCCTCTCCACGCAAGACAAATGGCAGCTAACGGGTAAATATTTTTGCTTACATACATACATATGTATTTAGGTTTTAACAGTTATTGCGATCCCTAGACAAGCAACACAAGAGAGCGCACAATTGAGAGCGCAAAGCAAGAACGAGAGAGAGCAAATTCCCAATCAACACAAGAGAGCGCACAGCGAGAACGAGAGAGAGCAAATTCCCAATCAACACAAGAGAGCGCACAGCGAGAACGAGAGAGAGCGAACTCTGAAGAGCACGAAGCAGATCGTCGTGTGGCTCGACGAGACGACGAACGAGGCTCAATTTAAGTTTACTTTAACTTTACTCGCGCATGAAATAAACAAAAACCCCACACACATGGATCTGCAATATATTATTTGTGTATTCTTAATACGAATTTCCCATTTATGTATATTATATATGTTTAACAGTACAGAGGTTAATCTTTTGGTTTACTCATTATAATGAGCCAAATTGAGCAACTCCTCATGCCCACGATCCCGCTAAGGACAGCCACAACCACAACCACAGCCACAAAGAGGCCATCCAATTGGGCCAAAGTCGTGGCCTGCCAGGCAGTGCGTGCCCCCTCCCCCTCCCACCCCCCGTACTCCTATGTACTCCTCCTCGTACTCGCACTCGCAGTCTTAGTCGTACGAGCACGAGTATATGCGACATGCGTCAATATTGAATTAAAGCGATAACAAATTGTAATTACGCCGCATGTGGCGCAGCGCAGAGAGCGCAGAGCCAGAGCCCACTTCAGAGTCGAGGCTAATGGAGTTTTGGCCAGGACACAGCGCAGTGCGGCACATAAATATCCAAATTGACATAAATTAGTGGAGATTGAAAAAATAGCTGCGGCTGGGACGGAGACTGGGATGGTGAATGGGGGGAATGGGGCTGTGACTGGGGATGGGGATGCTGAACGATCCAGGGCCATTGTCTTCGTCTTTGTCCTGGCTATAAATGAGAGTTTCATGGCCCTGGCACGTTGGAGCCGTGCCCTGCAAGGCAGACAGCATTAAATACTCGTATGCTCACGCTTACACATGTTATGTGCTCTGGCATAAATAAGGCGCCCAATAAGGTCAACAAATAAATTTCAATTTGATTGCCACGAGGCACGTCAGGTGGCTGCCGTGAGTGGAGCGGAGCGGAGCTTCAACCTGCCTCTAAAGAGAGCCACTCTAAGTAGAGGTGTACTCGGGATAAAGAAGAAGCTCTTGCCGGATCTCTTGGATGAGGGATGAATACCCAATGAGTAGTTTTCAAATCACTGACTCAAATCAAAATCAATTTGAACTTTTCAATTTATTTTGCTGGTCACCGGTTTTAACTTTTTGCCTGCGCATTTCGGGGCCTTGGAAATGAGCTATTGTATCCGTCGGATACTTTCTTGGCATGAAAAATGTATCCTCTTCACAGACTGTGAGTCGTGTCAAGCTGTAAAAAGTAGTTGCCTCCGCCTTCCCTGCCCCTCCCCTCTTCTTGTGCATTTCTCATTGGGTTTGCCATTTGCTCCTGGCATGTGTTGTGGATTTATGGCTTAAAACTGAAATGGGGCGTGTACTCATGAGGTTTGTAAGCTATGCAAATGAGGCTGGAGCCGAAGCCGTAACCGGAGCTGGAGATCTGGGTAGGGTCTGTCTTGACAAGTCGCTTAAAGCGTATTTAAATCGCAAGCAAATATTTGCCTGCTGAGTGTTTTCTTTTTGTGCGAGTGTGGAGTCGGCTGTAAGGTACCAATTTTCGGAAAACATTACATGAAATATTTTCCAGCCACAAAAAACTGAAGCAACATGAACCCTGACGGCACGTCTAGGCATCCCTGGGAGTCCTGGGCACCCCATTAAATCGAAATTCAAACTCTCATTTGTTCATTATTCTCCCGTCCCCCCACACCCCCCCACACCCATCAGTGGAACTGCCAGTTGCCTGCCACCTGTCGTGGCAGCAAGCGTAAAAACACATTGCCCCAACCGCAATCCAATCCGAACTCCCCGCCCTGCCCCCGCCACACGAGGAAATGACCAAAAAGGTTTCCCTCAATACGGTGACACTCCTCGTTGATTAAGTGCCCCGTGTTGTGCGTGTGTGTATATACACACACATATTTGCATTTCGAATGATTGATTGCAATTTGATGCATGATTCTGGAAATTGCTTTCCATCGATTGCAAACGGGGGACAAATTCCGAACGGCCTGTAATCCGAATTCAAACAAATATCCAAATCAGTGCGATTAATGTCGGATTTTGAAGGGGTGGGGGAAGGGCACAACTCAAATGCCAAAATCTTGAAGAAATTTAAGGATTTTCATGTGTGTTCATCGCGCCTTTAACTAGTCGATTCCATTTATCACTGCTCATCGGACAAGCGTGAAATTTAGCCGCAACGGATATGGGCCACACATCCTCCTCTCACTTTAATTAGAAACCAAAAATCGCACACGAAACACTCATTAGCCAAGTGGTTAGCCATAGTCGTAGCCGTAGCAGCAGAACCGAACCCATCACCTGATGAAAGCAATTTGTCAGCGCGGGTCCCCAAGGAAACAAAAGAGTTACTTCCTAATGAATAACAAAGCAGACATATCAGTTACACCAACAACTAACAACAGAAACAAAAAACAAAACAAAAACCAGGGAATGAAACATGTTTTGGCCCCAAACCCAACTCTTTTGTGTCTGCCATTTGTCCTGCTGGCCTGGAGCAGAATCTGCCTAACAAATGACTCGTATTAAAAATGCCTTAATTTCGGAGCTGCCACGCCCATTGGGATAAAAACCACATCAAATAAATCGCGTCCTTGGCTGCCAACAACAAAAAAACAACTACAGAGTGTCATTAGCATGCCAAAGAGGAATGAGCTTAACAATTTCCAAGAAATAAAAATCCCGCAGGAGAGCTCACTGTGGTGTTTCGAAAAGTATTTAACCTTGAATGTGGATGAGATGCATCCACTTCTGTGGGTGGGTGGGGAAAGATGTAACCTGCAGGGGGACCTTATGAATCCTTTCGTAGAAAGATGAGAGCGTGCACAAATTATCCGGAATATCAGACTTAGGTGGGCCATCCATGGGCAACTTCTGGAGCCGCCCTCGCTTGGTCAAACTCTCAATAAAAATGCGCAGAAAACTTTATAAAACATTCAACGAAAGTGGTTCACAGAGGATGGCTGAAAAGGGAAATGAAGCAAAAAATACAAATAAAAAAAAACAAAAGCTGATGCAGCAAAATAATAAGAAGAATGCCCGACAGGACATTACCGACAGGATGCAGAAAGTTTAGCATAGAACATCACAAATACATGCAAACATACACACACATACACAGATTCCATGGATGCCAATACATGTACATAGATTGAGAGGAGAGAGAATTTGCATTTCCCTTTCCTCTTCACCGTGGCTCGCTGTTCTCTGCTCAGAATTTAAGTTTTACGACCAACAAAAAAACAATTGCTTTTGAAAACAGAATGATGGCTCAGTCCTGACGACTTGGCTTTTCTGGTTACGGACCATAAAGCAAAAACAGAAACTCCCCGGCATTCCTGGCATTATTTTCTTCTGCGATTCGTTTGGTTTGGTTTGGTTTGGTTCGTCCCTCGAATGCATAACTAGGCGGAAAGCCCAGCCCGAGCAGGGCCACCAGCAAACGAAAGGCTTAACAAGCCATTGTCCTTAAGTTATCCTTATGCCCCAAAAAAGGACCAGCAAATGGTACTAATGATAGGGCACAACACAACAAAAAATCCCCCAATAAACACTCGCTGGGCGAAACACTCGCTGCGAATGCTTTATTGGAATGGACGAGAGTTGGGAATACGCAAACTGCCGGCATTATTAGGTCATTTAACTTAATTATGTTAAATAAGTGGCATTCCAGCTTGGCCAGATATAGGCGCCATAGTTCGCAATAGTTGAAGCGAAACTAAAATAAAAATAACCAATTATTCACAAGAGTCTCTAAAGAGTAAATAGCACTTTGCAACAATCAACAAAACCCTTTTTCGGATACAATTTGGGTTCCAAACTGAAAAACTAACAAAACTAAATCGGAGCCGAGCTTTATATGGCTTAAGCTTACTCTGTGGGAGATGTTAGGCATTCATCTAAAAAATGAATCACCGTTTTTAGTAAAATGAGGAGTGAAAAGCAATTGGACGAATTTAATTGGTTGAAAATGTGTGTAAAACAGTTTTGATTTTTGAAAATTGTTGATCCTGTCAAGTTAACGTTTTTCATGGCGATATTCTAATTGCCGTTTGATGGTTTTAGCTGCAATCCATTTGTGTCCGAGTCCTCTTCAGGTGTGAGGGCGAGGCTCAATTTCCGAAAGGAGGAGTCAAGTGTAAGGGTTGGACGTGTGTTGGGGGAGAAGTTGTATAAAGAGTCCTATCGATTTTCATCATTTTCCAACTAACCTCTAACTAATAATTAACTTACTACTAACTACCGAGCACCCACAGGGAAGACAGAGATGGAGAGGTTGCAGTGTTTGATTTGAGATTGAATTGATGGAAACGATAGACCGGCACATGGGTTTCACTATCTCGACTAGGAGAAGTGAAAGTGGCATGTGAAGGTTACTAGCTGAAAGGCAACCTTTAATTGGTCCTCGACCTGTAAGGATATGTCCGTGCAGTGTTGGCTTGTGTGCCAGGAACAAGAGAACACATTTCACAATTACTGAAACAAGTTATGGGCTCAATTATTTCATTGAAGGCCATTCCGCTATGATATCCGAATGAAAATTCTTTTCTCAGTTATTTATTTATCCAAAGGATTTTCGCTCTATGCGGGAGCTATAGGGGCCGTGTTTTAAACTGTGGTTTAAGGCACAGAAAGGAACCGAGCGACGGCTCAGTTTGAGTCCCCCGGGCTAATCAGTCCGTAAGGAGTGTGAAGGAGCCGTAACAGGGCGTCAGGTACGGTGCCAGGAATGGTGGGTCTGAACTCTTTTAGCATAAATCACGGCTGGGAATCCAGAGCAAGGAGCTGGGGCAGATAGCTGTCCGGGGGTTGGGGGGGGGTTGTTAAGCGTGGATAGCGCCACCGGATACCCGCCGCAAGAAATGTCAAATTAATTTAGCAGGCCCCTAACTCTTCCTCCCGCTCCTCCCGCTCCTCCGCTGCCTGCCGAGCCTCTCGTTTTTGCCTTTTTCAATCAAGGTAGAGGCCGTGGAATCATTTTGCATTTCTTGTCACGTTTTAGGAATTTGCTGCGACACACACACTGAGTTGTCGGGGAGTTGGAGGGCAGGGGGCAGGGGCAGGGGGCTGAGCCAGAGCAAACACTCTGCTTATATAAGATCCAGCTGACTGGCGAAAATTTCGTCGGCATTCGGCATAGATAACGCGCCGTCGGGCTTAAATGGGCTTTTTGGGTGCCGGGGGCGGTGGCGGGGGTGGTGGTGGGGGCGAGTACCCGATACTGGCCCTAAGTTGGAGATGCAAGGGTCTTTCCTTTCCTTTTCTTTCCCTTCCTCCTTCCTTCACTTGGGTGGCGGAAGCGTAGCGACAGACACGCATAAATTACTCAATTAGTAGTCGGAATGCGAGGCGAACGAGAACGCCTAACAAGACAGCCGGAAGTGGTGAGACCCCGCCCCGCCCCTCTCTACTCCCACTCCCACTCCCAGTTGACTCCTCCACTCCACTCGTATTGAGTAATCAAATGACGGGATATTAAACGCGTCTGTCGAGCGCGTTCCCTACTCTCGGCACATGAACCCATAAATCAGAGGAGTCAGATTCCCTGGGACTGGGAATGCCAGGATTTCTAATTACAATTGGAGGACCAGCCAACAGAGTGATGGGAAAATCTTCGGAAAACAAGATGAAAACCAGCACCAAAAGTAAACCTCAAAAAAAGGGAGGGAGTGCACCACAACGAGAAATGTTTTCACATTCATTTCAACATTCAAATAAATATATTTCTAATTTTTAAAAATATTTTCATTATTAAATTAAATGGGAATGGAAGGCAAGTCCCATTTAAGTATCCTATATGGAGTCTATGAGGAGTTCATATACTTATTGGTTCAGTGAAGGACGAATTCCCTAAACTGTGTGTGCGTGTGTGTGTGTAGCCTTGACTTAACCCAAGAAAAACTTTCTTTGCTCACACCTCATTGACTTGCTTGGCGTTGCTGTTGGTTGCCTGATAATTACCAATATAATTTGTTTGCCTTTGTCATTGCATTTGCTGGAGAGAGCCAGTGACAGAGACAGAGACAGTGTTTGCGTGTCCGAATTGCGACAATGTGGGTATTTACCTTGTCGCTGGCTCCTATTTCAGCAAGCAATTAGAAAGTGCGCACAGTTATTATTAGAAATGTCAACGCAATTCGCTCAAACATGACAGAAAGACAGACAGGGCCCAGCCCCAGCACCAGCCCAACCCACACACACACACACGCAGTCTAGAGTTGATGGCGCTATCAGCTTACGGCGACTTATTAATTTGATGAATTGTGATAAAAAAAATAGGGAGGACAGCACCTTGTGTGTCAATAGGGCGGGGGACCGGCAACTGGGAACTGGGAAGGAGACCCCGGAAAAGGCTTGCAGAATATATCAGAATTCATCCTTAAATATTGACTTAATTACAGTCAGAAACAGTCCTTTCCTTTCCCATATGATCTCCCTGCAAATACCTAATTAATTTTGGTTCCAGGAGTGTTCGTTCGGCATGGCATCTGAAATCAAGGTCATTTCAGATGCCATTAATCAAAGCATAAAAAAATAAAGTGGCAACAGGCAAATGGTACGAATACTTGTACATTCCGGGTGGACGGGTGGATGTCCAAGGTGCCCACAGCAGGAGGATTGGAGTGGAGTGGAGTGGAGTGAGGTGAAGGCCCGCTTCAAGTCACGTCACTGGCAAGATGAGACCAGATGTAAGGACGCACAGCAGTGCGTATGATTGATGTTGTTCAATGCGGTTCTGACAGCACCATTATCTAAGGTGTGTGTGTGCTTGTGTGTGTTTCAGTTTACGTGCCTGTCTTTATGTGTGTGTGTGTGTGTGTGTGTGTGCATCACGCATGTGACAAACAACATCAGCAACAACAAATGGCAGCAAATACCAAGTCGAGTCGAGTCGTTGAGTGCCATCAATGGAAACAAAGACGAATGCTGGGGGAAGGACAGAAGAATGGAGTTCTGATGGCCATCTGGGACCTTTTTTCAATTCACAGCGACTATGACAGCAGCCCCTCATGCAGACAACGAGGGCGAGGAGGAAACCGGAAAGAAAACACCAGGATGAACACTATCAGGAGTGCAGGTTGTCCTGCAGCCTGGCTGCTTAATTAAACCTGTACAAATTCCAGTATATCCTATCCCGTATGTAGCTTTCCATCCATCTACGAGTATCTACGCATATTTTCAAAATTCCAATTGCCAAATGGTTCCCCTAGCGCCTGCAGCTCCATCCTTCTCCGGTATGTGTATAATTGTGAGGCATAGTTAATAAATACAATCAAGAATTAATCATGTTTGGTAATTATCATTGTCCGTCGCTGTTGTGTGCATAACTGAGGCTGCAACTCAGATTCCGGTCCGGCCAGCACGTTGCAGCGTACTTATCCCCAGCAATCATACTTTAATCAGCCAATCGCAGGGTAATGGCCGGCAGCGAGCACGTGCTGTGCCGTCAATACATATAATTGAACCTATAGATGGCCGGAACCAGTCCGCGGATGACATTGAGAGGGCTCTGCATGTTAATGCAACACAAATTAAACGTTTCCATTCCATTCCATTTCCATTCCTTTTGCTCTGCCCGGTCTGTTACGAGTGGCGACTGCCACTGGCTGCCACTGGCTGCCTCTGGCTGTTTTTTCACTTTATTATAAGAGCAATGCAACAGCAGAGTATGGATTAAGAGCTGTTTAAGAGTTGTTTGCCGTTAGCCACTTTTGTGCAGATCCATAAGAGCAATTATTGCAAACAGTGGCCGCAGAAATTACATGCAACACTTTAATATTGGTGTTCTTTAACAGAATTTAAAGGAAATGAAAAGAGAGCCTCTAGTTGCAACCACTAGACGATAGTTGTCTGTTTGACCGCTGCTTTAATGAGTTATTGAATGAGGATAATTGTTAGCTGAAGCGCAGAGAATGTCACTGGGTGGCTGCTGTAGCAACTAAGCAGTAAAAAAGCGAAATGAGAAATGAGAGAACGAGATGGGAAAATCCCCCCTTTGCGAGCAACCTGAAAGCTGATCAAAGCAACAAGTTTCAGGGCCCCCGAGGCGGGCTTGCCACTTGTGCAAAAAGATTTCCAGAGAAAAGCAGCGAATGGAAAGTTACAAAGAAGAAAATGTCCATCCACTCACTGGTACTGGGTGCTGGGTACTGGGTACTGGCACAGCACAGTGGATAGCCCTTGGCAAGAAGGAGCTGATCAAATAAAATCTTTTGCAGCTGCCCAGGACTGAAGGCCAAAGGGAACAATTGGGAGCGAATTCTTTAAGGAGGGACACAAACTAGTGCATGTTTTCTGCAGCAAAAAGGAGGCTCTTTAAATTTGAGACAAATCTTAGGTTTGATAAGAACAGCGTGCAACAGGTTTTTGCTCACTGCCGATGTGTGCGAATCCCAAACATTTTCCTGTGTGGTGTGTGGGCGATGCAGAGTGAAAGCCAACGCATGCGCCCGTGCGAGTCACTCGAAGTACCGAGAGGCGGGATGCCGCCAATGAGTGAGTGAAATTCGCGGCTGCACTGCTTGGAGTCTTGGAGTCAACAAGGACCAAATCAAAGGACCTCTTGCCCGTGCGTTCGTTAACGAACCAAAATGTAGCCAGAAAGCTGACCAAACGATGAGGTTGCCCCAGCAGACCATGATGGTCGTCTCACTGTCGTATTTCCTTTTGATTTTTATTTCTTTTATATTTCCGCAAGAAATTAAATTAAATGTGGCTTGTAATGTGATTGCAATTGGACCGAACAAGCGGATGTGAATGGCAAACTGCAGGAAGCCGGCAATAAAGGGACACTAACAGGCGATGGCTCCATCTTCTGATCCTGCCGTTGGCACACAGGAAACGGAAGCATTAGCCGTGGTCCGCCATTCGGCATTGTCAGAACAACCCTGCAAGGGCATGCCGGGGATGGGGATGGTACGGGTACGAGTACGGGTACGGGTATGGGTACGGGTACGGTACGTGGGGGAGCGGGATGACATGACCATGTGACGATACCGACGACTCGTATGACTTTCTCAGTACTTTTTATTGTGCATAAGTGCTCTGCCTTAGCATTCCATTAAATGTAAGACTCTGTGTTGGTCTTTTACATGGCGTTTACTTCTCCCCAGCTGCCCTGTTTGTCCCGTTTGTCCTGTTGGTCTTGCTGGTCCTGCTGGTCCTGCCGTTGTTGTGGGCTTTGTTCTGTTTTCTTCTATTTGCTTTGAACTTGTCCTTCCCCTGGCCTTCCACCCACCCCCGCCATCCTTATCGCCGCTCAAGTGTCAAGCGAAGTCGCGACGACATTTCAAGCGCAAGCAATGGGAACAACAATTGTGTCCATTGTACCTACATGTACTTATACATATACATATGCATGTGCATGTGTGCATGTGTGCGAGTATGCGTTGGGGATGAGCAGATGACTCATTAAGGACAGCTTTAGCAAATGCATTCGTAGGTGCAAGTCTGATTTTATCGAAGGACAAGCTCTGATAGCTAACCAGCTGCCGCTCCTCGCTCCTCGCTCCTTCCGCTCTGGGAGCTTTCCTTTCTTCCGATCTCCCTCCAAGTTGGAGCTCTGAAGTGGATGCCACCCTTAGATGCTTCCTTGCCTTCCTCAAGTTAATTGCAAGACAAATTACTCCTGTTCAAGTGGCTTGGGCTTTTTATTTTATATTTTTATAATTGCTTGCTCTCCCCCATTTGGGGGCTTCTCAAGAATAACCCACGAAGACCTTTTGTCTGCAGTAAATTGAAAACTCACACAAGGAAAAAAGGAAACAAGGAAACGGTGTGGTCTGTGTGGTCTGATTGCTTGGGCTTGGATTAAAGCATACCCCAAAGGAGTGCCCTTTAAGGAATGCCTTCGGCTGGCCAGACAGGACAGCAAATTTGATACTCAAAGGAAGGGACATGGGGTCAAAGATGAGGGAGTGAAATGCACTTTGAGTTTTGGTTTTGCTGTTGTCACACATGCGGGTTTACCTTTTGTTACGGAAATTCAAGAGAATTTACCTCATTTGGGGACAAAAACTTGTGCCCTTAAGCTTAAGACTTGAAGGTGCAAAGTGCTGTACATAAATTGTTATTAAATCAATTGGACTTTAACGCGTAGGATGCCCTTCATATTCACTTCAAAGAACTCAAAATTCTGCCATTCGTGGTGCAAACAAATGAAATGATGCCATGCCTTGAATGCACATCAAATTGTTACCCAGCAGAACAGCAGAACAGCAGAACAGAAGAACAGAACAGCCACAGGGAGGAAATCAGAAGTCAACGGTCCATAAAAATATATTCCAATAAAATGAGCTCGCCAGGGCCGGCAACAGCCATATGAAGCATCAATATACCGAAAGCAATAAAGCGAAATGGCCATCGAATGGGTGCGGGGGTGGGTGCGGATGGTGGGTGGGTCTCCGGGAAAAGCGCTGCAATAACGCTGCACTTGATAAGAGCATGGCCAAGGGGCGCCATTCACGAGTTCAATATACATAGAAGCCAGGGTGTCTGTCCCCCCACAGAAATCACTCACAAGTTTTATTGAGCTCTTTCTTATCAAAATCATACCAAAGAGTTCTCTGTTATACGATAACAGGTGAAGCATATTCCATTTAAAGCTTATTTCTATCATTAAGTCCAATTAATTAAAGAGAATTTCGATTTAAGACACGCTGGAGCCATAAGTAGTGTATCGAAAACATCAGCTGCATTGGCATTGGAGGGGGGCCTCCCCCCTATGGCTTTCTGGTCTGCCAGTCAGTCCGTCAGTCCACCTGTCCATCTGTCCACCTGTCAGGCAGTCAAGCAGTCAGTCGGTCGTTCCGATCCCACACGGCCTGCACGAAATTCCGGTTGCACCAAACGGAAATTGCATTTACACGCTTGCCTGCCAGCAACATGTTTGGGAACGGATGGGCCCACACAACCAGCTCCAGGTTCAGGTTCAGGTTCAGGTCCATGTCCATGTCCAGGTGGGGTAGTGGTAGTGATTTGTGGGCGATTTTTGATTACAATACGCAATGCACCCCACAGCCCACAGCCCACCGCCCAGCTTCGTGGCCTTAAACTTTCCATGTACGCAAACAAAACACACCGATATGAAAGGTATCCAAATATAGACATGGGCAGGAAGCGAACCTCTGGAAGCACTCCGTCCTGGCCAGCGGCGATGATAGCCTTAATCACTTACTTCAGAGGACGTGCTAGTCAAGCACCCAGCCACAGTATGAGGGAGGGGTGGGGCTTGTGGGGCATTCGAATTCACCAAATTGCCAGATGTGGCACATGTCATACATTTGCCGACTTTTGGGATGTCGGACGGCTGCATTTTAGCATTTCTTTGAAAATTTTCTTACAACACTTTCGGTCCGCTCCTTTGGTGAAAGTCCAGTTGGTCCCAAGTTTACTTAAGCCACGCCCACATGCCAACACGCACAAGAACTTAGCCAGGGGCGAAAATCCAAATCGAGAAACAGTTTCCCGACACATTATCAAAGCAAACTATAAAAGCTTGTAAAGTGCACGCCGATATATGTATCTATATGTATATTTTCGAACTGCAAACACACAGAACCAACACAAAGAAAAATCCCCAAAGATCCACACACACACACACACACACACACACCAGTACGGATAGCCCAAAGATTAATCGACGGGAATTCAAGTGGGGCGGGGAGCCGAATACAAATAATTTGCGGCCAACTGAACAAACAGACCCAAACCGCCAGCAACTCGTAAGATAATGCAAGTGGGAGGGGGACGGGGAAGGGGAAGGGGAATGGTAACGGGGATGGACGGGCTTTCGTGAAGGAGACAAAAAACCGAAAACTTGCTCCGAAAAAGTTTTCTCAAAAATGTTCCAAACTAGACTCGTGGTCTGCGGTGACTGCCAGAAGACGGGGGAGGATGGCAAGGAAGGCGAGGACGAGGACGACGACGAGGACGACGACGAGGACGAGGCAATAAAACAAATCATATCATACATCAAAGCGCAAACGGAGCGTGTGACGACAGCCCAGGCAGCCCAGCCCTGGCAGCCAAGGTGGAAGGCAGATTATTTGAGACAACAGCTGTCGGTCTGTCGGCCTGATGGACAAAGTTTGGCAACAAGTTCAATTACTTTTCACCTGCCCAAAAAAAGCCAAGCAAACAAACAATTTTCATTAAAGCCTCTGCTGACACGTGGTTCGTGTCCTTTCTCCCCTCCCCTGAAACTTTGTATATTCAGTTGCGGAAAGGCGTTCAGTTGGTTTGCAGCAAGGACAAATGCCTAACAAGTGTCAAGTTGTTAATTGTGTGCATGCAGCTACTCTTTTTGAACGTGTTCTCGGCGTAATGCATTTGAAAGGTTTTCCTCACCTTATCGTACCGCTTAATCGAACTTAATTTTCCGGTGCCCAAACTACTCAAGCAATAATCCACCGCTGTAATCGTAATTTAACTCAAGCTCAGGGCAAACAGAGTTTAACATGTATTTGCTAATGGCCTGGCTGATGGCAAGGGTGAGGACGAAGGCGAGGGAGAGGGCGAGGGTGAGGGAACTCTAGGTCGCTTCGCCGGGAATCGATTTGCGAACGGGAGCGACTCTAATCCACCGCCAATATCGCAGTGTCAATTGGAAATTAAGCCATGCCAAGTGAAATGTCGCAGCGACCTGCAGTAAATTGCTGGAAAAACGTTTTTGGTAAATTAAGGACAACAATCCAACAATAAAAGCAGTGAAAGCAGTGAAAGCATCCGGAGCCACCGCCAAGGACGCGGATGGGGCCAAAAAGAAAATTGAATTGCATTTCAAATGCATTTGTCGCATCTGCAAATGGCGATGCGAATGGGGATGGGGTTGGGGATGTGGATGGGTATATTGCTTACCTGCAGCTTTGGTCCGATTGAGCAAATAAGTTTATGGATTTCTCAGGGATTACGACGGCTTAAAGCCAAGCCCAATGCCGCTTCGAGGGAAGATATTTATTTAAGCTGGTTAAGGTTAAGGTGCATAGACGACATTTGAGGCGCAACTGCGAGTGTATCGCAGTCTATGAAATCGCGGAATATCGTATTCTTCTCTCATCTGCACTTTGCCGGCCCAGTCTCCCCATTTGCATTTGATAGTTTACCTAAAATATACTCGCATAATCAGCCTTAACTTTATCGCCCGACTCGACGTTTATGGCCTGTTGTAAGCCACCCCTAGGCCAAAGTTAACCGGATCAACAACCAAGTTAACTGGAGGAGCTGGTGGAGGTGCAGGCCTGCAGCCAGGCCCCCAAGTGAAAGGGCAAAAGTGTTGCGCATAAAAATGTTGGTTTTTTACCCTCTCTCGTCTAGCACAGCACTGTTTATCCTGAAAAAACCAAGTTGGCTCTGGCTCTGGCTCTGGCTGTGGCTGTGGCAGTACTCGGGAGTGGCAGTGGGTGTGGGATATGGGGTGGACAATGTTGCATCCGGATGTTGCCCGTTTTGCATATTAAAAGCGCTGCAGGCGCACTTTTGCGGCTAGAGGAAGGAGCAGGATCCGATAGCCTCAAGATATTCTATGTAAATTGGGTTTGCTTTTGTCGATGCAACAATGGCGAGAGTCTGTGCCTTGTACCTGTGGCAGTGGCAGTGGCAGTGGCAGGGCGTCGCCTAATGCGAAATCGTTAAAGCTGCAGCTTGATGGAACAGATAACACATCAACTGAATCCAATCAGGGCAAGACATGAGGCAAGCCACAGGCACAATCAAGTGGCAAGCGGCTTCATGGGGGTTCATTAAATTGTTAATGTGGTTCACCCCCTCCAGGAAGCCCAAGAGACAGACTGTCGAACCAATTGAGCTAGAAAAATTGAACTGGTCCAATAAACCAAGATGAGAAACTGTTGTAAAGACTAAATGAAGTCGAATTCGTCGATACCTCGTCAAAACCATAGTCCAATGTATGCCATACCAGATGAGCCGAGTGATCAGGATCTAAAGAATCTATCCATCAAGCAATATGTATTTCCCCCAAGGGCTGGTCGGTTTGATAGGGTACAAAGATATCCAAAGAGTACGCATATTTCACAGATTTGGACGATATCTAAAGACATACTCATACTCATGCATGAACATATGTATGTATGTGGTACACTGGTGTGTACTGGGCTCTATCCTCTGCGGGGTCCTGTGCAAGCGAGGAATAATTGAATTTCAAGTGAAGCGGCTTCTGCTGGCGGTTATGAAATTTCTGACTTGTCTTCCGCTGCCGAGGAACGGAAATAAAAGCGAAGCGCTAACGGTTACCGTTACGCTGCCACTGAAATCAGGACACATGTGTATGTGTGCGTGTGCGTGTGCGAGTGCGTGAGGGGTTCTACGGTGGGGCAGGATGCCACGAACACATGCTTCCATTGCTGGCGACCTCGGCAATGAATTTGTGTTTCCGTCTGGCTGCCTTCGCCACGATGGTTAACCGCATCGTTGATTTGAAGGCGTGGCATGGCGTGGCTTAATACATACATACTTTTTTTGGATCTGCGCTATTTGGCGCGCCGAGACAATTAAAAATGGGCAACTCAACTCATTTGAGTGGCCCCAAGGAAGGAAGAAATTGATGCATAATCGTATGTCTTTGAAATTCTGTAGAAGATGCCTAAGCTTAGCAGTAGGACGAGGCCTTTGGTTTCCCAATAAGTACACATTTTATGTCTCCAACTGAATACAAATAATTATATTTATTTACGTATTATATATTACATAATAATTAGAGCGATCGATCCACACACACACACAATATGTTATCGCTATCAATAAATGTTTTTCTAACACATTTTGTAAATCGAAGTTTAACATGAGTTTTGTGTTTGGCTCGACTTGCATAATTTTACAAACAGCACGTGATAATCTCTGAGATTTTGTACCAAATTTCTTGTGTCGCTTTACATTAAGAATAAGAAAATCCGTAATAAACGTATGGGAGGAAACTGAATTTAAAATTATGTTGCAACTATTCAATTATTTTCCATTTCGTGAGATGCAAGTACAGTGCTATGAATAAACGGTTTACGGAATAATCTGGGAATTAAAATGTAAATGTAATGAGAACATATTCTAAGTATAATCATAAATACG
The DNA here is from genome assembly GCA_037356375.1 of Drosophila affinis. NCBI lineage: Eukaryota > Metazoa > Arthropoda > Insecta > Diptera > Drosophilidae > Drosophila > Drosophila affinis. Next base: position 62,741,743 of record CM074802.1, on the reverse strand, counting down.
AATACGAGTATTGTTGCAGCTTAATTACTGAGCCCGGTAGCCAGACGATTCCACATGTGTAAGTTATCCTTTAGTTTAGCTTTAAATGAGAATCGCATAGCGGCACAAAGCAACAGGAACATCGAAAGGTGTCATTCGCCAGCCAGGCTGGCCAGAAGCTCCTCATCGATGCCATCTCCAGTGGGCATTGGCGTCGTAGTGCTAAGATTCAGCAGCAGATCGCTGCCTGGCGGAGGCGGCGGTGCAGAGGTTTTCGGGTCCGGATCTGAAACACCACTGGAAGTGGCCGCCGAGGCAACTGTCGAGGTCGATGTTGACGAAGTCGGCTCAGTGCTGCTGGGTGTGCTCCGTCCACTGGCACCGCTCCCGCGCTGCGACAATTTCGGTATTTGAAACTTGTTGTGCAGTCCCTTGATGAAACCCTCCATGCTGGCGGCCATCGTGGGTGATGCATATTGTAGAATGGTCATCATGTCGGTGTGATGGTCGAACCGAGGCGGCGGCTGGGACATGGAGCCAGAGAGAGCTGCTGGCGACACGGCTCCCGAAGAGCCACTCCCACCCGCTGACGAGCCACCTTTGCGTTGAGCCCCTCCTGCCCCACCGCCGCTGCTGCCTAAGCCTCCCATACTGGGACGACGCCTGGGAGCATTGTGCTCTTGAAAGGAATTGGTACTATTGCTTTTGGTTAGGAGTACACCACTGCCGCTAGCAGATCCGCTAAGCTTGCTGCTTAAGTTGCCCGACGAGTTGGCCTTCTGAAATAGATGCTTGCTGGATGAGGAGGAGGAACCGCCGCTGCTTGTTGTCGCTCCTCCTGATGATGCGGTGGCTTTCTTGGAGGCAGGTCCACTGTTCACACCGGGTTTGAGGCCCGTGTGCTGCTTTTTAGCGTAGCTCGAGGAGCTAGATGAGGCTGTTGCGCCCCCACTCGAGCCACTACTGGTGCCCTTTGTCTTCCCCATGCCCATGCTTGAAGAACTTGCCCCAGAACTGGAGCTCTTGCTGCTCCCCGTCTTGTTGATGGTCAGCTTGAGGCCTTCCTGGCTGCTGGGTTTAACCATATACTCCGAGGATGTTCCGCTTGTGATGTTGCTTGCACCTCCGTCACTGCTGCTGCTGCTGCTGCTGGCCCCGCTAGTGGTCAAGCAGCTGCTAGGTGGTGCTGCTCCCGGCTGCTGCTGTTGGAACGTTGCTGGTGGTGGTGGTGGTGGAGGTGGTGGTGGTGTTGGTTGTGGTGGTGGTGCTGTTGCTGCTCCCGCTCCCGCTGATGCCGCTGGTCCCACTCCCACTCCCGCTCCCGCTGACGTTGACGTTGACGCTGCTGTTCCCGCTCCCACTCCCTGCCCCAGTCCCAGTCCCATTCCCGTTCCCGCTGCTGCTGCTGTTGCTGTTGCTGGGATTGCTGTTGCTAAAGCTGCCGTCGACGTCATCAAACTAACCTGACAAAGTAAGCATGGGGTGTGGTGGTGTGTGGTCGTGTGCGTGCGTGTCATGGCAGAGGAGCAAACACAAACCAAAAACGAACCGGAAGAAACACAAAATTATAACAATCAAAAACGAGGAACCAAATTATGAAAATTGTACAAAAAGAGTTTGTGTGTTTTTTGGGAAGACAGTTGAGAGAATGAAGAGAATGGAGAGAAGAGAGAAGAAAAGCAGACCCCGTTAGTAATTCGCTTAAAAATGTAATAAGCTTTTAAATACTACAGCATAGGCATTGAGGAATACTAATTTCCAATCGGAAAGAAAGTGTCCAATCTTCAAGCCAAATGTTCTACTGAGGTCTGGTTATACTATTTGTACGAGTATGTGAGTGAGTGAGTGAGTTTGTTCCATTGTCATTTAGTCAAACAGAATAGATACAAACTGAGAAACAATACAGGAAATATCACGTGTACAGGCACAAGTTTCGAATGTAATTATATTATCCATATCCATAGAATGGACGGCTTAGCTGCGATGCAGTTTCTGTCTATGCAGCTGCAAAAGCTCCGACTCCCTTACCACCAGGTCGGAAACCAATATAAGCGTGCACAAAAACTAATCATTGCTGCATTTTTTAGTGGCAGAAACATGCAATCGCTGGTGCGGAACATACAAGATACAAGCATACAAAGAACTCAGCACATTCGTTTAAATACTCGTATCTACGTACATATATACGTGCTTAAAGCAGGATAAGAGGAGGTTAGAGGGTTGGGTTGCTTGGAGGGTCCGGATGCTGGAAAAAGCCCCATAACCGTAACTACATTTTAGGATTAAATCGAAAATAAAACGGATGCAGGATATGACAAATAAAAGGATAATTTGTATATATGTATGTATTTACAAAGATTAAGCAAAGATTAAGAAGAACTAACACACAAACAACTAAATAATAATTCTAATTATTTCAACTACAGCAGAGCTAAAGCGATTACAAATCTTTTCACAATTATATCAAATATAAAAACACGTTTGCATTAGTTTACGGATACGTTTAAGGATTTAGTCTGCTTTTTTTTAGGACAAGTGCTAGAGAGCCTACTACGGGTTAGGATTGGAGGCGGTGCCGGAGGCGGTGTAGATGGTGGGAGAGGGTGTGGTGTGGAGGAGCACTTATAATGAAAACGGACTTACCGCGCCTCCCGCCAGGCCCTTCCGCAGAGCACTCAGTTCCAGGGCCGAAGCACCTGTCACCGCTCCCGCTCCTGCTCCCACCGTTGCCGCCGCCGCTGCAGCCGCTGCAGCCACCACTGCTGCTCCTCCAGCTGCCGCATAGCTGCCCAAGCTGCCGCCAGCTGCCAAATGCGACAAGCTAGCCACAGATGATTTGAGCTGCTGTTGCTGCTGCTGTTGCTGCTGCTGTTGCTGTTGCTGCTGTTGCTGTTGCTGTTGGGAGGTTTTCAGAGCCGCCACAGCAGCAGCTACACTTGCGGCAGCCACCACACTGGCTGGAGAGACACCACCGACGCCGCCACTACTGCCCGAGGGGGCAGACGGAGCTCCCGACGATGACGACGAGGGTCCCGCGACGGAGGATTTCTCCTTTTTAATGCCCGAGCTGCCGCTTTGTTGATTGCTGCTCCCGCTCCCACTGCCGCTGCTGCTGCTGCTACTGCTGGTGGTGCTGCTCAGAGGAGGAACCGGCGGTGGTGGTGGCGGAGCTCCAACGCTTGCAAATGAACGCACCAGACTCGGATTGGCGCCAGCTCCTGTCGATGGTCCTGCAGATGCTGAAGGAGGAGCGCCCGCGGACGACGTTGATTTGTCACCCTTGGGACTGAGGCTAGTTCCCGCTGTTGCCGCACTCTTGAGAGTGGACATGCTCGGCTTTCCTGAGGAGCCGTGCTTGGGCGAGTGCGTCCCAAACGGCGATTTGGGACTGTTCGAGGCGGTGTTGTGCTTGGGACTGCTGTATACGGGCGAATGCTTGGGACTGGGACGTGCTGGGGACACGCCAGACATTATTCCCTGCCCCGATCCACCCGCCTTCGGCGAAGACGAGGGAGAGGAAAACTTTCTTACCACGCCCCCGGGCGCCGAGGCATCTCCACCGGCTGCTGGTGAGTTTTGTCGGGAGTATATCTTCTCCGGGGGTCCCATGGGAGAATCATCGCGTTTCTTCTTGCGCTTCTTCTCCTTCTGCGTATCCGTCGAGGATGAGCTGCTGCCGGTGGAGGACGTGGAGGAGCTGCTGCCTCCGCTGCCGGCTGACGAAGACGAAGCGCTGGAGCTGCTTTCGTGAGGGCGCTTCGTGGCGACACTTACCCCGGCAGGAGCTGAGGAGCTGCTCTTCTTGGACGATTCCTTGGCGGGGTCCTTGCCGGTTATCGGAGTTATGGTTATGGTAGTGGGTGCCGTCGTGGTGGTCGCACTTCCTCCGTCTCGAGTTCCACTGGTCTGGCTCTGTGCATTTAATGGTATTATCTCTATACCACCTGTGCGCTGAACCTCCACTGTTGGGACCCCTCCGCCAGAGCTGCTTCCCACGGGTGCTGCTCCTGCCGCTCCTGTTGTCTTACCGTCACCTGGTATGGGAGTTATGCTGACGCAGTGCTTCAGATTCGGCGTTTTATCCTTCCAAATGTTCTTATACTTGTCGGCAATCTCATGATCGGTCGCCTTGGCCGCCGTCAAAGCGGTGGATGCGCTACTGGAGCTGGCGGCACTGCCCGAGGATACAGGACCCTGAGCTAGTTGAGGATCCGTTTCACGCTTGAGATTTATCAGGCCGGCAATGGCTGCCGCTGCCGAGGTAGAGGCCGCAAAAGCATCTGCCAGAGAGCGCGACTTGGCTTCCATTTTAAGGCTGTTGATGCTGGTGAAGCCTCCGCTGGACAGATTGCCATCAACCGATGGTCCTGTTTCCATAGCAAATTGATTGAAATTATGGGCATGAGCAAGCCCAGTCCCGACTGCACCTCCGTTGCCTGTTCCAGCACCTGCTCCGGATCCCGCTCCAGGACCAATCACGCCGTGCAACTTGAACTGATGCTCCTCATCCCAGCACTTAAGCAGCTTGTAGATGACCATCGGGATGGAGAGGACCTTCCGCACCGTCCGAGTCAACTTTTGAGAGAGCAGCTCGTACTCGTTGCTCAAGCAATAGATGCTGCATGTGGCCTGGCCATCCTCCAGCAGAAAATCCACCGTGGCCAGCGACTCCTCATAGGGGTGCTGCAGCTCCACAGTGATCTGGTTGAAGGAGACGGCCGTCACCTCCAATATCACAGTGCTATCCATGTCTACACCGAGAGAGACAGAGAAAAAAAGAGAGAGAGAGAGAGAGAGATAGAGTTGCGCATGAAACAGAGCGTGACACAAGATATAGAAAAGACCTCACCATTGTATTGCTTCTGTTGTTCTCTCACACAGCTAGCGAGAAGCGTGTAGAAGAGGGCCTGCTTCTTTAAAAACGTTATTATCTTGGGCACCTGGGAGGGCTCTGTGAATGGTAGGGAGGATATCAGTGCACCTTGCAGCTTGCGATTGTCCGTAAAGAAATAGCAATGCGTCTCCTTGGGCAGATTGACGTAGAGGCCCCGCTGGGTGTTCTTTATCGCCTGCTTAGAGGCGGTCTGCACAATCAAATTGAGCACAGTGGCGACTGGAGACGTGGGTGCTGCAGCCATGCCCTCCACACCTGGCAGGCCTAGACCCTTGAGAGTCTCGTAGCACACCGGCATCGGCATGTTCAGACGCAGCACATATGTGGCTGGCATCAGCATGGAGTTGTTCTGATTGAGCTGGGCATACGTGGGCATCTCCAGGCCCGTTTGCGGATCGCGATTGAAGCTTAAAATAGGCATAATCTGAAGCTTGTTGGCCGAGGAACCCTCCAGGTTGACGGTGGCACTTAGACCGTGGCTGCTGTGCATCACCTGATCAATGGTAAACTCGCTGCTTGCCACATTCGATTCGCTCTCCGCGAGGTGGATGGGAGGGCAAAAGTAGGTCAGCTTCATGGGATGGCCGCCGCGCCGCTGCAACACCAGACCGACGGCAGAGCTGTTCATGATATCGTAACTGTCGCCGGTTCGGTTTTGCATCTGATGACTGTAGAGACTGTATATGTCTGTTTCCATGGCCTGTAAGGCCACAAACGCCTTCTTCTTCACTTTTGGCTCGGCATTGAGTTGGTAAATTGAGGACAGACCCTCCAGCTGAACGGTAAAGTCGGCAAAGTCACCCGACTTTAGGCATTTCACCAATTCACTCGATTGCTGCTCTATTTTGCATTCATGATGCACCTTGACGTCCGACAGATTACCGCTGGCGTCTAGCAGAATTTCCACATAGAACATGTCCGTGGAAATGAACAGAAGCTGCTGATCCTCCATGAACTTGAGACCCAATTGCCGGGACAGGCTCTCCAATCGCTCCACGAGACCGTGCCTCGAGGTAACCTTGATATAGTGCTGCAACTTGTCTAATGCCGATTGCAGTGTAGCCTTGCACAGCGGGTCCAGTGGATAGTGCTTCTCAATAAAATACATTCTCACCGACTTCTTGATCTCTTCGTAAGTTTTCGGCTTGTTCCGGTACTTTGCTCTCAGTTTCTCCATCATGGTCTCCTGCTGAATTTGCCTATTCTTCTCTTCAATGCTGGGTATATGACTACCAAAGCCACCTAAGGATTAGTTTCAGTCACATTCAGTACTTTCTCAATTTTCACATCGACTTTATGCTACTTACCCCCCGCCCCAACCGAGCATTTTCCATTTGTTCCACTCATCTTTTCCTTATGAGTGCTTTCTATAGCAACTTAGTTGTTAATTTGTGAACTACCATTTAAATCACCTTTTTGTTACCATCTTAGCTCTGAATACTCTATATCTACATATATATTTACACTATTCTCAGTTTTGCAAAATGTACGCCATGCCGAAAATTTTTCCAAACTAGAGCTGGAGAAACATCGATTTTTTTGCCAGACACCCCTAATTTTAATCGATATGATTTTAATCGGCTCTGGTCGAACATTTTTTCCAATTTGATATTCCGACTAATTTTGCTAGCTAACTAGGGCCCTCAGGCCAGAACACATAATTTTACACAATGGATAAAACAATTTTCTACAAGACTAGCTAATTTTAAGGCTCCGTTTGGTTGAATTATTTATAAAATAACGTTTATAAAACTTGAGTGAGCATGACATGCGACGTAAGAAAGCATAATATTGCAGTTTATGGCCGCAAATAATAGATTTAGCAATTTTACAATGGCTGGTGAGCAACGCTCTGCAACGCTCGTGTCGAAGTTAGTTGTTTTGGGGGCTATTGTTTTATTTGTTCACTATAATTTGGGCTATAAAGTGTTGGGGCTACTCCTTGGAAGGAAACTCCTTAATTATAGTTAAAAGATAACATAATCGAATAACTGATCTCCCATGAAACAGTTTACTTTGATTTCAGCAATTTATTCATTATTTTAGTAACTAACTTGCTCATTTCAAATCCGCGCGCAGTAAAAAATCCTCGCCGTCCTAATATTCTTCCCTGGGAAATTGCATCGATAATTGGTGATGTTTGGTGATGTGGCGGTAATTTCGAAACTCATATTCCTCGCTTTTGATATTCCGACTAATATTGCTAGCTAACTAGGACCCTCAGGCCTGAACACATGATTTTATACAATAGATAAAACAATTTTCTACAAGACAGGCTAATTTGAAGGACTTCGTTTGGTTGGATTGATTATAAAATAACGTTTAAAAAACTTAAGTGAGCTGACATGCGACGTAAGAAAGCATAATATTGCAGTTCATGCCCGCAAATAATAGATTTAACCATTTAACAATGCAACGCTCTGTAACGCTCGTGTCGAAGTTAATTGTTTTGGGGGCTACTCCTTGGAAGGAAACCCATAAATTATAGTAAAAAGATAACATAATCGAATAACTAATCTCCCATGAAACAGTTTACTTTGATTTCAGCAATTTATCCATTTTTTTAGTCACTACCTTGCTCATTTCAAATCCGCCCGCCGTAAAAAATCCTCGCCGTCCTGGGAAGTTTACAATATTTTTCCTTGGGAAATTGCTGAGGCTGTGGCGGTAATTTTGAAAATAATACCAGTATATACCAGTTGGTTTCAAGGCATTTAGTTGGTTTCAAGGCATTCCAGTTGGTTTCAAGGCATTTAGTTGGTTTCAAGGCATTCCAGTTGGTTTCAAGGCATTTAGTTGGTTCGACAACCATTTTAGTTGGACAAATGGTTCGAGAATCGGATGTGGCAGCAGTTAAAGTGTTGAAAATTTTTATTAATAAATTATAAATAAATTTTTATTAATAAATAAATAAAATTACCAACGAAACTCAAACTAGGACCCTCAGGCCTGAACACATAATTTAATAGGATTGATGAATCAATTGTCTAGAAGATTGGTTAAATTTAATGACTTTTTCTTTTAGATTGTTTAGAGAAAAACAAAGTGAAAAAATTCAAAAAGATACCTATACACAAGAGAACATGATTGGTGGAAATTTAGCTATGGATAAACATTTAAAACATAAGTATTAATTAAAAATGAACAAAAAAAAAGTGTTTTAAAAATTTCCAGTGAAGTATTTTCAAAAAACCCTAAACTAAAACAAATATGTAAAGGAGACTTTGAGGAAAAACTTTTATCAAGAATCATCTTTCCTATATGCGAAAAAAATTATGGAAAACATGACAAAAAAATACGAAACAAGTTAACTTTTGCTAATTCTAATAGGTTTTTAGATAAAAGTTAATGAAATTATCTGTCAATTAATTAAATTGGCGGATTTTCAATATTTAAAAAAAATAAAATCCCGAGACAACTATATTTAAATGCGTTTTTATTGATTTTTAATTTTTTGGCCTCGGTGGACCTTGTCAGAGAAATGCCCATATATAATCGTATATATGTATATATATCTCGCTATATATAAGAATATCATAGACCGCCAAATTTATTTGAGTTAGCCTTAAAAAATTTGCTGCATTCATTGGACAAACATTTCATGAATTTAATCCGATTTTTTCTTTAGGGAATTTTAAATGTTGGCTGGAAATGATTAACATTCAGAATATTTATTTTTTATTATTACATGTTATATATATATGTATGTATGTATGTTGCGTATGGTATGTGTACAAATATGTACAGACATATGGTCATTGAATGTCACTGGGATATACTTTTTGCAATTAGGGCCTGCATCTGTCGAGGAATCGTGGATAAAGACAGACCTCCCGAATGTGATAGCGGTTAAGCAGCCAGCAGAGAAAGCGCTCCAGGCCAAGGCCATAGCCGCCATGTGGCATTGTTCCATAGATCCTTTGATCGGTGTACCAGTAGTAGGGCGTGGGATCGATGCCCTCGCGCTCATAGCCCTTCAACAATTCATCACTGTCCCAAATCCTCATCGAGCCACCGATAATCTCGCCCACGTTTGGCAGCAGGACATCGACACTCTCGGTTAGCCGGTTGTCCTCCGGACAGCGGGACATGTAAAACGATTTGATGGCCACGGGGAAGCGACAGAGTAGTATGGGCTCGTTGATGGTGTCCGTCATCTTACGCTCGGGGGCCTCGGGTATGTCCTCGCCAAACTCGTAGAAGGTGCCATCATCTTTGGTCACATTGTGTTTCTTCAGCCATTCGATGGCGGCAGCGTAGTCCATGCGACGGAATGGCTTCTTTGGCGGCTTAAAGTCCGGGTTCAGCTCCATGACCAGGTGACCATATGGCGACTTCAGTACCCGATCCACAACGTCGCAGACCAAGTCCTCGAGGCGATCCAACAGATCGTTGTAGCTGATGAATGGACACTCTGCCTCAACGTGGGTGTACTCTGCCAAGTGGCGGCGCGTACGACTCTGCTCGGCCCGATAGCTCTGGGCAATGGTGAAGACATCGCCTAGGGCGGGCAGGCATGTTTCCAAGTACAGCTGCGAACTCTGAGTGAGGAACGCTTCCTCGCCAAAGAATTGCATCTTGAAGAGAGTGGAGCCGCCCTCTACCTGTGTCTGTACCAGGGTGGGGGGCGTCACCTCGTTGTAGCCGCGATCAAAGTAGTGGTCGCGGAAGGCCTGCATCACAACGGAGCGCATCTTGAGCACCTTGGAGGTGTTCTCTCCCCGAATCATTATGTGCCTGTTGTCCAGCTGCACGTCGGGAAGAGCCTCTTCGTTAAGAATTGCATCGGCTCCGCCTGGGGGAGCCAGACCAATCAGCTCCCAGTAATCCACATGCAGCTCATGGCCACCTGGTGCGATCTTCCCCGCAGGCACCGCTTTCAGTATGCCATAGAGCACCACGGAACTCTCGGTACTCAGAACCAGGGCTTCGTACGTCTGGCACAGCAAATCGGTGAGAACACATTGCACGAAACCGGTGCCATCTCTTAGGGTCAGGAAAATCAGAGCCTTGCCCTGCCGCCGCAGTCGGTGCACCCAGCCATAGATCTTAACGCGCACTCCACGGGTTTCCGTTCCTTTTGCGATTTTAATTTTGTGGGCCTTTGGCAAGGTGCCATCCTCTTTAATCTTAATTTTGCGCGCCTCCTCCAAGTTTTGTTGGCGCTTCTCCGCGTCCTCTGCTTCGCGGAGCTCCTTGCCTACATTTTTCTGGCCATCGCGTTGCAGCACCTTCTGGATCTTTTTTAGCTGAGACTTGGCAGCCGGCTCAAAAACCTTGGACGGCTCCGAGCTATCCACATAGATGGTTTCGTAGGGCTCTTCAGCGCCCGCCAGCCGCATTGCATGGAGAATCGTCTTGAAAGGCTTACTCTGGGTACCGTTTCCGGACTCGTCGCTTCCCCGTTTCTCGGATGTATATATCCCACTTGCACTCATAGTTGTCGAAGTTTCCCAAAAACGACTCTTCACTTCAAGTAAATATTTCACTCTGAATGAGATCTCCCCCTACACTGCTTATATATCTTCCTGGTATAATCTTTATGACGTCAAGCACCCATGAAATAGGCAGTGCAACATTTCATCAGCCATTTCATATCGTTGATACTGGTTTATATATTGGTACTTTCCCCGATAATTTCATATTACCTACATACACATATGTATAATACCAGTGTGCGACACACATACTATAGAATGTATGGATTTAGTGCAAATGTTTGTTATTCAAATTCTAACAGAGCACATACCAGCGCGCACAAAATGTGCTGCTCGGTGCAACAGGGCTGCTAGAACATATCGACTATCGATTAGATATCATTGCGGCCCAGAGAAACAAAACAACTTGTTTACGTTATAAAACATTTAGTAAATCAGCTATTAAGAAATAAATCCGATGACGAGTATTGCCGGCGGACACGGGGAGCCAAACCCCAACAGCTCCTGGTTGAGTGCACGTGGCTTTTGGATGGCTTACTTTCTCGGTCTATTGTCAATCCACTTGATACTCTTATCTGTTCCATTTGTCAGTATTTCTTGGGCCTGGACAGCGACCAACCTGATTCATAATGCGGTAATACAATATCTCCTTCGACTTTGCTTATTTATTTTATTTATTGAGCTTTCAATGTTTACCCAGGCCCACTTGTATTTCTTGCACATCATTAAGGGAGCTCCTTGGCTGAGTATCGAGAACGACCCGAGCCGTCGCTGGACACATTGGGAGCAGATTGACGACGGCATCCAGATGACTACCACTAGAAAGTTCTTAACAGCCGTTCCCATTGTGCTGTATGGTCACCCCCATTCATTATGGAATACAATTTGTCATATTTAATCAGGCATTTCTGTTTCCAGTTTCCTGCTCACCTGTCTCTACACCCGCAATAGTACCGAACACTTTATTGCCAACTTTGTGTCGCTGGTTGTCGTCACCCTTCCCAAGCTGCCGCAGTTCCATGGCGTGCGTTTGTTCAACATAAACAAGTACTAGGATCCAAGCGCTCAAAGCGCATTTATTTAGTTTTTAAAAATGTACATACAAATATTCATATATCCCTAAAGTTATGCATACTACTTATACTCTGACAACTAGGCGCTATTGACCCAATCCGTATGTATGTACATAAATATGTACATAATGGTGGAGCGGGAACAATTTTCTGAAAATTCTATATTAAAACTAGGCATTGAATTGGATTGTAAATTGGAATTAAAGCAAGAACGGGTTAAATGAACTTATTTTACTGTATAATGCCAATCTTTGGAAGCTGTTTGGATTCCGTCAAGAGTTTCCATTCCATGCTTATTGAATTCGGTGTCGTGGACAGAGCCAGAGCATTGAGCAAGCTGCTGCTTCCGCCAGGAAGCCTGAGAAGTTCTACTAAGATTAAAAGCCAATTCGAGTAGAATTGAGGGTTCAGGGTCATACCTTTTAGATTATAGCAATGTATGATTGCATTTCTGGAGACTGCATGGCGGAAGAAGCTCATGATTACAGTAGTGTAATGGTTTTGCATGCTTAACTAATATTTGCTTTAGTTAAGAAAATAAAATTCAGTTTAAATTTTAAACGAATGGCGCGCAGTATACCTTTTTACACTGCCGCGCGTTTGCTTAATTTTCCTCCCATGTATCATGTATCATTAGTGGTGCCAGATCCGCTGATTGGCAAAATGGGTACAAATGCCATTTTTGCCACCACTAGGCCACGATGATCGTGGCACGATCAGCTATATAATCCAAACGATTGGAATTTTTGCAAGAAAATGAGTGAAATAAAGTTAAACAATTTGTCCCAGGATGGATCTGCATCTGAGAATGATTCGGTAAGTAATGTATATCAAAAAAAGTCTTTTCGACGGATATTACTAATATATATGTACATAAAGATATTTAATGCATGCACACATTTTAGATAGATCACTGCGAAGATATAAAAGACTTACTCGTTGATGAAGTAAAAGATGTCGAAATGTTGTTGAAGATCCTGAGGCATTCTCAGGATAAAATCAAAGGAAATTCTGCGACTATCAAGGATCTGGGAGGAAAATTAGCCGAAGCTGAAATACAACTAGCAATTAATAGGGAAAAGGTACATTTCTTTGATGAGAAGTGCAGGGATAAGGATGATCTCATAGCGACGTTGAAAGCAGCAATACAAATAAACAATGAAATGAATACAAAAAACGCTGCTGCGCACGATATAAACATACAATTAATGCAAAATCGAATTGCTGAGTTGCAAAGCGCTCTTGACTCCAATGCTAAACATGATCAATCAAATTCTGGAATTATTCATGACACACAAATGCAGAAGCTCCAAGAACAGGTTGCTGATTATAAACGCATCATTGAGCTTAACGAGTCTATAATATCAAATCTGAAAGTGGAAGTGAATGCCTTAACGGTCAAGGCTGAGCAAGATGTAGCCATTATCGAAAACAAGGATCAGGAACTCGTCAAAGTAGCTAACCAAATAGGTACAGCCAAGCGTACAATATCCGAACTGGAAGACAAAGTGACTGCGTTAGAGAACAAGGCCAAGCTAGCTGAAAGCAACCTCATACACACAGATGAGGACATCGAGGATAAACCCTCATATAGAGGGTACACACTTAGAAATCTACATTCCATTAAATCAATTGAATTGACTGGCCTCGCACCTTTTGCAGCCCCATTTGAGGATATTAAAGATAGAAAAGACTTAATGGTCATTCAAAGGCGGTTCAACGGAAAAGTGAATTTTGATAAGAGGTCGTATAGCGATGGTTTTGGTTCCATAGCTGGAGACTTTTGGCTTGGCATGGATAAATTGCATTACATAACATATAAAACGCCTCATCAATTATACGTTGAACTCGTTGACTACGCTAATAATATATGGTACGCAGAATATGACCACTTCGTTGTTGGCAACGATATACCATTAACCTACCATATATCTAACCTGGGGTTCTACTCAGGAACCGCTGGAGATGCACTGCGAAGTCACATTTACGGGAGCGGTTCGTGGTTATCTGATATAGTTCAAGCCGATGACATTACGTGGGGTACCAGGAGAAACCTCAAATCTTGTAAAATGTTTTTAAAATCTATGTTTATTTAGTAACATTGTACAACAGTCAATCCAGGAATTAATAAACATTTTTTCATGCAATCTTTAATTGAGTAGCTAATTAATATTTTATAATTTATTATTATAGGAAGGGGACCAAAAAGGTGGGTCAACGGCTCAGTTTAAATGAATGCACACTTAAAACGGACGAACCCAGCCGCGCCCCCATAGGAAATAGATTGTCTGTGCATGTGTGAACTACAGATACACATCCCCAATACGTTGAGGCATCGACCAGAGGCAGCAATAAAAAGCGCTGGCACTGCCATCGCAATCAGTTTTGTTGGCGTCGTCCGAGAACGCTGTCTGGTGCCCTATTTGACTTTGCGGAAGGTGTTCGCGACCTCAACGACTTTGGAGACGAGAACGGCATAATCAGTTGGAAAGGTGTGTCGAAGCGGATCAGAGGCGACCTGGCAGCAAATTTCAAGTGTTTCTGAAAGGGAAAACAATCCTATAAGATATTCCAGCTGAGAAGACCCGATCAGATCCCATTAGCACTATGTCGATCACAGTGGAGGAGGAGATCTTTGGCCTGGCCGTAAATCCCTTCACAAAGGCACCCGAAATGGTGCGCCGATACACGCTGACCAACTCGAATCGGATGTCCATTTCGGTGATTCCACTGGGCGCCATCATTCAGAGCGTGCGAATGCCGGATGCCTATGAGAAGGTCGATGACATCTGTTTGGGATTCGATGACATTGCTAGCTACGTGGCCACCAAAGCGGCCTACATTGGTGGGACCCTCGGACGGGTCGCTAACCGAGTGGCGAACGGCGAATACATGATGGGTGACACAAAGGTCGAGCTGACCAAGAACTTTCAGAACAAGTACCAGCTGCATGGCGGCCATTTGGGCTTCGACAGCGTCATATGGGAGGTGGTACAGAAGACGGAGGAAGGCATTATCTTTCGACATGTCTCGCCGCATGGCCACGAGGGCTATCCGGGCACACTGACGTGCCTCATTACCTACTGGCTGGATAACGAGAATCGCATTGGCGTGCGATTTGAGGCCACCACCGACAGAAAAACCGCTGTTAATATCTCCAATCATGCGTACTTCAACCTGGCCGGCCACGGCGCCGGGGCCAAAGGTCTGGCCGAGCATACTGTGGAGATAGCTGCCGACCAGATTGTGGACACAGATGATCAACAGATACCAACCGGCAAGTTGGTCGACGTCGACGATACGGTTTTCGATCTGCGGATGCCTGTCCTGCTGGGCGATCGCCTCATGCAGTTCGATGGGAGCCTCATCCATGGCTACGACAACTGCTTTGTGGTCAATGGCGGCAGTGTACAGCCGAGCCTGAACAAGATCGCCAAGCTCGTCCACCCTCCCAGCTGTCGGGTTATGGAGGTGTGGACCAACCAGCCAGGGCTGCAGTTTTACACGGCCAACAATCTGCCCAACGAGAAGAGCGGCGAGTTTCCCATGATTGGCAAAGATTGCACTCACTATGTCAAGCACGGCTCCTTTTGCGTGGAAACAGAAATGTTTCCCGACTCCATGAACCATCCCGAGTTCCCTTCGATTTTCCTGGAGCCCGGCGAGAAATACAAGCATGAGGTCATGTATTGGTTCAAGGTGGAGGAGTCATGGAAATGCTGTTGCAACAACAAGTGAAAATAATAAAGCTGGAATATTTTATAGGCTATGCTCGAGTACTTTCTTAGGCTCTCTTTTTACTAGCTTGGGGTTAGCATTCCACCTTTGATTCTTGGCAGAAATTGCCTTGCATTTTCCTAGTCAGCATGAATGGGGGAAGAAAATGCAAATGTGTTTCCACTAGGAAAATGGAAAATATGTTTATATTTATGATAAGTCGCTTTATGGTTCAGGGGATTTGAGAGTACAGAGTAAATATGTTGCTGATTACTTTGGGTGATTATGTAACCTATCATTATAGCGACTATCGTGGTGGATTATTTGATCTCCAATTTTGAGATTATGGAGATATCTTTCTAACGACAAGATACGGCCATAGAACCATAGAGCACCTTTAATCTCTCTAGACCTTGAGTCTTCGCTTGTATAATTGTTATTTAGCTAAGATGCATCTCTAGACTTGAATGGAAATGAAACTGTCCTCTGATAGGACAGAAACTGATGTACTGATGTAAGCTGATGTACAGGTTCACCATATATGGTGCTAGGTATGTTCGGCTGTGTAGGCTGTTTCCATCTAAACTTGTCACTCAGTCTCTAGTCTCAAAAATATCTTTAAGTTAGCCTTGACCTTTCTGGCAGTTTTTAGCCTTTGAATTGCTTTCCAAATTCTCAGTTTATCACCACCGGAGTCGAATCCAAATTTTTGTTTCTCCTCATTTTTGTTTTGGTAAAACTTTTGGTAAAACTTACGCAGCTGGCAGGATGGTGCGCGTGATCGAGGATATGTTCGGCATCGCCGTCAATCCCATTACGCAGAAGACGGACCAGGTGCGTCGCTTCACGCTGAGCACAGACCGGGGTATGTGCGTATCTATTATCACCCTGGGTGCCATCATCCAGAGGATCACTGTGCCGGACGCCGACGGCAAGCTAGAGGATGTCTGTCTGGGCTACGAGGACGTGGCCGGCTACTATCGCAATCAGCCAAGCTACTTCGGGGCCACCATTGGAAGGGTGGCGAATCGCGTGGCCCGGGGCCGCTTCAAGCTGTGCGGCACGGAAGTGAGTGTGACCCGAAACTACAGGGACTATTATCAGCTCCACGGCGGCTTTGTGGGCTTCGACAGCGTTATCTGGGATGTGGTGGGCATACACAAGGATGGCGTAACCTTCCAGCACGTTTCGCCGGACGGTCACGAAGGGTACCCCGGAGAACTGACAGTCAACATCAACTTTTCGCTGAATGAAACGGGCTGCTTTGGCATGAGGATCGAGGCGAGGGCCAAGGCCACCACATGCGTCAACATCACCAACCATGCGTACTTCAATCTAGCCGGCCATGGAAGTGGCAGGGATACCCTCCTGCAGCACATGGTGATGATCAAGGCCCAGAAGATTGTGGACACCGATATCGACCAGATCCCCACTGGAAAGCTGATGCGTATCCGCAACACACCGTACGACTTCTCCAGCCTTGTCAATCTCGGCAAGCGCATCGGACAGCTGGCCAACTGTCCCATCCAAGGCTTCGATAATAATTACTGCGTTGACGTGGCGCCCAATCGTGTCCAGCTGGTGGCCCGTGTTGTCCATCCCTGCAGCGGACGCTACATGGAGGTGCACACCAACCAGCCGGGGCTGCAGTTCTATACCGCCAACAACCTGCCCGACGCGGAAGGACGCGGGGTGCCCAACATTGGCAAGGCCGGTGCCATATATGTGAAGCATGGCTCCTTCTGCCTGGAGACCCAAAAGTATCCTGATGCCATGAATCACGATGACTTCCCATCGATTATTCTCAATCCTGGACAGTTGTATGACCATCAGGTGGTCTACAGATTCGGTGCCTGCCCCAAACGAATTTAGAGAGGCCGCTACGATTTTTATTGATAACAAACCCAGATCTTAAATTTACACTCAATAATAAAGGATAAAATCATACATCTTATTTAATTTAAGCTTTCTTATAGAAAATAGAAAATTTAATCAGAGAAAAATATTACCAAGAACAGTCCCATTCACATTACCGGTTGATTTTGGGGTGTTCAAATTACCGCCCACATGATCATAGAAGACCGGTAGAAGAGAACCCCATGTTTGTATGGTATTTTGAAAATGTTTGCGTGTCATCTTTGATCTATGCTGCCTATTTTCCAGGTAATTGGTATTTAGAACCATGGTTATTTTTAAATAAAAGTCACACTTGGCTATAATATTGATATTTTCAAACTAAGACGCAGTTAAGTTAATTACGCTTATCGCACAAAAATACCGATATTTTTGAGTGCATCGATAAGTAGAAAAATAAGTTGGTGTATCTGATCTGCCGAAGTGAGATTTTTTGATGTGCTTAGAGATGAAAATATACTAGTTCCGTTGATGATATATGATATATTATATCAACGAAAAATATATATCGATATATTGATGAATCAATATATATTTCACATCCCTAATATAAACTTCAACGTTCAGAAGTGAAAGAATCAGATATTTTTTGCTAGCTTAAAGGGCAGAAATAGGTGATTGCCACGTCCACAAGCGATTGATTCCATCCGCCAAGCTGTTTAATTTACCGCAAGTCTACAACAGGACGACGGAAGACAGTCGTCACAGCAGCAGCAGCAGCAGCAGCAGAATGACCGTACGTCTCCAACCAGACATTTTCGCATTGTGTGTATTGCAATTTTCCCTCTCCCCTACTCTTTCTATCAGGTGCACGAATTCAAGGTGGAAATGACCTGCGGCGGGTGTGCCAGTGCCGTGGAGCGCGTACTGGGCAAATTGGGCGGTACGTGTGTATATACATAAGGCAGGAATGAAATGGCCTAGTTTTGGGTATTAGGCTAATTAATGCCTAGCCGCTTATCAGACAGTGACAGCAAATGCTGCCTGTGGGTTATATTGTGGCAGCCAACTTAAGTCTTTTTCTCAATTCTTGTAGATAAGGTCGAGAAAGTCAACATTAACTTGGAGGAGAGAACGGTTGCCGTCACGTCAAACCTATCGTCCGATGAACTGTTGGAACAGCTGCGCAAGACCGGCAAGGGCTGCTCGTACATCGGTGTGAAGAAATGAGACGAGTTCCTCAGCAAGTTTCAGAAATATGGCAAGCTGAAACTTGAAGTCTAACCGGGTCGAGGGAGTCCCCACATTGCCGATATCACATGTCGCAGGACGCAAGACATACATACACATCGAAGCACTCGAGCTGGAGGCGCTGCTTGATTCATTCGTTCAGTGATACCCAAAATTTACCCGATATCCGATATACACATGCTTAGCTACGAGTATACTCGTACAACACCAAGAAATCGTTTCAACTTAATTAATCAAAAATAAGTAGGAATTATCTACAAATTTTACATTAGTATTCGATCTTGCCCAAGTTATAAGTAGCTCGTAGTTAGCCGATCAAAGGATACAATTATTCATTACTTATTACTAGAAGAAGAATTTTAAATTCAAGTTAAAAAATCAAAAACAAATCTAAACAAATCGCCAAGTTTTTGCCTCAATGCAGTATAGTAATTATGAGTGCATATATTTCCAATGTAGTAGCCAATAAATGATACACTACACTCGTACGCCAATTGCCCTCTTATGATTAAACATAGTTCAATAACGAATTTTAATATCAATAATTTTTTTCAATAACAAATAAATATACATATTTAAATCTTAACTGAGTAGTTGTCTCACTATGAGTTTCTTATACATAGTTTTTAAGGTACTTTTGACATACTTTTGGAATGATGGGAGTGTACGGAATCCCTAGACGTTAAGATTCCCGTTTCAGGTCATCCCAAAAATGTTGAACACGCTCTGAAATGTGGCATGAAAACTGTCTCATTGCCGAGCCTAATCTCTTCCCGATCAGATGCAGGCATTCAGTCATCATGGTGCCATGGTGATGTGGGCTGGGGCTTGCTGTCACACCGAATCAACGACAAATAGCCGTGTCTCGTAGGGTCATGTCTTATAACAATCGAGGAGGCAGCATGCACAAGTCATAAATCTCTGGGAACGGCAAACCATACTTATCAAAATGAATATTTTTGTTCGTTTTCTGTTTTCCATATTCTGTTGTATTCTGTTTTGTTGTTGTTGTTGTTTTTTTTGTGGACCATGTTCGGGGCGTAACGAAATTATCAATCAAATGCCAGTGTGGCATGCAAGGAATGCAGAACGCTCACACACAAAGAACGAAAGACTCTGTACTAATTGAGTTTAGAGGGAGACGCAGCTCTCCGTTTGGAATTCGATGTCGCCTCTTGGTCGTTGAGAGTTGCTACCTGAGGCTGAGTTGCGGCTTCGTGTTGCGTCTCCTGTTGATTTATGCCCCATGCAGCGACCCCAAACAATAAAGAACCCAGCAAGGGACGAGCCAGCCTGTCAAAACAAACGTCACCAGTCCTACTCACAGTCGTAGTCACGTCCTTGCCCCTGTCCTCTGTCCCCTGTCCCCTGTCCCATGTCCCATTCGCTCAGATAGCATCATAAAAGGTTCATCCCCAGTCATTGGTAGGATCAAATTATCGACTCAAGTACCGTTCAAATGGCGGTCCACACTAAAATAAACAGTTAGCCAGGGAAATCTCCTGTCGCCTTCCCCGAGCACTGTGAGTATTGTATTAATTGGGATTATAATTATCTGTAATTGTTGATAGCCAATGGCAAGCAGGAAGCTGCTAGTGGGATCTACAAGTATACATTGGTTTCTGATCAAATGTACAGCTTAATGATTTTTGGTGCTGCAGCAGAAAAAGAGCTCTGCAACGGCAGCAGATCAAGTTTGTGTCAAAATTTGGCCATCACCCCCCTTCGTCTGGACCAGTCTGGTCTGCCGAGGTTGTTTTGTGTTGTGGTGTGTTCTTGTGCGCGAGTATGTTTTTTTTTTGTGGATGCTTTTCCTTGCACACTTGGTGCATTGTAGACATTCCGAAAATCGTTGGCAAAATTCCTTGGCGCATGCTTTGCAGCAAGACCTAACCAGTTGGCTGGTTCGCCTGGTCAAGTGGCTCGCGGATCGTTGGGGCATTGGCAGGACAGGACTCGACTGGTTTACCATTTGGCGGCGTTCTTGGCTGAAAGCACATACGCACTCTCGCACACACACACGCAAACACACATGCACACAAACACACTGCCACTCAGATGGGGACCAAAGTGCCGCCGTTGTCTTGGCTGCAGCCGCAGCCGCAGCTTATTGTCATGAGAGATGTGAGGAGAACCGACAGCCAGAACAATGGCACACTAAACTAAACTTAGGGCCCAACTCTGGCCATAAATTCCAAAATAAATTGTGACGTTTGTGAGGGTAAGAAATCTCCTCAGAATTCCCTACCAGAGCCTACCAGTGCACGCACCCACACATGCACACTCACACACACACACACGCATACACACACACCCGCCTGGCAAGGTCATTTCAATAGCAATAGCATTTCTGGGATTTAACAACAAATGTTCGTGCCTGGTTCGTCCTTAGGTATTTGTCCTGTGGCTGGTTCATTGAACCATTTGCAACTCCTACGCCTGACTGGCCTGGCTGGCCTGGCCTGGCCTGGCAACGAGTATACAATACGTAAGTATTTTGGGGGAACGGAACACAGTAGCCAGCATTTTGCAGTGCAAATTGCAGCTCTCTATCGTGGAGCGGGGGACAAAACACAGACACAGTGAGCCGAGAGACTGGAAGAGAGGCAACGAAGCAGCCAGGCAGCGAAAGAGAGGACGACCAAACCTGTCGACGCAATGAAAATTCCTATGGCCCGAGCACTGCAGTTTCGTTTCAGTTTCGAGCGTGTGCCATGCCCACGAGCTCCGTTTGGCCATAACGAGAGCAAAGCTGGACAAAAGCAAGGCACACAGCCAGCAGAACAGAGCAGAACGGAACAGAACAGAACAGACAAGCAGAAGGCGAAAAATGCTAAGCGTAAATAACTCATAGATAATACTCGTAATGCCCATGCATTTGCGCTGGCGATGCAAGCGATGCGAGCGCAAACCCAAAACGCAAACAAAACAAAAAACTTAGGACACGAACTGGCCGAAGGAGTCGGAGTTGGAGTCCCAGTCATGTAACAACGTCGGCCCCAGCTTCAGCTTCAGCCCCAGTCCCAGCCTCAGCCTCAGCCTCAGCCTCCACCGCGTACGAAGGCAGCTCTCGTAGAATTGGAGTTCGACTCTGAACGACCAACAAACGAAAGAAAAAAACAAGATCAACTGGTTTCGCGTCGAGTAAACCAACAACAAAATACTCACTCAAAACGGAGAGCTCAAGACCTGTTGAGTCTGAGAGCCAGAAACAGAGCCAGAGCCAGGCCAACAGACCAACAGACCAACAGACCATCAGAGACCATTGTTGCCTCTTCGTCGTCGTCTATTGCGCGTGCCTTCGGTCGGTCGGTCGGTCGGTCGGTGTCGGTAGATCGGTTGGTCTGGTCTGTAAAAATAATTTTCCCCCAAAGAAGTTTCATTTGTGTTTTTGACTGTTCGTCGTGCAGAACGATTCTCCTGCGCTGCCAGTTCCTCTGCGTGCCCCGCGGCCAATGTGTCCCCCCGCCACCCCACCCCTTTGTCTATCACCGTCTGCATCTGTGCCTTCTGTGCCTGTTAGTATCTGTATCTGTATCTGTGTGTTTGTGTTTTTGCGAGCAGGCGTTTAATATGCGCGAAAAGCTGTTTTCGGTACATACAGGCTTTCCCATACATCCATAGAGTCAATTTTCCTGTTAACCGAAAACCTGACAAAATATAATAGAATACCAGAAAAAATAAATACAAACAACTGCCCTGCCGTAGAAAACGCTCTCTGGGAGCGTGTGTGTGTACCTGTATATGTGCATGTGCATGTGCATGTACATGTATGTATCTTGGTGTGTTGTTGTGTTGGTGTTTCCCTGTGCATAAATGTGCATTTGCTCGTAAATATCCGTCTGTGTAAATATGCAAAAATGCAATGCAAACAACGTTGATTCTGTCTGCTGATCGCCACGCCACTCAGCTAGCAGCAGTAGGTGAAAGTAAAGCGATTTTTTTTAATTAATTGCACGCAGGCAGTTCTGTACACACTGTGCCAAGTGATCCACTAGCCAAGTGGCAATCAAGGCAGTGGCTGGCAGTTAAGCTAACCGACTAATCACCAATCCAATCACTCGGATCCACTCCAGCAAGCAGTGGAGTTGCGCGCGCAGTCGGAGACTTTTTGGATTTAGAATATCCGCTCGAAGCATAATAATACGATACAAAGCAACAAAGTAAGTAACGTGTTTGAATTTCATATATTTCGGGCTCCTATAATTAGAATTAGATGGAATTTCGTAGGGTGTTGTATAATCTGTCCTCTGTTTATAAAGTTTGAAAAGAATATATTTCCTGATCGAATGATTAAATACATAAATACACATTCCCATCCCTGGTTTCACATTCTTTGAGTAAACTCTTGTAACTATTATACTTTTAGCTGGGATTCGATCCATATCGCATAATCATATAATCATATAATATCTCATATCGCATAAATCGCACATTCATTTAGGTTTCTGAGCTTCTGAGGATCTCGAGACAGGTAGCCACCACACCTAGAAACCTTACCCTAATGATTTTATTCTTTGGCTAAACTGTTCATAAAGCGATGGAATAAATTTACTTATAAAGAACATGCAGAGATCGGCACCTATACTATACTTTCGAGACCTACACCATGCAAATGTGGCCCCTTTACAACATCTGAAATTATGCTAAAGACCCGCATGGGAAGCTCTTTTTTGTTATTTTTTGCTGGTATTTCGTATTTCTATGTTGCAGCCCGACTTCGACTTCGACTTCGATTTGGATCTTAGTTTGGGATCTTGGGGCTCGTTGGGAACTCCACTCCGTTTATTTGTTGAGAACTCTGACAAAACATTTGGCAATAAGCTGGAAATACGATGCATGCTTGGGCTGTGTATCTTATAGACAGACACACTTTGCTTGTTTTTCCTTGTTCTGGTTTAGAGTGGACAACAAACAAGCTCGTAAATAGTCAAACACAGACATGCATACATTCATAAATACATTCAAATGTACGCGAATGTATGGTCTTATATGTGTGTTCATATGTAGTATTCACCCATGGGTAAACTATTTTTATTGACTTTAGCTTTGACGTTTGACACCTCTGCGGTTTTTGTTTACGATCTGAATAGTAATCACAAGAGACAAAGCGAGCGCCAAAGATGGACAGGAGAGAGACAGAGCGAAGGGGAATGTAAATCTCCATGTAAAGATATACGCACATGTGAAATGTATCTAAACTATGAAAATATTATTATTAGTATTCCAGAAAGTAGATTTACTTCATTCAAATTAAGAAATTTCTCAATCCTTTACTTGAAAAAACTATTCTTGTTCTGTTCGAACTTTACGTATTTAATGGATTTTGCAAATTTCATTATTCCCGCAAATTCCAGCATACCCTGAATTCCAGCACTGCCTGAATAGGGTGTGAATATTTTATGGTATAAATCAGCGAATAAACTCTAACAAAGGTCCACGAACAGGCGCAGGCACAGCTGCCTGTGTGCCATGGAATTGGAATAGAAACTATTTGTTGGCCAGGGGCTTATGGTTAGGGTTAGGGTGAGGGTAAGCGGATAGGTGGGGGAGGGGGGAGGGGGGGGCCCACAAAGCCGCTCGTGCCGACACACCTGACAAGCGAACCGAAAGCAATCGACCAGGTTCGGGCCAGATTCTATGGCTGACATTATTGATACATTATGCGGCCATTTTATGGGGCGGCTGTCAAAGGGAAAGGGTTCAGAGTGGGGGAGTGGGGGAGTGGCGGAGTGGAGAATCAGGGAAATACTTGTGCAAGGAATGGATGGAAGCATACACACATATCGGCGTCAGATAGAAATACTGGCTTTGATACAACAGCTCTAGCTCTCTGGCCAAGGTGGAGCTTGGTTTTAATCACCAGCTGTTACAGCTGTTGCGTTCCTGTCGTTTGATGGGCGCTCAATCGGACGCTTTTTTGTGTGCTGTGTGGCTCTGACTCTGACTCTGACTCTGGCCAAGACTCTTTAGCCCCATTTTGGGCTGTCGCTGTCGCTGTCGGTGTCGCTGTCACCCGGCGAAAGAGAGCGGTAGAGGGCAGGGAGCAGGGAGTGGCCCTTTGTTTCTCGTTAAGCCAATTGTCCATTAAGACCCAGAGCTGCTGGTCCTCTGATTGCATAAGCCCCTCCACGCTGGGTAGCCACACTCGTATTCGTATTCGTATTCGTATTTTATTTCACTGTCAGTTAAGATGAAAAATTGTTTTTATTATTTTCCTTTCCTTATTGGCATTTGCCCCTTGCTGACATCACGTGACAACAGCAACAGCAACATCAACAGCAACAGCAAAACAGAAAATGCTGGTTCGGATTTGGGTTCGGGTTCGGTGGCATTTTTTCGGTTCGAGCAAATAATTTAAATGTCAATGAGCGAGAGAGCAGGCGATGGCGACGGCGACGGCAACGGTGACTCTAACCAGATAACCAGCTTGTGGCATGCTGGGTCCCGGTCCGGCCCCAGTCGCAGCCCATGACGAGCCGATACCCCAGTCAAACCCCCAGCCAAGTGACCTAATTTCAAGCAGACACTGCAGCAGAGCAGAGCAGAGCCAGAGCCAGAGCCAGAGAAACACTTTCTCCTGGACCCGAGCCGATCGAGTTCTGGCTTGTCGTGGGCCCAACTTCGACCTCGTCTCCGGCTCGCAATTAAGAGAAAATTTAATTTTGAATTTATTAAAGGTAAATAAGCAGCAGACGGCCACAGTCACAGCCCCCAAAAAGTTATTCGTTCGTGTCTCGCTTTTGACATAAATCAAAATTTTTCTTTTCTATACGTACATACATACATACATATGTATGTATGTCTGTATGTATATAGCCACCTATATAATTTATACACACATGCAATCAAATCAAGAACGGACAGAACAACAGACAGCAGTAGCAGCAGCGACAGAAGAAGGAAAGATAATGACGGCAATCCACAGATTCTTCAGTTGCCACAACAAGGCCCCTGGATCTGGATCTGGATGTGGATGTGGATGTGGATCTCGACTGGCCTTGGGTATGGTGCGAGTATTTGCTGAAAGCATTTCTGAAATCAAATTAAGATCAACTGGTTCCCAGTCCGAGTCAATCATACGATGACTGCATCGCAGCTGATGCATGTAATTAGAGAGGTTCGGGAATTTCGGGGACTAATCGGATGGATGCTAATGGATGGTTCTAATTGGTTTAAAGTTTTCTTTTTCTAATATTTAATATATAATTTAATTGAAGTGTTCCGTTTTGGAAATGGAGCCATTACAATGGCTACCATAAAACTATTTTGTTCAAATCTCCCAGTCGCCTCACACATTCCCTTCCCTGGCCCAAGAGATTGAAGCCAAAGGCCATCAGGCCACTTGAAATTTGTTCAGTGTTTGCTTTCAACTCAATAATTTTGGGGGATGGGATCACAAATCGAATAATCAAATACAGAAAACAAATACAGCGAAACGAAGAGCGAGGAGCGAGGAGCGAAGAACAGATTCCAAAGTATCAGTTACAAAACGTTTCAATTTTTGCTGCCTCACTGGGCTTCTCGTGGAGGGGAACGAATCATCCGGGGGATCCGAGGGGATCGGCTATCATTTGGGCCATTGGAACACGCGCTTGTATCCGCGACCCACAAGAGAGGTGCCCGTGCCCGTTCCCCCAAGGTAAGAAAGAGAGAGATAGAGAGAGAAAGAGAGAGAGAGTGAGTAGGAAAACACAGTAGAGAGACAATGCCACAGAAATCAGATACTTTTCATTTGCCACATGCTCGTGGCCGTGGCCGTGGCCGCAGCGTAGCGTTGCCCAACGAAGAATGCCCACCAAATTGGTGATAAATTCATCGATGAAATTGTTTAGATAGCAAAATCAACCGAAACTCTTTTTCTTGACTTTGGAATGAGTTGAGTTGAGTTGTTTTCGTGGTTGTGTTTGTGTCTGGCCAAGTTGCCACCGCAACTATGTATATATGTATCTATAAATGGCTAATGACATTGGATTAGCATAAGCTGTGCAATTAATCTTTGTAATAAGTAGAAACCGAAGCAAACCGATACCGAAACCAAATCGAACCACAGGCCAAAGACAAACATTCGGGGCTCGAGGCACAAGCAGAAGATGGGGAGAAACTTGGGGAACTTGGAATTATTGGGAATTTTCAGCGTAAATCTTTTGTATGATTAATGAATGGAGGGACGCGCGATAGGTCCCCAGACCCCAATGATATTCTGGTTTATTATGCAAATTATTATGCGTTAAGGGCGTAGAAGGCCGCATCTATTAGTGTCAGGTCTATGGGCACAATCGAACACTAGCCTCACCTGACCACCAGCCTTATGATCGGATCAGCCATAGTCTGAATCAGAGTCACACTCCCACACGGCCTGGACCTGGACGTGGACTTGGACTCCCAGCTGCACATTGTTGCATATTAATGGGTCTGGAACGGACTTCAAACAGTTAGTCGCATGTGCGGCATATTAATTATGGAATTTCTTTTGCTCCAACCCAACCGAACCCAACCGAACCCAACCCAACCCAACCCTCTGCAACGAACCTTCGTCGTGTGCGTGAAACCTGCGGACTGGCCTTTCTCTTTGGAATGCGGTAGCTGCTAAAGAGAAGATGAATATTACTCATGAGGCACCAGAAAATATGCCGACATGGCTGGCCCTTGGACTTGGACTTCGACTTGGTTGGTAGAAACTCCCCGCATTTGTTGCTATTCTGACAGAATGTTCTTTAAGTTTTATAGCAGATCTTTAAATTGATTTAAAGACTAAAACTGTGACCATATACTCGGATTCTCAGCCATATTCCCATAAAAACACAGAGAGAGAGAGAGAGGGACAGATAAAGAGATTGCCAGGAGAATCTATTGAAAATAAATAGATTCGTCTTCTTTCTTAATTTCCTGGAAATCATATCTCCCTCCTCATATCGGAAATGGTAATTCTTACAATCGGAATGAGTAACAGAACATTAGCTTGGCCGACAGACTTTGACAGTTTGTTAGAGAGCCATAAAGTGGGTTATTTGATATCGGTTAGCTGGCCAGAGTAACACGTTGCCCGAGATCAGAGTGCTTTCTCGCCCAGGCCCAGAACAGACCCAGAGACACCCAGAGACAGTTCCAGAGACAGACCCAGAGACAGACACAGAGACAGAGCCATAAATCTGCCAGCCAGCAGCAGCAGGTTGGATTGCGGTTGCGAGCATAAGAATGGAGACGACGACTAATGCCATTTAAAATGCGGCAGTTTAGGTTTGGCTGCCATTTATATGGGTGTCAATCCACGTTCTTTGATTCGATTGTCGATTGTCGATTATGGAGTGTCGGGCAAGAGAGCGCAGCTAATTAATGCACAGCCCGAAACGAAGACATAAAATAAGACGAACAAAACCCGAAACGGTTAAAAAGAAATCTCCCAGCCGCCAGGCCTGGCAGAGGAACTGTGCAGATGACCTCTTTCCCCTGCAGACTGATAAGGGGTCAAAGGGGTGGAGCAAATAATTGGGGGAAACGGCAGATCGGCAGATCGGCTGGCACCCGCAGAGAGTCGAGTCGAATCGATCGAAAAACATGGCAAAACTATTCAAATTGCTTATCGAACACTCGTACGAGTACAACAAGGTCAAATCGATCGAAAAGCAAGCCCATTTGTCATGCGCAGAAATGTATGGGGGAGGGCTGTTCTTACATACATATGTACATATAAGTATGATGCCTTTTTTGCACACATCCATTCCACAATTATATCCAATTCAGTTTCTCTTCTATCGGCCATTTTCAAGGAATTCTAACACTTTCCTTCTAATCAGAAAATATGATCCATATCGGTACATCATGATATCCAGTTTGTTAGAGACAGACATCATACACC
Source organism: Drosophila affinis (assembly GCA_037356375.1). NCBI lineage: Eukaryota > Metazoa > Arthropoda > Insecta > Diptera > Drosophilidae > Drosophila > Drosophila affinis. The sequence goes on along the minus strand of CM074802.1, from coordinate 62,713,678 downwards.
ATACACCATCCATATATGAATCATAGCTCCTACTTAGTTGGAACCTGTTCGAATACCAAAGTACATATGCACATATGCTATTATATGGCATCCTCATCCTCATCCTCAATATGATCATCATCATCATCACTCTCTAACTGCCACTCCCCCTACCTAGAGTCGGACGGGCTTCCTCTGCCCCTCGCGGCGGACACTTCCGATAAGATCGCTTTCAGCATTCAATAGAAAAATTAAACACAAACCAAACGGCAGACTTGATTGGAGGTTCGTAGCGGGCTGGCGGGGGACATTTTGCATTTATACCGGGAACGATAAGAGAACCAGCTGCTGGAGGGAGAAAATGTTGTTGGTTTTTTACGATGGTTTATGGATGGCAGAAATGTCTGACATTATGCCGGCAAAAACAATTTCCAGTGAAATGAAATCGAACGGCATTGATTGCATGCCAATGTGGCTCCAAAGTTCTTGATCGACACCTGCAGCCAGACGACGATGATGACGACGACGACGACGCTCCATTCCGACTACAACTCAGACGGTGATGGGGACTGAGACACAGAGACTGGGACTGGGACTGGGACGGAGAACGGAGGCCAGTGACCATTTATAGAGTAACTAGCGACTAGCAAGACGATCAACAGACGATCAACTTGCTATCCCAATGACGCAAAACACGCAATGGCCCAAGACTCTTCCCCGCCGGCTGGCGGCTGGTGGCTGCCTCAGTCCATCTCCCCAGTTTGCGGAGCTTTCTCTGGAGCGAGGAGGAGGCAGCGTTAATTATTATGGGCAGAGGAAGTGGCCGACGACGTCGGCAGCGACTAATTGCATTGCGGCTGTAGTGACCATTGGGGAGCGTCTAGCCGGCTGCCTAGAGACCGCTCTCCCTCCTCCCCACTCCGCACTCCACACTCCACACTTCCCTTTCCCATTAATTTTCAGTGCATTATTTAATCGAAATCCTTGTTTATTTAACTTTTTGCAGAGACGGAAAATGCAGAAGCTTGAACTCTGAACTCAAACCTCGGACTTGGTTGAGACAGAATAACGAAACCACACATAAACACACAAACAAACACGCACACTCACACTCGATATGCCCACCCGCCACAATTGGGATACGGAGCGTGTGGGCGTGGCACATCTGGCTGGAGCTCTGAGTCCGCTTTGCATAACCGATGCCAATCATGAGATATTGCGGCCAAAGCCACGAAGGTGAGTCCCAATCCCATTGGAATCGAGACACCCCACTCGTAGAAGATCGTTCCATACTATATACCATACTATAACCATAGCCATATGATACATACATTTATCGATATATACATTTTCCCTTGGGCTTAGTTGCGCGTCTTGTCCATTTCTTGTGCCTTGTCTAGTCGAGGAGGAGGAGACCAAATTAATTAATTGCGGTCTTGATTCTGGCCCCATATGGGGCAAGCAGTGCTTGGACACTGAGATACAGATAGTTTCTAAATATTTATATGGAGATATATATCTATGAACAAATATATATACATATGTACTCTTGATAAGCACCAATAGCCAATAGATGCTTAGATTTTATGGTATCAGAAACGCTTCTTCCTGACTTTTACGTAAATCTAAATGGATCGAATTAGACAGGTCCTGCTGAACTAAAGGCTCTTTCGTAATTGGTTCTAATAAATTTAATAAAGCTCTCAAACTTTCGTAACTTATCTCATGGATTGGATGGATAGTTTTGTTTTTCCATATTATTCTTCCTTGTGTCCTTTTTATCTCATCTTTAACCTTATGGACTGGCGTGTTAGGTAGTGTTCTCTATATAATCTTGGGGATTTACTTAAATATCTTAGCTCCTTACTTCTCTCCTCACTTCATGCTCTTGCAACTTTATTTACCCAAGCTATGGTTATGTGTACGCCATCTGTAGGCCATACATTCTACATTATTTTTACATGATTATTACATCCATATCTGCGTATTTGTTACATTAAATGCTTACATTGTACATTTTCACACTGGCGCCTAATAGTGTTCATTTGTATTTACATTCCACACTGGCGCTCTATATTTACATGAAGAATGTAACTACATCGATAACTACATTATTTCATCGACAACTTCATTATTTCATCAATAACTACATTATATGTCGATTTTCGCTGTTAATTTAACGATTGTGCTGTTAACCACAAGCCACCAGCTGTTAGCTATGTTAACTATCGCTGACGGCGGAGTTATGTGTTCTTGCACGTTCGCTTATTTTATCGATGTTATCGATTGCGCTTCTCTTCTTGTACCATTTCTTTTCAGCGCCAAATTCAAATTCATTCACAAATACATTTTAACATTGCTAAAGTTCATTAAGCCTTTATGATATATTAAGTGGCGTCAACAGCTCTGAAAAACTGTCACTCTACTCTCGCTGTGAATATTGTTATTAAATCGGTGGAAAAAGTTCATTCCTGGCTAATAAATTAAAGTGAGTGTAGTGCACTTGTCGCGGGACCCCTCAGAACTATTTCGTTGTCTTTACTCGTGTGTACCATCATTCTAAGCGTATCTGAAACATTTATTTCTTCAGCTCTGGCTGTTTTCTTATTGGGCTTCACAGGCACATACATACGTGCATAGGTGTACCAGAGGGCTCAAAAGGTTTTCCAACCGGCCCGCCGCCACAAACAATGGCAACTATTTTTGGACTTGGACACTTGCATGCATAATTGTGCACAAAGGCGTGAAGGGAGGCGGCAAGGCACACAAGAGCACTGCCGAGGGGAAGGGGGGAGAGAGTCAGGGCAGACCAGACCAGACCAGACCAAGTTGAACGGACAATAAACTTTTGTTCTGGCCGGAGTCGACCAACTTCTTTTCGGAAGTGATACAAAAACAACAAAGAAGAAGACACCACATAAAGAAATGGACGTAGAAGCTAGTGCTGGTGCTGGTGCTGGTGCCGGGGTTCGGCCTGGGTAGGAATGGCGGACGCTAGACGATTTTCGGAAATCATAATGTATTGTTTGTTTGTCTGTTGGCCAGATATCTTCTTGGTCTCTAGACCAAACGGGAACGATCTGTCTGCGATTCGTTTTCGCATTGTGAAGCCGGTCAAGGTTAATTTGGAAAATATTAGTGTCAGCACGGTCGGAGCGGGGCTGCGGAGTGGGAAGGGGGAAGGGGGAAGGAAGCCCCCAGGCAGAGAGAAGAAGATCACTCCGGATGTGTGCCACAAAAAGAAGATACTCGTAGAGGCACAAAACTGGCTTTACGACCTCAGCGAAGGTAGAGATGAATAATTATTAAATGCGGGCCTGGCCCGGACCGGCCCAGTCAGACACGACTAATTCAATTAAAACGAAACTAGAGCTAGAGCTACAGCTACAGCTAGAGCTTGAGATACAGATACAAATACAGATACAGATAGAGATTGATGCTCAAGTCGAGTCTCAGTGCTGCTGGGGGCTGAAGGTTTCTGTTAAGGTTTTGGTCTTTTCCTCGCAAAGTTCAAGCTCGATTGAGAAATCGCCAGGCAGCGGCAGACAATTGCTGATTGAAATCTCACCCCACCCCACCCCACCCCACCCCACCCCGCAGGAAACAGAGGAAACAGAAATATGACTGGCATTTTGCGAAACTTTATTGTAGCTCCGTTTTTGTGTGTTGCTGGCAATTAAAAGTTTGAAATGCGAGTAACAACAAACAAATGACAGTTGGAAATATTTCACACAAACGAAACGAAAGTGAAAATAGCAAAATGTGAATAATTAGCAGAGGGCCCACAATAAAGGGAATCAAATAATAATAGCTAACGAACTGGAATACGAAAAATGTACGAAAAATTCGCCACAATTGCCAGACGACGAATTGTTGAACAGGTAGCAGAGTACTCATACTCGTGCTCCAGCTGCAGCAGCAGCAGCAGCGGCAGCAGCGGCAGCAGAGGCAGCAGCGGCTTGTGGCTAACAAAGTCAATGACAATGGAAATGGGCAGGAGGATACGGAGGGGGAGGAGGGCCCTCTGCCACTGCCACTGCCAGCCATCTCTCGCTCTCAGGGCAACAAACCCGAGTACCCCTCTCTGCCCTTTTCCGTATAGATACCTCTATCTCCATCTCTATCGGTGTAGCATCTTCAGTTCGGTGTAATTTTGAACGCAGCATTAAAGAGAGTACAAGAAATAATGCGACGACGCGACGTGAGGCAAGTGAAAATGTTGTTACCTTTTTACCTTGCCAGAGCAGCTCAGGCCGCGACTTTCTTTCACACAAACAGCCACAGATGCAGATACAGATACTTTGATACACTCTTTTGAAAACACTATCCACGCTGGCCCCAGCTAGATCTGTGAGATCTATTCGGTGTTTGTCCAAATATACGAGTACGTAGCTAACTTACAGAATCGTCCGGCCAAAAGCCGCAAAACAAAGTGCAGCCAAAACCAGAAAACAAAAATAAAAAAAATGGATAATGGAAAATGGAAAATCCAAGGCGCGAAAGTGTGGGAGATTTGAGAGCAGCTGTTGCCGAGCGTGGAATGACAGAGCACAGGCTGTTGATAGATCTGGATAGACGGACGGACTAATTAAGTCGTTGGAGATAGCAGCGACCCCCCGTCCCCGTCCCCGTCCCCTTTCCCTGCCCCCGTCTTTATCTTCATCTTCGCCTTCGTCTTTGTCGTCGTCTACGAACGGAAGCGAAGTCGGTTGCTCTGCGCAGCCTCAGCCTCAGCCTCATCCTCATCTTCTCCGGGGCTGGGCGCATCTCCAATTGATGTTGGGGATGTGGTTGAATGCGGAAATCTTGTTGGATGGCACTCTCTAGTCACAGTCGTAGTCGTAGTCGTAGTCGTAGCCGTAGTCGGGGACGCCGCGTATTAAACTCTAATCAGCAAGATGTGATGATATGATAGGGCCACGAAGCACTCGGAATAGGTAGCAATTTGTCAGATGTTGGGGTTTCATAACAGTTACAGCCAATTGCCTTGTCACTGATGGTGTCGGGATACCAGCTCGGGCTGGTCATGGCTCACATGAAGGAAATGCAGGTGAAGAGGTGATGTATGTGATGAATGCGATGCATGTGAGATTTTCCCTGACAGATATAGGACTGGACTGGACTGGACAGCAATACTCGTATTTTACCCATTCGACTCCTCGTAGAATCATACTCAGTTGAGGAGGAAACAGGCAGTCATATCTATAAGCTTGCATCAAAATATCTCAAATTTCGGAACAAAAATGCCATTAAGATTTCTATATCCAAGTTTCGAAAATAATTTTCTACTGTTCCCAGACTCAGACTCAGACGCAGACTGAGACTCAGATCATGACTCAGCTGAAGAAAAGTTGGGCTTAAGCAATCCATGTCAATCACACGTTGAAATATCTTGCATTGAGGCAATGGGAAGGGAAACTAAATGAAGAAAATTCGGTGAAGTCACCACGCATCTTATCCAACAAATTCTGCTCGCCGCCTCGAGCATACATTTTTGTGTGTCTTTGGGCTAACGCTAACCTTGCCACAGGTTTAACCACCATTTCGATCCCATAATTCACAGATATTTTTGCCAACTAAAGATTATTAATGATCTCACTCGAAAAGTTGGTTCTAATGATCTACAATCTAAAACTGAAAACAGAAAAACTGAAAACCATTTCCTGTCTAATACTGTCAGGGCATGAAAAACGAAAGTTCCTAAGTCTTGATGAGCGCATTAGAGGCTACCCGAGCCGCATTAGTTGGGTGACACACATACGTGTGGGTATCTCTGTAGCTCCAAGGTTCCACCAGTACTGATACTGATATTTCTTCTATCTATTTACTTTCTGGGTAACTTGCACTTACTGCCTTTTCGGCCAAACCATTTTCCAGCCGTTTCGATTTGTTTTCTTCTCCTTTGTGGCCGAGTTGTTTTATAAACACGCGAATATTACATTAAACTCTTTGGTATATATTTTTCTGGCTTTTCGTTTCGTTTTTATCTGCTTTTTTTTGGCTGTTTTTTCTGTTTTTAATTTTTGGGAGGTCTTTTGTGTCTGTGTGTGGAGCGCGGCTGCTTAATGGGTGTAAGCATATTTATGGCCTGTCATTACTTTTCCGTAAATTAAACTTTTTAATGCGAAAATTGCTTAGAGCATAATTTTTTTAATAATCCACAGTGGAGCATTTGAAGCACTTGAAGCCTGCTCTGGCCCGGCCCGGCCTGGCCTAGGAACAGCCGACGCGGCGTCGGCTAGTGAAGAAAGTTATTGTATAATCGGACAGGCAGAGAGATGGTTAGATGGATGGTTAGAGGAACGTAGAGTTTTCCGTATTACGTGGGCGGCGTTTTTTTTTATGTTTGGTTTTCGTTTTGGGGTTATTCGGCGGGTATTTGGTTCAAATGGTGATGGCTTTCTAATTGCAATCGTGCTCCGCTTTGTGGTTGTGGTGGGCCGCTCCCATTCTTCGTCCACAAAGAAGAAGCTTCTGCAGCTGCTGCCGATAAAATATATAACTATACGAGTATATGGATCTTATGGATATGGATATGGATATGTGGCTGTCTGTACATATGGTAGGAAAAACAAAAGGCCAACCCAACGCCAACCTCAAGAAGCCGTTATGTCAGCGCGCATGCTCGTAGGCCAGTACGAGTATAAATCATTAGAGGCAGGTTACGCTCGGCAATTTATTTGCTCCACACATGAAACGTATCTTGTAGATGTATCTCGAAGCCTACGCACGTCTGCCTGTGCCTGTGCCTATGCCCATGCTCAGAACACACACGTCAGGCCGAGCTTTGCCCAGAATCTAACCATCTTGTGGCCTGAGACTGGGACTAGAACTGAGACTGAGACTCTGACTGGGGGGAGACTGCCAGCCCAGCCTGCGCGCCGAAGCAAGGAAGGAAGCTGGCAAAACTACATATAGTATCTGATAAGTGTCAAGATTGTATAACCTTCGAGTGCGATGCGATGCCGTGTGGTGTGGTGTGGTGTGGTGCGATGTGGCTGAGAGCTCCCTTGGCCCCGCCAAACAGTTATACATAATTAAATTCAGAGCCAGAGCAGCTATCAGAGATGGGAGTGAGACTTTGTCCAGTCACGTTATTGGAGCGGGATAAGCCGAGACTCCGTACAAATATTTGAAATGCAAGTACTATGGGTGTTTGCATATAATGAATGTTTCTAAAGGAGCTCTGCAATATCGCAGAAATCGTTGACTTTATTATAGTTTTTCCTTCTACAGTAAATATACATAGGTACTCGTAATACTTGGTTTTAGGATTAATTTTTAATTATTGTGGCTAGAGCTAGATCCAAATACAATTCCTTTGAGCATCACTGGCAGCAGTCGCAGTGACTTTTTGAAAATCACTTTATCACCAGCAGCAACAAAGAAAAAAAACAAAAACAAAAGGGTAAAATAAAAAATCACAGACACAATCACAGATACTCGTACTCGCAATGTTCCACAGTACGAGCACTCGTGTACCTTACAGGCAGAGTAAGCCCTCAAACGCTGCCTACAATACGACGACGGTATGACGGTGTGACGATATGACGGTACGACAGTATAGCTTTTCCATTGTTTTGGGCCCACAGCTGAGAAGCAAATGGAAAAATTACCCAAGCCAAGACAAGCCAACTCAAGCCATGCCAAAGACCCTATGTGCAAGGTGGCCCGCCTCTGGGGGCCCCATAGGCCCAAAACGCGCTGTGAAAATGAGGAAAAACAGATATCGTTGCGCGTAGACAATGACGGGGCAGAGCACAGCACAGCACAGCAGCGCAGAGCAGCGCAGCGCAGAGCCGCGCAGAGCAGAGCAGAGTAGTGCGGAGCCGAGCCGAGCCAAGCCGAGAGCGCCAGCAGCTGTGGTGTGGTGTGGTGTGGCACGGCTCTGTCTGACTTTGAACCACCGCCGCCGCGGCGGATCAGGTGAGCTTCATTTTTCAGTCGAGCTTGATGTGCGCGAGCGAACGGTAATGCGGGTTCGAAATTTGGTGACTTTCGGAGTTCATTTTTGTTTTTTTTTCTTTCGATCGGACATTCGACTTTTGGAGCTTCGAATTTTCGAGTTTCGAGTTTCGGTCGCGGCTCGCTGAGCACGAGAGCAATGATAATTTATAATTTGCATAATTGTTGTTATTATTTGTGCGAGTAACATAGAAAACAGCTGCATAGAAGCAGCTTCCGAAAGGAAATCGGGAATAGAAAAGGAAATAGAAAGAGAAAGAAAAGTGCGAATAAGAAGACGAAATAGAAGAGGTGGATGGATGTCCGTGTCGAAGTGAAATGAAACCAAACTAAATCCAAAAGCACCCAATCATGTACTGCACCAAAGATTGCTCCTGCAGCCTCTGTCGCGAGCTGCGGAACTACAAGATAGGATCGAAGAAGGCACCCCCTCCGCCCCTGCCGCCGCCGCCCGCGAACTCCACATCCCTCCTGGGCAGGATGCTGAACGAGAACTTCATCCTGCGCCGGCGGGGCATTTCCCTCAAGAACTTCCAGCCGCAGTCGCTGCGGAACAGCGAAATGTGTCAGCAGCAGCAGAAGCTGCCAATGCCGCGGCCCGGACAGACACCTTCACCCACGCCCATTGAGGAGCTTCCCGACTGGGTGGAGGACACGGGCAGGACGCGTCAGGCCAATCACAAGGTGGTCATCTACTTCGGGGACTCCATCAATCGCAATCAACCGCAGCCGCAACCGCAACAGCCACCCCAAGCCCAGAGCCAGACCCAGACCCAGACTCAGTCTCCAGCTGCAGCTCCAGTTGCAGCTGCATCAGCAGCCTCACCATTGTTATCGCCCAAAGAACTACACTCGCAGCTGCTCCAAGAAATGTCCCAGAAACTGAAGTCCAATGACAAAGCGGAGGAGAAGGAGGAGCTGAAAAAGGCGGAGCAGCAGGCCAGAGCCGTGGAGGGGCGGGTGGAGCGGCCGGAACGGGCGGATGATGAACTGCCGCCCTACATTGAGAGCGTGCAGAATGGCGTAATTAATATCAGAATTGAAGGCAATTACCGGCGAGCCAGTGCTCTGGTGGAAACGGTGGCAAAGCCAACTCTGGCCGTGGTCGGTCCAACGAAATCTGATGCTGCCACTGCTGCTGTCACTGATGCCACTGATGATGATGATGATGATGACGATGACGGAGACGACGACGACCCTGGCCACGATGCGGAGACGGACTCGTGCGACTGGAGCTACGTTCAGGAGTGGCGGCGAGCCGCCAGACGGTACTGGAAAATATTTAAAATTATACGCCATTATTTGTTGCCTCTTTTCCATTTCCATTTCCACTTCCATTTCCATTCCATTTATATATTTTCTGCTGCAATTCTTTTGTGAAAGTTCGGTAGAAAAGGGATTCCTAGGGAGAGAATTGATTGAAATTGATTAGAAAAGGGAAAGGAGTCCGTTTTGGGATGGAGATACAACTGAAAACCAGACATCATTAAAAAGCCGAGACAAGAAGCTCCCAGCCTAATATTTGGATCATTTTTAAATGTTTTAAAGCAGTTCAATTAGATCCGCTTTTGTTACTCGTTTCGAAACAACATTTCGAGAAAAGAACAATCGTAAAATTCGACTTTAGAGCCCACATTTACATATGAAAGAATAAACTATACCTGTAGCAACTGAATACACAATTCTGAGTCTCTTTAATGTGGATCATTCATACATTAAATGTCACATAAAAACTGCTGACATCGAAAAATCATTTTAAAGACAAGACAAGCCAAGCGATCTTATAACATCGGACGGACATACATATGTATGTATATATGCATGTCTACAAGCAACCAACATTTTCGTATCTGTATGCCAGTGGCACCATTTCCCGAAATAAATAATAATTTCAGTATTTGATAATCGAAAATAAGAATGACAAAACGTTTGTAAGAAAACCCGAACGAAAGGTCACTGCACGACAATGAAAAGACTAATCAAGTTTCCTAAGGAATGGGATCGGATCACCACAAGAAGTCCCAATGAAACTTCAGCTTCTATCCATCCATAAATCGTATTTAGCACAGAACAGTGTCCAAGCCATTGTAGATTCGTCTGGACAGACAATGGAAGATGTGTCAAGCTACGGCGAAATTAAAAATTTGGGTCAATCAGAGCTCAGGTTACAGCATAGACCGCTCTCTGGGGTTGGGCGAAATATTCTTCATTCTTCTGTGTTCTGTATTCTGCATTTCGCATTCTACAAAGAATTCTACAAACTCATATAAGAATGAAAAGATTTTGTCAACGCTGACAACTAACTTTTCGCATGCAAATGAAACATCGTAACTGGCTTTTAATATCATTTGTTTATGCTAGCATTTTTTATTTTTTTTTTATTTTGGCCGATCCCAGTTAGAAGATGATAATCGTGGGGAACTCGCAAAAGAAATGCGACAATGAATCGTGGGGACCAACATAAGCCCACTTTTGAATACAAAATCAAATGTTTAACTGGAGAAAGAATAGAGAAAATTGCATACTCTTACATCATGTAATATGACAATACATACAATCCTCTAGGATATTTACTATTGCTAAAAGATCTACTACCTTTGTTGCCCTCGTTTTTCACGATATTTTCATAATATTTGAATCCTATATTCTAATTCATACCGACTTTTGCAAACAAAGTTGCCGACTTGGTGACGGAATCTCTGTCTGCGTCCACTTTTAATTATGTGCCACTGATTCAGCGCACGGCGAAACCGCGGCGTCTAACCAGAATCTAACACTGTCATCATGGTGTGAAGAAAGATTAGAGGAAATATGACAACCCACCGGCTACCCGTTAGTCGTAGCGTAGCCTTTGTTTGCCTTAGAATGGGTTCTCCCAGTTATTAATAGGCTGCAAAATTTGTGGGTAAGGAAATGGGACAGCTATTTAATATGATAAAGAGGTGCTAAGGTCTGAAGCAGAGAAACACCTATAATACCTACTAGTATATAGGCTTGAAGGCCACTCTTATGTACAAAAGTATCCCTGCAATCGATGTTGTTTTAAGTATTTTATTCCTGTGCCGACCACACAGATTTATGCATGTAGCTACGAGTAGATATTGATTTATACTGTTCTGGGATTTTTGTGTGTATTTAGTAATATGGTGAACATTATTTGTTGCAGACCCACTGGCAACTTGCCTACCAGTTTCGGACAGCACCCGGCGCCCAGTCAGATTACTGGGCTGCCTCCGATGCCTCCGCCGCTGTTGCAGCCACCACAGCAGCAGCAGCAGTCGACTCCACTGTCGCCCCATGGACCACACAGCGGCCTGGCGGTCTCGATGGCTGCGCCAGCACCGCGGGTGTTCAAAGAATTAGCCCAGCATCCCAGCAAGGGAGTGGGACACAAGGTGGGGGTCCCGGGAAATCTCGCCTTGAGCCAAGGCCAGATTCCGCTTCCCAGCCAACTGACTTCGCCGGTTAGGGCCACCAAGGCGCTGATTCCCCAGCGAGCGGTGGCAGGTCCCGCTCGCCTCACCGTCCAGAGTACGCCCGTGAAGTCGCAGCCCCCGCAGCTGAGCGGGAGCCTAAGCCAGACCTCGCCCAGCCGACCCACTCTGGGCATACCAACAACGACCACGGGCACGACCACGAGCACGGCCAGTGGGAATCCCACGCCAGCACGAACGCACCAGCACGATCAGTTCCGGGCACTGCAGCGCGTACAGGAGTGCCACAGCTCCTCGGACGAGAACCGGAGCTCCGGCCATGCCAGCATGTCCGACACGGGAGGTCACAGCTCCTCCCCGGCGGGAGGCATGACCCTGGGACCTCTGCCCGAGGATCGGCTGGCGGCGGGAGTGACCAATAGGAGCACCCGATCGCGACGACATCGGGGCATCTTGCCTGCGGGCAAGGCGCCCTGGAGCGGGACAGGCTTGGAAGACATTAAGCTGGCCATGCTCACACTCCGCTCCCAGACGAGCAGCAGTACGTACAGCAGCCTGAGCGCGGGATCGGAAAGTTCGGAGCCCGCCAGGCGTCTGGGCCGCTACTCATCCCTGGAGACGGTGATCACCAGCACGAGCGCTGACGAGTTTGTGTGGGTGGACTCGCACAATCGCCTGGTGGAGCTGCAGCATCCGCCGTGGAGCCAGCAGTGCATCATACGGGTGCTGAGGGGCGGCCGTTGCAAGCAGCAGGCGGAGCACATGGCCGTGGAGGTCGTCTCCAGACTGGGCTACCTGCTGCAGCGGGCTCTGGTGAGAATTGCGAGGGAGATCCAGCGCTTTTCGGCAGGATTGGGAATGTGCTCCAAGCATGAGGTGGCCGGTGCCTTCCGGGTGGTGCTCTGCTCGACTCTGGCCGACTCCTGCACCAAGGCCTGTATGCGGGCGGCGGCCATGTTCGCCGTTCCTGGAGAGAGTGCGTTGAAGCAGAGCAAATCCTCGCGAGCAGGCCTCCAGTTGTCCGTCGGTCGCTTCTACCGCTGGATGACCGACGCTCGACTTGGCAAGTTTATACACGAATATGCCGCAGTGTATCTCTGTGCTGGCGTCGAGAATCTCCTCGAGGAGATCATGCTGCAGTGCAGCAACGGCAGCACGGCGGCCGCCCTCGACCAGAGTATCGCCAACTCGGGCGATGTCTGGGGTCTGCTGCAGCCCTTTGCCCATCTCAATGCGGGACGCATTGCATCCGGTGCTCTGACCATGCCCTGCTGGGCGAGTGCCTCCTCCCTGGCTACCTGCGTGGGCAGCATCCGAGAGCTGAAGGAGAAGGCCCTGCGCACCCAGCAGGAGTTCCAGCTGGCCGCCGCCCTCTCTGGCTCCGCCCTGGCCGCGCTCTTCTACTTTATGCGCTGCTCCCAGCTGGAGCACACGGAGCTGCTGGCCGCCTCCGGTTCCGGATCGGGATCCGGCCAAGCCGCCCCAGCACCGCCCAACAACACTGCCAGCCATCATGTCCAGGAGCTGTGCTATGAGCGTGCCTATGTTGTCCTTCCCCCGCTGGCCGAATGGTTGAGGGTCGCCTCGGCGCATGCCGAGCATCGCAGCGCTCTGATGATCGACAAGGATGATGTGATGCAGGCGGCTCGTCTCCTGCTCCCGGGCGTCGACTGTCCCATCCGTCCCGTGGCTCACGACGAGGAGCTTCCCACCAAGAAGACGCACTTCAATGCGGGCTCCAGCAGTTCGACCGGAACGGGCACAGGGAACAGCAGCTCCAGCTCCCCGGTGGTGAGTGGGATTGGCATCGGAATTGGCGAGGACACCTCAGAGCTGGGCAGGCGAGCCACCATTGGAGTGGCCTTTAAGGTGAGTGTGATGCAGATACTGATCCAGATATACTGCTGTCCAATTACAATGCCTAATCCCTGTCCGTCCTCCTTGCAGCTTCTGCTGACTGGCCGAGCCGAACTGCTGGCCCAGGCTGCCCAGCTGCTGCCGCCCACAACCCGCTACGACACCCAGAACAGCGCTGGCCTGACCGCCCTGATGGTTGCCAGCATCCGCAACGACGAGGTGGCCCTGCACGCGCTCCTGGACGCCGGCTGCGATCCCAATGTGGAGGTCCCGCCCGCCGGCAGCTCTGGCCATCCGGCCATCCTGCCGGACACGCAGCACTGGACTGCCCTGAGCTTTGCCGCCAGTCGTGCCAACTACGTGGCCTTGAGGATTCTGCTAGAGCGGGGCAGCAAGGTCGAGGGCGGGGCTCGCAGCAGCGAGGAGAAGTGCACCTTGACGCCGTTGCAGCTAGCCGCGGGCACAGGCAACCTAGAGATCGTGGCCCTCCTGCTGGCGCATGGAGCGAATGCCTTCCTCTCCACCCAGCAGAAGGACTCCCTCTGCTTTGCGGGATCGGCGCAGAAGGGCTGTTTCTGTGCGATCTCCGTTGCCGCCGCCCACGGGCATCGTTCGTGCCTGCGCAAGCTGCTCACCCATCCCGTGTTGCCTGGCACTCGGGATGTCCTCTCGCTGGAGGAAATGCTGGCCGAGGGCGATGTGTCCAGTGTGAGAGGGGGTCCAGGCAATGTCCCGGCCAATGCCAATACCGAGGACATTCTGCCATTGCTAAACAAGACGCAGATCAAGCGACTTCAGGAGGCCATGTACCACAGTGCCGAGAATAACCATTTGGGTGAGTCAGGAGTCTCGAATATAACAGATGACTATTCCATATTTTGCTGGATTCTAAATCATTTTCAAATACATAATATATGTATCTGTATCTGAAATGCATGGACACCGCGGGTTGAAAAGCGAATCCCAGGATTAAATTACTCATTCCGAATGAATAAATACGAGTATTCTTTATTGTCCGTAGTTAATCCGCTGCAGCTCGTTTCAAAGTTAGTCAACATTTCATTCCAAACCGGATGAGGCGCAAAACCGTTGAAAGAGCTTTGTTTACAACCTATTTTTATATTTTTAATCGCTGCGAGATTTATTGTTGATCGATTTAAAAGAGAATTCGCTGCTTAATTGAATGAAGAATAAGCTCAGAAATGATTAAATGTACATATGATATATATGTGTGTTATCATATATCTGTGTACTAACAGAGTGGCTGTCTATCTGTACACCTTTCAGACATAACCATCGAACTGCGCAAACTGGGTGTGCCTTGGACCCTCCACTGCTGGATGCATGCCCTGTCCGCCGCGCACGAGCTGCGGCTGGATGCTGTTATCGACCAGCTGCTGCAGGACTTCCTCCAGGTGTGCCCGGACGACTACAGTGCCCAGTTCGTGAGCGAGTGTCTGCCGCTGCTGTTCAACATATTCCGGAACAAGAACGAGGGCACCACCCTGCTGCTGGCGGACATATTTGCCACCTGCTTTGGCTGGGAGACGCTGCAGCCGGTGAAGGAGCAGCCGCAGATGCAGCCAGTCCAGGGCTCCCGCATAGATCCCAAGTTCGTGAACAACCCCGAACTGAGCGATGTCACATTCAGGTGAGATCAAAGACTCCAACATATCCATTGATACAAGTGGTTAATACTTTCCGCTGCCTTCTCTTCTTAGGGTTGAGGGCAAGATCTTCTATGGGCACAAGATCGTCCTGGTCACAGCCTCGCCGCGATTCCAGAGCATGCTTAGCTCCAAGTTGAGCGATGCCAGTTCCACGCCCACGGTCCAGATCAATGATATACGCTATCACATCTTCCAGCTGGTCATGCAGTTCCTCTACAGTGGCGGATGTGGCTCCCTGGACGTGGCCCACGGAGATGTCCTCGAGCTGATGGCTGCGGCCAGCTTCTTCCAGCTGGAGGGTCTGCTCCGATATACCGAGGCTCGCTGCTCCGAAATGGTCGATGTGGACAATGTGGTGGCCATGTACATACATGCCAAGGTAAGCTCTAGCCCCCCCTCTCCCACACCACCTCCACGAACCTCAATGATAACCTCAATATCCATATCCATTGCATATTCCAGGTCTACAATGCCCATCGCTTGCTGGAGTACTGCCAGTGCTTCCTGCTTCAGAATATGGTGGCTCTGCTTACCTACGATGACTCGGTGAAGCGTCTATTGTTTGCCAAGAAGATACCCAATCACGACGTCCTCGCCGGCCTTCTGCAGACCTTGCAGACCCGCCTCAAGACACGCAAGCCCAACTCTGGCGGCGGCCTGGTCAACTCCTATCGTTCGCCCCCGGCCACGCCCGTCAAGAAGTAACCCCCACCCCCCCATAACAGAATCCAATTCGTATTTATTGCATTATTTTTTTTAATTGAATCTTTGAGCTTTTATGTATTATAATAATTTCCCAGCCGGATCCCGATCCCTGATCCCCGATCCCCCATCTTCAAGACTCTACCATAGTTGTATTTTTTTTTGTATTTTTTTTTGTAATTTGTTCAGCGCACTGTTAACTTATACGAACCCCAGGATCGCCAAGGAGCCGATCCTCTAGCTATTATTTTGTAGTTGAAATTGTTTCTGCATTAAATGAAGAACGTAACCTTTTTTTTATTCCAAGTTATTTCCATTGGCGGTACGGTAACTTTTTTTTGCTAACTTTCCACTTTCTAGGTAATTGTCTAGTTTTCCCAAGGTTTTCATTGGACTCTTTATTGGAAGCTGATGTTCTCCGCTATGATACTTACAATCTTGAAAATCTTGTGGATCTTAGGAGACAGATCTTGATTGTATTCGAACAGGCCCTTTGTTGAGTTCCTGTCCAATATGATGCATCGAAAAACCCACTAGAAAAACTGGTTGTAAGAATTCATTACAGATTTTTGCTGATTCCTTGCTCTGCCCTTTAAAAATCGAGGGTGCAATCATGGCCATCAGCAGCAGCATCGGTCTTGGGTACCTTGTGAACCGACCATATTAATTAATCAAAAAACACTCAAAATTCGATTCGATTCGTATCAGAACTTTATTAGGGCTTTGGGGGCTTGGCGTACTCCAGATCGGGCTGGTTCACCTGCTGGCTGACCAGTTTGGCAGCCACCGAAATCTGCGGCAATATGGCACCGCCCTCGGGTACGAAGCCATGGTCATCGGCCTTGTAGTTGACGGTCACTTCCTTTCCATTGGCATCGAAGTAGGAGTAGGAGCCGCTTATCTCGAGGTACTCGTTGTCCGTGCCCGGATTCCTCAGCACAGCCTCCTCGTGCCGATGGGTGCCGTCCTCGGAGAGGTAGGAGAAGTTGTAGGAGCCATCCTCGTGCTTTTCATTCGACGATTCCAGAATGGCCACTGGTGGTTGGGTGGTGGATCCACTGACGTGATCCACTGGAGCAGCCAAGACAGCCGCCACCAGGCAGAGGGTCAACGAGATGATGAGCTGTGTGTGGGGAAGATGGAGACCATCAGATGAGGTAATCCTTGGAGGTGAGATGTCATCTCTGGGGCGATGGCGGTGGCGATACTTACAATCTTGAACATGTTGCTGTCTGGATGGGAAGCTGATCTTGATTTGAGTCGTGTCCAGCACAGACACCTCTTTATATTGCCGAAAAATTGGCGCTGCCCTGCTTACCGGTTATTGACCAATATCCATATACATACCTACCAGTGCACACTCGCACTCGTACTCGCACAATATGAATTTGCAAAATATTTACTTGAAACCCGTTTTAAGAATTAATTAAAGATCAGACCCATCTCCCATTGCATTCTTATTCTCCCTCCCCCTCCCCCTCCGATTTCGATTCCGATTCCGATCCTAAACCAAAATTTCTGCTGCAATTTGTGGCTCTTAATTTATTCCCCGATCTGGGTACAGGCTCTTATTGTTCTTCTCCCTGGCGGCAGCCCATGATGCACTCGACGCTCGCCATGTACTCGCCATCCGTATAGTACATAAGTTGCGGTCCATGACGATGCCGATGCCGATGCCGATCATCGCAGAGGAGGTCGATTGGGGGTGATGCGGCTGGACCCCACTCTGCACTTTGGGTTCAGTTCAGTTCGATTTTGAATTCGATCGTTTTGATTTTGGGCATTATCCAGAGCTGATTTTTCTCGAACTTGTCGGAGATTTGGTTTTTCCATCCGCAATTGTTTACAAGAAAACTATAAACAAAGCAAACACACGGCGTCCCTCCCTCCCCATCCGTTCGGTCCTCGTCTCCCACCCTGAACATGTTTTGTGCCTCGTTTCGTGCCCCCATTGATGTTATTTTTGGCCACTGGGCATGGCATGGCATGGGCATGAGGCAGCACTAAATTCTCCATTCTCCTCCAGCCTTCCATATAGCATTTGTTCTACATAGCCGCCACAGCCCACAGCCCAAAGCAGAGGCCGGAACAGCAGCAGCAGCAGCAGCAGCAGCCGGTCAAATGAAGATGTTGCCAGCGGCATATGGGAGATGGAAGATGGGAGGTGGATGGCGGATGGCGTGGCTCGGGTGGGGCATTGGGAGGCGAGTGGACGGCGGAGGGGGCAGCTACAAAATACTTAAAGGTGCCACATACACATCGTTCGATTTTGGATACGGTTTCTTGGCATTTTGTTTATGCAACAATAAATTTTACATTTAATTTTCGTTTCATTTGAAATGCTACAGATATACCGAAGAATGCCTCGATTTGGATCTGAATTTGTTCCGCCGAGGCGGAGCGCTGCCCGCAGCTGAAGCGATTTTTCCGATTTCACTATACCGGCAATATCTGGCAAGTTTCTGGAATTAGATTTGCATATTTTTATTGTTGTGCTTGTGAAATAATTAATTATTAATCGAACGCGAAGAATTCGGAGTACATTTGGCGCAAATGAAATATGTACGAGTATTCGAATTTCGAATAGACGGAAAGATACGTACAGACGAATTTTTCCAAATTTAGGTTGGGTCGGCGGTTTTTGATCGAAAAGTGGACTGGAAAAACCGCAGAAATCATACGTTTTGGAAATTTGTTTGGAATTAAAGTGGCCGAAATCGAATGTTTGCTTTTGCAGAATGTATAGATTTTCTAGTATATTTTAGGAAATTAGTCACTGCAGCGTATACATACTGGTATGGTATGTTTGGGATTAGTATGAAGAAGAAGTATAGTACATAGTTATGTGACTTAATCAACTATATAAAGATATATTGATAATGTTGCTGGAAATGTTATAACTATACAAAGTATTTCCCATTTTGTCTTTATGATTCTAATACAAATTTTGACATTTACATATGTACATATATTAAAATCGTTGGACTCTGGCATTATTCATCTCCATTTGTCGACAATCTCTCTCTCTCTCCTCTCTGTTTCATGCATTCATACGTACATTCGAATAAATGAAAGGGAAAATTGTGAAATTTTGATGATAATGTTTGTAAATGGGCCGCAAAATGAGTCGAATGCATCGTTGGAGCTGTTGACTTTGATTAGCTAGATAAAATATGTGCCCAAGGGAGCATTTTTAAAGAAAGATATGATGGGGACATACTCACCTGTTCACCCATAATATGGCTTTATTCAGTTGACTGTTTGTTGGATAAACTCATAGTAAATACGCCTTTTTCCCTTTCCTGTCGTTGATCAAATAAAACGCCAGTAAGCGGAAAAAGACAAATCGACTAGAATTTTAAACTTGTAAACTTTGTGTATCGCACAACACACATACATATGTACTAATTTAGCTGCAAAAAACCTCGGACTGTTTTGAACACATGGCACTACAAGGAGGACGTCGGTGCTTTTGCTTCAGCGTGTTTAGAAATTGAATTAATTTAATTTGCTTCGATTGATTTATGGACCAATCGGTGCTCCGGTGCTCTGGAAAACTGTGCCAAGAGGCGGCCGGCGGTGGCGGCGGCTGCCGCTGATCATCGCTGCCGTCTAATGATCGAGGGTCTATATGCACATGCCGAATACGAAAATAGTTTTATTTTTATAACTGTGTGCTGGTTTGGTTTCTTTTTTTATGGACTTCCCCCACATACGCGCTGGGACGGACGATGATGATGAGGATGAGGATGATGCCGATGCCGATGCCGATGCTGATGGCATCTGCCAATGCACACAGCTGTCTCCCCATGCCAAATGTACGAACTAGTACGCCTCTGTACGCTCTTCTCTATAGACTCGTAGGTATGTACATATAGTCTATATGGTGAGTGTGTGTGTGTAGTCTTTATGTATTTATAAAGATATCTAAGCAAGGAAGTTGTAAACCACTGGGTTGGGGATGGGAATGGGAATGGGATGCCTATTAAATTGTGATTTGTTTCACGAGGCTGGCAATTAAGAGCAGCATCCACCTACTCCAAAATAATATTTCCAAGACAAAGGCCGCGAAAATGTGGGAAAATTCATTGGGAAAATGCATGGCCAAGGGTGGTGTGGTGACTGCTGCGAAAAGCTGGCCAGGGGGAGCAGTGCGCTGGGAGGTGGGAGCTGGGAGCTTGGGCAGTGATTGGATTGGCTTGGGCTGGTGCGTTGTGGTGCGGTGCGGTGCGGTGTGGTAAGGTGTGGTGCTGGCGGTGGAATAAACAAAAATGACGACATGCCAAATGAAATGGGCAATGCGAAAAGCGCAAAAACTTTCGACAGTTGCCAGCAGAAAGAAAAAAAAACAAGGAAAATGAAAACGAAGCACACTCACACA
Organism: Drosophila affinis; assembly: GCA_037356375.1. Lineage (NCBI taxonomy): Eukaryota > Metazoa > Arthropoda > Insecta > Diptera > Drosophilidae > Drosophila > Drosophila affinis. Next base: position 62,693,690 of record CM074802.1, on the reverse strand, counting down.
CACGCAACGACTGAGAGACTGTCAGAGAGACGGACGTATGGGTATCCTATACATATGTCTGTATAGGATAAATAAATAAAACTGAAAATTATGAAAAACAGGCAGCCGCAACAGCAGCAACAGCGGCATTCGCCATAGACACGAGTGGATTTTTGGATTTTTAAATATTTTTAGCCAAAAGCCAAAAACCGAATATTTTGCCAGTCGAGTGGGATATTGGAAAGATGAAAAATTATCAACGCCATGCGTGTGGTTGTGGCTGTGGGTGAGTGGTGTTGTGTGTGTATGTGGTCTGACTTGGCAACAGTTGGAAAATGTACGCCCACTTCCGCCAGGTAGGCAGGCTGCCGACTGATCCTGTTCCTGCTCCTGATCCTGTTCCTGTTTCTGTTCCTTTTACTGTTCCTGTTCCTGTCACTTTCCCTGTTCCAAAGCAGCACTTCTTCATATACATATGACTTAGACTCAGATTCAAGTTGATTGAATTTAATTTAGATATTAACTTTTGAACTGATAAAAAAATGTATGCAGGTGGATTTGATTTTTAATTTGATTTTATTCTCTTTTTCCGAGCGTTTGTACATTAAGCGAAATGTGAACCGTACACGCTGATGCCTCGAGACGCACTGCACCTACGCTCCAAAATTTTGAAAACTCAAAGACATTTCGAAAATTCTATTCACGAAATGAATGGCCGTGCGCGCGAGTCAAATAGAAAAAGAGAGGGAGACAGAGACAGAGAGAGGGCGCCATACAAAGAGAGAGAGAGAGGGAGAGGAAGATGTATACTCAAGTGCAGGGGAGGCACACGATCTGAGCGAAGGAGCCAGGCAATTTATGTTTCTGCTCAGTGGCAGCAGATGGGCAGCCCCAAGAGCCCCACACCTCGGCAGAGTGCTGCTCTCGTCCCCATCCATCCGTCCATCCATCCAACCATCCCACCAACAACCAACAACCATCCACCCACCGACCCACGCCACCCCACTCTGGCATAGAAAAATGTTTTTAAAATCGGACAAAAATAAAGGGGGGAAAATTAATTGTACGGAGAATGGAAGGAGGAGGATCGATGAGTGCAGTTCAGCATCAAAGTTCAAGCGGTTTTTCGCACTCGAGTGATTTGAGCAGAGGAAGTTCTACGATTATACTCGTTCTCGTAATTCAACGATCGCGATCGGTTGCTTAGTCTAAACATGGCCGCGGCCACACCCAGTCATCTAGTCAGCATCCAGTCAGCACCGCACCGCACCCCACCGCACCTCTCTCCACCATCCACTCTCCCCTCTCTCCCATCCAGTACGATTCCCAGTCCCGATTCCGATTCCACTCGGGGCCTTAGTCAGCCAGTATACGAGTACGAGTATCTGTCAGTTGGCGAGTGAAAATAAACAACAGAGAGAGGAAAATGCGGGGGAACAAAACAAAAAAAAACCAAAAGAAAAGAAAAGATGAAAACTCGCTTCGAATATGAACATTTTTATTCTCTAAACATTCCTGGATGTTTATGTTTTTGGATGTTCTTTTTCCTTCTGTTTTCCGCTGCCCTCTCCCATTCCGGGTCGGAACTCCATGATGTTTCGGGTGCCCGCGGATAGGATGGGGATGGCTGCTCAAGTGCCGTGCCGTGCCAGTTGGAAACAAGATTCGAAAAAGATTCAAAAACGCTTAGTTAGGACTATTCCTCCGCTCCTCCTACTCACCATCCGTCCCGTCCCTGCCCGTCCCTGCCCGTCCGTTTCCATTTACCTTTCTCTCACATTGTAAACATTTCACTTGACGCTCGGTGCTATATTTAACGTTTTCGCCTGCGGGAAAAACAGGCAAATAAATAACAAAAACCGAAAATTCGAAAATTCGAAATGAGGTACAGCGGCAGTAACAAAATAAAGTTACCTTCGCTTCGGACTAATTTTATTAGTGGAAAAGTTTACAAAACATGAAAGAGAAGGAAATTGGAAAATTTCTTCAGAGGTGGCAAAGTGTCGGAACTCGACATGGATTTAAACGTGGTTTAACGTAGTACATAGTATGCTTGCCACCAATACTGGATGAATGGTATCATAGGAATGGTATCCTTGTATAGGACAATCGGTTAAAAAATGGTCGCTTAATGGCGGAAAACCATTTCCGATTGAGGATTATTTTACAAATCTCAGTCGCATGTACTTAGCTGCCATAGGAAAAGAATTTGCAGTAAAAAAAGGGTAAAACATAACTCTGGAATATCCCTGTTAGAATAATACCTGACCTGACAGTAGAAAATTGTTTATTTTTTGTATTTATTTTATTTTAAAAATTTTGCAATGGGGGACGTTGAGGAATATGTGGAGTCTGCGGTGCCTACCATTGAGACTGCCATCGACAACATTTTCACCCGCCTTAAGGTCATCGCCGTAGATGTGGAGAAGGTGCTTCGGGCCAAGGAGTTGCTGGCCGACCTGCAGCGTCGCCACACGTTCATGCATCTGCTGGGTCGGGACGAGGATGGCCACGTTAGCTACAACAACAACGAATTGAAGCTGCTGAACTCCAGGTTCACGTTCCCAGTCATACCCATTGGGGATAGCGAGCTTGGTGAAGAAGAGCTGAGCGAGGATCTGTGCGACGTTTGGCAGTGCAATGAGGATGATCGCTGGCATAGGCACTTCTCTGGCTTCGAGTTATTGACCACGCTCCATGGCCCCGACTCCAACGATAACCGCAAATGCGTCCAGTTGTCCAAAATGTTTGGTTGCGAACAGGATCTCAAGACCTTACTCCGTGAGTAGCTTGGGGAAAAAGCTGCTCTGCCTACTCCTACCCATACTTATATGATGGATTTCCCTGTTTTTAGGTAATGGGGTCCGGTGCTTCGCTCTAGATCTCTTCACGGGCACCCAGACCGACAATCAGTCGCTGGTCGTGAAGCTGCGCGAAGCAGAGATCAGCGTGTCCAAAGAGTATGGTTTCCCTGTAGTCTCCACCCTTTTGGTGAAGCTCTCGCCGCGCTTTCAGTACACGGGCTACCTGAACACACAGCAGTGCGAGGGCGACAACGAGTGCGTGGAGCTGAAGAACGGGTACAAGGTGACACTAACTGTCGACCGGCAGTTCTCCGACTGCTCCTCGTCGTTCATGATATATGTGAATGCGCGCTTCCTGCTGTGTGATGTCATGGAGTTTGACTTCATCCTCATCGGCCACAAGATCCAGTTGGTGGTGCGTAGCGTGCATCAAGATCATCTCAAATGCTGTGTAGTCCGCGGAGGAATGCTTTCCTCATATATGCCCGTTTTGTTCCCAGCACGGTGCTCCAAGTTTCGTGTGTCGTACGAGGAACTGGAGGATCTGACATTTGCCCGCGAGGCGGGAATCAATGTGGTAGTTTCCAACATCGTTGGCACCGATAAGTACCTCGATAATCTGGAGAACTGCATGAAAATAGTGCAGTGCGAGAATCTGCGTATCTATGCCCGGTTGGTGCTCAACGAGATCAAGGGATGCGATGGCGAACTGAACTGGGCCGCCACGCGGTATGATGGCTTCCTTTTGGAACTTGCCGAGCCCGAAATAGTTCCCAATGTCATGCACTTGTGTCCAGATGCCGAGTGTTTCCTGCAGTTGGTCCACGCGGCCAAGAAGCCGATCATCCTCGATCCCGAGATGATCTATGAGAAGAAGCTTCGGATTGACCCCGATCACTACCACTACACCTTTTACTACCCGGACAAGTACATGGTCAAAGCCGATAAGACAGAGCAGGCATTCTACTTCAGCTTTCTGCAGAACGCCATCTTCGAGAAGATCCCGCTCGAGGCGCTGTCCAACATGCCCTACTGCGACAAGTCGCATTCTGGTGCTGATAGTTTGGCCCGGACAGTGGTCACCGCTTCCATGGAGCTGCATGCTGTGGCAATTGTTGTCATTGGTGTGACGACGCGTATGGTTCAGAAGATTGCCCACTTCCGGCCAGAGGCGCCCATCATCTTTGTGAGCCACATGCGCTCTGCGGAGGACTACGTGTCCCTATATTACAACGTGATCATGCTCTCGTTCCGCACCAAACAATTCCACACGCACCGTCAAAACATTTTCCGCAAGGCCGTCTATGCCTTGGCCTATTTGGCCAAAAGAAAGATTGCCCGGCAACACGACCATGTGATCTTGGTATACAGCAACGAGGAGGGGATCACCTTTCCCGAAAAGTATATGCTCTATAAATTTGACAAGACTCACTTTCCCGAGCACATGTCCGCCTGCTTGTTCACCACGAAGCAAGCTCAACAGGATTCCAAGGAGGATGCTCTGCTAGTGCGGACAAATAAGAGCCATTAAATTTATATAATTTATTTGTTCTGGTAAATAATCGGAATGTTTAAGGTTTGTTTTGCTTAGAATATATGAAACAGATATAGATACACTTTTGCTACACTGATCGACAGGCGATCGTCCATCCACACACACACTGGACCGTACATATATATGTATATAAATAACATTCGTAAGCCTATGAGGGGTATTTGCACAAGTTTGTCCAAGAAGTACATACAGTACATACTATATACAGATAATATAAGGGCTCCCATCGTACATCATGTAAAGCCAAACAATCAATGTCCGTTTAACAATTGGATGCTCTAGAGTTTCACATAGGTATTGCCATTCGAAATGTTCAATATTTCCGAATCATAATTATTAATAAGCATTGCCATGTACTCGTATAACATCTTAACCTCGCCTAGGACTCAGGGTGTATTTTGCAGAGCCTTTAGAGTCACATGCTCGTAGGCAGCCTTTAGAGTAGTGTAGCAATAGCCCGCCATCCCATTCATTTCGGCCTGGAAATTCGGTCCACCCGTCAGGTCGTCAAGCAGGGCTAACTCCGCACCCAAATGGGGTACGGCTGCACGCAGCATGGTGAGCATTGTGAGCGGTATCATGTTGTCCGCATTGAGTTGGGCAGCATTGGCTGCAAGTTGAAAAAATGGGTGTCAATGATCAAAGCGATGGACTGCGATTTAGCTAAGATGCTCACCTGACATGGCATGCTCGTACGCCTCTGTCAGCAGCTGCGTGCTGCTCTGTATCACAGTCAACATGTCCTGGGGACTGAACTTTTCCTGCAGTTGCTTCAAGGTCTGCACAGACTCCTCAAACTTGGGGTCCAGCATCACAGTGTGTAGAAAACTGTAATGAAGGAACAATTCGATTGCAATAGCCTCAATTTATGTGCATATAGAAGTATATATTCTCACCTCTCATGGCCCATCAGGTGCACAAGTTCTTGGTCGTTTAGTTTTTCGGCATGATTTAAGTTTTGCCTGTACATCTCGTCCTTGCGGCTGTATTTGTTAGCATACAGAACAAAAAGAGTGGAGTAAATGCCCTCCGAGAGAACCAGCGGATACAGCAGGGTTATGTGGGAGATCACCTCTCTGCTCCCCTCCAAATGGCAATAGTCCTCTGGCAGGGCTGGAAACATTTTTCGCACGAAGCGATAAATGCGTCGGGAGATTGACTCCCATTCACGCATGGCCTGCTTGGCCAGAATCGGTGTGGGTTTGACCTTCCAATAGCCATAGGAGTAGTGGAAACAGTTGGCAATCCGTTCGTTAAGGGCGTGCAGTGGATGGTGGCGATCTTTAAAGGCTTGCTCCAGGTACACGCGAATGGATGCGACATCCTGCTCGGTTAGAGTCGAGGCCATGCCAAAACTGGGCACCTGATCTAGCATAGCATTCGTCGAGGAGTTGCTCGACGTTATGGAGCAATCACTGCCGTTGCTGGTAAGCTTGGAAACGTTATTGTTGTTGTTGCTGCTGTGGGTCATGCTACCAAAGCTTTCGTTGAGTGGACTAGACTCGCGACCATCGCCATTGAAGCTTCTGTTCAGAAGACTGCGATCCAGCTGTAGGCTGGCCAAGCTAGTTGTGTCCAAATCCCTGCTGGAGTTGTGGCCCATAGAGAGCAAGCTGTCAGCTCTCTGCAGGCCGCTCTGCTTGCTGTTCAGCGCTTCCTGCGAGTGAATGCGGCGCGGCGGAAATCCGAGAAAATCCAGTGCCGAAGCCGCCTCTGCATGAAGCTTGGTCAAGGCAGTCGTCGTTGTCCTGGCCTTGGCCACTGGGGATGGTGATTTCTGAGGCAGTGGCAGACTGAGCAAAATATTGTTGAAATAATTTCCCGGCTTGGACCCCTCTCGTGCCCGCTGCTTGCTCATGTACACGGCTATGCAGTTCCAGAGCTGGGCCGTGCTGAGCGAGGATTTTACTGGTTTCTTGAGTGTGCTGACTGACACAGATGCGAGGGTGGATCCAGAGCTAGTGTTGGCCGTGCAACTGGCCAGATCCGATTCAAAGTTTTGGAACAAGGAACGCCACTTGCGATTGTGATCCACGACTTGTCGGCCCAGAGAACTAAGCAACGAAGCAAGTTTTACAAAAGATGAACATGCCTCGAACGGGGCCCCAAGGACTCAAGGACTCACCTGGGGTACTTTGGAAAGCGTCGGTTCAGCACAAGTTCCCCAGCTTGCACGCGCACAGTCTCCCAACTGCCGCTGAGTTGGCCAAACATCTTGTTGCCAATAAGCTCGTAGTTGTCGTCGTTCTCTTCGCTGGACCCCATCGCTGATGCCCCACCACAGCCCGTATCCCCGCTGGGCATGTAGTATTCGCCTCGACCATTTGGTCCGTGCAGTGAAAGCTCGCCCTCATAGTAGTAGTCGTTCTCGAAGATCGCTACCCCACTACCCACCAGATCGTCCCCGGCAAAGCTGCCCTCGAAGTAGTCGCCTCGATTCGTGATGCAGCTTCCGATGCCCGCGCGCTTGTTGTCCGCAAACATGCCCATGTACTTATCCCCACTGATAAGGTCCTCCATGACGCCATAGCCACAGCGGGAGTTGGCCTGGTATTCGCCCACGTAGATGTAACGGTTGTTGCGCATCATCCCATGCCCGTGGAAGAGGCCCTCGCAGAAGTTTCCCTCGTATATCTCGCTTTCGTGCGAGTCCTTGCAGTGGATCTCGTACAGGCCATGGCCATGGAAGCGGCTGGCCTTGAAATGACCCACATAGAGACCCGTCGAGGGAATCACCATTTTGCCGTAACCTATAGAGAAAATGAGGGATGGCTATGGAGTATACACAATAATGCATTGAAACACACCTTCTATTATTCCCTGACTGACTTCGCCGCAATATACACTGCCATCGGGATACTCCAGATAGCAGTTGCCATGAAGAACTCCCTTCCTCCAAGTGCCACACGCCTTTACTCTGGCGTACTTCGGATGCTCGCGACTGTACTCGTAGCCCGTGGAGCGGGCACTTGGCACGGGACTGCCCAGAGGTCTACCAAGAGCGGCCACAATGCTCGACTGCAGCTGATCTAGCCACACCTTGCGCATCTCCTGGGAGCGTGTGGCCACAAGAAAGCTCTTCTCGGGTGTGGTCAACCTCAGGCCAGTATCGCCCTCCGACCACACCCATAATGTAGTCAGCGGATAGGAGTACAGCGAGTTTCCTCCCACCTGGCAGAGGAAGTCGGAGAAGAGGATGAAGCTGTTGCTGGTCATGCTGAGGCCCGAACTGACCAGCTTAAGGGGAACCAGAGCAGAGGTGAGAATCACACGTCGCTGGCTGCGTCTGAACTGCAAAATGCGTGGATTACGATCGTTGCTGCTCCAGAAATCTTTGGTGTTTACAGCCAGCTCCTGGCTAATACAGCAATGCCGCGCGAACTCCGTCCAGGCCAGGCGATGCTCATTATACTCTGACTGCGTCTTTACCAGCAGCTCCATGAATTGGTTAAACAGTTGATGGATGCTGAAGGGCTGCTGGAACAGCCGCGTCACATAACTTTCCTCGTTTAACTCCGCGAGGGGACTGCTGAGGCTGGCAATCGAGGCCACCGCCTCGCCGAATCCGTTCACCGAGTATACGTCGCAGAAGGCCTTGGTATAGCCTTCGAAGAGCTCAATGTATTCCTTGTGGTAGCAGATAAAGAGCAGATCGGCAGGTTGCACAAAGTCCGCCCGGTAGAATCCCTCCAAGGAATGTAGTGTGGCCACCAGCAGACAGAGCATCCTATCCCAGTTGAGCAGCAACGGGCCAAGAGCCCTGAGAGCGTCCAGTGAGGATTGTTGCTGCCAGATTTGAAGAGTTTGGACGGCCTGGCGGTGCTTGAGCAGCAGCTGGAGCTGCGACTGGAGGTGGCTTAGGTAGTAGTGGTAGTGGCGCTGGAACTGACGTTGATTATGCAGAGTATACCCGCCTGAGCACATCAGGAGACGCAACTGGTGTGGCCAGGCCGCACCCAACTGCAGCTGGAGAAGGGTTTGGGCGTAGGTGCTGGACTGTTGCAGGTGTCGCATTGGCGGAGGCGGTTGCAGTGACTGTATTTGTCCGGACGCATTCAGGAGCAGAGTGTGGTAGTCGCCACAGGTGGCTTCCAGTGCAGAGTTTTGTTCAAGGGGTAACGCAGCTGCCTGATCGGCTATGGTTATCTCCTTGGGAGCGCTCACATCTTCGCCCAACTGCGCGTGAGTGTTCAGGCCCCAGTGGTAGAGCCTGCCGTCTAGGGTGCGTGCCACCGTGTGCTCCAGCCCCGCCGCTATGCTGCACACACCCATACTGTCCAGTTTCTGCAGCCGGGCGACATTGGCTCGTCGGATGTGGTCCCCCGTTCCGAGCAGTCCGTTGTTGGAGGCTCCGAATGTGAATAGCTGGGTGTGCAACAGGGCATATCCCTGGTGAAGTAGGTGCCTCGTGTTTGCGGCAAAGCTCCGCACAGAGTTTCCGCTGCTCAGCGACTTGACGGAGGCGCGATCGTCTTCGGGCTCCTCTTTGCTTGCCACCGGCAATTGCAGCACATCATCAGCCAGGTTGTACGGGGCCACCAGCATCACGAAATGCTCATTTCCCGCCGCCAAATCCAGCAGCTCCTTTCCCTCTTCGTAGAGACGCATATGTCGGGGCTGCAGCTCCGCCTTGAAGACCTCCCCGCAACTGCCCATCACATATGTCTCGCCGCTGGCGCTCACAAAGACCACTCCCTGGGCAGAGCAGCACACACGACGTATTCGGACACCCTCGTCTAGAATCTCTAAAGGGTCAAAGCTGAGCGTCTGCCAGGCATGCGGGTGGTGCACGTCCCTGCCCACCCCGACGCCCGTGATGAGTTGGCGCTGCACCAAACCATTGGTAAGCACCACGAACAGCTCCAGGCTGCCACTGCAGTAGTCAACATCGACAACGTCCGTGCGCAGAAGGGTGAGATCCAACGAGCTCCTGTTTGACTGCAACTGGGCCGAGTAGAGGGAATGGTCCGTTGTCAACAGTAGCACCCCGCCGCGGTCAGCATCGCCTATGCGACAGATTCGCAATGCGGGCGGTCGTGTCAGTGGCGGCACTCCCTTCCAATGGAGTTGCAGGGCCTTGCCGTCGTGGTAGATAATGAAGGATTCGTCATCGTCAGGGGTCACAGATACCTTCAATGCTTTGTCGTTGGCCACACTGCACATAGTACTCGTCGCTCTTGTTGTTGTTGGGTTTGGCCAGGGCCAAAGTTTTGTAACACGACGCAATTGCACGAAATGGTTGGAGGCTATTTACACATGCCGAACGCGCATTGGGCTTCGCTATCCACTCAGTGCATGGCTATCAAGCATTATACGATCCCAGTTTGGACGTACCTTGCCTTGCCAGGTTCTTTAACGAGAGTTTTCGATGGAATTCTAAATTTCTAATAAGTTTTCATGTTTTTGTGATGGTTTCTTGAGTTCAGTGTGCCCGTGCACTGGAAATACCAAAAAAATTCTTAAATACCAATCAGCATTGGCGGTACTCCGAGCATACCGAACAGGGTGACATCCAGTGCTGTCATTTTTGTTTATTTAAAGCTGTATCTAGCATTTTTGTAAATAGAAATTGTCATGTCGCTCTTTCTCTTGCACACACATTTGAAAATTTTGTTTATCGAAAAAAAGAGGAGGCAAGAGACTAGGAGAAGTCTGCCTACCGCTTAAAAATAAATAAAATTTTACCTATTTAAATGTGTTTATTCTCCCAATAAATGTGATTTTCAGAGAAAGGAACGCAGGTGCAGATTGCCCACAATCTTGACTACTTCCAGCTTTCAAAGGGAAAATAATTAAAAAAAAAAAACAATTAACACATCAAATAATTTTTTATTGATCAATCAAAATGTATTAATAGTGCTGATGCGATCTACGAACATCCGAGCCCACCTCCAAAAAGCGTCGGACGTCAGTTCCATCAGGAGCAGAGCATTTATTCTGTAAATCGAAAACAGTAGAACGTTTAATCCATATACATATGTACACAATTAGAAGTTCAAATGAATTGATTCTCAGTTCGTACCCAGATAATGCCTGGATGTATTTTATTTACTTGCTGTGTACTATTGGCTAGGATGCTATCTCCATTGCATTGTTGGGCCGGTGCCATCCTGCATTTGAATTAAAAAAATAAGAAACAAGCAAAGGATTTTTGATATAATTACCGATTGAAATGCGTCCATACATACCTATATAATTAATGATGCAATTTTGCATCATGTTAATTTCTGCTGTGCGCGCATGTGATGGGGGGTATGGATTCAACTGCGTTCAATTTTGGTGTATTTTTTTTTTGTTTTCTGTTATATGCACGTTACATGTTTTGTCTATCAAAAAAAAAAAATTCGAAAAATGTAGATGTTTGCCAGCCGAGGCCTGGGGACTGACTGAATATTTTCCGAGAATATTTTCCCTACCTGAAATTTCTATGCTTTTGTTCGATTTGGACAGCCTACTATATATACATATCCCAGTTTCTATACCCGGTACATTTTTAGGTTTAGTTGATGATCGAAGTTGGCGAAACATCTAATCGATACAAGATTTGTGTTAGTTGCTGGATGCCGGCTCCACAAAACGCTGTTCAGTCTCCCAACTATTGCCAATTGATTGTCTATTGTTTTGAGCTTACCTATGTTCAGAGGAATTATTTTAAATACAGCAGAGGCTACGTATAGTTAGAAAAACAGAATTAAAGATGAATGGGAACGTATTGCCTAGTGGGACGGGACAGAGATACTATTAAGACTGATGAGGGCACTGGATTCAAACTCACTAGAGAGAAGACTATGGAGAAACCGAAGGGTAAATGCTTTTAAGATAGTGCATGTTAATAACTGACTTTCGTAAGTAGGAAAATGTCCAGAAGAGTCCCAATTATCTATCTTCGGGGAATTTCTTAGATCATCTTTTGATAAGACCAAGGACTCCGTTGGGAATCAAAGCATCATTTAAGTACAAAGATAATACACAAGTCGTTAACATTATACAGACGCTTTAAGGAAGTCGAATAGGTAGGGTAAGGTAGATGAAAAGACATGGCACTACATTTCGAAACACATAATTACCGAACACAAAGTTCAATGGCGCCCGGTGTGTTAATTTATTTCAAAATGGCCCAGCATATGAATACTATTGAACTCCCTTCAAATATGATTTTGCAAATTGTCCATGACTATCACACAGGTTAGTTTAATTTATCAAAGAAATTTAATGAAATGTTTTCATTTAGTACATTAATTTAAGAGATGTAATTATGAAAGCTTTTCAACCATGAAATTCGAAATGGTATAAAGTCTATTGAACTTAGGATAGTCAACGCAGAGAGAAATCCCATAGGTGTGCTATCAGTCTACAACAAATTTTAAAATGAGGGGAGTCGTTAGCTGTTGCGTGCTCGTCTCCGTCCTGGTCATAGCTGCCGAAGTCCATGCGTACAGGAGTAAGTTCTGAGAGGAAATTCAGTAAAATATTCAATAAGCATTCAAATACTGCTCTGAATCAAATAGAATTTGGACGTGATTGTCGGGATATTGCATGTGCTCCGGGAGAGAGATGCATAATCTCCAGAGCTCCCTGCAAAGCCCCAGATGAGCTTGAGGGCGATAAATGCGGACAGTATCCAGTTTGTGAGAAGGCGGAGCAGAGCCAAATGAGTGCAGGTTCGTACAAAATTAGTTTCCATTTTCATCCCTCGGTCACATTCAGGCACTGGTCCGTTTCAGATCAGAAGACCAACGATTTCACGATCGACACCACACAGACCATAGCCAACACCGTCAGTAGCTTCACCACACTCACCAGCACGATCAAGAGCACCACCCGCACACAACCCAACCGATCGACAATCAGGCCGGACAGGGACTATGACTTTGAGCTGCTGAACGATTACGAACACATAGATTCATCCCCCACTCTTGAACGACAGCGACAGGCCAACGTTCTGGTCATTGTACAAGATGCACCTCAGCAGTCGCAGCTGCCAAACAGGGGCCTGGGACAGTATCCGCCCTGCACTGTTAGTCCCTACTATCCGTACAACTGTAACTATCCGCTCCGCTCTAACGTGCCTGGTTCCGTCCCTACGAGCATTGGATTGGGTAGGCCCCCCTATCCTCAGACAAGAGCAGCGAATGTTCCACAATTAGTGCCGCCCACCCCACCTTGCTATTACAATTGCTATCCCAGGGGACCTCAGAGTCCATACGGTCAATATGGGTATCCCCTTGCCCGATCCACCAGCCCCGTGTCATCGACCAACAACTATTTGTTTTACCTCTCGCTAGCTGGCTAAATTAGGTCCGTATTTGTATTCTTCTTCCCACCAGCTTTGGACCGACTTCGGCGTACGCCTCAGTGGGTGCCAGCTCCTCCGCCTCCGCCTCCACCTCCGCCACTTGCCGGGCTACCACCGCCGTATCCCATTCCTGTCCAGCAACCGCGTCAAGCCCTACCCCAGTCAGCGATTCAACCACAACCTAGGCTTATACAACAACCTCAACGTCAGGCCCAACTCTATTTCTCAATGGGTCTTACTTATCCATCGTATCTGAACTACGAGAGGCGTTCTGTAGGAGGATCGTCTTCATATTTCTATAATCCGTCCGTGCCCAGCTACAATTCTTACTATTACAATATAAACCTACCATTTTCGGGCAGTTCCACTTAGGACAATATATAACTTCCAAACATTTTTCTCATGTCTCAATCTCTTTTTTTGTTCCCCACTTTACCAGCCTTTCTGGAATACATGGAATCAAAAACAGATCCTGAAAATGAATTCAATTCAAACTCAGAGTCAGAGACAGAGTCAGAGACATCGCACACATTTCACAACCGTTCAGCTCGGCAAGTCCCATTGCCTAGACCCATACCAATGCCAATGCCAGGGCCAATGCCTATGCCAATGCCTGTTCCTCGTCCAGTTCCCATGAATGCTCCAGTTCCCGGTCGGGTATATTATCCTCCCATTCGACAGTCTCAGTATATGGGGCAACCCATTGCAGGACCAATGCCCATGATGCCAATGATTCCGCCGGCTGGTGCCGGTCCGGTGGGGATGGGTGGCACTAACATAATCGTTGAACCGCTACTCATTCTGCCAATGGGTTTGGGGACGTCACCTGGCATGGGAATCAATGCGAACCAATATTATGGGCCTAGTGGCGCTTATCCAACCTATAATCCCTATAATACTTACACCACATCTCGACCCTACTATGACTACAACAATTATAACAATAACAACTACAATAATTACAATAACTATTCAAATTATGGAAACAACAATTATAATGACTACAATTCATATGGATAGAAATTGTACTTGATCTGCCTAACTTCCAGAAATAAACAAAGTTATATTATCGTTGGTACAAATAATTCTACATAACTGTGGGATGAATTGTCTTTTGGAATGTCATTTGGAAAATTATGAATTTGTAATATTTCTTGATTCATAGGTGTCCCACTGGAACTTAGGAAACGTGAAGCCAACCAAGAGGTTGTTGGGTATGGAATGGGCGGAGGGTACAATGGTGGTAATAACGGTGCAGGAAGCGGAAGGAACGGATTGGGTGGACCAAATAGAATGGGAGGACCAAATGGAATGGGCGGTGGATGCTATTGTGCTAATAGCGGTGCAAGAAACGGAATAAATGGAATGGGCGGACGAGGAGGATATGGAAATGGTATGGGACCTGGAGGAATGAGTGGCCCAAATAGAATGGGAGGACCAATTGGAATGGGTGGTGGATATAATGGTGGTAATAACCAGAATGGCAATGGTATGGGTTCTGGTAACTGGCGTGGTAATTATTATAGTAATATCGGAATGGGCACCAATGGAAATGATGGACAAGGATATCGCCGAAGGGGAGAAAATTCAAACCAAACCTACACATACAACAGCACGCAAGCATCTTCAGTACTCTAAACAACAATGTACGAGGATGTGGAAGCAGGCCGGCAAAACGCCTATAATATTTTTTTTCTGTAAAATTCGTTTATGTTACTAAAAATAAATCATCACAATTTCTATCATTTCTGATTTTATACCCGGTTCTCGAAGATAGTATAGGGATATATTAGATCTGTGGTGACAGGGCATGTGTGTAACGCCTAGGAGGAAGCGTCTCCGACTCTGTAAATTATATATAATTTTGAATAGCATCAATAGACGAGTTTATATAGCCACGTCTGTCTGTGCGAGTGATAGGGACTTATGTACGTAAGTATAATTAAACTCTTGTTTCTTAATTCTCTTTTTTTTTAGCCTTTTTTGGCATTTACGTTTTTTTAATCTAGCTTATTTCTAGTATGCAATTTTGGCAGCACTGGTTTCCTAACCGCTATATATACATGATGTTAGATGAAACAAAAGTCTGAAATAGAAACCTATATTCAAATACAATTTTCGTGTTTTTTACTTTCGCGCTTTTATTAGGAAAATGTATGCTGTTGGTATTTATCCGTACTTCTGTCAGTTTGGTCACACTCTTTGTGCTCGCCATCAGCTGTTTGCTCATGGAGTGTTTTCATCGTTTCGTGTTTATTTTGCTTAAAATGTAGTTTTTTTTTATTAATTGTTTGCTATTGAACTTAGTTACATTACATGTTACTATTAAAACTGTATAAATATATCAACTAAAGCGTCCCATTAGCAGACGCTGCATCAGCCAAATCAGGTTAGAGTCCGCCCACAAAACCCGTCTTTGGCCATGATATGTATGACCCACCCAAAAATATTATATTCGTAGCAACGCAATGGGTTCGGACTGCGATTGGTCTGCTGCTGCTACTGCGTTGGCAGACGACTCTGGCCATTTCAGTTGCACCAGCGATGAGGGAACCAGCCCTAGGATCGGCGATCGGGACCAGGAGCCGGAGAAATCAATGTTTCTTGTTAGGCAGGAGCTGCTAAAGTCGCGCAGCGAAATCGAGCGGCTTGCGAAGTCTGAGCAGTGGTATAAGCAGGAGCTAAAGTCACAGAAACACGGTCGCCTGGAGACCCTGGAGCGTCTGTATGCCCAGGAGCGAAAATATCTGATGGAGAATCAGAGACTGCAGCAGGAATCAATGCGACTGCATGCCAAGTGCGCATCGCTGGAAAAGCAGCATGAGCTCGGACATCCATTGCCTCTCGGCTCGTCTACATGTGAGAGCGAAGATGGAAATTGTGGAGATTCCTTTGAAGCACAGCAGCAAGAAGCGCGTCTCGTGGACCAGCGACAGTTGATTGATGTGCTCCGCAAGCAAAAGAAGATGCTCCTGGAGGATATACAAAGGCTCAGTCTGGAGCACGACGAAAAGCTGATGCAGTTGCAGCAGGCCTTGGCCGGAATGGAGCTGGAAAGCAAACTCATGACGGGAAAGTGTAAGCAGCTGCTGGACGAAAAGAGCAAGCTCGAGTACCATTTGGAACTGAAAGCAACTGCACTACGCGGTGTTACAGCCGAGCGGGAGCAGTTGCGTCAGGTCATTGCCGAGCTAAGTGATACATTGCTGACGCAAGAAAGATTGCTGGCCCTAAAGGAGCAGGAATTCCTGGATCTCAAGCAATACTATCAGCAGAAGTTGAGCAGGGAAACCAGCATAGATGTTATGCACACATATAGTCTGAAATTTCATGAGGAGATCAACAGCAAGACCAGTGAAATAGCCACTCTGAAGAATTCACTGAACGAGCTTCAATCGGAGCTGATGGTCATGTCCCAACTGGAGGCACAGAATGAGGAGCAGCAACGCCAGTTGGAGCAATTGCAGTTTACTGTGCAGGCCCAGCTCTTAGAGCAAGAGCAACAAAGGCAAAGTGGTGACCTGAAGCTGGATCAAGTGGAGAAACTAACTATTTCTCTTGGCGCCCTGCAGCTGGAAAAGGAAACCCTCAGCGAAAATCTCCTGGAGGCACTTAATACATTAAAAAATCTGGAGCAGGAGGTCCATCGACTGCACAGACAATATGCAGAAATGTGCTCAAAGTGCGAAGACACTAAACTGCAGCTGGAACTCGAGAAGATTGAGCTGGCCAAACTGAGGCAGGAAAGTTCTTTGAAGGAAAACGCCCTCAGTGAGAAGCTGCAGGACTACGCCGATCAGTGTCTCAGACTGGGGGAATCCCTGGTCAAAGCAGAGGCCAGACTGGAAAGCCAATCAACGCAGGCAGAGATATGGCAAGAGCAGCTCAGAAAGATGGACCAGAAAAAGGAGCAAATACAAGTGAACTGTTTAAGCCAGGGCACGCAAACTGAAGCCGACGACCCAGTGCTGATAGAACGCATTGAGGTGCTGGAAAAGCATCTGGCCGAAGTGAACGCCCAAAAAATGCAAACTGTTTCACTGCTCCAGAAGCTTCTCCAGCAACAGGATGCAAAGATCAAGAGTACATTTGAAATGGAAGCAGACTGGCGTCAGCTCCTGGAGGCCTTGCAAGCCACTCAACAAATCGAACAGGAAATGCGACTACAGCTTCAGCAGAAAACGGTCGAGTTGGACAAGTTGAATGACCTCTTTGCCGGACAAAATGAAGAGTTACAAAATTTGCAACAGTTGAGCCTGGCCAAGAATCAGGAGAATCGTCTGGAGCTGGAGCTGCTGAAAGAGACATTCCAAGAGAATTTGCAGATACACTCTGTTGATTCGATGAACATACAACGGCTACAAGGTCAGGTAAAAAGTTTACTCGAAGAGCGCGAGCAGAGGACGCGAGAGGAGCACAAGGCAGTGGACTGCTTGCGCTCGCTAGTACAAGTCCTCGAAATGGAGACAGGCAGAAAGCTGCAGAGTGCCAAAAGCTGGCCGCAACTGGCCAAGTTCTTACGGAAAGAACTGCGAAACGGTAGACTGTACCAGCGAAAGGCTACAGAAGAACTCCCAGAAATCAAACTGAAGCTGGCGGAGGTCACTGGAATGCACGAACAGGATCTGGTCAAGATCAAGGTGAAGTCTTGTTGCTACGATAAAATGTGAATAGATGTCATTTATATTTTCATAGATGTTGGAGAAAACTTTGCTCGCGGAACGAGCACGCTTTGAAGCATCGGACTCTGGCAAGTCCACAACCAGCACAACGCCCCTTGAACCCGCCCATGAAGTTGCCAATCTGATCGATGACTACAAGAAGGTACAGCTCCTCATGGCATAATCCAGCTCTCGATTCATTCCCCTGTATTCCCTACAGCTCGTTCAGCAAACCGCCAAGGAGACGGGTCGCCCACGCAACAGCTACATCCTAGATCTGATCGAGCGAAGTCAACGTTGCCAGCCAAATTTGTGCCAATTAAGCGAAGGCGTTGCCGCCTGTCGCTCCGATATGCTGCAGTTGAACATGCTGCTCGCTGCTGCTGTTGCTGGTCCAGTGCAGGAGAGAGAGGTTATGCCCTCGCTGATGGAAGAACTGCGCGCAGTGTCAGAGCATTCTTAGACAGAAGAATGACATTCTCTAACTCATAGTAGACCTGCCAACTTAGTTACATTTGTATACCCTTTCAGATGGTATTATGAATTTTAGGGGATGCTACAACGGCATCAATTCTTGATCAGCATCCACAGGCGAGTCGATCTAGCCATATTGCCATATCTGTTTTTTGCTTTGTTTTTTTCTAAACTAGGTCCTCAGTTACATAGTGATAGTGACGAATGACCGATCTGCTAGGGTATAACAGGTTTCGCGCCCCGAATCTACACTTCTAATCTTGTTTTAGATTCATGTACTTAAATTGGTTTTTTTACTCGAATATCGTTTGAAATTTTCAACCCAAAAGGATGCCCATACTAGTCTGGCGAACCTGCCAAGATTCTGCTTAGTGAAATTGAGGGAAATGTATATTTTGAGTTGCTTATTGTTGTCGTTTAACTTATTTCGTATGAATATCTGTTCAGCCTTTTTTGTTGTTTAGTCGCTAGTTTCTCTTAACTTAGCTACAAGTTAGATGCCAATTTACAAATATATGTATACAGTTTGATAAATTATTTACTAACATATAGAATAACCGTATTTATGTATGTAGTGTGGTCACAACAGTATAGTATGTGTTAAGTCGATAAATATTTTAATATACATCATATGCAGATTTATACTTCTGATTTGTATTATTGCATAAGGAACAAATGACAAATCTCTATATCTCTTTCTCTCTGTGGGAAGAGAGGTGTGTGTCGGAGAAGTGAAAGAGAAAGAGACAGATGTAGCGAAATACAAAACAGGCTCATTAGGTGGAAAGAGTATAAATAGAGTACCCAAACTGGAACACTAGTGGCCCTTGCCGAGGCTCACAACATTTCCACTCGATGTCATTATCTTCGATGGAGTAAAAACACTTCTTACCACGTTTTTATATGGTAATCTCCGTGTGCAAAAGCTTAAGGAGTTATAATGAGCTAAAAAGCTGTACCAGCTGTAATTTGAATGTTGGAATGAATTCACTTGAATCAAGAATCAAATTATCATTGTTTGCCATCAAGTGGAATAGGAATTGCTAGCACAGGGCCATACCTGGTGGTGATCACTCATGAATGATGTAAGCTGTGGCAAATCGCTTTTGTGGCTTCATCTTCAGTCAGCGACGACGGCAACTTGGTCAATATTTTTTCGTATACATATATTAAACGGAGCGACTTGACACCGCCCCTGGCATTGTCAACGCCTTGACTGGGATAAGCGGAACCGCGCTGGACCCGACTGGCCCTAGGAGCGAGAGGCAAACCACTTGGGTATTGATAAATGCGTTGAAAACTAAGCGACCGCCCAGCGGACTTGCCACCCCTTGCACTCCCTGGCACTCGGCACACCGCGCACCTCGTGCGGCCGCCCCCCGCAGCCAGCACCCAATGAGGACCAATCGACAACAATCGCTGGCCAAATTCAATTGGCGCAATTTTTCATCTGCGGCTCGAAGGGACCCGATCCGATCCGGCATCTGGCTGATCCTTTTGGGCTGCGGCTGAGGCTGCTGTCTATTGTGGACCGTGCTCTAGGGGTCTGGTCTGGTCTGCTCTAGCAATTGTTCTCGGCTCTGGCGATGGCTCTGGAGTTGGCCGGGTCTCAAGGTTGTTTATTTTGAAAAATCACCATCACCAACCCGATCGTGGACTGTGCCGACGGCTGGGGATTTAATTCTATGCTGGACATTTATAAATTGCATTCAATTTATACACAACACGAAAGCGTGATTTTTACATTTTTACAATCTGGCGAATAATAGATCAGCGTCGTATTATTGCACAGTTCCCGCTCCAATGCTCTCTCGCTCTCGAGAGCAATCCTCAGTTTTCGGCTCTTGGGCGTAGGACATGAAGATGGTACGAATATTCTTAGGGAACATTTTTGGACGGAATGTATTCTAACGATAATTGAAATCTTTTTCGGTTATTTTCACGGTAAAAATACTGTATATGTATGTAAAAAGGAAAGTTTCTTTTTTGAAACGAAATTCCTCTGAACAAAACACTTTTTCTTCTATTCTTAAAATGTATTTTCTTCTTTTTCGATTCTCCTTAAAAATGTTCCTCAACTCCTCCCAGAATCGTTTAGCTTAGCTTTAGCCCCTCCAAGGGTATCATTTGATTCGATGAGAGTGCTTTTTGTTGTACTTTTGTTGGGCTCTTTGATTTCGGTTCTGGCTCTGTTCTCTTCTGTTCGGTTTGGTTCGGGCTATTGAGCAGGTCGCTCGCTCATTAAAGAAAGAGCTGTTGAGGAGGGGCAGGGGCATTGGGGAGAGAAGATGGTACTGGCCAAACAAAAGGTATAAGCATTTAATTCTCACCAAACGATTGATGCGGTCGCATGGAAGTTCGCCCAGCCGGCAGACGATGTCGATGGGTCGTACCTCTGTCTATCTGTCTGTCGGTGGATACAATCCTTCTTCTTGGCCTGAGTCTGAGCCTTGAGTCGGATCCAGTCCTAGTCCCAAATTGCAAATGCAACTTGTTAACCTTGAAAACTAAGCAGACAAACGGACTGAACCGGACAGATAGTCAAGGAGCAGCAGTGGCTGCCTGAGCCCCACAAGACCCCAGACCCCAGGGCCAGCACAGTATGAGGCATTTAGTCAGCCGTCGTCGTTGCTGTTGCTGTAGCTGTAGCTGTTGTTGGTGTCCGTCTACGTCTACCGATCACTCGTTTGTCTAGCTATGTTCCCATCCCATCCCATTGCTCCCATCGCGCTCCTCTTGCCCAGCATATTGAATAATGCGTTTATGGCCAGATGAATGACACTTCATACATGCGTCCTGTCCGTCCCTCTGTCCCTCTGTCTCTTCGTCTCTCCGTCGCCCGTCCACGGACACTGCCAACTGCTGACTGCTTCTGAGGCTGCAACGGCTGCTATTGCTGCTGTGGCTGCTGCCTCCTGGTGGTGCATATTTCATGCGTAAACTTTGGCTGAGGGATCCACAACTATTCGTCATTTGTGCCGAGGCTATGTCAGTGTTGTGTTTGAAAGAAATTCGTTTAAATTGTCAATTGTCTGGGGTCTTACTGTTGCCTCCTCCTGCTGCTGCTGCTGCTGCTGCTCCTGCTGGAACTGGTTTCCACTGGCCACTCCTAATGAGGCACATCAACAAAATAAAGGAGGTACGAAAAAAAAGAGAATCGGGCCCAGGCCCAGACCTAGACCCAGACCCAGACCCAGTCCCATACCCAGACTTAAGTCCGAACCCGAGCCCAAACCCGAGCCCTTTTAGCATTCAGGCTGTGATGGTTGGTGGCCCCCACGGTGGCTCTCGGCCTGGATCCCTCGATGCGTTTGCATTTAGCCGGCAAACCACATTAAACTCAAGTCATCTTAGCCACATACTCGTACGATACTCGTACATACGGCATGTTTAGTGCCCTGCTATTGGTACCGATTCCCATAGCTATACCCACTCCCATTACCATCAGCATTTCCATTCTGATTTGGTTTGAGATTCGGATGCGGATCGGATCCTGCTTACTGGGTGTTGCAATGTCATTCCCTGCATTTTATGCACTCACCACAGAGGGAGGGAGAGCCCGGGCCATAAATAAACTTGTATCTTCAAGATAGAAATAGTCGTAAAAATCAGCAAATAACCCCGAACCTCCAGCTAAACCTCGTGAGAGCTTTTAGCTCTGCCCACCTCCAACCGAAACCGAACTCAAACTGAACTCAAACAGAACTCGAACAAAACCGAACCGAACAGAACAGAACAGAACGAATCATCAAGCTGGAAGAGAAGAGACCCAGGGAGGAGGCCAAGTCGGGCCCAGCCATTTGGAGCAACTCGGAAACATGTGTAAGTTGCAATATTAAATTTTATATTTACCGCACGACTTTGTGTTCTTTAATCTCCCCCTTTCTACTTCGATTTTGCATACAATGCGCAGGGCGCAGGGTGCAGGGCGCAGGGCAGATGCAGATCCCTAGGAGATGATTTGAAGATGCCCGGACGAGATCGTGATTGAAGCCCCTAAGTAGGAAGCAAACATTCGCGGTCATTAAAAAGGTCTATGTACTTTATGGCACTGTAAAAGAGCAGCAAATGAGCAGCCAAACGAACTACTAAGGCAGTTAATTAAATGGTTCCCCTTTCCCAATGATCCTTAATTCAATTTGGTCCATGGCACAGCTTCACAGCATTCCTCATAAGCTCGAGCAATCAATTTCATCCCCACATGGAGAGGCATTTCATTTCCAAAAACAAAATTACGCATTTCTCTTCGCATTGTTTGATTTAAATGCATTATTCATAAAAATGTTATTATCACTCGTAACAAGCCTCCTTGCCAGCTTGCTACCTTGCTACCCAGCCGGCGATCTCTGACTGGCCTTTCTTAACACATAAATCATAATTATCATGCACAATTTACCTCTCACTCCTCACTCCCTGCTCGGCTGTACTGTACTGTACTGTACCCCTCGCTCCTGGGGCATCACCATATGAAGGCGAGATGAAGAAACATCTCAATGAACTTGTAATGGACAGCAATCTTCCATCTAACGCTGCTGGAACACGTTGACCCAATTTATTTCAATTCAATTCAAACAATCCTGAAGCATTTAAAGACCAGCCAGCTAGCCAGCCATAAAAAGGCAACCAAAATGGGATTTGTGAGAAAGCCCACAGAAAGAGGCAAAATGTGAGACGGTAGTCGGTTGAAAGAAGATCATAAAAAATAATTAAGAAGTTGGTACTCGACTCGACTCGACTCGATCTCGACTGTTTACCAAGCGATGCTCTTTCATGCTCATGGATGGATATTCAATGAGAATGAATATCTTGGCCAAGCCATTCCAAGCCGTATTTTGGGGATAGTGTATACCATGTTCGTATTGGGCCAACGCTCCTTGTCCCCTTCTTATTTCCATTACTTGGACCATGGTTATTTAATCAATGGGGGCTCAGTTGCGTGCTCTCTACAGAAACTACAGAAAAGGGAAGATACTCAAACGTGCGCTCAACCTCAACGTTCAGAAACATCTTGACTCGACTCTGGTACATTGATCTTGGGCCCATTACAAAATAGTAAAGAAAACCCGTTAAGATGCAAAGATAGCGAAAGAAATCAATGACCCAAAACATTTTTTTCCTTTTTTTTTCTGTTTTCTGTTCTGTTCTGTTTTTTTTTTTTTTTTTTGGGCGGTCTGCCCACATTCTGTTGTTGATTACGTCAAATGGGATTCTTTCATTCCGTTTACTCGCCGAGTCTACTCCTATATTGAGGCTACAATCTGGGCGGCTTTCGATCGCAAACTATGTAATGCATTAGCATTTCTCAGGTTGGGGTTGAGGGGGGGAGCGGGAGCTGCAAGGGAGCCGGCCAAGAGCTGCGACAAAATGTCAATGGGAAAATCTTGTTGCCAGGCCTGGACTGGCGTCTCCACTAGACGACGACATCCAAATAGCAGATGCCAATGCCGAAGCCAAAGCCAAAGCCGCAGCCGCAGCCGAAGCCAGAGTCGATGCCAAAGGGGCCCATGTGGCCATGCAATTTAGTCAAAGGCCCTAACGGCATTTGAGCCAAATGCGTTTACGTTTACGCATCCGCTATAAACTCGTATGCCGGGTTGCCGTTTGCCGCTTGCCGCTTGCCGTTTGCATTTGCCGGTTCTGTTCTCTAAGCAGAGAGCCCGATACCTGGAACACTGCAACACTGGAGAGCTGGAGAGGTGTTGGTTAGCTTGCCTCCGAGCCACCGAACTGCACCGAACTGCACCGAACGCAGAACAGAACCAGTTGGCAGAGATACATATACTTATGCTATAAGCAGGAGCTTGCGACAAAACTGTGACTTTGACTTGGACTGCGGATGGGGATGGGGATGGGGATGGGGACAGGGACGTGGCTGGGTCTGCAGCCCGACTTCCTTCAGGACGGACGAGAGAGGACAGGCGAAACGTGGTTAGAGCGATGTCTCTCCGCTCTGGGTACTGTTAATTGGACCTATACGGAGACTGAGACTGCCGTCGAGTCCAGTCGCGTCGCGTCGAGTCGCGTCCGTCCCTCCCCCTTTCAGTGCTCGGAGTTGGAGTGGAGTTTGGCAGTGCGTGGCGCACTTAAATAAGGTTAACTGTACTCGGAAGGCATCTCGTCTCTGGGCCTGTACACAAATTTAATTTCAACTTACGTCAACACCGCTCCAGGGCCCAGAGCAAAGCCATGCGGTCAATGCACGCATTACCAGTTCCTCTCCTCAAGCTTATCATCCAGCGATCGTTCAGCCAGAGCTCTCCGCAGGTCTCTTGCTCCGCCAGAGCAAAAACAAAAACAAAAACAAGAGAAGAAAACCCCATCAAATCAGCAACGTGATGCTGCCCTTAGGGCCCTTGGCCAACGTCTTCTGCTCCTTGCTCTGCACTCTCTATAAAGCGGTCATAACATTTGCACCACAATAATAGCTGTAATAGTACCCGCAGCCCAGCCCCCATAGTCAGCGACTCGTCGCGTCTTGTCTCGTCTCGTCTCGTCTCGTCCCATCCCATCCCCTCCCATGGCACATTCATTCAAGGATAATGTTACGGTTAATGGTGCGGCCAGGCAAGTAATTTAATTTACTCGTACCCATACCCGTGCCCGTGCCCGTGCCGGTGCCTGTAACCGTATTGGTAACATGCCCACAACAAACGAACAACGCGAATTATTATGACCAAAAAAAAATGTACAGCAAACCCGGGCTAGACCATGCCAGACCCAGACGCAGACACAGACACAGACACAGCCACAGACAGATCCCAGATACAGATGCTGATGCAGATGCAGATAGCGATCCCTCATACCTCCAGGCATTGGCGATCGTCAGTCGGCCACCGCTAGAGATGAGAGAGTGAGAGTCGAGGAGCTAGAACTGCTGCCCGAACTACTGCCCGATGCTGCTTCCACTCCGATTTGATCGGAGATCGAAACACTGCAGAACTTGTCCTAAAATTAGCATCTCATGTTAACAATAAGTCATGTCCCTTGCATTTAAGCCGATTTGCTTTGCCAAAACAGTACAAGGAATACCTAAAAATCCGTATAATTTCATGTTTCAGATGCGATACTTACAGGAGCACAGGTATAATGCCAATGTTGCCATTTCCGGTACTTCCCCGCTTATGGTCAAAGCTCATCTCTAACGAATTTCTGCAGCTGCCCCCATTGAGCACCCCCACCGTCCGTTTGCCCCAAGCCGCATTTGAGGCCTGGCCATCGTGCTTTCCTGGCTAATACCCATTATGCCATAAAGCGTTACCAAAACGCCATTAGCACGTCAGAAGGCACGCCTCTGGGCGGCGGTGGAAAGGGGAAGGACTGGAAAGGAACGGAACGGAACGGAAAGGAAGGGAAAGGAAAGGGAAACGAATGAAGGTAGCGAGCATCGACAATCGACTGATCAAATAAATCGCAACGATAGACATATTGATAACGATGGATAATGATAATGGTAGTGGCTGAGCTGAGCTGAGTTAAGCTGAGATGATGATGATGGGAATAGTGGAATGGCTGGAGTGGAATGGTGATGCCTGTGATGAAATTGTTGGATTCGATTTTGGCTAATTGCAGAAGTCCATCTGAAATGCCTACTTAGGGCTAATTGGTCCCCTCGGAAGCGCCGCCAAGAAATGTACAAACATTTCACGCTGTGCCTGTCATGGATGTTGTAATTGATGCTGCCGCCTCCAGGGTCCTGCAACATTGTGAGCCATGTCAGGAGATGTCAACCCGCCAGCGATGGCGATGACGACGGCAACTGCGACTGCGACTGTGACTGGGACGACGATGACGACGACGACGACGACCACGACGGCCACGACCACGACTATGACTATGACTACGACTATGACGACGAGGACGGCAAATCTAACAACTTTGATTGACTTGTGATTTGAAGGCGCGCCTAATTGAAGCGAGGCGGCTGCAAAAGAGAAGAGAAGCAGATTCTGGGACTGGGACTGGGACTGGACCCTGCCACTGGACCTCAGCTTGCTGGCATCACTGAAAGAAAATCATATGTGGAATCATCCCCGCAGTCACTAGACAGAAGTTGCGGCACAGCTTCGTAATTACTCTTTAATTTTCACACAGAAACACAGAATAGGCTTCAGCATTTTTTCTCCAAGTGCATTCAGCTGGGACAGCTCCTTGTGTTGACTGTTCTGGTAAAATGTTCGTGAGAAATGTCATTAATACGAACGATGTTACTGCCTGGAGATGTGGATGTGAACGCTGCCGCTGCCATCCTTTCCTATTCCAGTCTCGCACCCCCTGCTATCCCCTCGCCCTTCTTCACCGCATTGTTGCACTTAATTAATGTGAGGATGAGGATGAGAATGAGGATGGGGATGAGGATGAAGAGACTTCTTCCACCATCCACCTCCCAGTGTTTTGCTGTACACGCCCTCGGCATGCTGTTGTAGTACTCCCTGGACGTGGATCTGGGTCTGGGTCTGAGTCTGAGTCTGGATCTGGACATGGCCTGGACCTAGACCTAGACGATTTGCCATATATGGGGTCAAGTCATCAGAGGCGTCGTCGTGTCTTGCAATGGGAATTGCTCTATACTCGTACTCGTACTCGTACTCCTATGTACTTGTACAGTACTTAGAAGCAGGCGATAATGGTCGAACGTTTATCTGCGATAACATTTCGAAACAACGACGATGGGCAGCCAGCCGCCCATTGCCTTGCACCCAATCTCAATCGGAGAGGCGTTAACAAATTATTTGAAACATGCAGCGCCGCGTTGGCATCCAATATCCAACATCCAACATCCAATCCCATCCCCCTTTCACCCTCTCTGCCTGCCACTGGTTCCACTCTGCTTTGGTCTGCTCTGGTCTGCTCTGTTCCACTGTTCGACTGTTCCAGGAGGCGTTAATAGGCATTGCAATGCCAATAATTTGCAATTATACTTAATTGTAATTGTAATCGTTATTGTTGATGATGCTGATGTTCCTGTGTGGTAATTGAGAGTGCGGCAAGATGTTCTTCTTTTTTTCTTTTCTTTTATTGAGATTGGTTTGTTTATCGTGTGTGTGTGTGTGTGTGTGTGAGTGTGTGGTGTATGTGTGTGTGTGTGTGCTTGTGCTCGGGGCCATTGCTATATGTATGTACAACATTTTCGTGTTTGCTTAACCGATCGTTTTACTTGGCTAGACAAATGTTTATTAAGCCTATTACTTACTGGAGTATGGATATGAACAGAGGCATATAATTTCTATAAAAACGAATATTGGATGCAAACGATGGGTCTTATTACTCCCACATACACGTACTCGTACTCGTACACCCATTGGTTTGTTCCTCTTTATTAACATTCCTTCACAATTTTATTTAAATACAAATTATTTACCTCTGCATTCTTGAGCTTATTCATATTTTAATATCAGAACAATTAAGCGCTGGACAGTAGAAAAAAAAATAAAAAAAAAATCCCACCTTCTGGCTTTCAGATCATCTAATGAAAGGATACAATTCTTAAGACCTAATTCAGTTACCATGTTTCGATGGACCTCTCCTCTCGCAGCTAAAACTATTGTGTAAAATATAACCAGTGTAGATGGTTCATACATATGTCTTAACTAGGACTACACATTGCAGTTCTATTGCCTCGGCTTCCAATTGTCTCGCGCTCGCTTCCGCTCCCGCTGTTAACCCGCTGGAATATATCAAAATTCCTGGGTCCAAGACGAGCTGGAATCTTAGATCACTATTTAATTACACATGTAAGGTCGTGTTTAGTACTACATAGTATGCATCCTTCGTATTGCATAACTTACTTTCGAAGAGCTTAGCAGTTATGACAAAAAAATGTTACACTATTCGAAATGATCGATTAATATCAATTCGCTTATTGCTGCTCCTTGGGAGCCGTAACTTAATATTACGGAAAAAAATACTCAGTTCCAGTGTTCTCGATACTTTTCGATACTCTCTTTACTACTCCAAGCCGATGGCGATACCGATACCTAGTAGAGGATACCGGGATGGACGGCTCCGCTACGTTGGAAGTAAACATTCGGATTGGTGCTCAACGTCGGCTCCAGCGTCGTGTACAGATTCGTTTCGTCGGGTCGTATGAACATGCCTATTGATAGATTAGATCGATAGATTAGATAAATTGATATATAAGGAGTGGTAGCTGATAGCTGATAGGTGTGTAGATATCCTTAGAATGCGAAAGGAATGCAAAGAGAATACATATTATCTGGAATTCTAGAAATGGCAGGAAGATACATACATACTGGTATGTATGTACCACATAAGTATTTCCTGATATATCAGATATTGTAATACATATGAATATATATTACCTGGCGCATAGCGCAACGTTTTGGCCAATTGCGCCGCTTGTGTCATGGAGGTTAGGGAGTTGCCCAACTGTTTGAGGGTCAACGGCGTGAGCGTGGGCGGTGCGGCTTGCTGTGGCGGTGGTTGCGGTGGCAGTGGTGGAGGTGGTGCGGGTGGATAATAACAGAACGGGTGCGGGCTCAAATGTGCTGGAAAATAGTGATACATACGTGTATAGCTCGGCGGTGCGGCGGTGACCAAAGCAACCCGATCTGGTGGTGTGGTGATCGGAGGATCGGAGGATCGGAGGTTGTGGTGGTGGTTTTTGTGGTGGTGTGCGGTGTGTGGGTGCATGTGTGATTGAAAGTCCCCAGAGTAGTGTCCAGAGTACAGTGACCAGTGACCAGTGACCAGCGACCAGTGACCAGAGCCGTGCATAAAGTTTACCAAACCAATAACGAAACCAGTCGTGACCCACACGCACATAGATACAGCCACAGAGATATTGATTTGTTTGTGTATAGGATAAATATATGTACATACAGTAATTATTGGATTGCGGCAGACAATTTTCGACAATAAATGTAAATTCAATTAAATTTCAAAAGGGTACGAATACCGGAAGAGCCAAGCCAAACCGAAAAGCCGAAAACCGAAAAAAGCAGTTCCAAATGATTGATGAATATAATAATAATGAAAAAACAACAAAAAACACAAAATATTACAAAAACAACAACCATGAATATATTATGTAATGACATATGAAATGTGAGTGTGAGTGTGTGTGTGTGTGTGTGTGAGTGTCATGAGCGTGTCGAGAATATATTTTGTAGTGACAAGGTTTCGGAGATGGAGAGAGAATGATAGGAGGGGAGGATGGTATCGGAGGAGTACGATAGGGAAAAGTCGGAGGTTTTATGTTGTTGACGTTGCAATGATGATGATATGTGTTTTGTTGTAGACGATTTTCGTGTTGGTTGCGGTTGATTTTGTGATGATACGAGTACGAGTATATATGGATATGGATGAGATGACAAGTAAAAAAATAAATAAACAAATAAATAAAAAAATGTATATTTATATTTTTGTTTCTTATAACATCTTAAGTCCTAAATACGTATAACAACGAATGTACATACATACATACAAACAGACACATACAGATGTGTAAATGTGCATGCAGTGTTAGATAAATCAGTGAAGATGTCACAACTTCTGCCAGGGCCAGTCATAATTGGCCTGACCCACAGCCCGGACACAGATGTCCCCAATTCGTGGAAATTACCCTGCCATATTTCACACTTTTGCCGGCCAATTTATGGCGATCTTAATGATGTCAACCCATCTCCCAGTCCGCCAACTGCCATCTGCCATCTGCCATGTCCCATGTCCGTGGGTTACCTTTGGCCCCGGCGCACAACACCCTCGAGCCATAGAGAAAGTCTCGCTCCGAACTGTATTTAACTCGGCTCGGGCTATAGCCACACTCATTGAGTGCGTTCCCATTTATGGGTATTTGGTAAAGACCAAACACCCGACCGACAGATCCATTGGGATCTTAATAGGTTTGTGTTGGATTTGCAAAAGCTTTATCGATATTTTGTGTTGTGTGCTGTGCTGTGCTGTGACCTTCATTATCTCATTATCTTTATGGGGTTAATAAATGTTTGGTGTTCCAAAATAGATTTGGAGATGGGAAAAATATTTGAGCAATGATTGAACTATTTAGGAATGAATCTAGAGCAATATTTTGTGGGTCACATCTTCGACAGTTTCCCTTTTGAAATTTCATGATTTAATGACTCGAAGTCCAGCTTGCCCAAAGATAAGCCCAGGCCTAATTGTGCACAGACAACTTGTAAAAGTTCTCCGGCCAACGCGAGCCACAATCATGAAATGGGCTTATCATTAGCCGAGCTCTTTATTCATATTCATATTCACATTCACACTCACACTGACATTCATACATATGTACATATGTAGTAAGGCAGCTGGCAAAGCCTAACAAATGTAAGCCAATCAACCAACTGCTCTCTGACCGGCAGCTGTGCTGTGCTGTGAATTATGATTATTATCATTATTATTACTATTACATATGTGTATTATTATACTTTTCAACAGCTCTGTGAGCTAACTGAATCTTAACTGAAACTGTGTTAATGGCCAACAGAAAGAGTGGGGAAATGAGCCAAAAACAAGGCTGGAAAAGCGGCTGAAAAGAGGAACAAGAAGCCAGGTCTAAGGCGGCTGCTGCCG
This sequence comes from Drosophila affinis, assembly GCA_037356375.1. NCBI lineage: Eukaryota > Metazoa > Arthropoda > Insecta > Diptera > Drosophilidae > Drosophila > Drosophila affinis. The sequence goes on along the minus strand of CM074802.1, from coordinate 62,663,369 downwards.
CTGTTGCTGAACTCTTGACAGTGTTAAATGCAGCAGTTACACACATGCCAGGCCCCGTCCTCCCCTTCCCCCTTCCCCCTTCCACTGCTACCCTCGTTTCGTGTGGCACTTTCCTGGTCGCGGTCGCGGTCGCCTCGTCTTGGTCTCGCTTTGCGGTCTTGCTTTTCTAATTAACTTAGAACAAATACTGCAATTAAGCTCGCTTGTTTTTGCTCTCCTGGCTCTTGGCTCGACTCGACTCGACTCGGCTTGGCTGCTGCCTCGAATGTGGAATTATGTGTCAGAAAATGAAAATGCATGTGTCGGCATCTGCATCTGTATCTGTATCTGCATTTGTGGACTCTGTGTATCTGTGTGCACGCTTTGGCGTTTTGCGCAAAAAAGAAACTAGTTTCCAGACAGCCGCTAGCCGCCAGCGCCGTCAGCTGAAGCGGCAAATTTGGCTTAATTCCATTTAGCTGGGGGAAAAGTTTCTTTCTTCCCTCCCTCCCGCAGCTTCTGATTTTCGCAGTCTGTCGGCTCATTCGTTGATTTGGCCATTATGGATTATGCTCGCCTGCATTAAGTACCCCTCATATTCGGCCCCACTGCCACTGCCACTTCACACCACTGCCCCCCAACCCCCCCCACGGATATTCCACTGTCGGCCAACGAAATGAAACGAAACGAAAAACGTTAATTAAGTGCAAATATGTATGACCAGCCGCAGTAGCAGTCCCGGACCCAGACCCAAGCACAAGCCCAAGCCCAAGCCCAAGACTAAGGCCCAGAGCCCAGGCTCTACTGCGGTACGGCCGTCATCCGTGTGCGTGTTCCGCTCTCTGTCTCTGTCTCAGTGGTAGTGTCAGTATGTCAGATGGTGTGTATGTGTGTGTGTGTGTGTGTGTACGAGTGTGTGGGCGGACACGGATCTGAAAAAAAAAACCATAGATTCCTAGCGATGACAGAAGACGTGACTCTGAATTTTAATTGTAATATTCCATGGGAAATTGGGGGATAAAAGAGGAAATGCTGGGAAAACATTTGTGACGAATGTATCGAATAAAATTGAGCGTGATGCATATTAGAAATCTTTTAATTGGGTCTCAAGTATTTTCCCTTTTAGAATTTAACCCGCAGAAAGTCATAAAATCATTATTCAGGGAACAGTTTCTCATAAATATTTCATTCCTGTTCTGTGTGTGCTGTGTGTGGATTCTACTTACTTATAATTTATTCCCATTTGAAGTGAGACAATTTATTCGCTCATTATTTGCTCCCTTCAGATTCCTCACTTTTTCCGTTTTTACTTTTCCCCACTTGCATTTAATTATTTCTCCTCCTTTCTTGCTTTCTTTCGTTCGTTCGCTCGTTCTGCGACTGGAAAATGTTCATTAAAATTGCCCATCTCTAAGGAAAAGCCAGCAGCAGCAGCAGCAGCAGCAGCGTCTGAGACGCGCCGACTCTCTTAGCCACGTTTTGCATTTTGCAGTTTGTCGGCTTACCCCAGCTACACCTTTACCTTTCCCATTCCCATTCCCTCCTCCTCCATCGCTGCGACCAGGCTTAGGCCCAGTATCTTCTATCTTCTGGCTGGCAACAAGTTAAAGTTAAACCAACTGCCGCACGTTGACTGATTGCTACGTGCAGATTGTCATTGTTCGCCTTTGTTGCTGCTGCTGTTGCTGTTGCTGTTGTTCTTACCACAGCAAAGTATCTTTTTGTAGCTGTTGCTTGTTGCTACATACTTTGCAGACTTGAGTAATTTCTTTGGCGAGCGTCGAGTCGCTTTTTTCCTTATTGGCTCCATCCTAGACTCTTTCTTTCTCTCTGCCCCCAACGAGTAGTTGCAGCAGCAGCAGCAGCAGCAGCAGCAGCAGAACCTAGGCTGCTGCTCTTGTCTGGGGTCTTTGAGAGTGAGTTGCCAGATGTTGTGATATCACGAAGCAGCATTATAACTAATTGGCCACGTTCGTTCTATGCCATCTCCCTATCCCTCCCTCCCTCCCTGCCACCCCCTGGCTCAGAGTTCATTGTCATGCGCGCGGCAGCGGCAGGGGCAGCAGCAGCAGCAGCAGAGCGCTTCCCCATCCCCATCTAGAGGCGGAAGAAAGGCATTTTTCACATGGCCACAACCGTTGGTAATTTGCATATTTCGGTTAAGGGCGTATGACCTTCAAATTGCTACAATTCAATTTGCATTCAAGGCGGCTAAGAGGGCTTCATATCGAGTTTTGAACATACAGATTTGGGCTATGCAGTCTGGCGGGGAAAGCAGGGAAAGCAGGGGATAGCATCAATCTTCGATCTGGCTTTATTGTTCAGTTTCGGACTTAACTGCCTCCCCACTGATTTCCGGCAGTTTCTAGGCACTTAAAGTTAAAGACCTTTAAATCAATCACTCGCTTAGAACCGTACCGAATCGGACCCTTCTCCAGGTTCCCCCCACCCCCTCCTATTTTGCATCCCTGGCACTTCAATGAGCCACTCTGGAAGATACCGTAAGAGCAGCACCCAGGGAGGAGCTACACTCTTGGCCAATTTGGCGTAATAATTTTAGCGTACGAGTATGTGCTACGAGTTGGCGCACGGCTCACTCCCCACTCCCCACTCGCCTGTCCCGGCCTGGACGGACTGGTCTGACTTGCTTCGAGCTGGGAAGTGAGCGGAGAGCTGGGTGGTTGGCTTTTCCGCTTTCGGTTTCATTGCCGCAATTCGGAACTGGTTATCGATTACGTTGCTGTATGCTGGATGTTATGTGCTGGATGCTGGATGCTAGATGCTAGCTGCTGCCACTTCTAGGCAAAACTTAAATATCATCGCTTCTGCGTCCAGTATCCAGTATCCAGCATCCGACTCTCGGGCCTGGCTCCGACTGCCTGACTGCGGCTGTTATTGCAAACCGCTATAATTTTGTGGTAATATACAGTGACGCTCGTTTCAAGCACGTGCTGGCAGCGTTTACCCAACTCATATATTAGGCACCATACACCATACACCATACACAGACGCGGGCACAGAGACGCGGAGACGCAGTGACTGGAGTTGGATACGATACGATACGATACTCAACGACACGTACTTCACAGATTTGTACATTACGCCATCTTCATCATCATCATCATCATCATCATCAGCAGCATCAGCATCGCATCGTCATCACAACTGTTGTCAAGTTTTCTGCTCTTTTCTGTTCTGTTGTGCTCTGCTCTGCTCTGCCTTTGCCTTTGCCTTTGTTTTTCTTTTTCTTGGGTTTTTCAATTTCAAGTTCGTTGCCTCAGTCTTTGGTCTTTGGGCTTGAAGTGGGCTTAGAACAATTGAGGCTAATCGAATATTTTTTTGTGTCATATTTTCGACAGCTGATGCTGGTCGAATCGTTTCAATAGCCTCCAATGGCCCCAAGGCACTCCATGGATGTCCATGGCTGTCCATGGCTGTCCATGGCTGTTGGTCTTTGAACAAAGAAAACGTTAGCACAAATCTTCCGATTGGAATTATTATTGGTTTTTGGTTTTTGTTGAAATTTGTTCAAATTGAAAATTGGTACTGGTAATTGACAGCTTATCGAAGCATTCCAATCCAATTTCTTGTAACTTCAGCTGGGAATCTCAATTTGACAAGCTCTTGGAGCTCCCTTCTTCCAGGGAATACATTTTAGCATTTGCCTAAACCTCAACTTAGGAACGACTAAGCTACATATATATTGATATTCGTATTCATATTATTTTAGAACCTTCTGGCAGGAAACCCAATACTTTCCAATACAAATACAAATGCGGCAATCATTTATTCATTTCTCATATTGCTAATGGGCTCTCCTTGGGCCGATCTTCGATTGGCCAACGCCAACTGGTTAATGACAATGAGGCAGCCTTTGTGTAAGATCCATCAATAACCCAATCAAACCTCCACCTCGAGCTCGAGCTCAGCCTCAGTGTTAGATCCTCAAGTTTGCGTTTGGAAAAAAGCTAAAAAAAATAGCACAGAAAAACTATCTGTGGACCGGGCACAGTTAAATGAATTGTGGCCTCCCTGGGGCGGCTTTTTATTGACAAATCCCCATCGATCGATAAACATGCAAGACAAATACTCGTAGACAAAAACATCCGCACAGCACAGCTCAGCACGGCACGGGACGGGACGGGACGGCTCTCGAGTACGAGTACGGATCTGCCGGCTTTAACCTTCCAAGGTCTGATCGGGTCTGCTCTGCTCCGCTCTGCTTGCTGCCATTGGTATTGGTACGAGTATGAATGATTGATTTTATGGATGTGGCTGCCTGGCATAAAGTCACTCAATAAAATTACAAAAAAATGCGTCGTCGCCAGAGAACAAAGACCGCAAGGCAGATGCACAGATTGATGGGACCGGCCCGTCTTACTGACCAACTGGCAGAATTGGGGCTCTTGCACAAGTCGAAGACGGGACACCCTAGCATCTAGGTGGCATCTACGAGTAGCATCTCCATAAAACGGGTCAATGAGTGCCAGCGAATCTCTTTGCCCAATCTCTTCGGGGCAGTGTATGATGATAACATCATGATCATGCGGATCAACGGAAGTATCTACATAGTGCAGAGGCATGTTCGTATCTATTTTTGTGACTAGGCCTGTCATCGCGCGGCTCGTTGTCGACAGCTGCCGTTGCCCGTTGTCCGCAGTCCGCAGTCTGCAGTCCGCCTGCAGTCCGTTGTCCGTTGCCACTGCCACTGCCGGAGCTGTTACAACAATGCGACTTCAATTAAAGCCAGTCCCGCAACCTTGAACTCTCGTATCATTTCGAGCGGTTTGCGCGCGTTCAATCAACGGGCGGCTCATATCGGGCCACATCGCGACAAGGCCCCACGACATCCTTTTAGCCAGAGCCATAGCCAAAGCCAAAGTCAGAGTCGAGCAAAGCAAACCAGACCTGTGCGGCCTCGAGCATAGGGCCTCTAGAGAGACGAGAGACTCGAGCTCGAGCTCGAGCTGAAGCTGAAGCTGAAGCTGGAGCTGTCAATCTGCGTTCATCGTCTCCTCGTCTTCGACTGGGAAGCCGAAGACGCGGCTGCGGTGGCAATCATCGCGAATGCTGCTGGCCTCTGACTCCAACAGCTCCCCTGCCGCTCATTGTGCTGCACTGTGTCTTGGCCTGGCCTGGTCTGGCCTGGCCCTGGCCCATTCCTTGGCGTCAACGCCGTTAGCTGTCGTTTAGTTTATTGTTGCAAATTGCTCAGTGAATTATGTGCCGAACTGCTTACGACCACACACACATACACCCAGAGAGGAAAAGACAGAGATACAGATACATACACACAGACATGCACATCTAAAGGCTTGGCAGGAAACTCGATATTAAGAATTTATTAGAAATATTTGTAAAGACTTTGCGGTTTCGGCTTACGCGTATCCAGTCTCATTTTTGGAGATTAAAGAATGTATGTGTGTATGTATGTATGTTCTGTGTCTGTTTGTCTATGGTTTGTACAAAGGAGAACCCGTTGGAGGCAAACGATCTTGGGTTTCTTTTCATTGGCCAACAGTCTCGTACTCTCAGGGTGTATTCCTCCATCAAACGAGTAAAAGGGATCAAGAAATCCTATAATAGATTTGGCCATCAATTCCACTACCAAATCAAGTTCGTTGCCCAAGTCATTTGCTCTTCAATCAGCAAAAAAAAAGAGAGAAAAAAACGAGGAAAACTTTTGATTTTGCTCTTGCCTCATTGCCTTATGTAAATTTCTGCCGCAGTCAGCCCACATGCAGCTCCAGTTTTTTCTTTCTTTGCCCTTAATCAAGCCGGAACCCTTGCCGTCTCTTGTCCGTGCCTTTGGCTCACTTCACTCAACTGGGACTGGGATGGGGATGGGGATGGGGATGGGGACTGGCACTCGCACTCCGCTCGACTGAAGTCGAAGAGTCAACCCACACACATGTTTGGGGATCGGATCGGATCCGATCGGATCGGGTTTGGCTATGGGCTGGCTATGGTGCTGATGCTGGTGCTGGGACCTGGGACCTGGGCTCTGGGTCTGGAGTACGAGTACGAGTACGATAATAGCAGCGATTGCTGGCAGCTCAGCTCTTGGCTGATGTTTGCTCCGTTTGCTTGTTAAGCTCTGTGCCAACTTTGATTTTCAGTACTTTGTGTGTCTCCAGACATTTGTCTTTTGGTCTTAAGGTTTCTGCCTGTGGCTGTTGTTTCTTTCGCTGTTGCTTTTGTTGCTCTTGCTGTTACCCCCCCCCTCTCAAATGCACTTTCAATTGTAGACAGTTTGACGTACGAGTATATATATATATATATACATATACAAATGTACAAATGTACGTACGGGTATGCAGCGAGTGCCAGGGCACTATATCTCTCATTTATCTATAAGTGTATACGTACCTACCTATATTTTGTCTGTCTGTCTGTCCGTCTGTCTGTCTGTCTGTCTGTCTGTCTGTCTGTCGTCTGTCGTTGCTGGCTTTCTTTATGCGCCGATAGCTGAGATGAAAACGAAGACTGAGCCGCCCCGCTCCGAATTGGTAGAGAATTGGTAGAGGAATCTGAGGCCCAGACTCAGACACAGCCTGAGCCGTGGCTGTGGCTGTGGCTGAGGCTGCCCACAGGCACTTTGGCCTGACGACGAATCGTTTCGGCTGTGGGCCGTGGCTCCAGATCCAGCTCCGGCTCCAACCCGAGCTTCAGCTGCATTCGAGCCCAGCTCAAGCTCTTGCTCTGGCTCTGTTTGCTTTCATGCGTGGCTCACATACAGAGACTTGGAGTCGTCGTCAAGTAGCTGCCATGTAAAACGCTTCCTACTTGGGCCCAGAGGCGCATTGTTATAATTTGGAAAATTATTGCAACTTTTATACCCTAACTTCGGCCAAAGCCGTATTGGAATGCCGAAGGTTTTAGCTGGGATCAAAGCTAAGAGCTAAGAGCTAAGAGAACTTGTTCTGGAACAAGGGAAATACTTAGTTGTATTATAGCCTATTTGGGGCTACGAACAGTATTTACAACATAACTCTGCGAGCAGTGGCCAATATTTTCACTGGAGCATTTCTGCTTCGTTTTCCACTTGAGTTGCCTGAAGTTTTCCTGGCCCCATTCCCATTCCCATTCCCATTGCTATTTCCATTTAAAATGTTTTTGCTGACTGTAATCATACATTTTTGATGTATTTGCTTTAATTAAATTACGTAAATTGTTACATGGCCGAAGCAGGCACGGCACCCATTGATGCGCCTACCCTACATTCCTCCCTCCGTCTCCCAGCTCAGTCCTCTATTTTCTTTCCACTTACCACATGCCCCAGCCCCAGCCCCAACCGCATCCCATACATGCGGCGCACACACAACTTTTGCTTTCATTAGAAAGCTGAAGTTTTGAAAGCCTTTTAGGGCCTTTTATTATTGTTTGGAAAAAAGACAAAAAACTAAAAACTTTAAACTTTAAACTAATAATCATACTCATAATCGTTATAAATACAAATGCCGCAAAATATTGACACTGGCGAATAGGTCGTAAATAGCCAGAAAATTGCAGAGACATTTGTATTGTTCGCATTCTTTTTTTTGTTTATTTGGCTTAGGGTTGGGGCTGCTCTTTGACAGCCTGCCAAGTGTTTGTTTTTGGGGCCGGGTCGCGACCGTTTCCATGACACTTAACACCACCTAATGGCCTAATGGGCAGATGTGAAATTTGGAATCTTAAATTCCACTCCTGTTGATGGCTTTATTTGCATCATCAGAAATGGCTTAAGCCACGGCACAGCCACAGTGGCAGTGGCAGTGGCAGCAAAAGAAATTTAATCAAAAGACTTTGGCAACGAACTTCGCCCGTTCGTTCGTTCTCACAACGAAAACGAAAGCAGCAGACAGAGATAGAAAAATAGATAGATGGAGACAGAGATAGAGATGGAGCAAAACGAGCATAGAGTTACTTAGAGATGGAGACAGACAGACAGACAGACAGATCTCTGCATGTGAGCTCTTTCTGCACTTGGCTTACACTTGGCTTACGCTGTTGCAGTGCGGCGTCGGGAAAATTAATATGCCAAACAATTACACGGCCTGGCAAAACAATTTTAAGCCCAGTTAATGCCGCCGCCGCCGCACAGTGGGCGCAGTTGGGCACCGCAGAAAATTGTCAGCTGGCAAAACAGAGAAATAAAAGAAAGCGCACAAATTTGCATAAAAATAAATGCAGCAGAGAAAAAGGCTATACCGAAAATGATTGAAAAATAATCATACACTGCATTTGGGTACTGCAGCTGTATTAGTACTAATATGAATGGATAATATCTAAAAAGAACTATGGCACAATATTGTGAAAAGAATGCCCCTTTTCTTTGGCCACATTTCCCTTTCCATTGGCGGGGAACCACTGTGCGCCGTGGCTACCGTCTGGTGGAGCTCTTGCTGCGCTGACTTTGAAAGTTAAGACTTTTGCTTTTCTTTCTTCTTGAATGTGTGTTTTCTGTTTTTGTTGTTGTTGTTGTTGTTTTTTTTTTTGCTTTTAGAAAGAGCGAACGTATGGATAAACATAAAAGTTCAAGAGGTTGCCAGTCCCACCCCTAGGAGCGCGTGCACATGAGCCAAGAGGCAAGAGGCAAGAAAAGAAAGTTATTACAAAACTAACAGGAACTGACTGACAGCTGCCAGCCGCCAGCCGCCACAAGGGGCACAGGCAATCGTCGAGGTGGGGGCTGCGGGATGGGGAGATTGAATGCGATCTATGTTGGGTCCAAGTGCTCGTACATTTGTGACCAATTGACTGGAGAGCTCTTGCAGAAATTGTGACAAATCCAGAGACTATGAATATGAATGTATGGATCGGATCTATGGATATGGAGACAGACTTACCTCCACCATTGTTGGCACTGGAACAGTGCTTGGAGCTGAGGCCCTGGCCCGTGTTGGAGGCGGAGTTGGGAATCCCACAGCCACTCATCACCCCGTACTTTATGGGCTTGAAGTGGAAGAAGGAGGGCGAGTAGCCGGACCCGGCGCGACTCAGAGAGCTAAACTGCTCCTCCCGATCCTCCACGTAGAGGCCCTCCTTGCCCATGGCGGCCAGCTGCCTGCCCTTGGGCATGAACATCACCAGGAAGACGGTGGCCGAGGTGGCCACCAGCCCGAAGGCGATGCACGCGTCCTTGTGGCGCTCCGCCACGGCCAGGCCGCACAGCATCCAGCCCAGCCAGATGGGTATGGCCCCGCCAATGGCCAGGCCGATGTAGGTGGCCTCGCGGTAGTTGTCCCGGATGCCGCGCGACTTGATGGCCAGCACGGCGATGAATACGATCAGGAACACGATGTAGATCAGAGAGAAGAGCAGCTCCGAGAACTGCGTCTTGCACAGCGGGATCAGGACCGTACTGACCGCCGCAATTCTTGTGTAGATCTCCGGCGTCCCGTCCAGCGTGGTGTACGACGTGGGGTAGAACAGCGCCGAGTAGTTCGTCTGCGAGGCCACCGTGGTGGAGAGGAATCCACTGCCCATCACTGGCACACTGGTGGTGTACACCTCGGGCGGCTGGGTGAGCAGCCACTGACCCCCGATGGCCACCTGGATGAGAAGTGCGAAGAGCAGCAGCAGGCCCTGGTACGGTGCCGGCAGATATACGCCCCCGTTCAGGCTGATCAGGAAGACGCACTTCACCAGGAGGGCGGCGAAGACAAGGGCGTAGGCAACACCCACCCCAAAGCGGATCGCCCCGCAGCTGAGGAGCGTGGGCTGGGCGGTAATGATGGCGCCCAGGCTGGCGCAGGCGAACAGTCCAAGGAGCAGCATCTGGCCCAGGAAGAGGTGGCGTCGGGAGGGCGAGGTCCGCCAGGCCTTGAACAGCACGAAGATTTCGAAGGCGGCCATCATGAGCATGGTGAGAGTGGCCAGCACCAGCACCGGCACCACCCACGGCTCCTTCCGGAGTCCGGCAAAGGGCAGGTGCGTGGACACAATGCTTGGAGGGGTACCGTGGCCGTGGCCATGGCCATGGCCGCTGCTGTTCCCCTGGCTGAGGCGTGGAGTGCTGGCGGATCGGGCTCTGGCTCCCAGACTCCTCGTGGGCGTAGACGTGGTGGAGCTGCTGCTGCTGCTGCTGGTGGTGCTGCTTGCCGTCAGAGTGGGCACCACAAAGAATTCCGTGGACATTTCCAGGCGGGCGGCATTCGAGACGTTGCTGCCGGGAAAGTTGAGATCCAATTGCTTTGCTGATCTTTGCGAGTGCGGAGGAATGACTGTGGATGTGGATGTGGACGTGGACGTGGTGCTAGTGCTAGTGGTGGTGCTTGGACTCGTGGTGGTACTCGTGGAGGTGGAGTTGCGGCTGCTCGGCTTGAGCACCTGGTAGGCATTGCGATCGCTCTCCTGGCTGGTCACGAGACGCACCCTCCGCCAGATGTTGTTCCCGTTGACACTGAGGCTGCGAGACGCCGGCGTGGTGCCGATCAACTGCAGAACCAGCAGGACCAGCAGGAGCAGCAGCTGCAGGCGGCGTCTGCTGGCCATTGAAACGTCTGCCCGAAAGCCGTAGCCCGTAACCGTAACCCGTAACCCGTAACCCGTAACCCGCAACACTTAATCCGCAGCCCGCTTCAGATGCGGCACATCTCACTCGCGATCGCGATCGTTTCGTTTCGTTGGATTCGCTAGATTCGCTGGATTCTACTTTTCCGCGCTGCTTCTGTCGCTTCTTTCGCTCCACGCGCTCACACGTCCGCTCGGCTCGGAGTTTCGAAGATTTTTGAAAAACCAGCTCGCTCTGCAAGTCGGACTTTGGGGCAGCTTTGTCTTGTCTTGTCGTTTGAGACAAGTTTGAAGCGAACCCACCCAGCTCCAAACGCGATGTTCGAGTTGCAGTTCGAACAGGTAGCGTGGCGAAAGAGCAGGTAAAAGAGCGTCTTAGAACGCGCGTCTTGGCCATACTGGCACCACCAATATGTTCTCAGTTTTTCTTTGATCGAGCTCAACTTATCACTGAAGCTTCTTGAAGCTAAAAATGATATGAAAGTGCCTTTCTTGGGAGTTTTTCGAAGTACCAATAGTACATCCAATAGTACAAAAGCCATCAAGTACCATCCCAAACACACACAATCGCTCGCTCGCTCGCAGATTGGAGAACACTTTCATTCGGATTTAGATCGGATCGTATCGGATCGGATCGTATCCAATGGCTCGTGGCTGGTTCTGCTCGATTTCGCTGTGGCAGGAAAGTGCTATTAGCCATCCATTATTGCGGTCTGACTTTGTGGCACCCTCAGCAACAGCAACAGCCGGAGCCAGAGCCACTCTTTCGAAAATGGCTCAACAAAAGAGCAAAACAGCAAAGTCCACACACAAAAGGCGATTGTAAATCAAAAGCCTGCTAATGATATATCGATATACAAAGTGTTGAGGTGGGAAAGGCAATACCAATACCAATACCAACACAAATACCAACACCACTGCCAATGGCAATGGCAACGGCAACGGGAGCACTCTGGTTCTATAAGTATTATTGTGTTTGGCGCGCGCTTTCAGCAAACTACAGTTAGAATTAAGCCCCGCTTACACTAGCCCGAATGATTGGCAAAAACTGGGCTGTGTGGGATAACGATTAGATGTCGCCAAACATATGCATATTCTCCATTATATATTTTCGTTATATTAATACCCCCAAATAGCCAATGTGTTCCATATTGTATATTGTGTGTTCTGGCGAGGCTAGTGCAAATGGGGCTCAGGGGAACTTCGTTTTCATTGACCACTGGGTATCCCATATCCATCTCCATATTGGGATCGCCTCACAATGCCAAGCCATTAGCCGCAACAAATGTTATGTAGATCGTTCCAAATTGAACTGGAGGGCCCCGCCTCTTGGCGCGCTCTCCCCCACGATACGAGTACGATACGATACGAGTACGAGTACGAGTATATGTGTAGTTCGGTATCGTTAGTGGAGATCTGCGAGTGTCTGATCTGAGTTTTTGCCGGCCGGCTGGCGGGCCGGCAGAAGGCAGCCACAGATAGCCAGCCAGAGGTCCGCCTTGTGCTCGGTCACCGTATTGACATGAAGGCGGGTAAATAACCTTTCGGCATGCCCCAAAAACCGAAAACATTCCTCTCCGGGCGGCGTCATGGTCTTATAAACGAGCGTGTAGTCAAATTTGTGATTCGCCATAAACAGCAATAACTCAGACTCGACTCCGACTCCGACTACTGCCACTGCCACTGCCACTGCGATCATGATCTTGAGCGATTCCTACCTGTTTCTGGAATACCTGTTCACATTTAGATCTAATCAGAGGCAGGGAAAGACATTCGTGCGGAGTACTTAATACGATTCGAGAAATGAGAAACGAGAAACGGCGACTCGATGCGATGCGATGCAGGGGATTTATGAATATGACTTCTGCGAGGCGAGTATACTGTGAATATTGTGTGTACTTTTCTCCGTGTTAAGCGTATCTCAATTAGAAGTTGTCTGCGGGTTGTGCCTAATCCTTGTTTTAGCTTATCCAAGGCTGTCGTTGTCGTATCTCTAATTAAACCTGCCACTTGGCCACAACCACAACCTCTGGCTCTGCTGGCCTTGCAAATATTGTCTTACCAAAGTTTTCGTTAATGCCAGATATTTATGTAATCCTCGCCACTTAAACCACTCCCAGCACAACTAAGAGGCATTCTAATATTAGGTTTTGCCTTTCTCCGGATCGCTGGATTGAATTTCATGACAAACCCGAGACACATTGCGTTAATAACCCCTGACTGGGCACAAGATCAAGGCGGGTTTGTGGCTCGTGCGCTTGCGCTGACGCTGGCCAAAAGTCAATTGGCCAAATACCCAGTAAAAAATAATAGTACATGCTCGTATGTACATAGTATATATTTACCATATATTTACACAATAAAGTAGTAGAATTTTCACAGATGCTAAACGACAGTTTGGCGACAATAAATCCATTCGTAAATTCAACAAATACAACGAATATCTAAATAGAATATTATTATATAGGTTTACATAAATATGAGCTAAGATTCAATAAATTTCTTCATTTGATTGCATTTAGTTTTTGCATCTGTACGAACTTTTTCTCTTGGCTGCAACGATCTCATTACCTGGCTTTTGTATCAACTTTCTTTAGGGTTAAAAAATATTTAAATTTGTTCTCCTGCCCCTTTGATGGTCCTAGAATATTTTCACGAATTTGTTGAGGAGGAGACGAAGACGAGAGCTGGCTTTGACCTCTGGCTTAGATTGGCTAATATTACATTGGCCTCAGCGGCAGACCCTAATCCTCCCCGAATTTGATTGATTTCGAGCGATTTGAATGTCTGGAACAAAATCCGAGCCCGAAACCGGACCTGGACCTGGACGTGGAAGTGGACGTCGACGTGGATCCATAGAAGTGCCGACTGTTGCCAACTGAGCGGACAGAGACTGAGCGGACAGAGTCACAAATGTGTCAGAGTCGGTTCGGCTCGGAGTGCGGAGTGCGGAGTGGGCACCGCAGCCTGTGGCACTTCATGAGCGCCTTAATTTATTTGCTACAAGACACGCCGGCGCCGTCTGGGTCAAGTGTCAGCCGGTGTAGCATCATCGCTCTCAGTGGGAATGGCTGGGAAATGCTTCTCCTTCTCCCCCCGCCCCCTTTCGATTATTAATTTTCGGTCAATTCCATCTCTGTGTGTGTGTGTGTGTGTGTTTTTAAGCAACAATTTAAAGATGCCGCGCGTAAATCTTCGCGGATGCATTTTCAAATTTAAATTGAAACCAGTCGCACAAGTGCATTGAACTTGCCACCAACGGAATAGGCGGAGCGAACGGAGATACCGAATATCCAGAGACAAAAGCCTTTTGGCGATCTTATTTATTTATCAATATGTTGTGCGGTGCGGTGCGGCACGGTACGGTTAGTGCCCCTCTTGCAACTCGCATCGGGTTCATTGTCGTCCCAAAAAAAGAGCGAATTCTGATTTATAAGCAGAACTTGGCCAGTCCCAATCCCAGTGCCTCGCTCTGCGCCCTGCGCTCTCCGCCCTTCGCCCTTGAACACTCTCTCGCGACGGGGCTACGCTTTAATCACGTGCGTGCAATGCGCACATGATGATGCTCCCCAATCCGTATCCCCCATGCATGCTCTGGCCGCCCCAACCCAACCTAACCCAAGTCACAGCCACAGCCCCACATCCCGACCCCTCTGATGCTGATGCTGTTGCCGATGCCCCATGCCCATGCCGATGCCAAGGTTGGGATGCCGGTCTGCTTGCTGCTTGCTGCTCTTGCTCTTGCTCTTGCCCTGACACTGGCACTGGCACTGGCTCTGTGGTGTTGCAAATGCTGCCAGGCCAAACACCCAGTGAACATTGCTCAACAGAAACAGCAACAGCGAGCCCTCTTTTACAGTTTACAGTGCTGGACACAAAAGTGTATGCGGAGGTATTCGAGGTACTATTCGAGGCAGAGTAAAGTCCTGCATGGACATGCGAATCCACCGAGAAGGCAGGATTCGTACTGATCGAAAGCACTAAAATGGAATGAGTAGAGCTGTGATATTATACTGTGGCACTACACCAGAGCTCCTGAACTTTGAGCGGAGCTGCAAGGGTGTCAGCGTCCATCTAGGTGGCCTAGGTGGCCTAGGTGGCCTAGGTGGCATAGGTGGCATCTATGCTGGTGCCCTGCACTGTGCTTTCCACCATGTGCTTCAGTCCATTATGCAGAATGCATATAAATGTAAGTGCAAGTATCAGAGTGTGTGAACGCGCATGCGTGAAGCGTCCGTTTTAATCGTTGCCTGGCCATCGAATATTTCTTGTGCCACGACGCTGACGCTGACGACGGCAACGGCAACGGCAACAGCAGCGGCGACGGCGACGGCGACGGCGACGAGAGTCGGATCGTAAATCCGGCGTATAAGAGGCACATTGCTCGCTCCATTGGTCAGAGAGCCGTCGTCCATTGTTGTCGGTGCGGCGGGGTGGCGTTCGGGTTAAGGCTGTACCTCTTCTGAAATGAAGGGAACAGAGAGGAGAGGAAGAAAAAGGCTTAAAGGCCTTTTAGATGGTGGCTAACTCTGGTCTAAGAGTGGGCATTGGGCCATAGTCGTAGTCGCCGTCGTCGTCGTCTTCTGCCTGACCAAAGGCTGATTTACTATGATCCGCTAGAGTTTTATGTGCAGAAAGATAAAATTTTTAAGATATTGACACCTTGTTAGGCGTTTGAAAGACAGCCAGAGCCAGAGCTAAAAACCAGGGTTTGAGCCATCGCCAGAGCCACAGCCACAGCCAGAGCTACGAGTGCCAAGGGGTCGCAATAAGGAAAAGAACTTTTCGTTGCACCAATCTCTGCATGGGTGCAGGGAGAACGCCTTCCCTTGCCACTCCCTTGCACACCACACCATACCCCTCCTCCGCTGATACTCCCTTTTGCGTGGCTAATTGTTGGTAAAATTAAATGCAGTTCCCTTCGTCAAATGCATAAACTTTGGCCGCATTATCTAGCCCAAGTAAAAGGCAAGACTAATCCTCTCCAGCTCCAGCTCCAGCTACAGCTGCAGTCCCAGCGCCCAGCACCATGTGCTTTCCGTGTGGGTGTCACAGGCAGCCTCCGTTAAATTTATGGAATAATACATATCTTTATGGCTTCATTAGCGGAAAGCCGCTCAGTGCCCCAGCATCCCAGCATCAGTCGCTCCGCTCCTCCTTTGGCAGACCATTCGACACGCTGTCTGCAGCAGCGCCGAAAGGATCGACATCGACGTAGTCGTCAAGCGTCGAACGTCATTGTCTTCATTATCATCACCATCATCATCATCATCATCATCATCATCATCATTATCATCATCATTGTGCTCGCTGTTGTCTATGTATCTGTCACTACAGAGTCTCGTGCATCATTCTGCAGGCCCCAAAGCACTCGAGACATTGTATGCACACTTCAAAGAGGTTCAGTTCGGTTCGGTTCGGTTCCAAAAGCAGACCGGGTAAGTCATCTTTCAGGCGAAGGAGGTAGTCCGCAATGGCTTAGAGGTTTCAGCAATGGAACTGTAGACCTATCCTCAACATACTGGATACAGATACATTAAAAGCCGAAAACTGCAACAAGACTCTTTGTAAATGATCCTTACATTATCCTCACATTTGAGCTCCTCTTTTTCAGCTTAGCATCCTATAGAGCATCGTTGATTCGAACAGATTTCATGGGCGAAGCTCCTTCGGTTTTGTTCTTAGCTTCACAGATTGATTGAGCCTTTTATTAAAGCGCACGTACAGCGTATTAAATAAATTGTTAGTTACGTTCCGGAACGGAACGGATCGAAACCGTACAGAACGCGCCCGTCCCAGTCCCAGTCGCAGTCCCAGTCCCAGGCCGCGTGGTGTCGTATGGCACAACGCCCCCGAAGGTGTTCTATAGGAAAATCTCAAGAGCATCGCATCGAGAATGAAAGAGTCAAGAATTCCTTTTTATACGATTTTCTTACAACGTCATTTTCTGAGCCGATTCTGAGTCCATGTGTCTGTCTCTTTCGGTCCGTCTGTCCGTCCGTCTGTCTGTCCGTCTGTCTGTCGAAGTGGATGTCTATGCATTTTGCTTTATGGTCCAGCCACGTATCAATTATGTGCCAAAGTGCTAATGGCTGTTGACGGCTCAGGCCGTTGTGGCCATTGTGGGTGTTGCCCCCACGAACATTCCTTAGAGCCCATATATTTCAAAAGGGTTTTGCTCGTATCTTGGCTCGGATCTCATGTGGAGAAATTGAAGCCACTCGGAGCAGTGCGGAGCGGAATGGAGTCCAGGCCCAGCTAAATGAGTTTCTTTAGTTCAGTTTTTGTTGTCTGCGTTTTCCTTTGGGGAAAAAAGTGAAAACCAGTTTAATTGCTCCGCCACCCAGCCACTGCACATCGCGTGCCAGTCTCCGGACCGGGCCGAGCAGGGCAGAGAAGAGGAGCAATTCAATTATGACACAAGTCCATCGTCCATCGTCCATCGCATGCCAAGCCGAATCAAAAGAAGCATAAAATATCCAAAAATCAACGAAGCGCGTTTTTGTGGCCACAAACGTTATTGGTGTTTTGATTATGGGCCTGCAGAATACTAATACTAATACTAATACTTATACTTATCGATTGTTAGAAATACTCCGCATTACAACCGAAAGAACTGTGACTTCAAGTCACAGTTATGTAACCTCAGCTACTGACTGATCATAAACGATTACGATCACAACGATTCACAACGATTCACAGCGACTCCCAGCAATCGGAGCAATCACAGTAACCAGAAAATCGAATCACCAAATTGTAAACATTGTCCGCTTCTCTAGTTGGGGTCTCTGGGGTCCGTTATGCCCATCTGCATCCAATTAGGCGAAGGCGAAGGCTAAGGCTTTCTTTGAGCCATTTCTAGTCCTCGAAGCGGTTGGACCCTCGCTGAGCCCAATTCCAATGGCCTTTTTTGGGGCCAATCGGCTAGTAACTTATACGCTTGTCGTTCACAGTGCATGATTAATGACCAACAAGGGCCGCAGACCAAAGGAGGAGGATGCCAACGGAGGAGCTCCAACAGACTCCCAGCTCCAGCTCCAACTCCAGCTCCAACTCCAGCTCCCACTACAGCACCACCTCTAGCCGGCAATTGACACAGTGTGCTGCTGCTGGGCCTGGACTGGATCGAATGCTGCTCGAGAATCGAGAATCGGGAACAGAAGGAGGCAGCCGATATTCGAGTCGATCCAGCAATGAGCTACCTCAGTGGCCGACTAACTGGGGCGCGAAAGATTAACCCAGCTCCGATCTTGAGTATGGGTACAGTACGACGAGTACAATGCGAGTAGTACATATATATATATATATATATATATATGTATGTATGTAAATGTGTATGTAGCTACAACAAAGTGCGAAACATTAAATGATTCAATACACAACATCTAAAATGTGAAATATTTATTATTCGTACTACTCGTAGATCGATATCGATCTGATATCGCTCTGATATCGCTCTGGCTATACAGCCATAGTCAGAGCAGAGCAGAGCAGACCATACCAGGCCATGCTAGGCCAGAGACTCAATTACCAGATTGTAGAGTACAAAAACAAGTAGATCGCTGCAATATATGTAAGTTTCACACCTGAATGTAATCGAATTTTTATCATTTTACCTCCGCATTGCATTGTTGCTAGGCGAGCACCTAGAGAGCCCCGAGAGCCCAGAGAGCCCACAGCCTAGAGCCTAGAGCCTAGAGCCCAGAGCCGCAGCCAGCAAATTGAAATTTATTGCCTCTGAGCCACTGGAAACGCTGTCTGCCCTGCCGTCCGCCACCCGCCACCCGCCTACCTCCGAGCCACTACTCACTAGCCGGCCAAGATTTGAGGCCAACACACCGAAAGCCAGGCCATGGAAGGCCAGGCCAGGCCAGGCCAGGGCAGGGCAATGCACAAAAATGTTGCGGTGGTTTTTTTTTTTTGGCCAGCCAACTGGTCGCGTATGTGGGTCGCATTTATTAGAGCCAGGCTCCGTCGCATTGGCCAGGCTTATTGTTAGATAAGAAGTGCGACGTTACTCCATTAAAGCCGACGGAGGATGATCGAGCTTCAGGCATTGGGAATCGCGGAATCGCAGAATCGCGGATCGGGAATCGGGAATCAAGAATCGAGGATCGCGCGTCGACAATCGAGCATCGAGTTGATTGTCAGTCAGTCTCGTACTCGGACCCAGTCACTGGCCGTCAAGTGGCTCAAAGCCTCAAAAGACGAGGCCAATTGCCGGAGTCAGAGCTAAAGCCAAAGCCAAAGCCAGAGCCAACGCCCGCACGACTTCAACTTGGACTTGGACTTGGTCTGCGACTGCGACTGCGACTGGGTCTTGGACTTGGCTTTGGTCTTTGACTAGGAGCTTTTTGGACTTGCCACCGCCATCGAAGATTTATGGCTTAGATAAGCGCGAAAAGTTACAGATGCTTATGCAGCGGCAGCCACTGCAAGGCGCGTCTCGGGTTCACGTTCCTCATTCTGGCCATGGACGTGGGTGGATCCTGGAGTTGATCAAATTCACATTCATCCCCAATTGTGGAGGACACTACGACTATACGGCTATGTGCATATAGAGGCCGAGCAATTGTAGATGTCTGAAGTGAGGTCATGTTGATGTACATAGCAAAAACTCTGAAGGCAGTTTCCAAATAGCAAGATGTCCTCGACAAGATACGATGCAGACACTATTTAGATCTAACTTTTGGGGCAACCCTCGGTGGCAGTGCCTGCAGCACGTTGTTGTCGTCGTCTCGTTAGCGTGGCGCGATTGCTGGCCGCGATTGGAAATTGGCAACCGGCAGCTGGCAACAGCCAATGGCCAACAGAGGCAGCAGCCACCATAGCCATAGCCATAGCCATAGCCATAGTCAGAGCCATAGTCAGAGCCAGAGCCAACAAAGACAACTTCTCTTTTGGTCTAGTCCTTAGGGCCGATCGATAAGGATCATCGTCAGGCTCTCTGGCTTCTCATAGAACTTGCCTGCCTCTCCCTGCGCTTGGGCTAAATTAGTGGATGCCGCTTTTAATTCCTATCAGCCTTATCGCAGCGGCCGCATCTTAAATGAGGTCAATTATCAGCCAAAAGTGCAAGTTGTTGGCCAGTCCCCAGTCGCAGTCGCAGTCGCAGGCCCTGTCCCAGTACCAGTACCAATACCAGACTTTGCTCCCGTCTCCAGTCTTTGAGTGGGATTGGGTTGGTCTTGTCTCGTCTTCTGTCGTCTTCTCCTGTGCTCTGCTCTGCTCTGCTCTGCTGTACTGTGCTGTCTATCTACCTCATAAAATAGAGTTTCACTTTCAATTGCCACAGCGCGGCGAGAGTAATAGAAACTGCACATTAAACGCAACACGTGCCACGCTTCATGGGAGCAGCAACAGCAACATGAGCAACATCAGCACTGCAGCAGTGCAGCACTGCCACAGGTTGCAACCATCTCGTGGAAGCAGGCACTACACTGCGTTCGTTGTCTTGCACTTTGCAATCAATCACAAAAGCCTCGGCTCTGTCCGTAATTAGCGCAGGGAAAAAGCAACAACGATCAATCCCAACATTTGCAACAACAGCAACAAATATCGCACAATGAACATTGCGCAGAGAAGAAAAAAACAAAGAAAGCATGACGAGGCAGTGGAAGTGCACTGAGAGAAACTAGTGCAGGAGCAGATACCCATAACTGCAACTCCTCTTGAGAATGCAATGATCCTACTTTTCAGCAGAAAATTATCTTCCATCAAATCTGATCACCCTATTTATCTGTCGATATCTCGAAATCTCGATTCATGTGTATGGCTTGGGTTTGTTTAAGGGCTTTATTCTCGCAGTGTAGAAGGAAAATTTGTTGCTTTTACTGCTTTTACTGCTTTGTACTGTACTGTACTCCGGCTGGCAGGGAAGGCCGCAGAATAGACTGCAATTTGTGCAAGCAATGGAGCAGCAACTCGGCCAGTTTCATTAAAAATATTTTGGGTTGAATAACAATAGTAATAATGTTAAGTGCAACAACGAACGCCGAACGACGAGCGACGAGCTTCGAAACCAAAACCATGGCAGAAAAGTGAAATTTTCCACCTGACGCCGCCGCGCATCGCCTCTGAGGAAAGGCATCGAAGGCTACAGCAGCAGCAGCAACAGCAATCATCTCGGAAATTTTTTTGCTTTTGTCTAAATTGCAAATGAGCGGCAGACCCACAGCCAGACCCAAACCCAGCCCCAGCCCCAGCTCAAGCCCCAGCTCGAAGACCGAGTAAAAGTCTCCCTCCGGGCAGGCACTTCCTCTCGCGCGGATGGATTTGTGTCTTCCAATGCGGATTTGTATTTATTCGGAAGGAAAATTCGCTGGGAAAACCCCAAGCCCAGAGCCCAGGGAAACTAAATATGGAAGCTGAAGCTTAAGCTGAAGGGTTCGTGGGATTATGCAAGCTTAATTAAGGCTTTGCCAGGTAAGTCCCATAACTCTGCCAAATGAACGCGTATAACTTGGCTTGCAGAACGTTTTTCTTGACTCAAACTCAAGTTTTAAGAACTTTTTCCTTGGGTATTGTAATGTGTAACAACAACAGCAGCAGCAAAAACCAATTAAGTTTTATGATCCTCTTCCTCTACGTGCCGAGGGCTTTTAACTCTGGTTAACTCCCCCCATCTCGGATATCTCATTTGCGGGAATTATTTATGTGGTCTCTGGTCTCCCCCCCTCGAGCCACGAGCCGCCAACCTCGAGCCTCGAGCCTCGAGCCTCGTCTTCATCCTCATCTTCCTTCAGCTTCGGCTTCGGCTTGAGCCCGTGGCTGAGACCCAAACCCAATCCCAGTCTCCAGCTCATGCATGGTCATGTCATTGACAACTTGCACAAATGTTGACCTTTAATTACGACAACCAACAGCAGCCACAACTTGTTCTGGCTGGCCACTGTTTGCATAGCTACGCACATAACAACGACTCGGAATAAAAAACAAAAAACACTTTTAAAACATATACATACATATATAATATAGGAGGCAGCATCCACAAAACGGCAACGACGACGACAACTGCAATTTGTCCAGCTACAGGGGAAGACATGTCCCATCCCATCCCAGGCCAGGGGGGGGCACACGGGAGGAGCGACGAGGAAACGCAGGAGACACACGCATGCCATGCTGAAGATGAGCAGGCCAGGAAATCACACTGAGTCACGGGCAGTCCGTGGAAGTCACTGACAAGCGAATCGTGATCACTGAAAACATTTGCATTCATGAGTCCAAGGGGACTCCAAAACATTCCTTGCTTGCCACAAAAGCAAGCAATCATCTATAACCGATTTGTGCTTATAGCCTAAGTTCTTTCCGTTGGTCTCTTTTTGAAACAATATGGCATCTCTAGATCTTGAAAGCCATAGAGATTCTTATAGATCAGATATAGCTTGAAGCTTGAAACTCGAAGATCATCTAATAGAATCACTTTGGTCCACAGTATCTTCCCCTCTGGGAGGGGAGTACAGGCATATATGTAGATTGATATCTTTGAACCTCTATCTGTGCAAAATCACAGCTTTCGCCTTCCTGTGGCCCAGCATCACTGGAATGCAGATGTATCCGACTTCAGGGGCTCCGATCCTCGCTCCCCGCCTCGCGCTCCTCCCCCAGGCTGGGCTGGGTGACAAGTGCTTAGTGTCAGCACCTTGGTTAGCATGTGGAGCTGGAGTCTCTGTTATCCATTGGACTCGACTCCGATGTTGACAATTTGGCAAGGGGCACGCTGCACGCTGCCCGGTGCACGGTGCACGGTGCAAGGTGCACGGTGCAAGGGGGTGTGGGGAGCTCGGTTTACACATTAATTATCACTTTTGTCGCAGGTAGCTGCGGAACCGGCCTGTACTCGGCAGCAGGAGAGGGAGTACACATATCCATCCGATGACATTAGAGGACCACTGCACTTAGTTCATGTCTCGAGTCCTTTGGTTTTTGCCTCACCCCACTCCCCATTTTTTTTTGCGCTGCGCCCTTTGCTGTTTGCCCAAGTGATAAATGAGTTGATGAAAGCCTAGGAGGAGAATGAGGGAGAACAGTGGTACCCACTGATTTATGGTTGCCAGGCCTGCAGAATCATCGATAATAATCAATAGTAACACCCACTTTGAGGGGGAAGGGCGAACATCCACATCCACATCCACAACCCGACACTCGAACACTCGAACACTTGACCACTCGAACGCTGCCACATATGAAAATTAAATTATAAAATGCTTTACAAGTGGGGCGGAGGCTCGGGGAGTACGAGTATCCTGCGCATAAAATTGCACTCACCCACAGAACAGACAGGCCCCAGACGAGGGTGGACATGCGATTTCCTTGACATTTAATGCAATCCCACTGCCGCAGCCAAATGGGGCGGCGACAAACCTCTTCTTCTGCTGCCACGCCCCACTTGTGTTTTTTAGCTCCACGCTCCGCCAGCCAGTGACCAGGATGGATCCCAGTCTCCCAGTCTTAGTCCCAGTCTCATTCTCATTCCCACTCGCTGAGGCAAAGCAAATAGCCAGGAGGCAGATTTTGTCTTTGTGCGCAAGTGCAGCACGTATCAATTATGGGAGGCAACGTGGAACAGCATCGTGGAGCATCAGCAAGATCAGAAACAACCACAATCTCACCATGGACAACGACATATGTACGTACACAGGGAGGAGTCAGGAGAGTCAGGCCATTGAAGCTTGGTGAAAACTTCAATGCGGACAATGGAAAATTGGTGGAAAGCTGAGTATTTGGGAAGGAACTTTTACCAAAAGGAAAGGATATTTAAATCAGAACATGCGTTTTCTTTTTTATAATATTTTCATCTATTAAAATGCATAGAGTCTTCATAAATTGTGTGCCCTGACGGTCATTCAAATTTTACCGCAAATCTATACCCGAAAGAAAAATCATGGACAACATTTGAGTGCTATTTCCAATTACTGGAGCCGTATTTTTTATGTGCCAGGCGCCAACAGCAGTCGACGATTGCCTGTTCTATTTCAGATCCAATCCCAGGCACAAAGAGAAAGATTTAAAGCGACTCCAAGCGACTGCCCCTCAAGGCACTGGCACTCTGAGCTGGACCATACTCATACCCATACCCAGGCCCAGACTCCGATTCCGACTCAGACGCCGACCAGGCCACGTCTGCCGAAGAGTACTGAACCTAATGGGCAGGCAATAGCAAAAAAAAACAGAAGAAAACAGGCCAAGATCTAGCCCGGCTTTGCAGTCCTGCATAAAAAATGATTAATTCCTGGCCGGGTAATTTATGTAGACACATAATTCACAGCGGGACACATTTGGCCAGAGAGTTCAGGGCACGAATGCGGTCGCCACTTAAATGCACCACTAAAAATAGCACACACAAACCTACATACTCGTACTCCACTCCACTCCACTCCTCGTATATATGTACGAGATATAGAATATACAATATGGGTATGCCCTCGTGTGAGTGTCGATCATATGCTTATGCTTATGCTAAAAATAAAAGGCCAGGGACAGGGACAGGGCCAGGATAGCGTTCGCATCCGCTGTCTTATGGCGACGACGGCATCGTTGGCCACATTTGATTTAAATTGAAGCCAAAGCCAAACCCAAACCGAAACCCAAAGCTAAAGCCAAAGCCACAGCCAAGATCAGGGCTATGTATGGCTCCTTGGTCCGGAGCTGACAATATCATTAAATATTTATGACGCTGCAGCTGAGCAGGGAGTGAGCTTAAGCCCTAATCAAATCTGGCCGCTCTGCTTGCGTGTTTATCTGGAAAAACTGTCAAGTTCGTTGGCCAAGTCTTTTGTTTGGGATTCCCATTGCCAAAAGTATTCTAGATTTTATTTGTTTTGTTTGTATTTCCCTGGAATAGGGGAACAAGAATGCTGCAAATGTTTTCGTCTCAAATAAATTTGGCATTTCATTTCATTCATCTTATGCCCAAGATCCCGACAAGATCCTAAGTGAGTCGTAACATGTGAGACCGCCCGCCCGCCCGTCCGAGCTAGCTGATCCCTAGTGGAGGAGAAGAAGGGTCTGGTAGCTTGACATGATTACGATGCAACCCACTGCCATACCATTTGTTATCTTTATGCGCTGCCTGCTGTCACTCGAGGCGCACTTCCTCCTCCATGTCGATGGGGACTCGCGGACCCATGAATTGAGCCTTTGCATGCGCCAGTGACAAACGATGATGCTTCCGTGCTCATCTGTATCCCCTGCATCTCTCCCCGATCCCTCGATCCCCACCGATTGGGCCCCAGTCTGCCGACTGGCATAAATTCTAGGCAAGCTCACGAGGAGGCTGTGCTGGGCTGTGCTGGGCTGGGCTTCTGCTGCTTCAACAGCAACCCGCTGGCCTTCATTTCTAATTTCAGCGTTTTGTCCATGGCTACGGCTACTGCGACTACCAGACTACCTCGCTCTCCCTTTTTCTCTGTCTCCGTCTCCGTCTCTCCGTCTCTCTGTCCCTCTGTCTTCGGCGATGTTTTAGCGCATTTTATTGCTTTATTTGAGAGTTTGGCATTGCAACGCTTGTCAATTTTACAACTTTATAGAGGAGAGCTCTTATCGTTTGCATATTTATGTATGATCCCCAAGCTCAAGCCGCTTCCACTGTTGCTGCTGCTTGCTGCTGCCAATGCCAATGCCACTGCCACTGCCACTGCAGATCCCAAAACCGATTTCTATTCCTATTCCCAGTTTCAGTCGCAGTCCCAGTCCCGAGCCCATTGGCCATGTCTCTTAATATTTTTGACATATTGGCTGCTCAGTGCCGGGGTCCGAGTCTGGTCCCCGGCAGAGCGAAGCCCCTTATTGTTGTCCGCTCCTTCCAAAGAAATATATCCACAAAAAGGAAACAGCAACAGCTACAGCTACAACCACAGGCCGAAGAAACCAAACTCGAGTCTTTTGCCTTTTCGCATTTGAATTGCAAATCCTATTATGACTTGTGAAATTATAATTTTTCTAGTTGCCTGGCTGCGGTCTTCAGCTTCAGCTTCACCCCCATCTCCAACCTCAGCTCCACCTTCACCTCCGACTCCGACTCCGACTCCTGCTCCATCTGCCTCTCTCTGCAGAGGCTACAGAGAGATTCAAGTCCAGGGCCCCATGTCCATGTCCAGTCATAACCGCAGAAGGTTCAATAGCATGAATTATGCATATGCAGACGGTTTCGTTTCGTTTCTGTTCTTTTCTTTTCTTTTCTGTTCTGTTCATCTCTCCTCCTCATTTCTCCTCGTATCGTATCGTATCGTTCTGTCTCGTTTTGTCTCGTCTCGTTTCTTTTCGTTTCGTTTTGGGGGGGAGTCAGAGGCACACGCATCCACATGCACTTAGTTATGATAACGTTGCACATTTCTGACTCCTAGGCAGAGACAGAGAGAGCTACAGCAACAGCAACAGCCAGAGCAACACTCGGACTCCTCATATTTGTTTTGGGCCAGTGCAACAACGCCCCAAAAGATCAGCATCCTCAAGCATTCACTGAGAGATAGCCCTTTGGCTTCTTTTTAGAATCGTGAACTCTATTGGCAACGGATATGCTTCACGCTCAACTTTTTGGCTCAGTGCACAAGCGTATGCTTTATGCGTAGCAGCTGCTCGCAGCATAGATGGAGATGGAAACGACTCCTACGACGCCCCCTCTTTTGGGCTGCTACCGCAGAAATCGAGCTGCGGCTTTGGCCTTAACTTGTGGCTCAGGCCTTGGCCAAGGCTCGAACTGCTGCTGCTGCTGCTGCTGCTGCTGCTGCTGCTGATGGTGATGCTGGGGCGGTCGCCCGGGCAGTAGGCATTGCTGACAGAACAAAGAAGTCGTTCATTTGTAATTGTTGTTCCTGGTGCTGTTTTTCTGTTGTTGTTGTTGCTGCTGTTGCAAAAAGGGCAGCGCAGACATGGGCCAGGATTACCAAAGCGACGCACAAGCCATCGCCATAGCCAGGCCAAGACCCATGCCCATACACACACACACACACACACACAAACACACAAGCACACACTACGGGTGTATCCGTACCCAAAGCTATACAAAAAACCCATCTGTACACTGGTACATTTGTTGAGGCAGTCTGACTGCTCAGGCTTGCATATCTTTTATGACTTTTGACTTGACTTTGACTTTGCCTCCTTAAACGCCCCGACTTTGGCTCCGGCCCAGGCCAGGTTGAGTTGAATGACCCCAATGACTCGAGTCGAGCAACGCACACGGTCCAGTCCGGGTCAGACTATTCCATGGTCAAGGCTAGAAAGCTAAAGGCTATAGAGGAGTCTCTGATAAGAAGAGATATGTATCTCCCTGGTTCCCAAAAAAATCGGATCGGATTAGACGGCATCAGACACTCGTTGATACTCATTCAAAGTACATGGCTGCCTTCTCCTCAAATTGTTTAAATTGTTCCACTTAAGCACTCATTCCCAGACAATTATAGATTCTTGGCGTGGGCTACTGCAATTTGCTTGGGCAGCTCCATCCACATATGTAATATGTGTGTGTGTGTGTGTGTGTACATATCTCGAACCTCTTCCAGTGCACACAAATTAGATGTCAGTGAGCAATTTACGAGCAACTTGAACTTGGTCAACTGCCAAGATGGTTGGCCATCGTCGTTGTCGTCTTCTTCTGTGCTCAGTGTGCACTGGGTTCAAGTGAGCCCTGCCCTGAGCTGGTATGACATTACCTCAATGCCAGCGTAAATTTGCGAATTAGCAGCAGACAACAAAAGAATTATATATGCATTATATAATGCCAAACGAGCGAACGCAAATGGGCACCAAAACCAGAGCCAGAGCTGGAGCCAAAGCCAAAGCCAAATCAATTTGTTGCAGTCCAGAGCCAGAAGGGAAGACGGAAATGGACATGGAAATGGAAATGGTAGTGCAGCCTGGACCTGGACCCACTCAGGCCTGGAGCTGAAGCTGGAGCTGGAGCCGGCTGTCTCCTCTGTTTTCCCATCATTAACATTGTCCCGGCCAAATCTGCGCATGCAGATGAGGCTAAGCCTTAACCAGACCTGGCCAACAGCCGAAACATGCGTACTTACGTCTCTGACTATTTGTTTCACGAATTCGCAGCGCATTTTACTTGGAAAATAAACAAGGAGACGGCTCTGGCATGGGGAGATGAATGTTAAATACCCTGCAAATAAAGCCAAATCGATTGCAATAGATTTACAAATTTAAATGAACAGTTGTAGAACGCTGATTAAAATATGAATTAAAGAAAAACTAAGCCAAAGCCTTGACAAGCTAGAATCTGATTATATTATGTATTCCTCATTGTACATTATGTGTTGTGCTATCCAGCTGCAACAAACTGAACGACTCTTCATGGTGAACGCTGGGCAAAAGTGTGCTTGGGCACTAACCAGCAGTGGCACTCTGTCCATCGGTCCAAACAAGGCAAAAGGCATGTCCATCCCTCCTATCGCAACAAGAGCAATTTGTTCTAATGCGCCATGGCAGCAGCAGCTGCTGGAGATGGCAATGGTGCGGCTGAGGATGGGGCTGGGGCTGGGGCTGGGGCCAGGTCTGAAGGAGCTGCAGCTGGAGTGCCTGTCTCCGAGCGGAGCAGGAGTGCCATGACTTGGTTGAGATTGCAAAAAGGGCAGCCACTGAACACGCAATGGCCAGAACAAATGTAGACATTAAGCTTCTGGCCAAAGCCATAGGAGCGGGGGCCCATAGTAAAGGCAGAAGGATGAGCTGGAGAAGATTGCTGTTGCTGTCGCAGTCGCTCTCGCTGTTGCAGTCGCTGTCGCAGTCGCCGCCACTTGTTCAGGTGACACGCAATGACCAACGCCAAAGGACTGGCCAAAGACCAGACCTGGCCATGGCTATCATAAAATCATAACTATATTTGATACATAAAAATCTGCATACATCTTCTGGGCAAACAAATTGCCCGCCCCGCCCTTCTGCCCCACCATCGGTTGACACTAACGGTCGCGTCGATAAATTCGCTGTGGAAATTTCATTAATTGCTCCGGGTGGGTGGAGGGGTGGGGTAGGGTGTTGGAGTTGGTGTTGGTGTTGGTTTTCCGGGCAGGTGTAACAACGCTCGCAGATGGCACTGCTGCGCAGCGGAGCCAGCATGCAATGCGCTGTTTGCCATAAAAAATATTTGCCGCCTTAATGTGAGTGGCTTATAAATTTGTGTACAAACCCATTCCATGTATGGAGGCTGGGACGACGGTACCCAGCCGGGACCGGGACCCATGGGGCAGTTGTACCTAACTGTTTGTGTGGTTAGATGCCAGACCTAGTTGCTTGTTGTGAGCTTGGGTGTGTCCAGATAGGTGTGTTTGTGTGTGTGTGTGTGTGTCTGTGTGTGTGGCATGATGTGGTTGCTTTGTTCAGAAGCATTCAAATATGGAATGCAGCAGGCACTCGAACATTGGATCAAATTCTTCATCCAAGACCTCAACGATTCCCAGCACTCGAACCAATGCTCTTGTTCACACAAATATTATATATGAAGAATATAGACTGATTGTTCCTATAGAAACTTCATTTCTAAGAATTTTCTTGCAATAAAAACAAATAGCATATACAGTATATGCTTGAGAGGATCAGTCGGATGTTTACTAAGAGAGAAAGAGAGAGAGAGAGAGAAAAAGAGCTTAATCGACAATTGAAATATATTCCACACAAGTGATTTATGTATTCCACAAGTTGATTTGCGATTTTATATTTACATTTATTTTATATTCTGATTTGCACTCTTCACGCAATTGCTCGTACATTTCAAGTTAGCCTAAAGGGGGCAGGGTCATGAAAGACTAACGACAAACTAAATGCATTAGCTTAATCGTAATATATGCATGGCCACATTGCGTTGAATCGAGCTGGAGCGGCTCGATCAACACTCACTAAGCACTCTTCTGTCCGTTCTGGCAAGACTAATTACGAATCGAATTCAACTTTGGCTGACTTAAATACACTCATAGGCTTCTGTTGGATATCAAATACTCGTATTGCATCAAAATATTTGATAATATCTATACTAGACTTAGATCTAAAATCCGCAAAGGGATCAGGTTGAGGGTTTCAGGATCAACTTTTTCAAAATATACTCCTTTTTGGTTGCTGCAAAGGTTCGACTAAGATTAGTTACTAATGGTAAATGGTAAACATCTTTGGGTTAAAATATTTGGTTGGTTTTCGTTCTACAACTTTGGGCTACTAAGCTCTAAATCAAATGGCAAGAACTATTCCTAAAAATCCTTCTCGTTCGTTTCCGTTCTCCTTCTATGGCACACTTTCCTATCTTCCTGATTTCTACTTCTGTTTCATATACATGGTGGCAATCTTGTCGAGAATGGTGGTGATGGAGAGCAACTCCTCGCTGAATTTCTTCATGGTAGGGGCCGGCACAATCCACTTGAGGAACTCCTCCACATTCAGAAGGAGTCTGGCCAGGGGCGTTAGCTTGGCATCGTCGTGCGTGGGACGCTGGGCTAGCTTCAATGAGGCAATGATGACATTATCAATCAGCCGCTTCTCGTAGCCCAATTGACGCAGCTTCTGGGCAGAGCTTATCTTTTTGAGGATCACTGCCATGTTAAAGCGTATGGTGGAGAGCACCAGCGCATCATCTGTCTGACTGTCCGTGTTTTCTCCTTCAGCTGCGGGACACTTGGAACACTGCTCAGCATGCGCCTGTAGCTCAACCTTGATCTTGAAGAACTCATGGCACCCATCGCACATATACGGCTTCTGCTGTTTGTGTATCTTCTTCATATGGTTCTTGAGATGCGCCAACTGCGAGAAGGCCACCTCATCCGTGCACAGCTGACAACGGAATGGTTTCTCACCCGTATGCTTCCGTATGTGGAGCTTGAGCACGCTGGAGTGGGCAAAGGTCTGGTGACAGATCTGCAAAAGAACGGGAAGCTTGTTAGACACCGATCATCAGTGGGACTCGGATAGCTCGCATATAACTTACACGACACTGGTATGGCCTTTCTCCCGTGTGCATCCTCATGTGGACGTTGTACTGAGACTTTTGGGTAAAGTACGAATTGCACACCTCACACACATGGGTTTTGATAGCCGCATGCTTCAGCATATGGGTGGCTAGGTCCTCGTCGGGCTCAATGCTTTTGTGGCAGATTTCGCACTCGAACTGCGTGAGTTTGTGGTGTTTCTGGTTGATGTGGGCGCGCAGGGCCAGCTCATTGGCAAACTGATTCTCGCAGATGCTGCACCGGTGCTCCATGCCCTGCTCGTGGCGCACCATATGTACTCGCAGATTGGCATTCGTTGAGAAACTGGCGGAGCATTTGGTGCAGTTGAATTGCTGTATACACGTCTTGTGATGGGAGACCATATGTTGTTGTAGCTGTGGATGCGCAAACAGGACAGCAGGTATTAAGGATGTTTTTGCGTTGGATGTTTTTGCGTTCTACACTTACCTGACCTCCCCTAGCGAACCGCTTGTCGCAGATGGGACACTGGTACGGCTTCTCCCCCGAGTGGAGGCGCATATGCAGCCTCAGACGCTCCTTGAGGGCAAACGATTTTGGGCACTCGGCACAGACGAACTGCTTTTTGTGCTCATGGGCGGTGGTTATGTGGTTCTTTAGGTTCACCGCCTGGCGATAGCACTTGCCGCAATCCGCGCACTTGTGCGGTCGCTCGTCCGAGTGAATCAGCAAGTGGCGCTGCAGATCTGTCTTGCCCCCGAACTCTTTGGAGCAATGGCTGCACACGTGCTGCTTGCGGCGCCCTGGGTCTGACTTGCGCGCGGACTTCTTGGGCGTGGGCTGTACATAGTCTGCATCTTTCGAGTCCTGCTCGGTGTCTTCCTCGGCGTAGGCATCCTGCAGGCTAGTGAGGCTGCTTTTCCTACGCTTGATGGTCGTCGTCGAGGAGGTGGGCGAGGAGCCGCGTGCCGCCGGCGGCGATGACAGTGAGATCCCGCTGTCGGTGAGCAGGGACACGGCATCCTCCTTGGAGAGACTGCGACGGCTGCGCACCATTTTGAGGTTAGTTATGTACTGATATCTAGGGCTTTTCTTGGACACCGGCACCAGCTTTTCTAAGTTTACGGTTCGGAGGTTATTAATATATCTACGATGTACTTGTGGTAGTTTTTATTTTTTGTTTTTTTTTTTGGTTTCGATACTCTTAGGATAGATCCCAAACACCTTTGGATTAGTTTAGATGGAGTCTAGCAGATGGGCTGTAAAAGAGTTGAGAGTGGTTATTGCTTGAAATCGTAGTGCGGAATGCGGGGACACACGCGGACACACGCGCGGGCACAAAGCGAACAATCATCAGAAACGGACAGAAATACTAACAGTAACAGTAACTGAAACAGAAACCGAGGAGCGAAAGAGAACAAAAAACAGAACTTCCAGCTGTGTAAATACTGATAAGAGCTAGAAAAGTTCTACTCTCTTTTGCTTTTATTTTGATCACTTTATCATCTGGTTTTTCCAGGGAACTTGCCGCCACAATTCCAGTTTGCTTTCTCAATCTTTTGTTTGTGAGGGAGGCGACAGACGGATGCCCAGAAATATGATATAGAGAGTAATGATACTCGCAGCAATAAGACCTCGGCGAAGCAAGGCAATAACTGATAAGGCGCTCAGCTCTGACTGTACGACTGCCGATAAGACCTCGCGCACAAACCACACATGCTCACTCACACAAGAAGCTATAGATAGTCTCTATAGATAGTCCGTCTTACGTTTTGTTCTTTCAACCTGACGCGTCTGTCTGCTCCCGAAGGCAGCGGAGTTTCCAATGAAAATGGAAGCGGAGCACAAAGAAAATGTACTCATACTCGTACTCGTAGTCGTAGTCTGGGCAGACGATGACCCTGCAGCAGTTAGCAGAAATTAAACATCTGGCAAACAGATTGGGTTGGTTCCTCAGGAACCCTCACTTCCTACCCCCCGATACAACGGGGTAATGCTTCATTAAAGCCGCACCCGTGTCGAAAACAACTCACTCGAAAACTTTATGTAGGTTCCCTTTCCCCATTGCACACCGATGGAGAACCGATGAAACCGACCCGTTGACAAAAGCAAATTAAAGCTAGGGAATCCAGAGCTGAAACTGAAAATTGGAACTGAAAGAGAACGCGGAAAAAGCACGAACGACAGCGAAAATCACACAAAAAAGCGAAAATAAAGAAGTGAATACATAACAACAGTTTTGTAATGCTAAATAGACGATGTCGCGTGGGGGTTAGTGGGGAGGGGGAGTGCATGAGAGGAGGTCAGCGTTGAAGTCTTTTGTATTCGACAGTCGCGTCCCGTCCCGTCCCTAGAGGTACGAGAACTGACGACAAGTCAACAGTTTTCTTGGGTCCTCTTCGTTGGTTTGTTAGTAATTTCCAGCACCACAAAACCATTACATGCAATCGAATTAAGAAGTAAAGATGTTTCGTATACATACAAATCCAAGGTATGTACATATGTATATGTACATCACAATCACCATCAACAATACCATTACCAGTACCAGTCAATCTTGGACTTACCCTCATCCCCCATTGGGAAAAGCTGACGACCAAATTGACATCGGAGACCTTGCACACCTCCGCTAGGGCTAGCCACCATCTCTGCTACATTCTCGCCACGGACACTTGCAGTTCATTTGTTTATATTTTCAACGCCCATCAAATAGTGTACATACTTTTCGCGTTCCACCAGTGCCGCGTTCTATTCTATGCCTAGAGCCTTTCGCGAATAACCATCTTGCCCTCTGCGGATAGTCCGGGGCCACGCACGAGGTCAGACAATGCAAGATGGTCGCTAATTTGTTTAATTCAAATAAAAATAGAGTTTTTTGGTGGTGTTTTCGTTGTGCTTAGAGTTAGGGATGTGTGGCTAAGTTTTTACGGTCACACCTTTCGCTTAGAGATGGGCTGTTGTCAAGTTGCAACACAATAATCAAAACCATTTAAAATTATGAAACGAATGGGATAGAGTAAAGCATCAAAGTATTTTTACAGACTAAACTATTATTAAACTATTTAATTAACAGTGTTTCTGATTTCTTCCGAAACAGTTCTACCGCTTATGGATTATTTGAGCCCCAGCTCCTAGTATTGTAAATTTTAAAATCCAAGCTCCGCTTATCGCACAAAAATATCGATGTTGATAATTTCACGAGCAAATATATTATCAACAGAAAATATGCATCGATATATTGGTATAGCCATATTTAGCATCCCTGATGATTTAGAAACACGCGCAAATCATAAATATACGATATATACAAGTTAAGACTAAATAAAAAGAGCTCCTGGCACCTGACACGGTAATACCTCCCAACGAAGTATAACACTCCTATAGGGCCAAACAAAGACACAAGGTAATGCGTATTTTTAGCGGCACGACACCTTAACCCTCATTCATATCTAACCCTTGCAGCTACCATGGCTGGAGTACTTTTCGAGGATATATTTAACGTGAAGGACATGGACCCCGAGGGCAAGAAGTTCGACCGTGTCTCCCGCCTGCACTGCGAATCCGAGTCATTCAAAATGGACCTCATACTGGATATCAACTCGTGGCTCTATCCCATGGAACTGGGCGACAAATTCCGCTTGGTGCTGGCCACAACGCTGCGCGAAGACGGCTGCCCCGACAGCGGCGAATACAATCCCATGGAGCACGAGGGAACGCGTGCTGACAGCTTCGAGTATGTGATGTACGGCAAGATCTACCGCATCGAAGGCGACGAGGCCCACAATGAAGCCTCTCGTCTGTCGGCGTACGTCTCGTTCGGTGGCCTCCTCATGCGCCTGCAGGGTGATGCCAACAATTTGCACGGCTTCGAGGTGGACCAGCACATGTATCTGCTAATGAAGCGTCTGGCGTTCTGATTTTCTCGTTCCAAGCCCAATTACTGTTCCAATTTAATGGTTAGACATAAACAACAAACTTTATTAATTACAGAACTTGTGTCAGGTGTATCATTGGGGCACTCTGCTCTCGGTCAGAATAGTGAATGATGTGTGCTAATGCCTGGCTGGCCTCCTTAATGGAGCGTTCACAATCAAGCGCGCTGGTCGTGGCCGGAAGGGGATACGGCGGTCCACAAAGGGCAGTGCCAGCTGCGTCGATGGAAAAACTGCGTGTCCCTGGATGCCATTGACAATTTTGGCTGGCTTCCGTTGTGGGCGTGCTGTCAGCTTGGCTGGTCGACGCTGTGGCGTTAGGACGGCGGGGCGAAGCGGTCGGAAGGCTGCCAAACGGTTCAGCAGAGGCAGAACGAACTGTGCCTGAGGCGGCAACGGCAGGCTGGCCAGATTTATGATGGCTGCACTCTGCGGCAAGCTGTTGGCACTGTCATCGTTGGCTGGCTGGTCTGGTGGGCCGTAAGTCTGATCAGGGGGTCCATAAACATCAGCTGGCGGTCCATAAACATCAGCTGGCGGTCCATAAACCTCTTCTGGTGGTCCATAAACCTCAGCTGGTGGTCCATAGGTATTATCAGGTTCAGGAAATACGGCCGCCTCCTCCGTGGGCAACTCAAATGGTGGATCGGGCACGAAACCCGCCGGTGGATATGGCGCCGCATCCTCTTGTCTCTGCAGTATCAATGGCAATGATTTTCCCTTTGCGGGACCAGGAAACCTCAGCCGCGTCGCGTCTCCCGCCTCCAGGCAGGTGGCCGCAGAAAGGCAAAGTGCGACAAGAGTAAGATAACCAAACATTTTGCTGTCCCGGGTTGAACTGCTGCCTGGTCTAGCCCATTGGCGCCTATAAATACCTCGGCCCAGCCTTGGGGTCTGCCCAATCAATTGCCCCAAAGTGACAACGAGGCCGATGACTTATACGGCAAGTCCAAATGTTACGTGCCCAAAGAGGCGATGACTAAAGCAGGTGTAACCCATAGAGACGTACTATTATGAAAATATGTTTATTACAACAATTTTGTGGGTAACATAGTAAAAGCAGAAGAAGCATTATTCCTTATAATATGTATTGTATCTCTCTCTGAAAAGTGAAAGGGTTTCACCAACTGCGACGAAGGATCAATCTTTGGGGAACAGGCTGCTCACGGCGACGACCCTGGGGAAAGCGCTGGTAGAGGCGTGCCGACTGGACGGGCTGTGGCTGATCGAGGGACGAGGAGACGGCAATGACAGTTCCATCATCGGACACTTGTACCAGGACTTCCTCCTCTTCATCCTCTGCCGGCTGCTGCTTGGCATCGCCCACAGCCTCATCGTCGACAGCTGGAATATCATCGGTTTCGATGGGGTTCTCTGGCTGATCTTCGGGCTGCGCGTCCTGTTCAGGCTCCACATCTGCACTGGCCGGTGGTCCGTACGTATTATCCGGAGGTCCATAGGTGTTATCCGGAGGTCCATAGGTGTTATCAGGGGGCAGATATGTCACATCCGGCTTGGCGGTAGAGCTGGGTAGATCGAAGGGAACCTCGGGTGTAACGCCCGCCTCTGGGTACCCCGTAGGAGAAGGACTGGCCGGGGCCTGTACCTGCCGAGCGGAGAATCTCCGACGCAGAGGCTCAGCAGTGCTCATAGCCACTAGGCTCAAGAGGAGAATGACGGCGGTGACAGAGCTGGCTTTGATCATTTCGATTGCTGGTTGACTTCTGTTCTGAATTCCACCATGGAGTTGGCTTATTTATAGTCCCCGACCGGGGAACCTGGTCGAGTTCTGGTATAATTTATGCTCGTCACTTTCGATTTGTAGGCCTCTGAGTTTTCTGCTGGGTTCCCTATCCCGGCAAAGCTTTGATTATGTTGCTACGATCGGCGGCTATGTGATTTCTGCCTTAATGCTCGATACGTGACCCTTTTCCCAATTGGAATTCCCAATGCTATGGCTGTGGTTACGGCTCCCCCTGCCCACCACCATTTGGGACTCGTTAGCACTTGCTCGTTTGGGGATTTGGGGTCGGTCGTTATCAAAAGTGTAGTTTGTTGTTGTCTCTGGGTTCTTGGCCATTCATAATTTCATTTGATGTTTTTTGTATTCATATGAAATGAAATCAACTATGAATATTACCCAATCAGAATGGAGAAAAATGGGCACGTTTTAACCATGGCCTAATGTACATACATATGTATGTATTTACGAGTGGGAGTACGATTACGATTACGAGTATATAAATATTCATTTTCGATATCAAGGTCTCCGAAAATGGGAATTTGGCAAGTGTCAAGACAATATTTACTTTATTGCGTGTATCTTGAAGAAACTCCTTGTCTAGTATTTGTACATCCCCTAAAAAGGGTATGTGGAACATTGCAACGGACAGAAGAAGTCATCTCCTGCCCCAGAAAACAGATCAGAAAACATTCGGACTTGCTTTTGCATCTTTTGGTTGTGAAAACATTTAGATTGTGCAATGAAAATTACGAGTTGATTATTCAATTGCCTATACAATATATTTTTTACGTAAATATTTTGCACCCCTCCGCCAGGGGCAATCGCTGCACGAGAAAGAGTGAGAGAGAGTGAATGAGTAAGCGCGTGGAAGGGAGCAGCGTAGCCACTGCAGATATATGTATGTATGTATGTATATATGTTCATAGCAACTATAATAAAGATTTGTTCTAATACAGATCCATAAATCTGATAGATATGGTCAATCTTAATGGTTATACGTTTTTGGTTTTGTTGTATCTTCAAAATTCTGGATTTGAATAATTTCGTAACAGTGGGATATCACAGGAGTTTGCACACAAAAAATTTGGTTGCTCTAGCTCTTATAATCTCTGAGATCTAGGCGCTCATTAAGACGGACGGACAGACGGATATGGCTATGTCAATTCGGTCATTAATGCTCATCAAGAATATATACGAGTATATACTTTATGGGGTCGGAAACACATCCTGTTAAACACATCCACTTCCATTACGAATCTAATGTGTGTATCCCCAAAATCTTCAAGTAACGGGTATAATTACGAGTATATTATATTATACAATTGCCTGCATAGGCATAGGCAAAATTAAGTCTTAAATAAATGTTCTGAAAACATTTCAGAACACGCTCCCATAAACTATATTCTCAAAAATAATACATATAAATAAATAATCATTTTCTATGGTAGCTTCTAACTAATTCAGCTATATAGGTATTGTAACAATTAAAGCCAACCTCTGACTTCATCCATTGCTTACGGACATATGTATGACAGAGCCAGTGATGCCAGTCATACCAGTGATGCCAATGATCGGCAGGATCACAACGACATGCCTTGCAGTGCGTTTGCCTGTATTGGTGCCAACCAATATAATACACGCGTGTTCGTGAGCGTCAACGCATTTTCCTTTGCACTTAAGATAAGGCCTGACCGACAACGGAAATCTATAAAAACAGAGATGGCCTCTTGGGAAAAGCATGACGTGATTTGAAGAGATATATGTATGTACATACATATGTACATACTATATATTCGTCAGCTTGGTTGACCAGTTAAGCTAAAATAATCGACTGTTATACTTTTTAGAGCTAATTTATGACAAATAGTTTTTCAGTTCGTTCTCTGATAGCCGGGGAAAACAGCTACGAACACTATCAACGGCTCAAATTTCGATAAACACAAAAGAATTTCCAAAATAGTATTTTTAAAATATTCAACAATTACTTGGTTATTTATTATTCAACAAGAAATCCTAATGTGTAATCCTAATGCTTCCATTGGGTACGATTCGGATGAAAAAAAAAACGTCTTTGAAATACATGTCTACGCTTTAGATGGTATACACCAGAACAGGCCTAGAGCGTATGATCTGGGCGGAGCGGAGCTTCTCCGGCACTGGACGGCGGCTGCGAAGACGCCCATTGCGTGGCTGGATCAGACTGGCGGGAATGGGCTCGGCTGCTAAGGCATCATCCACTGTGGCCTGATCCGCTGGAGCAGCATCAGCAGGGGGACCATAGGTGTTGTCAGGCTCGGCAGGGGGTCCATAGGTGTTGTCCGGCTCGGCAGGGGGTCCGTACGTGTTGTCCGGCTCGGCGGGCGGGCCATATGTGAGATCTGGCTGGGCCTCTGTCTCCGTGGGTAAGTCAAAGGGCACCTCAGGAGTAACTCCCGCTGGTGGATAGGGTGCCGAAGCCGGGGTGGGGGCAACATCAAGAGCGGGATCCGCAGCAGGTGCCGCTGGGTCCTGCGGTGCCTCCTCCTGGCGAGCCAGGCGGAAGCGGGAGGAGCGACTGCGGAGTCTGGCAGGCTCCGCCAGAGCCACCGAAGCAACGGCGGCGAGCAGGAGCAGCGAGCAGGTAAACTTGTAGGCCATGTTGAGCTATTGTCGAGTGGTCTTAGAATGTTGTCAGTTAGCCGACACCGGCGGGTTTTTATACACCGAACTGTTATTTTTGGCCACTCATATTTGGCACATCGAGGGACACCCTTTCGATGGCTTATCGACGTGACAATATTTAGTCAAGGGCCCATGTCTAAGCCATAACAATTGGCCATTAAACACTGCTGGCCACTTAGCTTTTAGCTGACTTTTAGCTGTTGGGCTGTTGGGCTGGTGGGCCGAAGAAGACTTCCACTGGGCACAATTTTCGATAAGAGTTTTCATTGAATTTTCGGCATCGAATTTTGAATACCAATCATTTCCCTTTTCGGCTCCGTTGCGTGGCGCCTGCTTGGCTTTCAAATAGTCGCCGTCTGCTTGATATGCACAGCGTCGTGGGGCTGGTCTAGAATCACCTGCGACTGCGACGGCGACGGGGCCACAGTGGGCCAACTATAAAAGTTAAAGCTCCAAATACGACCCGCAACAAAGCGCCGCAGCAACTCACACGATCATGGCACGCTATCAGCTCGTAGGCTCGCTCCTTCTCCTGGCCATCTTGGCCGTCAGTTGTGGGGCACAGGCGCCATCTCGTCGTGTTCGATTTGGTCGCCTGCGGCAGGTGGCATTCGCCAGGCAGGAGGTGGTGCCCACTCCATACCCCGCGGCGGCTGATCTGAAACCAGCCCCAGAAGGGCCAGCCCTCACCTACGGTGCGCCCCAGGATGCCGATGTTGATCTGAATGTGAATGTGAATGCGAATGCCTTGCCAGCGGAGCAGCTGCCGCCGGTGGATAACTTTGAGCCGAACCCCGAGGCTGAGGAAGTCGACACCGAGGAGAGCTCCTTGGAGGTTACGACCCCAACGATTGCCCCAGCTTCTGCCCGCCTGCGAAGCCGCCAGAGGCTGGCAAAGCTTCAGGTGGCCCCCGCCAAAAGCCAGCGCCAGCGTCAGCGAACGGCCCGCCTCGAGGAATTGCCCGTGGAGGAGGCAGTCGCCCCCGTTCCAGCTCTGGCCGCACCCCAATTCTACTACGTCGGAGCCCAGCAACAACCCTACGTCCTTGCCTACAGTGCAGCTCCCCAGCAATTTGGCTGGTAATCCTCACGGGGATCTTACATTTTATGGAATTTTTTTTTGTGATTGGAAATATATAATACCTGTGATTGGAAATGGAATGATAAGAGGGTATCAATATGGGCTCAGCAGCTAAGGCATCATCTACTGTGGCCTGATCCGCTGGAGCAGCATCAGCAGGGGGACCATAGGTGTTGTCAGGCTCGGCA
This sequence comes from Drosophila affinis, assembly GCA_037356375.1. Lineage (NCBI taxonomy): Eukaryota > Metazoa > Arthropoda > Insecta > Diptera > Drosophilidae > Drosophila > Drosophila affinis. The sequence continues at coordinate 62,623,389 of CM074802.1, read as the reverse complement.
GGGGGTCCATAGGTGTTGTCCGGCTCGGCAGGGGGTCCGTACGTGTTGTCCGGCTCGGCGGGGGTAAGTCAAAGGGCACCTCAGGAGTAACTCCCGCTGGTGGAAAGGGCGCCGAAGCCGGCGTGGTATATTGATGGAAACTAAGTGGATATCGAAAAGGAAGAAGACTAGAAATCGGAATATCCTGAGATTCTGAAACGGTTCACTTCACTCTACAGTGACGATTCACCCACAAGGCTAATCTTACCGAACAATAGTCTTCACTTTCCCCGCAGCTTATTGGCCTTTAACAAAAGCTCACCTCCGCCCCAGCCACACCTCCTGTGATTATGTTGGTAGCTACTCTCCTGCACATCCTGCACATTCGAGCTACTTTTTATGCGATTGAAGGGTTTCTTCTTATGCGCACACTTTGCCTCCGATTTGTTGCTCTTTTGCCTGCTTTTGTGCTGCTCTGTTCAATGCATTTTTAATGCTTTTCTCATTTAAGCCCCATATGAGGGCTTACAGGGCTCTGATGAGGGGTACATATCGTACGGGGTGTATGTATGTACATACATGTTATTTTATCGTCAAGCGCTTTTGAGTGGAGTACTACATAGTAAGTACTTTAGTATGTGGTACACATACATCCTTAATGGATAGTTGAGTACTACTAATGATATGCCTCTGTTAGGCGTTGGGGTAGTTGATTTATGCATCTATGTATGTATGTTTATATGTAGCTTAAAGTGCGAAATTTAAATCACATCGAGTACGTACATCAGTATATACAGGTACATATTTACATATGTATATTTTATCAATACCAATGCCAGTCCAGGCCATAAATCAAGTGCCCATTTAATATATTCAAAAACAAAAACAGAGTGTGCTGAGTGGGTTGCCGCTCTCAAAGTCAAAGGTTATCACATGAAAACACCCTGAAAACACCCATCATATAATCTCAAATACGCACGGCGCGACTTTAAAAATAAAGTAGCTTTTTATACAAAAAAGATATAAAAAAAATAAATAATTCTAGACATAAGTGGTCATTCGCCCAAGAATAAGCTTGGCGAAAAGCTCAACGAGCTCCGCTTCAAGTCTTAGCCGCCAAAGAAAGATCCCCGCGTCTCCAGAGCTCCCACATTGGGCCTGGAGCTATTTCTCAAGGCCTCAATGTGCTGATAGTTGATAAACCAGAATGGCTGGCTCTCCACGGGCAGGCTGCTCAGGTGATTCACATACTCCTGGTCGCCATGGGCGTCGATTGGCAGTCTGGTGACTGAAGGGTTGGCTGCTGGCCTCGGTGCACTGGCCGCGGGAACGGGGGAGCTGGAGCTGGAGCTGCCAGGGGAGAATGAGGCTGACGCTGAGGCAGTGGGAGCAGGTGAGCTGGCCGTGAAGATGGGAGTACCAGCTGTTGGAACAGCTGGCCCGCTGGCATCTGATCCGCCAAAGCGATTGGCCACATCGAAAACGGCTGGACGTGATGGCTGCGGATCGGGAACGTAGGCACTGATGGGCAGCACTAGGGGGACTCCCATTGGAGGTCTTTGGACTTCACCATGGGCCAAATTGACGATGGGCGTCTGCTGGGAGGTTGAGGATTCGCCGAATCTCGAAGCTATATCCACTCTGGTGAAGTTCTCTACGGCCGTGTTCTGCGGGGCATGGTACTTGTCCTTCTGGGTGAGGCCACCTGGTGGACGCATGCCTGCAAAGGAAGGTCGTTGGCCCTGGGCCTCTGCTAGTAGAGACGCTATCATCACAACACAAATCCACTTCATCATTTCTGTAATGGTAAATTTCACTTTTTCTCTTTTGAAATTTCTCTGTCGACTCGCCGCGATCCTCACTTCTCCAGAGTGCTCCGTGAACTGAGCATCGGCCGCTCCGAAGAAGACTTAAATAATCAGCATCTCTGTTCAGTTTCAATCTCTATGTCTGGCTCAAATCGAATCAGCTCTGACTCAGAAATATACGAACATACATACATATACCCGTATACTCGTAAGCTGATAGACGAGTTCGGGCTCCGTCTCTGACTTATCAATCGATTGCACTGGCTCCCCCGGCTATCTGGGAAATATTTCGATTCATGGCTGCATTTACTTGCAAATATGCATGGATTTGCTAGGAAAGATGCTGGGATGAACCTCAGTTCGCTGCTCTCCATTGTCTTACTTATACTCTTCCCTAAGGGTTGTTTGATTTTTTTGAAAACCAATTCCATATTGCTTTGCTTAGATTAGATCTTCAAGATAAGACTATGAAGTATTCTGCTAGTACGATAATTATTTTACCAAGAATTACAGATGACTTGTTCTATAGCTAGTGCTAGTGTACTCCCCATTCGTTTTTCTCCCAAAAAAAGTGAACTTTCTTGGGTTTTCTTTGTGGTCGGGCAATTCCGAACCTGCTGCAATTGTTTTTGCGGTGTGGCTCGTCGTGGTTCGTCATCGTCGTCGTCGTCGTCCGCAGCATGACGCGTGCGTCCTGAAACCGGTTAGCACCTTCGCCAAACACTTTTTTTTGGGAGCGTCTGGCGAATTTGCCTTCCGCTCTGTCATGATTCACTGGAATGTCTGCCGAGAGAAACATACATACATACATACATATAGAGTAGAGTAGAGAAGAGAGAACCTTCTGGCTATGTTTACTCAAACATATTTTATTTGCTTCTGCTTACAATCGAGAGATATTGTTCAGTTTTGTGTCTGAGAGGAGAGTGTGGCTATATGTGATATGGGCGTGCGTGTGTAGTATCATTGTGGATCGCTGGATTGCTGGATCGTCATGGGTTTCGGGAATGTACCGGGTATAGCATCTGACTTAACGACTGCCCTGCGTGGGCAGCTCGTATGCAAATGAGGGACGGGAAGAGACCGCATTTAGAAACGTCTCACAGCGGAGCGGGCAGCACTCAGCTTGGCCGGACGCGCTGCAGCGGAGACAGCCCGGCGATATGCGACGGACTGTCCGGCCCGGCGATAGTTGGCCGCGCGCCTGGCGGCCACCAGGCGAGCTTGTTGCTCCGCAGGAATATCGGCAGCGGGCAGATCGTTGCCGGTGACATCGGGGGGACCGTAAACCTCGTCGGGCACACTGTTGGGCGCGGCATCGGGGGGTCCATAGACGGCATCTGGGGTGGGATCAACAGCGGCTGGAGCGGCCGCCTCATCGAACGGCACCTCGGGCTTCAGCTCGTCAGCGGAGGGATACGGAGTGACGGCATCCACATCCCCAGCCGCAGCATCCGATGGGGCCAGCTCCTGGCGGGCCGAGTAGCGGGAACGTCCGCGACTCAGGCGCTGCGTATAACGCTGGCGCTGAGCCTCACCCAGGGACAGCAGGCTGAGGGCGAGCACGAGGAGGAGCACTAGGAACTTGGCCATGATGGATGCAAGATGCGTGAGTGATGCGTGTGTCTGTCTGGAGGGAACTGAGCCAACGACTGATGCTTTGGTCAGCTGCGATGGGCGCTTTTATAGGTAGGACCATGTCTGGACACTAATGGACATTCCGCTAATGTGGAACTGTTTAGTGTGCTACGCATGGACCCAGCATAGGCATCCTTTTTTGGGCCTACGCTCTGACGTCGGCACTATTCTCAGTTCCCCGATCGCCGGCGACGGCGATGTCTGCGGCGTCTTTATGCGCCAACGACGTGACAAGAAAGTAGTAGCAGGAGCCGTCGAATCAGCCCAAGTCCGATGGTCTAGAAGTCGATATTTATAGTTCCGACATTAATCAATCTAAATTCGAAGCGAATGCGGGATCTGTTCTACTTTGATTCGACTTCGATACACATTAAAATGCTCTTAATGCGAGAGAAGGTGCTATTAATGTGGCAGCCATCAGTCCCGTATACTCGTAGCACTGACTCTATTAAATCTTTCAGCTCGCCATGGAACTCCGACAAGTTTTGCAGCCAATTGGGTTAAAGCAGACATATAGTGCATATTCTATCTGTATCAAGCTTTACAGTATTGATTATAATCAAGAACAAAGTAAGAGTTATTATTCCCAAAACAATCCCTAAGATTCTTCATAGAACTCCAACAAACTTCTTGGAGATGGCAAAAAACATTTAAAAACTATAAAAATAGATTTCCACATACATACATTTGTCCCGATATTATATTCTAAATTTATAGTAATTGATGTACTTTAATGTGAACACAGAAAAACTTCATGTTTTTCGATATTTTTTGTATTTTTATAGCCATATTTTCCTTTACTTTTATCACACACAAGAAAGATGTTTCTTGCTAAAGCTTCGCCACAAAGTCTCTTCACTATTTTGAACTATCTAAAAAAAAGGTTCCAGATTAACGGTATATAGTATTTTCCAACTTGTAGTACCCCGGAATTCGGAAACAGAACTCCATTAACGGTCGGAAACAGGAAAGTTACTTTTATTTAATAACGTGGAAAACACTCTATATTTTAGTTAGTAATAGGATTAATGTTATGTAGCTGTGTGCAGTTTTTGTTTATTTTAACGATTATGTATGCTAAAAAAAATATATAGAAAAGTTAAAGAATATTTCCTGGATATCCTTCATATCCCCTCGTTTGACTTAATGATGCTGGCCCAGGGCTCGCTTAGGACGTGACATGGATAGTTCCCCTGGCCTTGGCGGTCACCTCATTGGCAAGTCGTCGATCGCATAAATATCGATTATAAGTGTTTAATCAAAAATTCTAACACTCAAACTGACAATTCCAGCATAATGCAATTGACAACAACAACAGCAACAACAACAGTACAGTCGACACTCGGCAGTTGGCAGTTGGCAGCGGCTATCATTATTTGCTGGCCTGGCCGTTCGCTGTTCGTTGGCTGTTGGCTGTTGGCTGTTGGATTTCGCTTTCAATTGCTTTGAGTTGGATGGCTTTTGGGTTGCGTGTCACGTACGAAACGCATTTAATTTTCATAGAACATGGCGACAAATCGGACGTGGACAGTGGACACTGGACACTGGACGTGGAGAGTGGAGAGTGGACAGTGGTCGGCGAACAGTGGGGCGATGAGGCAGGCCGAGCAAAAGCCAGAGACAAAAAAAAAGCATACAAAATAAATCATTAAATGTGATAGCCGTGCGCCTAATCGATGTCGTTGTCGTTGTCGATGTCGATATAGAAGCTTCATGTCTATATTCCCCGGGCCCGGGACGACTCTCGCTTTCATTGGAGACCTTAGAGAGCCAGCCACCGAGAACGTTGTATAAAAACGGCGCCTCCGGCCGAAGCTCAATTCAGTTGGGTCTAAGTCCAGACCGAGATCAATGTTCAGCATGCAGTGGCTCCTCCTTACCCTCATCGTGTGCCTTGCGATCGGCAGTTGTGTCGAGGCGCGTCAGATACGGATCAATCGCTATGCTGTCAGTGTGCAGGAGGATGAGGCGGCGGCCCAGGTGAGGGAGTTGAAGCCACAACCGTATCCAGCAGCAGGCTATCGGCCGCAGGGACGTTCCTTCTGGCTTCCTGGAGAGGTGGAAGCCGACACCAACTCCGACGCCAACGCAGCTCCCAGCGAGGGATCCGGCTTGGGTGCAGAGACCACCACAACGGAGGTGTCCATGGAGGATGCTTCGACTAGTACTACGGAATCCGCCGACTGGAGCACCACCACAACATGGGACTCACTAGACACCACCACCACAGCTCCTTCGATACCCGTTGACAATCTCCGCTCGGGCAGGACCTTTGGCAGGGCTCCCTATCCAGCCGCGGGCTATCGTCCAAGCCGCGCCTTCCGTCTGCCCACTGAGGAGAATCAGGAGCAAAAGCAACAGCAGCAGCAGCCCGAAGAACTCCTGGCCAGAAACTCCACCGACAGCAATGCCGATCATCCGGTCTGCGGAGTAAGCACCAATCCCCTGATGCCCACCCCAGAGCCTGGCTCCAAGGATGAGCCGGATTCGGAGAGTGTGGTGATCACTGCAAATCTAGGACCGGCTGTCCTAGTGGCCAGAGCTCCCAAGCCACCGACCGCCATTCCAGTGGCCATTCCCCTGCGCTCCCAGCCGCTGATGGCTGCCCCGAGGCGGGGATTCGTCTACACTACGCATGTGGAGCAACGCTGGTGAGAATCCATCCAGGATCCATCTGGGATGTTATAGAAACACCTTTTTTATTGTTAAAAGTTCAGTATTTATAGACGATGTTTTTTTTTGTATTTGGTATGAATAAATTTATGTTTACTGTTTTTTACACCTAAAAGATATGTTCGTATCCTTCGAAAACTGCCAATGTGGGGGGCCAAATACTCTTCCAAGTCGACTCGCCAATCACAAGCTATTACCACTGACAAATCGGGCATTCTATATATGTCTGTACGTACACTAAGTACGAGTATGAGCATTCAAATGATATCGTCATCAGCCAGCCATCTTCACCGGAAGCTCGGGCACGTTCTGAATTTTGTTTGTCTAACGTCATTGAATGTTTTGTTAAATATTGTTGTGCGATTGTGTTGCCTTGTGCTGGCGACAGCGACAGCGGCCAAACAGCCCTGCTCTCCGTCAGAGTACTCCCGGCTCTGGTAGGGGGGATCTGCTAAGGGGGAGCTTGCGGGAGAGTTCTACCTCCAAGCATCCGTATTAAATTTGACGTGCGGATGTGCAAAGTTTTAGCCGTGGAACGTGCGTGGCATGCGGAAGGACGTGGGGCGACTTTGTAGCAGCCACGTCTCCAAGTCTCTCCAATCCCCGCCCCCGCCCCCTCTGTAACTCTTCCCCATCTTCCCCACGGAACATTCAAATTGAATAACGAGGATGCGAGTGCTTTCCTTGGAAGCTTAAGTGGAGAGACGGGAGTGGGACTGAGGCCATTGGACCTCCGAATGGGACTTGTTGAACAGGAATATTAGTAGAAATATAAAATTCCTTAAAAAATATTACAATCGATTCTTACTCCACAATGGATGAATGAGTAAGCCGACAATATGATTTCAGATTAAATATTTATAGAGAATCTAGAGGATTTCCTGTGAGGCAATAGTATACTATTTTGGTTACAGAATAAAATAATATTATTGGCATGATTTCAACATTTTATTGTTTCAAATAAATCAATCAAATTCAATCAAAAGTGATTTTTAATACTTATAAATAAAATACACTCGTACAAAAAAAACAAAAAAAAAACTCATGCATCGTTAGAAAAGCCATACAAACTTCAACCATAAACAAACATCAACTTTAACATCATCAAAGGGACAACCGGGGCTTGCTAATTGATTCCATCCCCATCTCCATTCCCATCTCCATACCCATCTCCATATCCCATTCGGAGTCATCGCAAATTGTGGACGTAATTGACAATCAAAGGATCATCGAAGCTGGTGGGGACGATTTCCACCGAGTGAACAACCGGCTGCAAGTGCACATCGCTGTCGATGTGCGTGAAGCTTCCCAGCTGAAGGTCCAGTTCGTCCTGGTGGCTGCCGCCCTCAATCAGCACGTACTCGGCCTCCGGCTCTACGAGGGCCAGCTCTACGGCCGCATTGTTGTCGCCGGGCACCTGCGGCTGCTCGGCAATCGAAACTGTGGAGTTGACAGAGTCCTGGGCCACGGATACGGCCACATTCGGCTGGGGCGCGTCCCCGCCAGCGAATGTGCCCTCGATGGCAAACAGTTTTGTTGTGGCCGGCGTTGTGGCTTCCTCCGACTCGCTGCCCTCTGTGGTGGTACTGTCCTGGCTGGACTGTCCTGTGGTCTGCTCATCTGCGGTGGGCAGTGGCGTGGTGGTAGTAGTGCCTGTGGCTGCCTCACTTTCCACAGCGTCCGCCTTGCTATCCTCTCCCTCGTCCTGCTCCTCCAGCTGTCGTTCAATCTCCACGGTGCGCTTGGATGGGGTACTCAGCAGGAGGAGCTTCTCGGACTTGTGTCGGGGTGCAACATCCTCCTGGAGGGTGCCTGGAGCCGGGTCAATCAGTATGCTTGCCTCCTCATCGCGACTCAAAGCGGGACTGGCCAATGTAGTGGCCTCTTCGGTGGTCACATCTCCCTCCAGAATCAATCTCGTGGTAGTCTCCAGCTCGATTTCGGGTTCGGCTTCCAGCTCGAGATCAGGACGAATAACAGCGGCCTGGACGAGAGCCAGAGCCAGAACTAGGCAGAGCACTAGTATTCCCAATCCTTTCGACATGTTCGCTGCTCAATTGGTTTACGATTTGATGGCGATAATTTCTGCCCAGGCGTATTTATACTCGTACTGGGATCCAATTCCCCCCCAATTCGGGAGCTGTCATAATTCTAGCCCTGAGCATTTAATTTGACGCGAAACTTCCGCAAGCCACCAAAAGCCGGAAATGTAATTCTACCAGTAGGTTCGGTTCCATTTGTGTCCGAGTATATTCTGTATTCTGCGGCATTGAAGGAGGCCAGAAACGACCCGGGCCTGGGTCGTTACACCTCAAACCCGGCCTGGCGTGGCCTGGCCTGGCCTGGGCACCCATTGACCGCAACGATGGTCAGAGTGCCAACCCCCCAACCCCAAAAAGTCACTTTACATTTTCGCCTATACACTTGCCTTGCAATAGCTTTACTTCTGTGTGTGTGTGTGTGTGTGTGTGTGTGTGTGTGTGTGTGTGTGTGTGTGTCTGTGAGTGAGTGTTTGTGTGCTTGTGTGCTTGTGTGTGTGCGTAGTTTTGTCGGCTTAACTTTGCGATGAGCAAAGTTAGTGGCTTGACCGTGCCAGCTGTTGGACATGCTGGTCACGTTCTTGGGTGACTTTGTTTTCGTCTTAAATGGGAAATGATAAAATTGAAAATAAATTCATATGCAGGAAATAAATGTGTGTTCCGAGGGCAGGCAACAGCAGCAACAGCAACAGGCTGGCAAAAGTTCATTGATTGCCTTCTGATACAAAGACTCACACACGATGTTGGAGGAAACTTCCCATGTTTGATGTTTGATGGATTCATGTGGTTGTGGCTTACTTCTCAATAGGTTTACGGTTGTAATCTGTGAAGTTCTGTCTAATAGAAAGGTGCGCCTTAGGATCAACCATGCCACGGTATCACTAGAGCACATATTCCCGAAAGGAAATTTCGTTTATCGCTGTGAAAAGTAACCATAAGTGAATGGTCTCGAACAGAGACCAATCTTCATAATCGTTTCATTATATCAGTGAAGCTTGAATATCGGATAACATCGAAGTGGAACAAGGATGGTGCTCAAATGGAACCATGTACTGCCCCAAATTCTTAGACTTACCGACAATTTTCGAATACTTACCTCTATTATCCTTTTCTCTCTTACCCAAAGTTCAACTTCTGCTGAAATATAAGAATAGATGTATGATATTACCGCCCTTATGACCCTATTCACAAAAAATGCCAGTTGTATGGTATTTTATATATATAGTATATATATATATATATATATATTTATATAAGTTTATTATCGAAGATTCAACACTACTTACGTTAAAAATATTGTACGTCTTATGTTTTGTTATGTTTTCTTATTGATTTCTGTCGTTCCGTTCGGCTCGTCTTCTTTTGATAGTTGTTGTTGTTGTTTGTTGTTGTTTTTGTGGTGTTTATAGAGAAATTTCCAATTTCATAAAATGATTATGTGGCATTTGACCGATACTCGTATGTATATATAAATGTATAATAATTGAATATGATAGATGGCTTGTACATAAAGACTCGGGGAGTAGAGAAATGGCCTGGAATGCACATACATATGTATGTGCATATGTATGTATGTACTATGTGTATGTTTGTATGGGTTCCTATACGACTGGTATACAGATATAGTTTAGTTGGGGAGTTTAGTCCATGATCGATATCGATGCCTCTTGGTAGCGGGCATCGAGATATGTGTGCTTCGTTTAGATACAAGATACAAGATACATGGTACAAGTACAAGTACAAGATACAATTAGTTAAGTACAATTACGATAATTATTGTTCAACGTTTATGCAAATGTTGTTAATTTAGATAGATTAGATTTAGATTTAGCTTTAGCTTTAGCTATAGATTTCGTTCTGTTCGATCCTTCTTTAGATGTTATCCTGTGTATATGACACACGTATGTATAAAATGAATTTACGGCTACTTACAATTTAAATAAAGTTCTTTTCAGTTTAGCTTTTCGGGGTTCCCCTTCTGTTCAGTTTTGTTTTTTTTTTTTTGCTTTTTTTTTTTTTGGTTTGTGCTTCTCGGTATTTGCATGGGTTTTTCGTTTATTTTTTCAAAAAAATCTACCTTCTTTCCTGCTATATGTATGTATGTACCTACCAAACTAATCCATTCCCATAGCCATCATCAGGAAGCACAAAATGCTGGGCTCTCAACTACATCCATCTGTCTTTATCGTTTACGTTTTCGTTTTCGCTTTCCTTTTCCCTACTAAGTTAACTAAGTCGTTAGCTGAAAGGACTCTATAATTTCCATAAGGGTTTCTATTTTAGGCATAATAGAAGTTACAATTTTATAGAAATTACTGCAAAATAACTCAATATTATATATAATAACCGCCTTCGTTTTTCCCCTCGAACTGCTCGACTCCTCGAACTTCTCATAATCTTAGCTAATTGACAGAGTTAACAAAATATTGCATTCTTTTACACGCTCGCAAAACGCTTGTGAAGCGTTTTGTAACAAAAATTAATCGAGACCTTAGCGAAGGACATTTTGAAGAATCCTAAACAATTTCCAGATATGAAGCTATGTAGTTTAACAAATTTACATGATCAAAGTAGAGTCAAAAATTGTAACAATATTCCATTACACCTAAAATATCAACATTTACATATATCATATCATAGATTAGATCCGATCCGATTCGATCCATCCAATTGAACCGCATTCTAGGCAATATTATGAACCTTGGCAGACAGACAATTGTGCACGACAAAGACAACCGGCTTGGGGCAGCACTCCATGTCCAGTTCCTGGAGAGGAGAAGCAACAAATTAGTATCCAATTGGGATGGAGATGGGGATATAAACCAGATCTTTTGCAGACTTACAATCTCTCCATCGTCACCAAAATCCAGATACAACATCCGCGCGCCATCATCCGCCGAGCCCTTTAGCTTGTCGAAGGCAAACTGCCAGAGCTGCGTTTTGGTGGCGGCCACCGCCGCCGTTGGCGTGGTGGGGGCGAAGCCCCCGCAATCGTACAGGAAGAAGCCACGATTGATGTGCACAACCAATTGACACTGGCGGCCCTGGTAGAGGCAGCGAAAGGAGAACTCCCTCTGGTAGTTGACCGCCTGGTGCGAGCCCTGCACCAGGGCCCGGGCCCAGGCGGCCATGTCGCGATGCGTCTCCGACCGCAGCCAATAGACGAGGACTCCCCGAGCAGTGCCGCAGCGCACGCAGAACACCGTGGTTTGTTGGCCCTGAAAAAGAAAACACATTTTAGAGTAAATCTTCTATAAGGTGCATGATGTGGAGAAGGTTGGGCACTTACGTTCAGCGAAGAATTGTTACCGGCTCCGGCGAGGCGCGTTGTGGCCAAGGCGTAGATCTCGAGGGGACGACTCCAGGCCTCCACGGACCAGGGGGCACTCTCGTATATCCGAAACTCCCGCTCCGTCACGGCCACAAATATGGGCAGCCACTTGTCACTTTCATCCGAACTCTCAGAGCTGGAACGACCGCTGGGCTGTGAATGAGATATAGAAAATCATATATAGTACAATCTACAGTCATCTATCGATCTGTAAATCTGTAAATGATAATCGGATATTAATGGATGCATGACTGGCATATCCATTCAGACGAAGGATATGCCTCCGATTGCTACTTTGAGTTAGGAAAGGGAATGATGAACTTACACTTACCAGCTCGCCGGCCACTCCGCTGTTGGAGGTGCCGCTACCGCCGCTGGCTGCCCCACTGCCACTCCCTCCGCCGCCCCCGGCACTGCCCGAGCTGCCCCCGTTCAGGCGCTTGCTCAGCCAGCCGATGTGCTTCAGTTCGCCGATGAGATTGGTCAGCGCGCGATTGGCCTCGGCCAGGGCCCGTTGCGTGCTGCTGCCCATGGCCGAGTGCAGAGCATTGAACCAGACCAGAGCCTCCGCAGAATCCGCCGCACGCAAAATGCACGAGTGCACTCCGTCCGGCGAGTGGAGCTCGAAGCAGCGATTCTCTGTTTGAGGAAGAGGGGAACAGCAGACAGAGATGAGATGCGAATAGAGGCAGGTGCTGGATGCATGAGCCGTTTCCGTTGGATGAACTTACCCGGATCGATGTACTTAAGATTCCTGGCCAGATGCGTCAGTTGTAGGGGGATGTAGCGCGTGTCCGCGCGCGGCGTTGTCTTTGGTGCGGGCGGGGAGGTGGGCACGCCCGGTCCAAGCGGGCAGAGGAAGGCGCGCTGCAGCTCCCATCCGACCTCCGAGATGATGCTCGCCTTCCGAAAGTAGGGCGTCACTTCGCGTAGGAATTTAACTGCAAAAACACCACACACAAAGGCACACATACAATATATGTAGTAACCAGTAACCAGTACCCAGAGTAACAGGATACGGATACGGGGATCGAATGATATGGAAATCACATGAATATGGATGCGGCTGCAGGAAAGGATGTGTGGTGTCGTCAACAACTCTCTGGCACAGCACAGACACACACAAGCACACACAAACACACACAACCACTGACAAACACAGCACATTCAATCAGTCGGAGACGACTCCGCCGATGTCGTTCTCGTTAGCGCTGTTGGTGTGGAAGTCTTGGCAAACGTTGCGGCATAAATTCATTAGAGTTTCCGCTCCATTTTTATTCGATTTGCACACCCAAAGCCTCACGACAGCCGGCAAAACTTCCCCATGCACACTGGTCTCGGCATCATTTTGGAACAAGAGCTAAACATTCATAGTACCCCCACTGTAAATCCCAACACTTGGTTGGATGTAATGCAGCTGGGGAACGTAACATTCATGCAGATTCCGACAAAGTGTCCCATTAGCGAATTCCAGGCCGCATGGCCTGTGCACCACTGTGCAGATTCTATGCAAATGCTGATGACGATGCCAGGTGCTTTGCTTGTGCCTGTGCCTGTGCCCGTACCCGGGAATAGGTAAACTGCCGTAGTCGTAGTCACAGTCGCATATCTAACTGGAAACCTCCCCCCACTCTACTCGACATTCCACCCACAGCATTTGCACAATTTCCGTTTGCTGTTGGGCCCGACTATGTCGTCGAGTGATTTGGAAATTCAATTTTCACACTTAATGCCATCGGCCAGCCACCACCCACCACCACCCACAGCACACCGGTGGGCAGCGATAGCGTCAGCATCAGCATCACCGGCGACGACGACGACGACGGCGGCGGCGGCGGCGGCTTGTCCGACTCGATTCGTGTGTTTGGCTCAACTAATTAGAGCGGACGGACCCACAACGAGATGTGTGGTGGGGGATGAGGATGCGGATGGGAATGGGAATGGGTGTGGGGATGGGGATGGGGTATCAGGCCCACCAACTTGCTAATTGCTTGGCATTTACGTACACTAAAGGGTTAAGAGTGGAAGCCGCCAGAGCAGTCTCTGGCGGAGCTCTGCAAACATTTACATTCACAAATATGTATGCAACCGACGACAAACAAACAAACAGTGGCAAAAAATGTTGCATAGCGGCAGGCGCAAAGTCTGATGAGGCCTGGAAGAGCGGCACTCGGAGTGGCAGTGGCAGTAGCAGTAGCAGTGGACGTGGAGTGGCAGTGGCAGTGGGAGGCCGAAGTGGTAGGTAGCTGAAGAGGATGGACAGAGACCCGCCGCAGCGGGTCGTCGGATATTTCGGAGTGGACTGGAGAGCAAACAGGACCAAACGAGGAACGCAACTGCCACTGGGAAAAAGTTTATAACAGCAATAGCAACAACTGTAATAAGTTGTGTAAATTTTTGCATTTAAGTGCAAATAAAGTTGCACCACACCCCCCCGTCGCTGCCCTCTCTCTCTCCCAGCCCCCTCTTTGTGTGTGTGTGTGTGTGTTTGTGTGCTAAAAACAATTCTAGAAAAACAAACAAGTTATGGAAAAGTTGGCTGAAAATGCCGCAGGCCACAATTGTTAGGTGCTTAAGTATGAATATTTTCCGCTCACATTTTGCAAATAAATATGGCATTAGGAAACATTCAGCTCAAGGATTTGCTTAGTGCTCAGAGTATGTGGGTTATTTCGACAAATGCCTGGCGAATGTTTGTTTGAAAAAAGGCAGAACAATATTTGCTAAATGGCTTGGCGAGCTATCAGAATGCAGATAAAAGTTATGGAAGCCGCATTTAAATTGCTCGAAAAGACTAACTGCTCTGATATTTCTGAAACCACTTTCAATTTAATGTCCAACTTTTTGTACCGCTCAGCGATCTCTCTCTGGATTTTGCTCGCTCTATGCAAAAATAGAAGGAGACGAAGCACGACCGCTAGTTATGCTCTAATGTTTATCCCCTATTTTATTTGAATTTTATAATATTTTATCTGTTCCCATGCTCCCGCTATATCTGCCACTCTTTCTCGCTCCATTTCAACAGGGGGCGCATACTACATGATTAAGAGTGAGACAGATGGAGAGCGAGAGCGATAGATGATCCGATCTGTTCCAGGTTTGGCACTATCGTGCAGATTCATTATGATGAAGAATAATATTTCTGACCATTGATTAAGAGGATCTACGTCAGGGGTCGGCACGCTAAAGCTTGCATGTTCTTAGTGCGTTTGTATGCACAGAAAACAGACACGATGAAACTTGTTTCATTTTCGCTGTCGCGGCGCTGCAGCGCCGTCGAGCCGAATATTGAAGCTTTTTGAGCATAAGGCCGAAGCCACACGCTTAATTTTCTTTGCCGCTGCGACAGCCGAGCAGAAAAACGAAGCCGAGTGTGCACAGGGCCGACCCTACACGAAGTTTACCGACTGCACTGCCCCGTGTCCTTTGCGTAGGACACTGCTGCCCTCTGATCTACATACATATGTATGTATGTATGTACATAGAATAAACTATGAATATTTTAGTCCATTGTAAGCCTATTTTCAACTATGAATATCATAATATTCTTCTGAAAATTCCCTCAATTATTTCAGAACTTTGCCAACTTGTGTGCTGCGTTTCGTTTCGTTTAATTTCATTTCACTTCACTTTACACTTTCCTCGTGACAATTTCCCGCAAATCCCAGATCTTTACGATCATATTATTGCTCGAAAGCAGTTAATTTTCCGTCCTCCGCTTTTCGCCCCCCACTCAATTCACAGTCAAGCCAAAAACTTTTTTACACCTTTAGCGACAAAACGAAAGCCTGCAAATCTACCATTCTACCACTCTACCATCCCATCCCTCCGTTCCACCATTCCACCGCCCAAAAGCATAAATCAAATGGCAAGCCGTGCCAGTGCAGTGGGCGTGGGCGTGGCGAGTCGAGTCGAGTCGGAATATGATATCAACAGCAGGCGGCATTCGGAATTCGGCAAATCGTGCGTTAAAACAAACTTTGGGCAAAAGTTTTGCGAGTAAAATCTCACGCGCTCCTCGGGAGGGACAGGACGGGACGGCACAGGACAGGCAAGGACAGGGACAGGACAGAGTTAGGGCAGGACCATGGCTAGGACTGAGGCAGGTTGGCTAAGTAGGATCCACTTGGGTGGACTGTGGAGGAGGTGGTTAGTGGGTGGTGGGTGCTGGGCGGTAGGTGGTAGGTGGATGGTTGGAGGTGGGTGGCTTACGGATGTGTGCCAAGTTGTAAAAACCATTGCTAATGGACTTTTTGGTAGGCAGGCGGCAGGAGAGTAAATCCAACTGTCGTCGCCTTCTTCGCCATCTCGGAAGTCTGTCGCTGACATTTGGCAGTTGGAGCTGGAATCCAGTTATAGCCAGTCATCCCATCGCATCCCCCCCACCCACATCACCCATCGCAACTTGCAATCCCATCCAACCCAGCCCAAGCCCCAGCCCCAGCCCCTGGCTTATTTAAATTACAATGAGACGGCTGCCTGGGCGCAAATACTTTGGGCCAAAGTTGGGCGCACAGCGGCCAGCGGAGCTTGGCAAACAACTTGGCCAACTTGTAAATTGGAGTTCGAATCAAGAGATGATGCCAGTGGAGGGCTGGTCTGGGACTGGGCCTGGGCCTAGGCAACTGAGCTGCTGCTAAGCATGTCGTTCGCTTCCCCTGCCCCTGCCCCTGCCCGTTCCCATTCCCGTTCCCATGCCCATGCCATGGCTACGGGCCTTTGAAATTGTGATTACATTTGCGCCACTTTGCGTGCCTATAGATCTGGGCCACTTTAATTTAATGAACACACCGTTGAAATTATGGAATCGACCGCAAACCAACAGCCCAAAATCAAAACACTCAGGCGGCAACAAAGCGAGCAATGAAGGCAAATTTGATTGCACCAAAGCCGTTTGGGGGAGGAGGAGTACATGGACTATTCGGTGGGGTAGGTCACCCCATGGGAGATACTAAGTATGGGCCAGTTTCAAATCAATTGAACATCTATATTCTAGCAGGTTACACTTATCTCTGAGTATGCGATTCAGATTGAGAGATTGTGTATACAGGTCTTCTGCTATAGAGCACCCAGGCGTCTTCGTTGCTTCTCCACCACAGCCCAACCTCATAGTTTAGCTGCCAATATACATTTTGGCCCAGAGAGAGAGACGGCGAAATGGATCAGCATGGGCCTCGTCTGCGTCCACCATCTCCCACATGGACATGTGCGGTGTTCAAATTAAATGAGAGTCAGAGTCAGAGTCAGAGTCTGACTCTGGCGTGCGTCAGCTGCGTGGCATGCGAGGCACGTTGACAACGATGACGTGAGTTTCGGGGAGGGCCAAGCTGGGCTGGGAGATAAGGCTAAGTTGAGTTGAGTTAAGTTAAGTTGGGGCTGTTGATATTAAAGCGACATTAACATTGAGCTTGATGGGCAGCGATACGTTTTTGAATGCGCCAATAATTGTCGCAACCCATCCCATTCCATTCCACTCCATCCCATCCATCCGATTCGCATTCCCAGTGTGCACTGCAATGGGGCAGGCAGAGGCGGCTCTGGGCCAGAGCTATGTACATATATGTGGCTATAGAGTTATCATAACCGAAACTCGAAACTCAAAGACGGCCTTGCGACCGTTACTGAATTCTGATGTAGAATTGGCGTGGATGGAGCTAAAGGCAAAAGGCAGAAGGCATACGAATTCGAGGCATTCATATGTATAAATAGGAGAGCACCCACAGCAGCCAGACACAAACCGTTAGCAATCGCAGAGCTTTAAACATGAAGAGCCACTCCATCCTGATCCTTGCCGCAGCCCTCTGCCTGGCCCTGGCCAGTGTGGTCTCCGCCATGCCCCAGCGGCGTCTGAAGAGTCAGCGCCAGGTGGAGTACGCCTCAACGCCCTACCCAGCGGCTGGATTTCGTCCCAGAATCCCCTTTGGCCTACCCAACGAGCAGCAGCCCAAGCTGGAGGCGGAACCCCTAACCACGCCCAGTACTGTGGAGACTCTGGAGAATGCTGAGACCACCACCGAGGTAGAGCAGAAGGAGGCGGAAACAGAGACTGAGGCGGAACTGGAGGTTGCCCTCCGTACGCCTGCCAACACCTACGGAGCTCCCGACGACCAGCAGGACCAGGACCCGGACACCGTGGAGGTGGTGGCCCAGGCTCCGGCCCGGGACTTTCAGCCACCCGTACTCGAGGCTGTCGAGGATTTCGCCGCCGATGTCGCTGCTGCTGCTGATGGGCAGCAGCCTGTTGCTGATGTCCCTGCCCTGGGCCAAGCGGAGACACGCGAGCAGGATGAGCCAGAGCCGGAGTCGGAGTCGGAGCCAATCCCCACAGACGTTGAGGTCAAAGCGGTCTCGCCCGCCGGCACCTATGGCCCACCGGCCAGTCCCAGGCCTGCCACCACCTACGGAGCCCCCGAGCTGAGCGAGCCCGAGAACGAGTTGGACCTGGAGGAGTCCCAGGTGGAGTTGGTGGGCGAGCAGGAGGAGGTGGAGGAGTCGCTGGCCAACGAGCTGGCCAGCGGTCGCCTAATCCTTTTGCCCCTGGGATCCCGAGGTGCACAGTTCGGTCGCCTTATCCTGGCCGTGGAGCAGCCGCGTCAACGCTCTCGCAGCGAGCGCCTGAGGCGCATCTAGGACGGATTCGTTCGCCTGACACTCGAACTTGGAACTGAGAAACTCAAGAAATATATACATACATCTATTTGAACTGAACATTAGAGCGTTTGCTGTGTTGTCTCTTGTCTCCTTGGTGGAGAGGAAATTAGAAGAGTGGAGGTGAAAGGTGAAAAGGTGAAACAGTGAAACGGTGGAGGTGGAGGGGGAGGCGGAGTGGAGCAGCTGGTGCACCGGAAATGTGTGTGTCAAGGAAATGGAATTGGCTGTGTCAGAGTGGATTCCTGCTCCTGCTCCTGCTCCCATTCGATTAAGAGACAGAACGAGAGAGAGAGAGAGAGAGACGGAGACAGAAGAGGAAGTTATTTCAGCAAAATTGTCCTGCATGCTTCATTGCATTGTTTATGCCGAATGGCTTGGATTCTGATTGGGTCACGCCCACAAGGAGCTGCACAATGTATGTGTTTTTGTTGCTATTGTGCTATTCTGCAACTCTCTTACTCTCAGTGTGTGTGTGCGTGTGTGTGTGTGTGTGGAAGGATATCCCACCCATACATCGCCTAATTGATGCTTACTATTGCTTATTGTGCTGTGCTCTGAACAGGAAGCGATGCTCCGACTCCGACTGAACATTTTGATTAGGCATTGTCCTGTCTCCCCCCAGCCCCCTCCCCCTGCCCCAGCCCCTATCCCTACCCCTCCTACACTCTCGAGTTGAAGCTCATTCTCTATACCTCGGAATGATTATGACGATGATTATGTACTGGTCGTGTGGTTATGTGCTTGGCTTGTTATTAGATCAGAAGCCACACTGAGGGCACAGAGCACTTAGAGGTTTCCAGGGCCACCTAAGGAATGGTTTTTCTTGGTGTAAGCAGAGCTACCAACGCGATCAACTTAGATCAATTACATAATTGCTTCCTGTAGTGGTACCACATATATTCTCATCACCTATAAATCCTTCTATATACTTCTATATGTACTTCAGCTTCGCATATACATGTGTCTCAGATAGTCAAAGAGTTTCAGATGTGGTGCGTAGCATCCACACCCTGCCACTCCTGACCCGCCGCAAACTGTCTGCCTGCCTGCAAGCTAGCTATCTGCTCCTATCCGACGCCAGCAACAACAACTATGTATGTATTTTTGGGGCCATTTGATCAAATGGAAAGAAAACTTTTCTCATTACTCATTGCCGGGCGGGGGCAAACAAACCGAGCAACCATCCAAGCAACCATCCAGCCAACCATCCAACCAGCCAGCCAACAAACCAGCGCCACTAACGCCAGTCAACAGCTAACAGTCAACATGGGAGAGAGATGCAGAGAAAGAGGGGGACAACTTAGTCCGGGGGAGCTGCTGGCTGCTGGTGGGGATTTATAACAGTACACAGCTGCAACAGCAACGGCAGCAGTGGCAGTGGCAGCAGTGGCAGCAGTGGCAGTGGCACTGGCAGTGGCAGCATTACAGCCAGTAGCTCGCATGTTTTGCTGAGTAATCTCACGTATGTATTTGCTCTTAAGCCCTCTGTTCCGCCTTCCAGTTCACCGCTCCACCATGGGACGGATGCCACCAAAACAGGACACAAAACACAAAAAACAAGGCGAATCACTGGGTCAATTAATCATCGGTGAATAAGTTCGGGGCGGGGCAAAGGTTATCTATGCAGCATCGGGCAACACAAAACATGTTGGCCATCCAAAATGTTGTGGAAAGCTCTTTGGCTCTGCGCGTTTAAAAACTCCGCTGACTGTTGATTTCCATCATCAGATCTTTCATCTCTCAGATATTCTTCCCTTGAGCTTTCCACTCATTTCTCCGTTCCATCCCACTGTGGCTGGCCCCTCGCGTTGTCGCTCATAGTTTACTTGTTAGTTTGACTCGCTCAATGGCATTTTTTAAGCTCTTCCTTTTGCACCGTGCTACACCGCACCCCCCTGCACCCCCCGCACCACAGCGCACCCATCGTTGAGTGAACAAAATGTTTTAAGCAAATAACAATTTGACATTCTGGCTAAAGGAGTAACAAATGTATCCGGCACCTACCTTCCAGATCCACCACGCGGCCGGAGCGCTTGAGGGCGCGCACCGCCTCGTCGTGGGTGGCGTCGCGCAGCTCCTCCCCGTTGACGGTCAGGATGGCGTCGCCCACGTAGAGGCCCTTGGCCTGATCGGCGGCCATGCCCCGGAATATCTTCGAGATGAGGATGGGCATGCGGTTCTCGCGGCCACCCTTAATGGAGATGCCCAGGCCGTTGTTGTCCGACTTGATGATGCGCACATGCCGCTTCTGGTTGGCCACATGGTCAGGTACGTCGCACAAATCCATGCCGCCCCCGTCGCCGGCATTGTTGTTGTTGTTGAGGCAGAGATCCCGATCCCGATCTCCGTTGTCGTTGTTGGTCGAGCCATCCACTTCGGTGTCCTGAATATTCATGCCCTGCAGGGAGGCGGAGTTGGGCAGGGTGCCATTCTGACCAGGGCCTCCCCCACCACCTGGTCCTCCACCTCCTCCACCACTGTGATTACTTCTGCGGAATTTGGATAAAGGCGGATTAGGGCCAATTGGTGGAAAGCCCCGCGTTCTGCCACTCACCCCAAGGTGCCATTCAGCGTGGTCGATTGTCCATCGTTGGACTGCTGCGCCGACTCGCACGACTCGTCCAGGCTGACGGCCAGGAAGTCCGTTTCGAGGGTGACCAGGACCCGGTACCAGGCTCCGCGCACCCGCGTCTCCATGTTGCCGCACCGCAGCCCGGAGGGCGAGGGCGAGTTCTGTTGCGGAATGGGCTGCTGGGCGGACGGAGGGGTCCGACCCAGGCTCGAGGACTCCACCATGATTCCACGCTGACTTCTACTCGCTGCTGGTTCTGGGTTCTACATGGTAGCCGCCTCCACAGGCTAAAAGAGAACACATATCATAATTGGTAAATTGTTTAAATAGGAAAAGTGCATTGAAATTTGTTTTATTGACTTTTAATTTCGTTTTGGGAAATGCCAACATGTACATATCTAGTGGTAATGATATTATAATTAGACTCTACTTTATCTGATATTCAATTTCAGTTTGAAACAGCTTAAACGGTTTGCTGGAGCGTAAACCTGAAGCACTTATTGAACCACAACTTGGAGCAGATCTGCTTCGGCCATCATGCGGGCAAGTGTGGTTATTTGCGGAATACTTTTGTGGCTTTCGTTTGCATTCAATGTGAGATACAGTTTCCCTGTTTAAATCCAAGAAGATTGCACTTTTTCCCTGCAGGAAGCGATTTTGTTCAAGTTCACCAACTTGGTCTGCGAGGCTACCAACAAGTCGTTCGTTGAGTTCCACAGCTGCCGCCTCAAGGCAGTGGCCAGGGGCAAGTCGACGCTGAACCTGAACGCCACCCTCCACCAGCCGATGGACAGGATGTTCCTCAGGCTGGAGATGCTGCGCAAGGGCAACGGCTACCAGCCCTGGCTGTTCAACGTCACCATAGACGCCTGTCGCTACATGCGCAGGCCCTACAACCCCTTCGTGGCCCGGGTCTATGCCAGCTTCAAGGAGTTCTCCAACATCAACCACACCTGCCCGTACTATGTGAGTTATACGCAGGAAACTGCCACGGAATCTATCTCCATCTCGCCACCTTTTTCAGGGTCCTGTGATTATAAGCGGCT
Source organism: Drosophila affinis (assembly GCA_037356375.1). Lineage (NCBI taxonomy): Eukaryota > Metazoa > Arthropoda > Insecta > Diptera > Drosophilidae > Drosophila > Drosophila affinis. The sequence continues at coordinate 62,601,652 of CM074802.1, read as the reverse complement.
TCTATCTCAGGCCGGATGTGTTCCGCATTCCTCTGCCAACTGGCGATTATCTGTTGAACTTTTACTTTTTCTATAATCAGCAGCAACTCCAGGTTCTTATCAAGGCCTACATGAGGTTCGAGGAGGACTTGTAGGATGTACCAGACAATGCTGTTTGTATACATAGATCTAAATATAAAGATCAACCTTCTAACTATTAATTGAGCATTACAAGCAAAGGGAAATGATGTGCCACAGACGCTCAATCGGCTGCAGAGGCAATAAGCGGATATGAAATTCAATGTCCGGCATGGGAGTGACAGCGGAAGGCACCCACAGGGCCGCACAAAAAGAGCACAAGTACGAGAAGTGGAGAGCATTTGTCATTGTTTTCCAGTCCAAGATTTATTGCATTCCCTGAACTTCGAGTGGCAAGAGGCGAGTGGAGTGGAGTGGAGAGGCTACAACAGCTGTACCACCAGCAAACCATTGCCATGGAGGAATGCAAAGAGCCGTGGCATTTGGGGCACACATCCTTCCATATCCTGCCACATCCTGCCACATCCTTCCACCGCCTTGGCAGAGAGCAACGCAACAGTCCTACAGTCCTCCTTCGGCTGCAGCTGCTCTGCAATTACGCATCTTGTCGCCGCCTCGGGACTTTTTCCTATGATTTTCTATTTGACAAGATGCCACTCCTCGGAGCAATATTCCCGCTGGAGCTGAGCCCGTGACACATCTGGGGGCCCAGCCGATTCCCCATCCGTCCTATCGTGCCTCACGCCCACATCTCGGGCCAAGGCGGTGGCGGTGGCTGCTCCAGTCAGACACATCCTGTTGCCACGATTCTACTACGAGTATGTGTTCGAGGGCTTCTGTGTTTGTGTATGTGTGTTTGTGTGTGTGTGAGTGCCATTTGTATGTACATTTCCGCTTACAATTCAGCAGGAAGTAATTTTGCCGCTGCCGCTGCCACTGCCACTGCCAGTGCCACTGTTGCTCCTTCTATCGCTGCCACAGCGACAGCCACAGCCACAGCCACTGCTTCTGTCTCTGCTGGCGTCGAGTCTGTTTGCTTTGCAATTTATTGTGCAACATTTGTAATTATTATTGCAACGCTGCATACTTCTCGGCTCAAGGCCCTCGTTGCACAGACTGGCGAAAAATATACACTTTGCCAAGTGTGCGACTGCTTGAGACGAAGGACGAAGGATGCGATGCACGCTGTGACGGCGACGGCAACGGCAATGGCGACGGTGACGAAGAAGCTGGCGATGTTGTCATCAACACGCTCATAATTGTAAGCAAACACACCAACACACACACACACACACACACGCAGAGAAGAAAATGAAAAAATCACACACACACACACATACAACAGCCAAGGATTCGTTCCCTAACGAAGGTGGTGTGGCGGCGGGTGGGTTTCGGAATATTGTAGAAATGGTTAGAAGAAAGAGCTTGCAGGCAATAGATTGGATCAATAATCATTAAATAAACTGCAATAAATGGAATTTGCGATGCTATTCGGGAGTAAACTTTAATTGAAGACAATTTAAATGGTGTTTTAAGCACCAAAAAGGTAATTGCAAGCCTCCCGAATATGCCAAAATACGCCAAGACTCTGCTCAGTCTCGGCCATCCTAAATGAAGGACTTCTATCAGCAGTTGTTCGAGCAATTGAACTTTCAATCGGCTGCTCCTGCCAGTCAATATTTCAAAACCCATACATAAACACTCACAAATCTAAGCGGGGCCCAAGCGGATTCCGCTGGGGATTTTAGCTTATATGTCCTTATTTCAGACCCCACTTAATGATGGCCGCAAAAACATTTCCATAGCTTTCCGGTCAGCAAAAAACTCCTTTGGCGACAACTAAATCAAAGCCGAATACGAGTATTATTAGCCCCCGCCCGCAGAGCCTGCGACCAAATGAGATTTCAACTATTTGTACGGATGTGTGTCACGCCTTCTGCTCCACCCAGCGCCATGGCATGGCATGGCAGGAGAGGGTTGGGGAGTGGTGGCATCTCCATCATATTCCCGGCCAACTGGGCGGTCGGTCCTAATAAGCGCCGGACGTCGCTTGTCGCCGTCGTCGTGGCCATTTTTCATGCTGCGCTTTGGCTAATTTAATGCCGGGCGGTCATAAATTATGCGCCTAAAAGTAGGCACAAAAAAGTCGCGGCCAAAGAAGAAAAGCTGGGAAATGGCAGCAGCTGCTGCAGCACACACACCCACACCCACGGACATGCCATGAGAGAGAGAGAAAGAGAGAGAGACACATGGAAGTTGCATTCAACTCGAACGAAATTTTTTCGCGCTTTTGTGTAATAACTTTTTTGTTGGGCGCCGCTTTAAGGTTTGTTTTTTTCGCACTTTGTTTTTTGTGCCAATTTTTTAATGCAAAATGTGCGAAGTTTTTTTTTGTCTGTGTGAGGGGAGGAGGGGGAGGGGGTGGAGGTGATGGCAGAGCCCTTTGTATCGATATGCAAGGCAAAAGGGCAGGCAGCGTGAAGGGGCTATAAATACGTAAAGCGTTTTGCCTTCGAGTCGCCACCATTCGCACTCTCTCTCTCTCTCTGTCTCTCTCTCTCTCCCTGAGCGGAAATATATTACCCCAATGGGTCCGTGTGTGTGTTTGTGCATTGCGTAAGTGTGTGGGCTTGTGGCGGCGCCATCAAAAAGTCATAAAATCATAATTTGTAAACGAGAATTTATTTCGAAAAATATTTATGGCTGCCTCCTGCTTCGTTTTTTGCTGTTGTTTTTTTGATGCTGCCTCCAGAGGCGCCAGAGTTTTCATGGAATTTTCGCTATTTCCCTGAAGCTGCGGATGCGGATGCAGATGAGTGAGTGTGAGTGTGACTGTTCGCTTGTGTATGCATGCATGTGTGTGTGTGTGGAGGAAGCTGCTTCATTAGAGCGAGTGGCAACTGCTGCTCTGCATGTTTCTGTCCCTGTTTCCCCACATTAATTTAATCCGCAACCTTTGCCCCGCTCCAGCAGGCCCGGCCCTGCACTTAATGCTCTTTATCTGGATCGGTTCTCGGTTCTCGGGCTCCTTTATTTTTATGCAAATGTATGCAAAAGTGCTGCGACGAAAGTGTTTTTTTTTATAAATTTAATGGAATCTAGATCGTTATCCGTAAATTGACATCGATATATGGCGGAACGAGCGAGGAAACAAAAGGAGGCGCGGAAATTGAAGCACAAAAAGGGAGAAGCATGGTGAAAATTCATAAATTTTCGATTAAATTTAATGCTAGAAGAAGAACACGTTTTACACGTTTGTCCTTAAACTCTGATTTCTCCTATTCATCATTATAAGCTGAATTCCAATTACTTTGCCTTTTCCTCTGCCTTTGCCGTTTTCGTTCTCGTTTTTGTGGTGTTCTGGCCCACATCCTGTTGGGGCTTTGATTAAGGTACATGCCAACACATGTCTTGCCGCTTGCCGCTTGGCCTTGACACCACCTTCAGCCCCAGCGACCGCAAGAGCTCCACCACCAGCACCAGCAGCTTTTACCAACAGCCGCACTCCTGTTGCCATCGAAGCCTCTTAATCATTCTTAACAATGCCACCACCAAGAGCTCTCGGCCCGCTCAACTGGTGGGAATCGATATACATACACACACATATATATGTATGTATATATCTGGTAAGGTTATATCTACATATAAATTGCGCACTAATGATCTTTAAATACACATAATACGCAGAACATGCCACTCCACGCTGCTGCCACTCGATACGGGCCAGGAAGAGGGACCAAAGACTGCGGCTGAGTATGAGGAGGAAGGGCATGTGGCATGTGGTATGCGGCAGGCATAGTTGGGATGCCCCAAGCCCCGAGCGATTATTATTTTTGTAATGCGAGAACTGCGACTGCGAGTCAAATGAGAGCTAATGAGGTTACACTCTCTGTACACATGGAACGAACCGATTGCTTGGATTGGAGATACTCGTAGAATCCGTAAGCTCTAATCCGTAATTTCAGATTCTCCTCTGGCATTTCTTTTTATAGGTTTTCGGCTCACTATCACTTGTGGGGCTGACCTAGTGTAGACATGGCTTTCACAGTTGGCTTGGTCCGCTCCCACCCCCTTCCCCTTCCCCTGCCCCTCCTGCCAACTCGTGTGTGGGCTTCGGATAGATATTTCATGCGGTAACCACAAAGCCGCCGCTGCGACCGACAAAAGCCAAAACAAACCTCTGAGATTTGCTTATTAGCACACTCCCCCACACTAATACTCCCCTTGCTCACACACACACACACACGTACACCTCAATAGACACACACACACACATGCACACACAATCCTCTTTGTCCCACTCCCTCTCGCAGTGTGACAATATAACCCAACTCTGTCTGACGAATTATTCAGCATTGATTAATTATGAAAATGCGTTTATATTGATTGACGTGAGTGGGTGTCTGTGCGTGTCTGTGTGTGTCTGTGTGTGTGTGTGTACTGATGGGTCACAGTTTCGGTGTTTGGCCAATTTCAATCCCAGAACCCGAACCACTTTGCGTGCCTACTTATGCATATTAGTTAACATTCCATGGCGGCCCGGGCCCAAGCAAGCGCCGAGTACAGGTTGTGCCGCATATTTGGGTCTGGGCCCCGCTCGTTTTTGCACTCGAAAAAAGGTTGGGAAACAGAATGGCAAAGAATAGCCATAGCTCAAGGAAAGAGTGTCCTTAGGCTTAAGTATTTGAATGGAAAGCGAGTGAGTAGTCACGAAGATTCACTTCTTTGAAAAAGATGTTTCAAAATATGACAAAAACCAGTGAAAATTGATTGATGTCTGGTACCTATTTTAATGAGAATTATACTAGCCAGAGCTATCAATCAATCAATCAAACTCAGCAATCAGTTATACCTAGATCTATGCATGTATCTCTGTCCCAGTCCCCAGTAGCAATAAAGAGAGAGTCTCCAAATTGATGGAAGACCATTGAGGATCTAAGATTTCGTGCAGTGCATGTGGCAGAGCCCAGACCAGCCTGGGATTATTATGTATTGCCGTGGGCAAACACTCAACGCCCTCAATGCAAGCATGTAAATGAGACTGGGAGTGAGCGGGAGTAGGAGGGGTTCGTTCTGTCTCTCATGCTGACGGGTAGGATTGGGAGTGGGACTGCGACTGCGACTGGGATTGGAAGGTGTCCGTAATCATTGAAGGCGGCTAACAGCAGGTGGCCAAAGACAAAAGTCAGGGGGGGTGAGTGAAACGGGGTGAGGATGCGGGGACTTGGCTGGCTTCTCCACTTATTAATTGCCTGTGTCTTGGCATAATTTCCACTCATTTGTCTGTTGAATGCAAGTGGTTCTGCTCTGCCATTGTTCCTCGGGAGTCAAGAATCTGCTCACGTGCGGAAAGAAATGCCAATGGGACTGAATACAGCAGCAGCAGCAGCAGCGGCAGACAGAGGCTCAGGCACAGACAAACACTCTCCCTGCCCCCTGCCTCCTTTCTTCTCCTGCTTTCTCCCTCTCATTCGGGGCATGCCTGAAATGCAAAATGTGATGATGCAGCTTCATTAAGTGCAATTTAAGAGCGATATTTTCCCGTCGACGCTTCGGTCGACTGTCGGTGAGCTGCTGAAAGCCGGGATGAATGACAAAAGGTAATGGGAACAAGAGACCGGGGAACAAGGGTCCCAGATGCAGGCCCAGATGGAGGAGGCTAAAACGAAGGAGAAATCCTCTAATGCACGTAATTGCACCTGTCTCTGCTTAAGTTGGCGCAATTTGGTCTCCTTCTCTCTGGGCTCTTAAGCCAAAAAGCGGATTACAAAACAGTAATTTGTACGCTGAATGAGAGATAAAATAAAAAATTATCTGAATGATAGAAAATGTTGAGACGGCTCCCAAGAAGGTGGCTTCGTAGTCTGGGCTGGGCTGCAGGTGAACAAATCGTTGGGGTGTATCTGTTCAGACGTGAGAATTTAATTGAATTCTAACTTGGTTCTCATTTCTTTTTTTATCGAAAACGTGTTTTTCCATGTTCGTTCTTTCACGTACAAAGCCGAGAAAAAGACTCATTTTATAACATATTAGGTATACAAATATTTGTAGAAGTTCTTCGACTAGTTCCACGGATAATATATGGTATCTTTCTGTTAGAAAGTTTAGGTAGAAGTGTTTCCTCGTACCCCTATACTGATACTGAGTGTGCACATTTTTGGTTTTCATTTAATTGAATTTCCATAACTCGGAGATATTTAATCCCACAAACAAAAACTTACAGACCACAAAAAATGGTGTATTTTAAGCCACACACAATATGACGGAAAGAGGGAGCTCGATGGCAGGCACTCTCCTAATCCCCATCATAATGATAATCCCCCAGTAACCCCACCCACAACTAGTGCCCCATTTGCTACACTATAGTACGAGAAAGAGAGAGAGAGAGACCGAGATGGTGGGGAGGGGGGGAGGGCTACTTATACTTACGAGTAGAAAAGGCAGCAGAAACTTTGCTTATCTGTCAACACATATCGGGAAATGCATGTCAATTACTGCTTAAATGCTTAACACCAAAAGCCGGCAAAAGACGAAGGGCAGGTGCAAGCCAGGGGTGGTGTGCCGGCAGCGGCAGTGGTGGCGGCGGCCAAGAGTGGGTGTATGGGTAAGGCGATGATGACGTTGATGAATGCCGATAGTAAACGGAATTAACTTTCACGCAGCATAACGACGAGGCGACGCGACGCGACGCCGACTGCAACAACTTGAATGAAAGAAAAAGCTTACTTACGCTAACGGGCCAGACGGCGTCGCAGAGTGAGCTTTTCGGCAAAGCGCGCGTAGTAAATGTGCGGGTGGTTGAATGGGCCAGGGGGAGCAGCACCGCACAGCACAGCACAGACAGAGTGACAGAGAGACGGAGAGTGTGGTGTGAGTGTGAGTGGGCGGACAACTATTTCGACAAGACAAGAACGGGGCAAACTACAGTGAAGCTTAGCTTACAACAACAAAAACTTGTTACCACCTACCGCCTGATCTGATCGTATCGCCTGGCAGCTTCAAATGAATTCGATGAAGGCTCCTCAGCGGAAAAGCAATTAATGCACAGAAACCCGACTCGACACTCTACCACGGTTGTGGGAGTTGGCGCATGCGCGGGCCTCACAAACCGCTGCTGCACACTCACACACACGCACACACTCACACACACACAACAGTGACAGCGGACGCCGTCGGTGTGTGTACTAAGGATTTTTTGCTTTCAATTTATTTTGATTTTATTACACTACTTCGTATTTCTTTTGTTTTACAAGCAAACTTGGGCTTTTTTGTAACGGAGAACTTTGAGTGAGATATGCAAAATGTTTATTGACGGCGACACCACAAAAAAAAATAACAGTCGGCAAAAACAATTACTAGCCAATTACCTAGTAGCGCTTTTGTGTAGCGCTTTTTTATTATTATTGTTTGTGTAGAGACAACTACGACGACGTCGTCGGCGGCTTCCAACGATTTCCGGAAAAGCGCGCTGCCGTTACCGCTACCGTTAGAAACTGAAGCCCAAAATGAAATGCCGCTCTCTCTCCAGTGTGACCGCGGACTTATCGATGCAATATACCGACTGACCCTCAGAAATATAACGTCCCATTTTAAAACATACCGTCAATATACCGAAGAAAAACGAGCTTTACCCATTTAAATCCACTCTATTTAAACAGATGAACAACTTGAGAAAAACCGAGAAACCTAACATTGTTTGTAAATGTTTCTTGTAGATTCATCCTTTCTTTTGCTCTACTTCCAAAAAAACAACGGTATCTTCCACCTGAACTGTGGTTACATTTTTCAAGTTTCATAATCTTAGTGGAATGTATTTTAATACCGACTATTCTACAATGGATTAATCATTTTCTGTCCATAATCGGATATCATATTCATCGATTTTGATATTCGGGTAATATATTACCATCTAAATAAGATCCTCAGACCTGAACACATAATTATATCCGATTCATGAATATAATCTCTACAATATTGGTATATTTTGTGGTCTCTCATTTATTTCATTTTGTCAGAACTAAGGTTTTAACAACGAAGGTCGGCCAAAACTGCGTTTTTATACTTGTTAACTACACTTTGGTTAATAAACAAATAATTCTTCTACACGTCAACTACATAGAGACGACCGCCAAGGCAGCGTCATCTGTTGTAATTTACTTAAACTCTACCACCTACATTCTACATCAAGTTACATGTAGTTATCGCAGTGCTGCCAGATATTTGGGTAAGGTTATCAAAACCTAGCGCGGATTTTTCAAAATCCTCATGCTGTGAAAGATCCTGAGAAATCTCCTAAAATCAAATAAGCTATCCCACCATTTCAGTTCACAACTTCACCGGGTCACAAATTTTATGCTTGCGAGTTTTCTCGGAAAAGAGTGCACTGTGGTTGCGTCTCTCGACATCGAACCAGCAGTTGACAAAGTTTTGATTCGCTGGAAAATCCCAAAACATGCTCAACATTAAACTGTGTGGCCGATTTGAAAGATTTCTTTCGGACAGGACATTTTTACATCTTCAACGACAAAAAAATCCATGCTGCCGTCTCACAGGGCACTGTTCTTAGCTCTTCACTCGACAGCCTATTCCCACATGATATACCTAAAACTAATGATAGCCCAATGATTGAAACGATGTAACAATGGCAGTACTGGCCAGAAAGAAATGTTTAAACGAAGCAAGATTCGGCTGGTACTTTTTGGTTTACTTGATGGTGCAGTCGTAGCATATCTACGTCCAAATATACGTATGCTGTAGGGATATTTAAAGCCTGACATATATATGTGCCACAGAGGCACTTACCAGGTAAATACACATGCCCAGGAGGTCCTGGAGGTTCGAGGTCTGAGGGCATTTTCATCTGAGTGAAACCAAAACATGGCAAATGAATTGGCACCCGAACCCTAAAGCAAACACTCTCTCCAAAACAAAGTTCTCGTATACAAGGCCATGGCGGTTAAGGACAATAAATGAATGTCATGGCAGCAAAAACACATGAAACAAGATGCTTTTAGTTCAGGCTAAACAACGGAAAATTGTATATATCGCAAGAAGTACCCCCCAGCAAAACGATTATAATCATCCGGCCTACACAGAAGACGGCTATCATAATCAAAACCTTAATTATGTACCTATGTATGCATACCAAATAAAAAACTTAAGAAAAAAAAGTAAATGAATTGCATGCATTGTTTTTAACTGGTTCCGTCCATCCTCCCTTCAGGAGGAGTACGAGTATGGGGACATTTGAATAGGAAAACCCAAAACAGATGATAAGCAAATAAGATCATTCTAAGAATAGTTAGTCGGAACAATTATAGCTTACTCCTAAGCTTACTACTTGCAATTAATTTTAATAAATCTCTTAGAATCGCATTGGAATTTCAAAAGTTTATTTTGTGGACGTGCCATTTTCAGCTTGTCTGGAATGAAATCAGGCGGAGAGGGGGGGTGGGGGTTGGGGGATTTTTGAGCTGCACAAGCTACCACCAGATTTTGGGTGGAAGAAACGGAAAATACAGAAAATAGAAAACTTTTCCACGCACCCAACGCATTTTTCACTGCCTGCAATATCGGTAATCATCAGCGAACAGCGAAAAAAACGTTCCGTTGCCTGGGCCTGGTCGTGCTCGCAGGCGCAGGCGCAGTCACAGTCGCGGTCTCTGTTTTGGCCAGGTCTCGGTCTCGGCCTGGCCAGGCCAATTATGCACCGCGCGCCAAATGGTGAAATCGATGAAGATGCACAAAATGCAAAACGCACTCTCGGCCCGCCTAATGGTCAATATGGTGATGGCCGAGCCGAGCCGAGCCGGCATGGCTCTTCTCTTCTTCGAGTATGTACAATATGCTGGCTGGCTGGCCCCCGACAATTATGGCCAAACAGGCAGTAGGCAGCAGGCAGAAGGCCACAAGGAGCCACAGCTTCCTCCTGCAGCCACAGGTGGGTTGTGGCTGGATTTCGGGTTTTGTTTTCGGTAATTTTATTTGTATTCGCATTCGGCTAACGAGCTGTGAACGTGATTATAACTGCCAGAGCGACATATGAAAATTATGTTCAAAATGCAATTTGGCAAAAGGAAAACAAAAAGAAGAAAAGCAGCAACAGCGGCAAAAACAATGGCCAAAACAAGCAGAAGCTGGATTCAGATTAGGCAACCAGGAGCTGCTTTTCCAGCCGAAGCTCCAGCCGCAGCAACCATGGAGTGAAAATATTTGCTTTTCCATTGATCTTCTTGTCTGTTGCCTGTTGTTGCTGTTGCTGTTGCTGTTGCGGCTGTTTGGGGTTGGGGCTGCTGTGGCATTGTTTGTTAATGCCTCAGCCCCGGTAGTGGTTCGAGGCAATAAAATATGAATTTGTCTGGCGATTTCTGTGCTTTAAGAAGTCCGGACTCGGACTCGAACTCGGCTCGGGCTGTGCCAGGCATCCTCTAACGGCAAATGATAAGCCCCAAGCAGGTGGGTTCACGTGGCGGGGTCAACAGAAGTCTCTCTCTTATTGTTCCCTCGGTTATTCGTGTTGCCTCCGAGGGAGTGGAGCAGCAATCTGCTTTACATATATGGATGTGGAATCCGTAAAGAATTTGCACAGGCAAATGTACTAGATTTGCCATAAAAATGTACAATCAAGAATGAATAACTAAAAAATGTATACCTACTAATCGAATGGAATCGAATGGTAGTGTTACCTGCTACTGCAATCAATCATCGGTAATTAGAACAAGCATATAACTAATTTCCGTTGAATATGCCACACCATTTGTCAGCCAATTTACGCCTGTCAGCGGGTGCCCGCCCCCTCACACCACACCACATCCCACCCCGCAGCCAGGGTTATGGTTATAGTCAATAAGAAAGCGTTGGCCAATATGTTAAATCTCTGGCCGGATCACAATGCTCATGTGACTTGTCAACGCTTTCGGCCTGGGCTTTCAACAGCTTGCAGCTTGGGGCAGACACGAAGCTCCTTTACAGCTTCCAGGGAGACGGAGATCAAAGTGAAAATGCCGCCGATGGTGGGAAATCAGTTGCAGCGCAGAACGGCTAGGGAAGGGAGTGCAGGGGAGGGGGAGATGGGGAGAAGAAGAGGCAGGCGCTAAACGGCGGCTACCAAATGGCGGGAATTTTCATTGCACATACGCCCCATGCGCCCTGCCCTGCCCTGTCTACTGTGTACCCCTGTACCCCTGTACTCCTCCACTCCCCATCACGAACGACGATCAATCTATGGCCTGGTCGCTGGTCGGTCGGCCTGGTCGATCGTCGTCGCCGGGCGGTTGGTGGTTGGCGGTTGGCGGTTGGCGGCTGGGACCCACTTGTTAAGCGCCTTGGAGCGTTTTGTAAGAACATAAATCCTTCAGCACCAGCCGCGGTTCGTCGCTGGCCGCTGCGGACGGCATTTGAATGCACCTACCACTACCAGGCTCCACTTCCACTTTGAGTTTCCCCCGCGGTATCCCTCACTCTGTGGCTCCCTGGCCAGAGATTCTCTGTCTCTTTGGCTCTCTGGCTGTTCGACTCTCTGCGCCTCCACCGTCTTTCTTTCTGTCGTTTTTTTATGGCCATAAGTGGCAGGTAATTATGTCGCTTGCCTGATAAATTACATTGTTGACAACGCCAGGCGAGATGAGACCAGACGAGACGAGCGACGAGCCGGGCAATGCTGCGCTGCCATCAGTGGGGAGAGTTTCTGCCTGGGGGAATCATTTTTTGGCAAGGCGCTGCAAATAGAAACGTACATACACACATACAAATACTCGTTAAATAAGTTTTCTGCTATTGGAATTGGTATGGAATTGGTATTGGTTTCGGGTGGGGGGGGGCCTAACCAAGGGGCATATGTATATATAGAAAGTTTATTGCATTTAATAACACAGCGAAGATTATACTATTCCTGTTTGAGAAGCTTGGTAATTGACAACATTGGGCCACAATTTAGATTACATACTGGAGGTACGAGTAAAGACAAATTTCGTTTATCAACACCTTTAACAATGTAGCGGTCTTTAAATTATCTTTGGGCTTAGTTTATTATAATTACAGTGAGCAGAAACATTGTATCCGGTACTCAGTCATATAAATTATAGTCTCTGGGATCTAGACTGACAGATGGCCAGATGGTCGGACGGACATGGCTATATCGACTCGGCAAAACTAATAGATATATCCCAAGACTCTTCCAGTAATCGGGTAGTACAAACTACTCCCGAAATGGCACTCATATCGGAGTTCCTAATTCCTACAATCTGATAGGCTCATTCTTCCCCAAATGAAGTTGCTCTCAATGTTTGGCCCCATGCCTTCGGGCTGACCTGACACCTTCGACGCGCAGATAGCACGGAAGGAATGGAATGGAATGGGGCACCGTGAGGGAGTGGCATGCCACACAAACCAAGACGATTGCGTGCCAGCGATAGGACGTGTGCCGCCTCGACGATGCATCGATGGATGCCGCCCCCAGACCGGACCTGGACCCGGACCCCATCCCATCCCATCGCATCCCTAGCGGCCAGTTGAAAGATGTCCGATCTGGCTCCTTGATCCGTGGCCGTGCCCAGAGCGCCTTATATCTTTGAACACGGTAGCTAACATGCTTGAGTTTAATTAATGATAAGAAATCTGTATCTAAGGCCATTGCCGACAGCAGCCAGCCATCCAGGCTATCCAGGCAGCCAGACAACCGGACAGACAGACAGACAGTCAGCCAGCCAGCCAGTCGGCCAGCCAGCCACAGCTCCTCTCTTGACCATAATGAGGCTCAGGTGTGCGATCCAGTCAGCGGATCGGCAGCGTCCGGGGCAGATCTCCTTGCACCTTGTGGCATCTCAATATCATGTAGATTTTGCTAATGTGCAGTTCGCGCCGCACTCTGCGCTGCACCATGCACCATGCCCCATGCCCAGGCAGCCTGTGGCTCAATCTCATGCTCTCATACTCGCCATTAATTAGTTGAATTTATTAGATGGCCATCTCGCGATGTGCGGTGGGGCAGTGCACCAGTCCACCAGCATACGCCTGGGAATTTTTTGAATCCCTTGCATTTCTCTTCGCACTATGCAAAGGAGCTGCCAGCTCCTCGTCTCTCTTCCGTTCCGTTCCGTTCTGTTGCACTCCTCTGGAGTTTGAGCTTGTTTAACACCAAAAGGGAGATGAGAGCGTGATGGTGCGTAGCGACGCCTCTTAATAACTGAACTCTTGATGAACTCACGAGCCCACCCGACAACAAGCAAGAGTAACCAATAGGTCTGATCTAATCTCTGGCCACACCGACAGATTGTCCCTGCATTGTGTCCGTATTTCAGAGTAACCAATCAACTTGTGTCTCGTGACCGATGCGAAGCCACTCACGCTGCCACCTCTGGGACACGCACCGGACTACGTGTAGCCTGGGATTTGGATTTGCCAGGCCGACTAAGTTTACGACGTGGCTTTGTTCATGTTCACGGCCATTGGCCATTGGCCATCGGACATCGGCCATCGAATGGCACCAAATATTTTATCCGACGATTCGTCGTTTGTCGTTTGTCGCTGAGCAAACAGCATGGGAGAGGCTGGGGGAGAGGGCTGCACATGGTCGGATTAGTCGAACGTGAGTTGGTCTATTAGGTGTAATAAATGGTTCTTATATTGTTCCATTCCCGATCCGGGAACGATCCGAGAACTTTATGTTCAATGTATTGACATTTGATTGCCGTACAGATTGGCTTATTAGCGAGATCTCCGACAAACTAATCGGAACATTAAATGCACACAAAATGGATCTATCCTCCAAGAATTTGACTTTCCCCCCATCCCCCATGGGATCTTTGGAGGCCTTTTTAAAAGACTAAAAATATTTCCCATGCCAGACTTAATCAATCAATTCTTAATTATTTAATTCCAATTCCACTGCAAAACACTAACATTAATTGCTCAATGCTAGTTACTCCCATACATACCAGTGGACATCTGGGCATCGTCTAGCTTCAAATTACCAGACTGTCTCATTGGTTTAATCGCTTTTAATATAAGGTAAATATTTATAGCTGTATTCTGCCATCTTCAGCGTTTTAATTCATTAAAATGTTTTTGCACATTTGTCTCGGTTGCAATTCGCAATTCTCCAGCACCATACCCCATGCCCCAAGCCCCATCCCCCATACCGGCATAGTTCGATTGGTCCCAGGCCGAACAATCTTGCAGGTGAGGGGCAGGGGCAGGGGGGCTGCAGTTCAATGCGGAACTCCGCCATGCCACTCTGGACCACTGAGCACGACTTTGTCAACCTCTAAAGCCTCTCCAAAGCCGCCGCCGCCGACGCCGACGCTGAGGTTCAGGCTGAGGCTGAGGCTGCGAAGCCCAATGAGGTTCACTTTGCGGCCATCTCAAATATTTGTGCCAAAAGTTGACTCGCAGATATGCTCTGGGACGAACCGAACCGAACCGATGGGGGGGGGAGCGGAGCGGAGATCAGGCGCTAAATAATATTGGAACAGCTTTGAAGGCATGAAGCTATGCCTATATATTGATGTGGGATAACAAATTGAGAAAAAACTTATCGTATAGCCCCTCCCCCTGCCCCAAGCCAATCGTTCGAAATGAGTAACAAATTAAAGTTGAAAATCTCTTCCCATATTCATCAATGGCTCATTAGTAATCTCAAATATATCGAGTTAAGATCCATCATATTACGGACCCAAAGATACGTTGGGTAATTACTTTGGAAGCGAGGCATAAATCAATGTTTGCTAATAAGCAACCGACAACGATGTACTGATGGATGGATGTATGGATGGTGGGATATGGATATGGTTGGTCGGAGGAATGGGAGGATAGATGAATGGTTATAGATGGTAAGCCTGCTGCTAGTCCGAGACAAATATCAACTCCACCTACCACCGGGTTCAGCTGCACCAGCAGCAGCCGGAGTTCACCTACAAAGCAGATTCAGAGCTCCCCAACAATGTATGCTAAAATGGCACTTCATCAGCTGGTGCTAGAGATGATTAGCAATTCGGGAGAGACCCGAAACGAAACGAACCGAAATCCATGGCAATGGAATTGCTACACTGAGCGAGAGAGCGAGAGAGAGGGGGCGGAACGGGGCGTGCGAACGAGTGGTAATGATGCCAAAGTGGTTTCACTTTTGAGCATCTATGCAGTTATCTTATATACCTTCTATGAGAGGGTATATAACTTTTGCCTGTGATTGGTTTTCAGTGCAGTTAATATATGTATATTCCAGAACTATAAAAACAATTTGTTGTTTGTTCAAAGAATTCAAAAAAAAAGGGTGACCAAAACTGCATAAAGCATAAAATACATTTTTGGGTATTTAAAGACAATTAAAAATACGCAAGAGTTACTGGTCAAATTGCCATCACTAAGGCGGTAAAAGCACACACAAAAAAAAAAGTTTATACGGATTCTACTTGAATGTTTCCTGTTCTGTTTAAAGGATACCACTCAGTCGAGTCATCAGTATTGCTGGATTCCAATTTGGTTTTGGTTTTTGTTTAGTTTTCTTCTTCTGTTTTGTAAGGCGGGCCACCGCCTCTGCCGCCGCAGACTATTTAACAATTTTTACTACTACTAAAAATTCCAGCAACAAACTCTGCTACTCTCTGATGCTCTGCTGCTCTCCCACTTTGGCCGATCGGCTGCTTGGCCGCTCGCGGCTCGCGCTCTATTTGCGTCTCTTTCTGCGGGTTAGTTGTAATGCGGGCGTTGCAAAAACAGAATCGCAGGTTGTAAAATCTGGCTAATGGCAAGTTTGTTGCGAAAGCGTTAATTAAAAACCAAGCAACAGACGAACAAACAAACAAACGAACGGAGTAAACAAATTTGAAAAGTGCATTAACTTTGTTGCGCCGCGGCGGAGATGCCAAGCTCCCGTGGAAGGTGCTTGCGGGGGCATGCGGGGGGTCTGGTTCCACTTTGACATTCAGCCCGACTAATACGACTACCCGAACTGGACTCAATTTTGCACTAATTTGGATTCCCTCCAGCCAGCCTGCCATCCAACCATCCAGCCATCCAACCATCTAGCCATCCACTGACAGTTTAGTCTATCGCCCAGTCGTAATCAGGGCCAATTGTCTGCCGCTTTTGGGGGGAATGAATAATAATCCTTAATATGGAGCACAAATGCGACGCGACTGCTACAATTCTCATAAATGGCCAGCCATATTGACAGTCAGTGGCAGCCAAATCGAAAGAACAGTCCTCGTAATCGTCGTTTCCACCGACTCTGATCTGAAGACCATGGGAAACAATTTTTACCAAATGATTTCATTCAAAATGGGAATGTGGTCAATCGAAGGGGGGGGGGAGGCAAGTGTTACGTTCTGGAAATCAAATTTCAAGTAGTTTCGATGACATCTCACAGCCAAAGCTTAGCTTTTGATGTTACATTCCTTACTTGTTCCTTAAGTTTCCTCCTACATATTATATTACTCTGAGAACGATTTCAAGTAGTATCTATAATATCGTACGCTTCCTTGAAGTGAATACATTTTACAAAGCAATCTTTAGTTAGCTACCTATACCCCTCGTTTCCAGCTTTCCAGCTAATATTTCCACAGAACTGATCACAAGACAATAGACACTCACCGATTCCAAGTGCTAGTTGGTGCTTTCATGCTGGTTTCCCCAACTGTCACCCCTGCCCCCCATGGAGTGTAAAATGTCTCACGTTCTGGTTTTTAATCTTGACCAGGCAATTGCTACCTTTCTAATGCGCGTTTTTATTGGTCACTCCGCTCCCCCCCGCCCCGCTCCACTCGCATCGAACAGCTCCTCATCTCAGGAGCTGAAGTAGAAGTAGTGGCAGTAGCTGTAGAATCAGTTGAAGCAGCTGTTGGAGCGCTCTTGGGGTCTGGAGCGCTTTCGGCCCGGTCTCGTCTCTGTTTTCTGGTCTCTGCCGTGTCAATGCCAGCATAATTTGCTTGCCACTGCACACACACACACACACACACGCGGGACTCTCTTTCCCTCTCCATCTTTATGCTCCCCAATGCTGTATGCTGTATGCAATTTTTTGTGTGAGCTAATTTTGTTTGTGCAACATTCTGCCGACCCGCATTTAATTTGCGCTCATTTAAATGGTGTCTTGGGGAAGGGAAGGGGCTACCGTACGGGTGCGGGTACGGGTACGGGTACGGGTACGGGTATGGGTACCCGGCTCTGAGGTGGTTCTCTGCCAAATGCAAAACTCATGTTGCACATTGCGCCAATGCACGCACTTTAGACTGCAACGTGAACCGAGGCATTAGCGGCTTGTTTACATAGGCCCCCAGTAGGCCCGGTAGCCGAGTGAGTCCCTCATTCCCCTTTCTCCTCCTCCGCTCCTCCTCCTCCTGAGTGCTGAAACAGTTCAGCAGCTAATGGATCTCCTGCCAGAGCAGTAGCCACCGAAAGGCAGTTCTAGTAATCTCAGTAATAAACGTAATTGCTCCGAAAATGTGTGGGGGGGCAAGAGCTAGCCACAGTTTCATCAATATTAAAATTGGATTGGGGTAGGGATATATATAATATGATATAATATAAACCTAATGGAATATTCTTATAAAAATGTATGCTATAAAAAGGTACAGATGAGAAATAAGAGCTGCAAAAGTCTTCTATATTTTGAACTGCAGATCATTAGTTAATAAGGCAAAATTGAACTCATAAAAATAGAGGAATATCGTCTCAATCAATAGAACGTATCCCCAAATGCCACCCATCCCATAGCCCCGCATTAACTTTTTTTTTGGTTTTTTTTGAAGCCTTGCGGTATTTGAAAGCATTCTCACACATTAACCCCAGAAAATACTCGTAATGTTCTGGCACGGCACTGATTTCCACTGATTTCCCACCATCTTCAGCCATCTTCAAATGCGAAACACACACACACACAAAAAGGAATACAACCCAACCCAGCCCCACTCTCAGTCCCAATCCCAATCCCAAATAGCATCTTGTGAGCGATGCCGACGCAGAGAGAGAGAACTGAGAACTGAGAACTGGAAATGGAATCAATAACAGAACAACGCAAAAAGAGAGGCGAAGCGAGCCGAGTCGGGCGGGAGGACTTGGCTAAGAGGCAGCCACAATTGTCATTGAACGGCCATTCAAATGTCACAAATTGTTTGCCAAATCGCGCATTGGACATGAAATAGTTTCGACAGTTTAATTTGCCTCCCGAGCGGCGACGGCGACGCCAACAGCGACTGCAACAGCGACGTTGCAACGTGCAACCGGCAATTGTTGCCTGGCTGCCTGGCTCTGGCTTGGCTCGTTGGCTAGTTTGGCTTGGTTTGGTTTGGCTGTATTTGGGTTTGGGAATCGGTAGTTGGGTGACTTGTTGGATGGCCTGAAACACCTACCAAATGGCTGGCCATTGATCGTCAGCTCCGCTCGGCTCGGCTCGGCTTAGCTCCCATCCGAATCGCTGGCCATGCAAAATGCCTTCTCTGGGTCTGGGTCTGGGTACGGGTACGAGTACGGGTACGGGTACGGATGGCTATGAGCAGGGGACAGGCCAAGCCTCGGATGCTGCGCTGCTGATGCCTCCCAGTAGATATGAGCGTGGCGATAACGTTGACATTCCCCCTAAATTTATAATTTTTCGACGAGTTTTTCCCTTGTGCGCCAAAGAAAGGCTTTTAATTTTTGCCGCCATGTGTGAGGATTGTTACACTGTGAAAAATATTTCATTAAAGTAGAAGAAGCCGTAACTGATTTATTTAATTTTATGAATATTCCTAATTTAATTCCTTAATTAATTACATAATAGGGTTGACGCATGAAGTCGGCCTTCTCCCTACTTTTACAATAGATTATTCAAACCATAAACATATCTTTCATAATGGTTCCAGTCTTCATGAACTTTTTCATATATGTATTTTTGTTTTTCATACCTTCCAGAATTTCTATCAACCAAATTTTTAGCAGTGTAAAATGTTCCCCTTGGCAGCGCATTCGTACTGGTTCGGCTTGGATCGATTTTATTTGGAGGATTTGTCATTCGATGTCGAGGATTCGGGCATATGACAAGTGGCCCGGCATGTCCCAGTCGATGAGTCGATGAGAGTGTATCCAAAATGTGCCATGAACATTACCATAACTGATCTTGTTTTTACCCATGGCTATATGGCTATGGCGCCTGCTCCTCACCCCGGACTCCCCAGCTCCTGCCCCGCATCGCCTCTCTCTGCTCCACTATTGAGAGCTACTGTTTTTTGTGCAGTTTTGTGTTGGCCAAATGATTTTCTGCGGTTCATTTAAGTCACGAACTGCTCCGAAATGCGCTTCGAGTCGACTCGAGTCGACTCCAACTGCGGCTTCATCTTTGACTCTCGGACTGGAGTCTGACTGGCATGTTCTTTTGTCCGTGATTTCATTTTGATTTGCACGACAAAACCAAAACGTAGGTGCACTCCCCTTCTCCCACACAGTCCCGCTCTTCTTCCCCGTGCCTCCACCCTCTCCACCCCCTCCACCCCCTGCACCCTCTCCTCCTTCTGCTACTGCTGCTGCTGCTGCTGTCATTGAATTTTAATTTAATTCAATTCAAGCCAAAAACAAACACAAACACAAACACAAAATTGCATCTGACTCTATTACAATGGCAAGACAAGATCACCCGGCGATAATAAAAAGCTGGGAAAATTTTGGTATAGCCTTCCTTTTGCCTTCTGCCTGCTGCCTGTGATCTGTTTCCCATTATTGGTCATGCCGAAGACGAAGACGACGACGACTAGGATGATCCTGGGATGATGATGATGATATTGTTCTTGTTTTTCCGCTGACCGCAATAATGTCTTCATTTATGCTACGTTTATGCTAATGGATCAGAGATGGGAAAGCCAAATGGGTTATGATGGGGATGGCTACTGTCATTCGAAGAGGGGTAGGGGCAGATCAGGGGACTAACTACATGTTAGTAAATAAGTATTGCTGTATATTTCCCCTCCTTTTTGCACTTAAGAATAATCCCCAATTCCCTAAGCCTCTGAAGCCACACGCAAGATATTTTAATAATCAAAATTTAATTTGTGGCGAACAAATTAATTTCCAAAGCGCATTTACACCTCCTAATCTCAATCACTAAATTGTCGAATCGAACGCAAGGCGCAAGGCGAGCCGAAGGCAATCGGAACCCACCGAGAAGTGGGCGTCACCCGATGCCCAGAGCCAGACACACATGGGGCCATTAGGCGCACCTAAGCGGCAAGATAAGTGAGGCAAAGGAGGCAAGAATCAGGGGCAGGTTGAGCAGAGGGCCGCGAATATGCAGCGCTAGAGTTGGAGCAATGCCAATGCCAATGCCAATTTTCCCAGACTCTGCAGTCTGAAGTCTGCAGTCAGCAGTGGAGTCTGGAGTCTGGAGCCGTGCAATTACTGCTCCAAGCGCAACGCCGGCTATCACTCGCCCCAACAATATCAATATTTATGCAGACGATAACACCTTCTGATTTACACCAGTCTCGCATGCAGATCCCTACTCGGCAAAGACTCCACCGCCTACGGACAGGACAGATGGAGTCTGTTGCGAGCTGCTCCAGCCAGAGCTCCAGCTCCAGCTTTAGCTGGAGTCGAAGTCGAAGTCGGAGCAGACTCGGATCTGCAGTTTGTTGCCAATTTTTCTATTAAGAGCTCAACACTTGCGCTACTGCAATCCAGGGAACGGCAACCGGCAATTTCCATGTTAACGCCCCGCACTGGCCCAAAAACGAGAGAGACAGAGAGCGAGCACTACACATACTCGTACGTATAGTATAGGTGTATATATGTACATATATGTATATATGAAACGAGAGAAGAAACTATAACATGTTCGACATAATGGATATTAGCATAAATTTTGCGCCGGCAACACACGGACACAAATGTTGCTGCATCTGCATTGATTGCCCATTGCCAGAATATATGTTGTTGGTAACAAATCGCAAGACGATGCGACAGTGGGTGCAAGCAACAAGAACACTACATAAATAAAATTTGTATATGTATATTTGCAACTGATATGCTATTGTATATTTCAATTAATATTTGTATATTTTTGAAACATTTTTCAAACTTTTTTTATTTATTTTTCCTTTGCCTAACACCTCAGCACATTTTTTTTTTTAGAATTTTTTCGCTCATCTACAACCAATAAGGACATATTATATTTTGAATATTACTAAAAAGTTCTTCTCAACTCTTGTAATATATGTAAAATTGATAATCCGCTACAAGACAGTAACAACATTTAAATTTAAATTCAATTATTATATTTGAAATATTATATTAAAGTTAATATGAAACTCCTGTACTCTTTCAAATATTATAGTGTCTAATAATTTGTAAATAAGTCTTGGCATAAAACCTCGTAGCTATAGCTAAATTTAAGTTCTATGTATATTTTACAATACAATATATAAATAAATATTTTGCCTATATATATATATATAGGATTATTTTAATAAACAGTAATAATTTTCTATGGGTCAGGGTGTCATGCTTTAAAAAGCAATCATAAATTTCCACTGGAAAAGGGATTTCTCTGCTTGAAATAGCTGGATTTCCAATTATAACATAACGCATAAGAATATAGTTTGTATTTGCAATGAAAAGCTTGGACAAGCTTTTTTTGTCCAATTCCCAAAGCTTTTGTACCACTGCCGATCGGAGCGAGTCGGTGGGAAAGGAAACGGGATCGCTCCTGCTGTGGGAAGCAGAAAGGCATCCGAAAAGAAAAACTCTGGAGAAATAATGAAAATTTGCTCAGGCAAATAAGGCGTAAAAAGTGAATAAAATAAAGATGCGCATGTTTATTGTCGCTGGTTTTCAGTTTTTTTCGGTTGGTTTTTTTGTGGTTTGTGGTTTGTGGAGTTGCCGATTGAGAATGTTGCTTTTATTATTTATTGAGTTGTTATTAGTGCAAACTACGCTTGTTGCAATTGCGCAGCTTGTTTATCTGATTTGGTTGCAGCTTGCAACTTGCAGTGCAGTTGCAGTTGCAAGTCGCATGTTCAGGTAGCTGCTACATCCAGTACGGATGCAGATACAGATACAGATACATATGCATTGTATATTGTATATTGCATATTGCATATTGTATATTGGCAGCATTTTGCCAGAGGTGAATGCATGTTCTGTTTGCCGCTAAACACGTTGAGTTATTGCCAAAAGCCGAGCGGCAATTTAATTAATACGAGTACGAGTACGAGTCCGAGTCCGAGTACTCGTACATGCAACCGCTCACCGCTCGCCGCTTATCGCTCGGCCATAAGTTCAGCAATAATTACGACAAGCACTCATAAAAAGGCAATCCGATACAGATATACAGATATATAGATATATAGATTTAGATACAGATTCCGATTCAGATAGCCATTGAGAGGACAACGCTCTGCTCTGCTCCCTCTTTCCTTCTCTATGGCATTGGCCGCCATTCCATAAGTGTTGTACGTACGTATATTGTCGTTGTCCCCCGCCCGACATGACTCTTTTCAGCTGAAAATTACTTTATAGTGTTGGCGCGCATAAATTGATGTAATCGTTTGTTACCATTTCTGAAACTGAAATCGAACTGAACTGAAACTCAAACTCAAACAGCAACTGCAACTGCAGAGGCTCCCGTTGAACAGCCGCCACTCAATTTGTATACCCTTTAGTGGTGGAAAACGAGGCTATTATGAATTGTAAATCAGTGGACTTCTGGCACAGGCAATTGCAATGTCAATAAGCATAAACTTTCAAGTACATAAGTAAACCAATAATATTGTTCCATTCCATTCAAAAAGAATATACAAAACCGTTATAAATATGTATTAATGCTGCATCCGCGCGGTAGTGGGTATCCCCATGGTCGCATACTGGCAAATGTTTTTGCTATTGTCCACGAGTGTATGTCCAGCCATCGGCAAGAGTACGAGAGCGTCGCCACACTCTCTTATCTCACATTTGCGCATGCTCTTCACACTTTTCCTTCTTTGCTCCGCCGCCGCCGCCGCCTCTGCCTCTGCCGCCGCCTCTGCCTCTGCCTCTGCTATTGCCTCTTATATGTCGGCATTCGCGCTATGTTTGGCATGCGCTTGCGTACGGTCTGGCATGGCCACGGGAATTTATTTATTTTTTTCTTTTTGCTCTCCTCTCCTCTTTACTTCGCTTCACTTTACTTTATTTTATTCAGTTTTGTTTTAGTTGCTTACTCCACTTTAGTCAGCGGTCCACAGTTCACACACTCAACACTCCACACACTCTTTGATTGCTCCCGGTGGTCTGGGCATGGGTTTGGGTCTGGTGGGGGAGAGGAGAAGCCCAATTGAGAGAGCATGATTAGCAAAAGTCCCGTTCGCGGTTCCGTTTGTTGGGACAATTTTTGGATGGAGTGGAGTGGA
The DNA here is from genome assembly GCA_037356375.1 of Drosophila affinis. Lineage (NCBI taxonomy): Eukaryota > Metazoa > Arthropoda > Insecta > Diptera > Drosophilidae > Drosophila > Drosophila affinis. The sequence goes on along the minus strand of CM074802.1, from coordinate 62,578,286 downwards.
GTTTTTAGAAGTGGTTTTGATACATAACTTTCGTTGTGTTGTCGAACTGTGCCCTTGTCCTTGTCCCGCTCTTTAATCACCATTAACGAGAGGACGCTTCATTTGCACCCATTAACGCGGCGGTTAGTTATCAAATCATTGCACAATTCTCAATGCTGATCTGTTCAATGGGGCATAAATTGAGGAGTAACGTAACTATCAAGGATGTGTACGGCAACACCTACCAGAAACAAAGGACACTTGAGCAGCTGCCCCATAGACAGACAGAGAGAGAGAGCTGGAGCTGGAACACCCGCTCTATTGACTCGACTCCGACTCCGACTCTGTCTGTCTGTATATGTATCTGTGAAGTTGTCACAACAATGAGGGCGCTAAAATGAGCACGATCTGCCGTTGGGCAACAATATTTATAGGGAAACATTGTCCTTTTGTTAAATGGGACTGCTTACAATGCTCGCCCGACCCGAAACCGATTCCGATTCCGGATTCCCCTACCGAACTCTCAGCTCCGACCGACCCCTGGCCCGAGGGTTGACTGTGCGGTATGTCATCGCTTGGCAGGCAAACAAATTTATTGATTAATGCCTCCCTGGATTCACAACCGAATGACTTCGATCTCGATCACAAAAGACCTTCTGTGCTGCTGGAGAGTATAGTGAAAAGTAAACTCATAAATTACCAATGAGTGCGAGCGACTCTTGTTTCCACTCCCCCCACTTCCACTCCATCTTCGTTTTTCGACTCTTGTTGAATGCAGTTTTCAACAATTGGCAATCACCAAACGATTGGCTCTGCCTTATGCTCCTCATTCCCATTCCCATTCCCGTTCCCATTCCAAATCACTTCAATGAAGTACATTGAAGTACATTTTGCTACGCGTAATCGCAATCCATTGCAAGACAATATAAAGTTCATTATTTCGCAATAAATTTGTTATGACATGTTTTGCCAGGCGTTAGGCAGTTAGTCGATTGGCCATGCAATGCCATGCCATTCCATTCCATTCCATCCCATGCTGCCTGCCTGCCTGCTATTTCTGTATTGAGTGTTCGATCAGTTGCAGCTTTTGGCATTTGCCAAATGATATTTTAAATGGGTTTTCAGCTGAAAAATGGATATTAAAAATGCTACAGTTGAAGGCTACAGATGGTAGATGGTAGCTAGCATTTGCATATGCAATTGATTTGTGTGATTTCCATTCTGTGATTGCTAATCAAATGCCAGGCCAAAGGGAGAAACTCCTTTAATTACTCCAGATCAAAGCTCAGGCAAGAACATTTCAATTGAAATTTTTAGTTGATTATATGATCAGAAAACAAATGTCCATTAAATTGCCCCCAAAGCATGTGTTAAGCTTTCTGCGCGTCGCCTCCGCTACGTGCCACCAATGAAGACAAATGACCAGCTTGCAGGCCATTACTTATCCACACTTTACACGCCGCACCACGCCGCGCCGCGCCGCTCCGCTCCGCTCCGCTCTGCAGATCTCCTTGCCTCTTGCTCTTACAACTCAAGCTATCTCTTTTTCTATCAGTATGTGTGTGTGTGTGTATCTGTGTGTTTTTGTGTGTGCCACAAGAGTCGAGTTTGTCGCCTAAGTCATTTGTTAGTCGAATTGATACCGAATGGTGTTCAAGTGAGTAATTGGTGAGTTGATTCGCTGTGATTTGATTTGATTAGCATGTAGATCATCATGATCAAGTGCCCAAACAAAACGGATAAACTGTTAGCCAGCAGCAGCAGTAGAAGCAGCAGCAACAGCAGCAACAGCAGCAACAGCAGCAAGAGGAGGCAACTACAGCATCAAATTAAAGACACATGACCACAATTTTGCGCTCCACGGCAGTTTGTCGCCATTAGCGTCGAGGTGAAATCTCAGTCAGGAGCTGGAGCTGCCCAGTCAGCCAGGAGATCTCCGTCCAAACGAATCTGATTGCCTGTGACGGCATTAGAAATACAACAGCACAGCGAACCAGGCAGATCAGCTCTAGGAGCTGGGAGACCGACCAACAGACCAACCGACCAGCAAGCAAACAAACAAACAAACAAACAAAAAGAAAGAAAACGACGGCCAAGAGGCATTTGTGTCATTTGTATGCAAGAGTAACAAGCGAGCGAGACGATCGAATGCATTGAGTCCCAACAGATTAGCCGGACGCGGGCCGATGGACCGCCCCAGAGCAGAGCTCGGACAGCTGAAGATTCATGTGCACGGTGCACGGTGCACAATGAATGGACAAAAGCCAACTGCCGATCAAATCGATGCCGTGTATCGTGTACCTCTCCATCCAGAGACGGCGGGCATCGCCATCGATTTAATTACAACAAACGCGTCAGCAAATTGCCTGACGCGAACATTTGCACACTTTGAAAGCGAAGCAAACAGTCCGAGTCCAACAAGCTGCCTGCCGCGGCAGAAGCGGTAGAAGCAGCAGAAGCAGATGGAAAAATCAGCAAAAATAAAATGAAATCAAGCGCAAGAAGGTCGATATTCCGACTGCAGGATACCCGCTCTTCGTTGATTTGATTTATAATTTAATTTAATTGACATATTCATGTTTTACGGATTGCTTTCTTTATGGATTGCTTTTTCTGAATCATTTAATGGCAGCAGGATACACTTTGGCCCAATGACTTCTATAGATGCTTGTGAGTGTAACACGCATACAATACGAGTATACCCTTCGTACTCGACGAGTACCGTGCATCAACAGAAAAATCACAAACAAAAAAAAAACTAAATAAAATCAAATAAAAATTGCCTGAGTCTGTCGCTGAGGCTGAGCCTCTGGGATGGCCTAGACAGAGGTCCAAAATGTATCCATCCCATAGCATCCTATCCCCAAGCTCGTGTACCTTGGAGCGCCATCGAGTTAACAGCAAGTGGCGGTGCATTTGGCTTTGATCTAAAGCTCAAATCTTTGTTTCGCCCTGCCTCGCTCTCCCTCTCTCTCGCACACACACACACACACACACACACTCCTTGGCCGTTTTCCAGCTGCGCTTTTGGCATTGCTGCTGCTGTTGCCCCTTTCCTGCTGCCTCTTCCTTCTGTTGGAAGCTGTGTGGCTGTGGCTTTTGCTGTTGTTGTTGCAAGCTCTTGTTTGGAGTGACTGTGACTGCAACTTTGTGGCAGTTCAGTGTGCCCCTGGTCTTAGCCCGATTCTTGTTTGGCCATTAAATGCCACCGAAGTTCACTTGTGCTCTCCGATCGTGATTGTGACTGAATGATATTGAATGTCTGACGTTGAGGATGCGAATGAGACTGAAGACTGAGACTGAGACTGAGAGACGAAGACGAAGACTCAGTCTGACATTGCCAGTCGGTGTGGTGTGGGGCTGTGCCAGTGTGTGTGTTTGTGTGTGTGTGTGCGTTGGGAAGGTGTGAAAGGTGTTTAGTCGTTGACTAATTGTCGGCTTTAAGTTGAGCATACCAAATTGATTTGCTGGGAACGAGCCAACACACATGCACACAATTCTGTTACAGCCTCACGTGCAAATATTAACTACGCAGGTTTGGGCCATGAAGCGGCTCGTTCGTACTTCACTCAATTTTGGGAATTTTCCAATAACTTGCAGCAATCATTTTTAATAGCAAATCATTTATGGCTGGCAGGCTTCTTCAGATTTGTTTTCTGTATATTCAAAAGCTGTTGGGAGCTTTAGCATTCGGAAGCTTTTGCATTCGTATTTTGCATATTTTCTAGATGCGATTTTGACTTTGTAAACACTATTTCGTTTGTGTTTTGTTTTTTCTTTGGCTTTCGTTTATGTTCTGTTGTATTTCTGACTTTTCTAAGAGATTTCCTTGGCTTCTATTCCATTCTTTTCCAACTTTTACTTGGCATGCACAGCTGATGATCAGCCACAAAATGTGACCAGCGAAAATAGCTGTCGAAACAGCTGAATTTTTGTACAGCTTTTTGGCCTGGGATAAAGTATGTGCCTCAGCCTGAGACTCAGCCTGGTCCTGAGCGTGCTGCCCCCGTGACACATTGCACATGCTGCGAGCGAGAGAACCCATAAGCCGGCCTCTTCGAGTCGTCCCACCCCTCCCTAAGAAGCAGGCGGCGGTGGCATCCACAGGCTGCCGCTGCCGTTGCCGCTGCCGTTGCCATTACCGTCGTTGTCAGGTGAGTGAGAATTGTGTCACATAGTCAGGCGCTGACACTCTGCGACTCTAGTCAGAGTCGGAGTCGGAGTAGCGGTATATTTGCCTGTGCCAAAAGTTTTTCCTGGAAACAATCGCCGTGGCGAGCAGCCTCTGCTGCTGCCGCTGCTGCTGTTGCTGCCTCCAACTCTACTCCACTCCATAAATCTCGCCACACAATGACAAAATATTTGCAAATCGCAAGGCGCGCTTCAGAGAAGCCGCCACTCGATACAAATCTATTTTCGTTGCCCGGCTCGGTTCGGTTTCGGTCAGCATTATTATATTGTTTACCCGGAACAGTGGTCCCCGATCTGACAGTAATTGCTGGTGTCCTATGGGCAAGGACATGGCGACAATAAATGTATAATTATATACACGAACCAGAGTATTGTGGTGTACGAAAAGTGTTCCTGAAAGAGAGGGTGGGGCTAACGACAAGCCACTAATGAACTCTTTCATTGCTATTCCGGTTATTTCGCAATGCCAACTCCCACTTCCACTAGGCCTTAAATTAAAGAAAGACAAAGTATCGAAACTGGAAATAAACAACCTGTTAGTTTCACTCAAATTAAAAACACTAACTATACAAAAACCCATTAAAGTTGAAGTTATGAATCTATAATTTTAGAGCCCTATTTAATGGCCACTTATGGGACATACATACATATGTATGATGTAATAGTTGCATACATTATAGGTATATTTAGTTTTGAGTTTGTTGCAATCGGGGACTCTCAGGACACTGTGCTCTGTGTCCCCATCAGAGTCTGTGCTGGGAGTCTAGCCAGCGTGCGAGAGCGTCTTCTCCTTCGCCTTCAACTTGTTATGCGGCACAAACAATTGTCTATTCTTTTTCAAATGCAACTGCCGCCTGGTAGCAGCCACAAGGCAACGACGACGAAGCGGAGACTACAGAGACGAGCCCGACGACGACTCCCTTGGGGGCAGTCGAGGAGTCTGGCTGGTGCTGGTGCTGTTGCTGTTGCTGGGGCTGCTTTCCTTCAGCCTTGTGGGATCCGATCCGAGATCCGATTCGATCCTCATCCACTCCTGGTGCTCTCTGCGGTTTTTCTGGCGTTTTTCTCTTTCGTTTCCTCCTCGCTGGGCGCGTTTAACATACAAATTGTTACACTTACAAGGTGAAATTTATTATTGGCCACAGCGAGGGGCCGGCCTCCGACGGCCTCCTCTGTGCACCTCAGCTGGGACATTACTCATGACAGGATTATGTATGCTGTGCCTGCCTTATGTATGTATATCTCCCTGCTGATGCTCACAGAACTTTCAATTAATACAATATCGTCATTCATCCACTTCTCTCCAATAATTTCAGCCACCTCAGCCACTCTCTTCATATATTTCTCAACTTTTCTAACCTTTTCCAGTTTCAGTTCCAGCTACCGGCTACTGCCGCCGATCGATCGATCGATCGATCACTTGTTATAGAGTTTATGGTCCATTCCACCTACTCGGCAATAAATCATGCCTTAATTTATGTCGCCACTCAATAACGAAACCCCAACAACCGAATATGGCGACACGGTGCCATAATTTCATAGCCAGTAAACCATTTAAGGATGCTTCGATGAAGATCGCCGAGAGTTGAGTTCAGTCAAAGCCGAAGTGTTGTGGCCGAAGCGAATTGGCCAAGGCTCTAAGGCTAAGTTCTAGTTCTGCAATCCCAGGTGTTAATACTCAATTAACGAATGGCTTAAAGCAAGAATTATGTAAGTGGAGTGTATAACATGCGGAGTGTCATATAAATTGGCCAGGACTAGTGCTTAAAGACATATCAAGTGCTAAATAAATTTGTTTGTGCATTTTGCTATGCGTTGGCACGTCTGTCTACAAAGTGGCCAAGTTGCGTTTGCCGTTGCCGAATGCATTTGTCAATGTCGCCAGTGAGTGGCTTCAATGAGAGGGTCCTCTGCTGCTGCTGCTGCTCCCCTCGAGCCGCGGCCGCAGCCACAGCCCCAGCCCCAGCCCCAGCGCCAGTGCCAGCTCCAACAATATGTAACGAAAAAAAACTTTCGCCTGCAATCCGCATGGGTCCATTTCATTGTATGTTGCAGAGGCAGAGTCGCTGCGGGCAACTGCAACCCGTCATAGGTTGATACTCCGTTTCCTGTTGCATTCAGCATTCGGCGGCAACGCGTGACTTGGTTTTGGTTAGGGAACATGAAAATACTCCAAGTCCAACTCATACTCGTACTCGTGCTTGCTGAAAAATTTGCCACATTTTCGCTGGCTCAGTTCGCACGTTCAGGGGTGCCCCAAACAATAAATGCCTTTTTAGGCAGCCGTTTAAAGCCGAATGAGTTATGGCTGTTGGCACTTGGGCTCGACACATTAGCAGAGGGAAAACTTTGACGTATGACGGTCAAACACTTACGAAATGAGACCCTTTTCAGGTGATCACGATGCAGCAAAACCGATCTCCATCTCCTCACTCGGAGACTCTCTCACACGAGAATGCACGTTTAAGGGAGTGTACACTGTACCAGGGTTCATTGGCAAAGAAACGCCAAGAAGGAGATCTTTAGAAACAGAAATACCCGAAAAGTTCTTGATCCCACACAATGACCCACATATTGGAACTTTCGAAGATAGTTTCAAACTTCTTCTTATCTTACGATAGACTTGAACAGCATCCAAAAAGGGTGTACTTATATGGTTGTAATATTCGCCACTTTTTCCCGAGTCGAGTTACATATTTCCGCCTCAGAGTTTCAGAGTTGACTTGATTTTGATCGCTCAGCCACGCAGTCTAGTCGTTTCGTCTTCATCTATTTGGGTTGACAACTTGAGCTCAAAGCTCTGGAACTCCACTGGAGCTCTACTGCAATTATGCACACACACACTCAGAGCCGTGGAGCTGTGGATGGAGAGCGACCCACTCGGGTTGGGTATTTGTAATTGCATGTGCATTACGCACTTGTCGCTCTAAGCTGATCCAGCTTTGCTATGCCTGATTGCCATCACTCTAGGTCTGCGAGGCACCCGGCACCCGGCACCCGTGAGGGAGCGAAAGAGATGCTCCGTAATTAAAATGAAATCAGCATACGGCTTAATTTCGGATTCAGATTTGGACTCAGACTCGGACTCAGTCTCGGACTGGGACTGAGACTTGTCCGACGGCTTGTTGTTTGTCTAATGCGTAACATCGTTACCCTCTCAAGAGGGGGGGAGGGGGGCTGCTTTGCCTCCTTTGGGGCTGCTCCAAATCTGTCTGTTCCCATAAATCTGTCTGGCATTTTGCATGCCACTCATCATCTGTTAACTCGGTAAGGATTAATTTAATATTTTTTCTCTGTCTTTCTCTCTCTCTCTCTCTCTCTCTCTCTCTCTCTCTGTCTATCCTTTTATATTTATTTGCTGAGCAGCATTTTTCTGTCTAAGCAGGCAGCCAGCCAGCACCGGAATGAGCTTATCCCGTAGACCGTTAACCCATGGATGGAATGGAACATTTTCTTTAAGAAAGTCATTCTTTGATGCTATAAAAAATATACGGTAAGTGCTCTGAAAACCCATAGAAAAAACCCTTAGTAATCAACCATAAATCCTTTCTCTACCTTGGCTAAGGTTCGTAGTAAACGTTAGGTGAAAAGTTTGCCCATAGATCGTTCTCACACATATCATATCGATCTCTTGCTCATTAGTGTCGTTCCCTAATGCTCCATAGCCCTCTCTGCCCAACATGATCATTATATTCCCCTAGCATTCGCGATCGATTCGAAAAGAAGAAGTCAGCCAATGCCATTTGCAGCTGACAGTTCTTGTAATTGATAACATGAACCCCGACTAAATGTGTCATAAAACTGTCGTAAACGCTGTGCTGGCCAAAACGATCTTGATCTAGATTGTCGAATACAGACATCACCTCGAGACTCAGAGTAATTTACCAAAAATGAAATGAACTTGTTGCCGGAGAGAGCTTCCCAGATCACAGAGCACAGAGCACAGATCCCAGATACCTCTACCTGTGTACCTGGTGTACCTGTGCCACTGTGAGCGCCTGCTCCTGGCTGATCTGATGATGATGGCTGCTACTGGGGCCAGTGCGGCTACTGGTAAGGCGATAACCAAAACTAAAACTGAAGCCCCAAGGCGCTGGCGGGTCTGGTTGAATCCATATCAAAAGATAGACCGCTCTGAGCGGTCCAGCAGAGAAGAAGACGATGTGGATGTGGATGTGGATGGGCAATGGCGAAGGCGAAGGCGAATGCGAAGGCGACCTGGGTATCATCGATCATCGATCATCTGGCGGGCTCTCTCTAAAAATGGTTTCCAGCTGCGTAGGAAAACACCATCGCATGACCAAATCGCACTCTTTGGACTCCTACTTTCTTCTGCTGCACTCTGGCACTGCTCGAGTTGTGATTGCGAGGATTGCGGCAAGTTTTTTCTAGCCACATAGCCAGCCACCTCCTTCAGCCCCAGAAGCAGCAGAAGCAGCAGCAGCAGCAGCAGCTGCCTGTCTTCTTTTGGCACATTTATTATTATTATTATTAAATATCAACGTCGTTTGTCGTTAGCAATTTTTGTTATTTATGAGCTCAAGTTATGCCTTTTGGGTGTTTCGAGAATTTGGACATGACACACACACTTTAGAGGTGCCTCCCCGATGAATGGAGCTAAACGGTGACTGGTTCACAGTGATGCGAACGAGCACTGTTTGGTAAAATATTGTTCATGATCGAAAACATTGTTTATATGTATGTATACTAGGCGGCCAAGGCATGCCCCTGCCCACTCGCTTCCCTCTAACATCAACCCCCGGCTCACACGCTTCACTCGCTCAAGATGATATATGTCAAATATCGAACAACGACGACGGCCATAAATAAAGGGATATTTCTTAGTTTTTTTTTAAGGAACTTTAAGTATAGTTTCCTCTCTTTACTATCTTTTACTATCTTGCGTGTCACAAGGACTTAGACGTGACAGCTTTAGCCGTGACTTCAAAAAGACATTCGATCATCACTGGCGCCCACATGTGTATACTCGCAGCCTCCTCGTACACTCGCCGATATGTGTATGAATGTGGAGCCCATCCATATAGCCGATGCCAATTAATGACCAAATTAGTGAAGCACTCATAGACAAACACTTGACCGATTATGGTACGGGATTTTCTACTGATTTGGTTCGATTTGTGATTTATTTCCACAGACTGTCTTTGATTTCTTTGTTAGTATCTCGGACTAGACTGGACTGGACTGGACCATGGACTGCCACTACCGAACCGAACCGATCCGAACCGAACTGGACCTGAGTCCGAGTCCCAGTCCGAGGGAAAGTCGGTGGGAGAACAAAGTGAAATGCATACATCGCATATAAGTAGGCAATCAAATCGACGCTAAAACATCAAAGTGCCAAGGCCTTTCATTTCGTTGTCGACTCCAGCTTCAGCCTCCAGCCTCGAGCTCCAACTCCAACTCGAGCCGAAGGACACCAAAACGAGCTATCGACCTGCAAGCGGCATCTGAGGCACGTAGTAAAAGCCAAATGGCCATAAAAGGGTCCGGCGATTGCTGTGAAATATGATGCGCAGTCCTCAAATACTAATTAGCTTTGGCAGTCGAGGCCAGAGTTAGTGGTGTTGATGATATTGGCCAAGCTATATGAGCCAGTACTTCTGTATCAAAGTATAAGTATATAAACATAAATACATATGTACATATGTGTGTGTCTATATCCGCCAGTGCCCAGTGGCCAGTGCCCAGTGGCTGCTCTGCTGCTCGGGCTATGGCTAACAAATTGTGAAAACAAATTACTGTCATAAATGTCAGCATTACAAACTGACAACAATCAATACATCAATCTCAACCTGTTGTCAACTCAAACAAAACAACAACAACCACAACAACAATAAATTATGACAGTTTTAAAGATATACAGATACAGAAAAAAGTCCACACATACTCGTACTCGTACTCGTATGTGACTCCTGTCGCTCCTGTCTTTACAATTATACTCGTACTCGTAAGCCTACATCAGCTGGCGTCTGTCCCCCCGGTCCGGGCGGGCAGTCGAACATCTCACAGCAATGTGACAATGACAATGGTACAAAAAAAATGAGCCAGCGAGCTGTTCCGTCCAAGCATTTAATGAAATCAAGCCTTAGATACCGAGATACACACACGGAGATAGAAGTCCAGCTGGAAAAAGCTGTACAACTAAATGATTACAAAAATCTAAATTGAATTTCGCCATAAGTTGAATCAATGGCCAGCTCTCTGGGCAGCTAATCCAAACATGAAATATGCCGGAATAACCCAGTCAGTCGCAGTCAGCAGTCGGCAGTCGGCAGTCAGCAGCGCTCAACTGTATAAATTCTAAGGTAAACGCATAATCTGTAAGGCAGCAAAAAATGAGCCAGCCCCAAGAGAGTGGGCAGCAGTAGAGGACTTGGGTGATGCTCTACAAGAGCAACAAACCAAAGAACAACATTTCTAATCGATGGAGAGATTCTGCCTGTCAAAATATATAAAATATTTAAAATTAAATATTATTTGTTTGCATTATTTCTGGCCCAACTTATATCCCCCTGCGACCCATTTTCCTTGGTATAGGGCATGGGCATGCGAAAGCAACATTGGGTGCTGCCTGTAACGGTGCGGCAGCGAGATTATCTAAGAGGGGAATAGGACGCGACAGGAGATTGGTGGATAGAAGAGAGATGAGCCCGCGCCTAGGCTAGAGTGACTAGAGAGGAGCTTGGCAATCAATAACTTAAATTACAAAGTAATTGCACAGGCATTCACAGCACGCTGTAGCAGCTTCGCTTTGATTCCAGCAGGCAGCAAGCAGGCAGCAAGGCAGCAAGGCAGCACGGCAGCAGGAGAACTCATCGTCATCAGTATCAGATTCAGCATCAGCATCAGCTTCAGTTTCAGCTTCAGCACCCAGCACCTGAGGCTTTCAGCACTCCACACCACACCACACCGAACCACTCTCCACTCCACTCGCGGCGCTCCGTCCTTCTGGCTATGGCTGTGGCTATGGCTCTGTCCGCCTCTGGCTGTCGTCACAAATGTTACACTTGATGGTAATGATGATGGACAGATTGGTACCAAAGTCACTCAAAAAGCGTTGCCGTTGCCAGCTCCGATTCCGATACCAAGACGAGACTGCGACTGCGACTGCGGCTGAAGCCAAGCCTTAGCCCCAGGCTCAGGCTCAGGCTCAGACTCAGGCTCAGGCTGAAGAGTGAAGAGTGAGAGACTGAGGCCAGGCCAATCCGGTAGCCAGTCTGTCAGTAAGTTGAAAATTGTTTTAAAATTGCTGTTACATGTCTGAATGCAAGCAGATTGAATTACAAGCTGGCCGAGCAAATGCTTTTTGATCATCACAGCCACTGACTGCGAGAGCAGAGCAGAGCAGAGCGGAGCCCACTGTCGACCCAGTCCCAGTCCCAGTCCCGACTGGGGTCTAAAATTAAATATTGCGCATGCGCATGCGCACAGCACAGCAGTGCAGAGCAGAGCACAGCACCCAGTGGTAAAATCAGTCAACGCATATATGGTATAATCTAAATTTAAGTGTTGACACATTCGACTGTCGCGCTGACCAACTGAAATCGATACGAGAAGCTGTGAACCCAGTTCTGTGCACATGGGGCACGATTAGTACATATGAATTTGACGGATTACTCGCGCGTAGAGTTGGAGAGTTTGAGGTGAGAGCTCATCTAGATCTAATGGGTGACGTGATATATCTACATATATGTATAACCATTTTCAACCCTTTTCTAATATATTTTTCAAAGAGGACAAACCACTTACTGATTGTAATACCGCACTTCCTCTTTTCCTCTTTGTTTTCCATCTAAAGAGATCCAAAGAAGAAGGCGGCATCGCCAGAGGCAGCGGCAGCGGCATCTCCTCTACATTTCCCTAATGACGGCAGTTTTAGTTTATGTGATTAGACTTGCAAAATGATGCGACACCCGAAGGAAGAACAGACTCCTCTGGAAGAGTCCTCTATAGGAGTCGTGAGTGGAGTGGTGTGGTGTGGTGTGGTGTAGGGTGAAGTGGAGCGCGTGACACTCGCCGCTTTGGCTGCTTATCTTTTATTTAACATGTTCGCTCTGTATAAATATGGAGGAGCCGCAAGTTTGCGGCATCTACAAGTCTCTTCAGGCCCATTCCCATTCCCAGTTCCAGTTTAAGTCCCACTCCCAGTGCCAGCCTGACTGTAGCAATAGCTTCATCTGTGGCGATGTTGTCGTTGCCTCCGCTACCAGGGCAATGGCGTTGGCCATTCCTGCACTTCATTAATTATGCGAACTGCTCTCGAAGCAGAATTGATGGCAATGGAGCTGTGGCCAAGCCAAGCCAGTTGCCCGTTGCCCGTTGCCAGTGGCCGGGCCAGCGTCATCGTCGTCATCCTTTGCAGCATGATAAAGTTGTAATTTGTTGGCAGTTAAAGGTGTTGCTTATAGTGCAACTAATCGACATCATAAACTAAACTCTGCGTGGCTAAACAAGATCTGGTAATGTGTCCGCCAAATGATGATGACAATGTGTCCGCCAATTGAGGCTCAATTACATGATCAAAGGCTGCTTGCTTCGTACATTTAATATGGTTTAATTGAAAATATTTGAGGTAAACGGCAGAAGGAGTTGAATATTATGTAGGAAATAGGAAATTTAGCATGCTAAATTATCTCATGTTTGATCCCCTTCCCCTTTCCCCTCTATAGAAATAAATATGTACTAAAATTGCTTCCATTCTTTTTATGGATCTTTGAAAATATTTCCATGTGGCAGAGCAGAGGCTTCAAGTTTGCCAACTTTTCCAGTCCATTTTCTTCTTGTTGGCGAGTAATTAAGCTTCTCTTCATTGGGCAGCCAGAAAAACTTTCTCTGCTGTTGCCAGGCTGAGAATGAAGCGCTCAAATTCGGCACACACACACACACACACGCGCACACAGTGAGAGCGAATAGTTTAAGATTTTCTTCGCTTAATTCTGGTTGTCTCTATCCCTATATACCTCCTCGCCCCCCCTTTCTTTCTGGTTTCCTGGTCAAGGGGTCGGGGTCGTTGGCGTCTACGAGTATATACAATATTTCTTAAATTAAATTATCAAAAAGAATTTCACTAGTTGGCATGCCTAACCCCTGGGCCCCCGCAATGCCACGCCACCCCCCCTGTCCACCTTCCAGGCAGCAACCTGCTCTAAGTAGTGAGAGAGTGAGAGAGAGAGAGAGAGAGAGAGAGAGTGAGTGGGAGGGGGGAGGAGTAAGTGACCAAACGATGCAAAAAAAAAAAACAAACGGGTAAAAGAAATTCCGAAAATTTTCCCACACTTCTTGAAGGAGCACAAATCCATAGACAGGCAGAGAGAGAGAGAGCGAGAGAGAGAGAGAAGAGCGCAAGAGAGAGGACCTGCACAGCTACTCATATTTGTTTATGGCTGCTGAAGAAGATGAAGGAGGGGTAGAGCAGTAGGAGCATGTGCATGAAGCACATGTTGCATTTGCCTCCGACTCCGTTTCGTTGTTGATGAGCTGCATTATATGGCTGGCATGCATACGAGCCGGCGACCGAGACCGAGACCGGGACCGGGACTGGGACTGGGACCGGGAGTATCGGCGACCGAGAGAAGAAGAGAGCTGCAGAATGGAGCCAATGAGCTGGATGGGAGGAGAAGAGAGCAGCACACAGAAGAGATGACGACGTTCGTTGCCATCGACATAGACATAGACTGGGACAGAGACAGAGAACACCGATGCCAACGGCAATGGCAACGGCAACATCGACGTCGACGTCGAGGCCGTGGCGAATGTGTGGAGGCCGGACAGGCCAAGTGGGCATCGGGTATGGGGCATGGGGTATGGGACATGGGGGCATGGGGCACCGCATCCACTTGTTGCCGCTATTTACCTTTTGGTTCTGCTTGTTGTCTTTTGTCTCGTCGGGTTTTCACTTTAGCGGTTCTTCTTCTGCCTCGGCTTCTTCTTCTCCTGCCCAAGCTTCTTCTTTCCCTTCTACTCCTTCTCCTTCTTCTTCTTCGTTTTGGTTTTCATTTTTTTCATTTTTGTGGTGCATTGTCTTTGCGCATTGACACCGAATCGCAACTGGCATGAAAACGCCCTAACGGTAAGGGAACTTTTGCTATTTTTGAAGGTATGGAGAGAGACCGAGAGACACACGAGGAGGGAGGGGAATAGTGAAGAAGCTTTTCGTTCATGTATCACGTCTGTAGAAAATTAAAATTTAGTAAGTTATCTATTTTTAACATTTATAACACTCCACGACAATAAAGCTTTTTGCATTAACGCATTTACGATATTTTTGTCTACCGCTAAGTATTTGTGGTTTGCTGCAAGACCCAAGCAAAAACGATGATTCTCATAACGACGAGCAACAATAATTATTCAACGAGGGCGAAGAGAACAAGAACGACGACAACGACCCGAGAGTTCGGGTGGGCTAAAGCTGAGAAGAAAGCTTGCAGTTCGGCCCATGACTAACTCTCTTGCGGATCTTATTCAAGCTCCCAAATGTAACACACATCCACACACACATGCAATCACAAGGAAGCTTTCTGTTGTGTTTTCTGTATGACCTTTTGTAACTTTATCATGGTTCGGTCGAGTGCGGTGGTGTGAGCCAACGACAAAAGAATTTTGCTTAATATTAACTGTACATTAACTGAATTAACTATTAAACATTAATATGTATATATATGTATATTTAAATGATACATCTTACATATTTTATGATATGGTTTGCAGGCACACTGAGTGGTTTTCATAGCCTTTAGATTGATTCCAAATGATTGTAAATTATTAAACCCCTTACTTTACGTAGATAGAACTCTCGCGGATCGCATACGTATGGATCGAGAGTATATGGTAAATATTTTAAAGATAGCTTAAGATTAACCTATCTTGGACGGCGCTTTATAAAGAATTATTGTGTAGAAACAATCGCATAGATACGAGTGCATGAGCTAGAATTTTCATTAGCTTCCTAGTTCCTTTCATTGTTTGGCCTTCTCGACAATAGATCAATCAGCTTGAAAGTTGTCCGCGAAGAAAAGTGATGGCTTATCCAAAGAAAGTTTCTAATTCTATCGATCAGCTTTGATTATCTAGCGGCCATGTTTGGCCATACGAAATCCTAAGGCGAGATGTCTGCGTGATGGGAATACAATATTGTAAAATAATGCGATACTCTTGCTTTCTACTTGGTCCCGGGTGACGGGTGCATGGTGCATGGTGCATGGTGCCTGGAGCCCGGAGTCCCACTCTCCGTTCTCCGCTCACCGCTCACCGGGGTCCCAACCCAGCTGGCGACAAGCAGCTGCCCGAATGTTTTTGTTGGTGGCTTTTTGTTTACCGCACGACAAATTGCTTTGCTTTTGGCATCTCCGAGGCGGCTCAGGATTCTCCATATATGGCCAGAAGCCGTAGACACTTTGCGTGTCTCAGTGTTGGTGTTGGTGCGAGTACGAGTACGAGTACGAGTACTCTGCATGTGTGTGTGTGTGTGTGAGTCTGCACTAAACAAATTGTTAAATTTATTGCCGGTCGTAAAGAATGGTCGCAGTTACAGTCACTGACACAAAGCCACGGCCACATAGAAACAACAAATTCCTTGTGTAATGCACTCAAAATTTATAGTTCAGACTCAGTCAGTCAGTTGGAGGGGAGTCGCGGTGTCTTGGCGACCATCCTACCAATACAAAACAGTACTAGTAATAGTACTAGTACTTTTTCATGTATGTATATACCATCTATCACTAAATGGAAAGCCATCGAAACCTTCTGCCCAACTTAAAGCATTTCAGCCATATTCGCATTTGCCCAGATCTGGCTATCTTTGGCATTTTGGCATTTAATTAATTAGCGAACAAACTTAGCAATGCCTCGGCCACTCATTGGCGCCGTTGTCAATCACTCAATCAATCGATCAATCAGCTCAAATCAGCAGCATTCCTGCGACTTGCTTTCGTAGCATGTGGAGTGAAAAATTACTCAGAAATGGTCAGAGAGAAAGAGCTGGGAGCTGGCAGTTGGGAGTTGAGCTGAGAGCATTTGGAATATGCAGGATAGAATGTCCAATGATAGTAATATACGTATGGTATGGTATGGTATGGTATGGTATGGTATGCATTGGCCACTGAGAAACTTTCAGGATGTGCCTGTGGCTAGAGACTAGAGTACACATCCCATGTGATGATAATCGATGGTCCAAACCAATCAAAAGCACAGAATCAGTTATTTTTATGTTACTTTCCGCCAAAATAAATATTAACATACAACACACACACACTTACACGGAACCAAATTGGGAATTGCCTTTATTGGTCTTCGGTTGTGCCTCCCACAAATAGAAACATTTATGCCCCGCCATTTGAAGTGACAGCTTGGGGAGGAAAATGTAACAAATTTCTTTGGATCCCTCATAAAATAGCATTTTATCCAGATCTTGAATATACAATTGGCACAAACAATTGGCAAGGATCGAGTGGTTCTGGCCCGCCCCAGAAGAACTCCTGAATCCCAAGCAAATTAGGAAGCTAATGAAGAATTTACATTGTTTGCCAAAACGAATTATTATTAAGCATGGGCCAGGTCCGGGCCAGAGTCGGAGTCGGAGTCAGAGCCAGTCTGAGAGAGAGGAGGATTGGGCCTGGACCTGGGCTTGGACTTGGACTGGGGTTGTGCATCTCTGCGGTCAAAGAGAAGCCAAGGAGACCAATTATATCGCCGAGCTTTGATCTTGCGACTGGTTCTTGGAGCGATGAGGAGGAGGCCTTGGGTCTGGCCTAGGCTGGCCTAGACTATTAAGCATACCGAAAGAAAGTTGGAAAATGTGAAGCAATTGTTTCTGGCATTTCGGAGGCACTTTGTTCTCGAGCCGACACGGGGCGAGGCCGCGTCCTCAGACTGACTCTAATTCCCACCGCGGATTCGCCATCGTCAAGCCAAAAAATGTTTCATTCGCTGCTCTGCTCTGCTCTGCTCAGCTCTGCTCTGCTCTGCTCTGTTTCGGCAAAGAAGATTACGCATTGCATTCGCGTATAAATCAAATGAAGCGTGTGCTATGCCCAAAGGAAAGTTCCCCCAATTTCGGACGCATTCAATTAATGTCAGTCGTAAAACGTATGAAAAAAAACCGAAAAGCGAAAAGAAAACCAAGTCAACACCCATAAGATTTATAGGGTAAACCAATTTTTGTTTCTTTTTTGCAGTGCCCAAATCCACTTAAATGCTGTTCGCTCTGGCCAAGCCCCGAAAGCCGTTCCACATGTGTGGAGAGGTAGGTGTCTCTGCCTGTGTCTCTGCCTGTGTCTCTGCCTGTGTCTGGGTCTCCGACTGGGCCTGGGCCTGGGCCTGGATCTGGGCACGGAGGCCCCCACAGCTTACTCACCCCTGCACCCAGGGTCGGGCCTTTAAGAGTGAAACACCGACCAGAAAAAAACGCTCCAATTTGTCACTCGTGCTTAGGCCTGAGAGCGGGCAAGATGCAAAAAGTACGAGTATTCTCATACTCTCACTAAGAGTACTTTCACGCATGCACACGCTGTCTGAGGCTCTGAACTACAGGACTTTCCATGGCACAGGACTTTCTTCAAACAAAACTATCACCATCACTTTTATATTCAAGGCTTCAATTATTCATTTAAGGCCAAGATATCTTAGAAGAATCCTTCTTTTATTGGGACAGTAAAAACTTCATGCATATTCTAGGGTATCCTAGCCTCGTATAGGCCATACCACTGCCCTGTTATCCCCAAAGAAGACCCAAAGAGAAGCCGAGCAGATCGCACAATTGTTATTAGTATCTTTTTGAGAAAAAGCCGCCGTCGCCTCAGCCAGCCGGACGGACGGACGGACGAAAACTGAAGCACGCGCTCTTAACAAATTGTGCTACGAATTTATGCGATTCACTGGAGCAGCGTGGAGAGAGAAATGTGCGCCCGATGACATCACGAGCAAAATATGCGGCCCCCCAAAAAAGGCGCGGCCACGGCTCAGCCTCAGCCTCAGTCTCAGCCTCAGCCTCAGTGTCTCAGTGGAGAGGGCATGGCAGATCTCAGATGGAGATCTGCAGTCAGATGGAGGTCAAACGGATTCTGTTTCTGACAGATACTTTGCTTCGCTTGTGACATTCCTTCATCGGCGATGAAACGGTTGCAGAAAGGGATTCTCTGTCCTTTGACAGGATGCAAACTAGTTTCCCTTTAAGCAGAACAAATTACGAAAGAGATCTTCTCTCTGGGAGTTATGCAAATTTGGCATCGTGTGAGATTTATGGGATCTGGGAATGGTTCAAAGTCGCGACCGGGCGTCTGCCCTTGCATAAAACTGAAGCAAATGACAGACCGATCGTGTCCTGGACAGGATGCTTTGTCCCGTGTACCGTGTACCGTCCCTCGCGTCGACACCTTTATGAAGTGTCGACGAAGTGTCGGAAGCAAAGTCAAGGGCCGCCGGCCCAAAGCGAGTTCATTAATTTGACATGATCCGTACTCTTGAAACCGGGACACTCACTCCGCTGTGCTGGGCTGTGCTGTGTATTCGCATTCAATGCTCAATGTTTATATACATAATTGTTGCATAATAACCTCATTAATCAACGGTCCTTGAATGCCAGCAGCAGCAGCAGCAGCAGCAGCAGCAGAGTCCTGTCTGTGTCTGGCTTTTGGCAGGGGTTGTTAAGTGTCTGACTTTACTAATGGTTCAAGATGATGTTTTGATGCATTACGCTTTGTGTACTTATGTATACTTATTCCCCTACTCCTCCCTGCTGCCTCTCCCTCTCCCTGTTCCCTAGTCTATTTTTGATAGCAACAAAAAATCGGAAGCATCTGCCATGATTTGTAATCATTTGTATGATGCCAAAGGATGCCAGAGTCATCAAATGAATTCTTATACTGTAGATTGTATATCCAGTATATTTCCCTATAATAATATACTAAATATACTGAAATGTCCACCTATGTATATGTACTATATGTATATTTGTTTAGAGGTGGTCGATCTTTTTCATTCCTAAGTATTACTTTACGAATATTGTTGTTGTTGTTGTTGCTCTTTCGACTGTCGCCCATAACATTGACAGAAACAGAAACAAGGGGGAAGTGGGATTGGTATGGGGATGGGGAAGACTAGAAAAATAGAAGAAGAAGAAGCTGTAGAACAGTCAGTGGCAAAAATATGTCCATGTTCCGTATTCCTCGCTCCATCTCCCTCGCTCCAACACAGCTATCTCTATCTGGCTCTCTCTCTCTCTCTCTCTCTCTCTCTCTCTCTCTCTCTATGCAATGCAATTCTAAAAATTGAATTATTCATGGCGATTGTACGACAATCAATTGAAATTGAAATAAAATGCTGCCTGCCAAGTTGTTGCCAATGTTGTTGTTGCTGTTGTTGCAACTGTTGCAGATGTTGTTGTTGTTGCCACTGTTGCTGCTGCTGCTGCTGCTGCTGCTGTTGCTGCTACTGCTGATTTTGCTGCCGCCTTTGACATGTGCGCAGACCGATTTTTCAGATACTTTTTTCGTTTTGGCCGCCCGACTTGGCTTGCGTTCGCTCGTTGGTTCGTTCGTCTGTTGGTCTGTTCGTTCAATTGAAATTGTGATTTAAAGTATCTGTATCTGGATCGATTTGGCATCGATCGAATGTCGCCAAATGTCTCCCGTCGAATGGCTCACGATGGCAGGCTAGCAGGCTGGCCGGCCCCCAGACAGCAGGAGATTTGTCGCCTATTTTGCTTGTGGTTTGCTTTGCTTTTGGTTTGATTTCTTCTGATTCTCGTTTTTTGGCCAGCGGCAATTTGTATTTGGCCATGTTAGTGCATAGATCAGACTTGTTCAAGTGCTCAAGTGTTTGGCAATCGTATTTGGGACCTGCTCAACATTTTCTCGGAATAGTTTAGCCGCCGAAAGATCGCCAGAAACGGCGAGAGAAACAGAGATAGAGAGAGAGAGAGTGATGGAAATTTATTCTACAATCCATTGTAGATCCCTTTATCAGCAATTGAAAGAAGAGGGAATCGGAATGCAAGGGATTAGATTCGGATAAACCTCTGCCTCTCTGTCTCTCTCTCTCACTAATATCTAGTCGAAAATCGCACTGGTTCCAGTTTTCTATGGAATTTTTTGCTCTCCGCTCAATGCAATCGGATTAAAAGTGCCCCTCACTCTGTCCTTGCAGCATAATTTGAGGCAGATTGCGCTCTAATAAATATGAGCAGCCATCAAAGCTAATGCGCCAACTCGTCACCGGGAGATGAGCACGCGAGTAGGCGAGATAGGCGCGATATGCGCCCCCCTGCCGAGGCCCAAACTTAATTAAAATTTCGTCAGATAGATAGATGGGGAGAGTGAGAGAGGGAGAGAGAGAGAGAGAGAGAGGCAAAACGAAGAGGGCAGATTTGCCTACGAGCAGAAGAAATGTTAATATGTCTGCGCAGCATCCGTAGCAGCGGTAGCAGCAGCCGAAGCCGCAGCTCTAACTAAGATTATGACGACAATGATGCTGACAGGTAAAGCTCTGACTGTGGGGCTCAGGAAACTACTGAAAAGAAACTAACCAGATTCCTGATGCAGTCAGAGGCAGAGTCGGCAGTCGGCAGGCGGTAGTCGGGAGTCGGTAGCCGGGAGTCTCCGTTCCAGTTCATGGCTAAATGCTGCTCGTGCTGTGATAAATTACACGTCATTTTAGAGTGTTGCGCTTCCTTGTTACTCCGTCAAGTGGTGTTGACACGGCCGCAGCGAATGCAGGGTATTAAATGATCTTCACTGCTGCTCGAGTCGAGACACGACTCGACGCGACGCGACGCGACTCCACTTGACTCGACGCGACTCTCCTCTGGCCACATCTCCAAGTGCTGTTATTAAAATGAAATCATCATCATCACGATGTGACAGAAGCGCGCGAGAGGGATACACTGCCGAGATGAGATGAGATGGATGCCCCAGGATCACTTGAGCGAGCATCGCAGCTCGTAAGCACGGATCTGGCTTATGACAAGAGAATTCAATTAGACATATGAAAACACGCGTTGATTGTTCTGCCGGAATGGGAATTGTTTGGAACTGCCGCTTCTGCACATCCACATTAAATTAGGAATTATTTACTTTGCTCTCTATGGGACTCTATGGTGAACATTTTAATCTGGAGACTTTCTTTGATTCGGTTTTGCGGCTATTTATTTTAATTTAAATTCAAAGTTTAATGATTGTTCCGACAAAATGTCCACAATGCCAAAAAGAAAAGCACTCATTAGCTTTGATGTGAAAACCTTTTAAAATGAGCTGGGACGTACACCAGGACCGTATAGAATCAATTTAGAAAAACTGTGTACTTTTTGCTCTATTAGTCTTAGCCTTATAGATTGCTTTTAATAAACCTTCCAGCCTTGGCTATTTGTTGTGCAAAACTCGATCAAGGGTGACATATGTAGATAGCCCTGACTTCCGATTCACGATTCCTATTAGAAACACTAGAAACCTTTGTTATACCGTTGTTCCTTCGGCTTTGTAGATCGAATTGTTCCTTGAACGGACCCTTTAGGGTCTTATGCTCGGACTATCTGTAATTCCCTCTACCATGTCATATCTACTACTGACTCCCTTCCTAGCCTTAAATTACTGATACTGTCATATCTTTCTTGTAATTAGAAATTGCTTAGTTCTTTTAGTCAGATTAGTTCTACTCTTCCTCGAACACTAGTTCCTGCATGTCCGCGATCGGTTCGGTTCGGCTAATGAGTCGCGCGTTATGCGGCAGCGCCACTCGGTCGATTTGGGTTCTTGCCTTCAGCTGGTGTCGCTTGGGTCGCGCTTGGACATATCAATGTCCTAAAGATAATAAATATTAATAAATTATTACTGAATATTATCGTTCAAATACAAAATGGTGGAAGAAAAGTTCCTTTCTTAAGTCTTTTGTTGTTTCCCTCTCGACTGCAAATGAATGCAAATTAGATAATACATAATAATTCCCTATCAGCCCCTTCATCTGCTGAAAATCACAAAAATTGAATAGCAAACATTTAAAAATCCAACAAATACAAAACACTTTGGCACAAAAAACTAGTTTTCACCATTTTGTTAAACGAGCTTCGATGTTTTTGCTTTTGTTGTTGTTGTTGTTTTCCTTTTGTTGGTTTACTTACTCTCTGTTTTAACTCACACTGAACGACGGGCATTACGCTGCTCTGTGCCCACCTCTTTGCCACATTAGTCGTCCAATACGAATACAAATGAATGCACATTTACAATAAAAAGTATAAAAAAAACCAAACCGAATTTAACACTCTCGCACACACACACACACAGACAGGCGCAAGAAATAATAACAGTACTGTGTGTAGGCAACAGCCAACGAATCAAGACATTTTCAATGAAAACGAACCAAACATACATATGCCACAGCCATATACACATCCATGCCGTACATACATATCGAGCCGGTGGCAACAGCCAACCAGAGTTGAGCACGCACCACCGAACACAGAGAGACTTGGACACGAGAATACAGTGAGCGAAATCGGGACTAAGATGTTCCGCAATTCCGCACTGAAGATGTACCGGTCAGAGGTGCCTCTTGGATGCGGATTTCCTCTCGATCTTAATGCCCTGACACGCGTATACTGTTAAAAATGTAACTATAATTAAAGTACAGAAATAATTCTTTTCAGAGCTTTGTGATATTTTCACAATACAATTTTTTCTTAGTCTATGAGCCTTTAGAGCGTGCTCTTCTCTCTTATTGTGCCAGAAGAGAGCCCAGCAGAGCGCAGAGCAGAGCAGAGCAGGGCAGAGCCGCCAAGCCGAGCCGAGCCGAGGAACCGAAGAGCCGAGGAGCAGAAGAGCAGCAGCAGCTGTTTGAAAAACAGGAACTGACTGTTGGTTGGGCTGATGTGATGATGATCTTTGAGGCCAGGGCCACACCGGGCTAGTGCCAGTGCCAGTCGGAGTCGCAGCCGCAGTCGCCGTCGCAGTCTCAGAACGACGATGACGATTCAGTCTCGGATTGGACTCACGCTGCCAAGCATCGTCGATCGCATCGCGAAGTTCTTCGGCGTTATGTGCGCCACGTGAGTGTTGCGAGTGAGTCTCCCGAGTGCCGTCGCTGTATCATCACCTCACCGTTTTGGCGGATCAATGATGTCACTGAAGATAATGTGCTATGAAATGTGCTATGTGCTATCAGATATGATCCATTGATAATGCAGATATCATCCAGTTTGGTCAGTCAAAGTGTTCTGTGAAATAAAAAACATATACAAATAAATCAATAAATAAATACATAAATACATACAGTGTACCTTTTGGGATCTACAATTTATGCAGTTTTGGAAATATCCAATTCTAAAAAGGTAAATTCAATTAGCAATTATCTAAAGAATATCAAATTAAAATCACAAAAATCGTTTAAAGGAAGTTCATACAAATTATGTAATTTTTTTGTTATTTTTTTAAAGTTATAAACCATAAAGTCCAAGTGCAAATCGGACTCTTCTTCAAATAGTTTGTGGCAGACTAATCAAGTGGACTGACTATTGATGAAGAGCCGTCCTTAGCCCTTTATCCATTCTAAACTGTATAAACCCTTAACGAAACAAATGCAGATTTGGTTAGCCCAAAAAACACAAAACAAAAAAAAGCAGAAAAAAAGGAGTAGTAGTAGAGAAGGCAACCGAAACAAAAGAAGCTCATTGACATGCTCATTAATAATGTTATTGCCTTTTGTGCGATAAGTGTCAAAAAATTACGACAATAGGGGTAAGGCAGAAGGTAAGAAGAAGCTGGGAGATGGGCGATGGTAGATGGAAGATGTATTCCAGCACTTAATTGTCCAACTGCTGTCGGCAATCAAGCAGAAAAGGGCCGGAGCCAGAGACAGAGAGAGAGAGAGAGGCTGGACTGTGGACTGGACTCGGGATCGGAATCGGGAACCGAGCTGGGAGGAGGCTGGCAGGAGGCCGGGAGGCCGGGAGGCCACGAAAGGAAGCAGACAATTCAAACTAGAGCGTGTGACTGCTGCTGAGTGGATTTGCATATTCGGAATATCCACGTCTCCAGTGGAGTGGACTCCTCCAATGGCAGGGCTAATAATAAAGCATATTACCGGCAATTGTCTGGCCAGAGAGAGAGAGAGAGAGGGAGAGAGGGAGAGATGATCAGGAGAGGAGAGGGGTTTTGGGTTTGGGTTCTTGATTCTTGTTCTATTTTGTCGCCGCTTCAAAATATTTGAGACAATCGTGGTTTGCTTGTTTGAACACCTTTTCTACCTTTGTTGCCCTTTATCTGATTTGGCATTGTCCATCATTTTGTTTGCTTTAAAGGACACATTTTTTTGCTTTCTGCTTTCAGTTCTGTTTTTTTTTTTTTTTGTTTTTGGTCCGTTGTTTATTATTCTTATTGAGGAAAATCCTTCTGCTTTATGTGCATTCATTTTGGGTCTGTCAACAGCAACTTGATGAGCTTGTTGAGAATGTATCTACATACATTCAACTGATCTGGTTCTTATTGTCTAAGCCGCTTCGTACCCGTCGTCGCGGTCCCCCCTCCCCCATCAGATTTCTCCTCTCTCATCTCATCTCCACTCCCCTCCGGCTCGGCTCGGAAAACATTTTGTAGATCTCCGCAGATTAGATCTGAACAATCATCCACTTGGCTTACAATCAATACGGATAGTTTTTAATTAATTGTTTGTTCAAGTCGAATGTGTAACATTAATCTTGGTTTAAACGTGGCTTAATCGATAAGCCTGGCAGCTGGGGATTGTTTCTATTTTGTGATCGCTTGGCTCCGATACCGATATAGAGATGAACAATGGGAATCTCTTTATAAATTTGGAATTTGGAATGCCACAAGTTGAGAGACAATTTATATCGCCGCCGCCGCACGAAGGGAACCACCAACAAAGACCCAGAACCAAGTCCGATCCACATAAATACTCACCCAGTGCAACTCTCTTTGCCTCAAAGACCTTAATTAGCAGTTGGGCTTTGTGGAATGGGAATTATGTGTGTCCTGGGTACACGACTTGGATCGGTATTTGTCCATTTGATGTGGGGGCATGGCATGGGAGGATGCAGGAGACAAATCTCCTGAATCTCTTGAGAGCAGCCCAATTTGTGTCCGGTTTTGTGAGGCGGCCGGCCTTGGACAGCGTCGTGATTGTGCCAAAAGGATGGAAGCCGCCTTTGGATACAAATCTGCAAGTTTATCGCTTCGTGGGGATTCCTTTCGGTTTGCTCAAAAAGGCCACAAATGATGGTGGAAATTTGCTGTAATTATATTGCGAGATAAGCCGCCAAGAGACAGGTTTCGGGTGAAATTAGTTTATCTCTGTTAGTGTCTCCGATAGTGTCTGTGGCCTTAAATCAGAATGGAAATTGGTTTCAATTCGATAGCTGGTTGCAGTCGGCAATGTCGGCAAGGATATGCACGCTTCAGACACGTTTTAAGCATAGGATTCACTTAACAATACCCAAGCTATAAAGCAAATATATTCCTTTCGCCGGCATCCCAGAGCTGTAGCTCCCTTAAGTGCAGAACTAAGGCCATTCCAGGCCACTTGGTGCACCCCTCACGCCGGCCGGCCAAGTGTTTGCCAAGGTGTCCATATGCATCTTGACATGGTCCGGGTTCGGGTTCGTTTTCGGGTCCAGTGGCAGGGCTGACAGTGGCAGAGGGAGCTGCAACTGCAACTAGAAATGTGCCCAGCAGGTGGTGCCACAACGTGATGCTGCTTCTGTGATAATGGTTAACCCCAGGCACCGTGCTGCCCCTCCAAGCCATGGCCATCGCCTGCCAATGCCCAGCACTTTGCATATAAACGCTCGCTAATGGACACCAAAGGTGACAGCAGAGCCTTGCTAAATTGGCAAACATTAAATTTGCACCTTCACAGCGAGCTCCAGCTTCAGCTTCAGCTCCAGCTCCGCAGCGGGGAGACGGAAACGGAGTCGGAGACGGAGACAGGCGCGAGCGAAACCGTGACAATTTTCGGCACAGCGGTGCACTTTTCCAGAAAGCAGCGAAAATCAGCGGCAGACAGACAGAAGACGCAAAAAATCGCTTCAATCGCCTGAGCTGGAGCTGGAGAGGCGACCCAGAACTGAAACTCTTGAGCACTTTGTGCTCCATAGATAATCTTGGTTTAAGCCACCAAGCAGCAGCAGCAGCCAGGCCAAGCCAAGCCAAGCCAAGCCAAGGTTGTAACTTAATGGGGGAGGATCGTGGAGAAAGATATTCGTATTCGTATTCGTATAATCGTATCGCAGGAAAGGATACCGAGTTGAGCTGCATTAAGAGTACATCATGGAGAGTCCTTGGTGGTGAGCGAGAGTCCAATCCGATGGCCAAGCTGGGATGATCCATGGAAATGTGTCGTCTACCTTTTGTTGCTGTTGACCCACAGCCGCCACACGCTTTATGGGAACGTTAACAACCAAACAAATGTCAAAGAATTTATAATGTATTGTACGGGTATATCCATGACAAAATCGATCCCTCCCCAAGATTCTCCATGCTCATCAAATAGTTGACGCAGAATTTTCGTAATTTTTGTTGCTGCTTCTAATGTTGTTGTTGCTGTTGCTGTTGCCGTTGTTGTTGTTGCTGTTGTGGTCTTTTGTTTTTGCTTGACCTTAAGAGCTTTATGAGCGGGCAAAACAAGTCACAGCATGCATTAGATGTGTGAACGTGAAGCCTTCTGTGGGAAAGGAAAGAGAGGGGGCAGTGGCAGTGGCTGTGGCAGTCGCAGTCTCAGTCGCAGAGAGTTGGAGAGAGGTGGAGTCGAGGTGCAGGGTCTGACATTGCCGCGACCGAAACTTTGATGGTGCAAGCCCAAACCGGTCGCTGCATACCTCAATTTCTATCCACGACCTGTGGCAAAAAAAAAAGAAGAGAATTCAAAAATGAAAAAAAAGAATACAAAATAAAGTAAAGAGAAACGCAGTGGGTCATCGGTTATGCCTGTGGTTGTTGCCTCTTCATCTTCTCCTTCTTCTGCTGTGCCTTTTGGTGTGGCTTTTGGATTCTTATTGAGAGAATCTCTCGCATGAAGAGAAAAATAGTCGGCGGAAAGGCAAAATCCCATCGATAACAAGGACAATCGTGAAGAGGAAGAAACCACACTTTAATGCAATACATATCAAGTGTCTATTTTATATATATTTTTGATCTTTAATCTGTGCCTTAACTTGGAAACAATCACATTCTCCTTGCAGATGAACCAGCTGTGCAAAGTGTGCGGCGAACCGGCGGCTGGTTTTCATTTCGGGGCATTCACATGCGAAGGCTGTAAGGTGAGTACTCCCATTCCCATTACCAGTACCAGTACCAAGAAATATCTTTTCCAAATGGATATTTTATTGGGATTACCCGAGACAATTGGTGAGAAAGATGGGCTGTGCGATTTCGCACAAGTTGAAAACAAAATGTGCAAAAAATGATCTCGATTTTGGCTTTTACTTTTCATCGCAACGAAAAACATTATTACTATAATTAAAATTCAATTCGGTAGATTAATCGATTATTAATTGACTTTAAGTAGATACGTGTGTGCGCACCTCGGCACAAAGCAAAGCAAAAGCCTTCAAATGGCATGGGAAAATGTTTCTGCAAAATTTAGAGCAGTTATCAGGGAGAGCAAGGGAACAACTACCAATAAGAGTACACACATACAGATGTATGTACATGTACATATGTCGAGCTAGGTAAGCCCCAAGGCGAGCTCAAATGTAAACTGCAGTCAATCAAATAAAAATTACATGCATATTAGATGAGTCAGCGCATTCGGAAACAAAGGTCCCAGACACCCATCAAACGTGGCTCGGCTCCACAACTCCACTCAGAGCTGAACTTCAAAATCAACTCCGCCATGAGTCGGCACCCGGCACGGCACCAGCCCAAGCCCCAAGCCACCAGCCCCAAAACAATAGAAATCAGTTGCGATACAATAAATGGTGCATGGAGACTTATGCCATTCCCTCTTTGTGGCTTGCCCCCCCACTCCAATCAGTAGTTGGTCAGAACGCACATTTGATAATTGAGGCAAGTTCGACAGCGGCAGACAGGTGCACACACACACAGGGCCAAAGGTGAGCAGTCTGACAAAGAATCCATCGATTGTCTTGGGGAATACTTAGAGATAGTTGTGCAATCCATTGGCCATTAGCGACATCTTTTCTAGATACAAGACACTCATCCTATACACATTTCTCTCCCACTTGCATCTCTTGCAGTCCTTCTTTGGACGCACCTACAACAACATCGCGGCTATAGCCGGCTGCAAGCACAACGGGGACTGTGTGATCAACAAGAAGAACCGCACGGCCTGCAAGGCGTGTCGCCTGCGCAAGTGCCTCCTGGTGGGGATGTCGAAGAGTGGCTCCCGATATGGTCGCCGCTCCAACTGGTTCAAGATCCACTGCCTGCTGCAGGAGCAGCAGAGCACGGCGGGTGCGGCCAGCGGCACTGCTGGCGGCGGACCAGGCGGAGTCGGGGGGGTGAGCAGTGCGAATCTGGAGCAGCTCGCGCGCCTGCAGCAGGCGAGCCATCAGGCGCGGCAGACCTACCAGGACAAGACGAATCCCTGCATCAAGTCAGCCACAGCCAGCTCCCCCACCATGGGCACCATGGGTGGAGTGAGCGCGGCGGGAGCCACCTCCTCCGCAGCCTCGCCCAGCCTGCCCGGATTCCTGCAGGCAGCCAAATATCTCAACGATCGCCAGCAGCACCAGCACCAAAAGCACCATCAGCGGCAGTTGAAGCTGGAATCCCGCCTCAGCAACACGCCCAGCGACTCCGGCGCATCATCGGCCGGCGATCCCAACGAGGATGGGGCCACCAGTGTGCTGAGTGGCAACACCACGGGCGTCATCAGCACTCCTGCATCGATGCCCAAGCTGGGCCAGCGGCAGGGCTGTCCTCCCTTCCCCGCCAGCTCCGAGCCGGACGCGGATCTGGCGGCGCAGCAGCAGCGTCAGCGCCATCAGGAGCTGCTCGAGATCTTCCGCAGTCACTCGGAGCCGCTCTACAGCTCCTTTGCCCCCTTCAGCCACCTGCCGCCAGTGCTGCTCGCCGCCGGGGTGCCCCCACTACCCATGTTCAAGGATCAGTTCAAAGCGGAACTGTTATTCCCAGCCGCCAGCAGCAGTCCGGAGCTGGACGAGCCCATCGATCTCTCGCTGAGATCGCGCACAGATCCAGCCAGTCCCTTGGCGCCTGGCTCGAACAGTCCCAGTCTAAGCGAGCCTGCAGCGGCCGGTCATTTCCTGGACGAGTCCTCGCTGCTTGTCCGCAAGTCCACGCCCCTCGACCTCACTCTGGTGCGCTCCCAAACCCTGACGGGCTGATGGCCCGAGATGAATGATCGAATGAGCCGAGATCCGTGACTCGAGATTGCCTGAAAATTCCAGTTCCAGTGCCAAAACAATTTCGAAAATTTCGATATTCCTTCCTCCAGAAGAAGGGTACACGAAACCAGAGGAAAATCTACCCGGAAAAATCCCTTCATCTTCAACATTTTGGTGCCAGTGAAATTATGTACAAATATCAATATCAATATATATTTTTTTTTTAGCTCAATTTCAGCCGCTAAGAGAAAAAAGTGAACAATCGTATTATATATAAAAACGATATATATATAAATATAATTAAATAAATGATACTTTCTAGACAAATTTACAAATGATTGTCATTTAATGTGCTATGTGAGTTAGCTTACATTTTCGTGTTTTTTTTTTCTCTCTTTATTTATGTATAGATATTTTTAGTTACTAGATTGTAGCGTTTTTTTTTCGTTGTTTTCGTATTGACCTTTTGTTTGTTTTATTATTTTTAAATAATTTATTTGCTTAGATTTTAAGCCAATGTATAAACTTTCAAAAGACAAGAGTAAAATAAAAGTGAAAAGTTATGAAGAAAAGCTGAAAAATATTTGAAAAGATTTCGTAGTCCCCAACCAACACACAAAGTGAATTCCTTTCTTTTACCCCCTTCAGCTCTCTCTCTCTCTCTCTTGAGAGGTTGACATAAAAAGCTTCATTCAATTGACACATGACCAAACTTTTCCATGACCATTTACAGCAGAAATTTGTTCAATATACAAGTACAGGTAGGTATATACTATAGAGGGATATACACATACATACATACATACATATGTATGTATGTATGAGTAAGTTTTCGATTCAACTGTCACGGCTTCTGTGTTTACGTGTATATCCATCAAGAGGCCGCAGCGCAAATCCTGACCGCAGCAGCAGCCCAGTCAATGCTCAATGCTCAATGCGTTATTCATTACATAACCATCCATGCTGCTGACATATTTCCAAATGTCAGGCTACCTAGATGTTGAC
The DNA here is from genome assembly GCA_037356375.1 of Drosophila affinis. NCBI lineage: Eukaryota > Metazoa > Arthropoda > Insecta > Diptera > Drosophilidae > Drosophila > Drosophila affinis. Next base: position 62,547,784 of record CM074802.1, on the reverse strand, counting down.
TATATAAATGTAATTATGACAGCCCTGGACAGATGACACAATCCGCGCACAGACTCAACGGGAGATCTGGGACTTGGCAGACTGTGGCAGAAGGAAATCAAATGACTTGGAAAACGAACTCAATTTCAGTACTTGGAAATATTTGAAGAAAAAAGGTACTCGAAGGAATACCCAATCGTATACTTGACACTCATATTAACATCTAAATGATATATTGTACAATATGTATTCCTCTCTCTCTCTCTCTCTCCCTCTCTGTTAGCTATGTGTAAACAAAGACAAAGACTCACTTGATTGGCTCATCTCAGAGTCTAAGCTTCGAGTGGCGATTCGCACATCTATTCAGTCAGCTCGGCTCGGCTCTGCTCTGCTCGGTGGATGTGGATGTGGATGTGCGGTGAGAGTATCTTTCGGAACACGCCCCCTGAGAGCAGGGAGACAGACAAAGTGAGATACAAAGCTGAATAATCGCACGACACACCACACGCACAATTAGCCGCGGCAGCCACAGTAGCCGCTAAACAGAAATAATAGTCTAAGCCAAATGAATACTCGTACGAGTACTCGTACTCGTACTGGTGCTCGTACGCCAGACAGATCGAGCCACTCAGACGGAGATCCGGAGATCGTGAGCATAAAACATCGACTCGCGTGCTCAATATGCCTTTAAAATGCATTTATTCACAACGAATGTGGCCAAATCGAGCTGTGCCCGGGAGGCAGGGCCCCAGGCTGAGACAGAGTAAGAGCTAGAGCCAGGGGCAGTGGCAAGGGGCAGTGGCAAGGGGCAGTGGGCAGTGGCAGGGGCAGAACAAGTGGTCTGTTGTGTAGATGCTTGTTGCAGATACTTTCGCAATGAGTTTTATTGGTGTCGTTGATAACGATCTGGGAAACAGGAGACGAGACGAGACGAGACTACTGTGGGCACTGCAAGGGATATACTTTTACCAAATTTCTAAATGTATGCATGTACATGTATTTGTTTTTAATTCTGTTGTCTCTGTGTAATTGAAATTCAGACCACCGAAAGCAGACCACCCACCACCTCTCGTAGCCCCACATTTGAACATATGTAATACAATACAAATACCCACCACAATCCACAATAATAATAATAATAATAATATTTTGTGACGATTTACGACTGCTGAACTGCCGAAGCATTCAATAAAATGAGAAAAATAAATAAATCTATGGCACGGAGAAAATGAAATCAGTCTACAGAGCCACACAGCGGGGCGAGCATTTACAAACAATGAAATTCAATGCAATAATTCAAGATTCAATTGAATTTTAAGTACGCCCAGAGCAGAGCCGAGCCAAGCAGAGCAGAGCAGAGCAGAGCGGAGCAGAGCAGGCAGCTTCCTTCTGGATCTGTAACTAGAAACTGACGATAAGCCAAGGCCTAAGGTCCACTAACTGTCAGTCAGTCAGTCAGTCAGTCAGTCTGTCAAACGGGCTGCCGATCCGACGGTCTTGCCGACGGCAATCCATCTCAGTCCGACTTGTCTGTCGCGCACGCGCATAAGCATTTTGCTGGAATGGAGATGGAGTTGGAGACGGCGATGGAAGGCGATCTGAAGGCGTCGTCATCTGTGTACATATAAGCGGGAATTGGCTCAAAACTGAGACAATTTTCGGTTCATGTTGTTGTTGGGTCTGCGTATACTTTATACGGAAACTTTAGATGGAAAATCTTTACAGATCTAATCTTAATAGTGTCATTCTTTGTATTCCATAAATAAAACGGATACGTAAACCTCTTAAAGATCCGCTTAAGACCAAAAAGCATCCAGTATTAAAGACTTTTCACCTTCCCGCAGTGAAATCGATGAAAGATCAACAACAAATCTCTGCAACAAGAGTTCAGAGTTGTCAATAAAAATTAATTGCAATTTTATTGCCACAGAAGGCAGCTCCTGCATACAAAGTACCTGATACGCATGCCACCTAAATGCTCTTCTCTTCGGAAAGGTAACCATGAACTATAACGCAGTTGGTAACACATCAACTAGAGTAATACATATGTATATGTATGTATTATAATAATATTATTATTATATCAAAACAATGGATAAATCAGATTGGAGTCACATATGCAATAGAGTATTTATTGAACGTGTTGGCAACGTACGGGTCTGACTTTCTGACCAAAGATTCGATTCGATTGACCCAATTTGGAAGCCACAAGTCCCTCCACAAAAAACCAAACCAGAACTAAATTAATTCAGCTTCATTCTCAACTTTTTGATGCTGTGCTGCGAGCATCTTAAATACTCAAAATGCGCAACACGTGCGTCCCAAAACAGCGAGCAGCAAACAGCTGTAAGGAGCACCAAAAGAAGGAAAAGGAAAAACCAAGAGTAATTCTGACTCAAGCCAAGATAAAAAATTCAAATTTATAAATCTTATATCACATATGCTCGTATAACTATATCTTAGTTTATTTTGTTAGTTTTTATCATTGCAATCGAGATTGATTTTTAGGGTGAATGCAACAACGCCTGTTAAAAGCTGAAATAAAACGAAATAAGAACTGAAAAATAACCGTCTTCCCCTCTCTCGCACAGACTTCCACGAGCAGTATACATAAATGTAAAGATGTAGACGACGAAATGTAGACAGATGTTAAACATGATTCTTACATGAATTCTATACCTGTCTGGCAACGCATCTGTTAATATTTACATGTACTTTACACCTGCCGTACAGCGCCATCTGTTGGCGAACTGAACTGGTTACTCGTTTGCAGAAGAAAAACGGTCGATTTTCTGCTGTGGATGGAAACTAGCCAGCCTTGCCGCAAGCTTGGAGGATGCCCTGACAAATCTGAGCATCATCGCAGAATCTTTATTTTCCTGGACTCCCTACCAAGTGAGACATGGACAAGGAGACACTGCACCTGCGGATTAATTTCGAACTTGAATTATAAAAACTACAAATTTCCATACACGTCTAATCATTTTCAGAATCCTTACATCAGACGAGGAAGCCATTCCCTTTGCTTCATATTATTTGCAGCACAACATCTCATTGAAACGAGAAATTTAAAATTGAGTCAATAGAATTTTATTGAAAACTAGTAGAATACGACCAGAACCAAAAGTATTTTTTGTGGTGTACACATCGCTATATCGATATACCAACTTATCGCTACAACATATAAGAAGAAGAAGAAGGTGCCGGCGCGCAGTTGCACTCCATTCCCAAACGCCATTTAAAAAAAAACAGGGTGAACGTGAATCAGCAGAATGGCTGGACAACTAAATCTCACCGCCCGGGAAGTGCAGCAGATATTTGCAGAGATTCTCAGCCATGGCGAGGACATCACCTGGGATCTGTGAGTGGACGTTTAATTTTTTTTTTTTAACCTTTAATCTATAGATTGTCAATTATTCTCTGATATGACAGATTAATGCCGAAACAAATAGATATTCTAAAAATCAAAATTGGGCAGATATTTAATCATCAGTTTGGTTCATCTGATAAGACCAACCAAAAAATTCTGAAATTGGTTTGGCGTCAACGTAAGCAGGTTCCGCGAAACGGCAGTTCCGTGTTCGGTCAATAATTGCTTTTGTTCTAAATAAATTCAGGTAAATACACCAATGGACAGTCCCTGTCATCGCTGTTCTTTGTGCTTGTCGTGAATGGCGTGACCGATTTAAAGCTAGCGGAGCAGGGCAGGTCCTGGTCGATCCATCCAGTTTTCCGCTGCCGCCGCTGCGTTGGTAATATCGAAGCATTGAAGCTTCATCACATTTGTCTTATTGGTAATAGTTCTTTCACCTTCTTTTCCAGTCGACAATAGTGGAGGGAACAGCAGCAGCCGGGACTGTTGCATGATCTATGTGGATCAATTTGGCACCTATGATGACTGGGAGACATACTTGGAGCGTACGGCTCTGCCCAAAGGGATTATGGTTACCTGCGAGCGGGGTATATACAAGCTGATCGATGGCCAGGTTGAGCTGAAAACCTATTCAGTAGAGGAACCGTTGTTCAAAAGATGGTACCTAACTTCTGAAGCTCTGGCAGCTGCCCGAAGTTTCTTGCTCATAAATGCAGTAGACACTATTAGAGCGAGCGATAATGTGCTATATCTGCTGCTGGTACGCATCATAAGATAACCTTGCTCTCCACTCCGGTATACGTATTTGCAAAATCTTTGTTTGTGCTCCCTCAGAAGCGTCTTGAAGGCCAGAAGGTTGGTAATCTGAACGCAAGGCAGCTCTCCGAGTCGTTGGTTCTGTTTACGCACAGCGTCAATAACTTTCGCCTGGCGTCTGAAATGGCAAACAAGGCCACCTATCGGAGCATCTTGAGCAGCCAAGTACAGTAAGGCAAAATCTGTTCTATCCACCCTCGGACGCTAATGAAATTTCTTTTTATTTACAGGAACATCTTTGACAAGATCTCCGAAGAGACCAAGTCCGTTGAGGCATCCACTCAGAGCACACTGGACCTCATACGCGTCGCCAATGATATGCCGACCAAAAGGGAGCTGCGAAATCTATTCAATGGCGTTCATGTCTGCAAAGGCATACCGAAACTACCCTTAAAGCCCAGTAGGGTGCCGCCAAATCAGCCACTGCAGATCCGTTCAATCAACGTGAAGGGCCAGGTCATCCAATTGGCAGATTACGGAGACGCCATCATTGACCACATCTCAAGCGCTGAATGCTTCGAAGATCTAATCAGCTCCATGGCCGAATACTGGAAACCTGACATGTGCAAGCTAATGCTCCAAATGACGCAGATCTTTATGGAAAGCACCAGAAAGGAATTTTGGCTGCTGCTAAAGTACAACTACTCTACGGAATCGGTGCTCTATCGGATCATTCAGCAAACACTAAAACACCATTCAAACTTGGACTACAAACAAGTCTCGGATGCAATTCCCGATATTCTTAGAGGTGTGCGGTGCTATTTCGCCTCACACAGTCCCAACTGTCCCCCAGAGTTTCTGATTAAGTGCTCCAAGTGCGTTGGCTACTACGAAAATGGAACGCGTAATTTAGACGATAGCTTTGATAGTTCCTGTTAATCAGCGGTGCACACACACACACACACACACACATACACAGAAAACTAATGCTACCCAAGGCAAGGCCTCGCCCACGCTCCAGCAGATCGGACTACACTTATGTACATATACTTGTATCATATATGTTTGATATATTTGCCCAATCTTATGATGGGTAGCACTGTTGCCGCGAAATTCAAATCCATGTGGCAGCCAGTTTAGGTGTTGGAAAACAGATACACTATATAATATGCCGTATGCATATATACCATGCAAAGCAATTGGGTAACGCATTTTTAACGATTCTATATTATTATTTCTTACTGATCGATGAGCCCTTTAATAACAGAACAACAGCCGAACAACAATATATAAATAAATCCCAACCATTTTCGCATGTGTATATATACAGTGATTTTGTTTTTAAATAATGAGGGCAAGGAGAATTCCAAAAAGAGTACCTATTCTTTTCCGCGTCTTAACTCGTGTTGCTCATCTGTTTAAATAGGCGGGCGTTAAGTGGGCTAGTTGCTAATCGGTATATTTTATAAAAGTGACGGTATATTTCTGAGGGTCTATCACTGTCACGTTCACACTGTGTATAATGAGCGGGACCATGTAAAAATATACATGTAAAGTAAAGTATCGATATTGTCGGGACTTTTTCTGGGACTTTTTGAGGGATTTTGTGGAGACATCCCAGCAATTTCCTTTTTCATCGCAACAATTTCCCTTACATCCCATGCTCGCTTACGTTTTCTTACGTCGCATGTCATGCTCACTCAAGTTTTATAAACGTTATTTTATGAACAATTCAACCAAACGGAGCCTTAAAATTAACTAGTCTTGTAGAAAATTGTTTTATCTATTGTACAAAATTATGTGTTCAGGCCTGAGGGTCCTAGTTGGCTAGTAATATTAAACGGAATATCAAAGTGGAAAGAATTTTCCACCAGAGCCGATTAAAATCATATTGATTAATTATAGGGGTGTCTGGCAAAAAAATCTACGTTTGAAAAAAATCGATGTGCAGTTAGAACCCTAACATCGACTATATCGATGTTAACATCGATGTTTCTCCAGCTCTAAAAAAGGCGAAAAGTCTACGGCGAAACACGTAAGGTGAGAGTAACGTAAGACGTAAGGAAACGTAAGTGAGTGTGAAATCTAAGGCGAATATGTATTCGCTCTCCGCCAATTCGCTCGCTCGCCAACACTGTTTCTCCCTTTTTTTACGGCCAACAAAGTGTGACCCTTTAGCTAGACTATTGAGCCAGGTAAATTGCAATGCCACCTCTAATGGAGACAACAAATCCCAATTTTGCAATTTATTCAACAAGTTAATCATATCAATGGTGCAGAATGTATCCTGTAAGTTCGCAGAAAAAATCGTGGACATTTGCCAATGAAGCGCAGCTGTTGGCCTTTCGTGTGGAGCAGAATTCGAAGTACATTGCGGAGCACGAATCCGAGTGTCAGGATGGCGACCTGGAGGAATATTTTCTCACGCCGGCGGAGGAGCGCCTGTTGCTGAAGCAATATGAAGTCTACTTGTTTGATTTTTGCCGACGCTTCGATCCGCCTATGCCCAAATGTGTGGTGGGCACCGCATTTCACTATTTCAAGCGTTTCTATCTAAACAATACGCCGATGGACTATCATCCCAAGGAAATACTGTGAGAATATGCCACTTAAATGATATAGAGAACAGCTTAATCTGCTCATTTTGTTCACAGAGCCACCTGTGTGTTCGTTGCCTGCAAGGTGGAGGAGTTCAACGTGTCCATTAGTCAGTTTGTCAACAACATCAAGGGCGATCGGAACAAAGCCACAGACATTGTGCTGTCCAATGAGTTGTTGTTGATTGGCCAACTGAACTACTACCTCACCATACACAATCCGTTCAGACCCATTGAGGGGTTCCTTATAGACATAAAGGTCAGAAAATGAAATGACATCACATAATGCATGACCTTACAATCTTTTGCCTTAGACTCGAAGCAATATGCAGAACCCGGATCGTTTACGTCCTCATATTGACAGCTTCATCGATTCCACTTACTACACGGATGCCTGCCTGTTGCATACGCCGTCGCAGATCGGCCTAGCCGCTGTGCTGCATGCGGCCAGCCGAGAGCAGGAGAATCTGGACAGCTATGTGACTGATTTGCTGTTTGTGTCAGCGCGAGATAAGCTGCCAGGTCTTATTGATGCTGTGCGAAGTAAGTGTGATTTGTCACAAGCTGCGAGCCCATTCATTTTTGTATTTGTGTGTACGTTCCCACAGAAATCCGTATAATGGTCAAACAGTACCAGCAACCCGATCGGGATAGGGTTAAAGCCATTGAAAAGAAGCTGGATAAGTGTCGAAATCAGGCAAATAACCCAGACAGTGAACTGTAAGCTTCAATGAATACCACATTCTGTACGTAAACATTCCTAATAGGCTGGTCAATCCTTCAACAGGTACAAGGAGCGCTTGCGGCGAATGTACACTGATGAGGACGATATTCCCGCTGAAGATGCCTCTTTTCATATTGCCGACGTGAGCTCAGATACTTCCGCAATGAATACCAGCCAATAAATAGAATATAAGAAAATAAAAAATAAAATAAGCTAATTTCGAATGTTTTTTTTATACATTAAATACCGCAAAATAAATATTTTTCAATACCTCAATCTTTGTGGTATTTTTAGTTTGGTATTTTTGTCTGCAGCCTGCGGTCACACTGCTGGCTCAACAAGGTACCATAAAAATAAACAATAAAAATCGTGGGAAAATGTACGAAGTATTGTCATCGCTGGACGGCCTCTTTCTGGGTCTACCCGGCCACTATTCGATCGCCCTGACCACTCTCCTGCTTTGCGTTTTGGTGGCCTTTTACTTTGCCAACTTCTTCAAGGATAGAATCGTGAGTGCACTCAAGTCTTGCAGCGCAATAATGTATCCTTCAATATGCTTACATACACAAACACATTTGTACGTCATGAAGGAGCTGGAGGACGAGGGACTGGGCCCCGATGAAATGCACGACGAAGACGATTCCGAGCTGAGGGCGCGTCTTGAGGACGAGGATGATGACGAACTGGATCTGGATGACGACGAGGCCTTCGAGGAGCGTACAAGTGAGAGCGACACCGAGCTCCTTGAGGACCATCAGCCCAGCCAGGACTACAGTCATTTCATGGGAAAGTTTAAGACCAAACACATGCAGCACAAACTCGAGAAGACCCTCACAGCTGACCAGATCATGGAGGAGCGACGCATTGAGAGGGAGCAACTGGCGGCCATTTTTGAAATGCTGCGCAAGCAAGAGGCCGAACTAAATCTCAAGGATCGCATCAGCGATCAGGATCTCGATGAACAAGTGCGACTGTATCGCTAAGCCCAGTGGAGTTGAATGCTCAGCGCTTACCTGAAAGTAGAAACTTGTGTGATCTATGCTGCAAAGTCTCGTCGTTTTATTTTAGTCGGTTTACTCAAAGTATTCTTAGATTAACATTACATATTAGTTGCCAAACACGTTCCTTAGTTATGAATAGATAATATGTATTTATATATCTGTAGTTGCATTACCTTACCAAAAGTATTTGTTGGATAAAGAATGGAATGTTGTACAAATTTTGCACTTTATTTTTGAATACTCCATCTGGCTGTACTGCAACCATGGCAACGAGCATTTGATTCGCTTCAAGGCCTGCCAAGACCTCTGTTTTTGAACATTCCCAAGCTGAACTTCCTGTTAGAAAACAGAATCCTAGCAACCGCTGCCTATGGCAACCACAAAAACTTGCTTACTTACCTCCTGTCTCCTACTCAAAAATCAGTCACAAATCAGACCCGAGCACAGTCGGAACAAAAAAATTTAGAGCAAAAAATATTTTTTTTACGCAAGGAAATAAAATGGTTAGCTTTGTTTATCCCGAGGAACTCTACTTCTTCGTTGAGAGTATTCGCGCGTTTGAAGTGCGCGACATTGGTAGCAACAAATGGCTCGAGGTGCACGAGATGGTCATCAAGCTGAGCCAGCAGGCGGCCTACGAGGCGGTCCAGAACCGTGAAGAGGAGGTCAAAGAGTTCCTCATTTCACGGGATAAATTGCGCTTACTGATACACGAGGCCTACTGCGTGAATCTGTGGAAGACTCGTGTGCTACCGCATCTGCTGGAGATCGACCCGAATCCCCAGGCCACGTTCCTCATCTACACGGTGATGTACCATGAGGCGGCGCTGGTGGCTCTGTTGGACATGTGCCTCTACCATCCCAGTGGCTGTGAGACGCTGCAGGAATCGGTGCTGGATCTCATCGACTACTGTGGCCATTCGGTGGCCCAGGTGATTGGACTAGTCAGCATGGGCTACCACGAGAACGAGTCAAAGGTGGACGTTGACGAGGCTGTGCTAACCGAGCTTGAGCGCCAGAAACGCAATTTCGTGTACAAGATCGGCCTGCGCTGCATCTCCATTCTCAACTACTTGGCCGACAACGTCTCGCTCTTTCACCTGAGCGCCACTCGTCGCTTGCTGTTTACCCACGACATCCCCTGGCTAATGGTTGATGTGCTCTGCTTCCGTCCATGGCAGCGTAAGAGCAGCAAGGGGCTACAGAAGTTTATCGACGAGAAATGGACCAATGTGGAAGATGCCGCCAAGGTAGTCAAGCCCGAGGCCCAGGCCTGGTTCTGTGTGCATCAGCTGCTTCTCAATCCCCAGGTTATGGAGAACTACGAGTTGAACGAGGCGCGCTGCAAGCAGCTGTCCAAGGTGAAGACTAAGAAGGGTACCATGACTCCAATACCGTTTTGAATGACTCTGTCTTATATTTTGCAGCTCTTGGGCCTAATGCACGAGACCCTCTTGGACCAGCTGCCCGTGCTCATTGGGCTAAAGCAATTCCTTAGCCGCTTGACGCTCAGCGGCAATATGGCTTCGAAATCGCAGCCTCTTTTGTTGGAAGATCTGCCCCAAATACAAAACGACCTGATAAAGGAGGTTGAGCGCGATGGCGGCTTCTATCAGATTGCCCAGGCCCAGGATTCCCTGTTTCTCAGCAGGGACAAGAAGCAAATCTGTGACCTGGCAACCCGCTTGAGTAGTGCCTATGGCACAGAACTCTTGTGTGAAATAGAGCAGAATATGGCCGATCTAAATGTGCAGGATGAAAACCCAGAGTCTCAATCGGATTCTGGGGCTGGCGGTGACACTGCAGCAGGACAACAGATAAACAAGTGCGTCACTTGCCAGGCTGAGGCCAAAAAGAAATGCGCCCAGTGCAAGAAGGTCCACTATTGTTCACGGTAAGCCCTGGGATTCTCCACCAGAGATCAGGTCAAATTCTAATATTCTACCGCTTGTCTTGCAGTGATTGCCAACTCAAGGACTGGCCAGAGCACAAGACTGCCTGTCTGGACAATGTTTAATTTGATCTTTCGTTTCGTTTAGTTTCTTTTTAGTTTAATTTCAGTTTCGTTAAAATAGAGCATTCCAAAAATGTAAAAGGGTCAGTTTCTTTTATTTAATGGATTTTTTACGTTTTTATTTTTATTAGCATAAAAAACTCTCACGTAGTCTCTCATTCAACAGACAGGGGACAGCATTTGATCTAGCTGTTCTGCCTGAGATGGTCCTTAACCACATCTAAAGCGGGTGTTTCCTCACCAAAGTCCTTGATGACCACCACTGAGCAGCCGCACACCTTGCGGGGCTTGCCCTCCTTGTCGATCTTGCACAGGCCGGACCATTCGCCGAGCTTCTTGTGCGAGTCTACGCGGATCAGGGGGATCTGATGCTCGTTGCACAGGGCAGTGACCAGTTTCTTGTAGTTGGGCTCATCGAAGGACTCGGCCAAAATGCACAGAACGGCCTGACGCCTGCCCAAAGAAATAGACGTGAAAATTGGTTAGAAACAATATCAGTGGGCTCGCGCAGGGCCGAAAACCGGTTTGCCGGTCGGCAGACATGTGCTCAGCAATTGGAAGGTTTTTAATCAATGGATAATTCATAAACACGGACCAATTAATTTCATCAGAGGCAATCGCGAGAAAGACAGATCAAGACTTTGGTACACTTACTTGTCCAGGGCCTTGCAGGCCTGGTGGATGCCGTGCACGAGTCCATCAGCAATCAGAGACTTCTTCAGCACTTCCTGCAGAGCAGTGTTAATGTCCATGGCGCCATCGAGGACGGGGGCTGCGGAGGGCACATCACTGCAATAACGCGTGAATTCAGGCATAAATTATTTCTTCATTACAGAAAGAGCACGCAAAACTTCATTTAGCCTCGATTTGTCAGTAATTGGAGAATTTATAATCAATGTAAATTCATAAACACGGACCAATTAATTTCATCAGAAACCCAAACATCGGGTAAAGGCATAAATTTCCATTTTTGGCCCACTAAATGTCGACTTACACATCAACGTCGGCCATATTTTAACGATTGAGGATTCACTTCACTGCAATAAACAATAAAAAAAAGATTATATCTCATGATGTCAGTTATTTCGACGAATTAAGTCGACACGAATTTTATACACATTCGCACCTCTAGAACAACCGGAAAGAAAGAAATCAACAGCGGCCAGGGATGGCTGGAGGTAAGGTTTATCGGGAAAAAATACCGTCCGATCATCCCAAATATACCGAAAATGACGGTCTCATTTTAGAAATATACCGTAAATTTACCGACGACAGCCCGAACGTAGCCTACTTAAGCCCCCTCTATTAAAACAGGTTACCACTTTGAGTCGAACCGCGGAAAATAATAATAAATAATAAAAATAATAATACGGTTTGTGAATTCTTCTTGTAGATCCATCCTATCCTTTCTCTTTACAAGAATCCCCACGATGTCTTTCACCTCAACTGAGCTAAAATTCTTCGAATCTGGATGACGCGTCTGTAGACGGTTACGAACACTGGTTTAGCATTTTTTTAACCGACCAGATTATTTGAACATTATTGCTGCAATGTTTGATCTATTAAAGAGTCATCAGATTTTGGCCACCTTCACAACTTTGCCGGCACTGTCTTGGTCATCAACTCCAGGGCCGAAATCAGGCTCCACAACTTTTGAATGAGGAAACGAGCAATGCGACGTGAGAAAGCTTAATAAGATGCTGATCGATGAGGCTCAATACTCTATTGATATAGCCATATGCAGACTAATTTCTATGGAGTTATTCTTGGCCATGAATTGAGCGCTGCAGCGGGGAGTGTCTAATCGTGTGATCTGCGATTCTGAAATGGCGAATTGCACTGGATCACTAATATTTCAATCGGATGCCCTCGGTGTACCCGTGCGCGGGTACTCATGAGTACTGCGTGATCGGTGGCGTGGCAAGGGTGCAAGAGATTCTGCAACTCAAGGGACTAAAATGGCCTACTACCCTACGAAAGTGTCGTGATAAACGGCTCTGTGAACTGGACAAGTAATGGATTCTTTGGAAATAATGAGAACTGCTTGATTAGCTCAGAAGAAATTTTGGCTCGTCAATTTCAGGACTTCGACCGCGTGTGGCATGAGGCCATTTTAGCGGAAAAGTACCGAAGAAAAACTACCACTTCACAGATTATTTTATAATTAAAACAAGCATTAAAGCCGTTATGAATACGAATAATGTATTAATTATTTATAAACGTGGAGGCGAAATAAGAATTTCAACTAAATAAACATGGCTGAAAGCAGCTTAATCATACAAACAAAACATGTACTTTATTATATATTATGGATTATAGGAAACTTTTGGCTGGAGATCACAGTAAGTCATTCCAGGCCCAAGGCAAGAGGCATATCCCATCATGAAGGGTATGGTATTTTGCTCATAGACGCCTGTAAACAAATGCGCCCAAGGACCTGAAAGGGAAATTGAATTAATTGAGTTATGTTTGAAGGTTCTCCAGCTTACCGTGAGCATACACAGCCACGTCGCCGCCACCATGTGTCTCCTCCGCCATGGGCACACCGTGAGGATAACGGGCATCCTTGTCACCGATATCCGAAGTTGTGAGATAAGTGCGTTCCACCACGCCATCCTTCGACTGATAGAACTTTTGATAATCGGGGCCGTTGGCGTAGGAGAGGGTGGCGTAGGGCTTGTAATCCATATCGCTAAACTCTGAATTCAGGCCGGCAATGCTGTTGTTCACATCAGGATAGCCGCTGATCGAGACCGTGTGTCCATGGTCGGCGGTAACGACAATCAATGTGTCCCAAGGATTCGACAGGAGGCGAGCCTTTTTGATGGCATTCGAGAATTGGACAGTTTCATCGAGGGCCTTCTTGGCCTTGGTCTCGTGATGGGCATGATCGATGCGACCACCCTCGACAAACAGAAAATAGCCCGCCGGATCCCTGGAAAGGACATTGATGGCGGCCTCTGTCATCTCTGCCAGCGTTGGAGTATCTATGCTGTCGTCCAAGTGATAGGCCAAGTGCGAGGCATTGAACAGACCGAACAGGAAGTCCGTGCTCCGGGCGTCGGTGGCCAAGAGGTCGGTGCGATTAAAGACCACTCTGGCGTTTCCAGAGTGCTTGCTCCTCTGCCACTCCTCTATGAGGTTCCTACCGTCCAAACGCTGGCCCTGATTCCCATACACATCCTTCTCGGTGTTTGGCAGGAACTTTGTGGTGCCGCCCCCCAGGATTACCCGCAGGCGTTGCCCCACATCCCCGTCTATCAGCTGCTGGGCAATGTCTGGACAGTTGCTGGCATTTTCCCCAAAAGAATTAACGTCAAAATCGCTCTCGAAGTCACGATTCGAGGTGTGGGCATACACGCCCGCGGGGCTGGCATGTGTTATCCGTGTGGTGGTCACCACGCCAGCGGACTTGCGACCCTTCAGTGCCCAGGCGGCAATCGAGGAGAGGCGATTCTGGGGCAGCCTGGCGCCAGCACAGTCATTCAGCTGGACATCGGGGGTTACTCCGATGGTCAGGTAGTTGGCCTTAATTCCGGACAAATAAGCGGAGGCCGTGCATGCCGAGTCGGAGACTTGTTTGTTCACACAATACGTCTGCAATGAAATGGAATAAATTAAGAAGAAATTACCTTTCTGATCAGGTGCGGGTGCGTACCTTTGAGAGTCCCACGAAATTAAACTTTTCAAATTCCAGACGATTCCGTTCGCCCACTACTCCTCGCAATTGGCCCTCAAAGATGCGACTGGCGGTGACAGTGGGCACGGACATGCCATCGCCCAGGAAAAAGATCACGTTTTTGGCCACATACTGGTTCGGAGGCGTCGACAGCTTCTCGTAGAGCGTGCGCTGGGCATCGTGGAACCAGAACTCCTTGCTCCTTAGCTCCTCCACGGAGCGAAGATTCCAGGCGCGCTCTGAAAGTGGAATTCCAAAAGAGTTGGATTGTCGTCATTCGGAGCGAAAGTAAATTCTTGTGACTCTCTGTATATTTAATTAAATTATTTGATATTCTTTTATATTCGTTTAACACTTGATTAATCCAATTTGGCATATGTTTTGTGTTTACTTTCTGTCACACTCTCACTCTTCATAGCAGAGATCAGATCTTGTATCTTAGGTATATTTATGGCTGAGAAGTCAAACCCGTTAGGCATCACGCACCTGGCCCATATGTGTACTGACAATGGCACAAAACGAACTGGAAGACGAACGCTAACAAAAAGCCACGCATCGTTGTCAGAATTTTGATGAACCGCCGTCAAGAAAGCCCCAAAAACTTTCGACTCTTCCAATGGATCCGATCCGACTGATAGCGAGAATTGAGTCCGAGACTCAGACTGAGACGGAGACGGAGACCAACCTTTAAGAAGTCTACGGACCGACTAAACCGCATTTGGTAACTGTATTCGTATTTATAGAACTCTAAAAAAAAACACCAAAAAACAACGACAGAACACACAAAATACCAATACAAGTGCATTGGGGGGGATAATAAATTAAACCCAGGTATTTAGAATTTAAATTTGATCAGCATTAATGCCCTTATTTAAATTAGATGCGATGGTCTCGCGAGTTAAAATCAGGTTCTTCGTTGCATCGCTGCATTCATTAACATAGGATCGTTAAAACTAGACAAAGATGGAAGAGATTATGCACTGCATTAGAATAATGAATATATTCAGTTGCTGAAGTCACTAAAACATTTTATTTAATCAGACGTAATATATTATCAAGTTTTTGGTTAATAAATTAATGGGTTCGTTCACCTTTACGGCGGTGCTAATGCCGGATACTGATCTAAAATGCATTTCGGTTGTCTATCTTCCCGATTTACTTAATATATTTGTGTTTTTTATTGCATTATTAATTTGAAAATGACGGAGCGGACTTTTATTTCTTATAAACGGGTTTACTAGGTAATTAAAACATATCGAGTACTTTCAAATTTAGAATTGACTACATTATTAACATATTTAATGATTGTAGCTATGTCTTACACACTTTTAAGCTGCCATCAGATTTGAAAAGTGCGCCAAGTCACCGTTTCAGTTTTAGGGCTGGATAATTTTTAGAGACCGAACGAATCCAATTGAAATATTAGTGATCCAGTGCAATTCGCCATTTCGGAATTGCAGATCACGCAAATAGACACTCCCCGCTGCAGCGCTCAATTCATGGCCAAGAATAACTCCATAGAAATGAAGCTGCATATGGCTATATCAATAGAGTATTGAGCCTCATCGATCAGCATCTTATTAAGCTTTCTCACGTCGCATTGCTCGTTTCCTCATTCAAAAGTTGTGGAGTCTGATTTCGACCCGGGCGGTGATGATCAAGACGGTGCCGGCAAAAATTGTGCCGAATTCTGATGACTCTTTACTAGATGATTTATCACAACGGGCCGGAAACGCCCTAGGTGTGCTGGGCTCCCAGTGAGTTTGGCAGCCGCTGTAACCTAATATAACTAGATGAAACATTGCAGCTATAATGTTCAAATAATCTGGTCGGTTACAAAATTCTAAGCCAGTGTTCGTAACCGTCTACAGATGCGTCATCCAGACTTGAAGAATTTTAGCTCAGTTGAGATGAAAGATATCGTGAGGATTCTTGTGAAGAGAACGGATAGGATGGATCTACAAGAAGAATTCACAAGCCGTAATATTTCCCGCGGTTTAACTCAAAGTGTTAGCCTGTGTAATTGGAGGTGTGTTTAGTGTGTTAAGTTCGCTTTTCATCGGTATATTCAAGGTATATTTCGAAAATACGACGGTTTATTTCCGAGAGTCAGACCGTTTACTTTATCGATAAGTGCGCGGTCACACTACTACATCTCCGCCATTTTTATCTGAAAATTTTCGCAAAGAAAAAAGTTGTGTATACATAAGTAGAATGTAAATTTTTGTGCGAAGAATACATTTTTTTGGTGAAAAGCAAGGCAATTAAGAAGTTAATTGCCACTAAGCGAGATAACCAGCGCAAGTGCGAGTATACGAGCCGCGCGCCGGTGGCTGCTCCGGCTTGACAAGACTGTACGAAGCGCGTGTGCGAGAAAGTGGAAAAGTGCAGCAAACACTGATAGGAATTAGGTCGATACTAAATTAGGCTCAGTTCGTGGCAACCATGGCCGATGTGGTCTTGGACTTGTACGCCGAAGACCTGGACAAGGACTTTGCCGGCCAGTCTCAGGTAAGTGGTGACGACAGTCGGTTCGATGGATGGCGTGCGATTTGCGTGCATGTACACATTTTCATCGATTTGGTCACACTAACGCTCAATGAACCCCACAAACTTTCGCGACCCCTCCCTGTAGGACGAATTCGGAGGCGACGGCGTTGATCTCTACGATGACATTGGCGGCCCCACCGAGGCGGCTGCCTCTGGGGGTGGAGGCGGCGGCACGCCCTCGGCAGATGGCGCTGCCGGGCCAGGCTCGGGGGACTCGGCTTCGAGCGGCGGCGGCGGTCCGAATGGAGTTTACCATCAGGGCGGTGGTAGCTTAACTCCGACTATGAACCGCCGCTACCAGCTATACGTGGGGAATCTCACTTGGTGGACAACGGACCAGGACATCTCCAATGCACTGAGGGACATTGGAGTTAACGACTTGCAGGAGGTGAAATTCTTTGAGAATCGTGCGAACGGACAGTCCAAAGGCTTCAGCGTTATATCGCTGGGCACGGAATCAAGCTTGAGAGCCGTTTTGGATCAACTGCCAAAGAAGGAAATGCACGGTCAGGCCCCGGTGGTCACGTACCCCAGCAAGCAAGCTCTGACGCAATTCGAGAGTCTGCAAAAAACCAGACCCGTTCCGCCGCCGCAGCAAAATGGTCCACCCCGCGGTCCAGCGCCTCCCAATATGGGAGGTGGGCCCATGCCCCCACATCCAGGTGGCCCACAAGGCGGTCCGCCTGGTCATCCGCCCCGCGGCATGAATCCTATCATGGCGCCCGGTCAGTATCGACCACAGCATATGTCGCAAGTCCCTCAGGTGGGACCCAACTCCGGACCGCCGAGAATGCAGGTGTGTTTCTATACTTTTATTTGATACTCTTCCTCCGCATGCTCTTTCCCCCTCTCGTTGATGTATCATTTCTAGTTTTTCCCTCTGATTCCTAGAAAGTTTTCGGTATTATAAACGCCCCCGCCCGCCATACACATTTTATTATTGATTCCCTCCTCCCTCCCCCCGATTCTCATTAAAATTGTTCTGAATGCAAAGTTTTCTTGATTCTGTAAAACTTTACGATAAATAAATTTAAAATTTTATATATTTAGTTTATACGAAATGTTCCCTCGCGGATCTTTGCACTCGACTAAGAATAAATCCATGCTTTATCTTTATTGGTCATCCATCGTTCAAAACGAATTGCATAATATTTTTGTTTATGATTTTAAGTAATTTACTCTAATGGTAACCTCCTATCTTTTCGGTTTTATTGCAAGTAATATCAGAGAAATTTTTGTAACATTTTCTATTGTTTGTATACGCCTAATAATACTCCTCCTAGTTGTATGAAAAATTAGTTTAGATCCCAATTCGAAATTGTGACGCGAATGGCGAATGCAAACTGAACAACTGTCCCCTTTGTTTCCACCTTTTGTAATTGTAATCCTGTATTAAGTAATTCCATAATCAAATGTTTATGTATTACGCTTTATATTTATATTCTATTCCATGTCTATGACAACGCTTACGCACACTCCCACAACAACAATGAACAACATGAAACGTAACCGTAATTTACGTATTAATATAGCCCCCAATGCATCCGCAGGGAGGTCTCATGGGTAATCAACAGCCGCCACCCAGATATCCATCAGCACAGGGCCAATGGCCAGGCCAGAGGCCTGGCGGGCCACGACCGGGTCCACCAAACGGACCACCGCAGCGACCAATGGTAAAAAATCCCTAACCGAAAATGAAAATGAGAAAAAAATATCCACATATCCATATGTCAAATACGCCACTCTTATTGTCAAAAATCAAATCTAACGAAACAGAAGAACCAGAAACCAAATCAGAACTAACAATTATTTAAGCTAACTTTAGAGTAAGACATTGTATGTATGCGCCGCATAAGAGATGTATTCAGAACATTCAGAAATAATTCCATAAGTCCATGAAGTATTCTCATTCATTCCTCAGTCTTTTGCCCTTGCTCCGGCAATCGTTATTAATTCGTTTGTTTTGCGTTGCAGTTCCAGGGACCCATGGGGATGCCTGTGAGGGGACCTCCAGGACCCGACTGGCGCCGTCCACCCATGCATGGCGGCTTTCCGCCGCAGGGTCCGCCGCGTGGCCTTCCCCAAGCGCCAGGGCCAGGCGGTCCGCACGGGGCACCTGCACCACATGTGAATCCAGCTTTCTTCAACCAGCCTGGCGGTCCAAATCAACATCCCGGCATGGGCGGACCACCGCACGGTGGTCCAGGCGGTCCACAGCCTGGCATGAATATGCCACCGCAACAGGGTATGAATATGCCACAGCAGCATGGGCCACCGCCGCAGTTTGCACAGCATGGACCACGGGGTCCATGGCCACCACCGCAGGGCAAGCCGCCAGGACCGTTCCCCGACCCACAAATGGGCCCACAGCTCACGGAGGCTGAGTTCGAGGAGGTGATGAGCAGAAACCGCACGGTTAGCAGTTCAGCAATTGCCAGGTGCGTTTCCATCTCCATCTGCCAATCCGAAAATGCTTTAATGAATTATTCAATAAATTCTTTATTTCTTTAGAGCTGTGTCTGATGCCGCAGCCGGCGAATACTCCAGCGCCATTGAGACACTAGTGACCGCAATTTCGCTGATAAAACAATCAAAAGTGGCTCACGATGAGCGCTGCAAGATTCTGATCAGCTCACTGCAGGACACGTTGCACGGCATCGAGGCGAAGAGCTATAACCGTCGAGAACGGTCGCGCTCGAGGGAGCGATCCCACCGCAGCAGGCAGAGGCGTGAACGCTCATCCTCGCGGTATCGCGAACGGTCTCGTGAAAGAGAGCGTGATCGTGATCGCGAGCGTGAAAGGGATGGCGGGTGAGCACGAAATGCGGAAAGCAATCGTTTGCAATCCAAAAACTAATTCAATTTTCGATTATCCAACAGCTATCGCGAACGGTCGCGCAGCAGAGAACGAGAACGTCAGGCTCAAGATCACTACAGGGATGAAAGGTAATGCAAAACGGAATGTTTTTGGCGGTCTATATGAATCCATCTTCAATGGCACCAAACTCCTTGCTTTCAGCAGCAGTCGCTCGGCTCGTCCAAGGAAGTCGCCAGAGCCCGTTGTGGCAGAAGCAGCTGAGGCGCCGTCATCGAAACGTTATTACGAGGATCGGGAACGGTATCGTTCTTCGGATCGGGAGCGGCGTGATCGCGATCGGGACCGTGACCGTGAGAGGGAGCGTGATCGCGACAGGCGGGAGGAGCATCGGTCCAGGCATTGACTGCTGGAGGATGGGCAGCCGCGCAAGCGAAAGTACAGAGAAGAAGGAATTATAAAGTAACAAAAACACAACACTCTTATTAACAAACAAATAATGCCGCATGCTTGTTGGTGGTCAGTGAGCAGTGGGCAGTGGCCGGCCAGCCGTACAAGCTATACAAATTAACAGATTTTCAATTTGTATCTAACATTACCAATACGTAGGATATGAATATGGCATATAACATAGTTTCTCCTAGACATACTAAACAATAAGCCGATATGTTGACAAGCCTATATACCAGCAACGATGCATAGACTGTCTCTGGACCCTCACTCGACACATTCTTGCAGCGCCAGGAGGAGCAGAAACAGCAGCACCACCACCACCACCGCCGCCAGCAGCACCACCACCACCATTACTACTGTATGGATGGAGAATTCGAGCTGTCATCGTGGGACATTTTCGACACAGATGGGCAATGGGATGGGATGATCATCACACAACTAATCCTTCACCGCCCTCTTCGCAGCAGAATTTCAATTTTATTGTACTCTAATATTTCGGTTTATTTAATAAAACATATACTTATGAAAAAAAAAAAAATAATTGTTCGACGAAACCTTACCAAAAATGTCTTGCATTGTGTGTCTTCTTGTATTTATTATATATATATTTAAACAACCAAAAAAAAAAAAAAAAAAAACAAAACAAAAAACCCACCAACCCTTATTAGTTAATGAATTTATAATTGTACAACAAAATTGTATGTAAAATATGCCAAAATTATTATTGCACTGCTGTGTGCAATTTGTACTGAAATTGTTATATTAACAAAATCATTTCTGAGGCCGACTGAGGCCAAAAATCGTCAACTTAAATGTATTTTCAATGATTCTTTTGTTGTAAACATTCATCACGCATTTGTTTTAAATTGTTTTTATTTATCATACATACCATACCATACCATACCGTACCATACTATATATTTAAGTCGATCATTGCCGTGTGCCTGTCTCCGAAAGTGTGTGAATGAAGTTGTAGCTTTTAAATCGCGACTGATCTCAACCGCCGAGCGTACTGTTTTGATAGGAAACCTAGTGAAATCATGTTTATATAAGATAAGTTGGATGAGTGTGTATTCCGCCCGAAGTATAAGACTAAATTACTCTATAAACGAAAGCCCTGACCGCATTTAGCGTAGCAATACACTACTAACGCTCGAATCGAACTTTTATGTAGTTCCTAACAACAGATCTGTGTTAAAAAGTTTGCGGATAAAAGTAATCTAGCATTGCATTCGTATTGTATCATCTACGTTTTAGTTTTTGATATTCTTAGGTTTACTTTTTATTTTATTTGACATACATTTTGTAAACGATATTCAAATAAGATCCCTAACCCCTAGTTACAAACATTTACAACACCCTCTGTAAACCAGAATGTTACGTTTACCAGTTTGATGCACCTGTAACTCTCCCAGGGAGAGGCCTAGGTTTTAGGGATCAAATATTACGAGCTTAACTGCAGAAAAACGATGTCTTGTACAATTTTTAAACTGTGATAGCGATCTTGAATGAAATCTATGAACATTTTAACAAACGAACACCCAGTCTATTAAGTCATGTTTAACACAGGTAATGTTCTCCTAGTTTGTAATCTTGCTTAACGTCCCAATGGCCAAATCTAGTCTTTCGCATCTATGTCGATCGATTTTTAAGACTAACCAATACCTTGCAATATTTTATAATTTACAAATATACCGTCGTATTTTGTTTTTCAAAAATATGTACCATTGACTTTTTTGAATTTGGCGCCAAATGAACAAAAAATCAATCTATTTTCTTATATGTATTTCTGTGACGCGGGCGTCATTCTAGATTGTTCCAAATCATAACGTTAGCCAACACTCCTCTTTCATTCCGATTGGAGAAATCACCGAGAACAATGAAAATGTATAGAAAATTCCATATTATTATTAGTTATATGTGCCGTGGTTTAACTTTAACTTAAGTTGTTGTCCTGTTAAAATAAAGGGAGATTAAGTGGGCCAAATTAGCTTATGTTTCGGTATATTTGCGGTATATTTGGCAACTGTGACGTATGTTTCGGTATATTTCCTAGGGTCAGACCGTATGTCTTATAATCATTGAAATTTGTGAAATACAGAAAAAGAAAACAACAAAGTAGGCGCCTGTAACTGTAGAGTTTTATTTACGTAGGCATAAAAGTAGTTCGTCTCTGAACATATAAGATTCACTCCTCCGTTTGAAAAATTAGTAAGATCTGAAAACTATTCAGCAAGTGAAAAAATTATAAGAAAAATGGCAGCAGCTACAGCACAGAAAATTAACGAACGTTTTCAGACGTTTATGACGGGCCTCAACGATCGCTAGTGAGTATTTATCTAATGGTGTAGAAGGGCAATCGGGAGTGCGTGCACTTGCACTTGGCCCGGAGTCTCGAGTCCAATATTTAAATTGTTTGGGACGCGCTGCGTCATAAGGGATAGGACTGACGTGTTGTTTTGGTATTGAACCACATCAACAGTTGGTCGCCCACGAATCGATAGTCCTTGAAACTAGCTTACCTTGTCTTTGTCCCCCTCCTCCCCCAGTGAGCCGCATGTGCGCCATCACCTGGCCAAGGTGTACATGGTCTTGGGCAGCACCGCAGCCGCGACAACTGTGGGAGCCGTCTGCCAGATGCGCGATGTTCTAGATCTCGGTGTATTGGCTGCCTTGGCCACGCTGGTGCTGGTATTGGGCCTCCATTTCTACAAGGATAATGGAAAGAACTATACCACACGATTGAGCATGTTATATGCCTTTGGATTTTGCTCTGGGCAGACATTGGGACCGCTGTTGGGCTACATAAGCAGCATCAATCCGGCCATTATAATCACAGCCCTCACAGGCACTTTCGTCACCTTTCTATCGCTCTCGCTGGCCGCACTCCTGGCCGAGCAGGGCAAGTATCTATATCTGGGCGGAATGCTAGTTAGCGTTGTCAACACCATGGCCCTTTTGAGCCTTTTCAACATGATATTCAAGTCTTACGTGGTTCAAGTGGTATGTAAACAAGTGACACATAAACAAACCAATGTAGATGCCATCTAAATCGCATATTTACTCCATTAAACAGACTCAACTCTACGTGGGAGTATTCGTCATGGCTGCTTTTATAGTCTACGATACCCAAAACATAGTACAGAAGTGCCGCAATGGCAACCGCGATGTTGTACAGCATGCCCTGGATCTGTTCTTTGACGTATTGAGCATGTTCCGCCGTTTGCTCGTAATCTTGACCCAGAAGGTAGGCTTCATTCGTTAGGGTTTACATTTAAGTTGCTATAGCCTGTAAGTCCCGCCACTGTTCCACAGCTTAAGACCTTTATGGTTTAGTAGCCGCATTCAAGCAAATCCAATCAAATGGTCGCCGAACACTTTGCAATAGTTTTCCCCAAGTCAAAAATCTCTTGAGATTACCAAATTCAAACGGTATTTGCCGAGTCTTTCCGCCTAGCCAAGGCAATAATTATACTTTCACAATTCCCAGCTCGGATCCTAAGTTTTCCTCCACTTTGCGGGAAGCATAAATATCTATTTCCAATGAGATCGAAAAAACATTTGCAAAGTTTTCTGGCTGTTTGTGAAACTATATTTATACGCTTTGGTCCACCAAGTGCGGGAATCAATTTACTAATTAATTAACTTACTTTCAGGAGGAGCGAAAGCAAAACGACCGCCGCAGGCGCAACTAGGGTCCGATGGTAGCAGAAAAATAAAAAAAAAACCAACAAACAAACAATATATACATACATCTACCATATGTACACTAAAAAACTGATTACATTAGAAAATTCCCCATTTTTCCAAACTTACGGCCGCGCATATTTCGGCTCTTAAATTATAATACATTCGATTGTTCAATGTGGAAAGCCCAGGCGAAAAATTCTATATTTAAATAAAGCCCAAGTTAAAGACAAATTCATCAACGTATTGTACCCATAAATGGAGCTATCTTTATCTAAACACCCCATAATAGATTACCAATAATGATAATACCGGTTGGAGTGGAGTGGGACTGCCCTTGTAATGTGCGGCAGCAATTTAATTAGGCTAAGTGCATGGCCTGCAGGCCATCCATAATATCCAGAGGGTCAGACGTTGGTCAGTCGACATTCAACATGCCGCAGGTCCAGTCGGAGAGTGCGCCGCCCATGGTCCAGCCATTGCTAGAGCAATTCCAGCTACTCTTCTATATATCCAAAATTGCTGGGATACTGCCGCAAGATCTCGAGAAGTTTCGTACGAAAAATGTTCTGGAAAAGTCGCGTAATGGCATGGTCTACATGCTGGCCATGCTGATCGTCTATGTGCTGCTTTACAATGTCCTGATTTACTCCTTCGGAGAGGAGGATCGCACCCTCAAGGCCTCGCAGAGTCAGTAGAGCATGACGCTCTAGTAGGGCAGTGACAGTGGCGCAGTTACTCAACCTTGTTTCATTCCATCCCCCAGGCACCTTGACCTTCGTGATTGGCCTGTTTCTCACCTACATTGGGCTCATTATGATGGGCACGGACCAGTTAACAGCCTTGCGTAATCAGGGCCGCATTGGAGAGCTCTACGAGCGCATTCGCCAGGTGGACGAGCGTTTGTACAGGGAAAAGTGTGTGGTGGACAACAGCCACATTGGGGGACGCATTCGGTTTATGCTAATCATGACGTTCCTCTTTGAGCTCTCCATCCTGTTGGCTACGTACATCAAGCTCGTTGATTACACCCAATGGATGTCCGTTCTGTGGATTGTCTCGGCCATTCCCACTTTCATCAATACGCTGGACAAGATCTGGTTTGCCGTCTCGCTGTATGCGCTGAAGGAACGCTTCGAGGCCATCAACCAGACGCTGGAGGAGCTGGTAGCCACCCACGAGAAGTTCAAGCTGTGGCTGCGGGGCGATCATGAGACCAGCAGTCGAACGTTAGACAGCTCCCAGCCACCGGAGTATGATAGCAATTTGGAGTACCTCTACAAGGAGCTGGGTGGTATGGATATGGGCTCCCTGAAAGGATCTGGAAAGAACAAGGTGGCGCCTGGTGGGTGAACATTTTCGATATTTGTTTTAGCAGTCCATTGGTATGTCTGGTTTCAGTTTCGCACTCAATGAACTCTTTTGGCGAATCCATTGAGGCCTCTGACAAGGCCACTCATCATCCGATATCCGTAAATATGGCACACGAGAGCGAGCTGAGCAACGCTGCCAAGGTGGAGGAGAAGCTAAACAATCTCTGCCAGGTGCACGACGAGATCTGTGAGATTGGCAAGGCAATGAACGAGCTGTGGAGCTACCCGATTCTCTCTCTGATGGCGTATGGTTTCCTCATATTCACGGCACAGCTATATTTCCTCTACTGCGCCACACAGTTCCAGTCGATACCGTCGCTGTTCCGCTCGGCCAAGAATCCATTCATCACTGTCATCGCTTTGAGTTATACGTCCGGAAAGTGTGTGTATCTCATCTACCTTAGTTGGAAGACCTCTCTGGCCTCGAAGCGCACTGGCATCAGCCTGCACAAGTGCGGCGTGGTCGCGGATGATAACTTGCTCTTTGAGATCGTCAATCATTTGTCGTTGAAGCTGCTCAATCACTCGGTGGACTTCTCCGCCTGCGGATTCTTCACTTTGGATATGGAAACGTTATACGGCGTCAGTGGTGGCATCACCAGCTACCTCATCATATTGATTCAGTTCAATTTGGCTGCTCAGCAGGCCAAGGAGGCCATTCAGACATTCAATTCGCTGAATGATACAGCCAGCTTGGTTGGCGCTGCCACTGAAATGGACAACGGTAGCTCCACTTTGTACGACCTGGTGACCACCACCATGCTAACGCCAACAGGTTGAAGATGATGCTGTAGCTGATGTATATTTCGTCTTTTTTGCACCTTTTTCCTGCACTTATCTCCACCTTCAGCACCTAATAAACCATCACACTGCAGTCAAACGTTTGTATTCTGCCTTGGCCTCCTCCAGCTCAGTGAGTAGATCACTAAATGTGGCATTCGCTCCATCGTAATCCAAAACTGCCACACAAGAGATCTGTGCACGCTTCTGAAGGGCATAGGACAGTTCGCGTCGTACCAGCGAGAAGCAGTAGGGCACTGCTTGCTGCTGGCACAAGCTCTTCAAGCCATCAATCGTTTCGTCCAGGCCATCTAGAAAAATACGTACAGATTGTTTGTAGATCTTAAATAATGTTACACGCTCTTACGTTTTCCTGGACAAATTTCACAATCGGTGGCCATGATCAGTAACTTCACTTTTTGTATGCGTAGCCGGGCTAGAGCTTCGCGGATTCCCAAAACGAAGCGAGGATGTGCCCGTGCCTTGATCTCGTTTTTGGCATAGGCGCGTTTCTGAAAGCGATTCAGATCCTTCAAAAGCTGAGTGGTTAACTGCTTGAGCTGTGGCCTGGTGCAGTTGTCGCAATAGCTGAAGGAAACTACACTTTAAATTGAATACAAAATGAAATGTTTAGAGGAAACCTTCTGAAGCGTCGGGAATGTATTGAATGGACTTTATCCGGTAGATGTTCCTCTTTGGTAGGCATTTCCTCCAGTTTGACCTCCTCTTTTATAGAAGCCTCCTCCGTATCCAGCAGCAGGCCC
The DNA here is from genome assembly GCA_037356375.1 of Drosophila affinis. Classification (NCBI taxonomy): domain Eukaryota; kingdom Metazoa; phylum Arthropoda; class Insecta; order Diptera; family Drosophilidae; genus Drosophila; species Drosophila affinis. Next base: position 62,521,239 of record CM074802.1, on the reverse strand, counting down.
TCCATGTTCTTTCCCAGCTCCTCCTCGTATTTGGGGCTCTGAACGGTTAACATATTTTGCTTCTTTAGCCTGCGATAGCTGCATATCATCTTTTTCAATCCAGTGACCTTCTTTTTGGGATTAAGGCGCGTTTTTCCTTTGCGCTTTGCCCCATATAGGGGTTTTGTGATGATCAGATGTGGACGCCTCAGCTTTTTGGTCTTGTTCTGTTTTTGGGTCTGTCGCGGCTTGACGACAAAATCGAAGAGCGTGCATTGCAGCGCCGGCTTTTTGTGCTTATTTTTGTACTTGGAACTGCGTGGTAGTTTCGGGGCTGTTTGCACGCCATCCTTTTGGATGTTTTGAAACGTGTTCTGATCTATAATACTCAATTTGTCCGAACGCCGCAGCATTTTTGCAGAATTGTAGCATTGTTCTCCTCCAGTGTTGACAAACGCAGAAAAATCAAATGTCGAGCCAAAAACAAAATTCAAATCGAGAAATAGAATTTTTTTGTATTATTTAAATATATTGCTTTATCCTTCTTATCGCTATGAGTGTTTAATGCTTAATTAAAAACATGGTTTGGCTTTACAGTTTACAGTCTGGTAGGAAACAACATATCTTAAGTAACCGATGGCCTACAGAATTTAGGAGGAAGGTCTGTGCTATAATCTTATGCTGCGATCTATGGCTAAGTGCATCTCGTTGAATTCCTTGAGATGCGAGAGTATTTGGTCGCGCTCGTGCTCATAGATCTCCCAGTATTTTAGATACTGGCCCACATGCTTGAGTACCAAACTGCGGGCAAAGTCGAGGCAGCTTCGGACATGCTTCATCCGTCGTCGGCAGCTGGTCAGCACCGATCGCAGTTGCTGCTCCGGATCCAGTTGGGCGATAACAAAGGAAAACACATTCTGCACATCAATCCGGACATAATTCGGAAACACGACAGATTCGGTGGGACGTGCCTGCGGAAAGACAATCAGCGATGGGCAGAGTGGCATGGAGAGCTCCCATGGCAGGTCGTTGGCCTGGCTGTCAAAGCGTATGAAATTTACATTTGGACTGGTGAGCAGCGCCGACACTTGGAGGAATGCTTGAGAGAGTACGGCGGATAAGGCACAGTCTGGACGATACATGAATACCACGTTCGTTGCGTTTGGCTGCTTGAGAGCCTGCAGAAGCATTTGGCGGTTGAAGTTGCGATGGAAAGCCGTGTCCGGCGGTGGCAACGCGTTCTTGTAAACCTTCGGCAGTGTTTTGGCATAGAACTGACGGATGAAATCCTTGAGGGCCACATACGAGAAAGGATGGTCCTGCGGCATTACATGCAGGGCCTCCTCGGCCATGTCCACAATGAAGACCTGCACCGCTGAGGCGTCTCGCTCGTGGGGATGGTGGTGCTGATGCTGTTGTATGCCTAACTGCTGCAGGTAGTCGCCGTATTTAATGGAATCGAAGATCACGACGCCCAGAGATCGATTCTTTGGGAAATCCTCCCCGGAATGTTGCCAGATAAGTTGGCTGTACTTGGTCACCATATTGGCAATGCCAATTTTCATGGCCGGCGTGCCATGGTTGGAATGGGCAAGGCACAGATTGCGCCGGTGCAGTGCCAGCAGGTGATGCGACTCCGTGCCGCTGCCTGCCGAGAATTCTAGGTGGTTCTGGTGGGTGTACTGTAGCCAGAGATAATTGAGGTACTTGTTGATTTTATAGTAGTTGGCCAGAGTCGCTGCATTCAGCTGCCAGGCTCTATAGCAGCGCTTTCCAAATTGTTCTCTGTCCTCAGAGGATTCTGCATACATTTCCACGGGCATTTGCAACATGGAATATGAGTCTACGTTTGCATGGCTGTTGTCTTTGGCCCAATACAAATCACAGCGGTCAGTCTGTTTTTTCAGTGCGGAAGCCATTTCTTTGACCATTACCAAGGGCATGGCACTCGCAGTCTGATGACTCTGATGCATCTTGACGCCCATGGCCAGCACGGGCGTGTAGCGCGCCTTTAAAGCTATTGTCGTTGGGGTTCCATAACCATTCGAAAAGAACGCCAGACTCTTGAGGGTTTGACGTACCCATCGGACGATGTCCAAAGCTCGCCAGTCACTTGATGATGTGTTTAACGTATGCACACCATTCCTGTTGTCTATGACCACCAACTGTGGCAGTGTGACATCTTCCCCTTTCAACATGCTCTTTGCACTCTTCCCGAAGTTAAGGGCGAACCGTATATTCTTTTCGGGATCGAACTCCAGCCAACAGACTGCGGCCGCTAGAAAGCGTTTGTATGCCAGACTGTCTGCAGAGTCCAGGAGCGCTAGGACAACAGCATCCGAGTGCTTCCTGAGTCCTGCCAGCTGCAGGCTGCTGTGCACCCGATCGACGGGCTCGATCAGATAGTTCATGAACCGTGCGAGATCCTCAAAGTTCCATTCTCCAGAGTATTGCAGAATATTTCGTTGGTTGAAACGCACTATTAGAGTGGGCCACTTGTCCGGATAGCCGCCAGCGCCAACCACTCCTGGGTTTGGCACGTGAGTGCTGCTGCAGTTGCACTGGAAATGCCAACAGTCAACGGCCCCGAAAAACGCGTACTCGTGGTAATAGTGTGCCAGACCATCGTAGACCGTTTTGGCCCGCTTGGCCTCGCTCGACCAGGACACGTAGTGGAAAATCATCGCAATCTCGAAGTCAGATGCCCCGGCTCTGACTTGTGGCACACTGCGACCTGGACACTCGGCGATAGGCGCCTCCTCCCGCCTTGACGTTTGGGCCTCTGCGAAGTTGACAGCGAGGACCAGCAGCACCAGGTTAAAAAATATACTCATTGTTGGAAGAATGCGGCCGGTGTGCTGGCTAATTTAATAACACAAAGAGCCCCATATGATTCCAAATCTATGGAAACTCTGGGCACATTACTGAATGCTCACATAGAGCTCTGACAAACAGGTTTTAGACATTTCTGTCAGCTTAGCTTATTTTCCAAAATTTTAAATTACATTTAACCTTTATAATGTTCTTTTGTTTAACAAATTGGGAATAATAATTGTCAATTCAATGAATATGCATAGTTCAAACTCCAACGGAAAATTTCAAGAAAAGCTACGGCCGCACTGAAAACATCGGTAACACTCCCACCTCTACGGCCCAGCCGATATCGATCAAAGACAAATACAACACTGACCAGCGCATATGCGTTAATTAATCACTTTTACTGTTTACTTTTTTAATATAAACTGCGTTAATTAAATTAACAATTAGTGCAACAAGAACCAACTACGACGCGAAAACGTAGCTAAAAACTCCGAGCAACTGAATCGTCGTTATAGTCTTGCAGCGACCCATCCGTTCCAGCACTCGAGGAAATCTGTGGCCTCTTCGCTCTGAATCTTTAGCCATCACAAATCAAAAGTCAAGTGTTTGTTGGAATGCATATGTAAATTCATTCGAGAGTATCGGATCGGAGCGAGCGCATATATAATTTACAGTTTGGCCTTCCACTTTCCAACCACAACAACAAAGCAGCTACGACCACACACACTCACTCACTCGCTCTCACACTCTCGCACCCGCGAACGCACGCACAGTCACACAGAGGAGAGTGAGAGAGATAACCTGGTGTGAGGCAATCACCGTCATCGCCTCAGTTTGTCCCCCAGCCCAGTCGAGATTTCGAATTGAAACAACCAGAAAACGCACTGCGCGGACGGAACGGACCATCATTGAAACATGGGGCTTTTACTCTCCCGCTTATGGCGAATGTTTGGGAACGAGGAACACAAACTGGTGATGGTGGGTCTGGACAATGCGGGAAAGACAACCATACTGTACCAGTTCCTGATGAACGAGGTGGTTCACACGAGTCCCACCATCGGATCAAATGTAGAGGAGGTTGTGTGGCGAAACATACACTTTCTGGTGTGGGACCTGGGTGGGCAGCAGAGTTTAAGGGCCGCCTGGAGCACATATTACACAAACACAGAGCTGGTGATCATGGTCATAGACTCAACAGACCGGGAGCGGCTGGCGGTGACGCGAGAAGAGCTGTATCGCATGCTCCAGCATGAGGACCTGAGCAAGGCCAGTCTCCTGGTCTATGCCAACAAGCAGGATCTGAAGGGTTCGATGTCGGCGGCCGAAATCTCACGGCAACTCGACCTGACCTCCATCAAGAAGCACCAGTGGCACATCCAGGCGTGTTGTGCGCTCACCGGAGAGGGCTTGTATCAGGGCCTGGAGTGGATCGTTCAACGCATTAAGAATAAATGACAGGCGACTGTAGCGTACGACCATAGTTAATAATTGTAGAAAAGTAAATCAATTTTTTTTTGTTTTGTAAATGTAAAGCCACATAATAATACTGAGAAAAGATGTAACAGATTTTAAGCGTTTCGCCGATTGTTTGAAAAGTTGTTGCCAAGCCAATTTTATTAAGTGTATAAAATAACGACCCCTCAATGATAAAAATTTACGAGTATGAGTATAATGATAATGTCTAAGATCTAAGCCAATTAACTACTTCCAATAAAATTACAAAAAAGAGTTTATTTCGAAACTGTTTTCGTATTGAATTGAATACAGAATTGGACGTATCTTTCCTCTCTTCGAACATTGCCTTCTAATTGACATTGTTAGTGCGACATCGTCGCTTGTTTGTTGATGTGTGAGATTTGATTTGTACTCTATCGTCTAAAATAAATACATGGTTGTGTATAGTTAGTTAATAAATTAAAAGGCTTACTCGCATCCGCCAGTAGGTAACTCGGAAAAAAGGTTTTAGGATTAGGTTTAAATATTAGCAAAATAAATAAATATATAGCCACACAAACAGTTTGATCACAAAACGTAAAAGCAAAATAAAAACAATATCAAAACGGTGATGCTTAAGTTTAAGTGAGATTACAGGAGCTGCTGCAACTCTTCAGGGGCTTCCCCTGGCCTAGGGTGATGGTGTTCTCGTCCACTGCCTCCACATTGTTGGCGTCGTGTTGGCGCTGCAATGGAAACACCTAATGGTGACTTTGATTTCGTATAAAACAAGCCAGAACTTACCTTAAGTTCGGTGGCCAGGCAGCGGAAGGCATCCTCTACGTTCATGTTCTCCTTGGCTGACGTTTCCATCACAAATAGGATTTCAGGTATATATTGACACATTTGGCGAGCCTCTTCAAAGTCTACCTCGCGCTCCGTCTCCAGGTCGCACTTGTTGCCAATCAATATGATCAGCACATTCGATGCCGTGTATCTGCGCACCTCCTCGATCCATTTTTGTAGATTGGAGAAGGAAGACCTCTTTGTGATGTCATAAACTGCAGCGAAAACAATTACAAATTAATAAACTAATAACATGTATGTACGTATGCGACACTTGGGGAGAAGATAACGAGGCCGTCAGCAGAGCGAAAGCTATTAAAATCAATGCCTCGCAATAACATTAAAGCGTGGCGCAGCGCTGCGCGACGTAGCGCTTGTTATCAGCGAATCACGCCGTTCCTCAACAGGAGCTCCTCTACTGATAGCGACGGGCGGCATGACAAATGAATGGGCGTATCCGAAAGATACCGACTCACCAATTAAGACTCCGTTGGCAGACCGATAATAGCTCTGCGTAATAGTGCGAAACCTTTCCTGGCCAGCCGTGTCCCAGATTTGTAGCTGCAGGAATATGGTTCATAAATAGCATCTTCAAATGACTCGACCGAGCATCCTTTCACATACCTTAATTTGTTTTGCCTCCACGGCTATGGTTTTCATGGAAAAGTCCACTCCAATGGTATTGCCATGTCGCTCTATGTAGTTCCCCGTCTTGAACCTGTCGACTATGCAGGTTTTCCCCGTCCCACAATCTCCGATCAGGACGATTTTGAACAGGAAATCAAAGTTCTCCTCGTTAGGCAGCGCCATCAAAGTCTGTGGGTTGCGGGCCGTCATTATATCTGACCGATGTCGTGTGTTGTGGCTGGCTATGGAGGGAGTTTCAGGTAGTTTTTTCCCTCAATGAAAATGAAAACAAAGATTGAATAAATGCACTTGTTAGCGATGATAGATACGCAGCTGTTCGACCTATCGCTGTCCAATCGTTACTGTGCACATCTCTAAGAAGAACGATAAGTAGGATATCGATTCGTTGATTTTTGAATTATTTTTGTATAAATAAATGGAACTTCCCATATTGGACAATAGACAATACCTGCTTATCCTACCCAGTCCTGTAATTATTTTTGGCATTTTTCCAATTAGAAATCTATTGGGAAGATCTTATCATTACGCAAGAAAGCCATTAATGTTGGCTATTTATTCAAATGAGGCAATAGCAATAGCGAATGGAAAGCACTTGTGCGTGTGAATTGATGTACATCAATTCAATTGAAGCTACCATCACGTACATAGGTCAGGCTTTCTGATAACGTTTAGGTCTGTCTTCAACCCAATAAATTTTCACCACGTACCCTAATGATGGCTAACAAATTAGCTTTATTGAGTGATAAATATTTATGGTAATTGTGAAATATTCGTCAAGTTTTCCCCAATGCAATTTTTATTGACTTTCCATCCATATAGAGACCTTGACCCACATCCAAGCTTCTGCTTCTATTTCTAGATGAGGTGGAGACTCACTTTCAAACCGCAGCGGAAGCTGAGGCTCCACTCACGCCACAAAACATGTTCTATGCACATTTTTATATGTATCTGTAGTTGTAGTTGCATCTCTGTATGCAAAGTAGCTAACTTGCTGACTGGCTGACCAACTGCTTCGATTGCCAAGCCACTTGGAAACCGCATCCCAGATTCGGATGTGCTGTGCTGTGCTGTGTACGCACTGTCGCATCCATTTCGCATGGAAAGTTTAATTGCAGCAAGCCAAAGTCGGGGCAAAGTCTAGGCCTGAGAACTTGTCTGTGCACGATCCACGGCCTAATCGTGGCCTGCCTGCCTCTGATGTTGTGTGATGTTGATGAACAATGTCCAGAGTGGCCGATGTCCAGAGTGAAACTAATTGCGACCCAGATCCGTTATGGGAGAGCCCTCACGATGACTCATGACTGGAATGTCAGGACTCACAGACTCCTCACAGATGTAGTCGCAGTTCATTTCACCCACTACTCTCTAGTCATAGATTTGGCTCTGACTTATGCCCCATTACACACTGCTCGCTCTTAGCTGAAAGAAAATCATACACCAAATTGGCAACTTCACACAGAAACCCACACACAGGAGGGGATCAGATATTTCTGTTTTTCATACTGGTTTGAAGTTTCGGCTGGCCGGTAGCTTCTGCTATTCTGCTAGCGGCTCGGCTTCCTCTTCTTGGCTCATTGTGGTTTTCGGTTTTCGGTTTACGGCCCGTCGTTCGTCGTTGCTTTTTATCGTTCGCCTCGGCCGCTGTCCGCTTTAGTTGAATTTCAAACGTTTGCGCGCGCGGTTGTTGGATCGGGTTCCCCCATAAAAAGCCGAAAGAAATCGAAATCCATTGTAGCTTCTCCTTCTAGCAAAGGACCAGCACAGCTCAGTACAGCCCAGCGCGTGTATATTGAAAAGTGAAAAAAAAACGTGTCGAGACCTCATCGTTGAATCCTGACTCAAACATTAGAGAAGTCGAGCTTGATCTTGCGTTGAACTCTGCGAGAAGAGGCCAGACTATAGTAATTTTCTTTCAGCGAGAATAGGAAAATAGGACAAGCGGCAAGTCCAAGTTCAACTCGAAGATCTTTCCCAGCCGATTGAGCAGAGTCTTATGTAAGCTCTCCTTCTCCTCTCAAAGAATGTGCCCAAAAGTAAAAAAAAGACCCAAAAAACAAAAAAAACAATTACATTACCTAATTGTCATGCATCGAGCGTTAGCTTGAATCAACTTTCTATACCATCCCTCTGATATCTGATACCCGATACGAGTGACATTTTTTGTTGTTGTTGTTGTGTGATGTTTGTTTGATTGATTTCCTCGCACATGCCGAGCACGCACTGGACGACACCACTTGCACTTTCCTTTGCCGAAATGTATGGCCTTTCGCAATCATTTGCTGGATTTCTAATTAATTATTCAGTGCCAGTCCTAGTCCCTGTCCCTGCCCCCGTCCCAGTCCCACTCCCAGTCCAAAGCGCGGGTGCAACGTGCCTGCCCAAAAACAAAAGACTTGAGCAACGAACTCGTGGCGACTTGGTTGGTTTTTTTTTTTGTTTTTTTTGTTGCTTTGATTGGGAATGAAATAATCAAAATTATCATTCGAATATTGTTGATATTCCAGCAATGTTTTGTACAAGTGTCTCCACTCCACTCACCTGCTGACCCAGTTTTCGGTTTCATTGCAAAAATTAAGTAAATTTCTTTATGTCGCGCCACAACCAGGTATCGTATCGTATCGTATCCCGCTGATTGTTGTTGAAGTAAAAACACTCTTTGGATTCTGACAGCGGACAATCAGACGGAGAGACAGCGAGACAGAGAGACAGACATGCGGACATTACAGACTGACGGACGGGGATGGACACTCGTCCGTCCATACTTAGCGAACTCCAATTAAAGCTCAGCTGCACTAATTCGCCATAAGTTGCAAAGGCTTTTCTCTCAATCTCAATCTCAGTCTCAGTCTCTCAGTCTCACTTCTCACTTCTCGACCGGCATACCAAGCTGACATTTGTTGCGTGTTTGTTGTAAATGTCTGCTATGCTACCGTCCGAAGGGTAGAGAGACTATCGCATGAAGAGTATTACAGATACAAATCGAGATACAGATACAGAACTGAAAGGTATACAAACTTCGACTCTGTTTTTTTTCTTGCTAGCTTGTTTGTTTGTTTTGCTTTTCTTTTGCTGATTTTCAATAGAAATCAAAATGAATCCTTGGCCATAAGCGAGAGTCAAAGCAAAAGGCGTCTCTCTCACTGTCGCTGTGTGTCAACTGCATTTGGATTTGCGACTGCCACTGCCCCAGCCCCAGCCCCAGCCCCAGCCGCAGCCCGTTCTTCCTCCTCCTGGGTAATGGAACGCACTTGACCACAGTACTGGCAGTGGTGTCGGCCTGGTGACTGTCTGTCGACAGTCCACTCCTCCTTTCAGCCTAGTTAGTGGCCCCATTTTCATTTTCACGTCCATCATTTGCACTGCAATTAATCGCATCTGAATTTTATGTGTGTTTTTTCATGTGTTCACAGCACAGGCACGCCCATCGCCATCAGCTGCTGTACACCTGTACCTGTCTGGTCTTGTCAGCGGTCACAGCGTATTTGTTTAGGCCTAATTTGCGTGCATCCAAGTGTCCAATAAGGAGAAACTAGCAAACTGGTGGCCAACCTTTGAGTGATTCGGACTAGAATGTTTGGTCTAGAAAGCTGCTGCTGCTGGTGGTGCTGCTGGGAAACCTGCCACCCAAATGGCCATCAAATTGTAGCCTTGAGAAAGTGCAACACAGAATATGGCTAGGCTCTAATCATGGCCTACACTTCAGGCCTCCTTCTACATGGTCTCTGCCGCCTTCAAGTGGTGCTCCGAACCGAACCGAACCGGCTTCCTGGCTCCCTGACTGGCTGACTGGCTCGCTCGCAACTAGAGTTCTCTACTTTGTTGCATCATTGGATGCGATTCTCTGCTCTGCTCTGCTGCTCTGCTCTGCTGCAGTACGAGTAAAAGTGCGTCGTGAAACGAGAGATCAATTTGTAGTGCTCTCTATTTGGATTGGATTCCTTACGGGGTGAAATCTTCAACAGGTTTCGTTTAGAATGATAAATCAATTTGCTGGGATATGCTTTCACTGAATACACACGCACACAGATCGCACTGATCACAGATCGCACAGATCGCACAGATCCATTGCCAATTCCTAATCCCGAGCTCTGCCTGATGGGGATTTTGTTGTAGCTTTTTTTTTGGTTGGTTTTTCCAAGAGTCGTAATCAGAATTCAAGCTGCCAGGCCTAACGGGGCATATGCAGTTGCTGGAACAATGCCAGATCTTCGCTCGTGCAGTGGAGTGGAGTGGAGTGGAAGTGGAGCTTTCCCAAAAAAACAAAAACAAAACAAACGAGACACGTTGGACAGGGAAACCAGTTGGCAGTGGATCTGCTGCTCCATCGAGTCATCGGGTGGTGGGGGTTAAGAGCTGGATGAGAATGCAGAATGGGGTGTGCGAGAGTCGCCAATTGATGTTATACAACTGTTGAATAATGATAGCCATTAGGCCAGATGTTTTAGCAGTTCTAGCAGCATTTGGTAGCTAATCGAGTTCGTTGTCCAAGTCTTTGGTTAGCCCGGTGCTGATTCTCCATAAAGAGAGTAATCATACAAGGATTAGTATCTCCCATATCTAATCACTAATCACTTGTTCAATCGTTTCTCCAGCATGGTGCTGTGCAACATATCAGGCGGCCGCCTACTGCTTTTAATGCTGCTGCTGCTGCCAATCCTCTGCTTATGTCAAGGCACATCAACGCTTCATCGACAGGCGGATGCACAAGATTTGGCGGCCGCACAGCTGGCGGATGTGGAGGCTGAGGCCCAGACAGATGACGAGGCGGATCCAGATGCACCGCACATACGCAAAAAGCGTCTGATTTGGATTACGGACGACGGACGGCTGGCACTGCCCCCGGGCACCTCGCTGACATTCACGCCGACGATTGCCATGCCACTGGTGCGGCATCCGCCCGAGGGCTTCTTCTCCAACCTGACCATCAGTTTCCCAGTCACAAGTGAGTCGAGTCGCTGTCCGCACCCCAGTGATTATTCATTTATCTCTGGCTTACCCCAATCTCAATCCTGAATCTCAATCTGAATCCATCCAGTTGACTTTGACAAGCTGGGGCTGACGGATAACCAGAATCCCTTGGGAGATCTGCCGCCACTGTTTTCCCGCTCCTTTGGCCACGAGGCGGGGCACATGGTGGGCGAATATGTTGCTAGGTATCTCCACGTGCAACGCCGCAAGCGGGATCTCAGCGAGCAGCGCAGCCGTAGCGAGGACTCACCATTCAGGGTGCACGACGAGGGGCCAAAGTTCCCGGATCTGCCCGCAGGAATGCAGCACATCTTCCACGGCGGCGAAAGGGTACTCCTCTATGGTGTGGTCGAGGACTTCCTATCCACCTTTGGCATGGATGGAAAGGCGTGTCTGCTGCGCACCATCTGCGAGATGCATTCCCGGAGCTTGGAGAAGTTCGGAGTCTTCGGAGAGATGACCAAATTGTTCTTAACGTGAGTAGACAATGCATTCTTTTTCACTTTGCATGGAATCAACTAATGATTCTTCGTTTTAGGGTGACGGAATCGCCTTTTGCCGATCTAGTGCCCGACTACGTGCAGGCCCAAAGGATCGGCGAGGGAAAGCAGGCACCTGGCGAATGCTTCCCCTACTTCAAGGCCTGTCCCAAGAGCATCTTCAAGGCGCTGGCCAACAAATATGCCAAGCCTCCCGCATCCTCCAGCCCCAACAAGACGAAAAGGACGACGACCACCGTTCGCCCCATGGGAGAGTATCACGAACAGCAGGCCATACAGCTGCCTGCCAGTCGGGATCGCAGTCGGGACAGCAATAATAATAATGTCTACATGTAGAGAAAACCCGAATGAAAGAAAAACTCCCACTGTTGACCTCGTTTAGGGATAGTTTTGAGCGGGCAATCCAATCCGATCGGATCGAGACGGTTGCGTTGCCCATGAATTGAGTGAACATTCAGAGTCATTTGTCTGTAATTAACATTTACTAATTAATTTATGAATTATTATTATTTTTTTTGTGTATTTATTGTTAGTCATAGGCGTTGTTAACTGCTTAGAATATACTCGTAGCTCTGTTTTTGTGCTGAAGTGAAGCCTGTAAATAATTACAATTGTGGCATATTCCGCCCCCCTCCGCCCCGTTTGTTCCCATGCGAAACCGATCCGTAACAAATGAATGTATTGAATAAATTCCGAGTAACTAATGTGTGGCCACTGCTGTTTATATATTGGATTTGGTTGGCAGCTGCCCTGCGTATACGTAATGTGAGCTACCGTATATGTACGTCTGAAGTGCATGTATCCCCCTAAATCAGGGAAGTGAGGCCAAAAAAACAGCTTCAGATGATCCACGTAGATACAATGGAAGCAGTACATCATTCTAAGATTCCGCACAATGCTGTCCAGGACCAGGGCATTGTGCATCCAGTGCAGTTGCCATGCCTCATTGTACGAGCCCTCCCTGTGAATGAGGAACATCCGCAAACTTACGAATGAATGCCCTCGTGAAGTAAGGAATGGCTTTCTGGCAAAATCAAAACCCCTCCATATGCTGCTTTATGATTTCCATTGCCTTCATTCATGCAGTTCTGTCCACATTCACAGCCCGATGGCAACGGCTGCTGGAGCTTGAAACTCCCGCCACTTTTGTCTGCTGTCGTTTTACTAACACTCTAGCTTTCGAAAGGTTTCAATCAGTTATAAGGTGGATTATAAGTTCAAAGAATTCCCTAGAAATCAGTTTTGTTAGTTCTATGGCAGGCAGCAAGGTAATCTTTTTTGTAGATTTGACGTCACGCTGATTGGCCGAAGCAGTTCATGGTACAACAACAATTACTTCGCTGTCCACGTCCACCCCACAAGTTCCCAACAGCCCAGCCCAGCCCAGCTGTTCCATTGCAGCCATCTTTGATAGTTTAAGAGCCACTGTGTAACGATTTTTTCAAAGGTAGTTCAGGACATGGCCGCTGATCTCTGAGGCGGCGCCACTGATTCTTTAAAAAATAGCAGCTACAATTTAATAATTATAATTAATAAAATAAATTTGATTTGAAAGCAGCTTGGAAAACAGAACTTTAGGAAATAGGGTGATGTCCACCTGTTGACTAGCAACTGGTGTTCGTTCAACTGTGGTGGGCTCACGCCCACATACGATTTGTACTTGCATTTTTTGTTGACTTTCTTTTTATAATCTAATTTTATAAACAGCCCAATAAATAGCCAGTCATGGAGAAAATTGTTTCATCAATCGAATAAAATTATGTGTTCAGTGCTGAGGGTCCTAGCTAGCTAGCTAGCCTTATTATACCGAATATATACAAAATTGTATAGTATGATATTCTATCAGTACAATTAGCCCATTGTGGACCAGTGGGTATTGAAATACACTCCACGAAACTGAAGCAACTTGATGAATATTAGCCTGGATCAGGTGAATGATTTTGTGGGGTTTTTTGAAGGTTTTTTGAATTTACAAACACTATTATTTTCCGTGGGCTTACTTGAGATGTTTAAATAGGTGGGGGTTAAGCGTGTTAAGTTCGTTTCTTCATTGATACATTGGTACGGTATATTTGAAAAATGCGCCGGTATGTTTCGTTAATCTCCGAGCCCCTGGAATCTTGTCCAGCCCCGACGATTTAAAAAACCAATTTACAAATTGAATTGAATGAAATATATATATAAAATCAATGTTTAATTTTCCCGCTCGAGACTACCGGTGAACCGAACAATCGATGGTCGGCTAATTTTTTTTCGTCGATAGTATCGAAAGCGCTATCGAACTTTTCCCAACACTACTAAACAACAAATTTACAAATTAAATTGAATAAAATATGTGCGGTTGCACAAACCGAGAAGAGCTTGTTACGTGTTGCACAAATGAATGTGTAGAGTAAAGACAATCAATAAACGAAAGGTGAGTGCAGACGATGGCAAGCAAGGCTAAAAGGAAGGCGTCGCAGAGACAAAGTAAATGCCACCCGGCCCCGGCCCCAATTGGAAGTGGCAGCAGCAGCAGCACAAGCACAAGCAGAACCAACAACAAAGTTGCTTGCACCCGAAGACTGAGTCAGGCGTTTGATTATGATTGAATTGGATTATCACGATGTGACTTTTTCAATTGCCATTCGACGCTGGCTGACGAGCCGGCGTTGTAGTTGTTTACATTGCGCGGACGTGGCGCAATATATTTTTAATCTATTCTGCTCCGGCAGTTTGCTGATTAAGATATTTCTGTTTGATAGATAACTTAAACGGCCTTCAGATTCGGCATGGATGTAGTGACGACAAACAGCGCTATGACTACGGCCACCGGAGCAGCGGGGGAATCCACATCGCCGCCATCCAGCAACGAAGCGGCGGCTGGATCCCAGAGCGATGCCTCCGAAGAGGAGGAGTACCTGGACAACAGCATCGAGCTGCGCGGCTATCTGAGCAAGTGGACCAATTACATCTACGGCTGGCAGCCACGCTACATTGTCCTCAAAGATGGCACCCTGTCCTACTACAAATCCGAGTCGGAATCAGATTTCGGCTGCCGCGGGGCCATCAGTCTGACGAAGGCAACCATCAAGGTAAGGAAGGGTTCGGCATTTGCCTGCCGGAGAGCCCCCGGCAAGTGTTCTTAATTGAACTAATAAAAAAGTAATGGGCGTGAGTAAGTGTTTGCGCGCATGTGTTTTGGTGAAATTAACCAACGAAACCGCCTCGATGACCACGACCCCGGCTTGATTCCATGTCCATTCCTATTCTCATTCCTCACTCGCATTTCCAGCGACGCAATCAATGCAGCGCAATCAATTAACGTTGCCTGGACAGCGATATACTCGAACGTCGACGAAAATAGACCAAATTGAAGTCATCAATGTAAGTGGGGTGCCCCCCGAGCCGCCAGTACGACTGCCAGCACACACACAGGGCACAGGGCCATAGGGGCCTGGACATTAATGTCTTTGGTTGGGGGTGTTGACAGGAGGGCGTGTGTTGTTGACGGAGGGCGTTTCGAAATGAGTGTGCACTTGTGGCCTATACTTTATCTATTTATACTGTCGAAGCGGCCAAGACCGACCCATATATACATATACGTAATGGTGACTCATGAGAGGGACCCTTCCTGTAATTCGCACTAATTCCGAGCAAACAATGGCCGCTGATTTGAATGATTGTTCCCTCTTGTTGCAGGCCCACGAGTCGGACGAGCTGCGTTTCGATGTGGTGGTGAATAATTTGAACAATTGGTGCCTGCGTGCTGAGACTAGCGAGGATCGCATGCATTGGGTGGAGGTGCTCCAGCTGTATAAGGAGGACACTGGCAGCACGGACACCACCTCTCTGCGTCGACATGGGAGCACCATGTCGCTGCAGTCCAACACCATTTCGCTCACTAGCGGCGGAAGCCTCAAGAAGACCCAGCGCAACTTACGCGAGAAGGTTGGGGAGTTGGAGACCTTCAAGGACATTCTTTTCGGGCAAATAGAAACGCTACAGCGCTACTTTGATGCTTGCTCGGAGCTGAACAAGAGCAATCCCCAGCCTTTGGACTTGGGCGATGGCCTCAAGTGCATTGATTTCAAGGTAAAGTGGAATAAATACTTGGAAATCGTATTGTAACGATTGTAACAAGCACACTTATATTCAAAAGGGCGAATCTATCACGTTTCGGGCCACAACATCCGGCGTTCTGACTACCCTTCAGCATTGCCTTGAAATCATAGCAGAGAGCGATGAGTCATGGAAGCGGAAACTGGAGCGAGAAATTGATAAGCGCCGTCGCTCTGAAGAGCAGAATAAGTAGGTTGACCCTCTCCCCTAAAACGATACGATGTCACACAACTAAGCCACATTTTTGGGGTTTTCCTTGCAGACGATCCAAGGAC
The DNA here is from genome assembly GCA_037356375.1 of Drosophila affinis. Taxonomy (NCBI): domain Eukaryota; kingdom Metazoa; phylum Arthropoda; class Insecta; order Diptera; family Drosophilidae; genus Drosophila; species Drosophila affinis. The sequence goes on along the minus strand of CM074802.1, from coordinate 62,505,668 downwards.
GAAATCGAAAGGCTAAAACGCCTATCATATCCTGGCCCAGATTTCGAGGTGAGTTTCAGTTTACAATTTACAGTTTCAGTTCGGTGTGCCCACGTGCGGCGCAATGGCCATTGCCTTGATTAGCACACAATAACCGACCGACCGACCGACCGAATTGCGTTCACGGTCAGAGCAATTCGGGCCAAACACGTTCCCACTGCCACGGAATGCTGAACGCAAACAAGGCAGAGAGAGACAGAGGCAGAAACAGAGAAGGAGAAGCAGAAGCAGAAGCAATTGGCGTGCCCTGCCCGCCTCTTCGTCTTAAAATAAACTCTCTTGTTGTATGGATTGGATGTTGTATCAACTGATTTCATCAGATGTGCGGAATGTAGAACACGCCCGTATTATTTTTTGAACAGTTTCCCGATTGAATAATGGAGAATGTTATGTTTATTTTCCCATGTTCCGATCAAATCTCATGCTCCGCATGCAATCAATCCCTTTGCCGTTTAATTGGCTATCTCTATCTCTGATTTCCGCGATAATTGAGTTATTTTTGTGTTCTATTCAATTAATATTTACTCCCCACCCAACTGTGGATATGCATCAGAATGTTGTTTATGGATAGACCCCAATCAGATATCTGGTTCTTTACAGGAGAAGGGGGGCGTTCGCTTACTTGGCGACTGCTCAAGCGCAAAAAGTGGGCGTCTAGACCGTTTCAGTAGCTCGCATTGACAGTTTGATGTTGCAGAAGATTTACCATGAGCCAATAACGTAGTCATTGAGGTTGACAAATGCTCGTACTACAACGAATGATCCGAATGCACTTACCAAAAGTGAGGTATATCCGTTTTTGAGACAAAATGAATCGTTCACTCAGAATATCATATACTACTATGATGTAGGACTCTAAGGCTATATGCTCTCTTTCAAACTACCTATAGAGTATTCCTTCTCCCCCATATCTGTCTCTCTCTCTCTCTCTCTCTGAGCCAAGCTCTTTTCTCGCTTTTAACCTGGCTCGCGCGACTGTCGCGCTTTATGGCTTGTGGCTTATGGCTTATGGTTGGTCAGTCCGCGGTCAGCGATCGAGCCACCAACACGTACCAATCATAAACCAATTTGCCGAGCAAACAAACCCAAACTAAAACGAAACAGTTTCTTCTTCATATTTGTCGTGGTTTTAGTTTCTGTGTGCAGATTGTGAAACTCTGTCAGTTGCATTGAAAAACCAATTATAAGCGTCGCTTTGGGTAGCTCTCCAAAATCAAATCGAAAATCGCAGCACGCACCTGAAAATAAACGCGCAAACAAAAGTTGAATTGAAATGCCCTCGGTGCGATTTCTTTGGCGCTCTGGCTTTCAGAATGGAAAAGTCAAACAAATTACGGTAGGTGCTACATGCTGCTACGCTCCGTTCCGTTCCGCGCCACTCCGCTAAAACGCTGGCGGAGGCGTATTGCTTTCAAAACCAAATTGCCCTCATTTGTGGATCCAACTTGTGGACCCTCCCATTAGGAGTGCTCCCTCCAAACCCCTCTCAAAAACCACCGCACACATTGATTTATTATTTAAATACGAGCCAAATCCTTTTCATCAAAGCTTTTTTCAGTGCTTTTCTCTCACCCTCACACTCACAGAGAGCTCTCCCCCATTTTGGCTTTGGCCCGTTTGCGGGCTTTTCAGTTTGGCCAACAGCAACAGTTTGTTTCGTGTCCTTGCGCTAAACGGAAGGATTTGCCTGGACGCTCGTCCGCTCGCTTTCGCCACATTCTCTCTCTCGCTCTCTCCCTCTATCTATCGCGCTTGCTGGCTCTCCCGCAAAAGAGAGAGAACTTTGCGCGCTTTAAATATTGTGTTTTTTTTCGTGGTTTTTTTTGCGCTGGTGTGGTCTCAACAATATTGCAGGGCTACAAAAGCAGGAGGAGGAGAAGGAGTTTGGTAGGTGGAGACTTTCTGACGCCATTGGGATAAGCACTCGTTTAACAATGACCTCATCGCCATTAAAATATGGTCCACATTACGATTATATAGTTTTCTTTATTTGCTTGAGGCTGCCGACCGACGTAAAATGCCGATGCCGATGCACTTGTCTTCCTCCTATGGGGGAGGTGTGTGTGCTTATTTTATCGCCTCTTGGGCGCGCGCACATGTCTGCATTAATTAATAAATATCAATTTATTTCCAAAGAATCCATTCGCAGCATTTATTCCGCGCCTGTTGCCGTACCCGTGTACCCGTACCGGGTAAACACGCGCCTCGTCTATAGACGTCAGAATGGATGTACAGTGAGGCCTATACCTAAGCGATTTGCGATAACTTGAAATTGTTTCCCCTTCCGCACAGAATTTCTAGTTCCATTTGACATTTGTTCACTGTACAATCCAGGCAGGCACTCCAGACAGACAGCCTGCTGCTTGGGTATTCATGACACAATGATGCGCCTTTGTGGCCATTATGCTCGCTCAATTACGCATGCCAGCCGAGAATCTCCGTCTGCCTGGCTGCCTGACTGCCTGACTGCCTGCTGTCTGGTTAGGGACGCAAACGCAAAAAGAATTCTAGGGAAAAAACAACATAAATTGGATTTAGTTGGACCATTTGGCAGCACCACTTGTGCCTGCCTGCCTGGTGCCCATTAATTTATACGAAGCACGTTTCATTTCATTCCAATTGGATTGAGAGAGGCGGTGGGCTCGTCATTAAAATTAATTAGGCCGAACCTTCGAAGATGTTTTGGATAAACTTGAATCGTGCCCCATTGCTAATCGAGATGTCACTTCTTCCTTCTTCCGTCTTCCGTCACTTGCAGGAGGGCCCACATTCCACATTGCCGGAGGATGAGTTCTTCGATGCTGTTGAAACGGGCCTGGACAAAATCGAGGAGGACATGCAGCTGCGCTTCAAACTGAAACTGCAGTCCCAAATCTCACAGACACTGGTGAATGTGCCCCACGAGGCGGTGGCCGAGGGTGAGGAGGCACGCGAGGAGTTCGGCACCGGTGCAGAGGCCAAGTGCCATACCCTGTGGCCCGAGGTAAGGCAGGAAATTGCACACAGCACAATCCGGCACCCGATGGATTCTGATAATTGATTCACTAATTGCATTTTCTCTTACAGATTGATCGCGTTTGCAAGGAGCAGCTGCACTATGCACGCGAGGGTGTCGGCCAGGATGGCAATGGGTGGCAAATCTTTGCGGACGAGGGCGAAATTAAAATGTACAAACGCGAGGAAGAGGTCAATGGTCTGGTGATGGATCCCCTAAAGGCCTATCACTCGGTGCATGGTGTGACTGCTCGTGAAATGTGCCATTACTTTTTTATGCCCGAATTCCGCAACGATTGGGAGAGTGAGTATTGCAGTTTATATTGCTCTACCATAACTCGGACTCTATTTGTTTGCTTGATTTCTCCATCCAACAGCCACCTTGGAAGACTGCACAATTCTGGAGAAAATCTCAGCAGACACTCTGCTCTTTCTGCAAACCCACAAACGCATCTGGCCGGCCAGTCAGCGGGATGCACAGTTCTGGTCGCATATGCGGAAAATCACCGACAACCTCGAGCCGGGGGCCCGGGACATGTGGGTGGTGTGCAACAACTCCACGGAGTATGCCAAGCAAGAGTCCAAGAATGGCAAATGCGTGCGCATCTTCCTCACCGTCATACTGGCCTGCCAAACCCACTTGCCTGACGACTATGTCAAGGGTCAGCCTCTGGATCGCAAAGATTTAACCTGCAAAATAACCTACTGTTCTGTGGGTATGTATTTCCATCAGTATCTATATCGGTTGATATCCTTCTAAAGCATTTCATATTGGTTTATTTAGTGAATCCTGGTGGCTGGGCGCCGGCGAGTGCTCTTCGTGCTGTGTACAAGCGCGAGTATCCCAAGTTTCTGAAGCGCTTCACCGGCTATGTAATAGACCAGTGCAAGGACAAGCCCATTATGTTCTGATATTTGCCATAAGCAACAAAGCAATCAAAATCAATCAATCAAAGTTGAATCGTATCCTGTATTTAGCTTAGAGTTATTCCTTAAGATACCAGATAAGCCCCCCTCTGGAATCGTTTTTGCTACATCCGAGAAAACCCAAATCCAAATCCAACTCCAACTCCAATTTTATACATGTTAACAACAAGCTGCGTCGTGTTTTACAAGTGTTTGCCTCTTTCTGTACTCCTTTGTGTGTTCTGAAAACGAAATGTTAGAGTAAACATCCTTTTGTAATCGAGAAGAAACCACTACTAAGATTTAATGTATCCTGTGTCTAGCCCTAAGTTAAGTGTAAGTGAAACACAATCATTGTATAGCTCTAGTTCCGAAACTATCGATCTGTCATGTGTATATCTTTATGAAAATGCTTTAAGTGCAACTATTGCAAACAACAAGGATGTGGGATGCGGATAATATAAGTCCGAATAGAAGTAGTGTGTAAGGAGGCTTATTTTTTTTGTATTTTGTATTTTGTGGTGTACCATATCTATTGCAAATCCCGCAATCACATCTGTTTTACTCAACGGTCAAGTGTAAATAAATGCGATAAATTGTTATCTCCAAACAAGCAAAAAAATGATGCAAAAAAAGTGAAGTTAAGTAAAGAAAAGGGCAGTCTCCGGTTTTGGTTTTTATCATAAGTCATGTCATGTATTTTGCCTTGAAGTTTTTCATTGTTTTTCACATTTCAATGTACATAAACTGTTGTGCTGTTTTAGAAGAATCGTTTTAGTTTTAGTGTGTAATTTTACAACTGGTTTATGCTTAAGAGTTTTAATTCCGCAACGTTTGAATCAATTTACAACCAAGTAAATGCCTACAGGTTAGCTTTTTAGCTGTTGCTTTTGCTTTTTGTTTTTATTTTTATTTTCGTTTTCATTTTCATTTAAAGTGCAGTCTGAAGAGTTGCCTTTTGTTGCCATGGCCAAATGTGTTCTCAATGTTCTAATTCAACTTCAACTTTATAAGTTTTTATCTTTATCCATGATCTTTGGTTTTTCTTGTATTCATTTTCGTTAATGTATTTTTTATATGTACGCGTATTTATGTATTTCTTGTGTCATATTGTCATGTATTGTTTTTGTTTTGGTTTTTGTTTTTGTTTGCTTGGTTGCTGGTTTCGTCGTTGTAGCTATTGCAAAATAGATATCCTATAATCGCATGTATGGTACAGGAGTCTGTCTGTCTTGTCTGTTTGGCAAATATTCGGCTATATCTTTTGGTTCGCCTGGGTTCTGTGTTTCCGTAGTAGTTAGCAGTTAGTAGTTCCGTAGAGTTAGTTAGTTAGTTAGTTGGTAGATGTCTTTTTTGAGCGGCTGCTTAGGTTGTTCGGCTTATGGAAATGCATGCTGGTTTACGACTTTGGCTTTTTGTTTGTTTTCTTTGTTTTCATTGTTTTTTGTTTCGTTATGTATCCTTCCACTAACATGTATGTTGTTATTCGTATATAATACTCGTACGCTTTGTGTAGAATTAATTGTATGACGCTTAGCTATTTACAACAGTTTCATAAACTATCTGAATGCATTCGGTATTACATATATTATGTGTATTGTATTTTGTATTTTGTTTTTGTATTGTATTTCTCCCGTACGTAAATCAATTAAATTCATTTAAATAACTAGCTAACAGTTGTCAAGTACACTTACAAACTGACGCAAAAAGTGGTTTAAACAAACAATTCAGTTCAACGAAATGCTCATAATTTTATAACTTACTACAAATGCAAAGAATTTCCTTCTGCTCTCATCGCTTATAGTGTTTTCTGTAGTGTTACAATACATACATACATATAAGTTTAATCCGACTCGATCATGCTCTCTACTCGTTCGTTCCACTCGTTCGTTTTCGTTTTCATTTTCATTTTCGTTTCATTTCTTGCGATGCGGCTGTCTGCAGAGCACTCTCTGATCTGCGGCCTGCCGCAGTTCCTCCTCTTCTCTTCTCTACTCTCCTTTACTCTCATACATTAAATGCCTAATTTAGGACCTATAACATTAATTTAATTTAATTTAATTATATCTTTGCATCTGCATCAACTTATTTTAGATGTATGTATGTATGTACGTTGGTTATATATAGTACTCGTATGCAGCATGCAGCTCATTTTCGTTTTACTCAAGTTCAACTAAGCATAATCAGTGTGTAAATAAGTCTTATGGTTTATTTTTCGTGCTGTTTCTTGATCTGATCGTTCGTTGAAAATCAAAATCCACTCGAAAATCCACTTCGAATATTCGTTCCCTGTCTCTGCCTTCCCCCTTCTGTTTCTAGCTGCCTGCCCTCCTGCCATTTTCTTGCTTTTTGTTGTAAATAGTTGAAAGATATTTGTTGCATTGGATTTGTAGGTTATTTTTTCGTTTCTATAAGTTTAGTTTTTTTGGAAGTGGGCGCCAAAGTCTGGTCTGTCTTGTCTTGGGTGGATTTTACAACAAATTTTACAATTACATTTTTCGTTTCGTTTCGTTAACGCAATTATTATTTGTATTCGTTTATACAGATCCTCAATAATTGTGTATATATATACTCGTACTATATATGGTATTATCTCTAAAACTAGATAGATCCATTCATGCTTTAGGGCCTTAGACATTGATCTGGAAGGCTTCCCGCTGTAGTTTCTGATTGGCACGCATACGTGGCGACGTCTGTGTCTTTGACTTCTCGTTGGCATCCGAAAAACGAGCTGGTGGATTTATGTGGTCCTGATAGTTTGGTGGATAGTTGGATATGCTAAACGTACAGGGTTCTAATTATGTACTACATATAGCGGAAACAGCTAACATTCGACTCGGGACGATGGCTGGCTTACCTAAAAGTAGTTTCTTCATTGTGGCTCGAATAGCCGCTGGAACTTCGCACGTGCCGCTTGCCGCTGGTGCCGGGCTTTCCCGGCTTTCGGGCTGCAAACGGTGGCTTCGACTTCCGGGTCATGCTAGTGGGTGTCGTCTCCGATGAGGATGAGGTCTCATCCTGGGTATCTAGTGTTCGGTAATGGAGGGGAGGATCGATCTGTAAATGGGGCGATTCAAGGACGCAGACGAGCACTCACCCCGTTGGGCGCGATACTTGGCCGAGTTTAGAGCGCGTGCAGACACATCATTGTCGGACTCGGAGCCGAGTGTGTCATATTCTGTAATTGGTATGTGAAGCGTTAGGATTTTCCTAACTTCGGAATCTGTGGAACCTGGATTGTCCGATTCTAAAAGTTTAGTACGATCGATGGAGTTGTACGTTGTTTGTTGTTTTTTGGTTTTGTTTTTATCGAGATGAGGTTTGGTTTGGTTTTGGTTTGGTTTTGTTTTGGTTTGAATGTGCGGAATGGAGAGAACGTTGAGAGCAATGAGAAAGAGATGAGTTAAATAAGGACAACAGCGGATCATGGGGGATGATCGAATGATCGTATGAGGTGGCGAACAATGATTCAATTTGGCTTAAAGCTAAAGCTAAACCTGGTGGCTGGGGGCTGGGGACTGGGAATGTGGGCAGTGATAGGTGAGAGCGAGAGAGGGAATGACAATGAATCTATCCATACCTTGACTCTCTGAATGGGGATCCCGGAGGCGGCCCACTTTTCGGCGCACCTTTGTATATTCCGGCTCCTTGGACTGGAGATGAGATGGATACAATACGGCATTAAGAATACTACTTCACTAATAAGAGATCCCCCCACATCTACCCCACTCACATGATAGCTCTCCGGCTTGACATCGTGGTAGACAAAGGATCCGCGCACCGAGTGGTATGGACCGCTGTAGACATTGCCGCTGTAGGAGCTCTCGCTGTAGGTCTGTTTGTTCAGCTGAAAGGTGGCATAGGGACAGATATCCTCGATGTACTCGTTGCCCTCCGCCTTGCCAAAGCTGCCCGAATCGTTGGAGTTGGAGCCACGGGGCTGCGAAGTGCCCGGATTGCAACGCACTGCCAGATACTGCTGATCCCGGTTCTGCTTGTTCTGCAGGTTGGCCAGCGATGGCGACTCCGACATTGAAGAGCTGGCCAGGCGAGCCTGGTTGTTGAGTTCTGTTCACAGAAGAGATTACAATAATCAGTCACCTGTCGCTTGTCCAGATTGGCCGAACATACTTCTCTTGCGAAGAAACAGAGCTGCTCCGATGAGGGCCAGCAGCATGAGCAGGGAGACGCAGATGGGAAGCAGCAGCTTGAAGTTCGCATAGAATGGCAGATCGCTCAGGTGCGAGACAGGAGTGGAGTGATCATTGTTGTAGAGCACTGAAACGGGAGGGAGGAAAGATTGTACTGAAGGACACTTTCAGGACTGATTGTGACGCCTACCTCCTTGAGGGGAGAGGGTGGTAAAGTTGTAAATGGCCGTCGTGGAGCCCGCGTTGTTGTGGGCTGTGACCTTTAGCTGGTATTTCGTGCCGGGAATCAGATCGCTGACCGTGTAGATCCTCTCCGTGGGGGGAATGTGATTGGAGACGACATTCCAAGACGATCTGCCATAGATACGCGACTCGATCATGAAGTAGAGGATGCCACAGCCACCATCGCCCCAGGAGTCCAGCCAGCAGGTGACGCTCGTCGAGTTGTTGGTGATCATCTGCGAGTGCTTCGGCTGCACGGGCGGATTGCCTTTGGTGTAGGAGTTGACAATGTCGCAGGGCAGCCCGGTGCCGATTTTGTTGTAGGCCGTGATGTACAGCTGGTAGCGGGTGCCGCACCAGAGATTGCTGAGCAGGTGGGAGGTGGTCTTGGCGTCCACCTGCAGCTCCTCCCAGTCTCCGTTGTCCCGCTTGTAGTTGATCACGTAGCCCAGGATGGGACTGCCCCCATGGCTGTTGTCCATCCACTCCAGGTGCAGGCTGTCCGTGTAGGCGTTGATCACCGTCAGATTGGGCGCCTCGGGCGGCACCTTCACCACAATGTTGTACACGATCTCGTCCTTGCCCCAGGTGTTCTCCACGCTGCACGTGTAGTTGCCGGCATCACTCGCCTGGCACTCCTTCATGTACAGCGTCCCGTTCTTGGCGATGGTCTTCCGCGCACTCGTCTCCATGTTGTGGCCATCCTGGCGCCAGATTGTCACCGGCGCCGGGGCCCCCACCTTGCGGCACGGCAGCTCCAGATGCTCCTTCCAGGGCGTCACAATTCTCTGGCTGAAGGACACAATGCGAGCGGGCACCTTGTTGTTCGGCGGCACCGTCACCACCTGCGTCTTCTCGCCCTCGCCCATCTTCGTGGAGGCGGTCAGCCAGAACTGGTACGTGGCCGACTCCTGGGTGCGGACCGTCTCGTGCATTTCCACATAGGGTCCCAGCAGTCTCTTGTGGGTGCCCTCCTCGCGGCCACCCTCCAGCATGGACATGTAAAAGGTGTAGCCCGTCTGCAGAAGGAAGCGTGCAGAAAGATTGTGTGAGTTTAGGAGAGTGTGCCCCCCCCCCTTCGCTTCAGCTGTCGCCTAATTAGGCGTGGCAGAGGCAGGGGGTAGGGGCAGGGACAGGGACAAGGGGAAGATAGTGTCTACTTACGATGTCACCATTGGGCAGGTCCGGGGGCAGCCAGGATATGATGATTTTCGTGCTCGAGGCGGGTATCGCCTTGATTGCCTGCGGGGCGGAGGGCACTGCATTTCCATTCCATTCCACGAATGCAATGAAAGGCGCCAGAAATAAATATATGTGCATGAATATATAAAGCTCTCGCTTCATGAAAATTGCAAGCGAGGCAACGACATCGAATAGGGGGTGGGGGTGGGGGGCACGATAGGATGATGGGGATAGGGGATAGGGGAGGGGATAGGGGTGGCAATGACGCCGCACCTCGTTTGCGTTCATTGAACCGAATGCCACTTACCATCCTCGTGGGTGCGGCAATAAAACGGTTTGGTTTTCATGCCATCGCCTACTTTGGTGTAAGCCAAAACCCAGACCGTGTAGTTTGTGTATTTGCGCAGATTCTCGATGGTGACGTATTGATTTGTTGACTTGACAACCTCCGGATCGGTCTCTGGGCATGTGTAAGCGATATGAGGAAGAGAAGGATACAGGGGATACAGGGGATACAGGGGATACAGGGGTTGCAGGGGGATACAGAAATACAGAAACGAGAAAGAGAACGAGAACAATTAGCGCTGATTGGAAATATGAGGACCATGAAGTGGTCTAATTAATTGAAAAGTGTCATAAATCGCAAAAGGAAGAAGCAAGAAGGAAGCTGGCTGGCTGGCTGGTCGGCCACATAACATGCCACAGCACTCGTAATCGACCCAATGGTCAATGGTCAGTGATGATGATGACGATGATGATGATGATGCTGTTGCATAAATGCAATGCAACGAAATCCCAGTGCCACTTGGGTCATTCTGCAGATGTTTCCCAGCTCCAAGGAGTCCGGGAGTCACGTAGCTCGAGTTATGAGATGTTCAAGTTGCAAAAGGAAGCTGTTCTGCTGCCATGAGTTGCCTCAGACTTGGACAGCTTGTGCGGCACGTGGATAAGTTAATGTTTCTGAATGGATAGCCGGATTTCTTTTCCTTGAAACGCGGTATAACAATCGTTAATCAATTGTTATTTGCCAGTTATATAGATTATATATATCTGAAACTGATTGGCAGCCATCAGAAGAGTAACCCTAATCGAATAGTCAACGTATAGTACTCGACTGGTAGTCCTTCTGCTATCCATAATCCTTTGGCAAGGATACATTCATACAGAACACATACAAATGCGAGTAAAAAAAGAAAATTAACACCTTACCGTAGAGCTCATCGATCGATATGTAAAACACTTTGTAGCCCTTGATTTTGCCATTTTGTCCGTCAATGTCCGGCGGTGACCAGGTGATGTAAATCGATGTGGAGCCGAGGACATCGCACTGCGGCGATTCTGGCGGCGATGAGGGAACTGCAAGGCGATGCACAGGGGGAAAGGGAGAGGAAAACGAGAGGGAAAAAGTTTATTAAACGTTTTTCCCCAGACTGCAGGGCGCCAATCCCCAAACAGCGCCCTCCCCGCCGCTGGTGCCGGAGCCTGGACCTGGTCTGGGGTCAGATTTTGTGCACGGGCAATTAACAAATCCAATCAATGTATGCCAGCAGACAGACCAGCTCCAGCTCCAGACCAGCTACAGAGCAGAGCAGAGCAGAGCAGACCAGACCAGACCGGACCACAGCCACAGCCATGACCGTGTCCGTGTCCATGTCCCTACCCAACTCTTACCATCCTCCATTGTTTGCACGGCAATTTCCTTGCTGGGAGGACCACTGCCCTGGCTGGTGTAGGCCTGGACAATCACATGGTACTGGGTGAACTTGTTCAGGTTGCTGAGGACCGTCTCGCCGCCGAAATGGGAGCGCACCTCGACGGTCTTGAAGCTGAAGCCCTGCGTAGGATTGACCTCCTTGTCCTCGGGCGTGAGCGACATCTGGTAGCCCACATAGTAGCCGAGCAGGATGCCGTTCCAGTGATCCCGCTCCGGTGCATCCCAGCTGACGGAGATCTCGGTGGAGCTCTTGGCCTCAGCTCGCACGGCCAGCGGCGGCCCCGAGGGCACCTCCTCCAGCGTGGTCACCTGCACCACCTCCGAGAACTCGGAGGCGCCCAGCTTGTTCTCCGCCGACATGCGTATGTGGTAGGCCTTGGCGGGACGCAGCTGCTGGATGTTGACCACCGTCTGGGCACCGGTGATGGTGATGTGCTCGGCATTCTGCCAAATATCTGTCACAAAAACTTATTCAAATAGTGAGGGATTCCCATGGAGAGGAGGGGCTATGGTGTCCCACCTGATATTTGCTTGTAGTAAATGTGGTACTCCTCGATGGGACTGTTGCCAGCGAAGGGCTGGCTCCAGGTGAGCTGCAGACTTCGCGACTGCTGCGAGTTTATCCGAAGATTCTTGGGCTGTTCTGGCACCTCCTGGACAATGAGCTGAATGGACATTTCATCCTGTTTCGGATTGGATTGGATTGAATTGAAAGAGCGTGTAAGTAGCCCACTCTTAGACAGAGAGTGACAGCAGCAGCAGCAGCAGATGCATTAGATGCTGCTGCTGCTGCTTTTCGACTCTCATTCAAATGGCCATAAATTAGGGTCAAACAGAAATGGGAGATGGCATTGGATTGGACTGGCAGTCCTGACAGTCTGGCAGCATGGCAGTCTGGCAGCCTGGCAGCGAGCAGCATACTTTCCGCCTGAATAGAGTAGATGTGATTTATTACAGCACTGGTAATAGTAATAGTGGAGCATTTTCCGATCGCAATGGAGTTCGGGCGACAGTTTGATTAAAGTCAATTCGATACATAATAATATCACTTAGAGGGCTGTGCCAGTCCAAGTCCAAGTCCAAGTCAGCCTGTTCCCATTTCCATTCCAATTCCAATGCCACATCTCTCTCTCTCTCTTTCTCTCTCTGGTCTTGTGTGATGGTGTCCTGTGACTTACCTGTCCGAATGCATTGCTCGCCTGACAGATATAAATGCCCGTGTCCTGGCGATATGTGTGCGAAATGCCCAATTCGGAGACCATGCCATCGTCGAGCACTTGATCTCTTATTGTGTAGCTGTTGGTGTTTGTGTGTTTGTGTGTGTGTGTGTTTGTGATTTATATGCAAGTAAATGCATTTAAGAGATACAACGACGACACATGCAAACGATGGGACACAAGCAGATAGCAGGATACCAGGATGCCAGGATACCAGGAGGCGAGAGTGATACGAGGATACGAGAATGTGTGTACGGTGGATACGTGTTTGCGCAACGTGAGCGATGCAATGCAATTTTATAACAATGTTTTCCACGTTGCAGCGGCAGCAGCAGCAACAGCAGCAGTCACAGTTGTTGTAGTTTTGTTGACAAAGACGAAGACGTACGAGGCCGAAATACACACACACACACAAAAACACACACACACAGACAGCAGAGAGTGTGCGTGTGCAAATGGCATAAATAAATAAAACGCGCATGCATTCAGTTGTTGTTTGTCGAGCAGAAGGCGGCGGCGGCGGAGACGGGCACGGGTGGCATGTGGCAGTTGGAGTGTCGTCAAGCAGCAGTGTCGGGGGCAGCAGACGGGGGGAAGGAAGAAAAGAGAAAGCCGGAAATACACATACATTAAAACACTTACGATACACAAATAGAACTCGCACAAGTATGGTGTGAGAGCTGTGTGCTCCTTAGGCTTTTCCAAAAGGAAAATCGCTAGTGAAAATGGCCCATCGAAAGTCCTAAAGAGGACTTTAGGGGGCGTACCGCATTGGGGGCGGGAATTTGATTAGATCTCGGAATATCGAAAGTTGTGAATCTCATGCCAAGAATATGAGACTCCAAGGGAAAATTGACTTAGCGCCTTGGCCCGAAGTATCTGAAGCCCCAATCTGAAATCCCAATCTGAAACCCAATTCCAATCCCAACCACCTTCCCCCATCCCCATTCCCATTCCCATTGCCACCCAGACAGAGAACTCTTTTAATTAAAAGCAATTTGTTGTTTGCAATCGACTTGGAATTGATTTCGCCAGACACGCAGACGTCGCAGGAATGGGAGAGAGCAGTCGGTGCTTGGCTCTGGTTGTGGCGGGGATTACACACCCACCCGACCCCACCCCACCCACTCTTACCGTGAATCCAGCGACTCGTCAAGATACTGTTGCGTTGCCTGGATTTTCCATTTGAAGTCGATGGGATTGTCGCCCTGCACATTGCACTGCACATGGACCTGTTTGCCCTTGGCCACCGAGATTTGTTTCGTTTTCGTTTGAAAATGAGCGGGAACTAGAGACGAGAAGAGAGGGGAGGAGAAGTGTAGAGGGATATGCATACAGAGAATGGAGAAGAATATAGAGAGGATTGGGAAGGACTGGGGAGCCCTCGGGGAGGACTTTATACCCACCATTCACTTTGAGAAAGATTACTTTGCTGACGCCAGAGCCAATGTTGTTCTTGGCCTCGCAGAGAAAGTGCCCCTGCGACTCCTTGCTGATCTTCTTGAAGTAGATGGTGCCATTGGGGAAGAGCTGAACGGTGGGCTCGTACAGGAAGTCCTTGTATTCGCCTGGCGTCGGTCCAATGGCCTTCTTCCAGGTGATGGTGGGCTTCGGATAGCCCGAGGCCTGGCAGTGCAACAGGACATCCGCACCCGCCTGGGCACTCGAGTCCTTTGGCTCCAATATCCACTTGGGCGGCACGTTCACGGTCAGGGGCACAGTGAAGCGCTCGGTGCCCGCCACATTGCCAGCGATACAGGTGTAATTCCCGGAATGATCCGAGGTAATGTGCTCTATGACCAGGCTGGCCGAGTACTCGTCCAAGCGGCGGAATACCTCGTTGCTGCGAGAGGGAGAGAGGGAATGAATAGAGTTACAGATTCGGAGGAGCTAATACACATGTACATATGTATGTATGTATGTGCGTATGTGTGTATATTTGTGTCCGAAAGACTCACCCCGTTCCAATCAACGGCTTGCCATTGCGTTCCCAGCGAAAGCTGACGGGCAGATCTCCCTCCAGGATCTGGCAGGAGATGGCCGCTCGCATCCCCTCACGCAGCATGTTCGTCATCGCCTGGATGGGCATAATTTTCGGCGGCACTGTGGACGGATGGGATGGGAATGAAATGGAATGAATCCATGAGCAAACCATAAACCCATAAACCATGCAACATTTCTCATTTACAATTGCCGGAGCGGAGTAGTTGGGCTCAAGCACAAAACCCGTTGAGAGCCTGATAATCAAGGATGCGACTCGACTGTTAGTGGCAGTGGCGGTGGCGGTGGCGTTGGCGTTGGCGGTGGGGGCGTGGCACTGCCATCAATGCAACTTGCGGCGGCTTAGCAACAGCTGCTGCTGCTGCTGCTGCCGCTGCTGATGCAGCCGAGTAAATTATTATAAAGAGTGAAACGTGGAGGCAGCTGAACAGCACAGCACAGCACAGAACAGAACAGAACCGCCGCAGACAGAACACAAAAGTCAATGACTCCATTGTGGGTCTGCGGGGCCACCCACTGGCCACCCAGTGGCCACCCACTATCCACCCACCGCCTGCATGTGCATTAACTGGGAAAATAGTTGCCAGCTGTGGCCGTAGCCGTAGCTGTAGCTGTGGAAGCTGTGGCTGTGGCTGTGGCTGCTGCTGCGGCTGCATAGTTTCGTTTCGCCAGTCTAATTGGAATAGTTTCATTGTAGCAGTTCCAGCTACGCCAGCTGCAACTCCGTATAGAGGATAGAGTGCATAGAGAGTGCATCTCTCTCTCTCTTCGGCCACTTTCTAATTTTAAATATTGGGAAAACATCTCGCCAAAGCCAAAGCCAAGCCAGACCCCTCCTTGTAGTATTAGTAGTAGTAGTAGTAGTAGTTGTTGTTGTACTCACCCAGCACTTGGATCTCCACGTTGCGCCGCGAGGTCTGCTTCTGTTTGTTCTGTGCCATGCACGTGTACGTGCCCGCATCCTCCAGGCGCTGCAGTTGCTCGATAATTAAGGTGCCATTGTTGTAGGCACGCTGTCGGCGATTTATGGGCAACGTTTGGCCATCTTCCCGGAACGGAACGGAGCGGCACGAGTAAGAGACCACAGGAGCAGGAGTAGGAGCAGGAGCCGGAGCAGGCAGGCAGGAAGAGAGGTAGAGAGCGTGGCAAAGGCGTTGGCAATTAATTTGGGGACTCACATAAAACAAAGTTATGCGATTTATGACTTTATGGCTGTATGGCACTTTCTGAATTTATTTTTTCATTTTTATTGCTTCATTTATTTGCATACACTCACAAAAGACCGCAACAGAACGAACCACCTGAGAGCCGAGAGCTAAAGTTCCATAAAAAACTTCGTGAATACTTCATCTAGATTTGGCTAAACAATAGATCTATCTCTTCATTGGTTCGTCAATCTCTCAGTCTACCCTACTACATATGGTAGATATATAGCTATTCATTCATTCTATTTATTTATCTATCTTTAATATCTGTATCATCTTCAAAGTTATCTTTCCACCTTTGTATCTTTTCTGTTTTAGCCAAATATGGAATGCGGCTATTTCCAAGAGTATTCCTCTCGCAGTCTCTGTTTATAGGTCTCGCGTCTCCTGTATTTATGATGATTATTGTGCTTTTTGACAATTTTTGCTATAATAAACACGAATTCATGTTGACACACACACACACACACACACACACACAAGCGCAGGCACACACGCATACAACAACAACTGCGCACAGAGATAATAATTAACAAATAAAAAAATATTGCCTACATATATATTTTAAATTTATTTCGCTTAAAAAGTCAAAGGAAAACAGACTGTCAGAAAAAAAGTTCGAATGAGAATGAGAATACGAATACGAGTATGAATATGAATATGAATACGAATACGAGTGTCAGAAGCAGCGGCAGCGGCGGCGGCGACGGCGACGGCGTTCATTCTGTAGTTTTAATAATTTTCACTGATATGCGCAATAACAAACATACCATTTTTAATAACAAACAACAACTATCTGGCCAAAAGGCAAATAACCATAAAGAGAAATCACGAAATGACCAAAAAGGAAACCAAATATATATTTGCCAACATAGCCATACCATGCGGGCAATATATATATATATACAATATATATATATATATATGTATATATGCATGATATGTATGTATAGTTGTGATGGTGTGATGCTTACCTCGCTCCCAGTGTATTTTATCGATGGGATAACCAGCCACGGGACATTTAACAATCAAATCAGAGCCAGAGATTCCAGTTATTTTTGGCATTTCGCGTATGTAAGGCAATCCATAGATGTTCACTTTTGCGCTATGCGAGACCCTAAGGAAGGGCAGGGAGTGCATACATAAAAAAATACATACATATATGTAAATACAGGGAAATATTTAGAGCTGAACTGGAGCTGGGGATGGAGATGGAAGCGTGTTTCCCCAGCCAAGTTCACTACAGTTACTGGAAGATATATAACTATGTATAGAGCATCTTCCACAATTAATCTGAAACCCAAACCAGCCCATTAAACCATACCCTTTGAGCATTGTCTACGTATACGTAATCTGAAACCATCTGCCAAAAGTTCAATTAAATAATCAAAGCAATGCAATTTCTTTGACATTTTTAGACTAAAATATACTGGAAGATCTGTTGGCATCTGTTGGGGTAGGGAATCCTCTGCATTACCCATTATCTTTGTGGCCTATCTACGTATACGTAATCTGAAACGCTTTCCTTACAGCTGAAGCTCAGGCATCATCAAAGCAATGCAATTTTTTGACATTTTTAGACTAAAATATACTGGAAGATCTGTTGGCATCTGTAGGGGTAGGGTATCCTCTGCATTACCCATTATCTTTGTGGCCTATCTACGTATACGTAATGTGAAACGCTTTCCTTACAGCTCAAGCTCAGGCTTCAACCTAAATCAATGTTTTGGGGCATGTTCGTGCCTTTGTTGTGTCATCCCTAACTGTATGTAGTATGATATCTGAAAACTCCCCTCCCTCCCCCCCGCCCCCTTCCTCCTCGCAAACAGTTGCCTTACGGCTGCCTCAGCAAATTGTTTGGATTTTATGTCGCTCGTCTGCCTGCAAACAATGCCAGCCGCAGTCGCAGTCGCAGCCGCAGTCCCCATGCCCCATGCCCCATTCCATTCCCCATCCCAGTCGCAGTCCCTATTTTTTGTTGTTTCCATTTTTCCCTATGCCACAACTAAATTTATGATTTAGCATGGAAATGCTTTTTATCGGAGTAGAGGCCTGCCTCTGTGTTTTATTTATGGAATTGATACTCGTGACTGTGTGACTGTGGCAGTTGCAGAAGCTGTGGCTGTGGCTATGACTGTGGCTGTGGCATGGCTTCTACTCACTTGCCAATGGCATTCTGGGCCGTGCAGGTATACTCGCCGCCGTCCTCCTCCTTGACATTTGATATATTCACGTGGCTGATGACATCGTCGTGGATGGTAACATATTGACCCACTAAAAAGCGCGAGCTGTCTGGAATCTGTGGAGTAGAGTGGAGTGGAGTCGTTAAAGTGGTTCAAGACACACGTTATCAAAGTGGGCCAATTAGCAAAACATTCTCCACCATCCATCCACTCACTAGACTAGGACTCTCTCCGCAATCCACTCTCTATACACTCTCTCCACTCTCCGCCGCTCTCCAGTGGCTGGTGAAATCAGAGAGCAGATTGCAGATTGAAGCGGAGGTAAAATGAAAAATTCATGTAAATCGAATTGATTGAAATTGCATAAAATTTGCACTACGTAAAAGTGGAAAGCCTCGAGAGCAAAGAGAGAGAGAGAGGCAAGCAGAGAGTAGGTGTGGAAGGGCAAAAAAAGGCTCCAAAGAAAATGAAAATTTATGCAAATAAACGAAACAAATCCTTGGGAAAAGAAAGGCAACAGAAATTCTTCTTAGAAAACGAAAAATTCGAGTGCCTTCAAAAAGCAAAAAACGGGAAATGAAAAACCAATAGCAAAGCAAAGGCAAGAGGAAAAACCAAAGGCTTGGGGGAATCCCAAGTATGCACTAGAGGAGCCCTGGCTAACAAGAGGGGAGCGGGGTAAGGGGCTTTACGGGGTGTTCCTGAAACATTTATGCATGTTCCCAAACGAGGGCGGGGGGAGCCAGAGTCAGAGATGAACAGCGATAGCTGTAACTGTAACTGTGACAAATATCTGTGCTCTGCTCTGCCGCTGCCTCTGCCCCTGCTCTGCCTCTGCTCTGCCTCTGCTCGATGCCTGAATATTTTGGCACTGTAACAACTTCTTAGCAGCGGAAACGGAAACGCTGCCTGCCTGCCTGCCTGCATTTCCGCCTCCTGCCATGGCTATGACTTGCTAAACGGGGGGGTTGTCCGGGTCTCAAGTTGCGGCGGAGTTTGGTGGCTTAACTTACCGGAAATCCGTCCAGAGACCATGTAAATTGCGGCAGTGGATTTCCGGTGGCAACGCACTTCAATGATACCGTCGGTCCCGGCTGCAGCGTCTGCTCCGAGAACCAATAAAGTAGTTCCGGTGAAGCGTCTAAAATGAACAGAAATCAAGGAGAGAAGAGACGAATTTAGAACTTGGAAATACTTCAATGAAGAGAGCGAGAGCGGGAGAGATCAATAGAGGAAAAAGAGTTTCATTAATGATGGAAAAAGGGCTTTCCTCTGTGCCAAATGCGATGATGATGTCAATTCTAATGAAAAGTCTCTCCCTATCCCTAGCCCTGTGCTTTCTTTAAGACCCTTAAACCCCTAAAAATCCATCTGCTTGGGGAACCGACAGCACTCCATCTCTCTATTGAATCATTTCCCCCCCCGCCCGCTGCCTCTCCCCTAGAGCCAAAACCAGATTCGCACTTGTATCCCCCAAAACCATTGCATTTCCTTAGTTTCCATTCGTTTTCCTTGAGCTTTCCTTTCCTTTCCCTTCACTTCGCTTCGCTTTGCTTCGCTTTTGCTTTTGCTTTGCCAAGGCAAAAACGGAAAATGCATTTGACAAGCCAGCAAATGTTATCCAGCTGATGAAAATTGTATCAATTTCCTCCTATTTTTCCTTCTTTTTTTGCAGCAAGGCAATGGCAATGCAATGGATTTTTCGGCTAGGAGATAGTCATCGCATCGCATATCATCGCCTGACATTCTCAGTTATAAGCTGCCATACCATATTTATTTGCTCACAAACACACACACACACAGACACACAGATACTCGCACACACACACACAGCAGCACATACAGCTGCAGCGTTGACACAATTGCTGCCATATCCGGCCGCTTAATGGCGCTTGGGTTTTCCCTCTAGCATGTGGGGCTGGGTGTCGTGGCGGTGGATGGGAGAATGGAGGGTGGCTGGGTGGATGGGCTTTTAACACCGAAAGGCGAAAAGAAAGCAGTGTTTCCTCTTCCTGGCAACCCAACCCCCATGCCGTCTCCATTCTCTGTCATTCTCTGCGCCAACGAACTGTGTGCGAAGCATGCCAATAATATATCGAAATCAATTTCCGTTTGCGCCTAAAAGCAAAGCGCGAATGTGTCTGCTGCTCTCCCCGCCCCGCCCCGCTCCTGCTCTTGCGATGTTTATACGCGACCAGATATCGCGATAAAGTACGGCAAATAGAGGAAACAATTTCAATGCGGAAATGCTCAATTGGTGGCTCATGGTGTTTGATGTCCCCGAGATATCCCCATTGTAAAGTGTTTGCTTTCTTGGGCAAGTCGCGGAAAAACTTCAATTGATGGCAAATTCGGAAAACTTCGTGAACGTCCTTTAGGGAATCACATTTTGGGGCCACGCATAAACCCCGTCAATCATCTGTAAGTATGTACATACATTCCAGTATGTGTGAGTCCCTAAGGCTGCTAAGCGATACAATGTCCTGCCTGCCACATCCTGCCTCCTGCCTCATGCCTCCCCCATGGCTGTGTTTAGTGTCTGCGGCTAGATTTTTAGTGCTGGTAATAAAATTAAGTCGTCGTCGCTGCGTTTTATGGGCAGCCCCTACGCCCATTGTTGCTCCACTGTGATTTTTTATGGGGAGCATCCACTCCCCCCCCCCTTGGCACTCTCTGGCTCTATGGCTCGTTGAAAAATGTTAGCAATTTGCTAAATTAGAAAATAATGAAATGCAATTATGACAAACATTTATTTGTGCGGTCTGCGGTCGTCATTCCACAGCACAACAGAGGAGGAGCAGCAGGAGGAGTGGCATTCACTCTCGACGGAGGAAATTACGCTGCTGATTGAGATGTAGCAGGCGGAGGAGGAGGAGGAGGAGTGGGAGTGCGTGGTTGTGTGGTTCTGCGGTTGTGTGGTGTGCGGTCATAAGTGGTTATTAATAGCCATCTCGATGGGAAATTAATTAGAACAATTGTGTTTGCGTACCGCCCAACTGGAGTTCGGCCGTCGATTGGATTTGCTCCCACTCATTGGAGACGAAGCACTGATACATCCCGGGATCCTCCTTCTGCACCTTCTTGATGATCAAACGTGGCGGATCAGTGAGGATCTGTGTGAAGAGATAAAGGATGAAGGAAGAGCTGGCATGTGGCATGTGGAGTGTGGAGTGTGGAATGTGGTCTTACCTCGACACGATTGTCCCTCAGTATGGGCTTGCCATCGTGCAACCAGTTCACATCGTGCACCGGATGGCCAGAGACAATGCATTGGAATTGCGCATCCTTATCGACATCTACCGTCTGCACCTGTGGCTGCAGATGGGCCGTCAGAGGAGCTGCAGAGATATGTGTGTGTGGGGATGAAGGGTAGTCGTAGTCTCCATCTATCTCCCCCCCGCCCCACAGACAGACAGACAGGCAGACAGGCAGACACACTCACCTGTCACCGTTAGCGACACTTGGATGGTCTCCTCGCCAGCCGTATTGTTCACCCAGCACAAATATTTTCCACTATCCTCGAGACGTGCCTGCAATGGATGAAATCAATTGGCAATCAGTAGGGGAGGGGGCTGGTGGGCGGACAGGGGATGGAGCCTACGCACCTTGGTGATTTTCAGCAATCCGGCGGATACGATGGTGATGCGTTCGCTGAGCTGCAGAGGCAGCAGCTGCTCGTTCTCCTCCTTGAACCACCTGAAGGACGGGACGACGGCACATGCCACACAGAGAGAGAGAGAGAGAGAGAGAGAAAGGGAGAGAGAGAGAAGAAACATGCGATGAAATGCTAGCCAAACAAAGGACTCGGAACTCAGGACAAAGGCAAAGACAAACAGCTCAAAGGTAGGGGGGGATTGGGGGGGGGGGGCTGGGAAATTCTTGTTCCTTGTTCCTCGCTCGGAATCCTCGCCACTCGTTTATTTGCCAACGATTTTGGCATTTGTTTTGCTGTTGCTTTAAACAAATTGAAAATGAAGATTGAATTATCAATAATTTCGATTCATTCCATTTCTTTTCGATTATGCTGCACGTAGCCTTTGATTGGGGTTGAAAGGTGGGTGGGGAGGGTGGGGGGGCTGAAGGCCATTCAGCCTGTTGAAATATATTTCTATAGTTCGTAAAACTGATTGCATTTAAGTGGGGGATAACGATGGGAAGTGGTCGACGAGCGGGCCAGCAGCAGCAGCAGCAGGAAGCAGGAGGCGGGTGGCAGGAGGCAGGAGGCGGCAGGAGTGCTATTTGCATATACTCCGTTCTGCTCCTGCTCCTGCTCCTGCTCTGCCTTATTTATGAGGTATTTATGATCGGATTGAGGGAGTGATGGGAGCGATGGGGCATGTGGAAGGATTAATTGGGCCTACTTTTGATTGTATTTTTATAAAATACTTTAAATATCTTTCCATCATTGAGTGGTAAATGGAATTTGAGTTTATTTTCGTTTCTGTTTTCACACTCTCCCATAGGCTTAATCCTTAAAGGGTATGCCCTGGGTCTATGCCAACCAGCATGGATGCATTTTGAATGCATTTTCCAACGCAAGAAATTGAATTCTGGAAAAAATATCTCAATTGCGTAAATCAACAGAGGAAATGCAGTTTTATCGGGCGTGCGTGTCATAATCTGTTTGATGCCTGCCACGCCCACCCCTCAAGCAACTCTGAAGGGGAGGGGAATGGGAATGGGGTTTTTTTCCATAAAAGTTATTGATTTTAATTTGGCTTTAATTGCACTTGAGTGCATTTCCCGTCTTATGGCAAAGGCATGTGGCAGAGCCAGAGCCAGAGCCATCGCCAGTGCCAGTGCATGGGCCCCCCGGCCCATGGCATTTCTTAATTAAAATCATGGAAAATGCCAACCATCCGAGGCAGAGCACAAGCTTGCAGGATGCTGAGATGAGACTGAGGATACGGAGGATACACCACCAGCAATACATCTGTATGTGCATATGCCACACACACACACAGAGAGAGAGAGAGAGACAGCTCTGAGAGCTCTCAGCTATTTGCATATGAAATGCAGTTCAATACGAAATATGGTCAGTGATTATCAACAACTGAATCAATATGCCTTTGACTGCTCCTCTCCCTCTCCCACTCCCACTCTCTCTGTGTCTGTGTGTGTGTCTGCAGAAATCCTTGCCAGAACAGAAGTTCCGGCACCACAAAAGAGATGTCAGCGAAACAAATGCCGCATAAAAAATGATTTCAAATATTTCTAGAGACACAGAAAGAGAGAAGGAGAAAGAGAGACAGGGAGATGGCAGCCCCCAAAGTTTCAACTATTTTCACATTTATGAGAAAAAGCAAAAGGAAAAGGAAAACCAAACAGCATCAGCAGCAGCAGGAGGAAAACACAACAGCAACAACGGCAGCCAGAGACCAGAACGGGACCGACCTGCAGGTCGGGTCGGGAAAACAATGCAGCGGAAAACAAAACTCAGCGCCTCACAAAACCCTCTGCCATCCGGCTGCTGCTGCCGCTGCTCTGCTGCTGCTGCTCCAGCATTCCTTTGGAGCGTCTTTTTTGGCGAGGCAGCGCTCAACGGCATGGCACAGCGGGAGACATCAAATGAAAGCCAGTCGCGGCGATGTGGCATATCCTGGGCGCATTTTTTATGCATGCACCACGAAGGACAGAGCAGAAGAGCTTGGAGCACCAGAACACAGAGCAACACAGAGAAACAGTGAGACAAAGAGAGCGAGAGAGAGAGAGGGACAATGGCATATTACATGGCATCCATTTCGTCCGGCGAAAGCAAGGACACACTCACACAGAGGCTCCTGCCCAGATCCCAGCGCCCAGATCCCCATCTTTCATGCATGTTTTAGTACTTGAAAATCTCCCATGATGAGCCCAGTGCCAAAGTGGCCGAGTGGCAGAGTGGCAGAGTCCAGTGAGAGTCCTTCCTGGTGTGTGGCCTGCTCCTGCTGCTGCTCCTGCTATCCATCTACTTTCTCCCTTTCTTTGGAGTACTAAAAAAGAACTTGAGCGACATTTCAGAAAGCAATTTGCCATTTTCGGCCATAAACGTTTCACAGCATTTGATTGATTTGTGTTTGTGGCTGTCACATGGCTCCGGCTCTGGCTCTGGCTCTGCCTGTGGAGGCGACGGCCCATTCCATTCCGTTCCGTTTCATTCCATCTCAAGCGAAAGTCATGTCAAGACAAACGCCTCTGAGAGTGCCTCAATAAACAACAGACGGATATCTGTATGTCTGCGTGGCAGAGTGGAGTGGCATCTGTTAACCTTGCCCCTCCCCCTCCCCCCCAGTTTCGGGGAATGTACGAGTATCCTATGATGTATCCCAGGATGGGTGATAAATATGCCTCGCGGCTTGGAAGAGTTTCAAGCTCAAAGGTGGATTGACTGTGCCCCAGACCAGGGGAAATTCCGTGGCAATCACTTTGCCTCCAAGATCTGCCTCCCCTGAGAGACGCCTAGAGAGTCCAGGCGGGCCTCAAATTGCCCCACTCTCTCCCCCACCCCCCTTGGCAGCCGCCCCTGGCCGCCCCGCCCCACACACCATTTTTGGACAATTTGGCTGACATTTTTATTATGATTCTTTTTTGTTGGCATTTATTTCTCGTTTTTCGTTTCTCGTTTTGGTTGGCTTCCGCCTGTTGTATGCCCCGCGTGGCAGAGGGTATTTCCATTGCGCCGTAACCCGTGCCACTTCTTAGAAAAGCTGGAAAAACTCTGCCCCCAGAGAGTGCCCCGTATGCCCCTTCCGTGGCTCTGCTCTTGTGGCCAGAAAACAGAAGTGAAGAACTTGAACTGAAGCCGAAAGCATTTGGCTTTGGAGCTGAAAATGAACATATATACGTATATACATAGATCATCATCCTTGAAGGGTATCAAGCGAATCGGCTTGCCAGCCCAGATTTACTTGCACATTTTTTGGTGGATTTTTTTGTTGGCAAAAGCAAAAGCGTTAAATATTTCACATTGTCATAAAGTGCGCGCCAACTGCGGTTCTGGGTTTCGGTTTTGGGATGGGTTCGGGGGTCGGGGGTCGACCATGGCCCCGTGACGGGACTCCGACTCGTCCTTCTTCCATGCCCAGGACCAGGAGCAGTAGCAGGAGCAGTAGGAGGAGCAGGAGCAGTGGCGGCCACAGCTGTGTCCTGTGACATGGCCACGTGTTTCAAGTTGTTGCCGCGATATTTTTGTTGGTTTTTTTTTTTTCGGTGTGGTGTGTGGTGCTGTGTGCTGTGTGGTGTGTAGTGTGTGTTGTGGTGTGTGTGTGTGTGTTTTGTGTGTTGCATGCTACTCACCGATATGTTGGCACCGGATGTCCTTGAGCTATGCACGGCAACGTTGTTTGGCCATTAAGGACAACATGCCGCATCGAATGCTTCTCGACGTTGATGCGCGGCTGTACCATGCCCTTGGGCTCCGTTACAATAATGCGGCCAGGATATGTTGAAATTTGTATTTCACCTGTGCACGAGAGGGAGAGAGAGAGAGAGAGAGAGAGACAGAGAGAGAAGAATGAAAAATATGCGAAAAAAAGACGAAAGCGACTCGAAGTGATGGGATGGGATGTGCGCTGCCCCCCCTGTGGCATTTACTTAGATTTAAAGCGCGCTCGTGCCACCTGAATTTATGGTGCATATCCTGCGGACCAGCCAGCGCTTAACCTGAATACGTTTCCTTTTTAGCATACGTATGTGTGCGTGTACAATATATTTTTAATTAATTGAAAGTAAATGAAAGCAATCAAGTTGATTGCTTGGACAGAGCGAAGCACCTGCCATCACATCGCATCGGACTTTTAATTTTTCCTTGTATTTCTTTCCCGCTTTTCCAGGCTTTTTGTGTGTGTGTGTGGCCTCCAAATCAAGGCAAAACTCTGTCCACAAGGAAGACGTGTCCTGGACGAGTGCAGGGACATGAGGGGGGAGAGGCAGGGGGGGCGGGTTCGGTATATGTTTGTTATTCAGAGCGAAAACTAATTCAATTTTCAACTATTCGGATAGCTTCATTATGGCTTCCATTGTTCTACATAATATCGGGTTTTCGGGTTTTCTGGCTTCGCTTCATTGTTGGCTAAATAAATGGATTTTTGGGCTTAAATTGTAATTATGCGGGTGAGACAGAGACAGAGAGAGCAGGAGAGTGTGGGAGTGCGCTCTGGTGTGGTCTGGTCTGGTCTGTGCGATAAATGAATTAGTCATGAATACTCCTACAAAAACATCATCCACGATGGCATGGCCATGGCCATAACGAACCCAGAGCCAGGCCATAGTCAGAGCCAGGCCAGAACCAGGGCTCATGTTACACTTTTAATGAGTGGCACTCGAAGCCCAATGGCTGCTGCTCCAGTGGTTGCCATGGAGTGGCAGGTGGCATTGTTGTTTGTTTGCCGTTGCTGTTGCCCCGTGCCACCAAATTAATATGCAGCTCATATTTCCCGCTGCTTTTATGGCCAAAACTCCAGTGCAACTTGCGGTTTTTGTGGCTCAATTCAATTTGATTAATTAGGCAAACAGCAGGCGAAAATACGCTGTGTATATATGTATGTGTATGTGTATGAGGATGTGAATGTGCATGTATGGGTGGTAGAGGAGGGGGAGGTTTTTCATATAAATTCAACTCTCAAGATGCAAACAGAGAAACGAACTGCAAATAAACGAAAAGCAAACAATGCCAACATTTACAGATACAATCCACACCCCTACCACACACCCCCCCCCTGGCACACACACACATAAAGAAAAGAAAAGATTGAAACGAAAAGCAAAGAAAAAGGTAAAAGGTAAAAGGGGGCGAGGGTTAACTTTTATCGTATTGATTGATGATGTGAAATATGCGGCACAAAGGCTAATAGAAATTCAACTTAAGCGCATTTTCACACACAATAAACTTCAAATAAGCCAGCCAGCCAGACACACACACACACACACACACATGGAATATGTATGTACATATATACATCTGCAAAGATCTCTCACGTATTGACTGTAGACACAGACACATCTTTTATGCGTCTGTGTGGCTGTGTTGGGTTGCTGGAAAAAGCATTTTCAAGCAAAAGTCCTTTGGGGAAAAGCTCAATGGCCTTTTTCCGAGCGGCGATTGAATGTCACGCATCATAAATTACATATGCACAAAACGACAAATTGACTTTCGGCCAAGAGACAGACAGAGCCACGCAGAGGGGATAAAACTATATGTTTTAGAGGCTTAAAGTGGGGCCGAAACTGTTTCAATTTCTGGCCAAAGAGCGTGCCGAAAACTAGTTATTTTTCAGGACTAAAACCCTATATAGAGTATAGTATAGTATTCCAGTATTCGCATCTTTCTAAGGGAATTTCAATGGGAATTATGCCAAGGATAAAGGTACCATCTATGGCCGACATTATGGCCATAAGAAGCTTTCGATTTACTGCAGGGGGAGGGGAAGGGGGTTGGCGATGTTTGTGTGCTGAAATCTCTTTAATTGGCCCGGTCAGGTGGTCCACACGCACATCCGCCTCCGCCCTCCGCCCTCCGCCTCGGTCTACCTGCCTCAAAATGCTGTTCATTGCTTATTTATTCAACGTAATTATAGCTGGAACCAGCAAGGCAGGACGAAACAGGACAGGATAGGACTGGACTGGACTGAACTGGACCATGGATACTGTGAATGCTGTGAATACTGTACCCTGTTGGGGGGGGCATGCCGCATGCCGTATTCAGGCATCGCTCAGCCGGACGATTAAGCTGCGAAATGCGATTATCACGTACCTGTCAGTCTATTTACAGTGCGGCATGTGTAGGTTTTGTACGCATCATTGGGCCCCGCATTATTTATGTACAGCTCGCCGTTCGATAGCACCGTGTACTTGCCGCCGATGTCCGTGTTCGGGTACAGATGCATGCCCGTGTCCTGCACCCAGGCGGTGACCATTACAAATTCCGACATGTAGCTGGGCACCTGGTGGCGATATGGTGTGGCGGTGTGATAATAAACAGGATATGTGGACAGAGCGAATCAGTGGATGAGTAGGTGGAGGAGTAGGAGCTGCAGAAGGAGCTCCTGCTCCTGCTCCTGCCTCAGGGCAGCCAGGCATAACCATATTTAATGACAGGACGAACCCAATCTGGTTGGGGGCTGCCTCAAAATGAGATTTCTCTTTGTTAAGAGCATTTTGTAGATCAAAACACTCTCACTTTCACACTGGGAGCCTCCGAGCCTCCTTCAGGCGTCTTCCAGGTGGAGCTCCGGGCGGACTGTTGCTTACCTGACACTTCAGCACCGCCGTGTTCCCCGTCATCACGTACTCGTCGTGCACCTGGACCGTGTACTTCTGGTTGACGACTGGAACGAATTAAAAAGCATATTTTCATGTAAATTACTCGGGCTTTTATCTTTTATCTCCTGTTGGGTGTATTGCGCATACGCAGCGTTGACACAAGTCAAGGTTAAAGGGCACACACCGGAACAGAACGCGACACAGGGCAAAACAATTATGTTTAGGCCGCCCTGCCATTGGCTTTTATTAGCCAAAAGGTGTGTTTTTTTTTGGTCTGGCGTTGTTTTTTCTTTTCATTTTTAATGTCCATAAAAAAGGGCTACGACAGCAGCAGCTGAAAGATGTGTGTGGCACATTAAATTCCGGCTTTTGCCCCAGCCCCCAGCCGCACACCCCCCCTCCCTTGAATGTGTCCAACGTTTTGTGACACTTAACAAAAGTGTTGCCGTTTGTCAGGCAGGCAGGACGAAGGGGACGACTGGGAGGGGAGGGAGGGTTGTGGGGCTGGGGTTGGGCCGTTAAAAAATTGGATTTGGCAATTTGAGTTAAAGATTTTTTTCTGTGCTGTTGTCCTTTCGGCCCGCTGTCCAGTGCCGAGCGCTCGGCTCCAAATTAAGAATGACAAGGATAAGGATCCCCTAATAATGGCAAAAGTGGGCCAAAGGCAGGACACAGGACACAGTGGTTGAAGGGCCAATGAAAAAGGCTTTAATTGTGGAAAATGTGATAAAGAGAAAAAACGGAGGGAAACTGGAAAAGTGGAAGCTCTCAAGGGAAGCTTCGTTGTACGGCAGTTCATTATAGAGAAGTGCGACTGTAGTAGAGAGCATTTCAATGGCAAAGAAAAATCATCAAGAAGTGGGAAATGCCTTAAAAAAAGGCAAGGAAACAGCATTTATTTGCTGAAGCTTTTACTTCCATGGAAAATGAATGAAAAAATGAATCACAAAGGAAACTCTGCCAGTAATTCTAAGGTGCAATTTTCATGTTTCAAGTTCTATGCTTGGAAATGCAGAGTAATTTTTTGTCTTAGTTTAAAACACTTTTTTTTAATATTTTCTTTCCTTCGCCCCAGTGTCCAACTTGGGCCATGGTTTTTGCAAGGCGTTAAGAGCATTTTGCGGGTCTAGAGGCTGATGACTGTTGGCTGATGGCTGTTAGCTGTTGGCTGATGGCATTTGGCAAATTAATTAAGACGGACAAAGGCAATTTTGAACAGTTTTCAACAGTTGTGCGTAGAGTGCGTTCCATTGTCACTGCCTGTTCCTGCCTGTTCCTGCCCTTCGCTTCCAAGAGGAGTTTTAATCGTAAATAGATTAGGGGCATATTCCACCCCCCAAACCCTCCAAACTCTCAATCCCTCCATCCCCCACTATGCCCATCGCCAAAGCGAATATATTTTTCTATGGCTTTCTGGTTCTGCTTCTGGTTTCGTGGCATTTTGTTGGCGCAACTTTAATATTCTCAAAAATTGGATAAAAGTTTAATTTGAAAAGTTGTTGTTATTGTTGTTATTGTTTGCATTCGACTCTATTGTTGTATTTTTTGTGTTGGATAAACTTTGTGACAACATTTTATTATAATTCCACTGGCCAATGCTCTGCTGCCACTGCCACTGCCACAATGCCTGTTCCTGCCACCACCACTGCGTCTGCTGTTCTGCTGCAGTTTAGTACAACTTTGTTGTTGCATCTTCATTATTTGTATTGCCAGGATCCGAGTCCTGGCTGTGCTCCCATGTCCTCTGCGATACCTTATACCCTCACGACAATTTTTACCGAATGGTTTTTTCAACTGTTGCTCTTTTAGCCCCCTTGAAGCCTCCAGGATCCAATTACTATATCCCATATAGCTTTCAGGAACAAGCGGCTGTTGCATGCCTCATTTTATTTGCTGTAAAAGCCATCGATCTTCAAGGGTATCAAATGCTTCGATCTCTAATTTCGCCCATACTTTCTTTTCTTTTCCTTTCATTTTTTTTTGGTGCTGCAAAAGTTTTCTATTTTTAGCAATGGCAAAACTTTTTTCGCCTTTCATGTTGCATTTTGCATGAAAATTCCCCAACTGAAGGACATGAACCATGGAGTGTGGTGCGGTGTGGCATGGTGCAGGACCCAAACAATGTTGCACAGCAGCAGCAGCAGCAGCAGAAAAGGACACGGAGACAGGCTGAGAGACAGACGGGGGACAGGAACAGGACAGCTGGGCGGCAGGAAAGTAAGTATGAAAGCTAAGTTTATAGTCGCAAACTAAGAGAATGGAGAGGGGCAGAGAGGGAGAGGGGCGGCAGAGATGCGCTGCACTCGGATTTTGTGCGGAAATTCATTTCCGTTTTGTTTTTGTGCATGTGAAAGTTTCCTCCCTCCCCCCCAAATCTCTGGATTTATGCTTATGATGTGCCTGCCTGCCTGCCGGATGGCTGCTTCCAGTCATCCGCTGATTTTTAGCCATTGTCAGGGGATTTTCCTATTTATTTTTAAATGGGGGAGGGGTGAGCAATACTGGAATACAAAGAGTATTAAATTATCATCTGATTCCATTGAAAGAAGAGACTGCTAAACAGAACTTCAACACAGAGCAGAGCAGAGCCGAGCAGAACTTCGAAGCGTATGCAAAAACTCCTTGAGGTGCATATCCTGTCTGTCTGTCTGTCTGCTCGAGAGCTGCTGCTCGAGGGGCATCTTCAACAATGTGCATTCAACTAATTAGAAACAAATTACGCAGGTTTCATACACAAGCAGCCAGAGGCTGTGGCAGTGGCAGTAGCAGTGGCAGCCATCCAGCCAGCCAGCCCCCTTCGGAAAACTAAGGAAACTATGAAAACTTTTCTAGCTCAATCACAAAACTTTCCTTTCCACGCACACACACACACAGAAACACACACAGACACGGGGACATGCGGAATCTTCCAAGGATTCTGTGTGGCATGCACCTTAGGCATAGATGTATGTGTGTCTCTGTGTGTGTGTGTGTGTGTGTGTGCGCGCTTTTGTTTGATGAAATGCAAAAGTGCAGGGGAAAAGTCAGCGCTGAAAAGTCGTGTTGCTGCGGCAACTTTGTGGCTCCCAGCATCCATTCATCACTGTCAAGAAAAGTTCTCTACTTCTTCTCTCTCTCTGCCTCTCTCTCTCTCCCTCTGCAAAGAGAAGGATGTGAATGTGGCTGAGAATGAGAATGAGGATGGGGATGTGTCCTTTTTGGACTGACAAAACCAAATGCCAGCAATTGCGTTTAAGCTTGAGTTGAATTATATATACGAGTATAGGAGGAGGGATGGCACACAGAGGGGAGAGTGGTGGAAGGCGGGGGGTCTGGGGGGGAATTTTGTCAAGAGTTTTTGCCTCAAAGTTGCGCTAATTACGAAAGGCAACAAAAGGCAGGTCCTGCGGCACATCAACTTAAGCGCCGGCAATTAAATGTGGCAACGCGATGGCAGGGTCCCACATTAGCAACAAAATTACTGGCCATGGCCCTGCTCCTCGTCTTCGTCCTCGTCCTCGTCCTGCTCTGTCCTGGTTCTCTGGTCCTAGTCCGTGGCCATCGCCATCGCCAGATCGCAGATTTCCCTCCAAGAACTTTTCCCCAAATTAGGCAAAACGTTTTGCGCCAAATCTACGCGCTGTCAAATTGTTCAAGCGGAAAGCTCTCCACGAGACTCCCGACTCCCTCCTCCACTCTCCCCTCTCCACTCTCCCCTCTCCACTCTCACTCCACGCAAAGGCATTGGGCATTGGGCAGTGGCGGCGGGTGGGGGGAAAAACAATTTCTGGCACACATAAAAACGAAGAAAAAACAAAGAGCGCAAAGGAGACACAGAGATAGACAGAGAGAGAGAGACAGCCGAAGAGAGTGGGGGGGGGGGGCTGGGGTATGGGGAGACCGCAAATAAAATAAGCCAGCGGACATGGCGTATACGTAACGTAACGTTGGAGAGTTAGCTGTTGAAAAATGGCTGCCGGACATTTGCCGGGAACTTTTGCATGAAAAAACCTACGCATGTGTGCCTCTCCTCGGTGTATCTGTGTGTGTGTGTGTGTGTGCGTTAGTGTCTCCCTCTCTCTCTCTCTCTCTCTGTCTATCTTAGATCTTTTGCGGTTGCGACTTTGTGCTATTTGTTTTGCTTTGAACTGACTTCTCCGTGGTCTCTCTTTGGTTCTATCTTTATCTGTCGGGATTCCATTCCCCTCTTCATTTTTTCTCCTGGCCACTGCTACTCCCCGTCTCTTTCCCACTCCACTGCTCCTGTTAATTAAAGGGCATCCCCTCCCCTCCCCACCCCACCCAGCCCCTCAGCCAAAAACTCAAGTGGACCCTTTGAGGATTAGCCTTTGGTCTCTCCCCCCGTGGCCAGCCTTTTGCGAGTATATGGCATATCTTTTATGGTCATTGCTAATTGTTCTGTCCATTCGTATCCCTGAAACCCATTTCTCTTGCTTTCTTCGCTGCTGGAAACGCTGCAAATGAAAGCCCAATGAGCCGCAAAATCTATGCGACATGTGATGGCAATCAAAATGATTGCGCCGCCCCAACCCGCCCCGCCCCAGAGATCTCCCCAGAGTTCAGAGTTCATTAATGCAGTTTAGCAAAAGAATAGGCAAAGTTTTGTGCCAGAGGCCACAGAGGGAGGGGGAATGGAGTGAAGAGGATCTATCATGAATATTGTATGCACTATCCAAAAGCAAAGAAACTCAAAGGTTTGGGCTGGGCAAAGTAGAGACTATGCTGGATCTATGGACGCCCCATACCCGCTCCAATATACAGAGTATATGCCTCCATAACAGGCTCCTCTCATCCCAGACCCAGCACCAGCTCCAGCTCCAGTCCAAGTCAATTCTCACACACTGAGGCGCCAAATTAGCGCCGAGCACTCCATTTTTTTTCACCCTCCCCCCACCCCCCGAAACATTTTTGGAGGCAGGAAGGAAAGAAATGGTGGTGGGGCAGGAGGCAGGCAGGCGCCTGGTCGACAGGCATTTGCCAGCAGCAATAGTAATTAAAACTTGCGTTGACTGCTTTTAGGCGTTCCAGAGGGAGAGAGAGGCGGAAATTGGGCGCAGGACGTGGAGCTGCGGCTGCCAGCGGAGGCCAGCGCGAAAAACTTTCCAATTAGGCCAAAGTTTTCCTCCCCGCCCCCCACAACAACAACAACAACAACAGTGGCAGCCACAACAAGCGACAGAAGCGATGAAAGCCAGAAAACTCACTTCGTCAGCACAAATCAACTTTCAGTGGCTATAAATTCAGTTCGTTCGTGTTCCATGTGTGTGTGTGTGTGTGTGTAGCTGTAGCTATAGCTGTGTGTGTGTGTGTGTGTTTTTTT
Source organism: Drosophila affinis (assembly GCA_037356375.1). NCBI lineage: Eukaryota > Metazoa > Arthropoda > Insecta > Diptera > Drosophilidae > Drosophila > Drosophila affinis. Next base: position 62,472,295 of record CM074802.1, on the reverse strand, counting down.
GTAAATTAATTAAAATTTATTTGGACTTACCGCCGCGTACATGAACCTCTCGACTGAGGACAGTGCCCACGAGATTGCGGAGTTTGCATCTGCAGGCAGGAAACGGAAATCGCAGCAAGCAGCAACGGATAACGGATAAAGGAGAACGGATAACGGATAACGGATAAAGGATTAAGCACATTTTGGCCACAAAAATGGGTAATCAATACAATACAATACTGCCTACCTGTAGACAGTGGCATGGACCTCGTGGCGATACTTTTCGGCGGTGAAGGGATAGAACATCATGCTGCCATTCGATAGCTGGAACACCATGTCCTGCTGCGGTGGTATGGGTGTCCATTCCACCTGGAACGAGGAGAGAAAGTTGTTGCTGTTGTTTCTGCTGTTTTTGGACTGTCAATTAACTTGGAAATGAGGCTGGGGGGTAGGCAGGAAAAGGAAAATGTGGCACCACTGCCATGCATAATTAAACAGCAATATTAAGATGGCAAAACGAGGAGGAGACAGGTGTGGGGTAGGTGGGGACTGGTGGGGCACCTCTTACCTCTGGCGGTGGACTGCCATGGCCGGAGCATTCTATGAGGCCGCCCGAATTATTTGAGAATTCGACGCGATGCGGTGGCTCGTGGAGAAATATCGGTCCCTGTAGATCCAGTCCATTCACAATTTGGCTCGTCTCCGCTGCAGGCGCCGGCAAAGCAATGAGGAGAAATGACCAAAGAGAGAGAGGGAGAAATGTCAGTTAATTTTAAATTTTTAATTAAATGTGCTGGTTGTTTTTCGGTGGGTGGGAGTGGGGCGGGGTGGGGGCCGTGGCCGTGCCGCACGAGCGACCAAAGTTAATTTCAATTTTTGTTAGACCAAAAAAGTTTTGCCGCCCCGAAAATTAAGTAGCAGAGTCGATGCCAGCGGCTTGGCTTTTCCCTGGCTTTCGCATGGCTTTCCCCCCCGGTCCTCCCCTGGCTCCTCTTTCTCCACTTTGGCCACTGGCTGTGTCTTTCTTTGCCTGGTCTGGTCTGGGCCTGGCCTAAATTTTAATGAGGCATCGTCGTGGACCACAACAAAGGATTTGCTCGGCTCTGGAGACAATTGCTTTTTACCTGCCGGCCATTGTGTGGCGTCCACTGACCACAGAAACCCTCCTCTAATTGCTTCGTCCCCTGCCCCGTGCCCCGTGCTGGGGCAAGCATTGCATAATTTTTCGGCCAAGCTTTAAAATTGCTTTTGATGCGGCTTTTATGTCTTATTTATTATTCACAAGGCCCCTGGGGGGACGGGGGGGCCGTAGATGGGAGGAGTACTGGACTCTGGACAGCTTAAGGCGTTGTCCTGCCACAGTGGAGCCTCTCCTCTGAATAAGTCACGAGGCAGCACAAGATCTGTGCAACGTCACATGGTCGCAGCAGAGCAGAGCAGCAGCAGTCCTGGTTGGTGTCCTTGTGGCAACCGAGCCGAGCCCAGCCGAGCCGACTCGCCGCACTGCATGCAACACTACATTTGTAAGCAATTTTCAGCCTCCTGCCCCATGCCACATGCCCCATGGTCGCCGCAGTCGTGTAATAATATGAAAAATTGTTTTGTCAAAAAGGCATTAGGCGAGAGATAACGACAGCCGTGCTGCAAGAGGGACAGTGGTGTGGCATGGAGTCTCTGCTCGTGGGGGCAAGGGGGCACTAGCCCCAAAAGTGTAGCAAAACTTTGTGCCACTTTCGTTGCGGAGGCTTCTGCTGTCAACTGCAATGCCCAAAGGAAATGCGCCAGCAAAAACAGTCGGGGGAGGGGGGATGGGGGAGCGGAGGGAAAAGCTGGGACAAAAAAGAAAAGCAAAATGTTTGTGGGAAAGTAAAAAGTGTTTGCCGCAAGTTGTAGGATGTGCCACATGACGACGACGACGACGACGACGACGACGACGACGACGGGGGAGCGCATTAAATTTGCAGTTTTAGTTTTTAAGTCACTTAAGATAAAGTTTTGTCCACTAGCCACCTATCCTGCAATCCTCCCAGCCTCCTCCCTGTCCCTTGCCGTGGAAAACTGGGGAAAACTTTCCCCCCCCCCCCCCCATCCCCTGCTCCACCGCTTCAGACACGCTCTAATGAAAATTTAATTATCCATCGAGAGAGAGGGAGAGAGAGATCGGATGAGATGGGATGTCTTTTTATTTCTATAAACTTAATGGCGAATGGCAAATGGCAAGGGGGGGAAACGGAAAATAGGCGGGGAGGGGAGGGGGCGAGTGTGTGGAGTGTGGTTGAGTCTTGAGTTGATTCGAGATTTGCAGGTAGGATTTCAATTAAAACTTTGTCTTAGGCACAGAGACAAGTTGCAGCTAATTAGAGGCAGAGTTCGAGATGAGTTTTCCGCCTCGCCCCAGTCGAAGTCCCTCCGTCCCTCTGTCCCTCAGTCTCAGTCTCTGCCTCAGCGGAAAACCAGTGGAGAACTGTCATCAAAATGTCCCACATTTCCATGACAGAAGGGAGGGACGGTGGACGGTAGATGTTTGGTTCCTGCTGCCATTCCTGCTACAATACTGATGCCATCTACTGTTCTATCTACAGCTCCTGTCTCCTGTTCTATCATCTCCAACTGCTGCCTGCCCGCCTGCCTGCTGCCTGCTAGTGACGATGACGATGATGGTGATGCTCTCTCGCACAATGGCTGACTGATAAACTCAATGAGGCTGCCACAGCCACAGCCCATCTCTCGATGCACCCCAGCCATTTGTCAGTGTTGTCAATCAAAGAGCAGCCCCAGATAGACGACGGACGGAGAGATTGTCCGGTCCGAGGCAGAGGCAGAGGCAGAGGCTACTGCTGCTGCAGCTTATTAATGTAAGTGCCGCGCACATTTCCCTTCAGCTAAAATCAATTACGCGCAAAAGAAATGTGTGTGCAAGACACAGCTAAAAGCGGGGGGAAATGCCAGAGAGAGACAGACAGAGAGAGACAGAGAGAGAGAGAGAGAAAGGGAGAGTAAACTAAATGAAAACTAGCAATGCCAACGGCAAGACGGCAGGCAGGCGGGCAGGGGGGGCAGGCAGGCATTGCATCATTATCACGGATCATTAAAATTTCCCCGTGATGCTCTGAAAAGGAAATGAAGAAAAGCAGCCCAGAGGGGGGAGCAGGAGGAGTGCCTGAGATATAGCGAAAAGTAGAAGAAAAGAACAGTTGACAGACAAAAATGCAAATGAGCAGCAGCACAGGCACCGGTCCCCCGCCCCCGCCCCCAGCAAAAGAAACGAGAGACTCCTTCCTTCAAAAAAAGGGTACACAGAGAAAAATAAAAGTCAAGTGGGGATTGCAATGCATTCCATTCCATTCCATTCCGTTCCGTTCCCCATTAAAAACAAAAGAAATCCTTTGAGCAAACCCCCGTCTTCGAGCCATCATTTGATTTCGCAAGTGTATCCCTGCCCCCCGTCCCCGTCCCCGCCCACTCCTGCCGAAGCGTCCTGTTTAATTAAGAAGAAAATCCGTGCGAAATGAAAAACAGAAAAGCGGAGCGGAGCGGTACGGCACGGGCACGGCACGGGCACTACTCCTGACTTTAATTCACATTACGCTCTCGTTGTCGTTGTCGTTGTCGTTGCCGCTTTGGCTCCGCTTGGCCCTGGCCCGGACCGGGTCTAAACGAGTGGAAAATTCTTTTTGAAAAATGTCTGTAAACAATAATGAAGTTCTGCTGCTGCTCGACTGCTGCTCGACTGCTAAATCAGGGAACAACTTTTCCCTGCAAACACAATTTAAATGAAAAAGCAATTTCCAGAAAGAGAAAAGCGTTTTGAAGAACAACAACAGCAGCAGCAACAACAGCAGCATTAAAGCTGATTTGCATATGCCGTGAGAGACAGTTTTCCCTGCGAAAAAGTGAGGGGAGGTGAGCGGGGGCGGGGCAAAATGGCTTGACAAATATACTATGAAGAGCACGAAGAGAGAGCGAGCGAGCGAGGGACAGACAGGAGACAGGAGACAGACACGTCGTTCATGGCCATAGATAGTCCTGTCCTGGGACTAATATTAAAAGCGGCGCCAGCGAACGTACACCCCGCCGTTGCCTACTTTTCGGCTGACCCAGGACTTCTAGGAGGAGAAGAAGGAGAGTGAGGGAGGGGGGAAGGGGGGCTGTGCCGCTTCTCCGGTTCAGAGGGCGCCTCAAGTGCACGCATTTTTCTGCTTAAAAGCCCCGACTAATGCGCCGTCGAAGGCTGTCGAAACGAAACGAAACGGCAAACGATGGCGGATTCTTCATCTGTCTGTGTGCGCAACAAAGCGGAATGCGTGTGTGTGTGTGTGTGCGTGTGTAAAGTGTATTTGCTTAGGTCAGAGTAGAGTCACATCAGATGGATGACTGGCTGGCTGGCGACTTGACTTTCCTTTGACTAAACAAGCTGGAAAAACAGGAAAATGCCTCGAAATTGAGAAAACTTGAATGTGTGTGTCTGAGTGTGAGTGTGTGTGTGTGGGGGGGTGCTCCGCTCCGATTGAATGGCAGCAAAACCAAAGAATTGTATCTGGAATTTGCATCTCATTTGCAAAGTAGGAAAATAATTAAGCTGCGTTGCTGGTTTGCAACTTCTTCTTTGTGGTGCGGCTGCTGCTGTTGCTGTTGCTGCTGTTGCGGCTTTTGTGTTCCGTGTTGCCACTGTGACACTTGCCACTTCCTCTCTCTCGCTCTCTCTCGCTCTTGCTGTGTCCTTAGAGCTCTTTTTGTGCAACTCAAAAAGCCAAAGTTATCAGCAAAAGATCAACGACAGACAGCCTTCCATGTCCCCGTCGAGGTTCAGGTCCTGGCAGCTGCAGGCGCTTTGTTTCTTTCCCATTGCCAGGCGGCCATACGGCCAGACGGCCAGACGGCCAGACGGCCAGGCGGCCAGAGGCTGCGGGCTGCCATTGCCCGCCTGATGATTCTGCTGCTGATTCGACTACTGGTGCTGGTTGCTGGCTGCTCCTGCTGCTGCTCCTTCATCTCCATCTCCTGCTGCTGCATGACTGTGACACTAAAGGACCTTCCTTCTTTCATTCTGCCTACTGCCTACTGCTTGTTGCTGCTGCTGTTGCTGCTGCTGCTGCTGCTGATGATGAAGCTGATTATGCTCTGCATGCTTTGGACTTAAGCTCCTGGTTCCTGGCTCCTTCTGCCAGTGCCTTGGACAATGTTGCCAGGTCCTTGCACAAAGCCCAAACAGGCCCCAGACTCTCTGCAGCTCTCAGTCCTGTTTTTTGTTTCATAAAATAGCAGTCGACAGTCAAGCCAGAAGGCTGCATAATCTTGGCCCTCCTGCTGCTGTTGCTGCTGCTGCTGCTGCGATATGCGATGTGACGAACTGCCAGGCCTCCTGCCACCCTCTAACGCTCCCTTGCCCCACGTCCACGCCCATTCCTTTCATGCGCTGCCATAACGTGACATTCGAGGTCATTCACATTTCGAGGGCGTGTTGTTGAACTTGGTGTGAGGCGGGCGGGGGCCCAGGAGCGCACACAGGAGCGGACTCTGGCGCGTAAAGGAAATCCACAGGATTCTGGAAAGATCTTTGCAAGGATTTCCTTCCCTTGCCGGAGTGCAGGACTATGCAAATCCCATGGATTCCACATTGAACTTTGAGAGGAGGACGGAATAGCCTTCTTTCTTCCCGTAGATCCTACACCCCCCGCCTGGATGCATGCCGCTCCTGGCTGTTTGCCAAGATATTTCTCTCATCCCCCGGCCACTTGTGCATTTGTTTAGCTTTAGGTTTTTGCGGGCGATTCCACTCCCATTCCACTGCCCTCCCCTGCCGTCCCCTCCCAGGTCTGGCTTTCGGGTTGCTAAATGCCATGACACATTAGACAATGAGGATCTCTAATTATGGCTAGAAAACTGCAATTAACATTTGATCCTTGTGCTGCTCCCAGTTCCTGGTCGTGGTCCTGGTTCTTCCCCTGCACCGCCTGCACTGCCTGCACTCTTCTGGCGAGTGCGTGTGTGTGTGTGTGTGTCCTTTGGTGCAACCTCTTTTGTGTGTGCCCCGAAGTGTCGAGCCACGCCAGTGGCAGAAAGTTTCACAAATGCTCCTGGTACTCCTCCTCCTCCTCCTCCGTCCATGTCGCTGTCGTCTCTGCATGGAAAACTTTTGCTGTTGACTTCGGTTTCTTTGAGGCCGCAAGCGGCGGCGGCGGCGGTGGCGGTGGGGCAACAACAACAACAACAGAACAAACACCATGCAAAAACAAAAGTGAAACGTGTGCTTTTCAATAATTCAGTTTTATAGCACAAACTCCGGTGGGGGCAGGGACATCCCCACCCCGACCCAGCCCCCGTCACTCTTTTGTCTCCCTTCAAAAGTTGGCAACATTGGAGGCGCGTCCCTCATTAACAGCAGCAACATCAGCGTTAATTGAAATGCTTTTCGCTTTTTAATACACCCCCAACCCCCAGCCCCCCACCCCCAACGCCAGGCCACTAACAAAACATGCCACATGCGGCATGCATCTACGCTGCTGCAGCTGCTGCTGCCGTTCCTTTAGCTCACTTATGTTGCAAATTTAATTGCATATCTTTTAGAGGCAGTGCATAAACCCCGCCCCGCCCCGCCCCGCCCCCTCCCTTCCCTCATTTGGAAAATCCCATTTAATTCCAATCATTTCAGTGCCCATCGACTAGGCGGGGGATGGGAAAGAAAAGGGGTGGGGGGAGTGGCAGTGCTGCTGCTGTGTGGGCTAATACTCACCTCGTATGACATACAGGATCAGGACGGCCTTAAAAAGGCTATGTAAATCCATTTTTTATGAGCACTAATGCTTTCCATTACATTTTTTATGTCTGGGATTTTAAATGCCGAATTTCGCTTTGATTTGTTTGCTATTTTCCGCTTTTCTTTTCTCGCTTGCTCACTCGCACTCGCAGGGGCACTGGCACTGGCACGCCCACTCGCTCGGCCCAGGCTCTTATGGAAAAGCGTGTGTGTGTGTGGGTGTGTGTGTGTGTGCTGCTGCTGCCGTGATTGAAGCTGGAAAATGTTAATGGTTTCTCGCTTTATTTTGTTGTTTCTGTTTCTGTTTCTGCTTCCGTTGCTCTTGCTTTTGCTTTTGGCGGCATTACGGCATTCCGGATTGGTTCACGCTGTTTGCTGTTTATTTATTTTCCGTATTTTCCGCATTACGTGCCCGCGAAAATTAGAATTTTGAATGCGTGGCGTTACGTTGGGAGTGTGAGCGATTTGAGTGTTCCTGCAAAACAAAACGGGAAAATTTCTAGATTATTTTTGAGAGCAAAGTATTTACAGGCTGCTGTCCAGCATCCTTTGGGTTTCTAGAAGATTTATGAACACTCTGCAGCAAACTGCAGTTCCCTGACCTATGACCCGTCGCCCCCTGTCGCCTCCTCTTGCGGCAGAGCTTAATTCATGGAGATTTCCTTTTATGTGCTGCTGGTTAAAGCTTTGTGCGGGTGCCCCACACAGCTTCGTTTTTTTTCCTTTTGATTTCACTTGACGATTCCTATGTCAGCGGGGATATTAATCATGTCAAGTCAGTGCCACAAAGCGTGTCCCCTACCCCAGTTTGTGGCAGTTCTGCCAGAGAGAAAGTACACAGCAAAAAAAACACACAAACCCCAATGGAAAACAAATGAAATTTCCATTAATTTCAGCAAAAGTTCTTACACTTTCTATTTGCTTAGTGTACAACAGAAAGAGAACGAAAATCTCTCCCTCTCGCTCTCTCGTTTCTATAGTCCCTATAGTTGTGGTCCCTATTTTCTTCCTGGTTTCGGTTTCGGGCCCTTTTGCCGCCCCTTTGAGCGCATTTTTATGCTGCCGGAGAAAAAATTATGCATCAGCGCGAAATTGGAGCGCCATAAGTTTGCCAACTGAAGTGCTGACATCCTCATGCTCATCTGTGAAGTGAAGTTGGGCTGAAGCTAGAGCCACAGCCAGAGATAGAGCCAGAGATAGAGCCTAAGCCTGAGCCACAGCCTGAGCCATCAGAGTATTTGCTGGAGAGGAGCAGTACCCGTATCTTGTGGATGCAAAATATGACAAAAATATGCTAAAACACGTGTGTGCCTGTACGCAGCATCCCCCCCCCACTTTGGGGCAGAGCCGAGACGACGACTAGTCCCCAAGGTAAACTTCTGGACATTGTAAAAAACGAATAAAACCAACACACAAAACAGGAGACAAAAAATGCGGCACGAAACTTGAAACTATGCAAAAGGGACACGGGACACGGGATACAGGACACAGGAACTCGATACGAAAAAATAAAGATAAAACGACAAAAAAAAAGAAGAGAAAAGAAGAAGCGTATAAAACTGTCAATAACGATAAAGTACAGAGTCAGAAAGGGAATGGCGAGAGACCAGGGATTGAAGGCAGGGACTAGAGGGATATCAGGGATATCAGGCAGATAGCAAGGGAGATGGCAGGGGGGAGAGCAGGGGGAATGGTAACAAAATGCCGCTTAAGCAACATGGAAATTATGCCCAGTGCGAATATCATCAGCAAAACTGCTGGAACAGGCAACAGGACGGGTGGAAAAATGCTTCGTTTATTTTCTTCGTTACTTGTTGTATTTTCTTCTGCTTTTCTCTCGGCTGCCCCCTCTGCCCCTCTTCTACTCCAACTCTTGGTTACTGCTTTTTTCTCTCTGTGTCCCCGTAAAAAATCATGACTTGGCAATTATGCGGCAAATGTGCGCAACGGGCAACACTGGCAGCAAACAAAAGAGAGAGAAAGGAAACAGAGACGCACACACACACACACACACACACACACACAAAGTCAGAGTGAGAGATGAGGAGGAGACAGGCCGAAGAGCTGGAGCAGCAGCAGAAGCTGGAGCTGTAGCTGTAGCTGGAGTAGAAGAAACAAAAAAGGAGAACATGCATAAATATTACGCATACGCCGCATTGCACTGCCAACGTTTGCTAAATTGCTGGCAATTAGTTGAAAGTGCGACAGAAAAAGGCAACAGAAAAATGTATCAAAATTGCAAGCCCAAGCAGATTTCCCCTAAACACACACACCCCTCCTTCCCTGTCCCAACCAAGAGGAAAACTCGAATGAAACTCGCAATCCAAAGAACTAAACTAAAGCAAAGGAAACAATGTAGGGATATGGTTTATGGCTTATGGGGACTTCTATTCATTTCAAATGCTCCAATAAATCAAGAGAAGAGAAGAGTTCTTTTTAGCCCACTGCAACTCTACCGCAAAAGGCCCTTCTCCATATCCTTTTTGTGTCAAAGAACTTTCTCTTGGTGAATATTCCCTAAATATTTCAATGATGTCTAATGCCCAAGTAAACTCTCGTTTGAAATCAATCATAAGTGGTCTGATGATCAAAGCGGAAGCTCTGTCTTTGTCGGCGAGGCGACTTCTTCGCTTGTTTCCCTTCTACTTCCTTCAGAGAATCGCATCGAATCGAATCTTGAGTCTTTGCCAAAGGCTTACACACTTGAAGTCAGCCTCGATTTATTTGTATTACACTTAACGCTGTGTCTGCCCCGTCCCTGCCCCAGTCCCTGTCCCTGTTCCTATCCTGCCCTGTCTGTGACAATTTGTGCCATGGAAAATGCATTAAAGCCTGCCCAAGGAACCGCCTCTCTCTCACTGCCTTTGGCCCATCTTCAGACACACATGTGGCCAAAAAGGAAGAGGAGAAGAGACAAGTGCAATTTATAGACTTCAACGCTTGGCCAGGTCTCTGTCTCTCCCTCTGTCTGTCTGTGTGTGTGTCCGTGTCCGTGTCTGCTCCATGGGTCTATCTCCTCAAGCAGCAGCAGCAGCCGCCGTATGGCAACAGCAGCCATCGTGTCTGCCAAATACGTGATTTATTTTAATAGATAATCATTATGCCATCGATTTCTATCATGTCTGGGGCATCTGTTTCGCTTGTTGCATGCCACCCTGGAGCACCCATGCCACGCCATGCCATGCCATCCCCACTGTCTCCTCTGTTGGCTTGTACGTGCGTCAATAAATCAAAATCAAATGGCTTTTAGCTTATTGTTTTCGCGTGGGTAAATAGAAAAACATGTGTGCGACAAATGGCAGAGGTTAATGCCCATAAAAGTAGGCTACAAATTGGATCTAACGTTTATTTGCAAAGAGGGAAACGGAGAGGGGGAGGGGGAGGGGAAGTGGGAATCCCCTTCAAATCGCAGTCAGTCAGAGAGATGAAGATCCATGGCTTTAAGCGGGGACCTGCTGCTGCTGCTGCGGTCATAGTTCACGGTTCATTCACATGGCGTAGCCGTATTTAAATTGTGCCATTATGCACTCGAGAGCCGGAGAGACCCCGCACACACACACACCCAGAGAGAGAGAGAGAGGGAGAGAGAGGGGAGGCCCTCTCGCTAATGACTTTTTACAGCATCTCTGGCTACGGCTGCTGCTGCTGCTGCTCCTGCCACAAAAAATCAATAGAATGCAAAGGACCAGAACCACAGGCTGCATGGGAATCTCGGCTGGCAAAACAAAAGGGCCGGGCCGAGCCGGGCCAAGCCAGGCCGGGAACCCAGAGAGACAGGGGACAGAGGACAGGGGACAGAGGACAGTGGACTGTGGAGAGTGGAAGAGTGCAATAGTGAAAGAGTGGAAGAGTGGTTTTGGCCAGAAGGTTGTCGTCTGATGCATTGTAACACTGGCCGACCGGCTGGCCGCAAACAAACAGCGGCATGCAGACACACACAGAAAAAAACAGAGAAAAACCCAAATGAAAATAGAAATGAATGTAAAAAATAGTAGAAAAAAAATAGAGAAAATCAATAAACCGAAAGCATGAAGCAACAAACAAACAAACAAACAAACAAACAACAGAAAGGAGCACAGACGAGAGAGTGTGGAAAACGAGTGGAGAAAGGAGAAAGCAGAACGGAGAACGGAGAAGAGAAGCCAGTGGCAGTGTGGAAAATGCATAACAAACTGTGAAATGAAAAGCCAGAGCTACAAAATTGTGCAAGAAATTATATGCATATATATATATATATATATATATATATACATATATATAAGAAGAAAAGGGAAAAAAAGCAGAGGGGAACAACAGTGGGAAGGGGTAGTGCCTCTGCCTGTGCCTGTGCCTGCTTGCCTGCCCTCTTGCCTCTGAAGTGCACATAAAAATCATTTAAAAACAGCAGCCAAGCAGACACGGAGGAGGAGCAGGAGGAGAAGGAGCTTGGGGCCAGGGCAGGACCCCTCGAGCAGAAGCAGCAGCAACAGCAGGAGGAGCAGGAGGAGGAGCACTTTCCAGCTGGGGCTCCCAAGGTAAGTCCACGTCGCTCTGATTCACTGCAAAAAAATTGAGTTCAACAGAGAGAGAGCCCGAACCCCTTTACCTCTCTCCCTCCCTCTGCCGCTCTGCCTCTCTGCCTGTGCGGAGAACGCGGGGGGATGTACACAAAATGGGTCTAAAGTCATAAACTTTTCCCCCATTGCAGCTGATGCCAACACGTTTTGGCTGCTTTTGCTGTTGCTCAGTGATTTTTCCTGGGCCTGTTACTATGCCACGCTTTACTGGTCTTTTGTTGCCTTCGTTTCGTCTATGACTAACGAGGGAAATATTGGGTTAAGTAAAATATACACCAGTACTAGTAATAGTGCACCGGAGAGAGAGAGGTGTCTGGTCTGCTGTTTGGGCACAGCAAAACAATGGAAAATTGTGGAAAACATACGGAAAGTTATTTCCGTAAATAGCCTGAGAACTAGCCAAAAACGAGGAAGGGGCCAAACTGAAATTCTTTGCAAAAACAATGACTAAAGAGGTCCTGAGCACGGAAAAAAGGATGTCAGGGAGTCCTCAGAGAATGAAACTCTTTATGTTTTCATTTGAATTGAACAGTAAATGCGTGCAATAAATAATTGCGATTTAAGAGCAATTGGATTTTCATTTGGGGCTTTTCCCTGCCATTTTCCGAATATTTTAAATACATTTCCCACGCGACTTTCGAGTATCTTCCAGCTGCCAATCAATTTTCAGCTGATTTAGGGCGGCAGTGTGGATGGGGGTGGGGTGGGGCCTATGCCTATGCAACATGCTCGCGTGCCTTGCCATAAATCCAACAAGATTGTTAACCCACCAGGACCCTGCCCCAGCAGCGGCAGCGGCAGCACATCAATCATAAATAGCAGTCGACGACCCGCAGCAATAATTTTAAATGCCAAGTCGGTCGAGGGATTGTTAGGGGGGGGAGGGCTCGAGGGGGGGATCGAGGCTCTTGGAGGCGCGCTTAAAATGTCACACGCCAATCAAAAGCATAAGCAAACATAAAGCTGAATGGCAGGCAGGCAGGCAGCCTGGCAGCCTGGCAGGAGATCGTGCAGCTCCTTGGGCTCTCCTTTTAGTTAAGTATAAATAAAATACGAGTATGAGCCCCCCCCCCGCCTACCCTCCCCTCCCCTACCCACCCCGAAAAACAAAATATCATTTCTCAACTTTGATAAACATTTTTGCTTGCATATTTTCGAGGCGCCTCCGTTGCTCCGCCGTTGCAAGAGTATATGTGTGATTTCTTAATTTGTTACAGCAAAAACTTTAACCTCCCCCCTGCTCCCCTTCCCCCTCCCTACCCATTCCCTTTTCTCGCTCTCTCTCTCTCTCTCTCTCTGTAGGTTAAAGTGGCAGAGGGAAACTTTCCTTTGGCTTTGGCTTTGGCTTTTGCCTGGCCTTTCCTTTCCTTTCTTTTTGCCTGTTTTTGTGGCAGGAGAAAACATTTTGTACGTGACTTTTGTGGAAAATGATGGATCAGTGCGGCTGATGGGCGGGGGAACGGCGGATGGGGGAGGGGCAGAAAAGTGAAACTTGTTCCTCCTTTCATTCTTACTTCCTTCTAATTAATGTCAGTAGCAGCAGCGGCAGCCCGCCTTTGGAAGGTTCAATTTGTGCGCTAGATTGCGCATACGCAGCGTAGAACGATTCAGAAATATTGCGTATACGCACTGCGGGCAGCTGTTGCAGCAGCAGCAGCAGCAGCAGTAGTAGGCCTTCCTCAACCCAAAAGATAGAGAGAGACAGGCAGAGAGAGAGAGAGAGAGGGAAGTGGTGTTGCCAGAGAGTGAGAGAGCGTTACGATGACCGAAAATTTAAATAAAGCAAAACTCCGTTTTGCCGGCAAACGGCAGAAACTACTATTACTACAACTACTACGCACACACATGCAGAGGGGGAGGGGAAAGGGGCAGATACATATGTATCTATGTATGTGTCGGCATCGCTGCATGTGTGGCTGTGCCTGTATGCCTGTGTGTGTGTGTGCGCTGGTCACTTCCGCTGTAAAACGCATGAAATACGAGGGATTTTTACTACACATCAGCAACAGACATCAGCCTCATGCGACACATGCCTCGTATTCCCGTGTTACGAGTGTGTGTGTGTGTTGCGTGTGTGTGTGTTGCATGGTGTGTGTGGGTCTGCGGCAATCAATAAATTTTGTGTGTGCAGCAGCCACAACAGCAACAAACAGAGCAACAACAATTTCAGATGCCGCTGCTGCTGCTGCACTATAAGCCATATAGTATATGTATGTATGTGTGGTATATGTATAGTAGTGGCAGGCGTATTCGTGTGTATCTGCATGTGTGGCACGAGTATATTGCCGGCACAGACCAGACAGATTTATAGTTTGTCACGGCGGCGGCAGCAGGGCAGCGGCACAGCAGCACAGCAGCATTGTTGGCCAAAAATAGTTGCAGCTTCGCTCTCACGAGAAATGCAGTTTCGTTCATAAAATCAATAGGCCTCTCTCTCTCTCCTCTCTCTGCTGCTGCTGCTGCAACATTAGCCGGCCGGTCTTCAGAAAGGTACACACATTTATGAGTACAGGGCAGGGGCAGGTGCAGGGGGCAGGGGGCAGGGGGCAGGGGCTTGGCATCTCAAACTCTCCTGCTGTCGACTGCTAATTGCCTGCATAAAGAAGACACAAAAGAAATGTATAAATAAATGCCAGTTGCCCCCGTCGAACAATACATGGGCAAAATGTCAAACAATTAAGCGGCAATTAGCAGCAAAGGTTGAGAGAGTGCCGCCATGAGGCAGGATGTCGTCCTCGTCGTCGTCCTCATCCTCGTCCTGCTACGTGAATGCGTTGCTAAATGTGCCCTCAGCCTCAGCTTTCAGCTTCTGCTAAAAGGGGTTGGCCCTGCCCCGCATTGGGGTTGGGCATGGAAGCTGAGAGGCACTTAAGAAAGCGGAGGTTACCATGAACCGAGATATGCATATGCCTTATTGATGAGGCATGCCTCAGTGCCGAGCCGACGGGCAATGCAAGGCAAGGCAAGGCCATATGCCGCTTTTCTGGCTTGCTTAAAGCGTGGTCTCTGAAGCAAATCTTTGGTAAGCTTTAACAAATTATAGATATATAATCCATGATTATATATGTTTAAGCTGGGGCTTATGTTCTATCCATAACAAGTAGCTTGGCTTCTCACAACAACAAAAAAAGCAAACACCTCCTGCAGCACAGGAAAATCACCTCCCAAAAAAAGGCACTGCCATTAGGAGCGTCAGACCTGGAAACACTCCCAGAAATAAACCCATTTCCTGCCCTCACAGCAAACACTCCCAAACAAAACACTTCACTTGTTATGAGTGCCGCTAGACCAGACCTCATCAACTAAAACAAATTTGCATGCAATTTTCTCTCACTCCGGCGGGCACTTTTCCATTTTATGTGTCAAAGAAAATAGCAAAAAAAAAACAGCACAAAAAAAGGGGGAAGGAGAACTCTTAAAACTAAGTTGGTTTCATGATTTTAGCACGTTGTTGCAATTCAATTTATTTTCAATTTGCGCGCATGCAACACGGAGGTGAGTCCCGTCCCTGTGCCACCGAGGCAGCAGCACGAGGTTGCACCAAGCACCAGGCACGAGGGAATCCCCCTTTCATTAGACACAACATTATCAGTGCAAAAAACAAAAACAAAAACAAAAAAAAACAACGCAACCAACGAACGGACGTTGTTGCACACTTGGCGGAATTTCCACATTCTTGACGGAGCCGGCACACTCGCACACACAAACAACACACACACAGAGAAATATCCATGGATAGTATATATGTATGCATATATGTATAGTACTGTTATTTACACGGCGGCACGCACGTTCTTGCCGCTTCTTCTCTTGTTGCTATTGCACTTTCGCCGCCTTTGCATGCTCTTTCGTACACACAGAACGCGAACTGCAGCCCAAAAGACAGAAACAACAAAACTGCGACGGCGCGCTCTCTTTGCCACTGGGTACTGGCTATTGATAGCGGTTCTTTCGGTTCTTTCGGTTCTTTCGGTTGTTCGGTCATTCCATCTCTGTCTCTCTGTCTATCACTCTGTCTCTCTTTCGTTTCACACTCACTCACTCACTCTCTCTTTCGCTCTCGCTCGCTGTGTCTCTGTCTGTCTGGCACACTTACAATACACTTCTCGGAAAAGGAAGAGGAGCCAACAACCGACAACGAGGAACGTCGAACAGCAACTGAATTCTGATTGCGCTGTCCCCCAGCATTTGTGCATGTTCGTTCACGTTTCTCTGGCACGTCCTGGCAACATGGATACCAAACCTTATACCGTATACCATCCTGCATCCTGGTGGATGCTGTGTGCCACTGCGCAGAAGCGTCGTGCGCTGGCAACAGGAACGTAGTAAAATTTATAGTAAATTGGATCCCATTCGCATTTCATTCACAGCCCCTGTCACCTCCCACCGCCCACCGTCCACCCACTGCACTGGCGTACTCCGTCGTACGAGTGTTGATCGGCGGCAATGAGATTTGTGCAGCGTGTATTTACATATATAGGGTGCGGCATCGTATTCTATGGCTTTTTTTAGCATTCTACTACAACAGTGCATCGTCCGACTGCGTTACACAACACTACACAAACGCTATACAACACTTTATTTATCAACAACGTTGCCCATCAGAAAACAATCTGCTTCTTAGCTTTCGTGTGACAAACTAAAATTTCAATTGGAAACAAATACACCTGAGAGATAAACTGATCAAACACATTAACAATAAGTACATGTACACATTTACGTTGTTGCTTACAAAATGGCACAATCGTTTGCCTGTTGGTGGCCTTCTATAATTGACCTGAAGACCGCTAGCGACCATGCCGCTGCGATTGTGCATTGCCACTTCTTGCTGGAAGCCCATTTGATAAGCCGGGCTATCACGGGTCAGCTGAAACCAGATTCCATGTTCAAGAGCTGTCTAAGCGAGCTACCGAGTACGGGTAAGTGATCGCAGTTCTCCTGCTCCCCTGTGCCCCCCACTAAAGTCCCCATCTGCAGCTTCGTTCGTGTACGGACCAATGATGGACTTGCCATTCCACTTCGAGGTCTTTCTGCCCATCCGAGTGCACATGAATCTGGTCCCCAGCTTCGATGAGAAGCTGCGTACTGTCCAGCTGGTGAAGCCCTTCACCGACAAGGAGCCACGCCATCCCTTCTTGTTTGGCAACAGGCTGAACGCCACGTGCATAAACATTCTGCTGGAGCACGAGCTGCAGCAGGCCATCGCCAAGATAGGCAGCGTTTATTCCTTCGTGTACAACTCTGTGGTGTACGACCTGAGCTACAGGGCGCACCAATGCAACCAGGTGCCGTTCATGCACGAGATACTGGCCGTGGAGCGTGGACGCGGGGACTGCAACGCACGCCGTTGCCTGCGCTTTGATTTTATCCTGGCGGTGCGGTTCGAGGGCCCGGTGCTGCCCCTGCCGCCCTACTACAATGCCCCCAGCAAAAGCCCGTGGCTCGCCTACGGCCAGATCGGTACCAATCGCACCGGCAACCCGGCCGAGTTGAGCGTTATATTGCCCAAGTGGCAGACCAAGTCCGTCCCAGTCGCCGTGCGCTGCCGCAACGTGCTGCTCGTTCTACACCGCATGCTGCACGCCCAGCACTGCCACTATTATGCCGTTCCGAGTGCCCTGAAGCTGGGCTTTGCCACCGTCGTCCAGGCCATCGGCGGCTCGGGATATGAACGCTCGTCCTCTACGCAGTTAATTGTGCTGGTATGCTAAACCCCATATAGCCGGCCATTCCTTGCGTCATTCACTTGATATTGATATATCCCCTTCGAAACGTTTAGATTATGCAGAAAATGGTGGAGCAGAACCTATTCCGACTGAATTTTCCGACCCAAGTGTGGAATGTAGTGCTCCATGCGGGCCAGCAGCGTAATCGCGTCGAGGAGATCATCGAACTGCTGCAATATCTCATGGAGCTCAACGATGGACGCTACAGATGCACGTCCTGCGGGTGCCCGTGTTCCAAGGCCCGTGCTCCTCCGCGCCGCTGAGGCGATGCAAGCCAGCCCCAAAAACCTCTTCTCCTGCACAAAACATCGACGAAGTAGCCTTCAGAGTACGTGGCGGGGTAGGCTTTAAGCCTTTGAAAACTCAATTGACCAAAAGAAAAATGGAGAAGGGGCAGGGACGTTCCCTTTGCGGGCTTCGCTTCGCTTCAGTTCCTTCATTTTTGTTCGTATTTTTTTAAGTTTTCTGTTGTGAAATTTGAGTTGAAACGTTTAAATTGGCCAACATAAGCCGTTCTTGCGTGTTTGCCGTCATGGTCTTAGTGTCAAATCTCAGTAATTGCGCAACTTAAATGACACAAAAAATAAAGCAGAGAAAAAGGGGCAAGGCAACAACAACAACAACGGCAGAAAAAGGGCAAAAACCTGAGACAAAAGTTAATAAAAGCCAACTAAAAACTAAAGCTCTACGTGCCACTGTTTTAGTACATATACCTACCCTTTTTTTACCCCCCGCCCATGGCCATGCCTCCCCCACAAATCTGTGTATGTGGGAAAAAGTTAAATTGCAAATAGCTTGGGCTGGGGCTTAGCCCTTTGGGGCGTGGCGGAGTACAGTTGCTGCAGGGGGCAGAGGAGGGACATGAAATTTTAGAAAAATTTCTGCTGTTATTGTTCGGGCCAAAACAAAATGGGGTAAAAGGCGGCCAAGGGCAGGGAGGGGTACGACGCGGGAGGGAGGTCGCATTAAACAGAAAGACACAAAACAGAAAAACAAAAAAGTTGTCAGAGTTTACAGAGCGCTTTTGACATTTCATTGTTGTCAACTTTTAACTAGTTTTTTATGCTGTCATTATTTTAAAATGCAAATCGCCTACAACTCCAAGGGAAAAGACTACCAGGACACCCACCGTGCCCCGTCCCCGTCCCCTTCCCCCCAAAAATGGCATACAATTTGCAGTTCAGACACATTTCCATACATATACATATACATATATACCTATATATATATATATATATATGTGTGTATATCTGATCTAATTTGATTTGATTCGTTACGAGTTTGTGACTTGTCTGGAGCGATGAGATGCGATGAGTTAATTCTGTTAATTTGCCAACTGGTCGGTTGTGTTCTCCCGATTTGATTGGCAATCCGAAGAGTGTTTATTGCATTTTCCACTTTTCGTTATTTTAATTGCATTTCCCAGCTACCAGTTACCATCGGAACTGGTAGCTCCCCGCAGCTCTGCTCTCAACTTAAAGTTCTGCCAGAATAAATGCCAATAAATCAACTGGAGATGGAGATGGACTTGCACGAGTCTCTGGGGAATGGAAATTCATCTGCAGCAAAATTAAATCATAAAGCAAGAGGAAAGAGAGAGAGAGAGAGCTCAGGGGGGGAGTGGCAGTGCATTCTACTCTAAGCTTAAATTAAAGGCAAAGATCAGATGGGGTGCGGGTGGGGGCTCTGTTCTGTTCGGTTCGGTTTGGCTGCCATCACTTAATATTCTTAAAATTATATTTTTTAAAGTTTGGCTCGAATCTAAGATGAAATTCAGAGCAGAGCATTTTCTTCTTCTGTCTTTTCCGCAAACAGTACACAAAAGAAAAGTTGCCAAGCGTCGTGGCAAGCGAGGAAAGCGTCGAGCAGCGGATGGAAAGGAATCTTTAATCAAAAAATAATTATGAGCGACAGGGGAGACGAGACCGAAAAAGATAGTGGAAGGAAGAGAGAGAGAGAGAGACAGAGAGATTGTGTGTGTGCGTCCTGACTACCAGGAAAATTACATTTGAATTATGACAAAAGTGGGTGGGTCGATGGTGGTCTATGCTTGGTGCTTGGTGCTCGGTGCCCGGTGGAAACGGAAACTGCCCCGAAACACTGATGTGCAGCAAATGAGCTAAACGAAAAGCGGTAGTGAAATTTGAGTGGCGGGAGGGACGGCGAGAGATACCAGGACAAATAAAGAGCCAAGAACTGCCGCAATTTACGCAACAAACAGAGCGCTGCAAATTGGACAGTCTGGGGCAGGGACTGGGACAAGCACAGGACCTCAAGCCGGACGACCCGCCCACAGACAGAGAGAGAGAGAGAGAGGAGCCAGGAGCCGTAGCCGAAGTCAGAGCCGGGGACCGAAAAAGTTTATGTTAAAAACAGACAATTAATTTGTTTTGCAACGCCAAAGGGACACCCAGAAACAGGACACCATTCGAGGTCTGGGTCCGGTGCCGGATCGGAGGGACAAACAATTTCGTGCTTGTTGGCAAAGAAAATTTACGTGCCAAAGACAATTGGAAGCCGACACAGAGGACGGCGGCCAAGGAGCAGGAGAGATCAGGAGAGAGCAGGAGAGATGGAGTACAAACAGAGAAGTCCATGAATGAAATGGTTAAACATTTTACGCTCTTTGTTTAATTAAAATTGCAACAGGCCACGCCACAGCGCCACAGCGCTACAGCGCTACACATGGAGCAACAGGAGAGCATAGACACAGGAACAGAAAGAGCTAAAGCTGGAGCTGGAGCTGAAGCTGGAGGAAACCTGGAGGACCTCTGCCAAGTCAGCGTTTTTCAATTAAGCTTGCATTTCATTTAATAAAGGAAAAGAAAAAAAACTACAACATTAGTGCTATTCTCTGCCGGATATTTGCACTCTCTCTTTCTCTCTCTGTCACTCGTCTGTGAGTCTGTGTGTCTGTGTGTGTGTGTTTTGTCCGGTTATCCTTTATTTGTTTTTTTTTCCTTTGACATCCTCCGGGGCTCCAGGGGAGATCCCGAGTATTGTTCTGCCAAAAGAAAAGCTTTTATTGCTGCTATTAAATTGCACTTCAAGTGGGAGGAGGACTTGGAGGAGGTGGAGCATTAGGAGCAGTAGGAGGAGTTGGTGAAACTATTTGCCATATCAACGAGTGGATGGCGGATCCACTTGTATAGCCACGTTATTACCTGTTCCATCTGCTGTTCAGTGCCAGTGCCAGTGGCAGTGGCAGTGCCACAAACGTGCTGGCATATCCATTCAGCAGGCATTCATCTGCGCCCAGGAATTCTGCTCATATTAAACGGAAAAGCAATGAAATGGATATCCTTGCTCCGTCTCTCCGTGGCTCCCAGGCTCCGTGGCTCTGTGTAGTGTATCACGTTCTAGTCATTTGGTGGATGCCACTTCATAATTCAATAAAACAATAAAAACCCCAAATCCCTACAAATTACAACAATCAAATCATGCGAGTGGCTAGGGAGGACCTCCTATCCTATCCCCCTATCCTCGCTAGCATATTTCCATAAATTTGGTCACAACTTGCTATGCTATGCCACAAGGGCCTCCAGGACACACACACAAGCACTTGCCGCGACGTGGCAGCAGCAGAGGGGGCCCAAAATTATGACACCAAGGATAATCGCCAGAAAGCGAGGGATACGTGCAGCATCAGCAGCGGCACAGGGCACAAGCGACACAAGGAAGTACGTGCGTAGCTTTCGACAAGTTCTTTTTTTCAGCTACATGCTGTACGGTGCCGTACGCTTTATTCACAATATTCATATTCCATGTGTTCCATTGTATTCGTGTGCATTTGTAACTATGTTTCGCGTGTATCCCCTGCGTGTGCAGAGGATTTTCTCCGTGTCGTCGATTTGGATGTGTGTGCGTGAGACCTGATACGCATCTCTGAATCTGTGTGGCTCCGAGACGAGCGTAGATGCACATTTCAGCCACCCAATGAACTGTGCATTTACGACACCGCTCTCGCGAGGATCCTGAAGGTAACGATAACATACTAGTGTATCTTGTGGACGCTGCTTGGGGCCGCTGGATGCTTTACAACTTGTACACGGTGTTCACGTTCGGTCCATGCTGGATCATGGCATCCTTGTGCAGCTGATACTGAATGTGGATATCGGTCAAGTTCAGCATGTATTTGAGCTGTTGCCCCAGCGACAGCACGGCCCGACTATTGTGAGAGTTCTTTGTCCAGAGAGCTGCAATCACAAATCACAAGTCATATTCGAATCATTTGCAGGACCCGCGAGTATTACTCACATAGTTTGTTGGCCTTGTGGCGTACATTGATGACAACGCCACAGATCTCATCCGAATACACAAAACACTCGCCAATGCAGCACAGAAGCTGCAGAAGAAACACCATGAGTGGCGGGAGGGGGGGAGTGACTCACCGAACTCACCAAATCATGCCACAACTTGTCGCTCATAGCCTTGGTGCCTTTGTCTAGAATCATTATCCAACGGCCGCCAAATTTGTTGTAGTCATCCTCCCACATGGGACTGAAACCAAGTCGAACAAAGATGTCAAATGCAATACCACTAAAAAGTGGTTGGAAAACTTTCTTACCGCACTCCCTGCTTGAATACCATATAATCGTTGAAGACCCGCAGATCGGATGGAGGTTTGATGAAATAGTACACACTAACACGCACACACACACACACACACACACACACACATACACACACACACACACAAGAAAATATGTCGCAAGAAAAATATATGTCAAATATTGAAAAGAATTTTCTGGAAAAAGTTTCCCTCACCTAAAGAAATCCTCGACCGTGTCGAAACTCGTCACTTCACTGAGCATCTCGCTCCAGGCCTTAGAGCGATCGTTCTCCCAGTGCCATACTGTCCAGGTGTGCTCCAAGGGATGCTTCACCAGCATATCCTCGTCCAGGAGGGTCCGCACATCGTTGAACGACGCATTCATGAGCACCTGCTCGTGGACCTGCTCCTCGACCATGTAATAGACGGGGCCCGGCATGTGCATGTGGTTCATGCCCATGCCCATGCCCATGTTCATGCTCATGTTCATGGACATGGACATGGACATGCCCATACCCATTGGTGGGGAGCTATATTCATAACCTTCGGAGTTAGTATACACCATTTTTATTTTTTTTTTTTTATTACGAAAATCTTGCACACTTTTTGTTAAGTTATTTGTGAAAGTTATTTTGTTAACCAAGCTTTTATTTTTATTTTACACAAAGCTGTTGTGAATTTTTGAAATGATGTGTTTGCAACGCAGCTTGTATATTGAATGACTATGAAAAATGAGAACTGAAAAAAGCTGAACAGCACCAACACAAATGCAAAAGCGTCGCCTACTTTATTTTGTGAACAGTATCGAAGTATGCGCAGGTGCAGAGTACTCACAGTGTGACCGAACTGATCAAGTCCAGTGTGACCGAAGATCAAATCAAATCTAGTGTGACCAATGGAACATCATCAAAATTTAAATCAAAATTTCAAATACGTAAAATTCAAATGTAACGTGAAGAGTGCAGAGCGCAGCAACAACACAGCCACAGCCATAGACACAGCCACAGCCACAAGGGTCTATCAATTGAAATGTCACGCTAATAAAATAAAATGCCACCGAGCATACGATAAATGCACGAAAATAATAAAATGTGACTCAAATGAGCGACGGCGACAGCAGCCACAGACAGGAGCAGCAGCAGCAGCCAAAGGGAAGGGAAAGGAAAGGAGAGGAAAGGCGAAACGAAGACCCAGACCGAAACCCAGACATGGGACCCTTTCCTTGGATGGCGCTGGCGCTGGCGTTGGTTGTCTGCCCTAGCACTCGTGCAACAGTTTGGCCTCCAGTCAATAATCGAAATCGACTCGGGCTTGTGGCAATAAAAATTTGTCTTCGCCGCTTAAGTTCTGCGCCTTGTTGCACACAGCACAGCACAGCACTCGCATCCCAGCAGCGCACTCCTGCACTGCTCTGCTCCGCCCTACCCTGCACTTCCCGCTGTGTGCCAGTGCAGATAATAAAATATGTGAGTCTCTACGTGGCAGCTTCTCGGCGTTCTGTAAAGTAGCTATGGGGCCTTGTAATGTGCACCATTTGTTGCTGGGGGATGGTAATGGTGGTGCCGCTGTGGCTTTTGGTTGCTTCCAGGAGCCAGCCAGTGCTGTCTAGAGCTAGTACTGGCAACTCCTGCTGCTCGGTTCCTGCTGAGTTATGTTGGCCAAGTTTTTGGGGTACAAAAGTGTTGGCAATGTTCCTACTTCTGGTCCAATATATCTCTCTCTCTCGCTGTGAGTGTGCGGCACAAATAAGTTGCCTGCTTCAATTTACTTAAAAATTCTATTTATTTTTCGTCTTAAGCAGTTTTCTCCAGGGAATCGTATGCATTTGTAGGCACCTCGAAGTGTAGATATTTTCAGTTGATTACGATAATAAATTCAGGAGCTGTGGCAAATTGAAATGACTCTAGGATTGCGCTCAAGGAGCTGCATGCCTCGGTGATTCCACACTTGTTTCTGGCAAAAACTTAAATTCTACGAGAACGAATAGGTAAGTTCTGGAATAGTTTTACACCTGCCCCCTCGTCCCTCCATCCCTCCATCCCACCCACTACCATTCTTCGAAAGCTTAGTTATGCTTTGTTGAATCTGACTTTGTGCAACGCTTCTCAGGTGGCACTTTGCCGTATACGCAATATTTTACAGCTTTTTGCACTTTGCTGGCTGAGCTGAAAATACATGGTCAGTAAATCTTTTAAAATATTGTAATGTGCCTCAACTTCTAGGGGCAGCAACAAGAGTAGAGGGAAAGCACACCTCTCTCCCTCTGTCTCTTCCGTAGCTTAAGCGCTTTGAGTGCCGTAGAGCAGTAAAAACGCCCACAGACTTGAGAATGGGAGTGGGAGTAGGAAAAGCGCGTAAATAGAGCAGGAAGCCGGAACGGAGTCCGCCCCAGCTCGTCTTGGTCTTGGAGGCAGCAGCAGCTCAGTGCAGACAAGCGCATGCAAGAAATGAAAATGATTTGGGGCATTATGTGTGCCTCCTCCGAACTCTGCTTCGTTTCCGGTTCGGGCTTTGGGTTCTGTCTTTTTTTTGCCGTTCTCCTTTCCTTTTCTTATTTTTTGGCTACAAAATTGCTTTGCTTCTCGTTCATGTTGATTGTAAAAGATTTCAGCGTTGAAAGCACAAAGCATGCGATGATGTACGAGACGACGCACGTCGTACATTTTGCACCTTGAAGTGGCAAGCGAGGGGCCTGGATGGGAGTTCAACCAGGAGCAGGAGCAGGGGTAGACAGCAGCCACATAAAACAATAAAAAGCAATGGTAAATGCCAAGGATGGGTAGCCCGGGAGCCAAAGAGCCACAGAGCCACACAACGACAACGGCAAACACATCCTGCAGCACCTTGAGGCCAACCCAACTGACAAAAGCTTCCTGTCTTCCTCAACCTTGCCACGATTTGTATCGTGGGGCAAAAACTTCGAGAAGTACAAGCCAAAGGTATGTACGTACGGTACGTGTGTGTATATGTATATTGTGCTAAATGCTTTGGACCAAGATGCCTCTGGGCGATGGCTACCCCAAGCCTTAATCGGAGTCGTAACCATAGCAGGGGACCGCTGACGGTGCCGTTGCCGGAGCCGGAGCCGGGGCCAGGTGAAAGTCATTTCACGCTGGGTGTAGCGCAAAAGATTAAAATAATAGCAGCGCGTAAATTAAACAGCCCGTTGGAGCTGGAAGACGGGCGTCAGAGCCATTGAAGTGGCAGCCATCGAGAAGCAGGACCTCTCCCGTTTACATCCTTTTGTTTAGCG